>JAEDXJ010000028.1:0-1400417 GCA_023014345.1 Galerina sulciceps
TGTAAACCACCGATGCCGAACCGTCTTGGAAATTCCTGGCTCTTCAGATTGCTCAGAAGCAGCGACTGACCCGCATGGGTATTCTGCACCCAGACCAATACCTAATAGGAAACTATGAAGCGAGTGTTAGCTTATGGGTACGTGAGTGGTTGGATGTCCCTACCGCATTGCACTGAGCATGCTCAAAAGACCATCTACGCTTCCATGTGCACCTGATGAGGCTGCTGAAAGGCCGGAAAAGAGAGCAATTATCGCGGTCGCCGACATCTAGAAAATGAAATGACAATCGTTAGGACATGAATATGAGAGGAGAGAAAAGTGATTACCATACCGAATTTCCTGCCGATTTTATCTGACATATAACCTTGTCGTTGATAAGTACATGGTTGAATTTACAACGGTGATAACCGTGGTCTGACTCACCGAAGAGCAGCATCCCAATGATGGTTCCCGCGAACGCGAGACTCGTCAATTTCCTACTGTAATTGTGTTCACTGAGCTTTTCTGCTCCGTATATCCTCGTCAAGACTGCGGGAGAAAGTTTGAACAACCGTGTGGCAGGACAGTACATTGTTAAATACTAACTCGTGTTCACTTAATTGGGGCCTCAGTATGATTTTGCCTCGTTACGGATATTTGAGAACATACCGCTTCCGATTATACTATCTGCGTAGCCTGTAACCGACAATTATGTGCGTTTTCTAAGCCAGAGGGTCGATACTAGAGTGGTACGAACCATCTGCGAATATAGCAGTCCCGCACCTAAGCCAAGATCAGCCGAACAAGTTTATTAAGGTGAAAAAAGACACACGCAAAAATTAGAGAAACCTTCTTAATCCGCTCGTTAAGAGACATTTCTTTCATGTTTCCAATGCGCAGAGGTGTCCGTATGCGATGCAAACCTGGGAGAAGCGATGGCTGGTGAATCTCTCAGGCTGTGGATTGCTTTTTATTCGTTGAAAACAATCGTATATTTAGGATTTGCTCTTCCACTTCTCTCAAGTCTGACACATGCCAACCGTGATATGGTTTTCAAGTTCGCAGGCACACCGCATCGCACGACTGTAAATAGCCTGGTATAGATCGTTAACTTCAGTTTCAGGCAGTCTATCGAGATAGGGAGAGGATTAAAGAACGTACACAAGGTAATTTCTAGAGCATTTTCTTGGCTTTTTTCCCCCTCGCAGCTCCCCTGAAGCACTTCTATACTATAAATTGCGATAGCCGAATCCTGAAGAAAGGGAGAAACGTTTATGCGAGTGAATGAGTGCTTAAAGCGTATTCAACTCACGATCTATTTATAAGGCCCTTCTTTGACTTTGGACATTGGGGAAGGGAACGGCGGGCTGAGTCTGCCTATGGTAACCCTAAGCCCTTGGATTCAATCGCACGCCTTGCGCATACAATGTTGACCAGATGCTTTCACTGTCTAATAGCCGCGATAACAACTTAGGGAAGAAGCATGGGTGAAGGTGATATCGAGTCGCTTGCACGTATTTCGGAGAATTCGATGCCATTGCGTCGTCAAGGTCAGGTTCCGCATACGTAGATTAGCGAGCAACAAACGAGAAAAACGCAGGTCGCTCGAAGGTAACCAACACGGAGAACTGCGCGTTGACAGAGGGCCAAACTCTGCGTACAACAACGCTGATTTGAGTTGGGGATATGGTAGATAAGTCGAGAGTGCACTCTGTCGGGTAGCTTACATGAAAATGGTTAATAGCTTACAGAACGTTGCGTGATGCAGTCGACGATAGTCGACGAAAAGCAGAGAGCGACGACCAAGACTCAGAGAATGGGAAGAAGTAAACTGACATCGCTTTGATCCAGCAATCATCGGGAAATGAATTCAGACTATCCTCAGATTGACGAAAAGCGAGCAAAAAACTGGGCCGAGGTTCTTCAACAGGGAGAGAAAGATTCGAAATGTGAAGTTCAAAGCTCAGAGGTGAGGTTGATGGAGGTCGGACGAGTCGCAAAGGACTAGCACAAGTCAAAGGATCGAACCATGTCTCCAGATGTAACTTAGGGAATCTGACATCATGCGACGAGCGTCCTGCCTATACTCCATAGCCAGGTAAGCATTGAACGACCTGCATTCGAGGGCGGCGTCATACTCTTGAGAATGGAAATTCGACGGGGTTACGACGCTTTTGGTGCTCTTCAGGCGGGGATTCCGGAGCGTCTGTGCGATTTGAAGATAACACCCAGATATCATTACGAAAAGGGATTACTTACTTGGTCATATCCGAAGTTTCTGATCAGAAGCGATGAAAGGCGTTAGATAGCTGAGAGGATGCGTGGCAGGCAAGGACCTGGTGATGGATGGAATCGTCCTAGAAAGTGACAGAAAGCACGAAGCTGCCTCGTCTTGTAAGCAATCTCCGAGCGCCACGTTCGGGGTTGCCGGTTAACATTTACGGTCTTCGAGATTCCCTCATTCTCCAGAGGGTACAATTGACCTAGAAGTAAAACCAAGTCTTCGACCCCTTGCACGAGAAGGCCTCATGGCTGGCTTTAGAGCAGTCACTCCTCGAGGCGCGAGTAAGCAAGAGATAGAGATAACGAGCACAAGGAAGGCCAGCATAAGAAATAATCGGACGTGGAAGGATGGGTGGTTGAGGGGCGTGGGGGCGGACAAGGACAAAAGGGCGGTGGCGATGGAGTGGTTCGGGTGCTGATTCTCGACTCAGGACCCCAGAACGTGCTGGGACTCAGTGGTTGGTTCTCAGAAAGCAATCGCGAAGATTTTTATCCAGGCGAGGCTCGAAGCGGGGAAGACATGGACTCAAACGAAGGACGAGAATCTCCTTTTATTTGACCTGGATTCCAGAAAACAGAAGACATAATACTTTGCCAGAGGAGGACGAAGGCGTCACTGACATTGCACAGACAAGCCTTTTCAATTTGTGGTAATTTTCATCCACGTGATCAACGATCAATATCACTCACGTGCAGAGACTCGGAACGGAATCCGAATGATAATAACACCCGAGCACAGCTAGTCGTCCGCGCCTCCATGCTCTTACCCTTTCCTTATTTTTGTACTTAAGCGTCACTTATAGTATTAATTCATATTTACTTGTGCTATGTTGCTTTATTGGATCAGACCCCCGCACCCACTCTAGCTATGACTGACTCTTACGGCGGAATAAAAGAATTTAGCCTGATGCCCTCGATATATCCTCCTCTTATAGTTCGATTCTACCTTAAATCCAGATATTTACCATAAAAATTATTGAGAAATTCAAATAGGTTCTATCCATGGTCAACACACACGCCCTGAAACGTACTCGAGTACTTCGCCATTTAAATTTCTACCATGGGTCCACAAGTCCGGACAACGAAGATAACGAAGGGATATTATTGCAAATGGAGGGAATGGAGAGTCCGTTCGATTACACCAAGCGAGTGCCCGTCAGACCCGGGCTCTTGAACCGATTATAATTCGGCTCTCTACTTACTTCAAATTGATTGAACTCAACTGCTAAATCGACCCAGCTCAATACATGCCTCATTTTTTTTGCTGCGCTCGAGAGTCATTCCACAGAAACTCGGATTCCGTACGACTTACCTCTTCAGGTCGTTGGGAACTTCAAATTCGCGATCCGCTAGTTCGGCACCAAGCCATTACGTTACCCCCGGAAACGTCCGTGAACTGCCGCATTGTGATCGGCTATTACACAAACTCAACAGACGAAGATGAGCTGCCCGACTTCTTGGTGGCGAATATTCGCACCTCCGTCAATGGATCTCGAGCTAATTAGCGCATTCAAGCGACACAATCGTGAAAAAATTCTTGCAGCTCATTATTCTAACGACTCTTAGTCCGCCCCATGTTCGACCCTGGCTATCTGCAGGTAGGGCCGATGGACACGTAAGGATTCGGTATGACGCTTTTGAATATGCGTCATAGCCTATAAATGGCCATTCCAACGGGCTCGCGTACCAAAAACTCATTCAAGACCGAGGCCCGAGTCCGACGCTGGACGCGGGAATTGGGATCACTCCACGGTTGAAATATTGATTCTGAAGTACGTCATCCCGGCTTTCAGTGCGTCTGCGTTGAATAAGGAGTATGCGTATCATCCCAGAATGAAATCCCCAAAGAGATCCCAAGACAATTGCCAATGTTGCCAAGTCCTCACGGAGGGTCTAGAATGCGAGATATATGATAGGACGAGTAATTACTCCAGACCGGGAGCAATGAAGAGCAGGCTTCAATTCCGAACGTCGAGGGCATATGAAGGTGGACGCAAGATAAGATATCATGAACAGTCGGTAAAATTCATTGCAGGTAGCGGCGATATAATACACCGGGTTCGAGGTAGAACGTCGACGAGAGGCCAGGAACTTGATATCGGCAGCGAGGAGCGCTGCAGGGAAAGGGCATCGCCAGAAAACGTGGAGAACTTCCAAGAGAGGACGGAGGGTAAAAGCTAAACTCCTATCTCAAAATGGGAGCGCCGCAATACTCGAGTAGAAGGGCTCCAAGATGGAAGTCAAAACCTTCCGACTTGAGGGGGGGGGTTCAATGAGGTAATGACGAACAGAATTAATTCCGCGTGCCAAGCAAATTGAAGACAAGGCCTCAGGAAAGAACAAACAACAAGGACTTCTGATTGACCGGGAACCGAGGACGAGATATTATGAACAGTGGCAAAGCGAAGAAAGACTGAATTGGAAGAGGACGCGAAGGTGTTCTAATCGGGAGAGGGTATAAGAAATAACGAACGACGCCCTATTGTGATCGGAAGCAAGCAAAGCAAGGCTTCGCTTCCAGCCACGAGTACCAAGTAGTGCGCCACCAAAACGAGCCTTCAAGGGCCTTTAATCCGCGAGGATAAGGGATAGGAATTACGGAAAATATATCATCGTTTCAATCGGAAGCCAAGTGATGCAAAACATTGAGGACGTCTGGCGGGGGACAGTACAATACGCAATGACCCTTGCAAAGGAGAGCATTTCAAACTCAATGAGGAGGACGTCTACTAGGAACGACCCATGAGTGGTATGTAAGTATATTAAAACGGAAGCACAGTAAAAGCCTCAAAATAGAACGTCGGACATTCTTGATCCCTGAGACCACCTGAAATATCTAACTCGATTCGTTGAACTGTATCTGGAGCTTCTAAAGTTAGCTGTTAGCTGAAAAGACGTGACTTACCACGGTCGCATTGGACGGAATCCGACAGATTCCGCTCAGAGCGCCGATGACGTGCCTCAGAAGTCCAATATTAACGTCGTTTCAGAGGTACCAGCGAAAAAAGCGGAGGAAGGTGGTATGTCGAAACGAACCAAGTGTCAATAGAAAAAGCTTGTACGGAGCCCAACTGATGGTGGATGATTTAACCTACGTTTCGCTGTCATTTAAGGCAGGTGGCGAAGAAAAAGTCAAATGGAGAGGAAATTCGACACAATGTCGAATGCTGGGGTCTCTGAACCTTATCATTTGTGAGAGAATTCCCGCTACTTAGGCCATTTCTTATGAGAAAAACACTCTTCGAGTCGCCTCAAATCTCGTCTATTACTTCCCGACATGGATACCTTGGTTTGTCTTGGCGTCACCTCATCTTCAAAAATTTTCGCTCTTGAAAAGCTTCCCAAGCTCGCCAAGTAGTCACGCACCGTCATGTCATACCAAACTCGAAGCCGCTCGAAAGCACTGGATACAATTAAATCCACAATTACGTCGATAGGGATGGCATGTATGTTTAATCGGTACTGCTTGGCTACCTGATAGGACTTGAAAATTTGCCGATACGTTCTCATTTCTTCTTGGGAGGGGTGTGAGCGGCTTGAGTGATATTTGTCGTTTTTTTTTTTTCGTCACCATTCGAGATATCTCTCAGTGGGTTTCATTTATCAAAGCGTTAAAGGCGGAATGGAATGCAGATATTGAGGTTATCCTGAAAGAACAACACACCAATGTTGGAGGCAAGGAAAATATATGGAGAAAACGTAAGTTCAATATTTGCGATTAGATGCCAATCATCCTTCTACGATGAAACGGGGGTGTCGTCGGCGCTAACGGATTCCTGCAATGGATATCTACCTAAATCGGCTATCGTCGACACTAAATTAAATTTGGCAAAGAATTAATGCTCTAGTACGCAATCTCGATCGATAGAAGCTAGCGTCCAATTCGGTTCTCTCGGCAAGGGTCTCTCTTTATAAACACCTTTGGTACGCCTTCGTCTGCACATCTGCCTGCACGCCATGTCTTTCTTCTCGCGCAATTTCAAGGGCCTTTTCCCTACTCCCGTCCAAAAATCTCCGGATGCCTTGAGATTCGGAATTTTGGGCGCTGCCAAAGTCGCTCCTCTTGCCTTCATCATACCCGCTATCAGCCACCCTGAAGTCATCGTTGCGGCTATCGCCTGCAGAAGCAAATCTAGAGGCAAAAAGTTCGCGAAGAGTCACTCCATTCCAAACGTATATACTGGCCCTAATGCCTACCAACGTGAGTTCTGCTTTGGCGTTCAATTAACTACTGAAATGAAGACGACCGTAGAACTCCTCGATGACCCCTCCATCGACGCCATATACAATCCGGTAAGCAAATGATGGGTTCGTTATTTGTTTTCTTCTTACCCTTTTTAGCTTCCCAACAACCTTCACTACGAATGGACGATAAAGGCCCTCCGGGCGGGAAAACATGTGCTCCTCGAGAAGCCTAGCTCTGACGTTAAGTCCGATACGGTTGCTATGTTCGACCTGGCAGACGAGAAGGGTCTTATATTGCTCGAGGCGTTCCATTATCGGTGAGTTCGAGCTTTCCTTCATTACTCTTGATATTTACACGCCATCCAGATTCCATCCGTCCGTTCAACGAGTGAAGGCTATTCTAGATTCAGGGGAATTGGGAAAAATCAAGAGCATAAAGGCGGAGCTATGCCTTACCAAGGGTGCCATACCTAGCGACAATATTCGTTACGATTTTAGTTTGGGGGGAGGCGGTTTCATGGACGGCGGAGGTCTGTTCGCAAGGTTCTTTTCAGTCCGTGTGCAAGATCACTAACCGTATTGAACTTCAACAGGATATGTTGTTTCCGTCTCGCGTTACCTCATGGGAGATAATCCGACGGAAGTTGTCTCCTCGAAGCCGACCTCTATTCACCGTAAAGACCCACGGATCGACGACGGTATTACAGCTGTGTTAGCTTTTCCCAAGGACAGAACCGCCGAGGTCACATGCAACATACGACTCGCCGGCTGGGGTCCATTTGGACTCATACCCAGATTGCCGCGACTCCGTTTCGAAGTAACGGCCGAGAATGGCACCATCGGTCTGAACCAATTCGTTGTTCCCCATTTCTACCACTCCATCACCGTGAAGCCGACTTCTAAGCGCAGTCGAGTTGAAAAACACTTCGTTCATCCTCCAGGCTCGGGAGCGGAAGACATTGGAGAGGCTTGGTGGTCGACGTAAGTGCTAAGTTTTACCGCCGCTAAGATAATCGTTGACGGATTGTGATTGATTTTAGCTATCGGTATCAGCTAGAGGCCTTCGTGGATAAAGTGAAATCGCGCACACCTCAGGCTTGGTTCGATGCTCAGGACTCGATCGACAATATTGAATGGATCGAGAACATATATAAAAAGGTTGGTGTATTACTTTGTTTCCTAACTTGGACACGTTCACCAAGATGTCGATTCAGAGTGGACTGGGTCCACGACCCGCCGGAGCTTGGGTCGATAACGAGAAGGACTATAAGGACGAAAAGAATTAGGAACGACATCGCTTGGCCTTGGCGGCATTATCAGTAGATCTTCAGGCGTTAGAATGAATTGTTACCATTAGATTACGACTCGTCCTCCTTTTGTACTTAGTTTATCGTCCCACATTCGTAAGCTGTCTCTGTCTATTAATGAACACTTTTCTCGCCTTGGTTACTTAGATGTCTTAGTTCAACACGACTTATGTTGTCCCTAGTCGGATCACTCTCATTTAGCGTCACCTGAATGACGGGTTTTCTGGGTTTCCTTGGATCTTCTGTCTTCCAGATTTTTTTTTCCCATCCTTCAGGTTCAGGATCCTTGTATCACTTTAACGCCAAGTTACTAGTTACTCGTCACCGCGTCACTCAGTACTGCAGATAATGTGCTCGAATCTTTCATCTGATTAGACATAAGGCAGATTCAAGTCGAGACGCCAGATGGCACAAGCACTTTACAAGGATGAACAGAATAGAGGGAACTTAGTTCCAGTTAGAGGACCAAGTGTCGACGAAAACCTAATCAATTCGCTCCCCCGAGTAGAGTCTGATCGGACACATAACAACGACGTAGCCAGCGCACATTCATGTAGCTGGCTCACTCCTTTACCCATGAATTAAAACCTGTACAACGGCAAACACTGACCGAACGGCCTTTGCACAGCGAAATGAAGGGGTCGGTTAGCGGACAGTTCTACGGATAATGGAACGGGGCGTCAGACGTAGGAGCAGAGAACAGGCGACCTGAAATATGGTCAGGCGATCTCGAGGAGTACTGGGAGGTTTGTCAGAAAGGGGGTAATTCGCGCGAAATATAATACCAGTCTATTCGAAGCTAACTAGCATTGGAACCGTAGATCAGGTAGATTAGATTACAGAGCAGATCACTGTACGTACTGTACAGTCCCCGATCGCCAGCCACCGAATCATCATCGCTCCTTGTTCCAGTCCTTCGTGTCGCGCCCAGCAGTTCTGCCGTCTCCAAATGGGAGCGGCCCAGCCAGACGGAAGCGGCGAAGAGATCAAGAGGACGAGTGCTGGAGGTCAATTCCGGGGTAAAACGAATCAGCCATGTATCAAGCGAGAATTAAGTGAAAGCGGACCGCACTTTGGAATTCCATTGCACGCCTACGCATTCTGTTGATTCAAGAACGGGGTACCTGTTGAAGGTGAGGGATGAAGCTGAAGATTGAAGACAGGACGTATTCAAGTCGCCAACGCGTAAATAGCATCTGATTGGGTCCCAAATGAGGATTCGTAGAGTGGCATGGATGGAATTAAAGGGGTGACCGTTGAAAAATTGCCAACACGGGGTGACGGATACAACGTGTCAGACTCTGAGCGACCTGAGGTAAAGGAGACAATTTTGGGCCACAGCGCTGCCGGCCGAGAGACGAGGACGCATCGAGGCGATACCCCACACTTCAGGCCGAAGAGTCTGTCCGCATTCCGGCATGTGAAAATTCGACACCCATGTTGAGCGAGCGACGAACGAAAGGCTCGTTCCCGCACGGGGGTTGTAGGCAAGACCCAACACGGGGAATCATGCAGACAGCTCGACTCTGCACCAGAGAGGCTAGAATAGATAGGGAGGGCTGTACAAATCTCTTGTGCAGGCTTGGAGAGTCTGACGGCATGCATGAAAAATCCGGACCATCCATTTATCAGTCAGCAGCGAACGAGAAGTGCATAGCGTTCGAAGAAAACGCGCCAGACTCTGCATCACGGAGCACCTAGATGTTTGATAAGATGGATGGATAAAGGGTTAGCATGAAGTATAAATGAGGACGATAGTGCACATTCGTGGAATCATACAGTGCGCAGCCAGCAGAGAAAGAACAGTGGCGACGAGCAGCCAAACCACGCTTGGAGGAGAACATAACCGCGTCCGATATATCTAGACACACAAATCCGTGAATTGGCTAACAACAAACGAAAAAAAGAGGGGTTCGTTCGTTGATCACCAATACGGAGAGCTGAGCGGACGGGGCCATACTCTGAATTTGGGCGGAGCGATTTAAGGCATAGATTGGACCAAAGGGTGTTGAGTGCTTATCCTAGACCTTTGGTAAATAAGTGAATCTCAGTAGAATAAAGTATAAGGAACGAACCATGGTCCAGCTCAGCATCGCATCTTCGTGTTTGCCATCCGGATAAAGTTAAGTTACTAACTCGCACTCGGAGGGCCAGACCACACGCAGGAAAACTCCCTCGCTGGTATCCGTAAAGTCCGAGCTTCAAACGGTGTTCATTCGAAGCTCACCGACCCGGAGATGAGGAGGAGCGGCGAGGTCAGGCCCGGTATACAACGGGAAACAGCGATTGGAACCGTGATAATACGTTGTCCTAATCAGCACGCATCAAAAGAAAGGGCATTTTGGGGCCAACCTGCACGGAGAGAGGCTTAGGGAATGAAGCAGACTCGGAGTTCGGAAAGTCGAAGGCTTAGTGGTGAGGGCGCGTTGCCATGACGTCGACACGAAGTGCTGCTGAGAGGTGGGGGCGATGGGAGCTCCAGAGGAAAGACGAAAATGCGCGGTATGTAAGTGTGACGCTAATAAGAGGAGGAGAATGATCAGCGCTGATCCCACTGTTCGAGGTTATCGATATGAAAGTGCGAACGCGAGCCACTCACTCCGTAAGCTGGAGACAGAACGAGTATGTTAGCTTTTCGAAATGAGAACTGCGCCGATACTCGAGCAGCGCACCGTTCACTCCGCTCCGCGTCTCGCGACGGTCGCCATCATCGTCGACCTCGGTGCAGCTGGGTGGCCATGGATCGCGTGGGGGGAGAGGACAGGTGGTGGTCAGGAGCAAAGATCAAAACTGCCCCATCGACGGTGTTGTCGAACCGTTCCTGGAACGTGGGATTATTCTGCTAAATTGGAGTTAAGGCTCACGTCGTTGTCCTGCACAGCCATTCGTATCTGTGTTTTGTCAAGTCGGTCAAGTTCTCTTCCATCGAGTACATCCCCTCTTTGGTTTATGTGCTGGAAATAAGGGCGCTCCTCATTACTCGTTTGGAGTGTAATCAATCTCTTTCAACTTCACCTTTTCAAAAATGAGAACAAGTGAGAATAGAGTAGATCAGCACTCAAGAGAAGCTTGAGCTGCGTGACCGTTTACACTGGCAGTATAAACTAGTATAAACGTAACAACGACATGGGCATGGATCAACGAGCATTGAAATACACGGCACTTCGAGCGTAACAATTCGAGGCTTACCAGCATGCAGAGAGACCGAGCAACCAGGTCAGACCCTGATTACGGGCTCAGCGACATGGAAACACAGATATTGCGAATCACGATCAGCGCGATCACGACAGGAATGGCAGGACGAAGTAAGATGCCGCCAAAAGGAAGATTTGATTTAAGGCGCAGCCGAGAGACGATGACACGCAAGTCAATAGCCCACACTTGAGTCCAAAGGGTCTGGCCAGCATACAAAATTTTGAGTACCGTACATTAGTAAACGACGAACGAACTGCTCGTCGTTTACTTTTTGGTGGGAACACGGAGAAGCACGCAGACGGGCCAGACTCTTGAAATCGAGAAGCAGGTGAGTCGACGATGTAAAGTAAACTTTGGTAGCAAAGAACACACAGACTGGGGCTCCTATTCATCCGAAACATGAAGACACACCCCGGAAAGAAGGATCCGTATATTCGCCAACAATAAACGACAACTATCGTTCAAAGGGCCAAACACGGAGAAAAAAGCAAAGTGGTCAGACTCTGCGTTGAAGAGTTTCTAGATAGTAGGCAGGATCGAGCGACGATGAAGCGTATACTTCCGCCCGTTGAAAATGAAGACGCCGTCAAATCGCTACAGCACACTGGAAGAATCTGACTGCAGCCGGTTGATAAACCTATTGGTGGGTTTGCCAACAACAAACAAACAACACGAAGATCTTTGGACGGCCAATAACACGGAGAACAGAAAGGATGAGGTCAGACTCCCAGTACGGGAGAAGCGATTCGGAGCGTAGTTTAAGCATTGGAGTGTTTAGCAGCGAACTAGGGACTAGATATCTTTTAGTACATAATTTTAGGCAAGACCAATGAGGAAAACGAACATTGACATCCACTTCCTCCGCTATCGCACCCGATTTGATTTGCTGCCCGGATAAAGTCAAGTTGCTGACTCATACTCGGAGGGCCTGTCCACATGCCTAAACAAACCATCATCCGTAAACTGGCGAGCATCGAACAAGGCTCAGTTGAAACCCGCCATTACGGAGAAGAGGCAGGAGGCGGTGGGTCAGGCCCTGCGTACAGTGGGAAGCAGTGATTCGGACGACAATTTGGAAGGAGAAACGTCGACGGGCTCAATTTCCGGTGTTTTTGTTGCCTCCAACTAAATCATGGCTCATGTAAGTCTTACTTGTTACAGTCTCGAAACTTCGTCGGTAGATGACTGAGCATAAAAATTTATTACGCGGCGATGAGGAACAGCGATTACTCACCTGTGTATATGTAGATCGAGTTTCTGATCCAAGTCGATCGAAGCTTCAAATAATAAAGAGGAAGAGCAACGAGTATGAAGCTGATAAGATTGAGAGTTTCAGGGGATTTCTCTCCCTGCAGGCGCCAGAGATTGAAATTTCGAGTCGCCAACCCACGAAAGTCTGACCCGACGTTCACAGAAGGTTTCAACCTTAGCTTGGTAGAGTACGAGTAACGTGAGTATCGTCTGTAGTGGCCAGTACGGAGAGGAAAAGGGAGTAGAAGGGTTAGATTCACAGTATGGGGCTGGTGTGGTGGCATGGTAGAAGATAAACGGAACACAGCCACCCGAATCCCCGCCTTTGTTGATTGTTTGGCTAGCCTTCCAGCTGACTCTGACGTCATCATGTCTTTGACATACTAAGTTGGCTCACGCCGCAAGTTTTACTTCGCCTTGACTTCGCCTCGAAAATGCCGTCTATCCTTCCTGGAAGTAAAGCTGGACCCACGAAACTACTGTTGAAATATCGCAATTTTCACGAAATCTCTTTACTTTACTTATCTTTTTAACGAAGGATACGGCAAATTCCCCTCGAAAAATTAGATCGTGTAGGCCCTTCATAAGAATGGAGAAAACATGATAATTCCAGTTAGACAGCCAATCTTTGATAAAAGCCAAATAAAGTTGTACCCAAAGTAGAACAGTAATAACAAATTATCCACGGGTCAGCAAGCATCGGAAAATAGGAGGCTTAAATCCAAGACGAATCAGAACCTGCTATCAGACAGTAACTGAAAAAGAATCGATTTGACAGGCAGACCCGGAATCGGCAGACTCGGATTGCGGCTGCAGCAACATGAAAAGAGAGAGAGATTAAACATGATGAGCCGCATCCTGAATGCAATGGTGTCACGGGTACTCCTGAGATAAGACAATTTAGTTATCTCAGAGAGAATAAAACACAGAGAGACCGCACCTTTGAATTCTGCTGAACGCCTACGCGTCGGATTGATAGACGATTGCAATACCGGCTGAAAAGAGATGAAATGTAAGGTGATGGGGTAGTCAAGTCTCAAACACCCAGGCAGAGTCTGGCCATATTCACTCAATCCCCGAAAATCAGTGGTGTGGCACGGATGAAACGATTGGCGTGAATCGTTCCAGCAAGGCCAACACGGAGAAGGGAAAGATATGACTGGTCAGACTCCGAGAATGGACGCAACTTCAGCTCCGGTTCAGCTAGGACGGATCAGAGTGGTAAAAGGAGACAATTTATCATCGCAGAAATGAAAATGGCTTCGAGTCGTGAACCACGTTGGGAGGATCTGACCGCACGATTTCAACAAGGTTATCCGTGGATTGATCAGCAACGAACAAACAACGCGCAGATCGTTGAACAACCATTAACACGGAGAACAGAGTGGATAAGGTCAGATTCTGAGAAGCGATTCGAAGCGTAGTCCGAACATGGGGCTGTTTAGCAGCAGACTAGAAACTAAACCTCTATGAGTAACTAAATTTTGGAAAATAAAATAGAAAAACGAAAGCTGACGCCTAGTTCTGCCTTATTTCGCCTGATTTGATTTGTTGCCCGGATAAAGTCGAGTTGCTGATCCGCACTCGGAGGGCCAATCCACATGAATCTTCAAAATATCATCATCCGTAAACTGGCGGGCGTCGAACAAGGTTCAGTTGAAGCCCGCCACGATTACGGTGGGATAGGCCAATCAGACCTACCCTGGGCAGTCGTCGGCTAGAGAGGCTCGGTAGTCGCGTCGAGCAGGCCGTTCGGCGTCGCGTCGAAGGCTGAGGCAAGGATGGATTCGTCTACTCAACAGCGAACACCTACATATGGACTGCACAGCCACTGATGGGATATCTACGATCAGGACAGGCCAGAGGCCACTACTACATGTGCCCACCCACACAAAATGCAACGTCCTCGTTGCATCACGAAAAAAAACTGTATACAAAAGCGTAAATCATGATCTCGAAGAAAGGGAATGGGACCATCCCAATGTCTGCAAAACACGACTAAGTTCGAAAAGGCGGGGATCACGATCCCAATCGAGTGCTGGTGGTCCGAGAGAAGCCATGTTCGGATGAGGAAAAGGCATGGAAAGATGGGGATAGCGTTTAGATGAAAGCTCAGAGGGAAGTGGAATGGGTACATTGGTATTCGGCAATGGAAAGTGGATAGGTTGGGATCGAACTCGTTGAGTTGTTCGGTTTCGCCGTCGATTTCGGTGTCGTAGGGTACTGAAAGGCTTGTTGTTCGAACGAAGGGCGGATAAATCGCGAGGAGTTTTAATAAGGGGTACGATTGGAAGTGAAGCCGAATCGTCAGCCCAACTGAGTTTCGGCGGTGGTGTGGGGACAGGTGTGGGTCTAGGAATTAAAGTCGGCGAAATAGGAGCAGGGGATAATAAAAGTGTGGCGAAAGGTGTCGGTAAAACGGGGAAGGAAAGAGATGGGTCTGTCTGCAAGCATACTTCGGAGGTTAGAGGTAACGGGATATCGACTGCGGTCGGAGTAAAAAATAAGTCGTTGTCGGGGGCTAGATCGACCTGCACGCCAATAGAAACCTGTCGTTCGCGAGCTAATTCTTGAAATTCGCGCTCGTCCTCGATCCCGGAAGTACGCCCGAGTTCAAAAGCGCTGACGCGGTCCTCGTCGTAGCGTTCTCGTGCAGTATTCAAGATGTCGGCGATTTCCCCCTTGTATTTTGCCTCGAGTTTCTCCGTGGCGTTTGCAAACCCAAGTTGAAAGCCGGCTGCAGAACCAGCTTGGTAGGATTCGTGGAGGAGTCGGTTGAAGGTGCTCCTTTCGATGTGCATGTTCGAGGCTCGAATCGAGAGCGGTGTTCACGTCACGGAGATGTAGGTGGTGCGAAATGTCGTCGCAGTGGCAATAGTGGACGAGGTCGCGAAAAGCGTGAGCCTAAGTTCGAGAAGGCAGGTAGGATTCGATAGATGTGTCCCAGTGGGTTATTGCTGACCCAAAACGCGTGAACCGCTGTCGTTCCGCGTAAAAGCGTTGAAAATGGGAGTTTGCTGGCAATGTTGGTTCGAAAAAACGAGGCTCTGACTGGTCCGAATGCGCCGAGTCGAATCGCTCTGTTGTCACCAAATGGGATAGGCCAATCAGACCTACCCTGGGCAGTCGTCGGCTAGAGAGGCTCGGTAGTCGCGTCGAGCAGGCCGTTCGGCGTCGCGTCGAAGGCTGAGGCAAGGATGGATTCGTCTACTCAACAGCGAACACCTACATATGGACTGCACAGCCACTGATGGGATATCTACGATCAGGACAGGCCAGAGGCCACTACTACAACGGAGAAGAAGGAGGCAGTGGGTCAGGCCCTGCGTACGGTGGGAATTAGTGACTCCAACAACAATTTGGCCGGAGAGAGGCCGTGTGTCACCTCGAACTGAAATACGGCTCATAAGAGTCTGACTAACTTCCTCCGTAGATAAGTGAGCAGCAACAAAAAGGGGCTAACACAACAGAAACGAGCTGATCAGACGAGTCATACTCAGAGAGTGAAGGCAAAGGATTAGAGACGAGGGCAGTTTCCGCAATGTTCCGGCGTGGATTGGCAGAGGCTGGGGCGAAAACGTCAAGAAGAGATCCGCCGGTGGATGTGTTGAACAAATCCGATGTTCATTCGATGTTAGCCCACACAAAAAATGCAGCAGGGCCTTAGACACATAGTCACGACGCTAAGTTTGCTCTTTGGTTTGGAATGGGGATGAAGATTGTCTGCGGTGGATGAAAATATTGAACAGCGATGACTCACTTGCAGATCAGAGGTTATGTTTCTGATCGAAGGCGATCAAAGCTGCAGATAACAAAGAGCTAGTGAAAAGATGATGAGATGGAGAGTATCACAGTATTTCTGTGACACATTCGAGTCGCTAGCCCACAAACCGCCCGGATCGTCTGCGATGACATGAAAGAGAGGAGTATGGATATTTGTTGATTGTTTGGCTTGTCTTCTCGATTTGGTTGCTGACTCCAATTGATTACGTGTTGGTCCCTCCCACTCAGAAGACCTGCAACGAAACGCAGGGCGCTGGGCTTTTGTAGAATTTGCGGGCGAATTGACAAGTAGTGAATTGGAATAAACGATAGATATAAATCATCGCTTTTGTCGACAGACTCTGATTGTAGTGCATTAACTACGTACCCATAGCATTCAGAGCATTGATAGAAGGATAATCGAGGCTAACTAACACAAATAAAATGTCCGATGTCCAAATCTGACTAATTAAGCAGTCAAAGCAGGGATTCTGCAAGCAGATAGCGTTAGGAAAATTTAAAACGAACGTCAAAAATGTTTGATAATCGGTATACTGTTGAGGGTGTGGAAGTAAGGGTAAAGGAAGGAGGTGTTCAAGTCGCCGACCTACAAGCAGAGTCTGTCCGTCTTCATATCGCTAAAGATAATCCGTAGAGTGGCATAGATGGAACAATTAATACGCAAATTATTCCAGCACGGCCAACACGGAGAAGCGACAGATACGATGGTTCAGACTCTGGGTGCGCGTCCTCAGTTCTAGTTTTAAGATAGAATGGATTATGATGTGGTCAATATAGTTAATTCGGATGACTGTAGAGGGTATAGACTCTGGGTCGCATTCGCCTAGATAAGCACGACAAACGAAAACCTCGTGCATCGCTCATGAGTGATTCAGATGGGTGAGATAAACACGGAGATCCATGCAGACGGGCCAGATTCTATGGCTGTAATGTGGATGAAGCGAGGATAGGTCATATACTTGGTATGTAGTACGGAGCACAAGAACTGGGCATCCTATTGCTCGAAAATCCACCCGGCTGGGAGATGAAGACACGCCCTTAGACTGTTGTTGGCTCGTACTTAAAGAGTCTGTCCGCACTCTAGCATCACGAAAGAAAAGTCACATCCGAATATTCGCCAACAATGAAAGCCAAACACGTACATCATTCGAACAGCCGAACACAGAGAAGCGAGCAGATACATCAGAATCTGCGTTGATAAGGTCATTGAGAGGGCGGAGCGACAACGAAGCATACACTTAGACTGGTTGAAAAAACTAAGATGCTGTCCTAAACCACACTGGAAGAACCTGACCGCAAGCTCTGATAACGACATTCATGGATTGAGTGGATTGGCCAGCAACGAACGAACAACGCGCAGATCGTTGGAAAGTCATTAGCACGGAGAACAGAGTGGAGAAGACAGCATTCCGGTAAGCAAACACAATATCCGTGGATGGGTGAAGGACGAACGAAGAAGGGTCTCTGTGTGATGTAGGCACCTACTCGAGTAGAGTTAGAGAAAAAAGGAAGGAATGTATGCTTGGAGAGTACGACCGCATGTGAGCCTAAGTATTGCGACCCATATATCAGCCAGCAACTTTGAACGACAAAACTGGCGTCGTTCAAAGGGCTGAACACGGACAAATGAGCGAACGGGTCGTACTCTGCATTGAGATACACCAAGAGGATTGGGTAGATGGGGTTTCAGATAGATAATGACCAGCACAAAACAAGTGTATGGAAAATAGGATGGCGTCGAGTCGCTCAACTCACTGGAGAATCTGACCACAACCGAGTCGTTGCTAGAAGACAGATCCGTGGATCAGCAAGCAAAGAACGAAAAGCGTGAGAGTCGTTCGACGGCTACCACGGAGAACAGATCGGGTGCTATCAGATTCTGAACGAGGAAGGAACGACTCGTGCCATAGATGGTGAAGAGGTGTCGAGTAGCTTGCTACAAACTGGATATTTTAGTAAGTAAATTATCTCTGCAGAAATAAGATGGGGGAAGCGAACCGTGACGTGTATAATCTGGCTCAGGGTCGAAGTTTTATCGATAGGACAAAAGGACAAAGTCGGATCACTAGCATACACTTCACCCGCGAAGGGTCTGACCACACTTCACGACACTGTCATCGAGTCTCCAGAGATCGGTTAGCTTTGAATAGTTTTATTCAAAACACCCAACACGGAGACGAGAAGAGTGCGACGAGGTCAGACCTTGCAGATCGTGACTCGGGCAGGGGGATGTCAACATCGAGGAGCATAATTCTCAGCACTGCGTCAAGATGTGGTTTCTTCTCCTCGATTTTACACCTGAGAGTGTCTGACTTTAGCCTTCCAGGCTTTTGGAACCGTTGATCAGTAAGCATCGAAAGGAAAATCCTGTCGAGGCCAATATGGAAGGAAGGATGATGGAGGAGTCAGGCTCGGTGTGTGAAAGCGAAAGCTTAGAGGCTAAGGCGAGTTGCCGCAACGAAGACGCATGAATGATGGGTGGCAGAGGCAAAAGCGCCTGCTGGGATATGGAGAGTAGACCCGACGCGTCAGTCCGTGCTTGGAGAGTCTGGCGGAGTTTTACAGGAAATGCATCCATAGATGGGTGTGCGTGGAACGATGTTCATTCGATGCCAGCCCACACTGAGAATCCAGAAGCACCAGACTCTGAGCAAGGTCACGATGCGACAGGTGCTTGTTGGAATGGAAATCATGGATGAAACCTCGATCTGATGCTGAAAAGGAATCGCTCACTTGTATATTAGAATTCAAGTCTTTGATAGAAGTCGACAGGAGCCTCAAATAAAGAAGAGAAATCGTGATGAGTACGAAGTTGATAAGATGGAAAGTCTCAGGCCATTTCTCCCCACGCCGCCAGGCAGGATTGGACGGATTTGAGTAGTTTGCCCACGATCGGTGAGTCTGACCCCATGTTCTAGAAGTTTTCGTCCATAGATTGGCCAGTAGCGTACGAGTAACGCTCGAATCGTACGTGGGAGAAAGGAAAGTTGAAACACAGCCACCCGAATTCCCGCCTTTGTTGATTGTTTGGCTCGCGAGGATGTGTTGGCCTCGTCTTCTACGTCCAAGATGACGCACTGAGTGCCAGACTTTGCAAACAAAATAATGAACTGAATTTGAGAACAAATAAAATGTAAACCGTGCTTTCGTTGGCAAAGTCTGATTCCAGAGCAGTGTTAAGTACGTTAAATAAGCACTACTCTGAAGTTTGTATCAATTTCGCCTTCCCAGAATCCAGACCAGCAAAACTCATAATCGAGGATAACCATAGTCTAGTGATTAGTAAAATTAATGATTTGACGGGCAGATAAATATACATCGAAAATGATTACTAATGATTGCGATACCTTTGGAGATACTTAAAGGGTCAGGGAAGGAGGTATTCAATTCGTCAACCCATTTGTACAAGTTGTAGAGTCTAAACACATCAACGCTTCAATTAAAATCTGTAGAAAGGTTTGAGAAGCGATTAACGAGAGGATCGTTCAAATCTAACCAACACGGAGAAGGAGCAAATATGACAAGTCAGCCTCTAAGCACTGGAACAACAACTTGAGCTTTCATAGAGAACGAATCATCGAACAATCAAAAGTGAAATTTGGAATTAAATGAAGCGCATATATTCTGGGTCTAGTCACCGCGCAGTAGCTGAGACGAAAATGGAGACGCATAAGAAAGGTAGCCCACACAATTAGAGAGTCCATCCACATCATAGGAAAGACTCTTCATCCGTAATTGTCGAACGACGAACGAAAAACTTGTTCGTGGCTCGTGAGTCGCGGGTAAGTGACCCAACACGGAAACCCAAGGGGATGGGACAGACTCTGCGTCGTGGAAGCACCTAGAGTTATAGTATATGCAAGAAATGTATGAGCCTCTAGTGCACAAGTGGAGAGTCTGACATGGAACTCAAGCAAAGAAAATCTCCGTAGACGTGCCAACAACAGACGACAAACCTTCATGTCGTTCGAACGGCTGAACACGGAGAACTGAGCAAATGAGTCAGACTCTCGTGCCTAGAGGCTTAGTGGGGCTCATTCAAAGCAGCAGTAGGTATCAAAGAACCTATGTAAGAACTGTAGCTCCGGTACTTTCAAGGAACCGTGTATTGTGCAGCCAGGTGAAAGTTGAAATCGGCGTCTTGTCACTAATCCACTCTGGCAGAGTCTGTCCCCATTCAGCATTAGTTGCATTTTTCGTGTCAATCCGTGCATTGGCCAACTACAAACGAAACAAGGAATGATCGTTCAAGCGCCATCAGTACGGAGAACCGAGCGGATGGGGTCAGACACTGTATAATGGAGGGGAAACTCGAAGCATAGTTCGGACAGAGGAATTATCGAAAGCGTACGGGAAACTAGACGATTGATTTAGTGGGTGAGCTTAGGGGAAGTATGATGGGTGGAAGCGAGCCGTATCTCCTAGATCTGTATCGTCGCACCCTAGGGTATTTTTTTTCATCGCCCAGATCAAGGCAAATTTGCTAGCCAACTCGGAGGGCCTACCCAATCCGAGTGGATTATCCATAGACTCGCGAGTTTACAACGACATTCATTCAAAACTCGCCGACACGGAGAAAAGAGAGAAGCGAATGGGCAGGCCCTGCATACGACGGGAAGCAGCGATTAGAATGTTGAACTGCAGTTCAGAGGAATGTCGTGGGCAGATTCGCATGTACTCTGTTTGCCGTTACAGCACTCAAGAGAGAGTCTGACTCATTCATAACTAGGGGAGTGTCCATATGGCATAGACGAGTGAGCACCAAAGAGAAAGATGCTTTACTGATTGACCAACATGGAGGGAACGAGAATGGACGAGTCAGGCACGGACTGTGAAGGAGAAGGCTTAGAGACGAGGGAGAGGGGAAGTTGCAGTTGATGTCGAAGCGTAGATGATAAGATGGCAAGGCGAATGGACAAGCTGTTCATGATCCGTAGACGGGTGTACATCAAACAGTGTCCACTCGAGGACAACGCGCACGGAGAAGGTTGTCGCAGTGGTGCGCGACAGACTCTAAGCATGAGTGGTGTATTTTAGGCATGAAGTTCGGGGTCTCTCTGTACAATTCCACTGTCAACGTTCAGATGATGCATCGTGATGGGGATGACAGGTTTGAAGCTAGTGAGATAGAGAGACGGATAAGGAATCGACCATCGCACCATCAAAGGTCCTCGACGAATCATTATGGAAGAAGGGAATGAGACGTGTTGTTGTTGCCACCGAGCCTGCATTCTAAGAGTCTGACCCCTTTATACTCAAGCGTTTGATCCGTAGCTTGGCCTGCGACCGACGATCAACGAGCGGTTTGTCTGGCAGCCAATACAGAGAAGAAAGGAAAACAAAGTGGGCCAGACTCGGAGTGTGAGCAGGAGAGGGAAGTCAAAGCTGCTCGACAATGATAAGTCAATCACTGACAGTGATAAGATGAGGGGATGGATTATCGATGGGTGGTTCGTCGATAAAAAACGTATTCATTAGTGATTGAAAGTTCGGTCCGGTTCGGTCTTTGACCCCTCTGGGGCCTGGACCGAGACCGAGACCGGTTCACATCGGTCCTAGGACTGCCAAAGACCGCAGAAGACCGCAAAAGACCGAAGACCGCGGTCTTTCGCAGTCCTGGACCGGTCTTTGACCAAATAATGTATAATCAATTTAAGACTGGTATTTTCATTAAAAACACGAAATATTTTAAGATTTTGAATCGGTAAACTTATTAACATACATCTTAGCTTTCAAACAAGCCCAAGAACATTAATTTACGTTGAGAATTGATGTACTTACAAAAATATTCCGGTATATCTACTCTTTTTTCGAAATATTTTATAGTTTGGCTGGTATTTTAGTCAGATTTGTACCAATAAATACGTTCTTGGGTGCGTTTTAAAGGGTATTGACAGGGCTACAAAGGACCGGTCCTAACCGATGAAGACCGGTTCACCAAGACCGGTCTTTTGCGGTCTTACAATCTCAAAAATCGAAAGACCGGACCGCACGGTTCGGTCTTTTTCGGTCCTGGTCCGGTCCTGGTTCGGTCTTTTTGCAGTCCTAGGACTGAACTTCCAAACACTAGTATTCATGCAAATTCCCACGCCTTTGTACTCTATTGTTTGGCTTGCCTGCTTAATTGGGCTGCTGACTCAGAGTACTGTCGCGTTGGTGCCCTGACTCAGAACCATCGTTGATCTTATACACCGCTATTTGGGTTAAATGTTGGTGACAGGAAGCGGGAGTTGATGGTCACCAGACAAGTGGCAGTGTATCAACCAGGTGAACGCCAGGTCTTTGTCAGAAATTTCCGATCATCTGGCTGTGATATAGAGCCTAGCTACTGTCCAGGTAGACCGTTCAGCTAAATGTCAGCAATACTTACCAGGCTTGAAAATGCTGTATGACCATCTTAAGACTGGCTGATTCACCCATCTGGTACTATGGTGACTTACAGCTCGGAAACAGGACAGTCTTTTAGATATCCGCTATAGGTACAGGTATCCTGCTAGGTAGCATGTAGAACAAGCTAACTGCCAGCCTCCCCACCAGCCATTACATCCTCTCGTCGTCTTTTCTTCCCCACAGTGCTCTGTAGCACCCCACAGTTCGTCGGACCTAGTCTGTAGCGCTCCCCAGCTGTCGGCTGCATCTGCACAGACCTGCAGTTACATGCCTTCCCATCATTCCCTTTACGTTCGCAATATTTTATTGTTCAAAGTACTTTGTACCTACCCTAAATTGAACATGTGACCTGTTCAAACCCCTCGAAATGGTAATTCTCAGAGCTCTTAAAGACTCGCTTTCTTTCCTCCTCCCTTCTTCACTTGCCCCACCACTGGCAAACAAATTACCAGTGCGTAATCCCCTGCTTCCATTCGTACTACCCTTTCACCAACCTATGCACCTGTCCTATGAGAGTTACATGCTGGGTTCATAGACATTGCAGAAGGTTATTGCCTAGGTGCGCAAAGCCTGCTTGCTATGACTTCGGCATTGGGTTAGTGGGTACAGGGAGTCTGAACCGACAAGAAGCCTCACCAGGTATGTGGCTTGCTACCACGTCTAACGCCGCTAACCTCCTTGTTTCAATGGTCGCATAGAGAACAACAGCGAGACACCAAGCCCTTGCAGGGCAGCGCCCAACACCTCATTGTCCTCATCGACCAACAGTGGCAAGCCCTTGCTGCAGCCATGGGGACAGGTATGTAGTTATCCCCTCCCCTCCCAACGTGACTAATTATTCCCTGCTCCCATTTCTGTCGCAGAACGTAGGCTGGGGAATGTGACAATGGGGTTATGAAACACCCCCACAGAGGGATTTACAGGTGAGCTACCTGTTACCAACCCACGTCCTCCAACTCACGTTACCTTTTTTGAAGACTAGATTACAATTCCGTCATCGGTGTGTATGTGGCACGCGAGTTCAGTACTATATTCTGTCACCAATTAATACTATACCTGTATATACCTTATTCATACGTCTCTGACCTGAAATCCATCTCTTTTTCATGTTTTGATCACAATGTATTCAGTGTCTCGGTTCCCTATAAGCCAGAGGCAGTAAGGATCTGGAATTCACCTGTCTTGAAACCTGCTAATTATCTGCCTGGCCAGCTGATGCCAATGCACATAAAAACAACATCTCAATCCAATTTCGTTAGCTGGTAGCAACCTGACAAATCTATAGGAGCCAGGATGCTAATTGATATCCTGTACATATGACCAACAACATACATTTGAGCTGGAAACTTGAGCTGGCATTAGGCTGACACCCCATATCACGGACAGTATGGATAAGGACATGCTGGTATTAGTCTCGATTTTACCTAGACGCCAGCATCTCACCAACCTGTATCCACGTGAGAAAGTCTCGTGGCTAGGCAGCGCTGCCCGGCTGGCTCACAGGTTCAGCCCAAATGGCGGTGTACGATGTACAGGGCGACTCACTGGGCACGGGTCGGCGTATTCTTCTGCCAGCGGATCGGGATACGGGCCAGACGAGTGTAGACGATCGTTTCTGTCTGTTGTGTCGATCTCTTCTTCTCAATCACTATCGTACTCGCATTCGCACCGACTACGACACGGAAATGTGCATGACAACCCGCCTCCACAAACGCCGTTTGGCATGCATTCGTTGCAAAAAATCTATTGCGGAGCTATAACCTAGACTCAACAAAGTGAAATACGACGTGGAAGTAGGCCTGAGCAGGCGGGGATTCGTACGCAACGCTGAAGGAGGTTGGCAGGCGAGGTTGAAGGGGAATGACAGTTATGGGAGAGGTGAGAGGGATGGACTGGGAGGGATCGGCTGCGCATAGAAGTTGGATGGGGTTTAGAAACGAAGTCGATAACAAGGTGTTTTTCGAGGATTCTCCAGCAGGCGAAAGTAGGGACGTCGGTGAGCATAGTTGGATGGTTGCCGATGAGATTGTGGTGAGTGATAGTCCCAGGCATGTCCGACGGCCGCTGCGGTGTCTTGCAGGTGGGGAATGAGATATGGATGCAAGGTAAGACATTCAAGGATCCACCTTCCTCGTCTTCATCTCTCACATCCCTTTCGCGCCCTTCACCAGCCCCTCCAGCACCACCCTCTTCCCAATATAATCAACCTGCAAAATCCCCGCAGGAGCAACTTCGCCATCGCCGTCCGCTTCGGCTCCCCTACTTGCATTGCCATCGCCGTCGACCACAGACTGGATCTGATTTAGGCTACGAAGGCTACGGAGGCCTGTCAAGGATCATTTTTCGTTCGCTATATTGACCCATCTTTGGTTAGGAGCAGCTCCACCTGTCGATTACTGGGGTGGAGTCGGAGACCACCGGACAGAAGGACGCCATCAGTAAGTCGGTTCTCGATATACTTGTATCATCCATTCGTAGCCCCAATTCTTTTGTGTAACTTTAGCTAGATTAACAACGCGAAGAGTCCGCAGACACCAGCGAGTTACCACTCCGACAACCAGATCAACACTGCAATGTAATTGACGTGGCACTGCTCCTCTCCGCCCGCTTCTGTGAACTAGGACTACTGGGATACAGGGAATGGTCTTGTTTGAGTCTATGGGGTAGAACCCTCTCTGAGTACGCTACTCTAGCCTTCATCCAACGGCTCCACGTCTGATTTATAGTTGTGCGACCTTGGTGGTGAATGAAATCACTGCGTCATGTCTAATAAAGTACACCTCCCAACCCCCAGGCTGTCAGCGATCCTACACATTCCTCCGCACCACTCTCACCTTCACTCGACAATGATGCTGACAACTAACGATACCTTCACCATCCTGTCTGCAATAATTCTTCTGTTTGGGGTCAAATATTTCTCTGGTCGAGCGCTCAAGACCTTTCCTCCAGGACCCAGGCCCTTACCTCTTATTGGGAACATGTTTGACCTCGCATCGGCGGGAGAGCTTTGGCTGCGTGCAACGGAATGGTATAAGCAATTTGGTGAGTGTTGACACCGTTCACGAGAGTGGTCGCTTACACCACAAGGACAGGCGACGTCGTTTATCTCTGCGTGTTCGGCCAATCTGTCTTGTTCCTGAACAGTAGGGAAGCGGCTGTCGACCTTCTCGAAAAACGAAGCGCAATCTACTCTGACAAGCCTTCACTTGTCATGGTTGGGGAACTGTGAGCACGTTGCAACAATAAAAAGCCGTGTCAGAGCTGATGTTGTTTCAATTAGGTGTGGTTGTAAGGAAATGGTAGACCTATCTTTCCTTTCTACCGAAGGCATTCTAACTACACCACTCCACGCAGATCCCATTCCTCCCATATGGCGACTCCTTCCGCCGGCGTCGAAAACTCATGCAAAAAACGTTAGGAAGGCGTAGCATCCCCGCATACCACTCCATCCTCCACTCCGAAACACACGCATTCATCAGCGCGCTCGTCTCCTCGCCTTCCAACTACATTCACCACATCCGGCGGTACTCAGGCGGTATAACGCTTGCCGTCGTTTACGGGTACCCAGTGACCTCCTCTTCTGACGAGTATTTGTTGCTGGCGGAGGAGTGCATGGACCTGCTCGCGAATGAGGTAGCGTCGGGCACGGGGTTGTGGCTGGTTGATATTGTGCCGTTTTTGAGGCATTTGCCGTCATGGTTCCCTGGAGCTGGGTTTAAGAGGAAGGCAGAGATATGGAAACCGAAGCTAGGGGCTTTTCTTGATAGGCCATACGAAAACGCAAAGCTTCGCTGGGTGCGTTGGATATTCCTTGTTTACTCCAGTCGCTTAACTTTGTCGGACAAGACAGGCGTCGAATTCCATCCTTTCGTCATTCTGCTCGTCGATACTGGATGGAATGGAGGATATTGCTCCTAATTTCGAACTTGATATCAAGACGACGGCAAACTCGATGTACGCCGCCAGCACTGACATGGTATGTTGCTTGTTTTTAAAACTCTTCGCAGTTGTACTCATTTACGACGCACAACAGACGATATCAACGATCTCCAATTTTCTTCTTGCGATAATTAACTACCCTCAAATTTTCGTCGAAGCAAAGAAGGAAGTCGAACTGGTCGTAGGGACAGAGCGACTTCCAACATTTTCCGACAGGAAACATCTTCCATATAGTACGTATTTCCTCCATCTTGTGAGATACTGATGCTACTGTTTGACTTCCTCAAGTTGAGGCCATTTTAAATGAAACTTGGCGTTGGGGCTGCCCAGTTCCAATCAGTGAGTAGTTCTTTGCTTTGAGAGGCTCTCACGAAGAAGAAGCAAGCATTGATCTTATTCAAGATCTCCCGCATCTCCTTCAGCAAGATGATATTTACAAAGGGAAGTTCATCCCAAAGGGCACGTTGGTATAGTGTTTATTAGTAACTGGACGATCGCAATGCTGACCTCAAAACATAGGTTCTCGCAAATATGTGGTGTGTTTTCCAACATTTCACTGAGATAGATTCTTTATCCATTTACAGGGCTATGTCGCGCGACGAGTCGCTATACCCCAACGCATCCGAATTTCTTCCGACTAGATTTACGGAGGAAATGACCCAGGAGCGCAAAGATAAAATAGATCCACGTAACTTCGTCTTCGGGTTTGGGAGGAGGTAAGTATCTTGCTAAGCCAAATTACATGAGCTAATTGATTTTCCAAAACTATTTTAGGCGCTGCCCCGGCGTCGACCTGGTGGACTCGTCCATCTGGCTACTCATAGCCACTATGGTCTCTACTCTGGAATTCTCAAAGCCCGTAGACAAGACAGGCAACCCCATTAGCCCAACTGTGGTCTTCGACAACATGTTCTTCAGGTAGTGAATCCGTTACTTCAGTGATTATCATTGCTCTAATTATTTAACTACTCCCGAAATCCAGGATGCCACGTCAGTTCGAATTTAACGTCAAGTACAGTGACACATCTAAGTCAAAGTTAGACTCGGTTTTAGCGTAAGTTCTTACTCGTCAAGTCAACGGATATATAAATTATATTTCATCCAAAATGCCCAGTCAGGCTTAGAATCCGAGTCACATACCCAGAAAATTATTTGCTCAGTAGACTTTTTGCTGAATGGTACTTTTGTTACGTTGCCGTGCATTGAAGGCCTGTTGGGCAAGTGCGTTGTTCTGATGGACATGATTTGATTTAGACTTGCTTCCACGAGCCGCATAGGAAGTTGGAAGGATTGCATGAGCCCCTGCGCACCCATGAAGAGTCTGACCGCATTCCGGCTTCCAGATGACGCATCCGTGCATCAGCCCATAACGAACAACACACCCGTGTATTGTTCGTACAGCCGAACACAGAAAATGGGGGATATGAGTCAGACTCTGCATGTAAGGAGGAAGAACCGTACTAGCGTGCTCTGCGGTCCAGTTCCGTGTTAGACCACACAGTTAGGAAGCCGTTATTCGATAACCCGTTTCCTTTTCTGCTTGCTCGTAATCTATAGGACGGCAAATACTGAACGACGAACCTTTGCACAGTAAGGCGAAAGGGTCGTTCGACGGCCAATTCTACGGATAAGGGGACAACGGGGCGTCAGACACTTGAGTAGGGAGCCAACGACTGGAAGCGTATTTTATTATCTGACAGTGTCATCATTCATGGAGTATCGTGGATTTCGTCAGGAATTAAGTAGAGAAACAGAAACAAATCATTTATAACCTGTAGCATTGCCCGATGATCGATGATCGCTATAATACCAGCAGACGGACAATCAACAGCCTTTGACTCAAGAGTCTGCCATTTTCAGATGCAAATGCATCTGCGGACTGGCGAGTGCCGACAATCTCGACTCGAGCTAGCCAATATGCAGAAAATGACAGCTGTAAGGACAGACTCTGAGTAGGGAAGCAGCTACATGGAAATACAGAAACAATGATTAGCGCCATCTCGAGTGTCGAGAGTAAGAGCGTTGAGGCGTATGCTTGAGAATAGACAAATTAGATATCGCGTCGAGAATAAAACGCCAGAAGATTGGGCTATAAATTCCATTGTATGTCGACGAAGTTGATAGATTGATACCTGCGATGCTGGCTGAAGGTGTGGGATGGAGGTTTAGGAGCCAGGGTATTCAAGTTGCCAACCCACAAGCAGAGTCTGAGCAAACTCGCTCACAGTACATATCATCCGTGACTGGCGTGGATAAGATGCGTTCATCCTTTCAGCACGGCTTACGCAGAGAGGCGGAAAATAAGTGGAGACGGATCATTGAGTTCAGGCTTCGAGGTAGGGATAATTGAAAGGGGGGGGGAGCAATAAGGCCATTTATCGTAGGCTGCATTTAGTCAATGGGTCTCGGATGAATCACAGTAAAAGCGCGGCCGTGAACCGTCCGTTATGTGAACCAGTCCGTGCTTCGGGACACGCACAGGCATCACCTACCTAAAGACATCCGTGAACGTGCGTACATCGAACAGTTTTCATTCGGTGCTAGCCCACATGGAGGATGTCGTGGCTGTTGCGCCGACGCGGTCAGACTGTGAGCAGGCTCGAGACGTAGTTCGGAAAAAGATGCGTTGCACTAGAGTCTAGAAACTTAACTCAATAAGAGGCTTGAGCAGGTTAAAATAGAGGAAACGAACCGTGACATCCCTCTCGATCAACATCAAAATTCGCATCTTTTTTCAAACCAATACAGTAGAGTCGCTGACCCGCACCCAAAGGTCCTGACCACACGCCCCAATGTACCAAGCATCTATCCGTAAGCAGGCGAGCGTCCAACGACGTTCATCCAAAGCTCACCAGCACGGAGAAGCGAGAGAAACGGAGGTGGGCCAGGAGCTACGTTCGACGGGATCCAGTTAAGCACACGGAATTCGAACCGTAGTTCAGGTAGAAAGATGAAAAGTCATGTAAGAACCAAAAAGACCAGTTTACTATCACAGGTAAATTCCTCATTCTCACTTTTTTGCCATTCTCGAATCAAGCAAGAGAGTCTGACCAAGCGGTCGAGATCCATCCAAAGATCAGTGTTTGCGGCAAACTAACACGGAAAGCATCGCCTAAGTCAGACTCGGACTGTTAGATCACAGGCTTAGTAACGAGGGCGGAGCGAGTTGGGGTGATCGTTGAAGCATGAATGAAAGGAGTAGCGCGCCAGACTATGGGTACAGCATGAAACACACCGCTTCGGGTATTTTTTGGTATGAAGATGACGGGTATTTGTATGGTTTTACTGCTGAACTTTGAGATAGTTCAGAAGAGGGATTAAAACTTACTTGTGCATCCAAGATCAGGATCCTGATCTAAGACGATCGAATGCTTAGTGAAGCACAACGAATACGACGCAGATAAGGTGACCAAAGAGACGGATACCAGAACAGAGCGAAAGCAAACAGATGACGAAGAGCGTGGCGCGAAAACGGAGAAGATTAGAGACCCACGAATCAAGAAATCGAAGAAATCGAGAACAAGGACCACTGGGGAGGGATCATCGATAACCAAACGGGCACGAGGGGGACGAGTTCGAGGAATTGTGACGGCTGGGTAAGCCGTTCGGACATATCGGGTCGGTGTCATGGGCCGAGTCTGAACGAATATTTCTCCAGCTTGTATGGTGGAAGATATATCTAAGACGATAAACAAGCAGAGCATAGCGCTGAAGGACGGTGATCACCGTGCGCGAAAAACGATAAAGACAGTGTAGTAGTGGCCTCTGGCCTGTCTTGATCGTAGATATCCCATCAGTGGCTGTGCAGTCCATATGTAGGTGTTCGCTGTTGAGTAGACGAATCCATCCTTGCTTTAGCCTTTGACGCGACGCCGAACGGCCTGCTCGACGCGACTACCGAGCCTCTCTAGCCGACGACTCTTAGGTTAGGACTGATTGGCCTATCCCAACAGAAAAAGGACAATTTTTATCGAACGAATGTTTCTTGAGCTATTTGAAGGTAAAAAGTTATGAGGGGTAAGTAATTATAAGACAGCTCATCATAATTTTCGGCAGCAAGCATGAGGTATGAATTATTTACATTATACACTGCTACTCGTATCTGTATTTTCCTACAACGCCAGTGAATCGAAGACATTCAGGTGACTGACTCACATCCATAGTCTGCATCCCGAACCAAAAGGCTATCTGTAGAACGGATAACGCTGAACGAAGAACCTTTGCACGGTAAAGCGAAGGGGTCGTTCGACGTCCATATCTACGGAGATTGGAAACGGGGCGTCAGACTATGCGTAGAGACAGTGGATTGAGGTGTAGTCTATGGTAAGGCGATGTTGAGGAGTATTGTCAATGGAAAATGATAAAGCAAACATTTCTTGCCTCTAGCTTTGCTAAAGAGATCGGACAATGTCACTTACTCAGAGACTGCCCAGCATAAAGAAAAGATAAGCGATCAGGCCAAACTCTGATTTGGGAAACGGCGAGGAAACATGTTAGTCAATAAGTGATCTCTGAAGAAATAAATGGGGTAAGCGAACCGTGACTCCCTCTCAGTATCGATATTGAAGTTCATTTCTTTGTCGTTTTAATAAAGTGGACTTACTAACCCACACTCGGACCCGAGGGCCTGACATAGACCGAACCCTAAACACCGTAAACTGACGAGCCTCGAACGGCTGTTCATCCGCAGCTCGCCGACACGGAGAAGTGAGGGTAGTGGCGGAGGTCAAGCCCTGCGTACGGCGGAATCAAGCAACTTGAACACCAATCCAGACAGAGTCGTCATGGGGGAAACCACGGTTGGTGTGCTTTTGTCGCCACTGCCATCCTCCAATACCCAAGCGGGTAAGAGTCTAAGTCCCGCTTCTCTCCTCGACTTATCCGTGGATCATTGACACTGAGCACCGAATGGGATGGTCAATTGGTGCTCAAGCAACACGGAGAGTGGGAGATCGGACGAGGCAGGCTCGGAGTGTATAGGGAAGGGGGGTTTAGTGGCGAGTACGAGGGCGAGTTACGCTGATATCGAGGCGTGGATGAAAGGATCGCATGGCAAGACGAAGGTGAAATAGCAATCCGAAATTTGGGGAGCAGACCTGCGGCCCATGCTCGGAGAGTCTGACAGCTGACACCGCTCGCCCGATCCGTGAACGGGTGTGCGTCAAACAATGTTTATTCGGTGCTAGCCCACACGGAGAGGGGTGTACAGGTGCGCGACAGACTCCGGGCATGTGCGTGGTATGGGAGTAGACCACAACGCTGATGGTGATTTTTGGTATGAAGACCGTAGGTCAGGGTAGTGTACGGCTGCATTAAGTAAATATGAACAACGATGGATTTAAGAAGAGAGGAAATTAGTGCTTACTTGCATTTCAAAGCCCAAACAGGTCCTCGATGAGCCACGATGAAATTGCGAAGGGGAAGGGAAGCGTGCACTCGGCGATCTAGTCCACGCATAGAGAGCCTGACGACATGCACCAATAAAATCCGTCAATCCGCGAACGGGTGTGCGTCGAACGATGTTCATTCGGTGCTACCCCTCGCGGAGAAAGCAATGATTGTCGCGAGTGACAGACTCTGAGTATGGCTGCGGGGCTTCAGATAAGTTGGAGAAGGAAGACGAGTGCGAGTACGACGCTGATGAGAGAAAAGACGGATCATGAAGATAAAATCTAAGCATGAGCCGTCGGCGAGCGAGTCCGTGCTTTGGAGAGTTTGACGACAAGGCGAACGCATCGGCTCCATCCGTGGACGGGTTAGCACTGAACGAGGTTCGTTCGAAGACAACGTGTACGGAGGAGGATGTAGCCGTCGTGGTCGCAAGACTCAGAGCATGCAAGGCCACGATGAATTTACGAAGAGAGAGAGAGGGAGAGGGAGAGAGGAAGATCGGGACTTGAATTTCAGATACCACGTTCCTGATCTCGGGCTTCTCACCTCTAAGGTATCTATCTGAAGCCCTGATCGAGCGCACGTACGACGCAGATAAGGCGAAAAGGCAGATAATGCCGTTGATTGTGGACCGCACGAACCGGGGATCCTCGACAATTACCGTATATCGAGCGCAAGAAATAGGGGTCGTCACTTAGCTAGCTAACCCGCGAAGGGAGAGTCTGACCGCATGCCAGCTCGCGCACAGTGATTACAAAAATCCGTATATTGGCCAGCAACTGACGATTGACGTGCCTAATCGTCTGTGGTTGGCATTACAGATACGGATACGAAGAGGGGAGAGCGGTGGGGTCAGACTCAGATTCGGGGTGCAGGGTTAGGCTAGTAGGTGTAGCTGTGGCGGGAGGCTGGGGATGACTATGGACAGACGAAAGGATCGACTGTTTCGTTGAAGGAGAAGGATGGACAACAAGTTGGTCGCTGATAGGGTGAAAAGATGGGTCGTTGACGCCATAATTAAATGCGCGAACCCGAGCCTTATGTGAGCCGCTCATGATGCTAATCTCCGTGAAAAAGTGCTACGTCTGACTCTGATTCGCCAGATTCCCTCGTTCGTCAGAACAGCAGTTGCTCCATAATAATTAGAAGCCTGCGTAGCGCGGCGCTGGCGCGGCTGGGCGTCTTCTTTTCACGAGTCGCGAGAAAGCCAGCAAGCGAATCACGAAATCACGAAATCAAGAACTCAAGATGGCAAGAGAGGACAAGGACACGGGGATATATCGGGACGCAAAGTGAAAGGGATGGGCAGGTAATCAAAGAATATACTTTTTTGGCGCTATGTAAAAACCTGGTAAAAATCAAATGGTAGGGAGCTGGGTATAATGACGAAACAAGACAAGTAAGGCCCCAATTTTCCGAGATTGGATAATTAGATATGATAAACTGTCTCCAGAGGACGACGTAAAAAGACAAGCAGAAATAAAAGGCTGCAGTTTTAAAGACGAGATTCCAAAAGAAGTGAGGTAAGGCTACAATTTTATGAGAATCAGAAGCAGAATAAAATCGGGAAGGCCATTCGTGATGAATGAACAAAGAGACTCGATGATGTCAATCCAAGATTACTGTACCCAACAGACAGAAAAAGGAGCCGTCATCTCAGACACAAATTAGGGAAGCAACGACACGGAACACAGAGAATACGGATTTCGGTCAGCGCCACCCTGAGAAGAAGACTGGCGACAGCTAAGCCTGAAATTAGGGAAATTTGATATTACAGTGAAACCTAATGGAAGCAGTTCATATCTCTGAATTCCCTGATGGTTGTGTGTGGTGAGAAGGTATTGATGTCGTCAACTCAGAAGTAGAGTCTGACTACACCATTGCCCAAGATGCTTCCGTAGAGTGGCACAGATGGAACGAATATCGAGCGGATCATTCAAACGTAGCCATCACGGAGAATGAGCAAATAGGGTTGCTCAAAGTTCTGTAACCGTACCGACTTTGATTAAACCTGGACCCTTCGAGGTCACAGTTTAGATTAATCCAATCCGTTCTAAACTAAACTATCTACTCTGCTACGCTAAGTGTTCTGATGGGATTACAGCCATATCTATGGCCTGATCAATCAGCCAAAACAAGTAAACCGATCAAACGAGCACTGAAGGGCGCATCGAACGACAGAGTTAACCAAAGCCCATTTAAACCAAACCGTCAAACTAAACTACTAAACCACCCAAACCTTCGACGACGTCTTGGCAGAGCACAATGAAAAAGCGACATCAATGATTTCTAATGTGAGTTTAGATAGTGTAATTGAGCGTTCGGGGCAACGTACCGCTTCTTAAGCTCTGGAATAGTATATATGGAGTCCGCCCATTCTATGCCGACGAAGTTCGCGGGGATCCTACCCTCTGCTGAATTACCCAAAAATATTGATTGAGATGAGCCATTCGGATGGGAAAGTGAATCAATACGTTGAGAAAGGTCTCACCTATGTAGTGCCACTATGCCACTGGAAATTGCAGGGTGCACGGTCGCCGGCCACTGCATATCCTGCAATTGTCAGTTGTCTGGGAATTAGCTTGAAGAGGTGCTGAAGTGGTGTTAAACGAGACGCAGGCGGGGGCGGTAAAGGCAAGGGATGTCGATGAAGAGGTTTGTGAGTGGACAACTTCATGGAAGTCAATAGGAAAGACGAACTTCGAATCAAACTGCGGAATTTCAAACGCGTTGTGCGTTCCAGTCACGTGGTGGCACAATAGAGACGCACTTCGAATTTTATTGCCGTCAATTCACCTTGTTCCCGACCATCACTCTTGTCAATATTTACCTCGATGCCACCTACAAATTGGAGCACTTTTTGACCTCTCCCACCTGCACTATCCAGAGACATGCTAAGTATGGATTTTTTGCTTTTGTCCTCATCGTCTGTCGCAGGAGTTACACCAGTGGCAGAAATGGCAACATCGTCAACAGTGCACTGCATACTCCGACTCGGTAAGCCTGTAAACAGAGCAACTGCATCCTCTCGCTCTAATTAAACTTCTTTCTCTTCAGTTTTGACGACTGCCATGACTTCTGTGGCTGCTCCTGCTCCCGCATATGACAGTTTACAAGAGCCACTGCAATGCCAGTGCCACCCGGTTTTGAGTACAACCTCCGAAGGCGCGTTCCTAGTTCCCTAGATTACTCTGCTTCTCCGACTTCTGCAGACATCCACTAAGAAGGTAGAAAAGGAGCTCCAAAGGGCAAAGCATCTACGGTGACTTCGGAGGCCCCTGCCGCGTCCATAAGTGGCTTCGCTTCCAAGTCTTGCACAGACTCGAAGCGTTAGCAGCCCGAAATAATTATGACCCCCGACGCACACCCTCAGCCATCAAAAAAGACGCGTGTCAAGGATCGGTGGGAGTGGGCAGCGGCGGCTTCGGTTCAGATTGGATTGCGGCGCACAGCTGGATTAGTTCGGTTTCTCGATGATTTGGACGGTTTGCACGGTTTGGATTGGGTGGTTTGGATTGCATAGTTTGGATTCACAGGATGGCGTAGATAAGTGGGAGGTTTGGATGGAGTTGACGGTTTAAGTCGGTTGGATGGTTTAGATGGTTTAGTTTGGATGTTTAATGGTTTGTTTACGCGTCTCCGATGTTCTTTGTTCCTTCAGTGAAGATGACACCAGATTAGCTGGATTTAGATGGATTAAATAAACAGGTTTAATCTACAACATCTCGACCCTCACTCAGACGTTTATAAGGGCAGTAATCAGTCTAATCAATCTAATCTGGGCACCTGAATGCTCTGTTGATTAAACGAAGTCCAGATGGATTTTTCAAAGTTGAGCCTATTCGGTTTCCTACTCGACTTCATTTTCGGGTCATTTTGGCGGGCAGCCCCGCCAAATTTCGTCAAGTAGGAAACCGAATAGGAAGCAAATAGGAGGCAAAAATGGCCAACTTTGAACCCCCCCCTCACGGTTTTTTCGGAAAATGAACCGAGTAGGAAAACTTCCTATTCCCTTTGTTTTTCGGCTCGCATTCGGCGGTCATCCCAACTCGCCAAGTCCGCTTCCCACGTCGGTTAGCGTCAGGGAACCAGCTTGGCACTCCGAACGGAGCCGAATATTTAACCTTTGCCCGTTCTCCTCCTGCTGCTTCCCTCCTATAATCACTATAACGCTCTAGAATATTCAATAAATTATATTTTTTTTACTAAAGTGGCTGGGTACATATAAGGTATTATTTAAAAGACAAAATGAACTTATTGAGGCGGAAAAACCCACTGTGAGGTAGAGATACAAGCCAATTGATGGAAAGGACGGAGAATGAATGCTGCCAGAGGAATAGGAAAGTGAGTAGGAAGTCGAAAATGGCCATTTTTGCAAATATCGACCCCATGAGGTCATTTTCGTAAAAACGGCCATTTTTCGGTTCCTAGTCGAGTTCCTACTTGGCTCATTTTTCAAGTAGGAAGCCGAGTAGGAGATCAAAAATGAAGCGAAAATGAAGCGAAAATGGGCCGAATAGGTGAACTTTGAGCGACCCTAATGACGGATCAGGCTCTGAGCTCGAGCAGCAATTTGTGTTTTAGTATCCAAGTAGGACGGATTAGACACGCAAGTCCATAATGCCAGTCTACTGTCCAGCCAGCTAAAAGAGGAAGATAACGTCGAGTCTCTAGACCACATTTGTAGAGTCTGAACATATCTGAAATTCCTCGGAGTTTACATCCGTGGATTAGCCAACAGCAAACGAACTACGACGCCATCGTTCACTGGCTATCAACACGGAGAATAGGGCAGATACAGCCAGACTCTGAGTATGGGAGGAGAGGCTCGTGACGTAGTTGGAAATTGGGGTGTGGAATAGCCTGTTAGAAAAACTAGACATTTTCGGGAGTAAGTGATTAACGTATGCAGAAATAAATTGGGCCATGCGAACCGTGACTTCCATCTGTACCGACATCGAAGTTTGTTTTTTTGGTCGCTCCAATAAGTTAGAGGGTGCTGATCCACACGCGGAAGGCCTGACTTCACTGAGACCATGGTACCGTAAACTGACGAGCGCCGAACGACAATGGCCATCCGAAGCTCGCCGAGACGGAGATGCGAAGGAAGAGGCGAAGTCAGGCCCTGCGCATGACGGGAAGCACCAAATCGAATTTCGAACGGTGGCCCAGGCACAGTGGTGAGATTTAGCATCGCAGGGAAAATTCCTCTCGCTCTCATCTGTTTTCTGATTAGCCACTTTCTACTTCCAAACACTTGAGTCTAATCAAGCTTCTGAATATTACATCCCAGAAAGGGTGTGCATCGAGAGGAAAGAGCCTTTCGGTGCTCAACCAATTAGGAAATAAACCAATCGCAAGAGTTAGACTCGGAGTGTTAGGTCGAAGGCTTAATGGCGAAGGCGATGCTGAGGAGTTGAAAAGCGAAAGCACCCGCTGGAATTTAAGGGGGTTGGTGGACCCGAGGCGCCAGTCCATGCTTGGAGAGTCTGAAGACGCGCACCATGGTCGTACCGACTCGTACGGGCACATCCGTGGACGGTGCTCGAACGATGTTCATTCAAGGATAACGCGCATGGAGGAGTTAGAAGCTGTGGCGCGCGCCAGACCCTGAGCACGGAATCTTGGAAGTGCTTGATACGACGCTGTTGGGTTTACTGGTCTGGGGGTAAGTGAAGAATCGTGGTGAAAAAACAACAGACTCGGAGTGCTGAAGACGCATGGGGAAGTAGGGGGGTCGAATGAACTGCTGTGGTTTGATGGGAAATTCTAAATCGCTAACCCACATATTTTTCGCAAGAGTCTGGCGCGGCTTTTGCTGTTGAGAATCCGTAGATGGCAAGCATCGAATGACTTCCATTCGAGGCTGACCTACACGGAGGAGGTAGAAAGCGGGCCAGACTCTCGATCTATGAATGGGAACGGCGGATACCTGCGCTTGGACCAGATATGATAAAAACGAAAGTAGATTTGAGGAAACACTCACTTGATTACCGTAGGTGGATTGAAACCCCCAAAATTTTTGATCACGGGCGATCGAGCGTGGGACGACAAGTTCAGAGATGGAGGAGGAGGAGAAGATCCCACAGAGTATTTGGGGAGTGGAAGGTGCTAATAAGACGATGCTGGCAACGGATCAGTAATCCATCGCAGCTGTCGATCAGCAGTCCAAGCTCTTCGTCTCCTCCTCGATCAGGCTGATCCCTCGCGCGGGAAGGCGCGCATGCGCGTGAGAGTGGGAGTACGATGTATCAAGCGGGTTAACACCCTTAGAAGACAATTCTGGAAGCACGTCTGATACACTCGGCGTGGGCGAGGCGAAGGCGGACATTGAAATCGCCGATAAGGAGGAGAGGGTGGATGGGTGCTCAGAATCGGCTTCGAGTGGCGAGATGGAGGTGTCGATGGGTGCTAGAACGGGGGTGTGTCATGAGCGAGACGCGGAGGGGGAACGGTGGTGCCCGAGCTCGTAGTAGGTCGGAGCAGAACTTGACCTGCAAAATCAGAACCGCGGACCATGCTTGGAGAGTCTGACGACATTCCCAAACGCAATTTTTAATCCGTGGACGAGTGAGCATTGAACGATGTTCATTCAGTGGTAGCCCGCACGGAGAAAGCTGTACAGGTGCGCGCCAGACTCTGAGCATTGGTGCGGGTGCGGTTTAGAGCCAAGGGGCTGGATGGATGGTGGTGAGAGGAAAAGGACAAGGGGACATATCGGGAGCTTATTGATCACGGGAGAACCCGGAAAAATAAATCTATGACGTCAACTGAACGAATATATCCTCGCCTTGCTGCGAAGCAGGAGGAATCAACCTTATACATAACAGACGACCATTACTGTGATCCAGACTATCAGCTAGTCACGACCAAATAATGTGTTGTGTCTTGACCCCATCCATTGGCAGCAAAATCCATACCGTGTTCATTTGAAATTGAAGCTTTCGCCCCTCAAAAATTATGAGCAATAAGAATCTGGTTCGCCTGATGATTCATCTAGGAACCCTGATGTTCATTATCTATCCCAAACTCATTATTTTGAGATGGAAATGAAAACGAGCAGAGAAAAGAGGGTTCAGTTGAGAGATGAGAAGTCAAACGGGGTGGGTTAAGACTACAAGTTTATGAGAATAAAAGGCAGAATGAAATCGTGAAGACCATTCGCGAAACCCGAAGAATGTCATCGATGAGATAATTAATGTAGATAACAGAGTGATTGGTAGCACTACACAAAAAATCTAGCGCACGATTGGAGAGTCTGACTGCATTCCGGCATCAAATTCGGTGAGTTCCTGTCCATCCGTGTATCAGCCAACAACGAACGAAAAACACGGGCGTCATTCGAAGGGCTGAACACGGAGAGTGGAGCGGATAGGTCAGACTCTGCTTCCGTAGGCAACTAGAGGATAGATGGGGTGGATGCAGAGCGATAATTGGCAGGATTAAACATCAGAGTTTCCTCGTCCACATTTGTCACTCGTGGAATTATGTCAGTATGCTGTGCAGCCAGCTAAACAGAGGAAGAAGGCGTCAAGCCGCTAGACCACATTTGCAGAGTCTGGACGCATCCTTGACTCTTGACTCAATATCCATGGATTATGTAGTCAACAGCAAAGGAGGAACGAAGTCATCATTCGCCGGCCATCAACACGGAGAAGAATGCAGATACGACCAGACTCTGAATATGGGGAAAGGCTCGAGTCGTAGATCGGAAAGTGGCGTGTCAAATCGCCTGTTAGAAAAACTAGACCTTTGAGCAAGTAAGTGATTTATGTATGCAGAAATAAATTGGGCAAAGCGAACCGTGACTTCCATCTGTACCAACATTGAAGTTTGTTTTTTTGGTCGCTCCAATAAGTTAGAGGCGCTGATCCACACGCGGAAGGCCTGATTTCACTCAGGCTCCGCCGCTCCGATACCGTAAGCCGACGACGTCGAACGACAATGATCATCCGAAGCTCACCGACATACAGTGTGTGGGAGACCCGATTTCGTGAGTTTGTTGGGTGTGGAAGATGGCTCAAAGTGCTTACGTGTTGATCCTTTCGGCTGCGATATACTGAGAATACATTCCAATTTTTTTTTTTTTTTCTTTTCGTCAACATTCGTTGACGTTTACTCCAACTGGACAGCTTAGATGACCCTCCATCGGTCGTCCTTTCAACTCATTTGTAATTCGTTAGTGGATCTCAAGAGTAATTATTTACATCATAAACTGTTACATAGTAAATTTCCGCTTGACACATGAAAATTATTGTTACTTGGCCAGCAACGTACGAACAAAGTGTGCGTCGTTTGAAGTGCTGAACACAGAGAATGGATTAAAGGGGTTAGACTTTGCTTCGAGATACGCCTAGAGGGTATGATAGATGCTTCACTACTGGGGTCGGACTATTTTGACCAGAGTCAAAATGCCTCGGCACGTCGCTCGAGTTTTATAAAACGTCAAGCAGTATCTGAGCCCTATGACACACCTTTTGACCGTCGGCAAAAGTTTCTCACCTCCGTAGTGATGAGCGCTTTAGAAAGATCGTGAACGAAACGTAAGGGCCCTATCTCCCCGGCTCACTTTGGTAGAACCGTGGACTGTGCAGCCAGCTGAAAATTCGAAAATGGTGTCGAGTACCTATACCACAGCTAGAGAGTCTGACCGCATCCAACAATGCATGGCCTCAGTATCCGTGGGATGGAGCAACTGACGAAAGCAAGTGAATCGTTCGAGAGTTAGCAACACGGAGAAGACTGCGGATAGGGCCAGACTCTGAGCATTGGAGGAGCGGCTCGAGAATTTTTTGGTCGCTCCAATAAAGTGGAGTTGCTGACCCACGCTCGGAGGGCCTGGCCCCATTATTTCTCGTTTACTCCGTAAACTGACGAGCGTCGAAAGGATGTTCATCCGCAGCTCGCCGAGACGGAGAAGAGAGAAGCGGCGAGATCAGGCCCGGCGTACGCAGGAAGCAACTCTTCGAATGTCGAAACGTCCACCCGCAGACCAGGCAGGGGAAGATGGTGGGCCGCATCGCAGGTAGTTTTGTCATTACTGCTGCACACTTCTCATAAATACACGACAGAGTCTAGGTCTTCGCTCCTATATTGATCCGAGGGTCAGTGAGCATCGAATGGAATGAATGACCAATCAGTGCGCAAACAACACGGAGAACGGGAGATCGGGCGAGGTAGACTCGGTGTGCGAATGAAAGGGAGGCTTAATGGCGAGGAAGAATTCTCGTTTGGGAGGCACCAGTCCATGCTTCGAGAGTTTGACACAGCGAGTCAGACAAATTATCCGTGGCGGGTGTGCGTCGAATGATGTTCACTCAACCTTCACAAACGCGGAGAAGGCAGTAGCTGTCGTGCGCGCCAGACTCAGAGCAAGGGTGTGGCGCGGGAAAAGGCCACGACGACGCTTAGGTGCTTTTGTGCATGTGCATGAAGCATGGAGGACTGGGGGTGTCTGTATAGTTTTTCTGTTAAACATGGAGACTGGGGTGAAGAGGGGTTGGTACGCACAGAGATCCCGTTCCTTATCCCAAGAGATCGGGGCTTCAGATACCTGAGAGAAGGAAGACGAGTATGAATACGACGCTGATAAGCAGAAGAAACGGATAAGCTCAATAAACCACAGTGAAATTGCTAACGTGACCCAGTTGTTCTGTGACTCAGTCCACGAATGGAGAGGCTGACGACATGGCCAAGTATTATTGCCGCGATCCGCGAACGGGTGTGCATCGAACGGGGTTCATTCGGTGCTAGCCCGCACAGCGGAGGAGATATGGCGCGCGCCAGACTGTGAGCATGGGTGCGGCGCTTGCGATAGACAATTTGGAGAAGTAAAACCAGGGCGGGCAGGATGCTGATAAGGTGAAGAGACGGATTTTGTTTCTTGAAGATGAAATCGTGAATGCGAGACGCTCCATCGACGAGCCACTTCACGCTTGGAGAGTCTGACGACATGGACGGTCCATCCTTTGATTTATATCCGTAGACGGTTCAGCATCGAACGAGGATCGTTCGAGGACAGCACGCACGGAGGGGGAGAAGGGCGTAACCGTCGTGCGCGTCAGACTCTGAGCGTGGATGCAGGTGCGTTTTAGGAACAGAGATCGAGGGCTATAGCTAGCGGTGCGATCTTACGATAAGAACTCGATAATTATGAAGAAGGACGAGCACTCACTTGTACACCCGAGACCGAGTTCCTGATCGAAGACGATCGAAACCGTCAAATAACAAGAACATGCACAAGACAACGAGTGTAAATCTGATAAAATGGAGAGAGCACCCCTCACACGGCATCTACCCCACAAACGGAGAGTCTGAACAGATTTTGCATGGGAGTATCTCCGTACCTTGGCCAGCCAACAAACGATAAGCGTGCGCATCGTCTCTGGTGGCCATTAAAGTTACGGTGAGGGCTAAGATGCAAATGGGTCAGACTCGGGGTGTGGGGCTACGGGTAGCTGCGGTGGAGTATGTAGCGAGGGAAGTGTCCTGTAGAAAGGGAGGTCGATAGCCGTTGGCCACGGCCAGACTGAAAGGATCGAGTGCAGCGTTCAACTTCAACGAGGGATGAGAAGTTTATCGCTGATAAGATGAAGAGTTGGGTTATCGATGCAGGGATCGTCTCCGATAATGACAAGTACGAACCTGAGCCGCTCATGGTGCTAATCTCCGTGAACAAGTGTCGAGCGCCACGTTTCATTTTGATCCCCCAGATCCCCTCGTTCGCCAGAAGTTCGAACAGCCGTTGCTCCACAAGAACTTGTGTTAGAAGCCAGCTTAGCGCGGCGCTGGGGCGGCTGGGCGTCTTCTAGTTCGAATTCACTCGAGTCTCGCGAGCAAGCAAGCGAATCCAGAAATCACGAAATCAAGAACTCTCAAAATCGAGAACAAGGACTCCTCCCATTCTCTCTCGTCTGAGTCGTCTCGAAGGATAAACGAACGTCCCAAAAAGGGCTCACCAGGACCGAGTGGGGGAACGCTGAGAACGTAGAAGGAAAGGATTGGGTAAGCGGACAAGGGGGTGGATATATCGGGATGGCTTCATTGAGGGGTGGGAGTTGCGCGTGGTGTGAGGTATGGAGGGACCCCGGAGGGAGGTGGGATTTGCTTGTTGCCCTACAGATTGTGGGTTGTGGGCGTTGGGGGAGTATAAGAGGGAGGATAAGAGAGCGAAGACCGAATTGCAACGGGCTGTTCGAGGCTGTTGTGTCGGCGACTACATAGCAGTAGGAGGAAGAAGGTATCGAGGCGGGGGCAGGCGGTGCGCTCGGGAACGGGGAACGGGGAGGCGTGTGATCCCGTTCCGGGGTCTCTGCGAAGCGTGAATTGATCACGTTGGCGAAAAATAACCGTGAGCAAAACCACTCTTTCCACTTTTCCCCTCTTTCCTCGGTCAAACTGGGTGACTTCCCAGAACGCCAACTTGAATATCTAACTTCAAACCTTGTTTTCGGAGTTTCAACAGACATTTGATGGCCGGTATTTTATTCCGCACTCCAAACCACAACACTTCCGAACATTGCGTAACTTGAATCCCAGTTTAGACAGATCCTTCCCACCGTCCGTCCCTGCTCTGTAGAGTGCCACCTTTCCAGAGGCTACATGAGCGGTTTCTGTGCTGAAGTGAGTCAAAAAATGTACTTCAGTTCTTTTTTTGCATGCCCAAGATTTTATTTGACCAGTTCGAAACAAAACAGGGCTGCATAAGGTATAAGTAACAAAATTATCACGTATAACAGAGAAATTTTCGGTGTAAGCGGTTTAAAATTTAGACAAGAAGCTTCAAGAACTTATTTAAACTACACCAGCAACTAATTGTCAAGGAAAGTAGGCTGGATAGCACATCCAAGGAGACATAGTCCCTCTGGTCAGCGTCGCCAAGACCAAGGGACGGGCCAAAAATGGAAGCGCCACCATCAAACTTGAATGTCAACGATTTAGAGAGGGGGTCAGACCCTCTCTCTAGATTCGAAGTTTAGAGATGTCCAGTTTGACAGCTGCTTGACACATTTGAACGCCGACGAACTTCGGCAGCCCGGCAAGGACCCTTGATGGTGGCGGTTTGAAGTTAGACATTCAAGTTATCCTTCTGGGAAGTCACCCACTCTATCTTTCTTGTGTTCTCTCGGTCTGGAATTGACGGCTGGCGTGGACTTTTGAAGGCTTGACAGGTGCTATAAAGGGAGAACAATAAACGCGTTCCTTTCATCCGAATCCTCCCTCCCTCGCCTCTCCCTCGCCTCACCGTTGCTTCGATACTCCGTCTTTCTTTTCCGCGTTTCTCTCTCTCACTCGCTCTGGTGCTCGATTACACGACGACAATTACAACAGCCATACACGAACAAGAACCACCTTATCACGATCTATAGACACTTACTTACAATGCCCGCTCTCCGCCTCACCAATCGCCGACGAAAGTCATCTCACAACATCACCTGTAAGCTCTTCCTCCCCCATTCCTTTCCCACCTAACCTCACCACTCCTCCTATGCAGACACACCAGCCAAACCAGGCATCTACGGCGTCCCCCCACGCTCCTCAACAGCAGTCACCTTCGCGCCGAACGTCACCCCCATCTCATACAGCACCCCCGACGACGACACCGACGACCCGCTCAACCCGCTTGGGTGCTCGCTTGAGGAGGACGACGCCGCCGGCCCGCATGTCAAAGCGCTACGGGCGCAGATCTTCGCCGACTCCGCGGACCCCTCTGCTTCTACCAATGCCGGTGCGAATGCGAATGGGCAGCAGAAGAGGAAACGCACTCCACCAGGCAAGCGACCCTCGCAAGGATACATCCCCCGCCCGCCGAACGCGTTCATGCTCTTCCGCGCGGCGTTCGTGAAGCAGCGCCATGTCCCGGGAAGTATTGAGACGAACCATGGGAGTTTGAGCAAGATCATCGGTATGTTTTTGATCCCGGTGTCACTTTCTCCCCTTAGTCCAAACCTTATCAGCGATGACTGATCGGTCCTTCTGTTTGTTTTGCGGTGATAACAGGCAACTGCTGGCGCCAGCTCCCCCTCGAGGAGAAGAAGATCTGGGAAAAGCGCGCGAAGGAGGAGAAGGCGGCGCATAAAGTGCGCTTCCCCGACTATCGGTTCCGGCCTGTGCACAATAAGAACAAGGGCGCCTCCACCGCCTCCTCCAAGGCCTCCTCTGGTGCCGGTGCCTCTGCCGGGAAGACAGACGGACGAACGACGAAGGCCCGCGCGCCCACCACGGCGGAAGAGGAGCAGCGCTGCGAGGAGATCTCGGCCCTGATTCTGGAGGGCAAGGCGGGCGAGGAGCTGGAGGCGGCGATTAAGGAGCTGGATCGTGCGAGGGCTGCGGAGAAGGAGCAAGCCGTCTTCGACCTCACCGACGACTTCGAAGAGTCAGAGACGCAGAGCCAGAGTTATGGACGGAGCAGGCGCACGAGCTTGGCTTTTACCAGTCGCCATGCGAGCCCTGCGAGCTTACACCTCCCGTACCCCATCCCATCGAACCCCTCTTTCTCCTCCTTCCCCCACACCCAACCACTCCCCAACGCAGCGGCGGCAGCATACCACCGCCGCTCCTCCTCCGTGCCCCTCCCAAACGACTGGTTCGCCTCGTCCGGGCCGTTCCTCGGTTCTTCCCTGTCCTCCTTGTCTTCCTTACCCTCCTCTACGTCAGCGTCGACGGCCGGAATCACCCTCCCCACGCTCCCTTCTCTAGGCTTACCCTCGTTCTCGCACTCCCGTGCGCCGTCGCCTTCCCCGATGGGCGTTGGGTCTGTTGGTATTTCGCGGTTCGCGCATTCTCACTCGCACTCGCAAAGTATGAGCGGGTTCCAGGTTGCGCAGGAGCAGTTCTTCGCTTCTCAAACCCAACCTCAGACCCAGTCGACGTTTGACTTCTCCGCTTCCCATCAACAGCCTTCTCAGACCCAGCAGCACCAACAGCAGCAGATATTCCACCCCGCCCCGATAACGCCCACGCCCACCTCCGCGTTCTTCAACTCTCAGGCTCAGGCTCAGACGACCCCACGCTCGTCGTTTGGTTTCTCCGGCTTAGGAATGGGCATGCGCAGAGCATCGAGCGCACAAGCGATGCTTATGCGGTCGTGGACTATGCCTGTTGATCTTGGGAGCTTTGACTACGGTGCGGGGTTGGGGATCGATATGGGGATGGGGATGGGGATGGACGTCGATATGATGGAGGGGCAGATGGAAAGAGACCCCAGCCCGTTACCCGAAGTGGAGTCGGGGTTGTTCGCTGATTTCTCCTTCGGCTCGTCGTCCTCCTCCGAACCTTCTGCTCCTTCCTCCCACTCTGCATCCGCACACGCCAGGTCCCCCTCCGCATCTCTCTCAGCGCATACCCCCACCCTCCCGCCTCTCAACACCTCCATCTCCCCCCTCGAAGTCGACGCTGAGCACCCCTCCTCCCTCTCGGCTCTGTCATCGTCAACGGCCCCCGCGTCCGCATCAACGTCGGCTTCAGCCTCACCCGCGCCGAGCGTGTCGGATGTATTGCCCGAGATGTCTTCGTGCGGCATGGGGGTTAACCCGATGGATACTTTGTACTCCCACTCTCAAGCGCATGCGCATATGCCCGTGTATGAGCACTATGGATCAATGGGGATGGGCATGGGCGTGGATATGGGCATGGGGATGTATGCGTATGATATGGACCCCGTCGTCTCTCCGCATGATAAGACGCCTACGACGAGCGCGACGGAGGCGAGCTTTGCTCGGAGTGGGTTCTGAGCGTCTCCTCTTCTCTCTTTGCGTTCTCGACATCGACATCGATCACCACCGCCTCTTTCCCTATTTTAACGACCCCCTCCTCTGAACTGTTCACGTTTTACCTTACATCATACTATTCCTATTCCTTCCTTCATATTCGCGGGCCACGGTGCCTGTTTAATCGCTGTCTTTCTTTCTATCCCCCTCGTCACCTCTTTGTTTTTGTTCTCGTTCTTGTTCTCGTCGTTCATCTTCACGATCTGCCATTCTGCTTCTGCTTCTCATCAACTTGTAGCCCTAAAACCCTGTCTCGTCTCGTCTCGTCTCGTTGTTGTCGTCTCTAAAACTGTAGCCTTTTACTTCAGCTCGTCTTTCCCGTCGTACCGTACTCTAGAGATATTATACCTAATTATCGTCTCGTAAAATTGTAGCCTTACTTGTCTCGTCTTGTTTTGTGTGTTTGTTATACCGCGCTGTCTACCTACTTGGCTTTGGTCAGACAATTATACTCGTTCCATGACATTCGTTGGATAGTCCCCGTGTCGCGTGATCACTGCTCCTCCCACACCCGAAATATCCTGCCTTGTCTTTTGAAGTTGACCTTGTTCTCGTTCCACCACCCACCCTGCTCCTTTTGGGACGCTGTTTATTGCTCGAGCGCTAGCTGGGAGTGGATTTATCTGGGTGGTCTTGTTCTCGTTTTCTCGACTGCTTGATTCTCGGGCTCGCTCGACACTGGGTAAAGTCAAAAAAACCACACCGCCGCCGCCGCTGCACCTTCTCGCGCGAGATACTTGGCTCACGGGAAACTACATTGCATACAAAGTAACTGGTGTTGGTCTACGGCGTACTGTACACAATCGAGGAGGAGACGAAGAGCTTTGGATGCTGATCGATGGCGGCGATCGATCCTTGATCCTTTGCCAGCATCGTTTGTCAGCATCCACCATTGCCCCAAATCACTGTGGGATCTCCTCCTCCATCTCTGTACTTATTGCCCCACCCTCGATCCTCTATGTATCATCAGAACTTTTGAAGGTCTCAATCCACCTACGACATGCAAGTGAGTCCTTAAATCTACTGTTTTTATCGTGATATCTGACCCAACTGTAGCTTATCCATCGATCCTATCCATACGTCCAGAGTCTGGCGCGCTCTCTACCTCCCCCGTGTATGCTAGCTTCGAATGGAATTCATTCGATGCTCGCCATCCGTAGATATTGGGGATAAGAGTGAAAGCTGCGCCAGCCTCTCGCAAACAGTAGGGGTGCATGCGATTTGGAATCTTCCAGCGAAGCACAGAAGTTCGTCTGCCGCTCCAACAACCTCAGAAAGCCGAAAAGCGTCGAAACCATCGCCTTCACAAGTCCATGCTCAGAGTCAGGCGCGCACCAGAGCTACAACTTCCTCGTGGGTGTTTTCCTCGAATGAACATCGTTCGAGTACACCGTCCACGAATCGATGGAGTCCCTGCTGCGCGTCGTCAGACTCTCCAAGAGCGGACTCACATAGCCCCAATTCCGAACAGATTCATTCGCATATCCCTCCCCTTCTCGACTCCCCAGCATCGCCTTCGCCACTCAGCCTTCGACCTAACACTCCGAGTCTAACTCGTGCCATCAGCTCACTTCCTAATTGGTTGAGCACCGAAAGGCTCTTTCCTTTCGATGCACACCCTTTTTGGGATGTAATATTCCGTGGCTTGATTAGACTCAATTGTTTGGAAGAAGGCAGTGGCAAATCAGAAAACAAATAAGAGCGAAAGTGAAAGGAATTTTACCTGCAATCAATTTCTTACTCAGATATCGACAGCGGTTTTTGCGGGCGAGATATTCAGGAGGACTGAGCTGAGGGGCGTACGAACGGTTTTAAATTTAGTGGATGAATCGACGAAGGATGGTGGCTTTGGGTTTCTACAGCAGCAAAGCAGCCCAGACACCGATCTGACCAAGAACTGGCTTGACGAAAAAATCCTGAAAAAACCAACGTCGTCATCGTCACCGCGTTGAACATTGTCCTCCCAGTACTACCGGGGTCTTCCACATTATCGAACGCCATGAAGGTGGAAAATCGTACATCCCGAATCTGGAGGGTACGCTTTTCTTCCAACTTTTTTGAACAGAAGTTGAACTCGGATCATCAGCAGCTAGCGGAAATGCCCGTCGTTCATCTTCACGACCCCCATTCTCGTTCTCGTTTTCATCGTGTTTCGCTTCTGCTTCTCATAAACTTGTAGCCCTAAAACCTGTCTCGTCTCGTCCCATCTCGTTGTCTCTAAAACTGTAGCCTTCCATCAGGAAATTGGGAAAATCCCGATTTAGCAATATGACATCGATGAACCAGTCGCCGTCAGATATTGATCTGGCAACGCACTATAATTGCATAACTGGTGTTGGCAAGAAGGTAACGGCACTATCAATTGACTTAGATATTATGCTGAGCGGACAAGCAAAATTAAATACGATATTGACATTATAATCTCAATATGAAGTCGCTGTCAAGTTGACAATTACCTCACAAACCGTGTATCAGAACGGCAGACACCTCAGAGCCGGATATAACCTTCTTATCGTGCTATAAGGAAATCATAAATCCTTAGCAATACCCTGTATTGCTGTCAGAATTCTGTATATTTTCAATAGGAATGTGTCCAGGCTGTGCTCGTAGGTGGTCATCACATCAAACATACTCACGAAAAGTTCGAACATCGAAATTTACTTCAAGTTCATTCAAACCCCGCTGCACGTGGTTTGGTTGATATAAACTCCACCATGGTTCGAATTCGACTTGTCTTTGCACCACCACGGACCACTCTCCTCCTGGACCACTCTCCTCCCTGCTGAAGCCTGACGCGGATGCCTGTGTCAGGCTCCCTGCTCTACTTTCAACGAGGTAAGTTTCAAACCTCAAATCGTGGTCCTATCTTCGAACGTTTCTACCAGGTCGGTAACCAGCTGCTTTGCTATCACTAGCGAGTAGGTCGGTAGGTGGGTGCTGCGACCTAATACACCAAGTTATAATACTCATCTGTTTTTCATTTGATTCCTGCCCTGCTTTCCCTTCCCGCGCAGTTCTATTACGCAACCTATCACTGTCTGCTTCCGAGTCTGGGCTTCTGACATATGAGTAGTGGATACAGGTTATCTTAGAGCGATACGATCAAGGGTGAGACAACATGTGCGAAGCCACCATATCAAGCAACAGGAGGCACTGCGAATGAGTATAACCCCACAGCCGCGTCAATGACCTCAGACGCCCTGAAGAACGAAGACAACGGCATGAACGACGCCGCGGAACCGAACGAAGACGACAACCATAACGCCTGCCTTGTACAGCACGCCCACCCTACTCTGTCGTCCTCTCGGAATACGAAAAGCGCTGCGGGAAAGAACGGCGTCGCGAGAGCGAGGTAATGGGAAAGGCGAGCCACAATGACTACACCTCACCCTTTCCCGGTCCGCTGACCCACCTCTGCAGGAAACCACCCGACGGTCCCACGGAGCACAGGAAAAGGGAGAACACGCAGCGCCGCCAGTGTCATGGTGGGACGGTGAGAAGGCTCCCGCTTCGACTACACCGCTGCTAATCACCTCCATCGTAGGCATCACCACGGACGAAACCGATCGCCAGAACGACGACGGCACCAACAACTTCCTGCGAAAGCGAAAAAGCTCGGTGGCACGATACCGCGGGCGTGAATCACAAAGGCAGGGGAATGACGGCGGTGGTGGACGGCCCCGGGTCTAGGGGAGAGGGAACGAAGCAGGCGAGGACTGCACCTTGCGGCCCTCACGCTCCTCCCCGCCAGCTGTGCCATTGCGCCGCGGAACCTACGAAGGAAGGTGCCCCCCCGCATCGGTAGCGTTAGTCCTTCATTTCTCGGTCGTCATACTAGTGCCCATGATTCAAACCTTACCTTTACTACTTCGTAGTTGATAATATGTGTATATAATGTACCCGTACTGCTGCCAAATAAACTCTTTTCTATCATAGGATATTTAGCCTGAATGCAAACACTAGTACTGCCCTACGAGGTATGCATGATATGATAACCTGTTGATGAACCACAAATAATATGGCAGCCGGTCTGTCGTTGCACATAGTTTAGGCATCAAATCACGAGAGTGCATCAACAATACGGTAACTTCGTCGTACTCCACCTGCATTATTAATCGGAGGGTGGACTATCTACCAATATCGGCTAACCTGTAATATTGTAACGAGTTCACAACGCCGACAGCAGTCTGTAATGCATTTTGGGTGTTCATATCACCTGATAGGAGTTTCCCCAATTTCCTGATGACTCTATCGTCTCGTCTTTCGTACTCTAGAGTATCTTATACCTAATTATGGTTTTGTAAAATTGTAGCCTTACTTGTCTCGTCTCGTGTTGATTATACCTACCTCGCTGCCTGTCCACCTACCTACTTGGCTTCGAGCCGGAAGAAAAAATATATTCGCTCCATGAAAGTCATCAGATAGTGTACCGAGGAACCCCGTGATCACTGCTAGCTCTCTCACACCCGAAAATATCCACCCTTGTCTTTGACGTTGACCTTGTTCTCGTTCCACCACCCACCCTGCTCCTTTTGGGACGCTGTTTATTGCTCGAGCTGGGAGTGGGTTTATCTGGGTGGTCTTGTTCTCGTTTTCTCGACTGCTTGATTCTCGGGCTCACTCGATTCTCGAGGCGGAGTCAAGTCACATCGACACCCCGCTGCTGTACCTTCCCGCGCGAGAGATGATTGATGGGACCCGAAGGACTGATACTTGGCTCACGGGAAACTACAATGCATACAAAGTAACTGGTGTTGGTCTCCGGCGTACTGTACACAATCGAGGAGACGAAGAGCTTTGGATGCTGATCAATGGCGGCGATGGATCCACGATCCGTTGTCAGTATCGTCTTGTCAGCATTCCCTTTTCGGTCCATAATTGGATAGCCTTCTTCTCATCCTCCATTTCTGTTCTCATCGCCTTCGATCGGCTGCAATCAGAACTTTTAATGGTCTGGATTTTGACCTACGACAGGCAAGTGACTCCTCAAATCTACTCACTTTCGTCTTTATCTTGATATCTTACCAAACCGCAATGTATCCACCCCATCCATACTTCCAGAGTCTGGCGCCCTCTCTGTCTCCTCCATATAGGTCAGCCTCGAATGGAAGTCGTTCGATGCTCGCCATCCATGATATTGAGATAAAAGTGAAATCTGCGCCAGACTCTCGCAAACAGTAGGTGGGGTAGGCGAGTTAGAATTCCCTTCGAACCACAGCAGCTCGTTCGACGCTCCAGCTTCCCTCTGTGTGTTCGTTTTCAGCACTCCTAGGCTGATGCCCTTCCACTTGTTTTCCCCTCTGTGATACCAGAACCCGACCTCCGCCCGCATCATGCTCAACAGCGCCTCCACGATTCCGTGCTCAGAGTCTGGGCTACAACTTCCTCCGTGGACCTTATCCTCAAATGAACATTGTTCAAGTACAGGGCCAACGAATCAAACCAAAACTGTGCAGGTCGTCAGACTCTCCAAGGTAGACTGGCGCCTCTGGTCCACATACCCCCAACTCCGAATAGGTTCATTCGTATTTCCCTCCCCTGTTCGACTCCTCAACGTCGTCACTAAGCCTTCGCCCGAACACTCCGAGTCTAACTCATGCAATCAGCTTACTTCCTAATTGGTTGAGCACTAAAAGGCTCTTTCCTCTCGATGCACACCCTTTCTGGGATGTAATATTCGGTGGCCTGATTAGACTCAATCGTTTGGAAGAAGACAGTGGCAAATCAGAAAACAAATAAGAGCGAGAGTGGAAGGAATTTTACCTGCAATCAATTTCCTACTCAGATATCGACAGCGGTTTTTGCGGGCAAGATATTCAGAAGGACTGAGCTGAGGGGCGTACGATCGGTTTTAAATTTAGTGGATGAATCGACGAAGGATGGTGGCTTTGGGTTTCTACAGCAGTAAAGCAGCCCACTATGCTGACAAAGCTGACTCGGCTGACACCGATCTGACCAAGAATTGGCTTGACGAAAAAATCCTGAAAAAACCAACGTCGTCATCGTCACTGCGTTGAACATTGTCCTCCCAGTACTACCAGGGTCTTCCACGTTATCGAACGCCATGAAGGTGGAAAATCGTACATCCCGAATCCGGAGGGTACGCTTTTCTTCCAACTTTTTTGAACAGAAGTTGAATTCACACATCGGGAGCGTCGGCGTGGAAAGGACCTTTCCAGATAATTCGCCCACGATGCTAAACACTTAAAATATAAATCATTATTTTTGACAAAGAAACATTTAAAATGAAAGGCTGAGTGGCGGGCATAGGGATTGGCACGGGTAACCCTGGGGTATTCCAGGGCGACCCGTACCCTTATATGGCACATATAGTGTGCAATAATTCAGGTTCCATTTTTCGAGCAGGTTAACAACAAATTTACGCAGGTTAGGTTCTAAGTCAGTCATTTTTGCACAGGTGCAAAAGACGGGAATTTTTTATTGACTAGTTCTAGATTTCTTAACTTTACACAGGTTCCGAAAGGTTCATTTTTCTGTAGGTTTAAAAGTGAGATATAATTTATGCCGGTTTACTTAAGCGCAAAATTGTACCCAGGTTGTGCACCAGAGAATTTTGACACAAGTTTGATAATTCCTGGAGAGATTTGTCACGGTCTTGTTTTCTTTGCTCTTCCAATCCCCTCACCAAATTCCCTGGCATTGAACTTCTTTGTACATTAAGCTGCCTACTCAATTCTAGCTTGCTTGTACGACGCCTAGCTTACCCCTGACAAACTCCAGGACTTATTGGACTTGCTTCTCCGGGAAAAAAAGGAAGGCCTGGCTACCAGATTGACCTTGACCGCACTATTGAGTTAAACAGTGCTGGTCCCGGTATAAATCCATTGATAGCCAGCAAAAAAGAGCATAAGTATATCGTGTCTGTGATTAGTTAACAAATGTCAATGCAGCAATAACCCAAGGGGATTGACCCAACCGACCTTTAGGTTTGCAAAGGTGTTTTGAATAAAGCGCTTCCAGTAACGAGCACTCCAGATGGATGGATGTGTCTTGCACGGAAGACAAAATAAGCAGGATGGCGCCATTGTGTGAAATCAGACAATTCAGCATGGCCGGCGGCAGCCCTCTGCTTTGCGAGAATTCGAACAAGTCCACCTAGAATGGTAGAATTTGACATATGAAGCAACTCGTGTTTCCTAATTAACCTGTGTACGTTTTGGAACAAGCAACGAGTATGCCTAAAGCCAGTATACACCTGTGTAACATAAAAAAGCGAACCTGTGAAATAATAAATTGTTGTTGTCCTGACTCTTATGCAAAAAATTCTCCCTGAAATTGACATGCGTGAATCTTTATATTGGCAAGGAACTTGTGCAACATTGAGTGAAACCTGAGAAAATTTCCTGTCTACCTGCACGAAAAATGCAACCTGAATTATTGCACACTATATGTGCCATACCCTTACCCCTGCAAACCCGTACCCGCGCTCAAGGGTACGGGTTTTTCGCGGGTACGGGTACGGGTTGAGCGCGGGTACGGGTTTTCGCGGGTACGGGTGCGGGTTGGGTACAGATCGAGGCAGGTAGGGTGAGTGGAGCCAATGTTTTGGCAGAAATACTGATACTTGAGCGGCTACATGCTATTTTATGTAGTTCTACGTATGGAAAACATTGTAAATTAAATTATTAGAGCACTAAATATACTTACTTACCGTCTTTGAGCTACTATAACCTCGCTTATTACCTATCCCATCCTATTTCATGAACCAAACCTTACCGGAGGCATTTTTAAAAATTCCTCCGCTAACGAAACTTTCGCTTGGAACACCCAATAGGCGCCGAGTTGAGCTCTGCGCCTAACCCGCCAACCCGTGTCGGGGGTACGGGTTTTTGGAGGGTACGAGATCGCTTACCTGTACCCGTACCCCAGCAAAACCCGCACCCAAACCCGCATGGGTCGCTGTACCCGTGCCGATCCCTAGGCGGGCACCCCGACATTTCATCTGAAAAGCTCCTTTCCAGATTGACCTTCACATGAAGTGAAAAGCTCCCTAGCAACATCATTTTCATACTAAATGTAGGTCATAAAGGAAACTATAGGGATATTTCAAATGAAAAAATTCCTTACTTGGAGCTGTACATTTTAAGTGGCATGCAAAGACACTGGGTGCACGACAACGTACTTCTTTCGAAAATATGGTAAAGGATATGCTAAAAATAGTCCATATACCCTTGACCATATTTTCAACAAAGGTACGGTGAAGGAAATGTTCTGCATATTTATTAGCCTTTGTCTTTGTAACAAATACGTGAACAAGTATGCTCTTTGTTTGGCTGACATTCAACATATTTTATGCGGCATAATTTTTCCCAAAAGGTATGTTAAAGAATCCTTTCAACAAATCTCTTAAGACCTTTCGGATGGTTAATATGGTAAAATTATATGGACTATTTTTTACCATACTTTTAGCCTATTTTAGAATAAAATATGTTGTCGTGCACCCAGTGAGAGCTTGAAAAGACTCCATTTGAAGTATAAATTGAATGTCTTTGTTTTTAACAAAGACATTCAATTTATACTTCAAATGGAAATTATTTAATCAGCTAGTCAAGTATTTAAAATGTCCAGGGCTCGGTAAGGAATTTTTTCATTTGAAATGTCGCCATAGTTTCCTTTATGACCTACATTTAGAATATAAATCACATTGCTGGGGAACTTTTCACTTCACATGAAGGTCAATCTGGAAAGGAGCTTTTCAGATGAAATGTCGGGGTGCCTGCCACTCAGCCTTTCATTTTAAATGTTTCTTTGTCAAAAATAATGATTTATATTTTAAGTGTTTAGCATCGTGGGCGAATTATCTGGAAAGGTCCTTTCCACGCCAACGCTCCCGATGTGTCAGTTCATCAGCAGCTAGCGGAAATGCCCTTTCTACAAAGACTTTTGAGGGGAGGCACACTCCCTCGAATTATGAGAGAAGGTAATAACAGTAAAGGTAGTATGTATTTAATAAAATTAAAGACTAATCTTGCAGTAGAATAAACCGATTTTCAGAGGCGTAAACGACACAAAGAGGCCAAAATGACTGTCAAGGGTCTCAATTAGAGCATGTTAATTCTTACCAGACAACCATTCAATTTAATCCAGAGTTACTGTCGTGTATATTGCTGGGAATTTCAAGAAGTCTACGTATGACATATATCTACTCGGGGCATAACTTGAAAGAGTATTCTTAGTGACAAAGTCGAGACGGAATATAATGAAAAAGAGACCGCTGTACCACGTTCAGCACCGCTAAGACATTCACCTTGCAGCTGACAGGGGCACTGGTTTGTGGATCGGTTGGTTACAATGGAGGAGTCCTCTTCCTGCACCCACACTCCCTTGTATACTTGCATTCTTGGAGCCTTGCTTGATCGTGACAGTTGAAGAGACCCATTCCAGTGCACCCACAATTTATTGGTTGGCCACAAGTAGTGCTTTGAAGTCCTGTCTAAAGACTGCACGAAGACCGCAACTGGACCGGACCAAGACTGCAAAAGACCGGAAAAAGACCGGTCTTGGTGGACCGGTCTTGCCGGTTGAGACCGGTCTTTTGTACCCCTTTAATTACCCTGCAAAACGCACCCAAGATCATATTTTTAAGACGAAAACTGACCAAGATATTCCAAAAACCGTAATATATTGTAAAATGGGTAGATGTACCCGAGTATTTTTGTAAATATCTTAATTCTCAACGAAATTTAACGTTCTTGGGCTCGTTTGAAAGCTAAGAGGCACGAGAATAGATCTACCGACTCATAAATTCAAAATTTATTGTCTAATTTGCCGAAAAACCGGTCTAAACCGGTTAAAAACCAGTCTAGACCCAGACCGGTCCAAGACCGAAAAAGACTGCAGTCTTCGGTCTTTTTCGGTCCTGGTCCGGTCTTTTGACTTTTAGGAAACATCTGGACCGGTCTCGGTCTCGGTCTTCATTTTTTAGGCCAAAAAACTGGACTGGACTGGACTTCAAAGCACTAGCCACAAGGATCCACATTTATTGAGCTCCAACGCTTGCACCTGACATCAAATCTTTCCGACCATGCACGGCGGACAAGGCTGGAGTTGATAGTAAAGCCAAGGTCTTCATGATCGTAGAAGTTACGAGTAGGAGCTCCGACCACTGCCAAGGGCAGGAAGGATACAGCGGAGAAGATGACGGCAGCAAACTTGATTTGAACCATGAATATATTGTGCAGAGATAGTTGAGAGAGAGAGAGGTTTAAAAATTTCGTTGATTGTTGTATTTAGTGACCAGCACTAGATATTATAGAGAGTGAATGTAAAGCACAGCTTGGGGAGAAAGAAAATTTTGAACCGCTTAAATATAAACCGACCATAGGCGCTCTCGTCAACCCACAGATTGCTCAGGCTGTCCAGTGTCCCGACAGTATTGAACATACGGATGCGAAGACGCACATAAATCTGCTGACGACCTATCCCATCGAGATCATCGCTACTGTGGGTACATTACCTCCACTTTGCGGGTCAAATTTAATTTTGCAATGAGCGCCATATCAGCACCCTTTGTTCTGGGCCTTGGCTCCCGAAAAAATTGAGAGTGTGTTGTACACATGGATGCGAAGACACACACGGATTCCCAATGGAGCGTGGACTGCGGACGGCGCAGATTTCGGTTCAATTATAGCACAGAGATCAGTAAACAAAATAAGATAATCCGGCTTCAGGCATAATTGGAGGGGAGTTAGAGAGAAAACACGAAGCTGGGACCGTTTAAAATGATGGGAAACGACGGGGAACACTGGGAGCGATGGCGTACCCACAGCTCGCGTAAAAATCAATCCTGATGGGCCCGGGGTGTAACAATATTTTCCATATCTACTCGTAGATAGAAGCCGATCTATCAGAACCTTACTAAACTGCTTTTATATTTAAGAGGGCACATATCACAAGTCCACCAAGGCCAATTTCCCAACTCTCTCCGACGCCATTCTGCCCGGACATGCCTCATAGTGACGATCACGTTCCTCAGTTCGATGAACAGCCCAAAGTAACAATTATCAATATCAATGCCGACGTTGACCCCTGTATCTTCCGCGTTGATATGGCCGGCGTAGCTGGCACCACCGACGTCCTCTTGCGCTTTGCCACTTTTCTGAAAGAAGAGGATGCGCTCATTGTGAACTTGACAATCACGCCATTGAGCATCTGCTTCGTGGGAGCGTTGAAGGATGATTGGATTCCAAGGGTCCAGAGGGCGATTCATGGCACCAACGATGAATACGACTCCTAAATCCAATGGATCCACGTGCTTCAAGGGAAAATAAATCCGTGAGTAATCCCCGTTATGTTCCTTGCCAACCATGTTTAGCCTTTCAGCCTTTTCAGCCCATCAATAAGGCCACAAGCTCACAACCTAATCTTTGAGAGTGACGACGACTGCAAAATCTTTTCATTGGGAAAAATCCGGCGAAGACCAAAGCAATGTATTCTTGTATTTTTTCGTACAATGTATGCCCGTATGCCAGATATTTGAGAGCGGGATTTTAAATCTACCATTGGGTTTTCCAATCGTACAAGATAGTCCTTTGCATGTAATTGCGAATCGGAGGAGGCTCTTTTTACAGATGTGGGGAGTTTTGCTCACATATCAAGCCCGCTCAAAGTTTACAAGTCAATAAGATGGCTCAGACCTGTCCGGTGAGTTTGTCCCCACGTTGAAGTAGATTTGTGGACACTCACAACGGGACGTACGTTGTACATCCGATGTAGTTGTCCGTAAAACGACTTGGATTTGGGATGCCCACACTTGAAGTTGATGCGATGTCCCCTCGTTAGCGCAAATTTTTGGATACCCGCATGTTGAGGTGAATTTGTAGCCACCCACGATTGGACGTAGTGGGTTCAATGTGGGTATTCACATGTTGATGCGAATTTGTGGACACCCACACCAGACGTGCGTCGTGCATTCAATGTGGGTGTCCACACATTGATGTAGATTTGTGGACACCCAAAGCTGACGTACGTCGTGCGTCCGATGTGGGCGCCCACATCTTGAGGTGAATTTGTGGACATCCAAGACCCACGTTAGTAAGAACGCTTCAAGTGGGACTTCGGAACACGTGGTAACGCATACCTTAACCTTGAAGCGGTCATTGGCCATCAGGAAATCTGACGAATCTGTTGTGAGGAGTAGTGGTTAGACTCAATTGTTTGGAAGAAGGCAGTGGCGATCGCGAGAGAAATTTAATGGTCATCTGCACCACTCTGCCTGATCTACAGTTCGAAATTCGAATTGGTGCTTCCCGCCATGCGCAGGGCCTGCCCTCGCCTCTTCCTTCCTTTCGCCGTGTCGGCGAGCTGCGGATGACCATTGTCGTTCGACGCTCGTCAGTTTACGGTATCGGAGCCTGAGTGAAATCAGGCCTTCCGAGCAAGGGTTAGCAACTCTACCATATTGGACCGACCAAAAAACGAACTTCGACGTAAATACAGATGGAAGTTACGGTTCGCTTACCCCGTTTTATTTCTGCATACGTCAATCACTTACTTATTAGAATGTCCAGTTTTTCTAACAGGCTATTCGATACCTCACTCTCCAATCTACATCTCGGGCCTCTCCTCCCATGCTCAGAGTCTGGACGTATCCGCGTTATTCTCCGTGTTGACGGCCGGCGAACGATTCTTCGTTCCTCGTTTGCTGTTGGATAATCCACGGATGCGGACTAAAAGAAATGTTGGACATGTTCATACTCTGCAAATGTGGTCTAGAGACTCGATGCCGACTTCCTCTTTTTAGCTGGCTGAACAGTAGACTGGCATTATGGACTTGCGTGTCTAATCCGTCTTACTTGGATACTAAATCACAAATCTCTGCTCGAGCTCAGAGCCTGATCCGTCATTTGCTCATTCTCCGTGCTGGCTATATTTGAGTGGTCCGCTCAATATTCATTCTATCTATGTCACTACAGATAGCATTTTGGGCAGTGATATGTTCAGACTCTGCTTGTGAGTTGACGACTTACCTTCTCACCACACAAACTGCTTCCATTGGATTTTCGCTGTAATATCAAATTCCTCTAATCTCAGACTTAGCTGTCAACAGTTTGGTTCCCAGATCAGTGTCTGAGCTGACCGCTCCTTTTTCTGTCTGTTGGACAATCTCGTATTGACATCATCTAGTCTCGTTGTTCGTCCATCACGAATCGCGTTCCCGGTTTTCTGATTCTGGTAAAATTGTAGCCTTACCCCACCCCGTTTGGTATCTCGTCTCTAAACTGTACCCTTTTATCTCTGCTCATCTTTACTTCGTACTCTGGAGAATTTTCATCATACCTAATTATCCAATCTCGGAAAGTTGTGGCCTTATTTTGTGCCTCGATTATACCAAGCTCTCTATGTACCACCTGATTTTTTCTGGCTTTTTATATAGCTCCGAAAAATTATATTCTTTTGATTACCTGCCTATCCCTTTCGCTTTGCGTCCCGTAGAACTGTAAAGCCCTCCAGGCTATCGGGATTCCGAGCCGGTTACAAAGATAATTCGTTCAGTTGTTGTCAGAGGATAGCTTTTCCTGGTTCTCCCGTGCTCAAGAGGCTCTCGATATATCCCCCCTCCTGCCATCTTGAGTTTTTAATTTCGTGAATTCGCTTGCTGGTTTGCTCACTCGTGAGTCGCGAGCGAACTCGAACTCGAAGACGTCCAGCCGCACCAGCGCCGCGCTGCGCGGACTTCTATGTAGTTCTTATGGAGCAATTGCTTCTCAAACTTATGGCGAGCGAGGGAATCTGGGAAATCAACGTCAGACGTGGCGCTTGTGCATGGAGGTTGGCATCGTGAGCGGCTCACGTAAGGCTCAGTCATGTTCGCGCATTTCTTTTTTGGCTTCAATAAAACCCATCTCTTCATTTTATCAGCGAACAACTTGTCGTCCATCCTCTTTCTTCAATGACACAGTCGATCCTTTCGTCTGTCGATAGTCATCCCCAACCTCCCACCACAGCTATGCCTACTAGCCTAACCCCGTACCCTGAGTCTGAGTCTGGCCCCTCCGCTCTCCCCCTTTTCGTATCCGTATCTGTAATGCCCACCACAGACGATCTGGCACGTCAATCTTGAGGTGGCCAATATACGGATTTTTGTAATCACTGTGCGCGAGTTGGCATGCGGTCAGACTCTCCCTTCGCGGGTTAGCTAGCTAAATGACGACCCCTATTTCTTGCGCTCGACATACGGCAATTATCGAGGATCCTCAATTCGTGTGGTCCACGATCAACGGCCTTATCTGCCTTTTCGCCTTAACTGCGTGGTACGTGCGCTCGATCAGGGCTTCAGATAGATACCTTAGAGGTGAGAAGCCCGAGATCAGAGACGTGGTATCTGAAATACAAGTCTCGATCTTTCTCTCTCCCTCTCTCTCTCTCTCTCTCTTCGTAAATTCATCTGGCCTTGCATGCTCAGAGTCTTTCTACTACGACGGCTATATCCTCCTCCGTGCGTGTTGCCTCGAACGAACCTCGTTCAGTGCTTACCCGTCCACGGATAGAGCCGGTGCGTTCGCCTTGTCGTCAGACTCCCCAAGCATGAACAGGCTCGCCGAGTGCACACCTCCCATTCGCAATTCCATCTTCATGATCCGTCTCTTAGTCTCATCGGGATCTTACTCGCGCTCGCCTTCCTTCTTCGCATTATCTGAAGCCCCGCGCCCATGCTCAGAGTCTGTCACTCGCGACAATCATTGCTTTCTCCGCGAAGGGTAGCACCGAATGAACTCATTCGACGCACACCCGTTCGCGGATTGACGTATTCTAATTCGCGCATGTCTTCAGACTCTCCATGCGTGGACTAGATCGCCGAGTGCACGCTTCCTTTTCCATTCGCAATTTCACCGTGGCTCATCGAGGACCTGTTTGGGCTTTGAAATGCAAGTAAGCACTAATTTCCTCTCTTCTTAAATCCATCGTTGTTCATATTTACTTAATGCAGCCGTACACTACCCTGACCTACGGTGTTCATACCAAAAATCACCATCAGCGTTGTGGTCTACTCCCATACCACGCACATGCCCGGAGTCTGTCACGCACCTGTACGCCCATCTCCGTGTGTCCCCGCCACACCGGGAGAATCTCGGGCACCGGTGTTCAGAAATGGACCATGCCGGTTAAACCTCACCTCACCTCTCCTCTCCGTGTGGGCTAGCACCGAATAGACATTGTTTGACGCACACCCGTTCACGGATCGGGCGAGCGGTGTCAGCTGTCAGACTCTCCGAGCATGGGCCGCAGGTCTGCTCCCCAAATTTCGGATTGCTATTTCACCTTCGTCTTGCCATGCGATCCTTTCATCCACGCCTCGATATCAGCGTAACTCGCCCTCGTACTCGCCACTAAACCCCCCTTCCCTATACACTCCGAGTCTGCCTCGTCCGATCTCCTGCTTTCCGTGTTGCTTGAGCACCAATTGACCATCCCATTCGGTGCTCAGTGTCAATGATCCACGGATAAGTCGAGGAGAGAAGCGGAACTTAGACTCTTACCCGCTTGGGTATTGGAGGATGGCAGTGGCGACAAAAGCACACCAACCGTGGTTTCCCCATGACGACTCTGTCTGAATTGGTGTTCAAGTTGCTGGATTCCGCCGTACGCAGTGCCTGACCTCCGCCACTACCCTCACTTCTCCGTGTCGGCGAGCTGCGGATGAACAGCCGTTCGAGGCTCGTCAGTTTACGGTGTTTAGGGTTCGGTCTATGTCAGGCCCTCGGGTCCGAGTGTGGGTTAGTAAGTCCACTTTATTAAAACGACATAGAAATGAACTTCAATATCGATACTGAGAGGAGTCACGGTTCGCTTACCCCATCTTATTTCTTCAGAGATCACTTCTTGACTACCATGTTTCCTTGCCGTTTCCCAAATTAGAGTTTGGCCTGATCGCTTACCTTTCCTGTATGCTGGGCAGTCTATGAGTGAGTGCATCGTCCGATATCTTTAGCAAGGCTAGAGGCAAGAAATCTTTGGTTTATCACTCTCAGTCGCTGTCTCTCTACGCACGGTCTGACTCCCCGTTTCCAATCTCCGTAGATATGGACGTCGAACGACCCTTTCGCTTTACTATGTAAGGGTCCATCCTTCAGCGTTTTCCATTCTACAGATGGGATAGCCATTTGGTTCGGGATGCAGACTATGGATGTGAGTCAGTGACTTGAATGTCTTCGATTCACTGGCATTGAAGGAAAATACAGACGAGTAGCAGTATATATAATAATTCATACCTCATGCTTGCTGCCGAAAATGATACTGAGCTGTCTTATAATTACTTACCCTCATAACTTTTCACCATCAAATAGCCCAAGAAAATATTCGTTCGATAAGAATTGTCCTTTTTCCCCGTCGGATCTTATCCGCATCGTGCCCGCACTTGCACTCGCCTTTCTTCTCAAAGTTATATAAAACCCCGCACCGGCGACGAAATTACTCTACCCGCGGTTTCCCAACAATGTCTCTTTGTCTGAATTATAGTCCAAGTCGCTGAATTCCGCTCTACGCAGGACACGACTTAACCGCTTCTCTCTCTTCTCCGTATCGGCGAGCTTCAAGATGATTATTGTCGTTCGACGCTCGTCAGTTTACGGTTTCTTATTATGCGGTTCATGTTAGGTCCTCCAGGTCAGGGTCAGCAACTCCACTTCATTTTGGCGACAACGACACAAACTTCGAGGTCGAGAAGTCAAGGTTCGCTTTCACTGCTGGCAGGGGACAATTTTAGATACAGTAAAATGTAATTAAAATTCGGTCTAGCTTGATGAAATTCCAGGCGAATTTTAGGGGCCGTTAAATAGGAAATATAACTTGAAGTCAGAGTTCGGACAAATATATTCTATGCCGCGAAATATAAATAATGTTAATTGTTTCGTTTCTGCCGCATCTGATGGACGCTGGAATTATCCGAAAAGGAAACGATTGTCGGAACTTAATTCACCAACAAAAGTTTCCGGAAAACAATAAGATTAAGACTTCTGTCAAATTTTTGTCGGGGTTTACATCTCAGCGTCGTTAAAAGCGTGTCACGTAAAATTTTAGTAACACTGAAGCTTAAAGAAGAATAATTATCTAACAGAAATCGCAATCTTATTGTTTTCCATGGATTTTAGATGACGGGTAAAATTCAGACACTTGTTTCCTTTGTTCGACATTTGATGGAAACTCAAATGTCGAGCAAAGGAAACAATTAAATTCGACTGGATTTTTCGTAACATACTATCTTTGTCAGAACAGTGCCAAAAAATCCAAATTTTCATTTTCACGTCCGTCAAATTCATTTAAAATTTAAACAAGTCAGATACTATTTTACTGGTATTTTAGAGTACCTAAGAAAGTCCCGTGCCAGCAGTGTTTCCCCATTTTTATTTCTTCAAAAATCACTTATTGCCAAACATTTCCAGTCCAGTTTTCTAATATGCTATTCGTCATCCCTCTGTCCGATCCGCATCTCAAGCCGCTCCTCCCACACTCAGAGTCTGACTTGTGCGCGTTCGCACTTCTCCGTATTGGTGATCTACGGACGATCCACAAATTCTTCGTTCGTTGTTCTACAATCCACGGATTAAGCTGCCTATCATGCCAGTGCGGTCAGACTCCCTTAGTGTGATTTTGCGGCTCGACTGTGTTGCCATCTTTACATCTGGGTGGACAGTACACCCCACGTTTTTTTGTCGTTTGTGGCAGGCTGATGTGCGATGAATATGTTCGACTTAGTCACTTACTCAGTTACTGGCGCTGAAGTCAAACAAAAGCTTGTGAGCAGCAAACGTCAGGACCAACACGTCAGCACCTTGAGTCAGCATTCAAATCGGGAAGGACAACCAAACAATCAACAAATTCGTCGAAATCGGGTCGTCTCCCACCACTCCATACTCCTCCGCTTCCTCTTTCTCTGTACTGGTCACCACACACGATCCGCATGCTGGAATCTCTGTACATTGCATACAACATAACGAGTGTCATTTCACACGGTGATGACGTACTGTGCACAATCGAGGAGGAAGCGATTCAGAAGAACTAGGATGTTGATCGATGTCGGTGATGGATCCTCGATCTGTTGCCAGCTTCGTCTTGCCAGCATCTCCCAGTCGTGATGAATTGCTCTTCTCCTCCACAATCTTTGTGCATGTCGTCCTTGATCGCCTATGCCTATGAACAGAGATTATGACGTTCTCAATCCTCCTACGTATACGATGTCGATGGTGAGTGTTTCATCATATCTCCTACTTTTGATTTTATCGTGATATCTGATCCAAACGCAGCGTATCCACCAACCTCATCTAACGATCCAGAGTCTGGCCTGCTTTCTGCGTCCTCCATGTAGGGCAGCCCCTAATGGATGTCGTTCGATGCTCGCCATCTACGGGTAACCAAATTTTCTGGATAGGCGGCACCAGACTCTTGTGGACAATTTGTGGGTTGGAGATTTAGATTTTCTATCGAACCACAGCAGCTCGTTCGATGCCCCGGCTCCTCTGTGTGTTCGTCTTCAGCACTCCGAGTCCATTGTTTCCTCTCTGTTACCACAATCCTTCACATACCCTCTGACCTCGACTTCCAGCAAGCCCAAAAAGCGTCGTGGCCTCCCCTCCACGAATCCATGCTCAGAGTCCGGCGCGTGCCAGAGTCACAACTCCCTCCGTGGGTGTTGTCCTCGAATGGAACGTCGTTCGATTACGTCCTTCCACGATCGAACGTTTATCGAATGCGTTGTCAGACTCTTCAAGAAAGGACTGGCGCTTCTGGTCCACGTACCACCTAAATTCCAGCAGGTGAATTCACCGTTTTTCAACTTCTCGACGTCGCCACCAAGGCTCCGATCTCACGCTCCGAGTCTGACTCGTCAGATCAGCTAATCTCCTGGTTGGTTGAGCACCAAAGGCTTTTTCCTTTCGATGCTCACTACTTCTGGGATATGCAAGCTAGATTACTTCTCAGACTCTGTCACTTGGAAAGATGACTCTGCCTGATCTACTGTTCGAAACTCGAATTGGCGCTTCCCGCCATGCGCGGAGCCTGACCTCGCCTCTTCCTTCTCTTCTCCGTGTCGGCGAGCTGCGGATGAAAGAACTTCGATGTAGAGACAGAGGGAAGGCACGTTTCGCTTTCCTTATTTTATTCCTGCGTACATAAATCACTTACTGACTAAAATGTCTAGTTTTTCTAACAGATTATTCGACACCCCCACTCTCCAATCTACGTCTCAAGCCCCTCCTCCCATACTCAGAGTCTAGCCGTATCCGCGTTATCCTCCGTGTTGATGCATGACGGCCGACGGACGATGCATTCGTTCTTCGTTTGCTGTTGGCTAATCCATGGATATATAGCTCATAAAGCTTCGGATACGCCCAGACTCTGCACATGTGGTCGAGCGACTCGACAGGATCTTCCACTTCTCAGCTGGTTGCACAGTACACTAGCATAATTCCACGAGTGACGAAAGCGGACTACTAGTGGAAGCCCTCATGTTTAATACCGCTCATTATCGCGCAGCTCTGCATCCACCCCCAGGCCACCCCTATCTATTTTCTAGTTACTTACCGGAACAGAGTCTGACCTATTCGCTCCATTCTCGGTGTTCAGTCTTTCGAATGATGCACACTCCTGTCGTTCGCTGGCTGAGATACGGATGCATTGGGAATAGCAAATTCAATGCTGAGATGCGGCCAGACTCTCCGACCCTGCACTAGGGATTTATACTCTCATTCTTATATACTCTGTTCTAAGTGGTGAGGTTCAACTCATCTCCAAAATTTTGGCCTTTTATCCTCTGCCTCGACTGACTGCGTCGTACTCTGGATTCTGGAAAGATTTCGTACCTAATTTTCCATTCTCGTAAAAATATGGACTTGTCTCTTTTAGTGCGTCTGATGCTAATACCTAGCCGTTTACCGACGCGGTTTCGAGCCAGAAAAAATATATTTGTTTGACAAACTTCTCTATGCTTTCGTTATTGCTCACGCATGCCGTTGTTCCGGTTCACTTCTTTTAGCACTGTAGCTTCCCCTCCAGTCTATTCTGGTCTGGTCTTGTTTCATAGATTGGTTTTATCATTTTTTGCCATCGCGTCCTACATAGATACATCTGATACCTAATTGTCCCTCTCGCTCTGCGTCTCGTAAAATTGTAGCCCTTAATCTGCGCTTGTGACAAAGATATATTCTTTCAATTGACGTCATCGAATGACGTTTCCGGGTTCTCCCGTGATCAACACGCTCCCGATATATCCCCCGTGCCCTTGTTCTCTCCCGCCATCTTCACTTGACGAAGCATTCGATCCTTTCAGTCTGTCCATGGCTAACTGCTGTCGACCACCCACTGCGATGCACCTCGATGAGCGATATCAATTTCTATTTTCTGGACACTTCGCTATCTACATGTAGCCCCACACCGCGAGTCTGACCCCTACTCTTCATTCCCCTCTTCGTATCTGAAATGGCCATCGCAGACGATCCGCACGCTAATCATCCGTTGCTGGTTAAGCTACGGATCAGGCCAAGACAGAAAGTAATCAGACTTTCCGTTTGTGGGCTAGATGCCGTGAGAGGAGTGCTCTACATCTTATCAGGTTCATACTCGTTACATTGTGCCTCCTCTCTTGTTATTCGACGTTTTTGATCGCCTTAGATCAGGAACTCGGTCTCGGGTGTGCAAGTGAGTACTCGTCCTTCTTCATAGCTATTGAGATTTATCGTAAGATCGCACAGATAGCCCACGATCTCCCTGCCTAATACACTCCATCACCAGTGCTTAGAGTCTGGCGCGCACGTTGCTATATCCTTCCCTGTTTGCGTTGTCCTCGAACGAACCTCGTTCGATGCTCACCCATCCATGGATTAGAACGTGATAAATACCCGTGTCGTCAGACTCTCCAAGCATGGCTCGCCGAGGGAGCGGCTCCTGCTCGCAACTTAATCGTGCTTTATCGAGGACCTTTGGACTTAGCTGTGCGATATCCGATCCTTCGTATTCATTTTCATTTTAGTCCTCCAAGGTATCTGAAGCCCCGATCGTTGGAGATCAGGCAACGTGGTCTTGAAATGCAAGTAAGCACTGATTTCCTCTCTTCTTAATCCATCGAGATTCATACTTGGTGAACCATACAGACGGCTATCACTTCCTACCAAAAAAGCCCCTCAGCGCCGTGGTCTACAGCCACACCACATGTATGCTCACAGTCTGGCTCGCACCTGTACATCCTTCTCCGTGCGGGCTAGCATTGAATGACTATCGTTCGATGCACATCCATCCACGGATTGTGAAAGAAAATTCGGTGGTCAGACTCTCCGAACATGGGCAGCGGTTCTGCCCCAAAAATCTCGGATGCCCTGTCGCCTTGCCTCTGCTTTTCCACCTCTCGATGTCACCGTAACTCGACCTCGACTTCGACCTCGCCACTAAGCCTCGCTTTTATTCATACTCTGAGTCTAGCTCGCTTGATCTCCCGCCCTCCGTGTTGCTCGAGCACCAATATGCCATTCATTCCATTTGGTGCTCACTGATCCACGGATGAAGTAGAGGTTGGAAAAACTTAGACTCTTTTCATGGATAAGGAGCGCAGAGCAGTGGCGACAAAATATACCTGCGATGCCACTCACGACATCCCACTGTCTGACTGAAATACGGTTTGGGGCACTGCTGCCCGCCATACGCAGGGCCTGATCTCTCCGCCTCTCTCTCATCACCGTGTCTGCGAGCTTCGGATGACCATTGTCATTCGACACTCTTCAGGCTTATGGTGGCAGAGATCAAGAGCATTGTCAGGCCTTCCGAGTGTGGGTCAGCAACTCTGCGTTATTGGAGCAACAAAGGAAACGAACTTTAATGTCGGGAAGTCACGGGTCGCCCTACTTTATTCCTGCAAAGTAACCGACTAAAACGCCCAGTTCATCTAACCGGCTACTCTACAACTAACTCTCCAACCTACGTCTCGAGCCGCTTCTCCCATACTCAGAGTCTGTCCGCATCCGCTCAGTTCTCCGTGTTGATGGCCTGCAAAAACGTTTTCGTTTGTTACTCCAATTCACGGAGTCCGCTTTGCTCGATGATTCTGCGATCAGACTCCCTTAGTGTGGTTTAGCTACTCGATGGCATCCTCGTCTTTTCAGCTGGTTGCACAGTACATGGTTCTTAGAACGCTTCTAATCTGCTCATCATTAGTCTGAATTTCCATCTATCCTACCCCTCTACATGTATCCTGAAGTAGAGTCTGACCCGCCTGCTTCATTTTCTCTCCGTGTTTAGCCCATCGAACTACAGATTTTTTGTTCGTTGCTGGCGGATGTACGGTGATAATGGCCAAACTATTGAAGGTTGGGACTCGGCCAGACTGTTCTCTACGCGTGCGTTAGAGGGTGTTAAATTTTCTCCTGCATATCTACGGCTACCGACTTGCGTGTCTTTGAGTCTGGCCCGTCTGCGCCCTTCTCCGTGTTGGTCTCACACGGCTCAGAAGCAAACGACGAGCAGTTCATTCGTCGTCCGCTAATCTAGATATTAATTCGAGCCTCGAGGATGTTAACCAGACCCTTAGGCCGTCAAATGTGGGCTTCTGAATTCGTTTCTTAGCTGGCGTCGCTATGATTAAATATCTCTAACTGGAATTGTTAAGGTCCCTTTATTCTATTTTCACTTGTGAAGGGCTTATTCGATCTAATTGTTCGACTTGAATTTGCTATATACATCATTATGAAGAGGTAGAGGGGAGAAATTTGTGAAAAAGCACGATATTTCGACTGTAAAAAAAAAGTTTAAAGCACCTGTATTCACGGAAGCATACTTAGTCCGCATACTTACAGGTGACGGCCTTTTCGGGTTGAGAAACTACGTCTGAATTCGCGTTGAAATCAGACGTAGATAAGAATTACAATTCTTGCGGTGTGGTTCCGCACTACACCTTGCATGAGGACAACACGTCATCATTCACTGCAGGCGCCGACCCCTGTTTTCATTGGAAACGGACATGAAAAACACGTTTCCTGTTTTTAGTTACTATTTCTTCTGTAAATATAAATGCTGTTTCTTTAAAGTACACGCAATAAAACAGGAAACCTGTTTATTCTGGCGTTTTTGTGCCAAAAATATAACCTGCGTCACAAAGAAATATTGTATAAAGAGAATTTATTTTGTTCGACTGTTTTTAAAGGAAATAGCCAAAGAAATAGAAGTTGTTTATCCAAAAGAAAGAGTACGGAAACAGAAGCTACAGTGAGCGGCAACTGTAACTTCTGTTTCCGTACTCTTTCTTTTGTATGAACAACTTCTATTTCCGTTGCTATTCCCATGAAAAACAGTCGAACAAAATAAATTCTCTTTGTTCAATATTTCTTTGTGACACAGATTATATTTACAGAAGAAATAGTCACTAAAAACAGGAAACGTGTTTTTAATGTCTGTTTCCAATGAAAACAGGGGTCGTTGCCTGCAGTGATTCGGAGTCAGCGAGGCGAGCCAAACAATGAACAAAGGCGGGAATTCGGGTGGCTGTGAGCCTGTGAGCTTGTTTCACCCATGCACCACACCCAGCGCCATGCTCCGCGCCTGACCCTTCTGTTCCTACTCTTCTCTGTACTTGCCGCCACACGATATGTACATCGCTCGTACTCTGCTGCACAATCTATGCATGAAACCTTCTGAGAACATGGGGTCAGTTGGCGTCTAGAGAGGAAGAGGGTATCAAGGCGGGGACAAGCAAATGGGATGCGCTCGGGAACGAAGCGGCGTGTATCTGTGGTCCATTTAGTCAAGGTTCGAATTGGAGGCGAAAAATCACGCTCTTCGCCTAACCAACCTCCGACAAAAGTCATCTCACAACATCACCTGTACATGTACGTGTCCTCCTTCCGAGTCCTTCCTCCCACCTCCTTCCCAGACACAACCGCAAAGCTAGGCATCTACGGCGTCCCCCCACGCTCCTCCATCGCTACCGCGGCCACCTTCGCGCCCAACGTTAACCCATCTCATACAACACCCAACGATGAACCTGACGACCCGCTCGACCCGCTCGCCTCATTCGAGGACGACGACGACGCCTTCCCACACGTCAAAGCTCTCCAGGCGCAGATCATCCCTGACTCCGTCGACCCCAGTACCAGTGCGAATGGCGGACAGCAGCAGCAGCAGAAGCGTAAACGCACACCGCCGGGAAGAGTCGGATGAGCTTGAGCTTCTCCGCGAGGAGGCATGCGAGCCCTGCGAGTTTACACCTGCCTTATCCTATCCCTACCAACCCCGTCCCGTCTTTCTCCTCCTCCTCCTTCCTCCACTCCAACATCAGCAGCGATAACCCGGCAGCAGCAGCATACCACCACCGTTCCTCGTCCGTGCCTCTCACGAACGACTAACTCGCCTCTTCCGGGCCGTTCCTTGGTTCTTTCTCGTTGTCTGCTTCCCTCGTCTTCTTCCACTTGGGGGTCGGCAAGCATCACAGTTCCTACCCTCCCTTCTCTCGTCCTACCCACCATGTCCCTCTCGCAGTCACTCTCGCACTAGCACACGTACTCACATGGCCGTCACCATCGTCCATTGGCGTTGGGTTTGTGGGTATCTCGCGCTTCGCCCACGCGTATTCTCAATCCCATTCGCAAAGCATGAGTGGGTTTCAGGTGGCGCAGGAGCAGTTCTTCGTTTGCCAGCCCCCCTCCAGGTCGCAGAACGAGTCCACGTTCGGGTTTACCCAATTTTAACAGCTGCAGAAACCCCAGATATTCCATCCTGCCCCGAGAACTCCCGCACCGATAACGCCTACCCCCCCCTCTTCTTTCCTCCAAGCTCAAACCACTCCTCGGTCGTCGTTTGGTTTCTCCACAGTCGGCATGGGGATGAGAAGAGCGTTGAGTGCCCAGGCGATGATCATGCGTTCGTGGACCATGCCTCTGCCTGTTTATTTGGGAAGCATTGATTATGCTGCCGGCTTGATCATCGAAATGGGCATGGGCATGGGCGTGGACGTCGATATGAACACTGACATGGGGATGGGAGCAGGACAAGAGGAAAGGGATCCGAGTCCGTTACCTTAGATGGAGTCGGGTTTGTTTGCGGATCTTTCGCTCGGCTCGTCTCCTCCACCTCCACTGCCACCGCTTCTGCTTCTGCTTCGGTCCACGAGCATCATCGCTCTCCCTCCTCATCTGCTTTGGCGCATACACCCACCCACCCTCTCATCGACACCTCCATCTCCCTCCTCGACGTCGAAGGCGACTCTGAGCACCCCTCCTTTTCCCTCTCCGCCCTCTCTGCGCTGTCTTCCTCGTCATCAGCGCCTCCAGCTCCCACTTCGGCTAGCCCCTCAGCCTCCGCCTCACCCGTGGCGAGCGTGTCGGACGTCTTGCCTGAGATGTCTTCTATCGGCATGAGGGTGAACCCGCTCGACACGCCTTATTCTCATTCGCATCTGGGCATGCTGATGTCGGGAGACGAGGCGTACAGCTCGATGGGAATGGGGACTGGCGTGGATATGTATATGCGGATGTACGGGTACGGTATGAATCCCGTCGTCTCGCATGAACAACTCGGGAAAAAAACCACTACGAATGCGACGAGCGCGACGGAGGCGAGCTTCGCCGGAACCCTTTATTGATGGACTTTTCCTTTCTTTTCCTTTCGTTGCCTCTTGCACACCGCTTTTCCTTCTCGCTCTCCTCGTCTTCTCGACATCCAACACCACCTTCTTTCACTCTAACGACCTCCCCTCCTCTCTAGCTTTTCATTTTTTACCTTACATCATATCATACCTATTTCTTCCTTCATTCGCGGGGCCATACCCGTCTAATCCTTTCCATTTAACTCGTCGCCCACTTTGTTCTCGTTCTCGTCGTTCACCTCGATCCAGTGTCGTTCTCGTTCTCGTTCCCATTCTCGTTCTCATTCTACGTCTCATAAACTTGTAGCCCTAAAACCCCGTCCCATCTCGTCTGTTTCGATCGAAAACTGTATCCCTTATCGTCTTTTCCTCGTCCTTCGTACTCTGGAGTGGCTTATACCCAATTATCGTCTCGTTTCTCGTTTCGTTTCGTGTGTTGATTATACCTACCTACCTGGCTTCGAGCTAGAAAAAAATATTCGTTGCATGAAATTCGTTGGATAGTGTGCCGAGGACCCAGTGATCCATGCTCCACGCGCAACTCCTTACCCTCAATGAAGCCATCCCTATATATCCATCCCCTTGTCCGCATACCCGACCCCTCCTTCTCAGCGTTCCCCGACTCGGTCCTGGTGTGCCTATTTTGGGACGTCCATTTTTATCCTTCGAAACTCCAAAGAGTGGGAAGCTTGGAGAGGTCCTTGTTCTCGATTTTTCGAGTTCTTGATTTGCTTGATTCGCTTGCTTACTCGCGAGCTAGACGCGACGACGCGCAGCCGCCTCAGCGCCGCGTTATGCTGACTTCTACTTCTTGAAGAGCAGCTGCTGTTCTGACGAACGAGGGCTTCTTGGGGATCAAAGTCAGATGTGGCCTTATTCACGGAGATTAGCATGATGAGCGGTTCGATCAGGTTCGCGCCTTTAATTTCGTTATCGAGGACGATTCCTGCATGCATCGATAAATAACCCATTTCTTCCTCTTATCAGCGCCAGCTTTTCGTGCATCCTTTCGCTAGCGAATCGCTACTCGCCTTGGAAGTTCAAAGTCGAATCGATCATTTCTATCTACATAATGCGGCTCGGACAGCATTGCTAGCTAGGAGCCACCCCCACCCTCCTAGCTAGCCCCGCACCCCGAGTCTGACCCCTCCGCTCTCATCCTCTCCCTATCCGTAATTCCCATAGACGATCCTGGTTCGTCGTCCGTTGCGGCCAATATACGGATTCCTGTACCCAGCGTGGGCAAGCTGGCATGCGGTCAGACTCTTCCTTCGCGGGTTAGCTAGCTAAGTGAGTACCTCTACTCCTCGCGTTCGACATACTGTAATCATCGAGGGTCCTCGATTCGTGCGGTCCGCTAATAATGGTCTTATCTGTCTTTTCACTTTCGCGTCGTACGCGTGCTCGTCTCGACTCTAGATAGCCTGAGATCAGGAACGTGGTATCTGATATTCAAGGAAGCAACCCCTCTTCTCTCTCTCTTCATAAATTCATCGAAGTTCATACTTGGTAAAACTATACATTTACCCTCGACTTCCATGCCCTAAAAACACCCTCATCATCGTGGCCTTCCATGCTCAGAGTCTGGCGCGCACGACGGCTACATCCTCCAGCCTCCTCCTTGCGCGTTATCCTCGAACGAACCCCGTTTGTTACTCACCCGTGCACGGATTTGGATTGGACAGGTCCTACCGACTGTCCGTGCCGTCAGACTCTATGCAAGAACCACCCTCGCTGACTGCAGGCCTCCCGTTTCCAATTTCATCGTCAAGATCCGTCCCATCTCATCCGCATCGTGCTCACCTTACTTCTCCGCGTTATCCCAGGTCCTGCAGCACCATGCTTAGAGTCTGGCGAGCGCCCCTCCTCCTCTGCTTTGCGGGCTAGCGCCGAGTGGACATCGTTCGTCGCACACCCGTTCGCGGATTATGGCAATAACATTTGGGCATGTCGTCAGACTCTCGAAGCGTGAACTGAGCCACAGAAAACCCGGCTCACGTTGGCAATTTCACCGTGGTTTATCGAGAGCGGTTGGTCTGTGCGGTACGATCCCATATCCTTTTCTTCACTTCATCCGCGTCGTACCCGTACTCGTTTTCCTTCTTTGAGGTTTCTGAAGCCCAGATCGCATGAGATCAGAGAACGTGGGATTTGAAATGCAAGTAAGCACTGATTTCTAGTTTTCATAAATTCATTGGGGTTCATATTTACTTGATACAGCCGAATATTTAAGTGAGTGTTTCATCATGTCTACTACTATTATAATTTTTATTGTGATACTTGATCCAACTGCAGCTTATCCACCAATCCCGTGTAACGATCTAGAGTCTGGCGCACTCTCTGTTTCCTCCGTATAGGCCAGCCTCGAATAGAAGTGTTTTTCTACGGATACTTATATAGATGTGCAAGCTGCGCCAAACTTTTATGAACAATATGGGCTGGCGATTTGGAAGTTCCTATCGAGCCAAAGCAGTTTGTTTGAGTCTGACGCTCCAACTACCCTTGATGTGCGCGTTTTCAGCACTCCGACTTTCAAAAACAGGTTCATTCGCCTTTTCCTCCCTTCTTTGACTCCTCGACATTGCCGCTAAGCCTTCGACCTCACAGTCCGAGTCTGACTTCTTCGATCGGCTTTTCTCCTGGTTTGGTTGAGCACCAAAAGCATTTTTCTTTCGATGCTCACTACTTCTTGGATATCGTGGCCATATGACCTGTCGGACTCTGTTACTTGGAATGAGGTGGTGGCGAATCGGAAAACAAATTGGAGAGCGATTTACCCGCGAAGGTAAACCGCACCATTCTGCCTGACCTACTATATTTGCCATTCGATTTGGCGTTTTCTACCATGCGCTGGGCCTGACCTCGCGCGTTACTTCTCCGTGTTGGCGAGCTGCGGATGAACAGACGCTCGTCAGTTTATGGTGACGTCGTCTGCCCAGCGAGGTCAGGCCCTCCATGTGTGAATTAGCAACTCCATTTTATTAGGGTGACTAAAAAACGAACTTCAACGTCGGGATAGAAGGAAGTAACATTTCCTTCCATTATATTTCTGCATAAATCACTTACTACTTACTGAAACGTCTCGTTTTTCTAAATGGCTATTTGACACCCCACTCTCCAATCTACGTCTCGAGGCTCTCCTCCCATACTCAGAGTCTAGCCGTATTCGCGCTATTCTCCGTGTTGATGCATGACGGCCGACGAACGATGCATTCGTTCTTCGTTTGCTGTTGGCTAATCCACGGATATATCCCTCTGCCGTCTGTACTGTTCTAGTCTTGTTTTGTACATTGATTTTATCATCTTTTAGCTATCGCGTCCTACGTAGATATATTTTATACCTAATTATCCCTCTTGCTTTGTGCCCCGTAAACCTGTAGCCCTGTCACAATCAATATTTGTTGAATTGACGTCATCGAATCACATAGAGAAGCTACATTTAGTCGACAGACTCGATCTATAGAACGATAACATTGTACCGATGGTCTCGAGGCTGTAGAATTCTACAGATTGTGTGGAAGGGCTATAGTGGGGGCTGCGGCGGCGGTTATGGGAGGGGGGAGGAGAGCCTGCGGCAAAGCTGGGGGAGGAATAGGCGGGTAGTAGGGTACAGCGGGGGATGTATAATGGGGTACGGCGGGGGATGGGTGGTAGGTACGGCAGGGGGAAATTTTGGGATGACCGGGAAATGCAGCAATTAAAAAATGGATGGGGTATGGGTGGGATGGTTAGTGGGTTCATCGGGGGATGGATGGTAGGGTACGGCAGGGGATGGATGGTAGGTACGGCGGGGGATGGATGGTAGGTACGGCGGGGGGTAATTTTGGGATGACCGGAAAATGCGGCAATTAAAAAATTGGGGGGGATTTTAATGCTGGTGTATGACAATTGTCAGGTACGGCAAGGGGGGAAATTTTAATGCCGGTGATTTGGGTACAGAAGGGGGGGGTGTACTAGGAAGGGTGTTTCAAATCAGGTGTGGTATGATGATATATGGGGTTCAGGAAGAAAAAATTTGGGTACGGGGAGATAGCACCCATGCTCGGCAAGGAAAATAACGGGAATAACCATTTTGGGATGGCAAAATCATAGGAATGACATGACTGTCCTTGCCGTGGGCACGGAAAATCAATCCTGGCATTAGCACTGTTGCCCTGGCTTCGGTTAAACAGTCCTTACATCACCTCTATTGGCGTAGCTTCGGCAAGAGATTTCCCACATCACTATACTTGCCGTAGCTTTGGCAAGGCATTTCCGGCATTGCTTCTCTTGCCGTAGCACCGGAAAATTGATTCTCACATTGGTCATCTTGCCGTAGCTTCGGCAAGGAAGTCCCAACATTGTATTTCATGCTGTAGCTTCGGCTAAAGATTCCCACATCACTATACTTGCTGTAGCTTCGGCAAGGCATTCCCAACATTATATTCCGTGCTGTAGCCTTGGTAAAAAATTCCCCGCATCACTATACTTGCCGTAGCTTCGGCAAGGCATTCCCAACATTGCTTCTCTTGCCGTAGCACCGGAAAATTAATCCCCGCAATGCTCAACTTGCCATAGCTTTGGGTGCCTAACCGCAACTGTACCCGCAACTCGTGCAGGATTGCCCGTCAAAACAGGCCCAAGAATGGCCAGAACAGCCAAGAAATGCGGGAGATAATCGGCAAGGCATTCCCAACATTATATTCCGTGCCATAGCTTCGGCAAAAAATTCCCCACGTCACTATACTTGCCGTAGCTTCGGCAAGGCATTCCCAACATTATATTCCGTGCTGTAGCCTCGGCAAAAGATTCCCTGCATCACTATCCTTGCTGTAGCTTCGGCAAGGCATTCCCAACATTGTATTCCATGCTGTAGCCTCGGCAAAAGAATCCCCGCTAATACGCAGCCCGTTTTCTGACTCTAGAATAGCACTAGATAGATGATTGATGATCAATCAAATAAATAGTCTATTCAACGAATGAATAAGTACTTCACTCGGTCAGTAAACCGACAGGTTAAGTTGTTTTGGAGGGACGGTGTAGTTTAGGAACACGACAGTTCTTGAATTTGACGAGATATATATATAAGTGTGTTACGAGCGCGTAAGAGATCTCTCTTATACACAACGGTAAGGGACGGTTTAATAGGTTTTTAAAGTCAATAGACTGTAAGGGTTTTGTCTGTGAAGACGGTTTCTTATGCGCGGGTAGCGCGAACTAGCTGCTGAATGCTTTATAAGTCTCAGGCAGAGCACCAAGTCGCCTCGAGCACTTATATGAACAAAGTGACTAGGTCCGCGTAAGTTCAATTTACCGAAACCGTAAGTCCTATTCAAATATTGCCACTAGACACCACCAAAATGTACTAGATAGCCAAGTTCTCAAATGCAACTTAAGGGACAATTCCCGACTTATGGATCACACAATAGTTCACCAATAAACTTTCAAATATGAGGTTTCAAATGGACTTTCGATTGTACGCGTGCGTAGTGCGTGCGCCTTGATCTTGGTACAAAATTGCCTACTTTACTGCATGAAACTATAGACTACTTATACGTTTTCAGATACATATTTTGCATAGAGGTTTTAGACAAATAAAAGAGATGTTCCACATGGTTTTGCGGCCAAGATATGGCATATTGAGCACGCCATACTCTCCGAAAGTGTGGTGTTTTTCTTGGTATAACCAGCCGCGCTATTATTGCTGCGTGCCGATTGGATGGAAATTCCTGCCATGCTAGCAAGACTTCCTCAACCATGTCCTCTTGACCACGAACACATGGTTTTCCAATAATCACAGTGGTTTTGGGACCTCTGGCATGATAATTTTCACTAGTTTCAACACGGTTGTTGCACTCCGGTGCCACCGAGACCAGCTTGGTACGGTTAAAACGACCCATCTGACTCAGAATGCTAGACCGACAAAGCCGAACATCCTTAATCGGATTGAGATACACGTGTAGCAACCAGCCGGCTGCCGATAGCCAAGTTATTATAGTAACCGCCCGTGATAAAGCCGAATTTGGAATTCCTTTCCTTATTGGGACGTCTCAAAATAGCAGAGCGCTACACGCTCGTAACCGCTGGGTGCTTCAAACTCGTTGAAGTACAATATTATGCGTATGCAGGATCTCTCGAATGAACTTCTAGAGGCCTGGCTTTTGGTAGAACTAACCAGACGGTTAGAATAATACTGATCATTGGCCATTACACGCTCATAACAGATGTATTGACTTGAACTCAATAGTTACTGTACGCGCGCATAAGGATTAAGTGCCGCAGAACTCGTTATTCTGATAGTTTTCTCTAGTCCTTTCGTAGTCGTTATTATTATTACACCCGAGACAGTGTTAGACTACTTTTACACAGTTTCTAAGTGCCAAAAATTGGCTAATGAAGGGGAAATAGGCCGATTATAGACCTAGCCGTGCGACGGTCTCTTCACCGCATCACTATACTGGCCGTAGCTTCGGCAAGGCATTCCCAACATTATATTCCGTGTTTCCGGCATTGCTTCTCTTGCTGCAGCACCGGAAAATTAATCCTCACATTGGTCATCTTGCCGTAGCTTCGGCAAGGAAGTCCCAACATTGTATTTCATGTTGTAGCTTCGGCAAAAGATTCCCCACATCACTATACTTGCCGTAGCTTCGGCAAGGCATTCCCAACATTATATTCCGTGCTGTAGCCTCGGCAAAAAATTCCCCGCATCACTATACTTGCCATAGCTTCGGCAAGGCATTCCCAACATTGCTTCTCTTGCCGTAGCACCGGAAAATTAATCCCCGCAATGCTCAACTTGCCGTAGCTTTGGGCACCTAACCGCAACTGTACCCGCAACTCGTGCAGGATTGCCCGTCAAAACAGGCCCAAGAATGGCCAGAACAGCCAAGAAATGCGGGAGATAATCGGCAAGGCATTCCCAACATTATATTCCGTGCCGTAGCTTTGGAAAAAGGTTCCCCACATCACTACTCTTGCTGTAGCTTCGGAAAAAGATTCCCCACATCACTATACTTGCCGTAGCTAAGGCAAGGCATTCCCACCATTGTATTCCATGCTGTGGCTTCGGCAAAAGATTCCCGGCATCACTATACTTGCCGTAGCTTTGGAAAGACATTCCCAACATTGTATTCCATGCTGTAGTTTCGGCGAACGATTCCCTGCATCACTACTTTTGCCATAGATAGGGAAATCCACAGGTAACCTGCGGATGTCTGGGCGCCTACCCACAACTGTACCTGTCAAAACGGGCGCAAGAACGGCCAAAACAGCCAAGAAATGCAGGAGATAAGGCTAATTTCGATGAATTTCACAAAATCAGGCATATCTCAATCATTTCAGAGCAAAAAAATCTGTTCTTGGGCTCGTTTTGAAAGTCATAGGTATGCAAACCGTTATGGGCTTCTTGGAGAGTGTATGATAGTGAGTAATACTCAGCCTCAGTGGATGAGGAGACAACAATTTTTTGTTTCGAGGCAGACCAGGAAATCAAGCATCCTTGATACTTGATAGAAAAAGCAGTATCCAGATATGCTTTTTCAGTCTTTCTCGTCAGAAGCCCAGTCCGCATCCGAAAGAGCACATCCCCAAATGTATGGTACGACAACTTCAGGTATAGATGTTGAGTTGGAGGATGTGTATTCAATGCCATAGTCGAGGGTCCCAGCCAGGTAATGTAGTACGCCCTTCGCCACCAGAAGATGTGCACATGTTGTATTTGCATTGTATTGACCTAAGGCCATGGCTGCATGGGCAATATCTGGTCTTGTGCATATAGCCAGATAAATCAGGCTCCCGACTAAACATTGGTAGTTGATTGTGATGTCTTTGTTGTGGATGCCTGGTAATGAATTTTGGGGGGCTGTGGCAAGTTTGTGGAGCGGTTGAGAGATTGGAACCTTGGATGGCATACTATTGAGCATCTCCCAATTTTTGAGGAGTTTGAAGAGAAGTGGTTTTTGGGTTTCTCAATGATAAATTTGATATACCCAGCAATAAATTTCACAACATGACTGGCTGGAGAGATTCCCTTTTCGATTTGGAAGACTCACATCACCAGAGACTCAAACAGTGCTTGAAACTGCCGCTCTCCCATAACTTTTTGGAGTCTCCCTTTGTTCAAGAGTTCTTTATAGTTGGTGAATTCACAGTGAAGCTTATGGAGCGCAACAAAGTTCTTTCAATGGTCAGCCAGTTTGAATATTTGAGCAATGGTCATCAAGATGTCATTGCAGATGGGTTGCATGGTGCAGGGAATAATTTCCTGCAGCTACAGCAAGAGTAGCAATGTTGGGAAAGCTTTTCTGAAGGTATGGACAAAGTAGTGATGCAGGGAACATTTTGCTGAAGCTACGGCAAAAGTAGTGAAGCATGGAACATTTTTCCAAAGCTAAAGCAAGTGTATTGATGCCAGGGACATTTTGCCGATGCTATGGCAAAAGAACTGATGCACAGAACGTTTTGCCGACGCTACAGCAAGGGTAGCAATGCTGGGAATCCCTTTCTAAAGCTACAGCAAGAGGAACAATGCAGGGAATAAAATTTTGCAGTTATGGCAAGGGTAGCAATGTTGTGAATGCTTTCCTGAAGCTATGGCAAAAGTAGTGATGCAGGGAACATTTTGCCGAAGCTACAGCAAAGGTATTAATGCTGGGGACATTTTGCCGACAAAACAGCAAGGGAAACAATGCCGGGAATTCCTTGCCGAAGCTATGGCAAGAGGAACAGTGCAGGGAATTATTTTCCGTAGCTACGGCAAGAGTATCAATGTTGGGAATGCCTTGCCAAAGCTACAGCAAGTATAGTGATGTGGGGAATCTTTTGCCGAAGCTACAGCATGAAATACAATGTTGGGACTTCCTTGCCGAAGCTACGGCAAGATGACCAATGTGAGGATTAATTTTCCTGTGCTACAGCAAGAGAAGCAATGCCGGAAACACGGAATATAATGTTGGGAATGCCTTGCCGAAGCTACAGCCAGTATAGTGATGTGGGAAATCTCTTGCCGAGGCTACAGCATGGAATACAATGTTGGGAATGCCTTGCCAAAGCTACGGCAAGTATAGTGATGCGGGGAATTTTTTGCTGACGCTATGGCACAGAATATAATGTTGGGAATGCCTTGCCGATTATCTCCCGCATTTCTTGGCTGTTCTGGCCGTTCTTGGGCCTGTTTTGACGGGCAATCCTGCACGAGTTGCGGGTACAGTTGCGGTTAGGTGCCCAAAGCTATGGCAAGTTGAGCATTGCGGGGATTAATTTTCCGGTGCTACGGCAAGAGAAGCAATGTTGGGAATGCCTTGCCGAAGCTACGGCAAGTATAGTGATGCGGGGAATTTTTTACCGAGGCTACAGCACGGAATATAATGTTGGGAATGCCTTGCCGAAGCTACGGCAAGTATAGTGACGTGGGGAATTTTTTGCCGAAGCTATGGCACGGAATATAATGTTGGGAATGCCTTGCCAATTATCTCCCGCATTTCTTGGCTGTTTGGCCATTCTTGGCCGTTTTGACGGGCAATCCTGCACGAGTTGCGGGTACAGTTGCGGTTAGGCACCCAAAGCTATGGCAAGTTGAGCATTGCGGGGATTAATTTTCCGGTGCTACGGCAAGAGAAGCAATGTTGGGAATGCCTTGCCGAAGCTACGGCAAGTATAGTGTGCGGGGAATTTTTTACCAGGCTACAGCACGGAATATAATGTTGGGAATGCCTTGCCGAAGCAGCAAGTTAGTATGTGGGGAATTTTGCCGAAGCTACAGCATGAAATACAATGTTGGGACTTCCTTGCCGAAGCTACGGCAAGATGACCAATGTGAGAATCAATTTTCCGGTGCTACGGCAAGAGAAGCAATGCCGGAAATGCCTTGCCAAAGCTACGGCAAGTATAGTGATGTGGGAAATCTCTTGCCGAAGCTACGCCAATAGAGGTGATGTAAGGACTGTTTAACCGAAGCCAGGGCAACAGTGCTAATGCCAGGATTGATTTTCCGTGCCCACGGCAAGGACAGTCATGTCATTCCTTATGATTTTGCCATCCCAAAATGGTTATTCCCGTTATTTTCCTTGCCGAGCATGGGTGCTATCTCCCCGTACCCAAATTTTTTTCTTCCTGAACCCCATATATCATCATACCACACCTGATTTGAAACACCCTTCCTAGTACACCCCCCCCTTTCTGTACCCAAATCACCGGCATTAAAATTTCCCCCCTTGCCGTACCTGACAATTGTCATACACCAGCATTAAAATCCCCCCCAATTTTTTAATTGCCGCATTTTCCGGTCATCCCAAAATTACCCCCCCGCCGTACCTACCATCCATCCCCCGCCGTACCTACCATCCATCCCTGCCGTACCCTACCATCCATCCCCGATGAACCCACTAACCATCCCACCCATACCCCATCCATTTTTTAATTGCTGCATTTCCCGGTCATCCCAAAATTTCCCCCTGCCGTACCTACCACCCATCCCCCGCCGTACCCCATTATACATCCCCCGCTGTACCCTACTACCCGCCTATTCCTCCCCCAGCTTTGCCGCAGGCTCTCCTCCCCCCTCCCATAACCGCCGCCGCAGCCCCCACTATAGCCCTTCCACACAATCTGTAGAATTCTACAGCCTCGAGACCATCGGTACAATGTTATCGTTCTATAGATCGAGTCTGTCGACTAAATGTAGCTTCTCTATGTGGAATGAAAGGGGGTCAGACGCCAGACGATCCTCTTCCAGGGGTATTTTAAGGATTTCTCATATGACAAGAAAGGAAACTTATTGATCTCGATAGAGACACATTCCCTTCCTTGTGCCGAAATTTCTCAGTCGCGTACACTCTGCCACCCGTTGTTTCGGTGCAGATGTAAAAGTGAAAGGGTTTATGATTGTGATCAGTATTTCTCCCACTTCGCCCTTTCCTCACTTAAACACAATGTCTGATCTTGACGAGCGTATCAGAAGAGCCGTCTTCGCTCATTTCGCCAATGCTCAGGACCTCGAGTTTGTAGATCTGAACGAAATCACAAAGCAGGTTTTCATGTCCCTCTCGGACCCCAACGACACAGCGGACTTCAACGCATGACGCACTTTCATTGAATTGATTTCGATGCCGAACGATGAAGACATAGCATTGTATTGCCGGCTTGACTGTCTTCGTAAATGGGCTTCCGCCCCAGCTGGTAGGTTCTATCAGAAGGATGGTACGTCTTTTTTGGATTGTTCTATATTTTATTTGGCTAATACGGAACTCAGGGGAAACGGGTGAAATAAGTAATAGTCGTTTTCTCTTATCTTCCTTTTATTCTGGAAAGCTAACACTGAATTATTCTTATAGTAGCATCGCACTCTTATTCCGCCGAAATGCTCAGGTTTGCCTATCAGGACGAGGTGGCGAGAATGAGGGCAAACGTGGAACACTTTACCGAAGTTACAGCACCGGAGTTGCAGACCCTCCTACGTGGCCGCGCACATACCGATAGCGAGGTTATCGACCGGGTACTCATGTTGAGGGCTCGATGGAGGATTCCTACGAAGGACGAAGTGGAACTTGACGGGTCTGGACGAATCAGTAACTTTACCTATTTCTGGCCGAACCCTTCCGCAAGTGACCGCACAATTCTTGATGTCTTAGAGTAGTTATCGTGTACCTAGGCTCGCAGGTTCGCATAAATTGTCGAGTGACCAATCGATTGAGATGTTCAACTTGAACGAATGTTTGGCGATCCAAACTACATCAGGGATGCGACATGAAGCGCACGCATGGGAAGAACAGTTCCAAATATAGCACCAGATCCATTTGGCAAACCCAAACGAATGACAATAGATCTCCGAAACGCCAGTAGCGCTTGAGGTCCTTGATCCAGGTAATTTTGAATCCGCTCGCGGAGTTTCGTAGTCTTCCAGTGGAGAGGTGTTTTCCAGTGCAAAGGTGTCTCCTCATAGAACTTTAGGGAAATAATATGAGATGTACATTGGAAATATACTTGTCTTCTGCAGAGGATGGGTCTTAATTTACGGTCTTCGAATTTTGGAGTGCCTTCCTGGTTTCCTCCGCCGGTGGACCGGGGGAAAATAAATCTGTGATCCTGTTATTCGGATCTGAACAATGCTCCATCGCCCGTCGGAGGGTGAATTAGTTGCCCTTGCGGAAGTATTCATGACTAGTGTGATGTACGGCGTGACAAGGCGACCCCACAGGAGACATTTGGGGGTTAAATCGCACTGTACGCAGGACATCCATCTTTACCTTACCTTCCCACCTCGCAAAGAAAAATACAGTGCCCATATTTCAAGTATTTTGACAATCGCGCAAGTATTTTGCGAACTACCACCACTTTTTTTATTGACACTCATCAACAGAATAAACACCTCGATGGACTTAGACAAGTAAATCGAAGACGCCCGCATCGCCTACGCCAAGGTGAAGTACAAGAAGCGGAATCCAGATGGACAGTTCCCGGGTAAGTCTTGTGGTCATAGTTCTTGGTCGTTGATTCAATTCTGATTATGATTCTGTAGCCGACAAGCTGGACGCCCAGAAGCGTCTGGACGACCTCTTGGATTTAAAAAATAGGGGGGCGCCGTATACCGTGGATCAGCAGGCGCCAAACGTGTAAGTCAATTTACTCAGATTTTTTTTGTACTAACCCGAACACCTTGCCAGATTCGCTGACGACCCAATGGGCAAGGTTCTTACCCAGTAGGCAGCAGAAACGCATTATGCTACCTGCGTTATTTTGACTCATTTTATTCAGCCTCGAGAACGAAACCGCCGCCCAAACCTTCCCGGTCGGCGGGAACGTTGTCCCAGTCGCTGAAAGGTATGTCATTTCTCCTCTGACTAGCAACTGTCATGTAGCCTGATACCTTTTTTCCAGGCTCGAAGATTGGATTGATCCAGAAACTGGTCACGATATCGGTCAAGTTACCTTGAGGTAAGTTGAGTTATCCACCTGTATTTCGGCAGTCGAAAAAATTCATTCAACTTTCATTAGGGCTGACAACGATTATGATTTCGAACTTGTGCACAAACACGCCGCTGAAGAGTATGCTACACATTGACCGACATTTATTCTTGCTCAATATATCTTCTAGGGCCAGAACTGACGTGCAGATGAACGCAATGGAGACGGACAAGCAGGGCCAAGCTGTACACGAAAGTGTCAAAGAGTGAGTCGACGTTAGGACTTCTCATGTAGTCCCAGATTTACTCATGTTCCTTCTCTAGCATCGATACGGAAATGGAAGGACTTGCGCTCGGCGTTACAACAGAGATGGAAGTTGATCAGCTTTCCCAGGAGTATGCGCATATTTTACTTTACGATCGCAAAACTTATGAAGTCGGCTAGAGTCGAGAAGGGAAGCAACATTTCAGTTATCCCATCGTCTGTGGATAATCGGTAAGTTCTCATCCCTCCTTTTACTTCTCTTTAGTCAACGTCGTCCTTATATTCAGAACCGGCATGGAGATTGATGTTCAGATCTCCCAAGATTCGTCTAACAGCGCGTTCTCTTCGTGAGTAGCATTGACAGGTGTGATTGCATTGGCTGATGGCTCCCATTTACAGTGTTGAGAGCGACTCAGACATGAACCCAGAAGGCAAGGCGAACGAACTCGAAACCGTCATGTGAGTGCGATATCTAACCATTTGCTCGTCGGCTCATCCGCTTTACCCCCAGGACCATCAAAGAGAACACTGAGGAGGGCGGTACCAGTGCTCCTGAAATGATACCGAATGATATCACGGACGCACTCGCAAGGTAAATCCACCTAACGAAAACCTCTCTTGGTGTGACACTTACACTCATCGACATAGTGCCAACCTTCAGTCCATTTTTGCACCTCCGTCGACTCCTGAGGCTTTGCTGGCCTACACGTTTTCCTACTTGCCCATCGATTGGGAAAGCACCTCGATCCCTGTAGCCCCTCGGTTTGACGATGAACCTTGGTACAATGGGGATGTCAGAGCCAACCTCCACGTGAAGAAACACGAGCTCAAGGATGCGCTGCGACAACGCGATGACCTTTATGCCGTATACGGAGCTGTCGACAAGGCATTTGAAGACGGCATTCTCAAAGGAAGAGCCGGGGCAAGCAAAGTGGATGAATTAAAGCAGGCCCTGGCCACCATGGACAGTATAGTTGCTCAGAAGCAAATGGCCGCGGAAGCCTCGCAGAAGGAGTTCGACCATCGCTTTAGTCTCTATGTCAACATGGAACAAGAGAAAATACTGCAAAAAGAGGTCGCCGATATGAACGACTTATTCGATACCGTCGACGATGCAGACCTCCCAGAGTTTCGCAAGAATCTCCAAGCCAAGAAGGAAGAGCTTAAGATGTTGTCCTCAAAGAACCAAGAGGAGAGGATCAAAGCCGACGGGAAGAAGCCAGCTGCCACAAAGAAGGCGAAGGATGACGACGAAGACGATCCCGCAGAGAATTGCGCCCGTTACTATAGGCTCAGTGAAGAAGGTCGTGAACAATTGTTAGGTACGCTCAATTCTTTTCGGGACATCTTGGGCATCGTCTGACATGATGAAATCCATGTAGAGCGAGGGAGATTTGCAATCTCCAGAGTCTGTAGCGCAGGTTCGCCCGCAGCTCGGGACAGAGCACTTAACAATATCCCGCACCTGTAGCAGCCAGTGTCATATATGACATGTAGCATTTTTACTAATTAAAGTCAGATATCCTGGCCACAACTTTGCTAAGGTGGCAAACTTGCCAACAGCATCTGTGGGCCTCATAAATACCTGCCGGAGGTGCCGGGGGAGGGTTTGTGATGGCTGTTGGGGGCGGGACCATGTAAACATGCATCAACAATGCCAGAATGGGCCCGGAAACTGTATTTTAGGTGCTGCTCGCTGTTGGGGGCGCATTTGGGCGCGGAAAAATTATATTCAGGGTTCTCAAATATTATTATACCCGCCCCCGCCCTTTGCGCACCCGTCGGGGGGCGGGAATGGGTGGATGGGCGGGGATGCTTATGGATGTCGTTGTAATATTGGGCGGGGGCTGCTGTCAAACAGCTGTCAACACTTCCCGAAATGCTATTCCGGGCTGCCCGACGCAGTAATTTGGGTCGCGCTCGTCGTGCACTGCGAATCCCGACGCGAAAAAAATTGCAGCAGAAAGGTATGATTATTCTTTATTTATTGACGCCCTTTGCGCGCCTAATGGGGGGCGGGGTTGGGTGGATTGGCGCGGGTCGCTTTGGATGACGTTCCAAAAATAACCCGCGCCAGGCACGCTATTTTTAGATATTTTGATGGGATCACACTGGACGGTCCTGGGCTTTGCAGCCCGCTTTTCGCTTTGCTCTCGTTAGAATTTTGTATACTTTAGTATATATTCGTTATCCCCTTCAAATTTAAAATCAAATGATATAATTTTTATGATGAAATTCGCACTGCAAGGGGTGGATGCAGCGACGTCCTTTCGGATGACATTTAAACACCTTCCATATTTGGACACACCACCTTCAGCATTCTCGAAATTTTTAGATAAATGTTTTAATAATTGTATTAAACTATTCTAATAGTACATTCTTGTAGACTACACATCAAGCTTGAAATTAAATAAACACCTAGGATTGGCCGCACAATCCTAGGACTTCGTAGCCTAATGACCCATAACCCATGCCGACGAACCCGCTCTCCCGCGGCGCATTCGTTCGTCGCCAAAACGGAACCTTGGGGACGAAGGAAGAAGGGGGCGGTCGTGGATGAGGGAAGGGGACGGATGAGCGACCATATCGGCGCTGGATGGGCAGTGAGGCAACGGTACAGTCGGGGGAGGAATGGGGAATCGACGACGAGCTGTCGATTCATGATTGCTCCACCAGCAGTCGCAGCGTGCCTCCAACACGAGGCACAGAAGCAGCACGCTCCGTGCTGCTTCCACCTGACATGTTGCACCCGCCTGTCCGGAGCCCAAAGTGCGGTACGCACGCACTGCTTGTCTGATGGATGAGTCGGGCGGGTAGACCGTCGAGGGTGGAGAGGGGGAGAGACGGGGCGATCGTGCGCCACGTCTTCGTCCCACACACGGTCGCGCCGGACCTCCAGCACGCAGGTGCAGTGCCTTGGGGCCTGAGGTGCAGTAGCAGCTGCAGTAAGCTGCTGCACGCTCCGCGACGCCGGCACTCTCGTTCGTGCCAGCACGACGTGCTTCTACGCCGGCCAAGCTGGTTGCTGTTGGGGTACGGAAGTCGGGCTGCTGGATACGGACTCGTCGGTTCAAGGCGAGCGGGCGCGCGGAGCGAAGGTAACGAGGGGTCAGGCAAGCACAAGAAGCAGGAGCAACACAGGTAGGTGTTGCGGCGGGTCCTGTCGCCTCTGCCCCTGCTGGTGCTGCTCGTCGACTCGAACTTCGAGTAACGGTGGCATGGCGTCGGCAGTCGCTCTGCCTCGAGCTGAAAGGGGGTCGACGTGGGTGCCAACGGACGACCAAGGACAGCGGCGAGTGGTGGGGACCCCGACGAGGTAGTGGTGAGTGCCGCTACGGGTGCTTTGTGAGTGGTGATGATGGGGGGAGAAGAGGAACTGCGAAACGAGCCTCGTTGGCTCGTCTCACAACGCACCTGGCGGGTCTCCCTTGCATGGGTCTCCCCTTTCCGTCCCTCTCCCCGTATCCACAGCCCAGCGTCGGTAAGCAGCCTTGAAGTCGAAGTGGGGCTGGCAACGCGGTACGGCGGTCGTTTGGGTGGTCCGTGGTCCGTCTCTTTCGCACAGCGTCGTTGGTCGACGTGTCTTTCGGGGGCAAGCGGCGCACGGCGAGTGGGCTGCGGTTGAATAGAGGCTGGGGATGGAGATGGAGGGGGTGGCTGGCTGTTGGTTTGAGTAGAAACCCCACCAGTACGGCCAGTGGCTTCCCCGGGCGCGAGGACTCACTGCTGGCCAAACTGGGAAGGGGGAGAGACGGTGAGAGGAGCGAGGTAGAGGTGGGAGGTGAGATCAACGATGTTCGAACATCGTTGATCAACGGTTCGAGCGGAGTTTGAACTCCCGGACCGTGACTTCCCCGGACCTTCCTCATCGTCGACAACGTCGCTCATGAGTGCAGGAGGAGCTTTAAAATATGTATTATGTATTAGTTACATGTATATAGTAAATTAAAAGTCAAATACCAAAATTCGAGGCTATACTCACAATGTACCGGCGTGCACCATGACTTTGAGTGTTGGAGTGGTGATTTCGGGTCGTCAAATGTTTGACGGTCTCAAGTAATTTGCTGCAACGAGTTTGAGAAGGAAATAATTAGGTAGAACTCGTATTTATTACATATAAATGTATTCTAGATAGTTATTTGAACTCGGGATGAGGAAGAATAGCATTTTGAATGAAACTATGCAATGTTCAACGAAACAACTTCAAGTTCACACTAATTCCCAGGTAAAGTTACTAGATTGCTGTAGGCATATAACAGGTGTCGGTCAAACGTTTATATTTTTTTTAGATAAGTATCTACAGTAGATTAGCAGCCTTTTTAGAACCATAATACCTTTGATTGATCCTACAAAGCAAGGATATCGAACATGAACATCCGTCGATCACCACGCGGAGCTGTTCGTGTGCTGTACACCAGGGTTACGGGCTGATAATCCTCGCCGGACACGTATGGTAGGCACTAGGACAATTTTAATATTTTATTTTGAGCCTTAATTATTTTTTAAATGTGCATTGTAGCACGTTCCGAGACGTTCTCGTCGACGACCACTGTCCCGACGTTACTCGGGCCGGATTTTCCAACCAATCGGGTCGCGTTCCGATTAAGGCACCGTCGAGATCAACCACCATCAACACGGCTGCTTTTGGCTCTCAACCACATCCACCCACCTTCTTTCACCCCTCCGGCCTCACAGCACCTCAAGACTCGTAAAGTAAGTTTTTTTTATTTCCCTAATACACGTTATTTACTTACTTAATACCTCTTGAACAGGTTTTCGCGACCCCAATGGATGGGAGAGCACGCCGTGCCACGTCGTGAGCCCCCTCGCAAACTGAGGGCTGTGGGCCGACCTCTGGCCGGTGGATAGGATGAGCGGGGAGACGGAAACCAAGGGGAGACCCGCGAAGAGGGAGACCCACGAGGTGCGTCGAGGAACGAGTCGTGTAAACTCGTTCCTCATCAGTTATTCTTTGCTTATCCCTTGCTCATCGTACCTGCCCAGCTCCCCCGCTCCCGCTCCAACTTCGATTCCAACCCGACGCTGGGCAGGAGCACTGCACTGGCACCGGCACGCTCAACGTGCAGCAGCAGCATCGACACCGGCAGCAATGCCAGTGCTGATGTTGCTGGGGTGGCGCGGCGCGGAGGAGCAGCAGCACCGGTGTGTGCTGTTGCTAGCGCTCGTTCTTGAGCCCTCCACCTCGGTTCGACGGTTCGACGCAGGATCTGCGTCGAGGTACGTTAACTGCCTGCAGCCCAGCACCCTCTCCTTCCCCGCTGTTTGTGCGCACCGCGTGCAGTTGTAACGCAGGGAAGTCGGGTTTTGAGGAACAGCGCAGCTGTTCGGGCTTCCACCGCGCAAGCAGTGCAGGCAGACAGCCCCGCCGTGCTGCCACCTCCAACGACGAGTTTAGCATCTCTGCTGCTCGCGTTGCTTAGGCGGAGTGAAGCAGCAGCCTTTGCTGCTGCTTCTGCGGTGCTCCAGCGCGAGGGTGTGCCAGCGCAGTCAACCAGGACAAGTGGAGTGGGGGTGACGAAACCCGCCATCTCCATTTCCTAGTCCCCGGTCGTCACCGCGTCGCCCTCTCCCCCGCCCTCCTTTCTCTCCTCCACCTTGCCTCTCCCGGCTCGTTATCCGCCATGCTTCGCTGAGTTGCTCTCCCCGGTCACCTCCCGCGGCGTCGCCATTCCTCTCCCTTATCGACAGTCTTCCAGCATGCCGACTCGTATGTCGGCTGTGATGGGCGAGGGTGCGTCGCGGGAGGCGTGAGGGGTGTAGGAGCACCCTGGACCGTCCGACGAGACCCAGGTCGAAGCGCCGGACTCAGAGTGCACAGGGTAACCGTACATTCTGAGATACCCTCAATTTTTCCTAGTACCATTGCTATTTTATGTAGGTATTACAATATAATATATTACTTTGAATGTTGTCTACGGAAAAATCAACGAGTGAAAGGCTGAAAGCCATTGCTAGTCAGAGAGGTTCCGAATTGGGAAGGTGGTTGAATTTCGCTCCATCCATATACATGATACGCCATCCACCCCTTCGACTTTGAATTTTGCCACAAAATTTATATCATTAGGTTCCAAATTTGAAGGGGATTGTTACTGTATATTAAAGGACATAAAATTTAAATACGAAGGAGGTGCAAAGCACAAAACAATGCCCAGCGGTCATCCCATCAATGTGTCTAAAAATAGCGTGCCTGGTGCGGCTATTTTTGGAACGTCATCCAAAGCGACCCGCGCCAATCCACCCAACCCCGCCCCCCATTAGGCGCGCAAAGGGCGTCAATAAATAAAGAATAATCATACCTTTCTGCTGCAATTTTTTTCGCGTCGGGATTCGCAGTGCACGACGAGCGCGACCCAAATTACTGCGTCGGGCAGCCCGGAATAGCATTTCGGGAAGTGTTGACAGCTGTTTGACAGCAGCCCCCGCCCAATATTACAACGACATCCATAAGCATCCCCGCCCATCCACCCATTCCCGCCCCCCGACGGGTGCGCAAAGGGCGGGGGCGGGTATAATAATATTTGAGAACCCTGAATATAATTTTTCCGCGCCCAAATGCGCCCCCAACAGCGAGCAGCACCTAAAATACAGTTTCCGGGCCCATTCTGGCATTGTTGATGCATGTTTACATGGTCCCGCCCCCAACAGCCATCACAAACCCTCCCCCGGCACCTCCGGCAGGTATTTATGAGGCCCACAGATGCTGTTGGCAAGTTTGCCACCTTAGCAAAGTTGTGGCCAGGATATCTGACTTTAATTAGTAAAAATGCTACATGTCATATATAATTATAGCTGCTATGGCTGTATCCCGGTTGGCATTCGGAAATCGAGCCGTGACGTCCAGGAATTCCTCGCTGAGAGCGCATATAGAAGGAAAGACATAGCCAAGTTCATGCACTACACCAGTTCGAAAAACTTTATCTGTCACTATCATCAATACAACCGCGGACACCAGCAGTACGACCGCGTCGGCTGTAACATTACTGGAGTGGGATTCCGAAAGAAGTTGTCGTCCAAGGCTGTCGGTGTGGTAGTGCCTCAGCCAGACCACATGCACTGCGGGTGCGCCGTCGACGATGTTCTCGCGGAATTTTTTATTTGGAAGACGTTCAAAGCATTTTCGACCAATCCAAAACTAGCTGCTCATAAGCAGTCCATGACGGATAACGACATAGTACCAGCCAAGCTCCGTCGGTTCTGGGTACAGCACTGGCTGGACGTGACATGCCTCACGGTGGACGATATCTTTGGCGACGACAATGGCTCTGGGGGGTGGATTCCGAGGCTCTCCGCAATATCGCTGTCGAGGCAGATCGAGAGGTTAAATGCAGTAGGATATCGTGTAAAACTTGTTTCGGACAGTGGTGAAGAGGCCAACTTAATGCAGGCGATCGACGAGTAAGGTAGATGTAGTGTAGTGGACGGAGAAGGGAGGCAGTGACGCGTGACGTGGACGTGGACGACAAGTGTGTAGGCAGCGGTCAACGGCGGTATTTGTATGCTGCCTTATGCGTAGAACTTGGAATTCCATAGGATTGTGTGCCTGGAGCACCAATCATTCGAAATTTGGTTGTGTTAAGCTTAAATTATCGACAAAAAGATATAAGAAGTGACCACACCCACTTCCCCCAGCCTGAGTTTTCTCCCTAACTCTTTGCTAAACGCTCCACAATGGCTCCCATGGCGATAGAGGAAGCCGAGTTCATGGCGCTCCTACTACAAAAGCTTGAAGGATACCCCTCGGAAACGACAGGCTCTCCCACCTATTCTTTATTGCAGGCCTCACTGTGCCTCAACGAATTTGATTACACCCAATATCTTCGTAGAAAATCGGCCTCTTCCAAAAAGGAATTATCCATAGACAAGCTCGCTGCACGAGCCTCTGAACCTTACCTGAAATCGAAGTTTTTGGATTCTGGTTTCACAAGCCACGAGCTCGATTACATACGATACCTGCACGATCCAGCTGCGCGTCCAGACCCAATGTCGGAGTTCATGTGTATCGAGGACCTTGCTACTTACCGAGCCAAAGCCCCGGGCCAGCGTGAACGCGATTTTGAGGAGAATTTTGCATCTATTGAAAAAGAATACGTGTTTCGACAACATCAGGCAATTTCCAAAACCCCAGAAATCCTTCCTTGTTATTTTTACCTGGACCACTGGGTTCGTCTTAATAAACAAATTTGGTATTAGAACTCACTCGTCTCTAGAAAGGACCACATCTCCCAATCCGCGTCGATTTTCGTATATTCGACTGGCAGTTCTTCTATATGGATTGCCCCGAATTGACTTTGGTCTTAAACCATCAAAGATTTGAAATACAGTTTTGGCATGAAGACGGTACCTTCCGACAGCTCTACCCAGAAATACCGCTCGACTGTCATGGCCGTCGACGCCTCCTGATTTTTCGACCTGGTGGCCAGCCAGCTGATTACTTGAAAAACTGTATTGGGTTCAGAGAACTCACTTACGAGCTCTACTTGAGCAGCGGAAGAACTTCAAGGCCAGTTAGGAAAGGAATAGCCCCACCTGCCTTAAAGAGTGAGCTGGGGATTGACAGCGGATGGGCATTGTCTGCCCTGGGCGAAGACTTTGAACACCTCTATAGGCTAGGCCCATGTATGATATGTAGGTAGTCTGCCAATAGATAGGTTACGTGTGGGGGGGTAACAACTCAGCTGGTGAGTTGCCCAAGATCATACATGAGGCCACTCAAAGGCAAAAGGCCAATATCACAGTGGTAAAAGGGTGCACAGCCACAATTTTGGTGGATTCAGGGTCGTATATCTCATCACCTCACCTTTTATCAGAGGCACAGCCACATCCAAGCTGATTTCAAATTCTCTTGGCAAAACCACCTCACTTTTTTACATGGTGGACAACTGGCTGTGTGGGTAGTTGCCCAAGCCATTTCCAAATGTACTCAGATGTGGCTGCGCCTCTGATAAAAAACCTGCGGGTACCTTATCTGACCCTGAATCCATCAAAATTTTGTCGCTAACATTTTTTCCCACAGAGAAAAACAGGAAAAACTGAAAAAAAAAAAACTTAACATCAAAATTGTTAAGTCCAAAATTGGCAGATGTCTTAACACAGCCTATTTTTAGACATGGCACCTTTGTTGTTGTTTGTGAGGTCCCATCAGTGGCCCTGATGTGCTATATTTATATTTGTTTGGATTTGAGGCCATAAAATTATATGTATGTGCGACAACCATGTAAATAGAGGCAAATTCAAAGTCATGTGATCAAAATGATGGCATCAAACTCCAAACAAACAAGTACCTCTTCCCTTAATGAGTACGACCTCACAGCCCACAGCCTATAGCAGCTATAAAAGGCCTCATACATGATCTTGGGCAACTCACCAGCTGAGTTGTTACCCCCCCACACGTAACCTATCTATTGGCAGACTACCTACATGTCATACATGTCTCTAGCCTACAAGGCTGCTTTGAAGACGTCGCAGTGGCGAGGGGAAATGAGGGGAAATGGGAAAGCACGTATGAAATCGCTGGAGGTCGTCAGTGGGAACAGGAGGAGTTGAGACAACTAGAATAAGCGTAAATAAACCGCACATTATCTGAATTTACAACTGGAAGGCAGTAGTGAGCACCGGAATTGGCTCGTGTGCGTAAATTTAGTTAAAAAATCAAGCCGTCTGGGGCGGTGGTTTCAATAATCAGTCTACTTCTCAAACCACTAGATATTGTATCAACTTGTGCTTCCTCACTGAAATTGGTGACCAGACACAGTTGGGTACCACGCCTCAAAAATAGTATGCCTACACTGGAATAATCAAAGTGGCTCGATGTAGTGACTCCCTACTAGATATTTTATTACCCTGTGCGTCCGCACTGAAATTGGTGACCGGACACAGGTAGGTATTATGCCTCAAAAATAGTACGCCTACACCTAGATTCATCGAACCGGCTCAATGCAGTGACTCCCCACTAGATATTTTATTATCTGGTGCGTCCGCACTGAAAATGCCTACACTAGAATCATCAAAGCGGCTCAATGCAGTGACTCCCCACTAGATATTTTATTATCTGGTGTGTCCGCACTGAAAATGCCTACACTAGAATCATCAAAGCGGCTCAATGCAGTGACTCCCCACTAGATATTTTATTACCCTGTGCGCCCGCACTGAAATTGGTGACTGGACACAGGTGGGTACTACGCCTCAAAATTAGTCTGCCTACACTAGAATCATTTAACTGGCTCAATGCAGTGGCTTCCCACTAGATATTTTATTATCTGGTGCGTCCGCACTGAAATTAATACGCCTAAAAAACAGTATGCCCAAACTAGAATCATCAAAGCGGCTCAATGCAGTGACTCCCCACTAGATATTTTATTACCCTGTGCGCCCGCACTGAAATTGGTGACCGGACACAGGTGGGTACTACGCCTCAAAATTAGTATGCCTACACTAGAATCATCTAACTGACTCAATGCAGGGACTCCCTACTAGATATTTTATTATCTTGTGCGTCTGCACTGAAATTAATACGCCTAAAAAACAGTATGCCCACACTAGAATCATCAAAGCGGCTCAATGCAGTGACTCCCCACTAGATATTTTATTACCCTGTGCGCCCGCACTGAAATTGGTGACCGGACACAGGTGGGTACTACGCCTCAAAATTAGTATGCCTACACTAGAATCATCTAACTGACTCAATGCAGGGACTCCCTACTAGATATTTTATTATCTTGTGCGTCCGCACTGAAATTGCGTCTCAAAATCAGTATGCCTAGAGGTCCGTTCTGTCGGCACATTTGGAAATTAGATGAAGACCACTAAATGCAGTGACTCCCCACTAGATATTTTATTATCTTGTGCGGGATTTCAATATTGTCGATGCCCACTAATTCTACTTTGAGGTGTCAGATTTTGTGGCCCTGCCTCTGAACTTCAAGAAAGGGGATGTGGGGTCTGGAATCCAAAAGCTGCCTGGACCTGGGTCTTAAAGCAGGCTTGTAGCACTAAATCAATTTAAAAGAAATCATTTTCCTGCTATATGAAACTAAAACCCCTAATAACCTCCATGTACGGTGCATTTGCAGTTACATGCACGGTGCGACTTAGCATCAATGTAAGGTGCGTTTTGATTTAATTTGGCACCCTTACCTGCCCCGAGAAGGGAGGGATAAATACGAAGATCCTGACTCTAAGCACGGAAGCGGCGACTTGGGTTTTAGTGAGTATCCTGGTAGGACGATTACGTGGTCACCGCACAGCGGTGAAAAAGACACGCAAGTCGGAAGCTTAAGACTCTGGCCGCATCCCGGCCTCTGGAAGTTTGACATCCGCAAATTATCGAATAACAAACAAAAAACTCGCATTTTACTCGTGAGTCGTGGATGAGCGCTCAGCACGGAAAACCGAGTGGGGAGACCAGACTCTGCAAACACGAGAGTGAGGGAAAATAGAAAGGAATGTATGACCATATAGTGGGCTGACTTGGAGAGTCTGACCGCATCCCAATCTTTGAGAAAATGAAGCGGGCGGATCGGACTCTACTTTGGGATGGACCTAGAGGGTACAATAGATGGAGGTTCTGACTGATGACGAGCAGAATGGAAACAATTTAAAAACCGTAGCTCCCTGGTCTAGTTCCACGGAACTGCTCAGTGTGCACTCAGCTGAAAAGACGATAAAGTCACCCAGTTGCTGGACCATACTTGCAGAGTCTGACCGTATCTGCATTACTTCGCTATTGGAATCCGTGGATTGGCCAACAGCAAACGGGAAACGAATGCCGGCCATCAACACGGAGAACTGAGCAGATGCGGTCAGACTCTGAGTATGGGAGAGGTGACTCGAGACGTAGTTCAGACAGAGGGGTTGGGTGGAAACTAGATGTTCAGTTGATTAAGTGAAATTTGCACAAATAAAATAGAAAAAGCGAACTAAGACTTCCCTCCAGATCGGCATCGACAATCAGAGGGCCTGACCAAAACAGCCGCTTTTACCATCCGTAGACTAGCGAGTATCGAACGACGTTCATCTGAAGCTCGCCGCCACGGAGAAGAGAGAGCAGCGAGGGGGTCAGGCCCTGCGTACGCAGGAAGAAGCTCGAACCATAGATCAGGGAGAAGGATCTGAAGGTTTATGATGGCTTGCAGTACTAGTGTGCAGAGGGGTTGGTACGCACAGAGATCGCGCTTCTGATCCAAGGTGATCAACGCTTCGGATACCTTCGATTCTGAGGCTTGAAGTTTGAAAAGCGAGGTCCGACTCGTCCGAGTGTGGGGCTAGGTAAGTGTAACTGATCGAGGAGCATCGCGATGAGAGAGTGTGTCGTTCCAGACCCAGTTTCCCCAGATGAAGAGATGGATGGGAGTGTTGATACAGTAACACATTTATCTCGCCTTGTTACTGATAGCGCTGACTCCGAGCGATGACGTGATGACGTGTCTGGTGGAAAATTAGATGACGTAATAAGCATAGAATAAAATAAACTGAGCTTGGTCCCATTTAAATTCTAGAGAACCCAGCCTCGACGAAAAGCTGATCGAGTTGCCACCCAAAGTGGATTCCAACCGCACATAGGACAACGACGTATACGCGTATCAGCGAACGTCGAAAAGACATCACTGCTTTGAGCCCAATCAAAAGGAATAAACGCTGTGGTATCTGACTTTGACTGGGGAGATAAAGTCAATTACTTAGATGGGGAAGAACATCCAAAGCGATCCCAGAACAAAAAAGACACAAAAAATGATAATGCCAGATTCCTTGTCAGCGGATTCAGACACATTCAAGTCCCTAATTCGCTACTCGTAACACAGTCTGCCACCCCGTTCCATTTGCAATACATCGTCATTTGTACTCGAGCAGAAAGGCAGACATTGAACGAAGGGTCGTTCGAAAGCCGATTCTATGGAGAATGGGAGCGGAGCGTCAGACTATAGACTATGCAGAGCAAGACGGCGACTTGAAGCGTAGTCGATGACAAAGCGATGTCGAGGAATGAAATCCAAAACTGCTCAACGTTTAACTTCAGAAAAAGATAAAGAGACATCGAGCGACCAGCCCACGGGCACACATTTAAATGCATAGGAGTCTGGCTGCATTCCGGCACCTCGAATTTTGATATCCTTGCATTGGCGAACGAGCAACGAAGAATCGCTCGTGAGTCGGGAGTAAGTGACTCAACACGGTGGATCTAGTGGAGACAGGCCAGACTCTGTGCACGGAAGAGCCCAGAGCAAAGAGTAGATAGGGAAGAATTTAAGTTTTATTACCCTTTCGCGCATGGTTGGTGAGTCTGACGCGTCACAAGCCTTAAATCTTCAATAGATATCACCGTACATCTGCCAGCAACGAACAAAAAAGTATATGGTTCGATGGGCTGAACACAGAGAACAAATGAAGCGGGCAGGTCAGACTCTGCTTCGAAATGCACGTGAAGGGGTAGGATAGATGGGGTTTCAGACTCAGACTAATGATGAGCAAAATAGGAGCTATGGAAGAAACGTCGCTCTTTGGTCCAGTTGTGTGGAACTGTGTACTGTGCAGCCGGCTGAAAGGAGGAAGAGCTGTCAAGCCGATTGACCACACTAAAGGAGTCTGATTGCACAAACGTCGCACTCAAGCTACTCCGTAGATTGGAGAGCAACAAACAAAACAGTTTTTGCACGCCTTCAGCACGGAGAAATGAGCAGGTGCAATCAGACTCTGAGTGCGGAATAGGTGATTCGAAGCATAGGTCGGGAGAAGCGGTGTCGAAGAACATGTTGGAAGAACTAGATATTTTAGTCAGTTACTTTGCAGAAATAAAAGAGGGGAATTGAACCGTAACTTCCCTCTCAATCGACATTGAATTTCGCTTCCTTTGTTTCCCCAATAGTGGAATTGCTGACCCACACTCGGAAGGCCTGACAATGTCGTTGATCTCTACAACCGTAAACTGAAGAGTGTCGAATGACAATGAGCATCCGAAGCTCACAGACACGGAGATGAGAAGTAAACAGAGCAAGTCAGGCCCGTCGTACGGAGGAAGCAACTCCTCGAATGTCGAAACGTCGACCAATCGTTCAGGAAGAGGGATGCAACATCAAGTACTAACCGCAATCAACCAGTTAACCAACGAATCGCAGATATCTGTTTTCTCTCTTCGCCAGTTCCTTGTCCCAAGTTACGGAGTCTGATCCGATTGCAGATGAAAAACCATTTTATCCGAAGGTCGATGAGCACCGGCAAAAAAAAGTGCATTTTGTAGGCAACCGACACAGAGATTAGCTGATCACACGAATCAGACTCGGAGTGGGAAGGCGAATGCTTAGTGGCGAGGTCGAGTAACGGTGACATTGAGGAGGGGAAAAGCGGAGGCAAGGAGAAGGGGCATCCCGAGATTGGAGGCTAGACCCGAAGCCAGCCCATGCTTGGAGAGTCTGACGATGCACGATATCGTCACGGTATCTCCGTGGCCGAATGTGAGCTGAACGATGTCCATTCGGTGCTAGCCCCAGCCCGCACGGAGAAGGCATTGATTATGGCGTGCCAGACTCTGAGCATGGGTGTGGCGTGGGTGTAGACCACGACGCTGAAGGTATTTTTGCATGAAGCATCGGTCGGGGGTTTCTGTATAGTTTTATTAGAGGAAATGGGTGTCAAAATTCCTGATTCAAAGCGATCGAGGCTTCAGATAACTTGGAGAAGTAAGCTGACTATGAGAACGACGGATCAGATAAAGCCATCAATAAGAGATCGGATATTGCACAACCAAGTCCAAAAGTCCTCGGTAAACCACGATGAGATTGCGAAAGCGAACCGATTGTTTTGTGAGCAGGTCCATGCTTGGAGAGTCCGACGGCACACATATGAACAGGAAACAAATCCGTGAAAGGGTGAGCATCGAGATGTCCATTAGAAGCTAACCCGCACGGAGAAGGCTGTACAGGTGTGCGCCAGACTCTGAGCGTTGGTGCGAGGGCGATTTAAAGCCAGGGAGATCAAGGGCTATCTGTGCTATCTTATGATGAAATCTCTATAACTATGAAGAGGGACAAGTACTCACTTGCACTCCCGAGACCGAGTTCCCGATCCAAGACGATCAAAAGCTTCAAATAACACAGAGGATGCATAAATGCAACGAGCATGAACCTGATATGATGGAGAGCACTCTCGTGGCATCTAACCCACAAACAGAGAGTCTGACCATTTCATGAGCATGGACTATCCATAGCCTGGCCAGCGACGGACGATTAGCACGTGGATCGTCTGCAGTGGGCCTTTGCAGATACGGAGAGGGGAAGGAACAGGAGGTCAGACTCGGGGTGTGGGGCTACGTGTGGCTAGCGAAGTGTCCAGTAGAAAGACACTGATATTGCTCATCGAGGTGAATCGCAGTCGGTGGTCAACAGCAGTTGGCCATGGACAGACTGAAAGGATCGAATACTTCGACTGGAGTCAAGGTGACGGGAGAGGACAAGGACACGCGGGGATATATCGGGAGCTTGTTGATCACGGGAGAGCCCGGAAACGTTATTCGATCACATAGAGAAGCTACATTTAGTCGACAGACTCGATCTATAGAACGATAACATTGTACCGATGGTCTCGAGGCTGTAGAATTCTACAGATTGTGTGGAAGGGCTATAGTGGGGGCTGCGGCGGCGGTTATGGGAGGGGGGAGGAGAGCCTGCGGCAAAGCTGGGGGAGGAATAGGCGGGTAGTAGGGTACAGCGGGGGATGTATAATGGGGTACGGGGGGGATGGGTGGTAGGTACGGCAGGGGGAAATTTTGGGATGACCGGGAAATGCAGCAATTAAAAAATGGATGGGGTATGGGTGGGATGGTTAGTGGGTTCATCAGGGGATGGATGGTAGGGTACGGCAGGGGATGGATGGTAGGTACGGCGGGGGATGGATGGTAGGTACGGCGGGGGGTAATTTTGGGATGACCGGAAAATGCGGCAATTAAAAAATGGATTGGGTACGGCCGGGATGGGTGGTGGGTTCATCGGGGGATGGATAGTAGGGTACGGCGGGGGATGGATGGTAGGTACAGTGGGGGGTAATTTTGGGATGACCGGAAAATGCGGCAATTAAAAAATTGGGGGGGATTTTAATGCTGGTGTATGACAATTGTCAGGTACGGCAAGGGGGGAAATTTTAATGCCGGTGATTTGGGTACAGAAAGGGGGGGGTGTACTAGGAAGGGTGTTTCAAATCAGGTGTGGTATGATGATATATGGGGTTCAGGAAGAAAAAAATTTGGGTACGGGGAGATAGCACCCATGCTCGGCAAGGAAAATAACGGGAATAACCATTTTGGGATGGCAAAATCATAAGGAATGACATGACTGTCCTTGCCGTGGGCACGGAAAATCAATCCTGGCATTAGCACTGTTGCCCTGGCTTCGGTTAAACAGTCCTTACATCACCTCTATTGGCGTAGCTTCGGCAAGAGATTTCCCACATCACTATACTTGCCGTAGCTTTGGCAAGGCATTTCCGGCATTGCTTCTCTTGCCGTAGCACCGGAAAATTGATTCTCACATTGGTCATCTTGCCGTAGCTTCGGCAAGGAAGTCCCAACATTGTATTTCATGCTGTAGCTTCGGCAAAAAATTCCCCATGTCACTATACTTGCCGTAGCTTCGGCAAGGCATTCCCAACATTATATTCCGTGCTGTAGCCTCGGTAAAAAATTCCCCGCATCACTATACTTGCCGTAGCTTCGGCAAGGCATTCCCAACATTGCTTCTCTTGCCGTAGCACCGGAAAATTAATCCCCGCAATGCTCAACTTGCCGTAGCTTTGGGCGCCTAACCGCAACTGTACCCGCAACTCGTGCAGGATTGCCTGTCAAAACGGGGCCAAGAACGGCCAAAATGGCCAAGAAATGCGGGAGATAATTGGCAAGGCATTCCCAACATTATATTCCGTGCCATAGCTTCGGCAAAAAATTCCCCACGTCACTATACTTGCCGTAGCTTCGGCAAGGCATTCCCAACATTATATTCCGTGCTGTAGCCTCGGCAAAAAATTCCCTGCATCACTATACTTGCCGTAGCTTTGGCAAGGCATTCCCAACATTGCTTCTCTTGCCGTAGCACCGGAAAATTAATCCCCGCAATGCTCAACTTGCCATAGCTTTGGGCACCTAACCGCAACTGTACCCGCAACTCGTGCAGGATTGCCCGTCAAAACAGGCCCAAGAACGGCCAGAACAGCCAAGAAATGCGGGAGATAATCGGCAAGGCATTCCCAACATTATATTCTGTGCCATAGCGTCAGCAAAAAATTCCCCGCATCACTATACTTGCCGTAGCTTTGGCAAGGCATTCCCAACATTGTATTCCATGCTGTAGCCTCGGCAAGAGATTTCCCACATCACTATACTGGCTGTAGCTTCGGCAAGGCATTCCCAACATTATATTCCGTGTTTCCGGCATTGCTTCTCTTGCTGTAGCACAGGAAAATTAATCCTCACATTGGTCATCTTGCCGTAGCTTCGGCAAGGAAGTCCCAACATTGTATTTCATGCTGTAGCTTCGGCAAAAGATTCCCCACATCACTATACTTGCTGTAGCTTTGGCAAGGCATTCCCAACATTGATACTCTTGCCGTAGCTACGGAAAATAATTCCCTGCACTGTTCCTCTTGCCATAGCTTCGGCAAGGAATTCCCGGCATTGTTTCCCTTGCTGTTTTGTCGGCAAAATGTCCCCAGCATTAATACCTTTGCTGTAGCTTCGGCAAAATGTTCCCTGCATCACTACTTTTGCCATAGCTTCAGGAAAGCATTCACAACATTGCTACCCTTGCCATAACTGCAAAATTTTATTCCCTGCATTGTTCCTCTTGCTGTAGCTTTAGAAAGGGATTCCCAGCATTGCTACCCTTGCTGTAGCGTCGGCAAAACGTTCTGTGCATCAGTTCTTTTGCCATAGCATCGGCAAAATGTCCCTGGCATCAATACACTTGCTTTAGCTTTGGAAAAATGTTCCATGCTTCTACTTTTGCCGTAGCTTCAGCAAAATGTTCCCTGCATCACTACTTTGTCCATACCTTCAGAAAAGCTTTCCCAACATTGCTACTCTTGCTGTAGCTGCAGGAAATTATTCCCTGCACCATGCAACCCATCTGCAATGACATCTTGATGACCATTGCTCAAATATTCAAACTGGCTGACCATTGAAAGAACTTTGTTGCGCTCCATAAGCTTCACTGTGAATTCACCAACTATAAAGAACTCTTGAACAAAGGGAGACTCCAAAAAGTTATGGGAGAGCGGCAGTTTCAAGCACTGTTTGAGTCTCTGGTGATGTGAGTCTTCCAAATCGAAAAGGGAATCTCTCCAGCCAGTCATGTTGTGAAATTTATTGCTGGGTATATCAAATTTATCATTGAGAAACCCAAAAACCACTTCTCTTCAAACTCCTCAAAAATTGGGAGATGCTCAATAGTATGCCATCCAAGGTTCCAATCTCTCAACCGCTCCACAAACTTGCCACAGCCCCCCAAAATTCATTACCAGGCATCCACAACAAAGACATCACAATCAACTACCAATGTTTAGTCGGGAGCCTGATTTATCTGGCTATATGCACAAGACCAGATATTGCCCATGCAGCCATGGCCTTAGGTCAATACAATGCAAATACAACATGTGCACATCTTCTGGTGGCGAAGGGCGTACTACATTACCTGGCTGGGACCCTCGACTATGGCATTGAATACACATCCTCCAACTCAACATCTATACCTGAAGTTGTCGTACCATACATTTGGGGATGTGCTCTTTCGGATGCGGACTGGGCTTCTGACGAGAAAGACTGAAAAAGCATATCTGGATACTGCTTTTTCTATCAAGTATCAAGGATGCTTGATTTCCTGGTCTGCCTCGAAACAAAAAATTGTTGTCTCCTCATCCACTGAGGCTGAGTATTACTCACTATCATACACTCTCCAAGAAGCCCATAACGGTTTGCATACCTATGACTTTCAAAACGAGCCCAAGAACAGATTTTTTTGCTCTGAAATGATTGAGATATGCCTGATTTTGTGAAATTCATCGAAATTAGCCTTATCTCCTGCATTTCTTGGCTGTTTTGGCCGTTCTTGCGCCCGTTTTGACAGGTACAGTTGTGGGTAGGCGCCCAGACATCCGCAGGTTACCTGTGGATTTCCCTATCTATGGCAAAAGTAGTGATGCAGGGAATCGTTCGCCGAAACTACAGCATGGAATACAATGTTGGGAATGTCTTTCCAAAGCTACGGCAAGTATAGTGATGCCGGGAATCTTTTGCCGAAGCCACAGCATGGAATACAATGGTGGGAATGCCTTGCCTTAGCTACGGCAAGTATAGTGATGTGGGGAATCTTTTTCCGAAGCTACAGCAAGAGTAGTGATGTGGGGAACCTTTTTCCAAAGCTACGGCACGGAATATAATGTTGGGAATGCCTTGCCGATTATCTCCCGCATTTCTTGGCTGTTCTGGCCATTCTTGGGCCTGTTTTGACGGGCAATCCTGCACGAGTTGCGGGTACAGTTGCGGTTAGGTGCCCAAAGCTACGGCAAGTTGAGCATTGCGGGGATTAATTTTCCGGTGCTACGGCAAGAGAAGCAATGTTGGGAATGCCTTGCCGAAGCTATGGCAAGTATAGTGATGCGGGGAATTTTTTGCCGAGGCTACAGCACGGAATATAATGTTGGGAATGCCTTGCCGAAGCTACGGCAAGTATAGTGATGTGGGGAATCTTTTGCCGAAGCTACAACATGAAATACAATGTTGGGACTTCCTTGCCGAAGCTACGGCAAGATGACCAATGTGAGGATTAATTTTCCGGTGCTGCAGCAAGAGAAGCAATGCCGGAAACACGGAATATAATGTTGGGAATGCCTTGCCGAAGCTACGGCCAGTATAGTGATGCGGTGAAGAGACCGTCGCACGGCTAGGTCTATAATCGGCCTATTTCCCCTTCATTAGCCAATTTTTGGCACTTAGAAACTGTGTAAAAGTAGTCTAACACTGTCTCGGGTGTTAATAATAATAACGACTACGAAAGGACTAGAGAAAACTATCAGAATAACGAGTTCTGCGGCACTTAATCCTTATGCGCGCGTACAGTAACTATTGAGTTCAAGTCAATACATCTGTTATGAGCGTGTAATGGCCAATGATCAGTATTATTCTAACCGTCTGGTTAGTTCTACCAAAAGCCAGGCCTCTAGAAGTTCATTCGAGAGATCCTGCATACGCATAATATTGTACTTCAACGAGTTTGAAGCACCCAGCGGTTACGAGCGTGTAGCGCTCTGCTATTTTGAGACGTCCCAATAAGGAAAGGAATTCCAAATTCGGCTTTATCACGGGCGGTTACTATAATAACTTGGCTATCGGCAGCCGGCTGGTTGCTACACGTGTATCTCAATCCGATTAAGGATGTTCGGCTTTGTCGGTCTAGCATTCTGAGTCAGATGGGTCGTTTTAACCGTACCAAGCTGGTCTCGGTGGCACCGGAGTGCAACAACCGTGTTGAAACTAGTGAAAATTATCATGCCAGAGGTCCCAAAACCACTGTGATTATTGGAAAACCATGTGTTCGTGGTCAAGAGGACATGGTTGAGGAAGTCTTGCTAGCATGGCAGGAATTTCCATCCAATCGGCACGCAGCAATAATAGCGCGGCTGGTTATACCAAGAAAAACACCACACTTTCGGAGAGTATGGCGTGCTCAATATGCCATATCTTGGCCGCAAAACCATGTGGAACATCTCTTTTATTTGTCTAAAACCTCTATGCAAAATATGTATCTGAAAACGTATAAGTAGTCTATAGTTTCATGCAGTAAAGTAGGCAATTTTGTACCAAGATCAAGGCGCACGCACTACGCACGCGTACAATCGAAAGTCCATTTGAAACCTCATATTTGAAAGTTTATTGGTGAACTATTGTGTGATCCATAAGTCGGGAATTGTCCCTTAAGTTGCATTTGAGAACTTGGCTATCTAGTACATTTTGGTGGTGTCTAGTGGCAATATTTGAATAGGACTTACGGTTTCGGTAAATTGAACTTACGCGGACCTAGTCACTTTGTTCATATAAGTGCTCGAGGCGACTTGGTGCTCTGCCTGAGACTTATAAAGCATTCAGCAGCTAGTTCGCGCTACCCGCGCATAAGAAACCGTCTTCACAGACAAAACCCTTACAGTCTATTGACTTTAAAAACCTATTAAACCGTCCCTTACCGTTGTGTATAAGAGAGATCTCTTACGCGCTCGTACACACATATATATATCTCGTCAAATTCAAGAACTGTCGTGTTCCTAAACTACACCGTCCCTCCAAAACAACTTAACCTGTCGGTTTACTGACCGAGTGAAGTACTTATTCATTCGTTGAATAGACTATTTATTTGATTGATCATCAATCATCTATCTAGTGCTATTCTAGAGTCAGAAAACGGGCTGCGTATTAGCGGGGATTCTTTTGCCGAGGCTACAGCATGGAATACAATGTTGGGAATGCCTTGCCGAAGCTACGGCAAGTATAGTGATGCGGGGAATTTTTTGCCGAGGCTACAGCACGGAATATAATGTTGGGAATGCCTTGCCGAAGCTACAGCAAGGATAGTGATGCAGGGAATCTTTTGCCGAGGCTACAGCACGGAATATAATGTTGGGAATGCCTTGCCGAAGCTACGGCAAGTATAGTGACGTGGGGAATTTTTTGCCGAAGCTATGGCACGGAATATAATGTTGGGAATGCCTTGCCGATTATCTCCCGCATTTCTTGGCTGTTCTGGCCATTCTTGGGCCTGTTTTGACGGGCAATCCTGCACGAGTTGCGGGTACAGTTGCGGTTAGGCACCCAAAGCTATGGCAAGTTGAGCATTGCGGGGATTAATTTTCCGGTGCTACGGCAAGAGAAGCAATGTTGGGAATGCCTTGCCGAAGCTACGGCAAGTATAGTGATGCGGGGAATTTTTTACCAAGGCTACAGCACGGAATATAATGTTGGGAATGCCTTGCCGAAGCTACAGCAAGTATAGTGATGTGGGGAATCTTTAGCCGAAGCTACAGCATGAAATACAATGTTGGGACTTCCTTGCCGAAGCTACGGCAAGATGACCAATGTGAGAATCAATTTTCCGGTGCTACGGCAAGAGAAGCAATGCCGGAAATGCCTTGCCAAAGCTACGGCAAGTATAGTGATGTGGGAAATCTCTTGCCGAAGCTACGCCAATAGAGGTGATGTAAGGACTGTTTAACCGAAGCCAGGGCAACAGTGCTAATGCCAGGATTGATTTTCCGTGCCCACGGCAAGGACAGTCATGTCATTCCTTATGATTTTGCCGTCCCAAAATGGTTATTCCCGTTATTTTCCTTGCCGAGCATGGGTGCTATCTCCCCGTACCCAAATTTTTTTCTTCCTGAACCCCATATATCATCATACCACACCTGATTTGAAACACCCTTCCTAGTACACCCCCCCCTTTCTGTACCCAAATCACCGGCATTAAAATTTCCCCCCTTGCCGTACCTGACAATTGTCATACACCAGCATTAAAATCCCCCCCAATTTTTTAATTGCCGCATTTTCCGGTCATCCCAAAATTACCCCCCGCCGTACCTACCATCCATCCCCCGCCGTACCTACCATCCATCCCCTGCCGTACCCTACCATCCATCCCCCGATGAACCCACTAACCATCCCACCCATACCCCATCCATTTTTTAATTGCTGCATTTCCCGGTCATCCCAAAATTTCCCCCTGCCGTACCTACCACCCATCCCCCGCCGTACCCCATTATACATCCCCCGCTGTACCCTACTACCCGCCTATTCCTCCCCCAGCTTTGCCGCAGGCTCTCCTCCCCCCTCCCATAACCGCCGCCGCAGCCCCCACTATAGCCCTTCCACACAATCTGTAGAATTCTACAGCCTCGAGACCATCGGTACAATGTTATCGTTCTATAGATCGAGTCTGTCGACTAAATGTAGCTTCTCTATGTGGTTGTTCTCGGTTTGGTATCGAGAAAAAATGACCACAGTACTGTCTAGGGCTTGTAATTATTGGTGAGTATCATCAGTAATCAAGCATTTTGGTTTCCACGGGTTTCTCAACCAAAAAAACCGGCAAAAACCGGGAATAACCCGGAAACTTGGCGACTTGGAACCCATGTCCATTTTCCAGGAAACCTCTTGCCAAGTTAGGGCGTCCCTAACTCGACCCTTTACTAATTGTAGTATATTTTCCCTTTTCAGGTTTCCCAGGTTCCTGGAACCCAGGAAGCCTGGAAAACCGGGAAAAACCAGGAACTAAATTGCTGTTTTGCTGATGATTTGTGTGGATATAGTGTAAATTCTGATAGCACTACCTGGTACATCACCTGGTGGAAATCTTTTGTCTCCATAGTCTAGCATGAACTGAGTATGAAAACAGGAGTTTTTAGTCCGGCCAGTTGGGCACATGCATACAGCAAACTTTTTGGATCCAACGGTCATGAAATCAAGATGATACCAATGGGTCTGAAATAAGATTCAGTTGTCATTAACTTTGAATGGATTGATTTGGAGATTTACGGTAATACTCCGTGTTGAGACTTTCCAGCCGTTGACAACAAAAATTTGCCGCGACAATTGAGAGATAGCACATTCAGCTGCAAAAACGGCTTCAACAAAGTACTGGTACTCGCTGATTTTGCCTGAATTCCGGACAAAAGAAAGATCTGCCGTTGATATAACCTCTTCATTGCCTTCAAGTAAATTCGTTTCCTCGGCTTGAAATTTCCCTCGCCCATCTTGCTGATCTATTTGAGTTTCTCCGGTATGAGCTACACTGTTTAATACACCATTAGGCTTGAGTTTTTCTGACGGTCCAGCCCTGGTCGATCGAGGCGTGAGCCTGTTGGTAGTTTCGCCAGTCTTCGGACGCTTGCTTGGTCCTGGTACGCGTGTTTTTGCTCATTTAGTTGGGGTGACAATGACAGCGTTCTCGTCCTGCAGAAGATTGATTGACCGGGGAGGAGAGTTGGAATCAGGGGGTAGAAAAATACGACAGTGCTCTTCAGCCATTTGCTGATGAGGGTGAAAGGAGAAATGAGTCAGTCGTCGACGGGACGGGCAAAAAAAAGACCTCCGTAGTCATTAGAAATAAATTCAGCCATCCCATACCAACTTCAGTTTTGGATTTTTAGGTTTTTAGCTCATATTAACAGTTTTAAAGTGGCGTGTCGTATAAAAAATGGTGTAACAAATCTACAAATTAAATTAAATAACAACGCCTAACAAAGGCGTGGTGAATAAGTTTGAAATCGTGCGACCTATCTAAATTTTGAATCCGATGCTTATAACACAAACTCAAAACCAGACAGTAGGACTTCAAAATACAGGGTTCGTTGTAACTTGTTAACAGATGAATTCCTGCGTTTACACAAAAAGTTTTATTAGTAGTAATTATTGGTGTCAAGCACAAGAACCCTGGACTTGTGACTGGTCCTATTATGTGTGTAACCTCACGATTCTAGGACATGTAAAGTGGGTCTTGCCGGCTCGAGTCGCGCCGCTATGATAGGCATCAATGGATCAAAAACGACTCCATATAGAGAAAGTCCCCAAAAAGGAATGTGCGCTTTCAGCGGAGCAAAACCTCTCGTCGACATTCCCTCCTACTTTTCTCTTCGTTTATTCTTAAAATCTGCACCAATTGACAGATATTTAGATACATCAACATTTTATAAGTAATGGAATAAGTGTAAACCTCCGTTAAATGAGGATGTCCCTCCTGCACAACACAAATAAAGATAAACGACTGAAAATGAACACATCATAGTCAACCTATACTGGATTATTCTTGAATGCAACTAGATGACAGGCAAATTCGGTGAAGAGAGCAGTAAACGCGAGGGCTTGCTATGCCCCTCTGCCAAAATCATACCTTCCCTTTTGAGGACTTCGTCTTAAAAAGGAGCGGTTTTGATGGGATCAAATGAATTGATGCTCCACTCCCGATCATAGCGCGCGACTCGAGCCTATTTTCCAGTCCTTATATCGAGGGCTTCCGCTCCCTTATATAAGGGCTGGTCATGAGCACACAAGAATCTACGAGCTGAAATCGGGCCAAGCTTGAGTTCGGCCATAATCGGCATCCCAAATACGTCGCATCTAAGTCTCAACTACGTCATTTTCTAAATTTGTATTCAAGAAACGCCATTGCAAACACGACGCCAAAAAGGGCAATACTTCCATCAAAGGGAATTCAGAAGCCCACACTATCCAAAATACGTTTCGACATGCTCCAGTATGTATTTTTTTAAGTAGCCTTTGAGAGGTCAGACGTTTCTTATTATATTGGTTCGTCCCAGTTTTGGAACTTGTCTGGATTCTTTTTTAATTGGTTAAGTTGCTTAATGCTTCGAAACCTCTGCGGGCGCTCAAATATACAGATGGATTTGAAGATAAAACACTGGCTCAAATTTGCATTTTACATCACTCGAGATCCCCCTCCTGACCCAAATTTTCTAAATCTAATCTACCCCTAGACCGTCGACGCAAAGTAAGGTCCATAGATTCTGACAAGTCGCTAAGTGAAAGAAAACGCAAAAAAACGCTCAACTTACATGTTATTGAAGATATAGTAATACGAGCACAAGCTCGTCACTGTCGCTGGGGTTACTACGCGTCGAGTTCGGCCAATTTTGACGAGATGACCACGGAGGATCTACTCGACGTTGAGTTAATCTTCCCTGGAAAGGTCAGAAAGTTAAGGACTCACTATATTTCCTCCCCGACTGCGTAGGCGACGATAAAAGAGTGGTTTTATGTAGATTCCCAGCGCCGTGGAGGTGCCGAGATTGACGATGACGGGGTCACCCCTCTCTGGAAAGGGATCAATCGTTGCTAGAGAAGAATCAGTACCAGATTAACAAGAGAGAGGAATTCAATTACCTTGCATTTCAGTTAGGAGGTTTTTGATAAGTTTGAGGCGCGTGAATGAGGGAGACGACGAGTCGGTCGAAGTGGACAAGAACAAGATGTGGGAACACTCTGGTGATGACCTAAGCGCGCGCGTCAGGTGAAGCGCCTCATGTAAATTCACGCGTTCACGCATCGTCTTATTAACTCAACTAGAAATAACATTATTATGGAGCCATCGATTGCATTAGCTAGTAATAGTATATGATATTCGTAGCTATGCTAAATCCACAAGCCGATTTGATTTGAGTTCATGGCATTTGAGAGTTGTCATTAATCTAGCTACAGTCCACTAGATTTCAAATCTGCATAAAATTCGGTCGGTGGCCACTGGATTCGGGAACTCGTTGTAAATCCTGTTAAAACTCACAGGATTCACTGCCTTTTCATTGTGAAATTGTAGCTGCAGTCTACCGAATTTTTTTTCTACGTAAAATTGGCTTGTGGCCGCAGGATTTGGAGCTCGTTCTGAACTCGGTTAAGACTCACAAGATCTTCACAACGTAGATAAATTTGGTTGGATTTCACCAAATATGAGGAGTCAGTTAGATAATTTGGTGTCGCCTTACGATATTTTGTAGCTGGTCGTATTTTGGGTTTCATTCACAATACCTGTCTTTCAGTTAAAATTTCGGTTCCGTGTTACTACATTCAATCTTCCATTGATGTGGTGGATGCCAGCTGCTTCAGGCGTTGAGGGTAATATACTTGTATCTAGTGGGAGTATGGAATTTAGTTCAAGCTAACAACTTTCCATACGTCGTCTTAAGAACCGAGAACTGGTTACTGGAAACTAGAAATCCTACCTTAAGTACAATTTCTAGTTGGTAAGCGCCAACTTTCCACTCCAATGTCGCGTAAATTACACATCGACTCAACGTACGGTGCCATTTTCTGAGCGACGCAGGGTGTGTGACTTGGTAGAACGAACGGTGCGTTATAGTGTTCTTAGCATATGTGACTTATGCGCCCTTCTCCGCGTTGGCCGCGCTGAAACAGTCCCCGCGTCAATCGTTTCATCTGCGCCACTCTACGGATGATCGATAGGGTAATACGCATGGGGCTCGACTCTATTTTTTGTTTGGCGACTTGAATACTTTCCCTCCTCGACTTTCATCTGACAGCTTCAGTCAATATCGAAGGTGTCAGTCTGTCAACCGCGTAGGCGTGAAATTGAATTCGAAGATACGACCTACCTGTATTTTTATTCTAGCCAAAAAAAAAACTAAATTGTCTTATTTCAGGCGGATTCTTTGCTCTGTGGATTGCGCTGACCATTCCCCAAGCGAATGCTTCCCCCGTCGAACTCTGATGGCACTGTTTTCGCGGTCGGAGTAGCGCCTTGCATATGTTTTCGTCGAAGCTTGGGTCTCTTACTGAAACCAAGTCCCGTCTATTTCATTCTTAATTGTGAAAGCTTACAATATCAATAGAAAGCAAGAAAAAAATGCCGGCTTAAACGAGAGAGAGGACGCGTAATCGCGTCATCGCTCTGAGTCAGCGTCCAAATTGAGGATACAGCCAAACAATTAACAACCGGCGGGAAATCGGGTGGCTGTGATCCGAGTCTGTTTGCCACACGTGATCTTGTGGCAAAGCGGTTGCGGCTGGGCTACTACCCCCCCATTCCAAGCTCAGCCGTACTGGTCCTTCTAACAAGGGCCTTCGGCATCAACTCTTAGAGGGAGCAGTCACCGGTCTAATCAACACTCCTATCTATTTCTTCATAGGGGGCAAACTGCCAGTGGATCTGGAACAACACACTCTCTCATCGCGATGCTCCTCGATCACCTACACTCTACTAGTCACACTCGGACGAGTCGAACCTCGCTTCTCCAAGGTATTCAAAGCATCGATCACGTTGGATTAGAGACGCGATCGCTGTGCGTAGCGACCCCTCTTTACACAGGTCCCGCAAGCCATCCTTGTGCCTCTGCCTGAACCACGTTTCGACGTTTCGACATTCGACGAGCTGCTTCCTGCATACGCAGGGCCTGACCTCTTTGCACCTCTCTCCTCTCCGTGTCGGCGAGCTTCGAATGGATATCGTTCGACACTCGCCAGTTTACGGATGGGTAAAGCCGTGAGTCTTGGTCAGGCCCTCTGACTGCAAGGTGTGGGCGTGGGCCAGGCACTTGACTTTGTTTAGGGGCACAAAGATAGAACCTTGATGTCGATCCAGAGAGATTGTCACGGTACGCTTTCCCCATTTTCTCTATGCAGATATCACATAATCACTGAATATCTAGTTGCCAGCGCGACTGTCTGTCTGAACTGTGTCTCGAAGCACTTCTCCCCTAGTCAGAATTTGACCGCATCTGCTTGGTTCTCCGTATTTATGGCCGCAAACGATGCAGTCTTTTTCGTTTGTTGTTGGCCGTCGATCCACGGTCCTGAATACCAACCCAGATACGGTCAGACTCTGCAAGTCAACGGTCCAACGACTCGACACCATCCGTTTGCATCACTCCACACGCTTCCACGAAAGTATATCAGGGAGCTCCAGTGCTTCCGTTTGTCCTGAGCTGCCCATCGTCGGTTTGAATCGCTCATCTCTCCTCGAGTAAACTCTAGGCGCATCCTGAAGCAGAGTCTGATCTGCCCTCTCCATGTGTTCTCCATCGAACAACACGCTATTTTGTTTGTTGCTGGCGAATATACGGTAATTTTTGTCGTATTCATAAAGATTGGGACGCGGTCAGACTCTTCAAGCATGTGCTTGAGGGTCACACATTCTTTCCTGCACATCTAAACTACACTTTCAGCGCTTCGAGTCTGGCCGATTCGCTCGGTTCTCCGTGCTGCATAACTCGCCAGTGACGCACAAACAATTCTTCGTCAGTCGTTCGACAATGCACGGATGTCAAACTTCCACACGCCGGAATGCAGCCAGACTCTAAAGCTACCGACTTGTGTGGCTTCGCCTTTCACCCCGCTGCTCCTAAGTACCTGGATACTGGAATTCAAGTCGCTCCAATCCGTGCTCAGAGTCTGGACCTTCGTGCTTATCTGACCCCTCTCCGTGTTGGCTGTGTTTGAACGATACCCACGTCAATCGTTTCATCTGCAGCACTCTACGGATTAACTGTGGGATGCTTCATACGCCTGTGGTCCGACTCTATTTTTTGGCTGGCGACTTGAGTGCCTCCTCTCCTCATCCTTTATCCTAAACCTTCGACTGGTATTGCAGTTGTCAAACAATGAACCGCGTCAGGGTGCAATCGAATATAAAGGTACGACCTGCTTGTATTTTATTCTCGCCTAAAAAAATAAATTGTCTTCTCTCAGACGTTTTATTCAGTACTCCAGCTCTCAGGAATCAGGATGCGCTGGCTGATCAGAGTTAATCTCTGTTTTCACTGCGCTGCTTTCCTGAACGAACTGTTTCTTTTTTCTCATGCTCTGCAACATCGTCCGACCATAGACTACGCCTCAAGTTACTGTCACTCTAAGCACAGCCTGACGCCCCATTTTTATTCTACGTGGAATTGGCCGTCGAACGACCCTTTCACTTTACTGTGCAAAGGGCGTTCATTCAATGTTCAATGCCGTTCTACAGATGACTTTCCAAACACAATGAGGATCGATGCCAGGTCTGAATCCGAGGAAGATTTCTTCAAGTTGTAGACCTTAGATTCAGTCGATAATGCACGTGAAAGAACTGGCTTTCGAAAAAAAAAGTAAACCCCAAATCGACAGAATACTCTACTTACAGTGGCGTCCAAAAGTATTGCACGTATCTGTATCTCCACAACCGCTTGACCGCTTCACATAAAATAAAAACTGGTACTTAGCTTGTATGATAGAGAATTGTCTGAAAAATCTGAAAATATTTGAGGTGATAGGGCTTCTAAATCTAAGAAAACCATTTTTTGGATCGCAAAAATTGATAGGCAGGTTCCCGAGATATTCAGCTCGGAAGTAGGCCAATAATGCTATTTTTGGCGCTGAAAATAGCATTATTGGCCTACTTCCGAGCTGAATATCTCGGGAACCTGCCTATCAATTTTTGCGATCCAAAAAATGGTTTTCTTAGATTTAGAAGCCCTATCACCTCAAATATTTTCAGATTTTTCAGACATGTCCCCATCGACCTCAAAAAAATTTCGGGTGGTATTTTTTATCCTCTGAAGGCAATTTTATAGATTTTATTTTCAATCTTTGGGAATCGATTCTCTATCATACAAGCTAAGTACCAGTTTTTATTTTATGTGAAGCGGTCAAGCGGTTGTGGAGATACAGATACGTGCAATACTTTTGGACGCCACTGTATATGCGATGCTCCAACCAATCATAATCAAGTTTTCTTTCCTGTTCAATTTCTCGGCCGAAATGATTTTTAACCAGTGTTGTTGGTCACCGGTCACCATCCGACCTTCTACCTTCGTTGCCGCCGCGTTTCTACATACTGTAGTATTTCGATCAATTCGTACAAAATGTTGGGATTTTCAACTTTCGAAAAATCTCAAAAATTCGGAAAAATCGAGAATCAATTAAATCCGGGTTCAGAAAAAAACGGGTGGGACGCGTGACGTACGAATTGAATAAAATGCTACAGGACGAGAAACGTTCGATTCTATCGTAATACATTTCAAGTGGAGTTTTGAGTACTTACTCCGATCCAACGAGGTGACTGACTCTCAGATAAAATCGGATGTTCGGCTTGATCCCGTAGGCTTTTCCCTCCGAAAATAACCCACGCCATCATATCGTGGTCAGCACATGCAATGACCAGTTTTCCACGTCGTGAACAACCTGATCGATGATCGATGATCTCTTATCGTTGACCACACTTTGTACCCAATGTCAATCGATCTTGGGTCCTATCTTTCCACCAATACGCCTTTGCCAGAGGAACTGCGCCGCAATATCGTCTCAAGACAACGAGAGCTCGTGGCCGAACGAGACAAGCTCCTGGGCGAAAGAGAGCGTACAAATTATAGAGGCCCACAGTTTCCAGTCATTCAGGAAAAATTGAGAGAAATCTGGGGCCAACTCGACTGTTTTCCAATCCTTCTCTCTCCTTTTCGCCACTTACCAATCAGCGTTCTGACGGAGGTGTCCCTTTATTGTTCTACCTTCCACCGCAATTCCCCAGAGCGCAACAGGCAGGTAGTTTCAATCTGTGGTGTCTCTTCCCTCTGGCGTAAAGCGGCACTCGCTACCCATGATATTTGGACATCACTCTATCTTATCTTACCGAATTTGGACAAAAGTTATTGGAGGTACCGAAGAGCTCTGGACATTTCTTCAATCTGGATTCAAAGATCCGGAAAAGACTTACCTCTCTCGATATGCCTTCATATCAGAAACGCAGGTCGACGAGACGACACTTTTAACATGAGGTGCAGTCAAGCGGTCCTCAATATCGTCACTCCAGTAATAAATCGTATCCGCCATCTCGACCTTGGCACCGGTTTTGAACCCCAAGTCCTTTTCCACGTCCTGGAAGCCAGCACGTTCCTTAATACGCAGTCAGTTATCATTCGCGGCGGAGTGTTTGACCACTTTAAACTCTTATCTCACTTCGAAACCAACCGCGTTGGGTCGAGCATTCTCCCCAGCCTTCGCCGCATGGTGCTCAATCGTGGCCTTCTTTCCAACACAGTATCCGGTTTCCCCCTCCCATGGGCTCAGCTAACACACCTTACAGTTCAATACATCCATGATAACCAATGGACCAATCTTCTTAAGAGCTGCACGCAATTGCAATGCGGGTCATTCCTGTTTCATGGCCAAACTCTCGACTACAGCGGCATGGCAGATCTGCCTCTAACCACCATACCTCACCTGTATGATCTCACACTAACATTTTTGTATCCAGTGAATCCCGGCATTCTCTGCGGTTTTGACTTGCCGTCCTTAGTCACTCTAAGGCTCGGCACGGCTTCTCCAGATAACATGGGACTTTGGCATCCCGAAGGCAACGCAAGAAATTTCTTTTTGCAACTGCGGACCGTCCGCAATTTGTCGCTCGTTAAGGACTGGCTTATCCGTTTGGAGATATTCCAACTAATATTACGACACACACCGGATCTCACAACACTTGAGTTAAACCTCGGTGTCCATCTTGGCGGTATATTCCAGGCGTTGACGTGCTCAAATCTCCCACTGACTGTTAATACCGGAGCCGCCCAATGTCTCGTACCTCGATTGCGCTTAATTCTCATTGACGTCGTTGTCCATTATGCCTTCGGCACTACAGGACCCCTGGTGTCGTTCCCGTCACGGGAACTTGCAGAGTTCATCGGGTCTCGCCATATACAACCTTCTCAATGCATGCCTCTACAGAAGTGCAAGTTCTACGTCAGCAACTTCATTCAGCAAGATCAAGAAAGGGCCCTCATTCAGTTCTTGGAAACGGAATTGCCACTCAGAAACCCCGGTCTGGTGACCCGAGTGATGCTGTGTTCTACAGCAACTTACAAGGGTTGGAGGCGTCGGTTGCCTAATTATCTTAGTAGGGAGGATTACGATTAATTCAGAAGGAATGAAATAATGGATCCGACAAACCGCCCTGTATAGTACATACGCTTGGAAAATAAAAGATAAAGTCCTCTTTCTCACAAACGAATCACTTTCTTGGAGCGTCTCCTTGTAAAAAGCGCTTTAGAATCTACTTCTGGTTGGTGAGGGAAATTTGGACGCGTTAAAACGTGACTAGAAGCACAGAATAAGCAGTTGGTTGACTTGATAACATGACCAATGACCAGATTTCGAAGCTGTTTAGAGGGGGTCACGGTGACGTTCCTGCGGCTCCTCCACTTTGAACAATGACGTGTGGGTTGGGTGAGGAGGGTTAGGGATAATGAGTGGGGGTTCTTTGAGGCGCCTGTTTCCAACTGTGTCGGTGCCTAACTTAGTAACTAAAGGAAGGTCCCGATGCGGAGGGGCGGGTACCCTTTCCACAACCATCTTAGACTCGGGGGTCGAGACCCGGAGGGTTCCGGGGTCCTCCCGTGATCATCAATCACCACGCTCTCTATGGCTCGCTGTCCTTGTCCTTGTCTCGTTCCACCACCCACTCTGCCTTGTGGAATGCCGTTTATCCCTCAAGCTCAAGTCTGAAGTTGGATACCCATGTTCTCGATTTCGGTTTTTTTTTTTTTAATTTCTCGGTTCTTGGTCTTTCTCGACGGTGACGCAGGATGAAGGAACACCGCCGCTGCCGCGCAATCTGGCACGAAGGATGGGATTCGAAGCTGTATGAGCCTTTTTCTGGTAAGAGGGGGAGTTCTGAAAGTTAGATCTGATACTTGGCTCACGGGGACTATTCAAGATACGATTCACTTGGTATTGGTCCACGACATGCTTGTAATCCAGGATGCTGATCGATAGCAGCGATGGATCCCTGATCTGTTGCTAGTGTCGCTTTATCAGCATTCAGCTTTTTGGGCCTTTACTAACCCTCCTCCATCTCTGCATTTTTCAGCCGCCTTCGATTGCCTGTGGTCATAACTTTTGGTGTTCTTATTATACGTACATACTCATGCGTGCGGGTGAGTGATTTCTCAAATTTCCTGTTGTTCTTATCGTGACATCTGATCCAACCCCAGCCTATAGATAGATCCATCCCACCCATGATTCAGAGTCTGGCCCGCTCTCTACCGTCTTTGTGACGTACGCACAAACATCGTTCGGTGCGCGCCATCTACGGATAACAGGCTGTGCTTGGCTCATGATTAATGTGTGGGCTGCACCGTTTTTGACCTTCTGATTCTCAGATACCAACCACCTATACACTCAGAAACACTCACTCATACGCTTAGTTTCAACAAGAATGCCTGCTGCGTAAGTGTTTCTTGTCCTACCTCTTCACCATGAAAAGCTCATATTGTTGGACAGCCCCGTCGCCGATACTACCCCCGAAACATCTCAGCCTGTTATGGCTAAGCCTTTACCTGAGGGTTGCCAATGCGAGCCATTGTAAGTACTCAAAACGTGAATATAAGCCAGCGAAATGCTAATGGGCGTGTATTTAGCTGCGATTGCGAGCCTGGGGAGTGCGACTGCTAGGTGTTAGGACCTGAATATGTTCTGCGATCTTGGGTATTATGTTGAAGCAATAAATTGGTCTATTCGGTGACAGTCGTGCTGTCGTTTGTACTGTCGAGCTTTCAAATTTCAAAGCTTAAGCTACAGACTTCATCTCTCGAGGTATATATGTATGACGAGTCGCGAGATTGATTGACTGCCTGCGGTGCCTCAGACACCCACAGATCTAGATACCTGCAGATTCTCCCTGGTCGTTATTGGAGGATGGTTGATACACCTACATACTCTTATCCCCTTGGCCGCTCCTCCCTAATCTAGATATCTCTTTACATATCTAATTATTCGTGTTGTTTCCGAGTAGGCCGCGTGTAACGAAACTCGTATCTTTTTAATACTTATCTACATGTCTGTCAGCAGTGATCATATGTACACAGCTGTCCTACGCGCCCTTCTAGCTCTTACATATTGTGTTGAAATATATTCGTCCTCGTTCCATGCTGTTCCGTATGCTCTAAATCCAATCAACTCTGACTTTCGGGTCGAGATCGTTTCTCCTCAGACGCAGTGTTCGACGCCTTCACTAATAGTTTTGAGTGCCATTTGGGAACGCAGGGGATTGAGCCCCTAATCTAAAAGATATTCGCGCTTGGCTTTGCCTTCGACGCCAGTGGCCATGCATTTCGTCTTTAGTAATTGCATACGAATAGAACCCAAGGTAATCGTCTTTGCTTATCCCAGCCCCGCCTTCCTTTAAAATTGCCTCGACCCGGGCACTACTTTACGGATTTTTTGCTATTATTGACTGATGAGAAAAAGTTACCCTACATGCTACATCCCGTCCTCTTAATGACAAAGAGACTTACATTGCCTGTCTACAACCCCCTCCCATCTGTTTCGGCCGCATGTCCACGATTCAGAAGGGAGCGTATTTCTGGTCAGAGGTTTTACCAGGTGACGCGGTGACGGTTAGCGCTATGAAGAAATATAACGTAAAAATCCTCGACGCGAATGCGGGAATGAAAATTAAATGTAATACCTTAGCCCTATATACAACATTCCGTTCCATCTGAAGCTGCTCCTCGTCGGCAATCCATTTCTGCAGAGGCTGCTCCCTCTGCTGTGCAACGAGTTTGTTCGCCATCACCGTTGCCGCACTGTCCGTCGCCTGGAACTGTGATAAGAAAGATTTGGATGATAAGGTGCTCACTTAACGCGATGTAATGCTGCTAGGCACGGCATAGGTGTCATAATCTACGTTCTTTCCAACCATAGTGTCCACGCGCGAGCATTATAGGGGGATCACGACAATGACGGTGGGAAAAGACCACTAAAATGTGACTTTGTCACTCGTGACAATTTTTTCTCAAGCCTTCGTCATCACCATCGTCGTTCCTGACCGCCACGTCTTCCTTTTCAGCGTCGTTCCTCTGTTCCTCAACACGTCGAACGTCGACCACAACACCACATCCTTTCTTTCCACTTTCTTCGCACTTCTTCGTCTTGAGCCGTCACCATGAACGCCGGTGTACAGAACCTCGTCATCTCGCTCGGAGCTATGCAATGTACGTGTCACCTGCCTTCGTTCCTTCCTCCTTCCTCTGTTCTGTTCGAAACATGTTCCTGACATGAAGTTTTCTCGCTACAGTGGCCCGAAAGATACCCTTCGATGACCCGGTGACGCTCAACTACGTGCGCGCGGGCTACGTGTCGGTGCAGCTCATCATGTTGGCGGTGTACTACTATGTCTCCCTCACCGTGCGTCGCTCTCTCTTCTCCTTCCTTCCTTCCTTCCTTCCGTGTTGGCTCAGCTGATGGGTGTCTGGATGCAGATCAAGCGGAAGAACGACCAGACTGTGCTCAAATATGGTGAGTTTCGCTTCGGTGTTGGTCTCCTGTCTTTCTTGTGCTGACTCGTTGATAGTGGAGCCTGCATCACCCATGGTACGCCCCTACTTCTAGGCTCTATCCAGCCCACGCGTCCTAGCCGTACTTACATCTCGCTACTCTAGTCAGGGGAGGAAGGAAAGCTGGTGACCACCACCGTGCGCGACTACGATCTCTCCGAGACATCTAAACTCGTACGTCCCTTTCCCCTTCCCTCCCTCCCCATCTCACCCTTATCCACCCCCCCTCCCTTCCTCCCACCCACCTTTCCTCCAGCTCCGCTCCGCATACATGGGCATCGCGATGATGGGCGTCATGCACATCTACTTCCACTTCACCCAGCCGCTCTTCATCCAGGCCCTCATGGGCCTCAAAAACGTGTACGACGCCAAGCCCGTCGCCATCCACCTTCTCGGCAAGCCTGCGGTTGGGGAGCTGAAGCGCCCGTTTAAGGTGGCGAGTATGTTTGGGCGTGCGTGTTGTTTTTCTTGTCTCCTCTTGATTTTTTTATGGCTGACTGATTGATGGCGTGACGATGCAGCCCCCTCTGGCCCGCAAACGGACTCGGCTGCTATTGCAGAGGCGGAGAAGAAGGTTGGGAAGAAGGAGGAGTGAGTGGGTTGTGTTGTGTTTGGGTGTCATACAGCTATCTATTTACTGGAGTACAAGTACGACTAGTACGGGTTGTTGGTTTAATCGGTTCGTCGTTATCGACATGCTTTTTGCGATTCTACGTTCTTCCGAATCCTTGAGTTTCTCCGCTCCCGACTAGCTGGTTCTGAAACCACAGAGAACAGTGGTTTGTCATCGCCGCCGTTGGTGTCTGCACAAAGTGGGACCTATCGATTTGAGGTATGTCGGAATCGAGTCTGTGTTTCTGTATCGCTTTGAGTTGTTGATCACCTTTCGAACGGCAGCATACAACACTTGCCTCTCTTGCTTCCACCACATTCTCATCTGGATGGGCAATGTTATGTCAGGATCCAACTGAACGTCCCGCGATACATGTCCGCTCTTCGCTCTGGCCCCCGCTTGCAGCAAATCTGGCATGACTTCAACCAGTGCCGTGCATCGATCGATACCCACGTCATGTCGAGGACCTTTTACATATCTCCAGAAGCTACACCTCTGTACTAGACCGGGCGGGTCCCTTATTTATCGCTTGTTGGTCGCTGAGAGCTCTCTTTGCGGATTGATTCAAGCACAGCGGCCGCACCGTCAGCCCTACAGCTATTATGCGGACAAGACCCAACGTTCCCGCCTGCAAACTCGACATACGAGCGCATACACCGAGCAGACGGGCTCAATTAGGTTCATTCGGCAGCCCTTCACTCCGATCCAGCCCACACCCAACGACCCCAAATCCAGCTTTGGCGCCATCTAGAATCTTCCAACTAGGAGCAAGGTGTGCTGTGTTTGACGAGCGAGCATATCCCAAAGGTGCACTTCTTTCTTTCCCGTCCTCGTCGTCACTGACGCTAGTGACTCACTCAGTTTGACCGTCTCATCGTCCACGGCTTCCGCGTCTCTCAAATTATACGATCGATATCGCGCGAAGCACTTTCCGTCTAATGATTCTACTCTAATCGAGGCTCAGGCAGCTCGGGCCAGTATTCACTTCTTGGTGCTTGATTTGCGGAAAGCGGTGAGTGGGCAAGTCCTTGATGATTCGCGATACGTCTTATATGCATCTCATATTTTTCGCAGGTGCTTCATGCATATGTGTGTTACCGGCAATCTCTCTGCATGAAATTCTCCGTGAGAGAGACGTCCTGGATGCTATACACAACTCACGTTATTCAATGGGTCCGTTGACGGGCTCTCATATCCGTCTTCTAGATCCGAAATCTGTCCATGTTGTCGGCCATGTTGCAAGTATACAAAACATCAATCAGAGGAGCTACTGTGTTTCGTCGAGGACCGGTACACATTATTTTCTCCTCTCCTAAGTTCTCACCCCCGACCTGCAGGCAGGTGTAGGGTATGACCTGTTCGGCGAGCGGAAAAGGTGCGCTTCTTCTCACCGTCAGGCTCAGCTCAGTCCCGTCGTTCGTGTCAGAAAGCCTCTCGGTTCAACTTTGGGTTAGCACCACATGTACTCGACCTGAACCGACGCGTCGGGAAATTGGTCTAGGGCGACCACCGGCTTCGAACGAATACCGTGTTCGTATCCAATGGAGCGTACCATAATTCGCGCTCGCTCTTCTTCCAGCCTCCCGCTTGCAGAAACTCCAACATGACTTGAATCGTCCCTTAAAGCCTTACTGGTGCTGTGCGTCGATCGGTACCTATGTCAATGTCGAGGACCTTCTGTCTATCTATAAATGCTGTCCCTCTGTACCTAACGAGAGAAGAAGAGAGACGGTGATGGAAGTAAGAATCTAAGGCCGAGTATCTTCTTTCGTTTGAACGCTACATTAACGAGGAGGTCTTCCTTGGGCTCTTAGTGGCCTCGACAGCTGTTGTTGGAGCATTGCCTGTGCCGCAAAGCACCTGTGGTAGTCTCAGAACTTAATTTGTATTCACTTGAGCTGACCCAAATTTCCAGGTGATCCAGACGGTAGAAGAAGCATTGAAGAGGTAGAGGCACGATGTATTTTATTGGCGTTGGGCAGAATTGATGCGATAATGCGATAACATTGCGTATGAACGGTATGGCCCTTGACTCAAAACTCGCCGGGGACCAACTTACTACAAGTGAGAAGGGATTACTCGACGGAAGGAGTTACTTGAGAAAGGGACTGGCGTGCATTGAGACTATCAAATAAAAATCAAAGTTTGACCATACTTTCGACGACTATAGACTTACGTGGCCATCATAGATTGGTATAAACTTGGGTCCCTACAAATTCAGCTATATTCACATAGATAAAGATCCATACTCACGATTTGCGACGACCTGGTGAACAGCCAAGAAAATAAAATTGTTGCGCTCAGCTGCAAGCTATTCTTCCGAAAGTTATGTCATTTCATTCGAAAATGACAACGATGCCACGTACAAATATTACAAGTTTAATTGCTGGGGTACCATACGTTCCATTTATCACGTCAATGTAAAACGAATCCCTGACTGCTGATTTCCTCGTCCAGGAGCACAGTTTAATGATTGTAACAAAAGCAGCTCAACTAGTGTTTTAAGATCTATAGTCATTTGAGACCGCTCTTTCTCAGAATATCATAAGACAGTTCTCATTTTAAAAATGCCTGGCCTCTGCCGAAAAATGCTATAGCCCGCTATGGTTACCATCCAAACATATCGGTAAATTTACTGAGAAAAAGATATGGATGAGACGCGGCTCAAAAAGGTATTTGTAGCCCATCTCCGCTCTCGTCCGCTTGATCAGCACTTGTCCGGGCAGCAAACTGATTCTGACGAACATTTGATAGACAAGCATTTCATGTAACTGTTTAATTTTGACAGCTACAGTACTCTTAGAACTCCAGGGCAAAAGGACAGGACTCACAGAATCCCGGACAGAGTTCACGGAGGTAATGTTTTTGACTCAGACTGCGTATTGAGGATTGCGGCGTAAAATAGAATTGAGAGGCGAGCATGCAAGGGTACTAGGAAAGACAGCAGCCAGCTATGGCAAATTCTAATCCAAATTTGGTCAATCGTGCGAGAATTCCCAATTTATCATGATGCCGAGCGTCGGCAGCCGCGTCGGCTCAGTATCAGTTTTCTGTCTCCGCACTCACTTGTAGCCCTCCCGCTCCTCCATGCAGCTAGTTTCCTTCGAGCCTGAAAATGCTGCATTCGTCGGCATCGACATAAAGTGAACTGAAAACGGACGCGGTGTATTCTGTTGACGTTCAGCGCCTTCCTTTTCATGATCTATCAAGCCGAAGACTCCGCGCTCTGCTACTTTGAAGATGCAGGAATGATCGTGATGCCCCTCGAGTCATCAATTTGACCATCTAAGTACAACTTCACTAAGTCCGAGGTTTTATGGTTCCAATCTTTCTCCACTCTCATCGTCCATGCTTCTCTTCCCAGACTCATTCCCAAGGTTATGTGCGAAGTTATTCTAAATGCTGAAAACCGGTGCGCTCAGATCTTATTTTAGATCAAATCATCGAGAGGGAGCGCCGGGCAACACTGTTTCACTGATGAAACATCGAAACGTAAGATTCTGTTCGAACAAACGGAATGGGTATTCATGGTATTAGTTGTGCATCTCACATAGTCACAGCCTAAGGATTTGTATATAAAAGGGGTCTCGAAATTTCATGAAAGAGCACGATCGAGCCGGTCTCTTTCATTGCCTAGCACTGTACAGTTGGTTGATCCAATTGTGCTTCGTACTCTCCAAAACTCGCCAAGTATCCTCGCCTACGTCGACTTTGCATCCAATTATGCTCTTCCAATTCACTGTCAAGGTATCTGCCTTTATAAACCAACAGACGTTCAGTAAATTAATTCATTATTTCCCAGATTTCACTACTTTTCTACGGCTTGCAGCTTGCATTTGCTTTGCCTGCCAGTAGAGTCGCCGGATCTGCGAATATTAAGCACGTAGTGCAACATACGCACGAAGACTCGTACTACCGCAGAGACACCCCATCGCTGTACCGAAGAGCGACCAACTGTTCTCCGTTAACGTTAGACCAGGTCAAAGCGCGTAAGAAAATTTGCAGAAATGGTTCAGCTTCAGGTCACCGCTTATATTGTGATACTTTCGCAGTACCAGGATGGCCCAAGATCCAGAAATATGCCTCTGATACTTACGGTGACGGAGGTGTAAATATTGTGTTGAACCCGCCAGAGGTTCGCTCGTCTCAAAATTTCAAGATAATTCATTGTGCTCATTTTGTTCATTCAAGTACCTCGATTCTCCTGCGACCGTCTGTATGCAGGACGGAGTGATCCAGGTTACTGCTCAAGGTAATAGTTCCAAAACGCTGGTTGATGATTTTAAGTTTGAATTAAATTATTTTTCAATTAGGCTCGCCTGTATGCCAGACGCAAAGTACGGAGATGATAGGAAAGATGGATGGCACAACTGGGACACACACACTCTCCCTTGACCAGTCTTTTTCGAGCATTGGGTCATGGTCTGTTACAAGTAGGCCAAACAACTCTTCTATAATTCGGGCTAATTCGATTTATAAACTCTGTATCACAGGGGCTAGTTCGTTAACTGTTGGCACCTCGTTTAACATTGACATTGGAATTCCCGATATTGGTCTTGGGGTGTCGGCTGGTCTCACCACTTCCACGACGGTCGCCAACAAACTCACCAACAGGTAAATTACGCCACTTAAATCTTGTAAAGTAAACTTGATGACAATTGTTCTGCTCCAGCTTTTCGACGAATATTAGTGACTCGAGTTCACAGAAAATATCATACCAAGTAAAGGATGGACAGACATGTACAGGATCTGTAGGCTTTATTCCTTTGTTCAATAAAATGAAACTCCTGACAACGTACTTTGCAGATAACAACGAAAACGTGCCATGTCCAGGGTACAGGTTCTGCTGCTCTAGTTGCAAGTGGCGCGGTGTGGTTCAATTACAACGACGCGGTGCGATCTCTTTTCACCCTTCGAAGCTTTTCTTACATATCCCAATCTTCAGAGACCGCCAAAGAATGACCCGAAAGGAGCTGCTCATTATAAATGTGTGTTTCAATTCCCCAATACAAAGTACAAGTTTAATCTTAGTCACAGATTTCGTCGACATCGCGTCCGTGCTCACGGACATAAATGACCGGTCTTCTCCCTTGCAGTTTGCTGGATCCATGCAGGGCTTAAGCAAGTCGAATTCCGACGTCCACTGCACTGATTCAAAGGGTAAGAGTGACGTTGTAAATGCTGCGCCCAATGGCACCAAGGCTACGCCGAATGCTGCGCCCAAAGCGGCACCCAATACGACGCCCAATCCGGCCAACACGAGCCCTAAGGTTGACATCAAGAAACCTGAATCCAAGAAGCCGAAACCTAAGAGCAACCAACCAAAGCCTACGAACAATAAGCCTCAGCCTCAGCCTGCCCAGGTCCGGCCTGCGGCTGCGAAGCCACCCCCAATGAGTCCGCCCAAGGCAGGGGCTCCTCATAGTGCTGGGCCAAAAACTACAAAGGGTAGACGTTTGTAAAGCATGATAGATTTTTAGTTGTCGCGAAGTCAATACATAAAACTTAGATTCCGTTCCTAATGCGAGAAAATCTAAAGCGCGATAAATCTGGCACTCGTTGGAAAGTTGCCATCGATTTAGACGATCCCTCCATCCTCTGTATTCTCAGTCTCGGCTTTCACCAGAAGCTCAAGCACCATGCGCGTCAGGTCTACCGACCCCATCAAGTTCCACTGCGGTCGACGGAGGCGACTGGCGCAATTCCAGATCGGTGGATCGCGACACTGAACAGTGTCGAGGTTTCAGTGGCCCGGGAGACGGCACGATCGCAAGTGTCGGGGTAATAGACGCCAGGAGATCGCATCAGAAATTCCTCTCATTGCAACGATAAATTGATGCACCAAATAGTGGTGCACGGTTTTGACAAACGGTTGTGAACTCTTCTATTCTATTTTCTGTACACATTATCACCTTCTTTTTATATAGTCTTTGTCCCCGGATATCTGATGGTACCGGCTTGGATCCAGCTTAAGTTAGACTCTTGACTTGTGAGGAAAGACGAATTCAATTTTTTCATTGTCTGTCTAGTGGTACAAAAATAACGATCATGAAAGCCTTTTCTTTTACTATCTAAACTGTCCTTGTTCGGGGTCGGGTGGAACCTCCTCCGTTTTATGGCTTGCTTCGCGAAGATTGAATAAGACCCGGCTTGCTAGAATGCTGGACAGAGCGGGTGCGAATCCGATGGAGGCATCGGTCAACGCAGCCTTTGAGAGTGTTAGACCGGAAGATGAAGCACAAAGAATCGAAGACTCACTGGCTCGAACCTGAGATAAACGGTGCAGACTAAATAAGTCATGGTGATGCTACAGTGACGGCGGTTAGTTGCGTGTTACCGTAGAAGAGATTAGTAGCACGCACATAGCGAAATAAAACACCGAATCCCTAATCAAGATTTTAATAAGACTTTGGCCGTGAAGAAAGAAGGATCCGGGGTATTTCAACTCCTGAAGTCCTTTCGCGAGCGCCAGAGCGCATAGTAGACCGTCGAATGCCATAGGCGGGACGTAGAAGTAGTAGAGCAGGGGGTCTGCATTCGAAGACAGACACGACTCCCCTCCCGCGAATGAAATAACCAAAACGCGTAGTTGGGACAGGTTGCGCCAGATTATTATCCATCCGGACACTATGGATTGAACGAAGTAGCATGAGACCATTAGGAACAGAATTTTCTTGCTGTGAGTGTAGAGAGCGTAGATCCGGAGCTGCAATAACGCTTCTCGAGGCCTCAGATCGCTGATTCGGATGTGGATAGTGTCAAGTGAACACACCTTGGGCGAGCATCACGGCTATCAGGCCCGTCCATGCTTCCCATTCTAAGTATTCTTCACCTGAAGCAGGTCAGGATCGGGTTGGTCAAGGCGCATGATATAGTTTAAAGGCTCACAACTATAAAGAAAGTTCGTAGATAGATTCGGAGGTCAGTCGATTGGTGTTTCTTTTTAATATAGGTTCGTACAACTAAATTTTCGAAGCGCGGAGTATGATTCGTCAGTTATATGGAGAGGCAGGCTTCGGACAGGCTCAACGCACAGACGCAGTAAGGCCATTCGTAATGAGCGCTAGGACCCTCTTTCAGCATTATTATGGTGGTTCCGAGCGTTGGTATTACCATAGAGGCTGAACCTATTAGCAAAAGTCAATAATTGATTGTGTAAATCAACGGAAGGTGAAATTCGGGGATGAAACTCACGCGGAGGACGATAGGATGTAGTATCGATTCTGTCAAACAGTTTCCAACGAATCCAAGAACACGCTGGAATTGAAAACTCACCATGAAAAATATGACATTTGCTGCGGAGCGCTTATTGTTCTAGGTCGGATTGCATTTCAGGGTATTGAGCGAGGAATCGTCAGGAGATTAATTACCCAAACTAATTCGACCTATTCCTCTTGAAGTCAATTCGAGGGAACTTCAAACTTAACGACCTGGTTTACCTCCTTATCGAAAGTTATCACTAGTATGGACTTTAGACTTGATATCTCCGAAGAAAAGGCATTGTAAACGTACCAAAATCATACAAGATCAAGGAATTGGAGGCCACTGGATTTATGCGCTAAACATTTTTGACCACTGTTCGATGATGACTTACTTCGAGCACAATGAGACGCTTGGATATCGTGAAATATGTCGAGCAGCTGTGGGGATACGACACCGTCTACGACACTGACGCCAGCCATTTTGAGATCAGGACATTCCAAGACATGGGCAGAGAGATTGGCGCCTTTTATGCATTCGAGAGTGGCTGATGAAAAACAAAGTGGGCCACTGATGGAAAACCAATGATCAGACCACCGGTATCAGCGTGATTCGATAACTGTCATTGTCAAGATGCTCGGTTGGTCAAGCTCGAGCATCAACTTGATCGCTAATATCGAATGCGAGATGATAAGGGAGTCAAAGGCCAAAGGCTTACTGCGAAATTCGGAGAAGGAAAGCCCAGTGTAATTCCGTTTTAGATTGGGATGCTTTATAAATTGCGACACGATGGAAGACCTTTGCTCACCCAGTCTGCAACCTAGGGCTTCCACACACTCTCCGTCATCGCCGATTCGCCATGGATTGAAGGCAGATTATCATTGATATCGTGGTGTCTTAGCTGAGGAGATTGAATTGTGGGTGAGATTGGGAACAGGCGTAGGCGATGCATCACGTTACTGAATCAAGAGATCAGCAGGGTTTTAATGTAGTTCAATGTTGGGAACGTACTGGACCAGGTATACGAACGGTGAAAGTTCTAACGACAACGTTGGATCCACTGATCCTTCAGTTTAGTGACCGTGCCAGAGGTAGGTCGTAAAGAAATGCAATTCGGCATGGATGGTAAAAAGGCACAGATACAGAACAGTTGGTGCGACGCTAAATTTAAAAGATGAAGATGGTGGAGCTTTGTGGGCGAGTAGGCCTCGCCGACGATCAGAGTTTGATACAGTGATTGGTCTAAGCTCGGGTTAGAAAGAAAAACATCGGAATTCACATTCGGCTGAGCAAGAGGTTCCGGGTTACATGAAGCATGGAGAGCATGGGGAGACTTACATTTTCGATCCACGGGTAGTATGTGAAAGGGTACTAACGGGTGTAGAGATGCAATATGAACTGAGGTTGGTGGTCCGACATGGAGAACGTCGAGGATCAAAAATTATTCAGAAGGTGCCACGTGCTAAAATTGGTCGTGGGAAGCCTTGGTCATCGCCATAAACAGCCTGCTCAACACGGTGACCACATCGTCGACTGTGATTCTACCATGAACATCGGTAACCACGAATCTCCTTGGAGGGCGCATCTGCACAACTCATCATGAAACACCTTTTGATTAGATCTGGGCCGACAATCACGACTGTAAATTCGTCTCTAATGTCGAACTCGATACCGTGCACGACGACGACGAGCAGTTCGACGAGATCTGTGGCATCACTCCTTCCGGCGCTGAGGTATCTGCCTGTCCCATTCATCTCTAGTCTCAAGCACTCATGTTCAACAGCACCACCTCATATAACTTCCCTAGTAGGGTCGAAGCAAACACGACTCTGGAGGAGAAGATCGTCCTGGATTCTAGGGACGACGACAGGTACGACTTTTGAGGAATTGAGGTCGAAAAGCCGGAGAACTAGTGCCAGTGCTATGTAACAGTAGGCGGACCATGCGAGCCCTGCGGCGCTGCACCGATCAACCCTCCTCTTTCCTCACTCGAACGCGGAGTGTCACGATGCTCTTACTCCACGCCGAAGGTATTGTCTGCCTCCTCTGACCCGTTCTTTGTCTCATTCCTTTCATCCTCTTTGTCGGGCATTGCCCTCCCTAACCTTGCCTCTGGATGACATTCTCTGCGTCCCGCTTGCCATCTTCGTTCCCAATAGGCGTCGGGTCCGCAGATATTTTGCGGTTCGCGCATATTTGAATCAGATCATGAGTAGGTCGGGTTCCAGGCCGCACAGGACGGTAAGCGTTCTTTCTGCACCAGCACACAAGATCTGTTCCGCTTCTTAACTTACCGGTAAACTCAGCTTTTCCAACCAAGCTCAATTTCGCCTGACGCCAATGCCTACGTTTCTCCATCGCTTGACTTGGAGTCTTGGACCAACCATCCACCCTCGGCTCTTCTCATATTCTCAACTTCGACCTCGACCTCCGGGTCTTTCACTGCCTGAAGCTCGCCAGCGCCGAAAATATCAGACGTGTTGCCCAGGATAACTTTCGTGAGTATGAGCGTGGTGGAAGTAAGCCCGCTCGATATGCTTCTCATGCACACTTGTTGAAGGGCAACGTGAAGTTCCCTCCAACAAGCGCGACGGCGGATAACTTCTCTGAGCTCCCTGGGGGCGGGGCTGGTCATTAAATGTACCCTCATCCACCTTCACGACCCCTTCCCTGGAACTTCTCTTTACGTCTGACCTCACATATCATACGCGAACATTCACCTAGTCCTATTCCCGGGGTCGCGCCGGTCTATTGACTGTCATTCTATCTTGATGGCTGTCTTTTTTGTTCTTACTTCACTGTCGTCGTCAGCACTCACTCGCTCGTCGTCATCCCCGTTCCAAAAGCCCTACTTTATTTCATTTTCTCTGTATCCTAAGTGCCTAATCTAATTGTCTGTCTTGCCCTAGTCGCGTATAATAAAATTTGCTGCCTTTCTAGGCTTCGAAGTTCAGGTTGAAGAAGAAATATAGGTTCGCGTACTCCAACCAATCACGTACTCTCGGCTCGAGCGTTCCGGTCCGCCCGTGATCAATATTTCATCAATACTGTCACGCCAACCCCTCTCTCCCGTTCTCTATCATGGATCCATCCTACGGCTTTTACTTGTGTCTTTGTTCTTGTTCTCAATTTCTCAATTTCTCTGTTCTCATGCAACTTTGACGCAAGTTCAAGTTACATCGACGATGCTTCACCTTCTCGCGCGAGGGATGGTATTTGGAACTGGATCACCTGTTATCAGGCTGCCGATTTTGGCAGGCGAACGACGGAACTCTGAAAGTTCGACCTGAAACTTGGTGCACTGGTACTGCATAGAACATGAGCGGTGTTTGTCTATGGCATGCAGTTCATCGAGGAGGAGACGAGGAACATGTACATGCTGATCGATGGCGGCGGTGGATATCTGATCCGTTTTCCAACGCCATCTTATCAGCTCCTTTTGCCCTTGGAAGCTCCACTTCTCCTCCTCCATCGCTGTATTTGTCGCCCACGATCGCCTCTGATCAGAACTTTTGAAGTTCTCGATGCATCTACGGTATGCATGTGAGTAGTTCGGAAATTCCCAAAAATTATCACTGATTACCAAGATATCGTTTTATCCCAAAGGTACCCATCGATCACGACACCTTGACTGAGTAAACCATGATCTACGCTTATGATGCCTCCCATCCACAGATCCAGAGTCTGGCTCAATTTCTGCATCCTCCGTGTGGGTAAGCTTTGAATGAACATCGTTCGACGGTTCCTATCTACGGATTAAAAATGTGGAGAAATCCCCATGCCAGACTCTCATGATCGATTGTCCTTCATCTTCGCCGGCATCACCACCCATATTCCAGTCTGTCCCTCGTTACTTGCTTCTCCTGTCGACCGGGCTCGAATACTTCACTAGTTTATCGCTCGAAGCCGTCTACAGATGGTAGTGCTTGCAAAACGGGCCGTCAGACTGTACGTGCGGGCTAGTCAATCGACAAATTTCATTTTTCATTTGGTATTACTCGTTTTATAGGACTCTGTGGTGCTTAACTTCTCATTTTGTATAAAGCCTTTGATCATTCCATCACTACCCTACGACCGACATTCAAATCGCTCCAAATTACACTTAGAGCCTGACTCCTGTCCTTTTTTCTCCTCTCCGGGATGGTGGGATAGGCCTATCAGGACTACCCTAGCAGTCCGAGTCTGGCGAAGCTCGGGAAGCGCGTCGAGCAGTGCGCTATCGCGTCGCACGTAGTGGCAAAAGGCAAGCAAAGGTTGTGGGTTGTGTTCGTCACAGGACCGCGCGGCGGCTACATCCGGACAGGCTGTGCTACTGAGGATCTCTATCTAATCTGATCCAGCTCAGGCAGCTCGGCCCAGAGCTCACTACTACAATGGTTAGTCCTGAATTGACAACGCTCAATTCTCGCTATCCCACAGATAGGTCAAGCAGAGCGGCAGTCGGTCAGACTCTCAGGCTAGAGGGAGAAGAATCCAATCTCCTTTATTCATCGGCTCAGTGTCCTCGTCTACCGTCCTGAACTTCTATTCATAGCGACTAGACATATCTCCTCCTTAGTCCCTCCCTTTTCACAAATTCATTCTGCGTCACCTATCCACGTACGTTCCTTCTCCTTCATTTACATTATTCAAACTCGTACCTCTGATGTCGACAAGTACTTATGAAAGTGCAAGTTCTTAATACCTCACTTTTCTGTGTCTTCGCTCTTCCTCGGTTCTGGCAATTCCTTACCCGCCGTCAAAACCCTACAAGGCAAACGGAGTTTCCTGTACCCCCTTTCATTTCGAACTCACAACGCATGCCCGATAGATACGCTTCTCTCGCACATAGTGTGCGAGTAGAAACGGAGTGGTGGCGCTGGATGAGAGGTCAGAATAAAGTCACCTGGTTGGTAATTAACGAAGGAAGCTAAAGAAGAGACGATGAATATAGAAAAACTTGGAAGACAACACATGAAACGCCGATGTCCTACTTACAATGCTTTTGCTCAAGCTTCGATCAAGGCCCATATCCATTAACACCGGACCCGCTGTCAGCCAGTGACCGATGCGGTCCTTTGAAACGGGGAAACAGGTAGTTGAACTTATGATTGGTGCAGCTTCAAATTGCACCCCAGTCGATCTTCTGGAAGGATTAAATTAGAATGGGGAACCTATGTTGCCGGAAAGGCAGGCAAGACGCTTTGAAGACGTTTAACCTTCACTCTTCTTGCATTCAGTAAAGGGTTCGACAGGTCGGAGAAACGAACGTCCGTTGGCAGCAGAGAAACAGAATCCCTAGAAGAACCAAAATAAACAACACATGAGGTACGTGGATTTCCAGACTGCGCTCAAGTTGGACCAAACCCAGTCAGATGACGCATCTCCGACAATTGTGAACCTTTTGGCTTGACAGGGAACACGATTCATGATGGTGTTCTCTGTCACGAGTCTTGAAAATACTCACTGGAGCTAGCTACTCAGCGGAACCCTCGTTTGACACGCTGGTGTAAAGGTGAAAATACATATAAACTCCACAATCGAACTATAACTATTCATCGTCGAATCGAGACTACCTACGAGTTCATTATATCTCTCCTTATTCCTCTACTCTAACGATGGAGTCCGGACCAACAATTATATCGCCCGGGTCGTATCGCGACTATCACGCCAGAAAACTTCTTGCCCGTCACCAGCAGGAAATTATCAGAAGAGAAAATCGCCTTCCCGAGCGTCTTGAACCCTGTCTTCAAAGGCGGTATCTTAGGCATTAAAATCGGAATTATTGGCGCAGGCGCAGCTGGGTTGTACGCTGCTCTGATTCTCGATTCGCTGGGTCCCAGCGTTACCTATGAGGTGCTTGAAGCCGATCCCATGAAAACCCGTGCCGGTGGAGGAAGACTATACACCTATCAATTCAAAGAAGGCGGTCCTAATGACTACTACGTACGTGTTGTCGAGCCTTGTCATGGGAAAATTTGCGATTAAACCCAATTTTTTTTTCTGAAGGATATCGGCGCAATGCGTTTCCCGAAAATACCGTTCATGAAACGTGTCTTCGACATGATCCTACCCAGTGCGTTCCCAAATCCTAAACCAGCCAAATCTCCAATTGCGGACAAACTCGACGTTATCAACTACGTGATGGACAACGACAACAACCTCACAGACATCAACGGAATTTGCTATACTCAAGAGCAACTGAAGACCGCCGGAAACGATCCTTTTAAAATCGGAATGAGCCCTGACCGTGCCAATCTAATGGTTGAAGCCGCAATTGGGGTGTTCAAGGCTGGTTTGCGACAGAACTTCGACGACGGATGGCGACAAATGATGACGAAGGACGGTTACTCGACTCGTGGTTATATGATGCTTGAGAAGGATTATAACAGCTGGGTCCGTTTAGCCCTCTCAAGCCTATGCGTACGATGTTGACAATCAGCTTGCAGGAGGTCGATCAATTGGAGCTCTTTCAAACCGCGACAAACCTCTATGACTGCGCTCTTTCCGAGACGGTCATGGATTCCCTCGATTTCGATTACGATCCAAACACCCCTACACAGTGGTATTGCATTCAGTAAGATTTTCGTCACTATAACATTACACAAAATCCTCATTTCTATTATTTCGACTCGCAGAGGTGGTGCGGGGCAAATCGCCGATACCATGGCCAAGGCCTGCCAAGGACCTATCTACAACGGAAGACGTGTTACCGCTATCGAACCGGTCGTCTCTCGAGATGGCATTTCTCGCTCAGTCAAGCTTAGATACACCGCCGACGGAGCATCGGTAGAGGCCAACTACGACCATGTCATCTCGACAATTCCGCTCGGGGCGCTTCGCATGATCGACACCTCCAAGTGTAACTTCGATCCTAAGCTCCAGACCGCCATCCGTGCGCTCCATTACGACTCGAGCGTCAAAGTTGCGATACAGTTCAAGGAGAGATGGTGGGAGAAGCCGGAGTATACCAACGGATTCCCGCACAAGGGTGGCGTTTCGAGTACGGACAGGCCGACGCGTACAGTGGTTTATCCGTCATATGGTATTGATGGCAAAGCTGGGTTCGGAGCATCAATGATCGTCAGCTATACATGGGCCCAAGACGCCTTGCGCGCTGGGTCATTGGCAGGAGATGGAGCGGAAATATTGATAGATCGTATCTTGATGGACCTCTCGCACATGCATGGTATCGCGCCAGACGCACTGACGAAGATGGTGGTGACATACAACATATTTGACTGGTACGGCGATAAGTACTCCATGGGTCAGTACTATCATGCACTTTCCTCAGCGGTGAATTGTTCTAGCCTTACTCCTGTTTTCAGGTGCATTTGCATTGTTCGGTCCTGGACAGTTTTCTACAGTATACCCTGAGGTGACGAAGCCACCCGCTGGCCGTGTCCACCTTGCTGGTGAGGCAACCAGTGTTCATCATGCGTACGTCAGCCGGGAATTTAGTCTAAATATTTATCTAAATTCTAATACCGCTTTAGTTGGGTCCTTGGAGCTTTCAACAGCGCTTACCGTACAGTTCATGAAATCGTGAGTATTTAATCTAATTCGGTTCTTCCACAGATGTCCTGACAATCTTTGTTACCAGCTCTACGCCGAGGGGGAAACAGAATTGATCAAGAAGCTTCAGGACATTTGGGGAACAGTTGACGAAGTAGACGACCCCCTGCTGGGACATCAGGTAGCGCTTGGGCAGAGGTTAGTTTCGAAGAAATCAGCTTGATTATTGGTGGAAGTGAAACAGGCCACGGGAATAAGTGCAGAATCAAAATAAGTTGTGTTTTCTACACGAGATCATCAGAATCAGTCTTGTCCTTTAACTTTGCACATGAATATATGGCGTAGGCTTAAACTGTGCAGTTACAGAGCTGGGTTACCTACTGACCTTCATTGTGAATGTGAACGGACTATTTTCTATGTCGTCCACTTCCCGAACTTCTTGCCCGGTCTGGTCATTACTGGCACCCGTTTAAGATGAATGATAACAGTGTTTTGTGGAGTGGAAAAGAAATCTGACAAACGGCTTTGCGCACTTCGAGAGCAAGGAACTTAAGGAGACTGCGGATCACCAGAATTGGCAATACCCAGAATAGAAACGACCACGAAGCAAGGGAATATGCCAGTTTTTCAGTTCTACATGCCCTGCCTTCGTCGAAAGACATATACATATGTAGTTAAAAGCCGTGATCCGAGGAGCTTTAATCACATTTTATCCCTCGGGTAAGGTCAAAGGATAACGGCAATACCAATACCCGATGGATTCTAAATCATCGGGATAGTAGGCTTCGCTTGAATCCCCACTCTAAGGTGTACTGTAATTAGAAGGGTTTCACATTCAAATATGCTACTTTGAACGTCGCGCGCTTGGCGGACTAAACTCGAATGTATTTGTAGCCTTCAAGCCATTTGGTTTTATTAGCGTTCGACTGCAGGGGGGCTTGCGACTTTCTTCGCACTGTCTGGGGAGTACACGTGGCTTCATTGGTGGAATGGCCGACATGGTGGTTGGACGCTTATTTTAACTGCAAGCGTTCACCAATGACACTATTCATAAAAATAACCAACATTTCTGTGTCAGGGCATCACCGGTAGGCGAATCCCCGGCACAACACAAAAAGGCCATATGGAAAATCTGTTCTCGGGTTTACCACCCTACATCGATTTTCAACTCGCGCCACACACGAGCGCTAAGCTCGCCCGGCGCTTACTCGCCACAACGCCAATTTACGGGTTCATGTTCTCTGGATAAAATAAGGAAAAATACGTAACTGTGACATATTCAGGTGCATAAACCCGTTTGTTAAAGAAAATTTAGTCAACTTCGCTATTTTAGTACACTGGGGTCAATATGGCGTGATTGTCCTTCGGTTTGCGTTATCAAATATGCGTTAAGATATGACGACCTTCCAAGTCTCACACTTGGCATTTCGTCAGTACTTGTCTGATCAGACAGACGATATGTTGTTCTGAATTTCCTTCTTCAAACGAAATTCTGCAGCGTATAACTTTATCCCGCTCCAAGGTACCCACTGTCTGCCAGCGTCTTCCCACGTTGGAGCTGCTTGGTGAAGGCTCCGTGTTTGTGTTATTTTCGTATACACTCACGCTCTTACTATTTGTGGACAGTATCGAACTTTAGCCCAAGCTTTGGAGCTCAAATATAATGTAGCTCTTATCTGGGGACGACAAACAGAATCAGATAAGGTTTAACGATACATTATTTAGCGAGACATGATTTTAGTTATGAAGGCGCCTGTATTCTACTTTGAGTCGGCGCGGTGCCAATGTACTTTTTCTGCACACAGGATCAGCCCCACAGCAAATAGTTTGATCTGCACGAGCATTCTTGTCGTTTAAAGTATTTTTTCCTTTGGTAGCTAAATATGAAGTGATGTAGGGTATAACACGGGGGCAAGCCTAGAACTGCCCTAGCCCTCATGCCTCAAAAGAACGAAAAGAGTTGCATCTCCTACATCACACAGGCGCAGCGGATAAAATTGGACCATTGATTTTACAGTCCCTTTTGCCTAGGCCCGCGTTATCAGAGCTAAGAGCTCTCGAATTCTTGTTATTCCATTGTTTCGTGTCGACAGCGTGGAGATATCTGATTCCAGGGCTGTTCAAAGTATTCTAAATTCTAATTCAACAGTTCTTTCTTTGAAAAACGTTGTGCTTTGAGCATGCATCTGTGGAGCCTGCCAGAATCCTGCGAGGTGACGAAGTGCCTTGCGACATTTCTGAGGTATTTGTCGTGAGTTTCTGAGCGATGTACCGTCATTTTCTATGGGAGCACATTTTAATTTCCGTTTCTGCAATCAGATAAAAGGCGACTGCAGTTTGAGTATTCGACAACTGACAGCACCGCGCCTTCAAGCTTCAGCCTTAGTTCTCAACTTACTACTCATCCAACATGTTCGCCTCTCGATTCTTCGTCTCCTTCTTGGCCATGACCGCCCTCGGGGCCTATGCTAGCCCAGCGCCCGAGGTCGAGAAACGTGCGACGGAGGTATCCGATGTCATGACCGTCATCGGGACCCTCCAGAGCACTACGGCGGCGATCATTCCACAGCTGAGTACGCCATATCCATTTACCATGATCATTCATTATCTTAATTCGCTTCTAATTCTTAGATGCTCTGGTCTCAAGCAACAAAGCGACTCAGGCGTCTGTCACTCCGCTTGCTTCCCAACTCGTCACCGCCTTCAACAAAGCTAGCGCATCTTTGAACGTCATGTCTCCCGTCCGCTCTGCCTCTCAAAGCGATGCCCAGACCGTTGCGAATGCGATCTCGCCTGTAATTTCGGTAAGCTAAGGTGCCGTCAATATTGTGTGAATTTTGATCTCAATTCGCATCAGGATGTTGCCGTCGCGTTGAACGCCGTCCAAGTGGTTGTGCCTGAACTGTCGATAATTCTTGCTGAACTTGGGCTCGGCGTCGCCATAAACGAGGTCATCGTTGGACTGAATATCGTAATCATCGGCGTCGTTACTCTCATTTCTGGATTGTAAGACCTTCTTCTCGTCACAAACGTAATCCGTGTGCTGAATACGAACTTTACCCCATAAGGTTATTTACCGTCTCTGGAATATTGACTAGCCTTGGGTTCGCCCTGCTCGGTCTTACTCTAATTTTGTAGACCATTTTTGTTTCATGGGGCAACGTATTTCGAGTTTGGTTGGAGTTTAGCTGTGAGGATTCCTTGACTATGAATTCTTTCAAATGGGTGTTTCGAAGAAATGATTTTTATCGGATTTGTACTTTAGGAGAATTTTGATTGATCGAGTATAGCCTCTGTCGCAATGTTGTCATGCACGTTAAAAGTCTTTTTCGTGCAGTCTTGTCTGATTTCGTGGATTGCCATGTAAATTTCCAACAAAACAACACCTTTTTTATTCCAATCTACTGGGTTTTTCTGGAGAAAGGTATAGTGTGTGATACAAACTACGCTCAGACCATCGCGAGGACAGATCACACCCACCCAACTCCCTTAATCAAATAATCCCGCTACGTAGTTCTCAATTTACAACTTCGCACCACTATAGAAGGAAATGACGAGATGCGCGCCCCCCGCGTCTTCGATGGTGCCTCCGAGGGTGCTGGGTCGGGCCGGGTTCGTACCAAAGCAGTCCGTGACGATGGCGTTGAACGAAGCCAGGCAGGAGGCCGGGCTCGCAAATTTTCCGGAAAACGAGGCGGATTGGTAACCGAAGATGACTCGTCCAGAGGTGACGATGAAGGCGGGGTCGACGGCGGAGAATTGGTTGCAGAACAAAGTCGCGTCGGTGCGCCTGGGGTTTTCAATGATATCAATGAACTGCTGTGTAAACTGGGTCTTGAGGATAGAGCTTACAAGTCGCTTAAAATCGGGAAGTTTCCCGCGACGCCGGTGGATGTAGCCCAGCAGCTGGAGGCGGCGATAGCGCCCATGGAGGCGAAACCGCTGGTGGCGAGGAGGACGTATTGGATTGGGAAACGCATTTTTGAGTCGATATGTCTCTGCACGGAGGTAGAATTAGCACGCTATTCGATGCGTAAAGGTAGAACTTGAGCTTCACTCACCAAGTTTTTGACTGGAGGGAGGCTCTGCTTTTTTCTTCAAACACTGGCTGCTTTATAAAGAATCGGAGTCTGATATAGCTGCGTAACAAACGTTTGCTGATTTGCTTGCCAAGAAAATGGAAGTCCTTGCTCGTGCCCTAAAAACATGACTTGACAGGGCTTAAGCTCGTCTACAACAAAATCGGCGTCGTTGGATGCTCTTCAAAAATCTACTATGCGGGTCCCGTCTTTAATTTACGGTGGAAACGGTTAGTTCTTGTCATCGAATCCATCCTGAAAGGCAGATTAAGCATAGGCTGGACGTTCTTCAAAAAACTGTCGATACGAGAAAGGCAACGAAGCGGTTTCTGCCGTATGTTCGCTCCTCCTTAGTTTTTCCATGCAGATGTGATGCCACTTTTTCTTCTCTGTGGTTGGATTACTTACGATTTGGTATAGTAACACGTCGCGGTCTTTGAACGTGGATTACCCCACCAGCTGCGATTCCTGTTAGGCAACCGACCAGTACGGGCCCCGACCGATTCTGACGGACACCGTACACAAGCGACTGGATTGAACAAGACAAACTACTAGATCATGTTCTGTCTAACAACTGATCAACGTGTGTGTCAATGAGGTGCCCGTTTTTCTACCTTTGGAGAACAAACTTTATCTGGTTGTGACGACACCGTACGATTGTCAGGAGACGTTTCAGTGGATTTCAATTGGAAATTGGCTTCTTAGCAATAAGTAGAGTTGCTTGAAGTGCGTTCTTTTTAAAAGTAATGTTCCCTTATACTCTTCGCCACAGTAAATTCTTACTATTCTGTAGATTGATATGCCTCCTGTCTAGTGCTTGGAAGTCCGGTCGCAAAACTGCAAAAAGACCGTAACCGAACCGGACCCAGACTGATGAGGACCGCAAAACCCGAGGACCGATGAAGACCGTTAACCGCGGTCCGGTTAACGGTCTACCATATTCTCGAAAATCTGAGGACCGATGCGAAACCGGTTTTAACCGGTTCCAACCGGTCGTTCGGGCTGTAATTTTACACGTAAATACCGCCAATAAATACCTTTCCGACGACTCTAAGATCATAATTTTAAACGAAAAACTCATAAAGTTACAGTCAAATTCGTGAAATTACTCGAATTCAACTACATTTATGTCTAATTTCCTTAATTGTCAGTGAATATTCGTGTTTTTGACCTCATTTTGGAGAGGAAAATAGCTGTGTTTTAATTAGCTAGCTTAAATCCATTCTAGTGGTGTTAATACCCGCTAATTTCACTGATTAAATGGCTAAATACTGATCTGGGACTGTAAATAGAGGGAAAAACCGGTTTTTAACCAGTCCTGAACCGGTTTTGACCGTAACTGGTCAAGACCGGTTCATAGACCGGCAAAAAACCGACCTTAACCGGTCTACTGCAGTCCGGTTCGGTTTTTTGCACTTTCTGAATTTTGATAGACCGGTCCCGGTCTGCGGTTAAGGCTCTCGAGGCCAAAAAACCGGACCGGACCGGACTTTCAAGCACTACTCCTGTCATATTTTTCCAGGCGAATGCTATAGCTAAAAAGTTGCAGGCGTATGCCAAGACCTCAGCGGCCCCCACTAACTATGTAGTTTGAACTAACCGCCACTAATGCATACTACCAGCTGGTGATTCCCGTAGTTCAAAAAAATATGCTTCGCCAAGCTTTTGTGAACTTGAGTGGGTTCGGTATCCGCCATCTTTTCGACTAGGCATTTCGATGTTGTACCCTAAAAGCCGTGTCCCCGTTGTCATAATTAGCAGCCCAGTGATCAATGCCCGAGAGTCTTGTCAGACCCCGGTTTCGAGGAGCAGAAAAGAACAGAACTAGAAAATTAAGGAACAGAATCTATAGAGGAAAATCTGCTGCTAATGTCAAGCTTGGACGTAGGGAAAGTCATGTTCCGTTTGAGCTGGCGAGCATTCTCCTCGTATATGCGTAGAATTCGGAACAAGGAGTAACAGATGGCGGTTGAGGCGGAAATGGCTACCGCTCTATCTAGTTCGTCTTCTTAGGTCGTACTACACTAGCACTAGAACCTGCAGTCTCAGAAAAAACCAAAACAATTAGAACATCGGTGACTAGAGCTTGAGCAAGTTTACTGTTTGACTCGCAGTTCTCGACATTCGAAATTTCGCGACATCAAAATCGGACTTGTACAACCCCGCATTTTTTCTTCCTACTCTTACTCGAAAAGGTTCATCTGGGCTGGATTAAAAACGAGACGTCTTATACTGGTGGAAAAACCCAAGTCGTGCTCGAATAATATTATAATTATAATTCAAAAAGCGACGCGTCGTCGTCGCGCCGACGCTTCCGAAAATAGAATTGATGCCATCATTGTAATCCATCATCTTATCTAAGCATTGTGGTGAACTGTCGCCGAGTCGCGACACTCTTGTCCTCTCCACTCCTCTGCGCGCCAGTCTCCGTGTCCTACATAAGTACGCCAGCAACGCAATTTCTTACTCGTTTGTTTGCCGCATGTGGTAGGTTGATGCTCAAAACGTGTTGTGTGATGAGGAATCTCTTTCTTATTGCTGTTTTTTTTTCTCTTCAGGACCTCTGTTCATTGTTATGTACTACAAGCCTTACGACCCGTCGCTTCGCGACGGTGGGGTTCGCTTCGCTCACCCACCTGCTACGCTCCGGGTCGACAGCTTGCTGGGGGGCTGCGCCCCCCAGACCCCCCGCCCGCGCACCCCCACACGAATACTTAGCACTGAGAGGGGCTTTGCCCCTCTCTATTGGAATTATTTAAATGCAGTAAACGAAAAAATGCAAGACAGAAGCAGGCAGTCTCGCTTCGCTCGCCTCCATGCTTCTGCCTTGCATTTTTTCTACTCCTTCCTACATTTGAGTGAAGTAAATCAAATCCAAGTGCTCTGAAATACACCTTTATCCAAATCTTCAAATACAGGATAGTGAATGTGCTGATCAAAGTTTAAGATAATTTATTACAATTACAAACATTTGTAATACAGATTAATGGTGTGGAAAAGAAAGAGGAAGATGGGTTGCAAGTGGATGTGAATGGCCACCACCCTGTCATGGCACCTTCCACCTCCACACCAACATGGTGGGCTTCCACATTGATGTGTGGGTGATCTCGTTGCAGCTGGGGGATGGGTTCTGCAAAGCGAGTGACCATGCAACAGATGGCGGGTGGAGATGCCCACCATCCGCATAGCCTCCTTGTGATGTGGCGGTGGCAATCGTCATGTGGTGGAGGGTAGGATGTGGCAAGACCGGCTGGTACCTCCTACAGCTGGCAGGTGCGCTCCTCGGAGTGAATGGCCACGCTGCAGACGACGTGTGGGGTTTCCCACCATCCACATAGCCTCGTTGTGATGTGGAAGATCAGGGTGGAGGATAGGATGCGGTGACAAAGCGAAGGGGGGACAGGGTACTGGGAGTGGGATGCGTCAGTTGTTAGCTGCATGGCGGGGGGTCGACTTTGACCGGCGCTCTCAGCTTCCGCGTTAGGTAGAGAGGAAATCCTGGGATGGATTTAGTACCGAAGCGTAGCAGAAAGAGCATGACGGGCGAAAGTGCGAAGCACTTTCCCGACACATGCTCTCGGATCCTGACCTAACAGGGTGTCCGAACAACGCTGCGATGGGTGGGCGGGTTGAACCACTCCATGCAGCAATGACTGTAGTAACCATATTAAATCCTAATTTCGTTACCCTGTAAGAGTCAGAATACGAAAGCACATGCCGAAGGTGAATAGCATGGAGTAGCAAATGTCTCAAAAATTTGCGAGGTGAAAATGGGTGTGGAGGGTGGGTGAAAACGACGAGGCGGGTGCGTCGACGCACCCGAAGCGGCGACCGCACGTCTCACCAGAATCGCGACATGACGGAGAGAAGGACAAAGAGCTGCATTGTTCGTTGGGTCAACGAAAAATGATGGGTGAGTTGTCACGTGCTTTCCGCTTGTTCGAAGTCCGCATTCTAATCTAAGCTGCGCTAAGACGAGAATATCAACTTTGACCGGCGCTCTCAGCTTCCGCGTTAGGTAGAGAGGAAATCCTGGGATGGATTTAGTACCGAAGCGTAGCAGAAAGAGCATGACGGGCGAAAGTGCGAAGCACTTTCCCGACACATGCTCTCGGATCCTGACCTAACAGGGTGTCCGAACAACGCTGCGATACCCAACTATTAGGAGCCTGGCGACGCATAGGAGCGTGCGAGGATACCCAAATATTAGGAGACAGGCCACAAATAAATTCTTGAGGGAAATAGACTGAAATTGCAAGTATATCAACTGATTAATTGTCTTCTGTTAAGTGTTCCTTTAGGTATGAGCCACTGTGCAGTGTTAGACACGGCAGAGAGAAAGGTCTGAAAAAGGGGGGGGGGATAGCTTTGCGTTTTCCTTCAGTATTCGACCTGGATGGAGATAGTTTGTGCCAGTACATGCTGGACATGATACAATGATCAGATTTCCCTCCTTAACAAAGGTGTATTAGCAAGGGAGAACAACAAAAGGTTGTGACTGAAAAGGCATGATGGACTTGGAGCCAAACTCTTATTCAATCGGGGTGGAGGAAGATTATTCATTACTTCATGACGGAGCGGTTTGTTGTCAAATATATATATAGCATTAGCAGGGCACAGGTGTAGCAATTCACCAATTACAAAAATAGCCCAAGTGATGAATGAGGGAGGATTATGTCCATTACACGTAGCGGTAGCAGGAGATCGACAGAGCCGATTGTCAATTACACCAGTAGCGGTCGTAGCATATGACATGACGCGCTGACGAAGGCGCGACCGCGGCAATGGCAGGCTCACAGCGACCCGCAAACTCAAGCGGTGTGACCCGCGAGCTTAAACGCGTCTCCGGGAACCTCATTTGGTGATCTGGAATGGAATTGTGAATAAAGGAAATATTAGTGGGAAAAGGATAGGTGACTTATCTTTTAGTTCTCCGAGGAGCTCAGCAGGGCGAGGTGTTCCAAAACCATGGTCCGATTTCGAGTGGGTAGCGTGAACTTGAAGGTGTAGCATGGTGCGTGGTGCGTGGTGCGTGGTGCGTGGTGCGTGGTGCATGGTGCATGGTGCGTGTAGCGTGTAGAATGGTGCATTAGCGTGTAGTGTGGTGCATTAGCGTATATGTGGTGCATTAGCGTGTATGTGGTGCATTAGCATATGGTGCATTAGCGTGTACGTGGTGCATTAGCGTGTAGCGGAAAAACTAGCGCGACTCGGCGATACTGGAGGTGCACCGGCGAGCGCCATCCCAGATATGGGGCATCCCAGACGTGGGGCATCCACCTGCAGAGTGGGAAAAGCATGTAGCACAGCTCAACGGCGCACCCCGATGAGCTGTCATCCCGAAAGAAACGGGGAAAAAGGTAGCGCGACTCGGCAATGCTGGAGTTGCACCGGCGAGCGCCATCCCGTACATGGGGCATCCACCTGCAGAGTGGGAATAGCGAGTAGCAGTAGCACAGTTCATCGGGGCAACCCGATGAGCCGTCATCCCGCCTTGGGGCGAGGCATCCACTAATTGAGTGGGAAGGCAAGTTGATTGCGAAAGATATGGTCGGTGGTAAGCTGAATGACTAGCAAACTGTGAGGGGGCCTATAATGAGAATGAAAATACGTAGCTGTGGGTTCCCCATATGCTTTTGGGTGCCAATCCGACTGCTGACACGTGTCCTTCGCGTCGTCCTTCGCGTTCTCGGTACGGTCTTGAGTCACAATGTGAGTCGGTAAAGGGGTTCTGAGAGGTAACAGCAGACTGAAAACGACGAGGCGGGTGCGTCGACGCACCCGAAGCGGCGACCGCACGTCTCACCAGAATCGCGACATGACGGAGAGAAGGACAAAGAGCTGCATTGTTCGTTGGGTCAACGAAAAATGATGGGTGAGTTGTCACGTGCTTTCCGCTTGTTCGAAGTCCGCATTCTAATCTAAGCTGCGCTAAGACGAGAATATCATTTTCACAACGTACCCCGGTTCTGTCCTCGTCGGTCGTCGTGGCATGGCATCGGAACACTGAATGACGGTGCGAGATGGGTTAGCAGTGTAGGGACAGTCGTTTTCGTGACTTACCTGCTAATTCTCCTCGAAAACCCTCAACTTCCAGCCCACATCCCTCGTTGGAGGGGAGGGGCACACAGAACAGTGCAGGGCGTCGCTTCGGCCTCTTGAGAGTAGGGCAGGGGGACAGTAGGGAGGCGAGACGGTGTACAGACGTGGGAGGGTAGAGCACTGCAAAGAGGGGGTTAATTATCTGCACCGTGGGGGGGTCATTTTCACGACGTGGCATCCAAATGCTGTACGGGGGTGCGAGGTGGGTTAGTCGAGTGTCGGCGGTCATTTTTGTGGCTCACCTTGGAATTCCCCCCTCGAAAACCCTCATTTTGTGGCAACAAACCAAAAGGGAGGGGGATGGGGTACTGGGATGTGGGCTGTGTCAATTTGTTAGCTGTGCGGCGGGGGTTATTTCAACGACATACCTGGGTGTTGTTGTCGTCGTTGATCATCGTGATGTGGCGTCGGGGGACTGAATGACGGTGAAGATGGATTAGCAGTGTGGGGGCGGTCGTTTTTTGTGACTTACCTTCTAATTCCTCTCGAAAACCCTCAATTTCTGGCCCACATCCCTCGTCGGAGGGGAGGGGCACACGGAACAGTGTGGGGCATCGCTTCGGGGTCCTGGGAGCAGGGCAGGGAGGCGGTAGTCGTGCGAGACGACGTACTGACGCAGGAAGGCCGGCCAGCACTGCAAAGAGAGGGCTGGTTAGCTGCACAGTGGGGGGTCATTTTTGCAACATACCTTGGTGTCGTCGTTGCCGGTTGTCGTGACGTGGCATCCAAACGCTGAGCGGGGGTGCGAGGTGTGTTAGTCGAGTGTCGGCGGTCATTTTCGTGGCTCACCTTGGAATTCCCCCTCGAAAACCCACATTTCACGCCCATTTCCGGCTCACATCCCTCACAGGAGGGGAGGGGCACTCGGAATCGTGCTGGGGGTCGTTTGAACCATGTTGGTTGGCGGCAGAGAGAAGGGGATGGTGGTTGGAAGGAAGGATGGTGATGGGACGTGGCGCCATGGAGTGTGAGAACCGTTGTCGTTTCGGGACTCTAAAGAGAGGACGGAGTGGCTTAGTCATGCTTACTAAGATTTGTCAGCCCGTTCTCTGTTATGTATAATATATATCCTCCTGACGTTGGCCTCGAGAGTTCTACTTCTAGGATCGCGCGATCGCGTATGGAACAATGTTTTCTTTCATTTCATTGAGCCGCCCCACGCCCATATGGTTGTCTTCGCAAGCGACGATGGAGATGACGATCACTGAGTCCACCCACGCCTGTTTCGTTATTTTCGCAAGCAACGATGGCGGTGACGAAGGCAGGGTGAAGATGACGAGGAGTTGTTCTTCATGACGAGGGAGGACACCAGCCAGCAGGTGCATCTCTGGCGGCGGCGCACATAGACTAGAACTGGAGTTTGAGGAGCAGAAGATGCTGGGGATGGTTGGCAGGGAAGAAGAGGCATTGGCACGAAGACGTTCATATCCCAACTTCCCTTCCTCCCCAAGCCGTCGTGAAGCCGACATTCACATTCAGAATCGTTCCTCTTGGACTCTCCCCTCTCGCGACCCACCCACTCCGCCTCGCCCCGCCCCGCCCCGCACTTCCCCGCCCCGCCCCGCACTTCCCAGCCCCGCCCCGCACTTCCCAGCCCCGCCCCGCCCCGCCCCACCTTCCCCCTTCCCTCCCCCTCCTCCCGTCCCGGCCCTGTCTCGGCCTATTCCTCCCCTCCGTCCCATATCTCGTGCCTCGCCGACGTCGCCGCTGACAAACAAGCATTCCCTGCCGCGCCTGCCTAACCCCCCTCATTCCAGCCCCTGAGGAAGGCAGCTCCAGAACCCCCACCACCCGATACCGGGTAGCACCACAACCCAGGGTACTGGAGCTTAGTGCCCCCCCTACGCTGACAACTACGATAGCAACGCAACGCGACACTCAACCCCGACGGTGACTCGCGCTGGCTCTGCCCTCGTCATCCCCTCGCGGGCGGGTTGCACGTCACTCGCACCATCGGTGGCTGGCTGTGAGGGGACCCCACTCCTCCTCGTCTGGTAGAGGGCGGAGTCGGTTCGTACGGCCGGCGGGGCGGGGCAGGGCGGGGGTAGAGCTGCGAATAGGATGGGTCGTTCCCGTTGGTGTTTGGAGCGCAAGGCGCAGGGCGCGGGGATGTGAGGGGGGACGGGTGATGTTGCGGTGGTGCCTGTGCATCTGGACCTTGGAGACGCTGGGATGCGATGTGCACGGATGCTTCTAGAGCGCAGCTGGTGCTAGCGCCTGGGAGGATGGGTGGGGGGAATGGGAGCTGTGGGGGGACCAGTCCAACCCGTGGAGGGGCGGCGTCGTTGCCGGGGGTGACGCCTGCGTGTCGGTATTACTCGGTCGTCCAAGGGCGCCTGCTCCTGGCAGGTGCAGCGTGAGCGCACGAGACGACGGTGGAAACTAGGAATGGACAGACAATGCGTTCTGCTGGCCATCTGGTTCTGTCCGGGAGCTGCGGCCACATCAAGATTCGACAGGAACGCTGGGATCCTTGAATTTCCAAGTTCGCTCCCATCCCATCTTGCCCTCCCACTTGAGGTCGTCATGAAGCCAAGTGAAGCCAGCGTTCAAAACGGTTATACACACGTGACTAAACCCTCCAGCTCTTGCCCTCGCCCACGTCGGTCAACTCTGCTACGGCATCGGCGCTGAAGAAGGTACGGCGGGCATTGGCAACCTGATCTGGTGGTGCCGCTGGTACCAGTCACTGTGGTTTTTTCGCTGGGCCAGGTGGTGGACTACGTGGAAACAAAGACTTCAAATTTCTTGTGTCTTGCTTTGCGTTTCTGTAATACAGCAGACGCCCGACCCCGCCCGCCTCATTCCTTTCTTCCCCCATCCCGCCCATCAGGAGGCTGCCCCTACCGCCCGCCACCCATTATGCTATTAGCAGCACCATCACATGCTTTAGTCGTCGTCTGCACCAACCGGCGACAACTACGATCGCACTTCCACGCGACGCGACGCGCTACTCGATGCCGACCCTGGCTAGTGCTGGCACGGTCCGCCTTTCCCTTCCCCTCCCCTCGCGGGCGGGTTGGGGTGGTACTCGCATCGTGCCGTCGACACCAAGTTCAAATGGGAATATGGCGCGTTGTTTGTGAGATGTCAGTTTTAGAGAAGAGGTGTGGTAAAGGAAGGAGTCGATTCGGGAGGCGATGATGGATGGGGCGCGGATGTTGAGGCGCGGCGGAGGCGATGATGGGTGAGGCGCAGAGGAGGCGAGGATGGGTACGGAGCGAGGGGGGACCACTGGTCTTGCGGCGGGGAGAGGAGAGGAGAGTGGATGGAGGTGCAGTAGGATGTGGATGGGAAAGAACCGACTTTTCGTTGGGATGAGTGTGTCGATGAGATGAGCGTGGGCGCGGGCGGGTGTGGAAGCGGACACGAACATGTAGAGGACGTCTGGAGGCCGACGCTCCGTTCTGCATATTGATAACTGGCCAGTATCTTCAAGGTGTAGCCTTAGGCTTGTTCTTTCGTGAGTCTAAATTCGGACGCCCTGCCCTTTTCTCCCGCTGACGATGACCCAGCCTCGTGAGATTCAAGTATACTTCATTGCCTTGTTCTCCCGCCCGAGACGACGCTGAGTGCACTCAGATTCTAACGAGCCTCCCTGCGACAGATTCAGAAAAACTCGCATAAGCATTGCTCATGCGGGTATATTTTCCGGGTCGGACGTCCCGCTGACGGTCTCTTTGGCGTCTGCATCTGCATCTGCTCTGCTGCACCTGCTCTTACCAATGCTCTTTGCTGATCGTGGTTTGATCTGCGCAGCTATAACAGCAACCACAAGAGCGTCGGCGGTGCTTGACCTGGAATCTGTTGTTCTTCTGAATTTGCCTGCCTTCAGCGGGAGGAAATGAATGCTTATTTGATGCGACTGTTTTGGTATTTTCTCCTGTTTTTTCTTGATCCTTTTTTCGTTTCGTAAGGATGATATGAACGATCTTTTGCTGGTTTTTCTATAGCTTCTCTGGACAGTTGACCGGTTTCGACTCTGCGCTTACGCTCGATGTTGGCTCGATCGTCTGTTTCTACGGCCCAGTCATCCAGACTTTTGCATTGCCGCTTCCATTTTTTTCTTTTCCTAAATATTTTTGAAAGGTTGTCTCGTTGACGGTGATGATTATTATCTGCATTGATTACTGGGTGCTTGCCATTGTCAGTGTCTACTCCATTGTGTTAGGTTGCCATATTCTACAGCTTTGATATTGTCGTCGTCATGGATGGCATTATAATCTTACATTCCTCCTTTGTCATTTACTTTCATCTGTCTAAGTCCTTCTTTTCTCAAACGGGTTTTCTTCAACGAAGCGGCCACTACCACAACTTGAAGTGCTCCCCCACAACATGATCAACGACCCCGTCTCTCGTTCCCCGCCATCCCATTCCATGTCCACTTCCACTTCCACTCCCTTTTCCACTCCCACTCCCACTCCCCTTCCCACTTCCACTGCCAGCTCGACGACACCCATACCACTTACAAACCAACAACTCTCGACTTCCCTCTCTTCCAGGAGGTCCCAAATGATCCCTAACGATATGCCTCTCCACGACATGACGGCGCTCGGCGCCTTCGATCGTCCTGCCACACCCGTCCCAGTAGCATATAAGGGTTTTTTCCTTTGGGCGGATGTGATGAGAATCGGGGTTTTGGTTCAGAGTCTGGGAGATGGGCGGAGGAGGGGTCGCGAGAGAGACGCGCTTGATCGTGCGAACGTAGGGTGCGGAGGAAGGCGTTGTGGCTTCAGTTAACGTTGGTGGCGGTCCTCCGTTGACACGAACGGTAGTTGGTGTATCGGCCTGAGTGGCACAACGCCTTACTTCTTCCCTTGAGGATAGTTCTTGGCGCTTTTTAAAGCCATTCAGGTCAGCTCGAGCACACCCCTCGAGCCACGCAGTGACTCTACGTTCTGACTTCAACCGCTCTTCCGCGTGCAGCTTCTCTACGGCGGCTCTGAGCTCCTCTCCGGTGGGTGGTGGAACGCGTTGGGTACTCGTAGTGGTAGAATTTCCGAGCTGAATCGGCTCGCTAAACTGCACCGCTTTATTTTTGGTGCTGGAATGTGGCACTATTAGTGGAAAAGGGTTGGAGAAGACATAGAAATAATACGAACCGTTCTGCTGCGGCCTCTTTCGCGTGGATGTAGCAGGTGCAAGGTGGGAAGAGGTCTGCCATGTGTGGATAGACGTGAATGTGGGTTGGTAATTTACAAAGGAAAGCAAAGGAAATATATATTGCTCAAGAACAATGTGTTTACTGGGCCACCAAATGGTACGGATGGTGGCCCATAGCTTTTTTTGGAGTTGGCAATTTCTACCATTTATGGAAATCGGTAACAAGGCTGACCGCTCGACTACAGACTGTCCCTATGGAGAATAATGCTAGTAGGTCGATACTATTCCAAGATTATAATTATAAACTTTGAATCGGCGTCTCTCTCCGAACCATGATCGTTTTTTTCTCCTCGCAATTCGAAGCTAGTTTCACACGATTTCGGGCGGTCATGAACTACATCATGTAAACCGAACCTTATTTCTGTTAAGGGGATGGATACCCAGGAACTCTCTTTGTAAGAACTGAAAAATCTCGTATGTTGTAGACGCTGTAAGGCCTGCAGAGCGTGGCCGAGGAAGGATCGTCCCAGAGACACGTAAAGCGGACAACGATAACGGCTCGATTCGTCGTAACCTGCACCGAATAGATCGACAAATAATGCACGAAAATCCCAAGTAACTTTATAACCATTAATAAAATCAACCCCCAATACTGATATTCACGACAATACAACTAACTACTCGAGTAAATAAGCCGCTCATGCATCCCCAGTACGAGCGATCTGCTATGAGGCATGAGCGAGTTTGTAGCAATCTTTCTGATCAAGCTTACCATCGTCGCCGTTCACAGATGTGTCAACCATTTAGCAGGAAACAACAGTTCCATCGTCCCTGACTGAATTTAGAGTTAGTCAATGAGGCGAGTCACCCAAAAAAAACTTGACGTACGAATCTTGCAAGGGCAGACACAGGATGTCTTGCCCGGGTTACTAACAGGAGCATTTCTGGAGACGAGCTCGCTGTTCCCGGAAATGACGGTTGGGTTTGCGACAACCGCGACGGCGATGAGGGAGGTAAGAGCGACGAGGGTGGAAAAGAAGCGCATATTGAGGTGTCGACTTGAATCTGGTCCGCTGGTTTGCGAATGAGGACCCTCCTTGATCGTCAGTCCCTTTTATACCTAGCAAGAACAAAAACGGACGGACAATGAAACGAGAGAAAAAAAGAAATAATCCAAGAAAAATTCTACATGGGGAAACGCTAGCTGCAGGTAGATTCTTATCGATAAGGAGGCCGGTCATCTTCTCATCTCAAAGCGACACAAAGGAGCTGAAAAGCCTAGTCGAGATTCAAAATTCACTGCTAACTGACATTTGAGGCGACATAGAGGCGCATACAATTTGACAGTGATTTTGACTGATGCAGGAACGCACCCGGGGTTGGGAGCACTTGAAAGATTTTCAGGGAATGCGGCTCGAATAAGGGAGGAAGCAGTCGGTGATAGGGTGAGTGTGCGGATCAAGTTGTCACGGAGGCCCTTCCCGTGTCAGTCTGCTCGCTAGACTCGCTCCAGTGACTTTTTTCGATTGCCCACTGTCAGAGCTTCTGGGAGTTCAACTTCCTAATGGCGGTTAACCTTGGTTAGAATGGTTATGTGCTTTCGCCGAACGTAGTTTTTTTGCAGTTGGAGGAGGTTGGCGGTGGTGGTATAAAGGCTCAAGCAACGCGTTGAGGAAGGTCAGAATACAACTTACATTCGAAATGCGCTTCACCTCGATCACCCTTGTCTTCGCTGCCTTTTTCGTCTCTACCGCCTTGGCGGCAGCACCGATTACTCTCGTCGCTAGCCCCGACACCTCTTGCACTTGCCCGTGCTCCATCTGTAGGATGCGATTCATGTCGAAAATTTGATATATTCTAATCGCGCTGTACAGTGAGGGATGACGGTACCATCGTATCCTGCAAAGCAGCCGTCTAACTGCTTATCTCCGTGTAAGCGCCATGATTGGAATCTGATTTTTCGCTAACGAGTTTACACAGCGGTCGTCAAGACTGATGAAAGCTTCTGCTCTAACTTTTATTTCTGAGGCGAGGGTACGGGTTGTAGTTTGGATGATGATTCGTATTTTTATGTGTGAATAAACTCGATTTTTTGGGACTGAAATGCTTCGCGTGAAGTAAAAAGGCCGTCTGCGTGCCTCATCAGAGAAAATACCGATTGAATCCGAAGCAGAGAATTTGGCTACGCAGAAACGACTCCAAGAAAGTGTCAAGAATCGTCAATTCCAACAAGGTACTCAACTCGGGTCTACGACGATAAGCAGCATAACACCACGTTCCACAAGAGTCATTATCGATTATCAACAACAGGACTGAAAGTAACCTTTTGATAGCCTAATTGACCGCTAAGCGCAAGTAACACATCGGTACCTATCGTGGCTATTTATGGTGAGGTTTACCCAGTATGGTCATGACACTGAGTCATCTCCTGACCCGGACCGTAATCCACAACATATATCCCGAGGAATCGGGTATTGTGGTGAACAACCGGGGTACTAGGCTAAATGGCGGGAAGACTACGGGAACAGACGTCGACGGTCGGCCTTGAGTGAAGATATTGACAGATGACTGTTCTTGGCCTGTTCATCATGGAAGTCTATTCTACCAGTATGTCAGGCTGGCGTATGTATGAACAGCGTAGTAAAAGCTAACCACGACGGCAATATTGTGGCCCTTAGAATATCAGGCACTGGCCAGGGTGCAAGGAAAAAGTCACCAGACAGGATAAGACGAGGACGGTCCATGAGTTTAATATAAAGCTGGCGGCTTGCAAAAAAAAATTCATCGGAAAATTCCACACAGAAGACAAGAATAGGAAGGATGTGGTCAGTATTGACTGTCCGTCCAACTGTCCGTCCTTGGACCAGGCAGGAGGTGATAGGATCAGAACTGTGGGAATATATCAACTGCCATAAATAGAGTAGCCATCAATTTTCTCTCCCTCATGTTGTCGTCTCCTCCGCTCGTTCTTGTGGCTACTACGGACGCTTCGCTGTACATATCGCTACCCCAAACACCCATACAAAAATTCGTAGTATAACTAACTCCATCATCGGGTCTGAATCAGACTGATGGGTTTATGATTCAGAGGTACGAACCAGGTTCTTTCAACCAAGTCATCACCTACTCCTTTCTCTTCGACTCGCCAGACCCACTTCTGAGCTAAAATACAGCAATCATTGGATGGCGTCGCTTTCTCTGAACTCTTTAGGGTTCCTCTTTGATCAAGCCTGTCGACGCGTTCGCCTATCTAAGTCTCAATGACCTCGGCGCGACTTGACGCGTTACCGGACCCAAGAACCGAGCAGTCGAGCCTCACCACTCCAACGTGTTTCTCGCCTGCTTCACTCAATGCATGCTTTTTGTCCAGGACGTGGAAACTAGCTGCGGTGGAAAGAGATTAGAAGGCGCTGTTTCTTGGGTCTAACGAGAGGCAAACGTGGTGTCCCAAGGTATGTTTTTGGAGTTGCCTTGCGATAAGTTCACTTCAGCTGACGCGGGAGCACCTGCTTACCACAGACGAACCTCATAAACTCGTCGTTGCCTGCTTCATGCACCGAAACGAGCAAGATATCGTTATACGTTCGTTTAATTTCTGAATTTCTCGTCATCTGACCTGCTCCTCTTCCGAACCACTTCTCAAATCTAACATCTATTATCTGCTTTCATATCGACAAGTTTCACCCGTAGAGGACGATACTTCTCCAACAAACGATATTCCCTATACAATCGATCTCGTTTTGTTGACTTCTGTCCTTGACGATGAAAAGAAGCGAGCAGAGATTTTTTTTTTTGGTCAAACCATGGATATATCCGGGTCTTGGGTCGTCATTCCGTACGTTGGTATATTCTCCTGCGACTAATATTCACGCACTAGATACGCTTCGACGCTCGTCGTTGATCACTTAAACCTCGTAATATCATTCATGGGTCTTGTCATTTCCCTTTCCCGCCTTACATCCATCAAAAGCACTCATATCTGTGAGTATTTAGAAAGCACGCCGCAGGTACTGCTCGCTGGGCCAACGCGTTACCATTTCTGCACCTTCTGGCCGCTTGGTGCGTTCACTTCAACAGCGTCGAGTTTTATGAGCCGACGTCGTTGTTGATCTGTCGTGATTGTTCGTTATGTTTTCTATTTCTGTTCGACTATTTTATCGAAGCTTCATCTTTCTTGACCACCTTCAATCAGATCCCTCCAAAAGACAACTACTACATACAAGTGAGTAGTTCCGAAGTTCGCCATTATTTTTATCGTTTGATCTGGTCCCATCCGCAGAGACTCCCATCGATCACGATTCCCGATGGATAGGTAACACACGTATGTGCGTCCGTCAAACTCCCATGTTAGACGGAGGAGCCTTCGATCACTTCGTTATTGCGCTGCCTTATCTATTCTTCATGTTTAAGACACTATATCTCGCACTCTGAGTCTGGCCATTCCACTTCTCGGCCTCTTCCATCGTATCAGCCAGTTTTGAAAGAACATACTCGCCAGTTTCCGGATGATTTGCGCATAAATTCCTCAATGGTCAGACTCTCCGCTTGCAAGCTAGTGGCTCGTATTGAATGGTGATTATGGTATGAACGAAAAAAATAACTTCCATTTGATGAATGTGTTCCATGTCGTCCTTTCTTAATCAGGATTCATACATACCGATTCCATAATTTATGAAGAGACGCTTGCCCCAAGGTATCCAGTGTCAATCTCAAGTCACATTCGTGCCATCCTACTGGACCATACCATACTTGATAGAATGGATCGCTATGTTAGTTGAATGATTACTCAAGAACGTCTCGCGTTATAAAGCAACTCAGGGCTCCTGCTCCCATGTTGTACCACAATGTCCCAACCCTATGGATACTTGCATGTCGTAAGTCGATATTAACTCTGTCGGATTGTCGGATAAAACCCTTTGCAATAGGTCCAAGCTCTCCATGGCGATTGTCTTATGCTAGAATACGACAGGCCGACGGACAATGGAACGAGCAGTGGGGTACGACCGGCTTCAATGACTCTTTGGTTTCTTTAACCCACTATAGCGACTTTCTCAGTTCATGCTTATTGACGGAGGACCTTCACAGTCTTATCCGCGCGGTGGTATAAACTATGGAACAACTGAAAATCTTTTTCAATTACTGACCGATCTCTCCGCTCGTGGGCCGAAGCGTCAACTCAAATGCATTGACACTATCGTCCTTACGCATGACGATGAAGACCACAAGAATGGTATGTTTTGATACTCTGACTATTATGTTATGCCTTCCTCAACTTTTCGATTGAATCTTGCTAGGAATTGCCGATCTATTCAAATATTTGTGTGTTTGTGTTGTCAGTGGAAATTTACCTCTAATTTTTGAGACCATTGGTAGGGTTGATCCTGGTTCCCGGCCCAAAATAAAGTGGCAATACGGACTGACCCTGATGTCCCAAAACAAGTTACCTGTGGAAAACATCTGGTATAACAGGTAACGAAAGAGACGTATCTAATCAGCCCTTCTACCCATAACTTACCACCTCCATAGTCAACTCAACTTAATAAAGCAAGATTTTACCAATGATGTAGGTACCTCCAATAATATATCGGAGTTACCAGCCTAATGTAACGAAAGCCGAACGAAATTCCCTATCTCAAGGACATGGGCTGGTTGGACTCTGTACGTTGTCTGAATTTAATCACAAAATACTTACATAAGGTCAATTAGGGAGGATCTCCTGTACCCGGCTGGTTCGATATCTTGCTTTCAAAGTATAACAATCCGTTTCCTTTCAACGAGGAATTCAAGGAAATGAAGGCAGGGATTTCCCTTAAACCTGGTGTCAAACTAATCGGCGCAGGAAGCCAAGCAGAAAAAACGGCAGAGGTTATGAAAGGGAAATTCTCTTTCAAAATATTGGGGCCTTCTTATACGCAAGACCTCATGAATGACCGTGAGGGCACGAAAGTGCACTTCATTCAAGAGCTTGTCGAGGCATCAAATCGAGAGAATGCGAGGTTTGTTGTCACGTCATCTGCGGTTATAATACTCTGAACACAAAACAGGACCTTCAATGAATTCAGCGGCTACAACATAAAGGGGGAATTTGAGTATTCCCCAAGAAAGACTTCTCCTAGTAAGGATTCTTCATTAAAGAACAGGTCGTCCATAGCTTTCATCGCAAGGGACACGTCCAACGCGAATCGCACTGGTGAGTTTCAAAGGCCTCCATCCAGAATCCTCATTCAACTTAACCTCCTGAAGGTGTGAGGGCGAGGTTACTTATGCTGGGTGACGCTGCGCTTGCCACGGAGATTGATGAAGGGGAATATGCAATAATGAAGGTATATAAGAATTAAAATTCTGTCCCTTTGTTTGTTATTTTGAACGTGAGAGCAGATCGCTCATCATGGGAGTGCAAACAATAGCTTCCTGAGCACTCTAGTTGCTCGCACCACGAATACCAACATCAAAATGAACAAGGAGACGGATCCTCTTAGCAAGACCTTCGCATTTTTTTATAAGTGAGCAGGTTTCGTGATTTCGCTCTCATGATGTTGACGGTTTGATTACAGAGTACGCGCCAGAAAATATGTGGTAAAACCCGACTGTTAGTTAATAAAGCTATCTATCTAATCGTGATTTTTTAGATATCTGCATCGCCATATACAGGATCTCCGAATCCGCATTTCACTAACATATTGGGCATCTACCTGGCCACGGTCGAAAGGTACATCGTGGAAGCCCAACCAAGGCAATATAAACCAGTCGACATCTATCTGACGAACAAGTTCCCTGGAAATACGTTGTTTAATTTTTTTTCCTTCCTGGAGGACCCTAAAGGATTCAAGTACCTTGTAAAAGACAATAAGGAAGTGGCGGCATTAGGCACCAGCATCGAACGAAGAACCAAACAGCAGCATATCGAACTGCTCAAAGTTGCTAATTTCGACAAATTTATGAGGATCTGGGTGTTGGATCCAGGTGCCCGATATGGTTCTATTCCTATCTATGCAGATGATCCTAGCCACGCAAACTGGAAACGCTATGAGAGAGCAGAGCTGGAGAATGATTATCGTAAACTCAAACGGAAAAACTAGGGAAATTGAATCTAAAGTAAAAGTATAATTCACTCACATTACCTTAACTACATTTGTCCGCACTACTAGCAAGTGCCGTTGACTTGTCCTGGCTCAGGCGGCGGTGCGATAGAATTTGCACGCTTAAAATTTGTCTTTGTTTACACCCGCCTCTCACCCTCAGTCAATGATTGCGAGCGAATACGGAGTCTCGTGTAGTAGATTCTCAGTTGAATTCGAGTACCCATCGTCGTCGCTTGGCATCGCTCCCCATCCTCTCGCTCACGTTTCCCACGTTGAAACCAGTTTATTACCGTTGGAGTTTCGGGCTAAGTGCTTGGCGCCTAGTCCTGTTGTAAGAGCATTCAATACCGCCATTTTGGGCTTAAAAAGGACACTTTACCCAAATAGGGTCAAAATGGGCACTTTGGAGGACGCATAACTGGAGAACCATTACAGGAAATAACTTTCAATCAAGTTTGTACTGACATTGAGTGACCTCCTCTTCAACATATATTTTTTTCAACTCAGAACCTTATTGTCTCGAGGTACCTGGAAAACGTCACTTTTTTGTACCTCCGCGCTACAAGTCGGAATCTCGTCAAACCCTCTCTGTTTTAATGTCATCTGAGGAATGTATTGGTATAGATAATTATCCATATTTTTTTAAGTCCCCTGCCCAGATCATTCTCGCGATAAAGTGTACAGAAGGGCGGACAATCTTTATAGTGAGGTAGTGTAGGTTACGTTGGAAGGCAGTCAGACTCTCTAATTGTGGGTCGCTTCCACGCCCTCATTCTCCAACTTGAACTACTGTTGATCGGTCACTGGGTTTGACTACTATCAATACTGCCCGATCCAAAGCTCGTATTCCGTGTTTGACCCTCGTCCGCTTCTCCCCGTTGCGTAAGCTCGAATGAACCACTTTCATTGCGTGAAGTTAGTCTACGGACTCTCTGAGAGTCTGAGTATTAAAAACAAGAAGGCGTAAAGAATTTATAACCCGCGAGCTCGACGAGGATGCATGCTAATTTAAGCCAACAATATTCTGACTGTCGAGGGTTTGGAGAGCCGGAATCTACTTACTCGAGTAAAGGCTAGAGGTTTACAAAGATGACGAGGCGCGGAAATGACTAGGATCTGACTACACCGTCTTGACCCAATCAGCAATAGCCTGGTTCCGGTCTTCGCTCTCTTGAATGCTAGCCTGCATGGCTCTCCCCCGGTCCAAAGCTGCAGACGGCCAGTCCGCCTCGCTGTCTGTACCCTCCTCATCAGAATCTCCTTTCATACGAAGAGGCAACTCTGGAAAATTGATATTCGGGAGCCTCTTATAATCAGCGTGCCCAAATCTTTTGAGAACGCATTGAAGATAGTGCCAGCGTATGAGGCCGGGCGGAGGGTTGGCAGTGAGCTTGGGATGAGGGGGAGTAGCGGTGATTCCGTGTAGGACCGGTAATGTTGTCGGAGACGCGGTCTCTCCAACTATGGTTTGCACATAGCCTGGAGTGTCAGGCCTGAAGACATGGCACTCGTACTGATCCTGAATTTTCGTCAAAACGTGATTTAGGAGTTGAGAAAGGATGAACTCACATCAGACACAAACCGCAAGCCCAGTTCGTACTCGTCGAAGTACGCATCGAGGTTTAGTGAGAGGCAGATGCCAAATCGATCGTCATAGATGGACAGATTCGGATTAGGAGGCAATGCTGGTAAGAAATCGCGGAATATGATTCGGGCAAGATGGTCACCCATGCGCTTGGGGCATATATGGCCGTTTGCAAGCGGATAGCGAATTCTCGTCGCCCAGCACCCCCCATCGCGGCGCAAGACACGATCTCTCATGGCACTTGCGTCTTCCATACCCTTGGTCGCAGATTTTCTGAGACGAGTGCTGATCTTCGACAGGCCGACTACGACTCCACTTGGGACGTCATAGCAGTAGATTGACGCGGTAAGCGGGTCCGTATAAACGACAGGACGCCAATTCTGCGCGGCGTCGTCCCAAACCAGCAATGAGCCACGCTGAAAAGCAGGATCACAGATGTCATGGGCAATGCCTATCAGCCACTTGGACTGTTCCTGACGAGAGTACTCGAGAAAGTCATCGAGGGGCCCGTGAAGGAGACAGACAACATCGGTGCTGTTTGAAATTGGAGGAGGCTGAAGCAACATTGCTTGGGCCGCAAGAGAGTCGCTGTCGATGATTGTCGGTGTTGGAGGGTATAAGCCGACAGAGTTGGCGGAAATGCGCAGCTCCAGCTGGCCTTTGAGATGTTGTGGAGCCGAATTGCTATCCATCTTTGGGAAGTCAAACGATGCCTAGTGTAGGATAAGCCTTGACAGACGTACAGAATCACTGATGATGGGGTTCAAAACTGACCCCGTCGGAGCTAAGACATATCAACGGGTATTCAATGGAAAAATCCCAGGCGGACCCCATCAAGACTCTTGGGGTCTTCGTCCATATTTGGAATCCATCGGCAAAACCTGGGACGTTGCTGGGACGCGTAGATTACGACTCGAAATTCTTGGCAAAGCAGAAGTTAACACCGGAAACCGGGCTGAAAGAAGATCCAAACAGTACGTCAGAGCGCCATGTAAGTAGTTCTCAATTACCTGAAAGAATGCTAATATAAGGAGGAGATTACGACGTTACAAGAGATGCCTTAGCTGCAATTCTAGCAAGGAAGACCGTCGTGTTCGCTAAGACGATGAGGTTTCCGTCTCCCGCAAAAGCCATATTCGCGACATCCGATCCAATAAACACCTTACCGAGCAAGACACCGTCCTTCCTGAAAATCTACGAAGCTCAATGTTAAAAAGTCCTTCGTTCAAGGCGAATAACCCAAGTTTACCTGCACACCATCTCCGCTAGCAACGTAAACATTTTCTTTAGCGTCGACTTGGATTCCATCAGGACCGCCGGTGTCTATATAGGCGAACACCCGTCGGTTGTTAAATGCGAATGTCTCCGGATCGACGTCATAAGCGTAGCTGGATTTGTCGTAAGTAAATTGATATTTCGGCACATAAACTATACGTCCGGAAGCTTACACGGTCGAAGGGAAAGTTTGATTGATTACACCGGCAGAGTCACCACTGATGGGCGCTATTTAGATTATTCCTTCACGGGACAGAGAGGAAAGTCGAACACATAAGCGATGTTCCCCGAAGGATTTAACGCGATGCCATTTAGGAGCACAAAGTTGTCAGCTAACATCCTTACGAGCCCGGTCCGTGGATCGAACATGTAAACTTGACTCGGTAAAAGAGGCGGTGGCTTCATGTTAGCTGCTTTCCGGCGCAGAGAGGCTGCTAGCAAAAAAGATTTCGTTCGTCGGGGCATTAAAAATCGGTGCCTCGAAGGCAAAACCGGACGCGAATGTGGCATTTGTGGCTATTGCTCGAACGAAAGCGTTGGGCCCGAAAAGGGAGAGGAAGTCAGGATGGAATATTTGAAAAAATGGAGGAGTGGAGTTGGTTGGGTTGAAGTGCTCGGCGAAAGCGTTCTGTCGGAATGTGGCATTTCGTCCTAATACTGCAAACGACGAGGGTGGGATCGACTTCGGAATACGACTTGTGTCAGTTTTCTGCAATATTAACGACGCTTACTCTAGTAGACTTACAACTGCCCCAGACGGAGTAGCACCTGAATTACTTATGTTCTGCGAGCTTGCGCGAGAGATGAGAAGTAATGCTATCGTCAAAGTCGATGGGTTAATCATAACGGCGATGAAAGCCGACCCGAGTCCTTTATTCGAAGAAAGGCTTTATAAACGTGAGGTCGAATTCTATAATTGCAAACAACACCTATTATTATATGAGAAAGCACTTGCTCTGGGAAATGCGAAGAGTGTTATCTTCCTAGTGATATCTTTTAGTGAGAAATATCAAAAACAAGAATGCAGTTCATCCCATGCCTGTCTGGTTATTCTAATTCACGAAAGGGGTAGTATAAGTTGAGTTTACGAGGTCACAAGAGACCCCTTAGCCGCAATTTTGGCAAGAAATATGCTCGTGTTGGCCAGGACAATAAGATTCCCATCCCCCGCGAACGCCATGTTCGCGACATCCGATCCAATGAACACCTTACCAAGTAAGACTCCATCTTTCCTAAAAATCTGCGATGCTCGTTCTTGAAAAACGCTGTCTTTCGTGCCATTGGTGGTTTGTACTCACTTGGACACCATCTCCGCTAGCAACGTAAACGTTGCCATTAGTATCGACTTGAATTCCATCAGGATGCCAGGTGGGCTACTCACAGTAGGCTATTTAGAGCTCAGTTTATCGTCGCATGAGCTTTATCGAGACTTTTAGTTAAGTCCAACTGCCCTTACTTGTACCATATACACAACGCTTGAAACGTTTATCACTGGCATGAAATTCGAACAGTCAAATGATAGCTCACTGGCACGAACCGTGTTCAATTTATTATTGCATTCTGTCATTGCAAGACTTGCAGTCTCGTAGGAGCCGTAACTCTGACAGGCTTTCCGGTGATACATTCAATACACCACAGTTCGCCGCCCGGGACATACATGTACCAACTGATTAGTAACGCCAGATTGAAAATAACCTCGACTTCGCTCAAATCGCCCGAGAGATCCGTCTACATAACATCAAACTGAGCGCTCTGTGCGGTAGACGAATAGATCTCGAGATAGCAGAGGCCGGTTGGACGCTCCGAATATCACAATGATATGGGGAGAATTTCGAAAATATGCCTTTACATAAATTCGTATTTTGAAGCATGCAACGGAAACAGGTTCATGGTCGATAATTAGATTTTTAGAACAACTAGCCAATATTCTGTATACTTCTAGTTTGGAGGCTAGCTAACTTAATAGGACGGTCGAAAATACGAGCGTCCATGGGGACCCCTGGATAAGTTGGTTACCAGTGCAATATTTCCATCAATCCTTCTATTCGACGGCAGTGCACGCCCTATGCTTAGCATTGGTGTTTGAGTTACGCTCGAGAATTGATCTCGAAATTTTGTCGACGTCAGCGTCATCGTTGAGGTCAAGTCAGATTTCTGAGAGTCACATTCACCAAGCTGAGGGAATCTGCAACCCAATAGGTCATGTGAATGTGTCCCTATGGCAGTTTGATCTAATCAGCTACCCTCAGTTATCGGCTTGACAAATCATAAGTGGCCGAGTAGGTTCAACCATTTAAGCCAGAATATTAGCGGTCTGCACTGGAAATTCCCTCCCACGTCATACCCAAGTATCGTTACGCTGAGAACGTCCTCCTCGATGGGGGTTGTATCGTGTAATATTTTCTACAAATTGTTGATGAGAGTTAAGCGATGAAACTTGAGAGAGCACGGTAGGAAGCGTCACAAACAGGATCTTGCATATTCAAGTTACAAGTAGACCAGTTAGCCGTAGACACGCCATCAAATATCGCTTCGTATATAATATTTGCATAAATTACCTCGTTTTCTACTGCGCAGCTGCTCAACCATGCCACCCGTAACAGTGAAAGCCCACATTACCGAGCTCTTCCTTCAGTCTATCTTCTATGGGATGCACATAATCAGCTCTGGATATTGTTTACGGGCGTTGATATATACGAAGAAAGGCCGGAAACCATTGAACGATATTCATTGGCCTATGCTTGGCGTTTCGTTGGCCCTGCTAATCGTCGCCACATTTCATATTATGATCGCGTTCATTCAAATTTTGCAGGCATTTATTTTCACAAGTGGACCGAATGGGCCTGTAGAAGTGTTCACGAACATCTCCAACTGGATTAACATCGGCAAGGTATCCCAACTTATTAGATGCAGTTAGTTGAACCAAACTGACGGTGAATCCTTTAGACTGTTGCGACGCAGCTCCAAACAATGATAGGAGACTCCATGCTGGTAAAGTGTTACTAGATTTTAGGAGTTTCCAATAATTCGCTGAAATTTCAATTTAATTCCTTTAGATCTATCGCTGTTGGTTAGTCTATAACCAATCGAGATGGATAGTTATTGGACCTTCAATCCTGTGGCTTGGCTGCCTCGGCTCTACGACGTGGATTGTGTTCGTGGAAGCAACCCTTCATTCAAGCGCTCTCATAAGCGCCAAGCAGCTCCAACCTGCCTGTTCAATCTTTTGGTCGTTCACAGTTGCTCTGAATGTTGTTACTACGAGTAATGCCCTTTTTACGTGTAGAAATTTGCATTAGTCTAACGAATCACTCAGCACTCCTCGTCCGACGCATCTGGCAGGTGGAAAAGCTCAACAAAAATTCTGGGTCTGAGCACCGCAGCAACCTTGGAAGCGTCATCCGAATTATTGTCGAGTCCGGTCTCCTCTACACCACTATCGCTTTCGTCAATTTTGTGACATGGATTAAAGGAAATACGTTTGGCCTCTACGTTTTCGGCGGAGCAGTGCGTCCTATCTTCTAAGAATATCCAAATTTCTATACTGACGAAATTTCACAGGAAGTTCAAATCGTAGGCATTGCATTTAACTTGATTATCATACGTGCCGCCGTACTATCAAGGAAAGAAGCAGAGGCTAGCACATACTCTCTCGGTCAGAAGAGCTCCAAGACGCCTGTACCGATCAGGTTTATTAGACCGTCGACTTCAACGGTCACCATCCCGTCTGTGCAATTGGCTTCAAGAGGAGGCGAGGAGGTTCTTGTCCTAAAGGAAATTCCTGAGGAGCCATTGTCGGCACCGCCCGCGCATAGCGAGGTGTAATTTCTATTTGCGCGTAGACTTGGGAATGTCAAAATTAATCTATTGTTACGAAGAAGAATGGTATCGTTCGAACTTGGCCCTGGCAGAGAATGGGACGGACTCTGCGGCATATATCCGGGTTCGAACTTTGAATTTACATAGCGTATATTTTAGCGAAACAAAATACGGGCGAGCTAGACATCCTAATATATTATCTGACAGTTAATGGTGAATTGTTCAGACACGTCGAAGGTGCTCCCCAAGAGTACAAATTCTGGTCTGATTGCAGCCAGCCAGCCATGAGTCTGCAGATGCCAGAATGACGAACAACAAACGAGTTCATCCGGTATAACCAATGCGGCAAGTAGGACACTGTGCAGCAAGGAAATGAATGAAATTTCGACGAGGTTAGCTGGCGCTTTCTCTGAGTCCTAACTGCCGCCACCGAACCTGCTTCGGAATGAGATATGCGTGCCCTTGGTGGTTGGACAGTGTTGCAGAAAGTAAGCAACCTGCCGCTTTTCAAACCATTAGAAGTGTACCTCATATCGGTTTGTTTTTTACGCGTAAACATTCTCATATAGAATTTGTTCAACTACGGTACGCATAAAACATCGAAATTTGCATATATGTAACACCAAATTTGCTGGCCCGACGGATCAACGTCGGACTACAGCAAAGTTAAGTTACAGGCCAAGATGAATAAACGGGACACGGCGAGAGAGTGGTACGTTGGCCTCCTTCATCTTTATAAGAGCGAGGTGCAACGCCTCCGCCGCGTTCTGGGCTTCAGCGGTCTCTACTCCGTCCTTTAATAAGTGTCGGTACACATGCTTTGTCGCCATCGAAGCCGCCCTCTCATACACCGTCCAAATTGTCGCTACCACTGACCGTACTCCGGCAAACTGCATGCCCGCGGCTAGATGGATGCATTCATCAGGTAGGCTAGTATCACCGGAGGAAGTTAAACAGGCTGATAGAAATGCGAACTGGACACGAGATAGATCCAGATTCATGAGCTTGGATAGGTGAAATGGTCCGTTATTCAGGAAGAAAGCGCTGTTGAAGGGATACGACTGGTCTTGATCGGCGTGGCAAGAAAAATGCAGAGCGGTGTGTTCGGGAAGACTTTTCATGACTTTGAAAACGGTTGCGTCTTCACCCATCATGGTTGTAAGGCCGTCAGGTGCATATTTGGTTAATTTCTGAATTTCCTGGATCTCTTTCCGAACGTAGGGGAGTGGAGTGAAACCAGGCGTGTCTGGTTGTCCTACCGCCAGAATGCGAAGCGGCTCTTTCGCAGATCGATAGGCACGGACAAGCGAATGGATAGAAGGAAGATAGGAAGACACGACCAACTCTGGGAGGCCGGGTTCATCCCCCTCACATGGCGACGCAGCATGAATGGGCAGAAAGGCAAGGGGGCCGGTAGGATACCACCACACGCGATGTCTATCGTTTTCCAGAGCAAGTTGATCTAAAACTGGGCGTGCAATGCCAGTCCACAAGCCCTGAAGTACGGGAACCAGAAACGCGTACTCGAAATCGGTCGTGGAAAGCTCGTTCTCCTCTAGGTGGCCTAGACCTAGACGCAGGCTCTCTGCCCATGCCTGTGCATCTGAATGCTCTCCAGAGATTCCAGGAAGGGGGACGTGTTGAAGATCAATAAACCCGTGTTTCTGGCGAATGATGATGGCGTCGCTGCGATCCTTGTAGGTGTTCAGTATGACGATTGACCCGTCCTCTAGAATTTTGACTAAGTCATTATCGTGAGTGTTGAGGATATTGTGCCCATTTGGTGGTATCGTTGCCTCGATCTCATCGACGCTCTTTCGTAGTTCGTCCCATCTGTTTGCAGCATTGTGTAGGGAGGCATCCCTAGACCCTTCATAAAGATCTTTTTTGAATTGGTACGCCGAAATTTGATCCGCGTTCACGGTCTCAACTCCTTTAAGTTCAATCATCCTCTGCCTAAGAGTATCGAGGTGGCTTTCTAACGATTTCATCCCCTCCTGAAAAGCGGCAGGAGCGCCAATTTCATGAAGTCTCGACAGGATTCGAGAAAAATCGGGATTCGCTCCAGCAACTGGAATCATGATGTCGTCAAGAAGGTGGGTTTGTTGCCGAGCCAAAAAATGTGACAGGAACTTTTGCTCCTCAGATCTTCGGTCCTCCGATGTGAGTTGACCGGAACGCAATTGGAGAGCCTGAGCCCAAAGGATGTTGCGTCCACTTTCAAGGTATGAGACAGCTTTGGCAATGTCGCCTGCGTCAAGAGCGTGGATTGCAGCGCGGTTGGCGATTGTTGACTGTTGCGCCGACAACATGCGATATTGTGCGGGCATAGAATTTCCGGCCCAGGCCAAAGACGGCAAAATACTCAATGCGACCTCGAGGGCTTCGATCGAGCCACCTCCACCTAATAAGTCAGCTGCATCGGCCCATTTTACAGCTGCTTTAAGCCGGATGGAAGGCCACGTGGCAGAAAACGCTACCGAACAGAAGTGTGCCATAGCTTCATGCAGATGAGTTTCTTTCATACTGAGTTCGGAGCTTAAAATCAACGATGTGCCGAGATGTAACCCGAATTGGAATCTAGAAGGGGAAATTTCGATGGCCTTTTCGAAAGCGAGAGTTGCGTGATGAATGATAGATTCAAGGATTTCGACCTTAGAGGAGGTAGATTCGGTCAAGTCAAACTGGATAAGGTAGGCTTGAGAGAGATAGTATTCGACACGGGATTCTAAAAAATGAGGGCCCGCATACATTCTTCGGGAAGTCGAAAGATGTCGGATGCCTTCCTCTACCATCGATGGGTCATTCTTCTCTTTCCCGTTTATGCTTAGAAGATATCCGTATATCGCCTGAGGTGGAACTCTGGAGTGGGAACCCAACTTTCCTACGCCGGAGTTTTCATAAAACTGAACAGCGGATTGAATCAGTTCCAACGCTGCGCGAAGGTCATCTGGTTCCTCCAGTGCCTCGAAACGTGAGTACAGAATGCATGCCATATCGGCTTGAAAAACGGACTGCAAGGGGTGTGAAGGATTCAAAGCCTCAAGCGCGTTCCGACAGCTTTCGATGGCTCTGTCCAAGTCACGCGTATCCAAGGTCATGTTGAATCTTTCTGCTAGAACTAACCCGTATATGTGTCTTCCCGCAATTTCGTCTGGATTCTGCTCTTCTTTGGCCAATGATTGAGGTGGAATATTAGAACTAGTACCTGTAAATTTTTGGCGCGAATCATAGAGAGCTCTGTCGAGGTCATCGAGATTGCCACTCTGGAGGAAGCGCTCGTAGTACGCCAGCCCAAGACCACTGACATCGTGGCCTTGCTCAGAAAGGGCTTGTAGAATTGAGATAGCGTCGTTTAGATCCTTCAGAGTTCCGGTGGCGCGGAAGCGATCAAATAGACATGCGCCAAGATCACTGCGCCACAGATACATTGCGCGGGGGTTGACGCTTTCGTCAACGTCTTTGTATATGTCCCAGAAAGAACTCAGTATATCAATGACGAAGGTCAGGTGCGATATGTCTCCATTTTTTTGCACTAACAACCTCTGTCCATACGCCCATTGCCTTAGAAACATAGGCATGTGCGTCGAAAGTTCCCCTGGATTATTGACATCAACCGCGTCGATTGAGTGCGAGGTGACAGCTATTCCGTTATATAGATCTTTGTCGTCCCAGGTTAATTCGTATTGGCAGAAGAGAAAGAGTCCTAAGACTGATTGCCAATATATGTAGGAGGGTTCGTTGGGGGGAAGAGTCTGCATTAGTGAGGTGATTTGGTAGAGCGCCAGCTGTACCATTACTGGGTTGGCTATGACCGTCTTAGACATGGTATCCATGTAATTTATTCCACTCGCAGTGCTGGTCACCGAAGCAGCTGCAGAGGAGGCTTCCGGTACGGCGGACTTGGATGAAAGAGGCGAACGTTCGAGAGCACTGAATAAAGCATTGATACGAGCGAAAGGATCGGGTGCTTGATGGGGGGTTGTAATTGACGATGACGCAGGTGGACAAGTCTTTTGAGGACCAGAGTCAGCCCGAAGGGTAGATACTGCTTCGCCAATTCGGTCGAGAGTTTTGAAGGTTTCTTTAGTGAAATCAATTAGCCCAGAAATCGCATCTTTGGCTACGTCTGTGGGTCGACCTCTCCACCGGCTCTCAGAATCAGCAGCTTGAAGATAGGTGGGGATTGTAGCAGAGGATATTTCTCTTTCTGCGTTTGCTGGATCATTATCCTCCTGCGTTTCGAACCCGAATGTAAGAATAAGTTATCGAGGAATGGGGACGTGCTTACGAAGGTCGACATCATCTTTTCGATAGTGCCCACTAATTCATCGAGCAGATCCTCCGGCCGAGGTACTGTCCCGTTTTGCATCGTTGAAAGACTATTTGATGATGGAGAAGCCCCCGAAGAGTGGTCTGATGGTAAATCTGGGTACGCTCTTGTCGTTGAATTGGGCGGGATTATAGTTGATGTGTCATGATCCGGTGTTCTGCAAAAAAAGGTCAAATACAAGTCCATCGCATAGATGAGCATTAGTATAACTTACACGACAGATGAACTGATTTCACCACCCGAACTCGTACAAGTTGCCGTCTCAACCCTGCAAGTAACGGTCTAATTTAATTCCAAAGCTTTCTCAGCAGCGAGATCTACTTGCTCCGCGAACGGCATATCTGACGCGACATCCAATGAACCATCATTAGGGACCTCAACGTTTGAGCTGTTTTCTGGTGGATTTAATAAGACACATTGTGCGCTTCCTTCAGGGTGCCCTGGACGATCTGCCATTGCTGTGAGTGGGAAAGGAAAGGAAAGGAAAGGAAAAGCAAGGAAGATGCTCCAGTGTGACAAAGATGCGGTCCTTTATATCTTGATCTTTGGTATGGAAACCCCCAATGTCAAGGTCCCGAAATAGGGCACAAGTAAAATGCCGTGCATAGCCATGCGTATTATTATTATTATGGCAGTTCGACACATAGTATCGGTGTATGTGGGTCTGTGCAAGTTTGTGCAGCCCGGTACGATAACAGGCACTAGTTTCTTCAAATTGTGACTTTGGCACAAAAAGCTATACATCATCAATAGTTGTGTTTACACAGATTATTTAATGGGTTACATAGTGTCCCTCAACGCGACGAGGTCTTTCGGGGTACCATTTTCTGAGCCACGGTCTCGGTCTGTGGAGGTTGAGGGGGATTAGCAATGAAGTCCGCCCCGAACTAGGACAGGCGTTGTCCGAGGAAACCTGGGACCAATATTTTTAGGCAATCTTCCTTGTCTTTCCATGGGTTTTTCAGCTAATAGTACCGTCATGCTTCGCTTGACAAATCCAGGTTTAAGTGCCAGTGTCAAATTTATTCTACTACTAGCTTCGTCGAGTTCCTAACGCCGAGTAGTTAGTGAATGCGCTTCATAAAATCCCTTCCAGCATCTATCAGACTCAACTTTTTGTTCGCGCTTAGCGAGTTACCTGTTTTTCGTAGTCATATCCAAGTTCCAACCCACTGGAATCTGACAGTGATCGTCGTCGAGCTGCTGGTTGTGGTATCAGGTGATGCTCGTGGGAGAAGATGAAATAATACTCGTCGCGTACTGTCACAGGTGACGAAGGTCACATCCTTTCTTCCTTCCAGACCATCATGAGCGTGCGTCTTCTCGTCATCCTCATTTGCTGAGTAACAATGGCGTATACAGACTTTCACCGTTGGCGAGCCTATGGAGGAGGACATTTTGAGCGACGTCGTGCCCAGCAACATCGTATCGCGTCAGGTGAGGACGAATTGCTTCGATTTTTCTTGTCACTGATTGGAATTTGCCTTCTGTTGTTTGTTAGCCGAGCCAGGGCGTCGACGTCGAAAGCGAATACGACGGGCAGGAGCCTATGGAGGAGGACGAGCTCATCAGTGACCGAGAGGATGAGGAGGTACGGCACCATCATGCTCTGTGATTACGTGCATTTTTTTATCAAAGTTTTAGGGTGCAAGCAGCACCGCTGCCGCCGAAGAGAAGAAACTCGCCTTACAGCAGAGGGAGCAGAAGAGACAGAAACGAAAGGCCGACGAAGGACAGCTTCAGATGAAGCGGAAAGCAATGGATAAGGCAAAGGTGCATCTCTTTGGTTTCTACATCTGCGTCTAGGTATCTTATACGATATTTCTTCAAGATTGCGGATGCGGTGAAAAGATATTCGTACCTGCTTGGCCAAACTGAGCTCTTCAAACACTTCGTCGATATCAAAGTACGTCCGTCCAGTTTTCTTTTTCAACGTCCTATGAAACCTTTGTCATCTTGCAGAAAGCTTCGGATCCGGAATACGCTGCTATCGTGGACGCGCAGCCGAAACCGAAAGGACGAGGTCGAAAGAAGGCTGTGTAAGTTGGTTTTTCATCGACACGACGTGAAGCTGACCTTAGTTTGTCATTAGTGATACTAACGCTCGTCACCGAAAATCCGAGAAGGAAGAAGACGAGGAGTTGCTGAAGGATGGTGAAGCCGGGCTGAGTGGAGACGACCAACCATTCGTGTTTGAGACTTCTCCGAGTTGTACGTGGCACATTTCTTGTTGATACGTGACATCATCCTTACGTGGTTTGGTTCGCTCTTAGTTATCAAAGGCGAGATGCGTGGGTACCAGCTGCAAGGTCTGAATTGGATGGTCTCGCTACACCACAACGGGCTCAACGGAATTCTCGCTGACGAAATGGTACGTTTTAATTTTATCCTTCTTTTCTAGGAAAACAACTGACTTGAACACACCCACCCAGGGCCTCGGAAAAACTCTCCAGACGATCTCCTTCCTCTCTTACCTCAAGCATTATCGCGACATCCCTGGCCCACACCTCGTTGTCGTTCCGAAATCGACGCTCCAAAACTGGGCGCGCGAGTTCGGGCAGTGGACGCCCGACGTGAGCGTCGTCACGCTGACTGGAACAAAGGAAGAGCGCTCGGAAATCATTGCGGCGCGGCTGATCCCTCAAGACTTTGAGGTCTGCGTGACGTCGTACGAGATCTGTTTGATCGAGCAGTCTGCGCTGAAGAAGTTCTCGTTCGAGTATATCGTCATCGACGAGGCGCACCGGATCAAGAACGTGGATTCGATGCTTTCGCAGATCGTACGCGCGTTCAGCTCGCGCGGGAGGTTGCTGATCACGGGGACGCCGCTCCAGAATAACTTGAAGGAGCTGTTTTCGTTGTTGAATTTCATTTGTCCTGAGATCTTCGTCAACTATGCCGACTTGGATAGCTTTTTGCACAAGGATTCGGAAGGGGATGGTATAGTCGAAGAGGAGAAGAGTAAGAAGGTCGTCGAGGCTTTGCATAAGATCCTTCGTCCTTTCTTGCTGAGACGGGTAAAGGCGGATGTTGAGAAGAGCTTGTTACCGAGTTAGTGGTTTTTCTCTCGTTGTTCGTATGTTTACTTACTGATGTTTTTTCGACAGAGAAAGAGATCAATATTTACGTTGGTCTCACTGAGATGCAGAGGAAATGGTACCGTTCCGTTCTGGAGAAGGATATCGATGCTGTTAACGGTACGATTCTTTATGCCTCCACTGATTTGTACATTTCGACCTGTATCTTAACGCTTCACTCAGGCTTAACCGGAAAGAAAGAAGGCAAGACGCGACTCATGAACATGGTCATGCAGCTGCGCAAAGTTACGTGCCATCCGTATCTCTTCGACGGCGCTGTAAGTACTTCCACTTGCCCTCGTCATCGTCGCCACATACTCACGTTCCGTATCTTCAGGAACCCGGGCCACCCTATACCACAGACGAACACCTCATTCAAAACTCCGGCAAGATGATCATCCTCGACAAGCTCCTAGCAAGCATGAAGGAGAAGGGCTCGCGGGTGCTCATTTTCAGCCAGATGAGTCGCGTGCTAGACATTCTTGAGGATTACTGTTTGTTCAGGCACTATAGTGCGTGTTGGGCTCTCTTCCTGTCATTCTTTACTTACGTTGTTTGTTTAGAATATTGCCGCATTGATGGCAGCACTGCCCACGAAGACCGTATCACCGCTATTGACGAATACAACAAACCGGGCAGCGAGAAGTTTATCTTCTTGCTCACTACTCGTGCCGGCGGACTTGGGATTAACTTGACGACGGCGGATATCGTGGTCCTATACGACAGTGACTGGTATGTTCCTCTCTTAACTTTTGACTACCCACTTTGGGATCGTCGTACCTATCTTGCTATCGTTAACACTATTACTTTGTGGTCCATCATTTGGTCTTCGGATGAATTGACTGATTTGTTTCGCTCTAGGAACCCTCAAGCGGACTTGCAGGCTATGGACAGAGCTCATCGTATTGGACAAACCAAACAGGTTTATGTCTTCAGATTCATCACGGAGGGCAGCGTCGAAGAGCGGATGCTTGAGCGAGCTGCGCAGAAACTGAGGCTGGATCAGCTCGTCATCCAGCAAGGGCGGACTCAGCAGGCAAAGAGTACGCGGTTTCAGCTTCAGATATTGTTTTTGGCTCATGCGTGCGTTCAAAGCGGCGGCGAATAAGGATGAGTTGTTGGAGATGATCACTCACGGTGCCGAGAAGATCATCAACTCGACTGGTGCCGAGTACGTTCTTTCCCATTTCGTGTTCTTCCCTGATACGTGACGTTGACTTGTCTCTCAGTTTGCTCATTAACGAAGACATCGACGCGATCATCCAGCATGGCGAAGAACGTACGATGGAGCTTAACAGCAAATACGAGGGTCTCAACCTCGAAGACCTCAACAATTTCAAGTCGGACGCCTCGGTGCAGCAGTGGGAGGGCGAGGATTTCCGCAACGGGGTATGACCTTCACTTCTCGGTGTCTACTTTCCCGACTGACTCCTTTTTTTGGCACAGAAAAAAGGTCTTGGTCTCAGTCTCCTGTCGCTGTCCAAGCGAGAGCGCAAATCCAACTACTCGGTGGACAGTTACTTCAAGGACACACTCCGTGCCGGCCCATCCAAGTTGGATAAGGCACCGAAGATCCCGAGGGCGCCGAAACAGATCGTCGTGTATGTTTTTCTGTTCTCGATGGGATCTTACGTTCTGATACAGCGATGTTATGCAGTCAGGACTTCCAGTTTTTCCCAGAGGAGCTGGCGATATTGCAAGAACGTGAGCTGGCAGTCCATAAGGTTCGTGTAGTGAATTTTCCAGACATTTACCTGTATCGATTGAATTTTGACTTCAGAGACTTAACGGAATCCCTGCTGTCGCCCGCGAGCCCGTCACGGAGGAAGATACGCCTGAGGTTTTGGAGCAGGAAAGGATTGCATCGCAGGAATTCATTGACAACGGTTCGTCTCTCCATCGCCTACTATACATATGTCGAAATGTCCTGATGTTACCTTGACTGCATAGCCGAACCCCTGGACGATGATGATCTGGAGCGGAAGGAGGAGTACATCAAGCAAGGTTTCCCTGAATGGAGTCGTCGCGACTTCCAGCAGCTGGTCAAGGCTCTCGAAACATATGGCTGGTACGTAGTCGTTATCGTTAAGTCACACGATTAAGCTGAGGTACCCTTCAGGAACGCTGACGCAGAAACACTGGCTGCAGAGATTCAGGACAAGACCGTTGAAGACGTCGAGAAATACTGGAGAGTCTTCATCCGAAAATGCAAAACCCTTGCTGGTATGATGCTTCCTCACAATTTCGCGGATATTTCATTTCAACCTTACCTTGACCTGTCCATAGAATACCCGCGCATAAAAGCACGCATCGAGGAAGGCGAAGCCAAGCGCAGCAAGCGAGAAAATCTCGAGAACCTTCTTGCGAAGAAGCTCAATTCCGTGCGTTTCCCGATGCAGGAGCTGGAGCTCAACTACCCAACGACAAAGGGCAAAGTGTACAGTGAGGAGGAGGACCGGTACCTCCTCTGCCGACTCTACCATTACGGTATCCAGGCTGATGACGTGTACGAGCGCATCAAGAAGGATATCACCGAGTTCCCGGTGTTTAGGTTCGACTGGTTCTTGAAGAGTCGGTCACCGCAGGAGCTGCAGAGGAGGTGTAACACCCTCCTTGGGATGATTGAGAAAGAGGAGGAGATAAGGCTGTCAGAAGAGGCGAAGTTGAAGCCGACGAAGGGGAAGGTACGTTGGGGTTGTGGATCTTTTTCGAGAGAAACTAACTGGGTTTTGTCGACAGAAACGTGCTATTGAGGAGGTGCTGAAAGTTGAAAGCCGGCCACCGACACCAGTTGAAACCGCTTCAGCGAAAAAGTCCAAGAAAAAGAAAACCTAATTTGCTGCGGCGCTTGTAGATGTTTAGATGGTTCTTGCTTCCCTATCCTTCGTAGTCTTCGACGAATCTTACCCTTTGCAAAGTTAACCCTTCTGTTTAGATAATGCTATTCCCTTCCATGTACTGTAATGTTTTCGAACATCCTTACCGTTCTCTAGGCGAAGACCCCCGCACAAATGAGTTCAGCTTTGAATTAACACTGTTTCATATCTCATCCACATGATTAGAACGTCTTCTCTTGTACTCGTACACTGCTGGCAAAAATTAATGCAATTTCAAAAAATTTGTTTCTTGTTACAATTGTTACAATTCGACATCTATCTACGTCTACTAGAGACTAAGGGTAATTGAGTAACTATCCTCGATAGACCATTTTTGTATCAATGATATTTTACAAATGCGCTAGTACCGGGTGCATCAAAACCCTTTGGGAAAAAGCTACCGGTCTGCGGTTAGAAATGTATGTAGGAAAATGGAGCGTCGTTTAGTACTGCCATGCGTTTTTGGAAGTCGCCGAAGATTCTCCCTGCAAGTCATATTGAGAGGGTATGCCAGTCGGCAGCTAAATGAGCTATTAGACGTTGTCTTTGGATGGAGTTGATGGTGGAGTTTTGTGAAAAACAATGGCTGAGGCTTGGTATCTGTCCTAGATAGTATAGGGAGAAATGTAGGGGCCATGTTTTCGAGTCAGTGTATAACGACTTAGCTGCTGCTATTAGGTTTTCCTTTGTTTCGCCCTCCACTTGAAACGTTTCTATTTTGAGTTTGGTTTTCTCGACTGCTTCTTTTGTTGCTTCATCTCGCCATTCTTTATATTTTCGGCAGTGAACGAATATGTGTCGGGGTGTTTCGACGTCGTCACATCCAAGTCGGCATATGTCACTCTCAAGTCGTTTGCGTTTTCGAAGGACGTCTGCCGTTGCTAATTGACCTGATCTTGCATATAGTTGTATGGCTGCCGAGTGCGCTGACACTGCTTTGAGGTATGGGTATTCTGGTGGTGGAGTGTTATCGTGTGCCCATGTTGACATTCGTTGGTCGTGTCCTTGACCAAGGGATGTTGTTATCTGGTGTATTAGCTGTGAGTCAACATAGTGGGGAATATTTGTTTCGATCCATCCATCGGTAGGGTTGAAAAATGTGAAGTTGTTCATATAGAATGTCGGTGGGGGTAGTTTTGGTAGCCATTTGAATATCTTTTGGGACGACGATGCAAAATAGTCAGCTTCGTTATTCATCTGGCTTTCTATCGTGTCGTCCTTCGCGTGTCCAGGTGTATATTGGACATTCAGGTCTGATTGGTCAGTTAGATTTAGTATCCACCGGTAGTACGCACGTCCGTTCATGTATCTTAGTCTCGGGACTTGGGATATCTCCGTCTTGTTGTCGTCAATCAATCGGACTGAGTTTAGGTGATCTGTGAGTAGTCTTCGATGAGTTTCATTTGCTTCTGGGTCGTGTGATGGTTTGTTCGGGTTTTCTGATAATATCAGTGCTATTATCAGTCCTAGTTGCTCACCTTGTAGGATAGATACGTTACGTCCCGGGATTCGCATTACTAACGTCCTTGGTCCTGTTGCTGCTCCAGTTATTCTTTTGTCGTCCATTATTTTGGCTGAGGCCGGTATCATGGACCCATCGGATGCCCATGTTTTTCCATCGGTGGTTTTTGATGGTTTAAACCCAGTTACTTGGACTAGGCTTCGTATATATTCTTCGGTCTGGGCTTTCCTAACGTGTCTGGGTATTGCCAGTTCTGTTGCTCGATTGAGGAGGTCATCTAGGTAGAGGTGTTGGGATAGGGTTTCCGTGATGTTCTTCCAGTTACGTCGTGCTGGCTGTGTCCATGATTTGTCAAATGTTTGGTTTCGAGGGTGAAGTGTAATAGTGCCGTCGCTGTTGATAACCCAGGTTCCAATGTCTTGTAGCTTTTTGATTTTCATGCGCTGCAATGTTCGTATTGCTGTACCGTTGATTTTAAGTGGTGAGTTTTCTGGTGACATCTTGTGATTATATACATTGACTGCATGTGATAGGGAAATATCACCTTCAGCAATGTACGACTGGTCAGTTTCCTTCAGGGATAGTGAGATAAGGCGCATCGTTTTTTGGGCTGTTATCCAGCTTGACGGTATGGATTTTGACTGGCGCGTGTAGTCTTTTTGAAGGCCTATTCCATCCAAGGGATTTATACACGCAGATTTTTGGCAGATCCAGTCTGCTCGTGTAATCAGCGCCATAGTTCGATATGCTGGGATATGATGGTTCAAATCGCGCGATAGTCCTTCTATCGCCAATCCTGCATTGATCCTCATAACTGATGGGAAACCAAACCCATGTTGGGCTATAGGAAGCGTCGCGATATTGGTATTTGGTTGGAAGGGAAATCCGAGCACTTCATGGACTTTTCGCATTATGATTTTGTCTAGTTGTTCTGCGTCTTTTGGCAATATGGGTTGGAGGGATAGAAGTGCTCGACATCTTGATATGATGTTCTGGGCTACGGATTTCCGAACGAAGGTGATGGGGAGCCGGCCAATTATGTTTGGAAACCGGAAATTTTTGATGAAATCTCGAAGTTTGTTGAACCTGGCAATTGGGTTGTCAACTTTGGTTCGGAGGAATACTAATTCATCTTTGATTAGCGGGATCGTATGTTCAGTGATTGTAAGTGGGTTGACTTCTCTTCCGCCTATTGTTACTGATTCAAATGTTATTGTTTCAGGGTATTCTTTTCCGTCTTCGGGTGAGAGGATATACGCATAGGATTTTGACCATTGGGTTTGCCATCCGTACGCATATTGGAAACGTTCCATTTCTAATGTGTTTTTCACGATTGACTCTTTTGATTTTGAGAATATGTAGGTGTCGTCCGTTGCTTCGACCATGGCTACAAGGAGCTTCTGTTCATCATCTTTGAAGTGCGGTTCGTTATGTTTATTGTTGGTTGACGTTATTATGAGTGCATCTTTGTCTTTCCGTAGGCAGTCCTGGAGGTAGTAGTGTCCCATGCTGGTTGTGAATGTCGACTTGAGTTGTGATGCGGGGCCTCCCTGTTTGTTGACACCAGAAACAGTGATTGGAGAGGTTGCACCATATGCTGTGTGTATGAAGCATCGTACGTCTTTCTGTGCGGCTTTGTCGAGTTTGATGATTTCCTTTGGCAGGTTATATGCCTTGAGTGCGTCATAAAACCCGTCTGGTGCTAGGTAGTCAAATCCTTTCATTTGATCTCTTTGGATTGCATATACAGGTTGTTTGTGTCGGTTTGCCCAGCATTTTACGCCCGCAAGATAGCTCATCAGATCGCGAGTTTGTACGCCAGGTTGAGCTGCGACTTGGGTATCAGGTAGGATGTTTTTTTCTGCTGAGTATCGGATTAGGCATTGATTTAGCCAGGTCATTGGAGAGTTAGCCAAAAAATTGGAGAAAGCAAGGCCTCTCCAGTTCTTGAGGTCTGTTTGGAGTCCACGTTTATGAACTGTTGTTAACCACAGGTCTTTAACAGTTCCTGGGAAACAGGAATTCATGACTTCATAGTTATGTAGGTCTAGAATGAGGGAGAGGGCTTTGTCAGATAGGGCTTTTATGGTCCATTTTTCCCAGCGGTCAGGTCCTGGAGATGGGCGATGATTTCCATGACGTATCATTGCTCGGAAGTCTGGTAAGGTGGTTTTTTGGGGCCATATGAAAGGGTCGTCTTCGATGCGTTTTCTCACTTCAATTACTGATGGCGTGTTTAGCCAGGGTTTAGGGAGTTCACGTACCCGACTGTGATCATATAACCTTGTAAAATATTTGCGCGTGGTCTCTTTGACACCTTCGGGATCACAGATAAGTTTATCTGGGTTGTCTAGGTCATTAAGAGCGAATGGGAGGGGGATAAAGTTTGTTGATTGGGTCATCTTCTTTGTTGATCCTTTGAGTGCGATTGCAATTTGTCTTTTATCTGCTTCCTTAGCATGTAAGACAATTTCTTTTGCTTTTTCTGCATAGAGGGATTTGTGTAGAGCTTTTCTGTCTTGGTAGAAAATCTGTAGGAGACTCATCTTGTTTGGGTTCATGATCATGTTTATTGTGTTTTGGTGGTGTTTCATGGCTTTAGGTGATATGTGGGCTGTTCGGTTTGATTTTTCATATCTGATTGCACCTCCTATAGTACGTATGTCAGCTATTATGTTTTTGATTGTGGAGTTTGTGATGTTTTTCTTGGGCTGGATGTATGGTTTGGTGTGACCAAAGACCTTAGAAGCCGTTAGGGTGATGATTTCTGTTAAATCGCTGTATTGTTCTATGAAGGAGGCTTCATCAGTAATTTGGCGTTTAGAAATTGACCTATCTTCAATTAATTTGTCAACTGTTTGTTGGAATATTTCATATTTGTATTTTTCAGTTTTTGTTGGGATTTTGATCCTAGGGAGGCTTGATGGTTTGCGTATAAATTTGGTGGTTGGGTTTGGCGAGTTACTTTGTGGGGCCTCAGCAGTTGAGTGTGTAACTCGTGCAATGATTCCTCGATGATTGGTATTTGGTATCCAGTCATCATATTTATCTGTAACAAAGATTTCAGCATCAATGAAAGTTTGATGAGAGGTGACAACTCGGTCTATGATGTTTCCTTCAGCTGAACTTCCATTCTTGCAAGTCCAGTCATTGAGTCTTGTTCTGTCTGGGTTATCCATCCATAGGTCATGGCCATTTGATAGCTGCAGGAATTTTAGGAATTGTTGTCGTGCATCTGTTCCTCCACTATGCCTCTCGAATGGTGCAACAGTTGCATTGAGGTCGCCTGCTAGTGTCCATGGTATGGTTGTTGATCTACAAAAATTTGTCATGTCATTCCAGAAATGCTTGTTTTTGTCAGTGCCAGGATTCCATGGGGCATAGCAACCTATGATTTGTTGCTGAAGGTATTGTCCACTAGGTGTTGGAAGAATGATATCTACAGCAATAACTCTCCCCTTTAGGGATTGCTGTTTGATTTGTAGACGTTGCACAACTTGCAAGTCTTTGCGAATTCCAACCACTATTCCCCATTTGAATATGTGGTGGTTTTCAGCTGGTTCCCCTTCTTCCTCATATATTTCGTAGTCGGAGAATGGTAGCGATTTACTCAGCTTGGATTTTGTCTTTGTTTCTCCAATTACAAAGACTTGTGGGTTTCTTGCATTTATTACCTTGTTGACATGGTTTAGCTTGACAGGTTTGACTAGTCCATTAGCGTTCAGTGCGTAAACTGATAGTGTCGCTGTTGAACTGGGTGGGGTCATTGCATTTGCCATCTGAACAAGGCTTAGGGATATAGTGAGGAGGATTGCCATGAACAGGAAGCTTGGCGGTAGACTTTTATTCGGGGATCTACGAAAAAGAATTTTGTAACTACGGCGACATACATCCAGGTCTCTCAGCGTGTCAAAAACTCCTCGAAATGCACTTCTTGTACGAGACGCAGGTGTTTTATTGCTCTTCACAGAGACTGTGATATCGCCGTGAGTCACGGTGAGGGTGTCTGAACTCAATGAGGTATTGCGACGTACCTTTGTGAGACCATCTTCCTCGGCCTGGGGGTTTCCTTCTGTGCGACGTTTTTTCGTGTTGTCCTGCGTTTCAACTTCCCCATTGATCGCTTGAGAGGTCCGTCGCAAGCTGTTAGTTGGGATGCCTGGAGGGACGGGTGGTTCCTCTCCGAGTCGGGTCGAAGTCAGTTGCTTTGCAGGGGTGGTTGGTGATTCAAGTTGGGTTACCGGATTTCCAACAATCCTAAGGAAGTCACGGCTCACTTTCTTGACCGCATCCTCAAGTTGTTTCCGTTGTTCCTCAGTGTTGTTAAGCATGTTGGTTATGAGCTCACGTTGTCTGGGGTCTTTTTCGAAAAGCAGGTTTGTTTGAAGTTTGGTGATGGTGGTGTCTATCTCAGATAGATTCCTTGATAGGCCAACTTCATAAGACTGAGCTAGGACGGCACGTTGAGTATTAAGGACACGTTTGTCGAGGTCGGATATCGCAGTCGTTAGGCTAATAAGAGAGGTGTTCATTGTTGCGATTTGAAGTTGTGTCGCTTGGTGCTGTTGTTGGTTCTTCTGCTCCATTTCGTCGATACGTCGTTCGAGGCTCTTAAAAGATTTGTCAACAGTGTCGGCACCTTTCGCGAAATCGGTGCGTATATTTCCTCTAGGTTTATAAAAGCTGTCGGAGTTGACACCGAAGAGTGTCTGAGGGGGGAGCAGCGATGGACCATATTTCTTAAAATCAGCCGCAAACTTCTCCTGATATTGGGGACTGAGAACTTTGGTGGTGTCAGCCCATGAGATCATATGAAATACAAAGGACTCAGGTTCATTTGGGGGAGTACGCCTTCCAGCAAGAGTTGACCGTCCATCACGAGCAAAAGTATTATCGATCCAGGTTTCAATAAGGCCTTCCATATCTTCGTAGTCTGTCGGTACCCCCATTATTATCAGTTCAAAGACATTTTGAACCTCTATCTGTCGAGCTGGGAGGGTCCGGAGGGGGTACGAGAAGCCTTTGATAGTCTGGGTTCCTGCAGATAAAATCTCGTCAACGTGTTTCGGGTTTGCGAAGGATAGGATGACGCTGCCATTATTCTTGAAGGATTGGCAGATCGGGTAACCCTTAGCTTTCGCCCATTGCAGGAGCTTCTCCTTTGACGCGTCCTGGTTTCCATTTGATTCGCTAAGATCGGGAAAGCGTACATACATGCGCCTGTCGGTACCATGTTTGGCCGGTGCCCATGCAACACTCCATTTCCGGTCATAGTTGGCAAGAGCAGCCATCCAGCTCTCCAAGAGATCCGAGCGTGGTTCAGAGGAATCTGACTTAGGGATCTTTCGGGTGTTCAGGTGGACGTAGCATGTTGTGAACCAGTCGCCTTGCGTAGAAAAAGGTTTGACTTGTAGCGGAATGTCGGCGAGGTCCTGGTTGGTCTTTCCGATTTGAAGTATTGCTGCTTCAATCAGTTTTACCGGGTTCGAGTTCCTCTGTGCAGCTCCAACTCCACGTATTATCAGGCTGCAGCCGGATGGAAGTAGTGTTTTGAAGTCCGGTCAGGTCCGGTTTTTTGACCTTCCGAGCTCAGGACCGGGACCGGGACCGGTCCCTCCTTCCTCGAATTCTGCAAAAAACCGGACTGGACCAACCAGGACCGGTCCTGAGCGGTCTTATGCAGTCTTTTGCGGTTGCGCGACCGGTCTGAACCGGTTGCGGTTGCAACCAGTTGGCGACCGGTTCAAGACCGGTCTTTGTAGGTGATTCTCGTACTTTACACACTGGACAGTACTTTTTATAATTATATGTGTCTAAGATTTCATAAATCAAAAGAATATAGTCTGAAATATGTTTATTCATTATTTTTACACTAAGTTCTGCCATTTCCTGATCTATCTAGCTCCATCCAACCTTTACAAACGAAGGTTTTCTTACCAGAGGCATTTTTAAAAATGCCTCCGGTAAGCAAACTTTCGTTTGGAACTCACGTTGGCATCAATTAAGCGCCGAGTTTGAGCTCGGCGCCTTGGTCTCGAGGGCAGTGGAAAGACCGGTTGCAACCGGTTGCAACCGGTCTTTCATCGGTCTGAAGGTTTTTGAGATCGCGGAGGACCAAGGACCGGACTGCAGTTGCGGTCTTGACCGGTCCTAATAATCCGCGGTCCTGATCGGTTTTGGTCCAGTCTGGTCCCGGTCTTTTTCCAGTCTTGCAACCGGACTTCAAAACACTAGATGGAAGTGAGATGCCATTCACGTCATCCGCGACATGGAGGGTCGGTATGTATCCATTGGAGCACATAGGAGTTTTCGGGGTGAACGGGGGGAGAGTTCTTTTGGGTGGGGGTGTTTGGGGGGTGGGATTGTCGGTTTCCATCGTTTAGGATGGGTAATGAGGCTTCGAGAGTGGATATGGGAAAATAAGGGGAGGAAGGTGGAGAAATGTCAAAAGTGAAGTGTGGTTCGTAATGCTGTCTAGGAAGAACTATTGTCCGAGAGGTCAACAAGTTAGTACGTGGTTAAAAGGCTAGGTAGTCTAATAAGGAAGTGGAAATCGGAATGGGTATGTTGGTGTTAGTATTCGACGAAGTGAGGGGGTGACTATTATAATTTTTTGGAGGTTTGGGTGGAGGTTTTTGGTAAATTTTATATGGTTGGGTTTAGAATTTAATGGGTTTTAATACGGGATGTATTTAGGAACTTTTAGGGAGGTGCTCGTCTGTGGAGATCACAGACTTTCAATTTTTAGGTAGGTGTGGTGGTGGTTGTTGTTGTTGTTGTTGTTGTTGTTGTTGTTGTTGTTGCACAGCGTCAAAACTCAACTGTACCGAGATATGTCTTTTGAAACTGAAAGTAGTAAAGGAGGGTTGGTTGTCCATCGCGTATCAAAGATCCAGTGTTATCGGACGGCTCAGCCATAGAGAGTCTTCTCAGGACAACTTGCAGTTTTTTTTGCCGGCAGTGTACATCAATGCACCACCACCCAGGATTAATATTACGGCTGGTGAACAAAAATTAACGATGATGGCTTCCCGGCGGCGGAGCTCCATTGGAAACATTCTATTTCTTTCGCCCGTTGTTGGATACTTCTTTATATGACAGGCATGGGATTAACTGCACTCTTGACTTTGATATAAGATATCACAAGGAAGAAAATAGCTACTGCCTTTCCCAGAAGAAGTGCTGCGAACCTGAGTGGTACTTGTGTATAACCGCATGCTCGTTTAAAATAAAACAGTCGACGGCATCCACTCAGGATGTTTATACTCTGGTCAAGAGCTACCAATTCGTCTGAGCACCTAGTAAATTCAAATTTTACTGATGTTTATCTCCAGGGTGATTCAAGTTTATTTTGTGGCTCAAGACTCGTCAAAAGGATAGGAAGAAGCAAAGCTGCCTTTGTCATTGCCACGGGAAAATTCTCAGTCTTTTTATATACTCTTTTCTTCACATACAGGTATCGTTCACAATTATAGAAATTCACCTCACGTCTATAAAGCCCCTCTTTGAATGCAGAACTTTGGCCTGTTTTCATCACTGTCATGATTTGTCTACCAACTTTGGCGATAGCCTCGTTTGTTTTCTCTCGTGTATTCTCACAGAGCCTAATTAGTCCAGCTCCTATTCCGTCTGGGCAGTGGTAAGCCTACTCTAGTAATGAATGTTAGTGCCTCATAAAATTATACGTCGTTCTCCACAGTCTATCCTACCCTCGTCCTTTGCAGTACTAGGACAAAATGCCACATTCCGACAGAACTCCTCCGCTGAGCACTTCAATCCCACGAACTCCACTCCCCCTTTTTTTCAAATATTTCATCCTGACTTTCTTTCGATCCTCGGACCCAATGCTTTCGTTCGAACAATCGCCACAAATTCCACATTCGCATCTGGTTTTGCCTTCGAAGCACCAATTTTTAATGCCCCGACAAATGAAATCTTCTTCGCCAGCAGCGTGTTTGTACCAGAAAGCAGCTTTACGCACAGCAACAGGATAAACAAGATCAATCTTACCCTTGTCGAACTTGCTTGGGCACAAAAAGTGGCAGATATCAACGTTCCATTCGAGACTGTAAGCCCTCTCGCGTTTTCTTGGAATTTGTCAATTGGATAGTGTGTTTCCATAGCTCTCTCTTCCAGAGACAGTTCAAATTACAAATGGCGGCACTGGACCTTTCCAATGAAACCTCCTTCTCACCACTCGAGGTCGAGGGAACCTACTTGGCTAGTGTAGGCCAGTGCTACTCGCATGGCAAGGACGAGTCCAGACCTTAACATTACCTCCACAAAACTCAAGTTTGTCTGCTTCTTTGTTGGGGAACAACAATAGATTAGGTAGTAAGCAATATTTTGAGTGTATTAACGTATATACCTACAAAATATCACCAAAAAGCACGTGAAGGTTAAGAACACGGTCGTTGCGAGTAAACACAAGCCGGTAGGCATTGGATCTTGGCGGCATGGGTGCATGGGAGTCCGAATCACATATCAGCCTCGCGATACGAAGGACAGGAGAGAAACGAGGTTGCAGGGCTCGACTCTGACTCCTGAGGCACCAAGTTCACCAAAAGGAGAGCGTGGGCCGGGTTGCCAGCGATTGCGAACGGCGCGGCACTACCATCACCACCAACACCACAGTACCTGCAGACGGCACTGCGGCGCAAAATTTTAGCTATTGTTCGCGAATGGGAACCGTGGAAAGGTGCTGGTGGCTCCCAGCGCGTCGCAGAAAACGAGATAATCATGTCATGGTGTGAATACCAACCAACCGTTGCTTCGAAGAAGGGTTAGCTGTATATTGAAAGACATTTTCGTGCGTCGCGACGTATGCGATATGTATCACACCGAAATCCCATTGACCATCAAACGGCTGCTCGTACAACGTTGAAACGCCGGGGTGGGGCAGTCGCGGGTACCCTGGAGCATGGTGGCATGCAAAAAGTTGGTGATGGATTTTCAACCAGTACTCGGGTTCTCGCTGCAATGAGAGCAAGAAGGGAGGGTTTGGGTTACTCGCAGCCCGTCATAGCAAGAATGTAGGCCTTGTAAACACCGTAGATAGGTTAATAACGTGGTGGGTGGTGAGGACCAGCAGGTAGGCATATTTGATGCTTGAATCAATCGGACATGCAGATGCTGCTGGGACGGGGCACTGCTAATCTGGTGACATAGACGATATGGCAAAGAGATGGTGGCATCATTCAAGCCATAAGGCCAGGTAGTCGAACACAGTTGACGGAGACGAAATCAACCAGAGCCGGCGACCTTGGAAAGATGTGGCGGTGCTTATGTAATCCCATCACGGGAGTTACCGGCGTCTTAAACGTTCCCCTCGCCAAAATTTGGCTGGGTCTGGAGATTATATAAACGAGTCCTCCTTCGTCGGACTCGTAACCTGCCGCTGTGGTCCTTGTCAATCCTAAGGCGCCTAACAATGCTACTGTACTGCTTGACAACTTCTTTGCCCGCCAATTCAACTCTATGAATGACCTCAAAGTTCATCCTAATGGGAACATTATTTTTACCGATGACAGGTAAGTATGTCCCCGTTGCTGTTCCTCCATAATCAGTAAGTTCTTCTTTAGTTTAGGACTCATAAGTGATCAGAAGCCGCCGCCTCTGCTACCGAGTCAAGTTTACATTTTTGATCCTCGAACAGGGCTCGTAAAGATGGTAGCCGACAACTTTGTGATTCCAAATGGCATAGCACTAAACCCTTCGGGGAACATCGCTTAGATTTATGACTCTTCTTATCCTCGCGTGAAGTCATAATCTAATTATTGCTCGCCAGAGGTGACTCCGGCGGAATAAGAAATCAGACGATGCCTTCGACCGTGTATGTCCTCTACTGTACGATTTCGTTCAATTCGGACGTCCCGCGTCACACAGGGGTCAGATTTGTCCCAAATGTCCCACCTGTCCCATGTCCCAAGGCTTTTGTCCGAAACCGTGGGCCTAAATTCAGCCTAAATAAGGGAATATAGGGTCTAAATTGAGCGCCAAAACGCCAGGGTCCTCCTTAATTTAGAAGGTGTCCGAAACCAAAATTTCGGACAACCGGGTCACGCGTCCACCCCTTGTACGAATTGAACGAAATCGTACAGTACTACGGTTTTTTTTTTGCACAAATACTCTATAATTTTGCTGACGGAGAAGCCAGTTATGCCTACGATGTCGATCTAGAGACTTTCGCATTTAATAATCGAAGGGTGTTCACCTTTTATAGACTCCGGAGGCCGTCCTCCAGCTCAACTCAACTCTCAAAAAACAATTTCGGACCTTCATTTTGCTCGGCCCGATCACGGAATACACCATTTTTGGAAGATTTGTCAGACTCCCACGCCTCAACATCGTCGTGTTTTCTTGTTCACCAGCACCTCTGCTTCTCGATTCTCGTCGTCGCTCAAGCAAAGCCACCTGCCCAGCCGCCGCCTATGGTAGAAGGGCTCATCTCTCGGCGCTCAAGCTTGAATCGTCTATGAAACCATCCAAAAGTTCCTCGTCCAGCATAAATTGGGGCTTTTGAGCTTTCAATCACGTTTGATCAGAATCGTCATCGACATACTCACGACAGGAAGAGAGTAAACCTAGTTCATTTGGATATCTTGAGCTTATTCTTTATCCACAGAGACACCTTACGATTTCCAGGACATAAAGCGACTTGTCCTGCATCGCCACGTGTAGAGTTTGGCCCAGCTTCCTCCGTTTTAGTTGGTCTCAAATGAACAGCTTTGAAGGCCGATTATTCACGGATGATAAATATTCGCGCAGTTTCCAGGCTCTTCAATCGTGAACTGGTGAATTCGATAAGTCTTTTATCTTTGTGAAATTCAGCGACTCCTTGATCTACTTTTCCATCACCCTCACTTCCACTCTGAGTTTTTGCGGCTCGCCTTCCCGTACGTCGAGTCTGAATCCCCTCCGCTCACTTCTCCTGCTGGTGCACCTCGAGCGATCGTGCCCTTATCGGAGATGAAGCCGTTGTAGTAGGAGTGTGGTCAGGCTCTCCTTTTACGCTGGCGACTTGAGATGACTTCGCCTCCATCATGGTTTTGATCTACCCCTTCTATGAGCTATGTCACTGCTTCCCTTGCTCAAAGTCTGACCCGGGTGTAATTCTCCACGTTGGTCACCCTCGAATGATCTACACTTTATCGGTCGTAGCTCGCCGATGTGCAAATTGAATTCCACATCCCAGGCAGACTTTCCTCGTGGGCTAGCGACTCCGACGTTTCTCAACCAGTCATCCTTACTCATGTGATCGTATCGGCAGTTTTGCAGCGAGGAGGTCTGGTTCTCCTGTGTTTCGTTCTGCTGGAGTATATGTTTGTGATACTCAAACAAAGTTCATTGGATTTGACCACTTCGACCTCGCTCTTCCCGATTCATTGTACAAACCCCGACCGCACGCAGAGTCCGACCTATTCGCGCAAGTTTCGGCTTTCCCATTCTCAAGTTGCTTCCGCTGCAACTGAATTGGTATATCTGTCAAAACGTCAACCTGCTTCGGAATCTGGCAAGTACCGTCTGTCAATATTTCAATGTCAGACCACCGTTCCCTGACTTTGTTTCTATTTCTGACCTTTTCGTCTAAAACCCGACCTTATCGATGGATCAGCGTCGATTATTTCAACCCGGTGTTTGCTAGTAACAACTCATACCGCCCACAGATTATTACACAATGCGTCTACTCAATGTGAAGACCTTGCAAGTCGAGGAATTCATGGACGAGAAGAGCTGTCCCACCTACGCCGCCCTCTCGCACACGTGGGGCGAAGGCGAAGTCACCTTCCATCAGATAGCCACACCCGCCGCGAGATCCATGGCGGGCTACGCCAAGATCACAAGGTGCTGCGCGGTAGCAAGCCAGGGCGGCTTCAAGTACGTCTGGATCGACACGTGTTGCATCGACAAGTCGAGCAGCGCCGAGCTCTCGGAGGCGATCAACTCGATGTACCGGTGGTACAAAGCCGCGCGGATTTGCTATGCTTATTTATCGGACGTGCCGTCCAGTGACGACCCGTACGCCAAGAACTCGAAGTTCGCGAAGAGTAGATGGTTCACGCGCGGATGGACGCTGCAGGAGCTGATCGCGCCTCCGCTGCTTGTGTTCTATAGTAGCGATTGGGTGGACATCGGGACGCGGTCGTCGTTGTGGAATGAGCTCAAGGACATAACCGGCATTCCGTACGAGGTGCTCATGTCGAGGACGCCGGTGAGCCATTTTTGCGTGGCGTTGCGCATGTCGTGGGCGGCGAAGAGGCAGACGACGAGGGTGGAAGATGCAGCTTATTCGTTGATGGGAATATTCGACGTGAATATGCCGACGCTATACGGAGAAGGCTGGAGGGCGTTCATTCGCCTACAACTGGAAATCATGAAGGAGACTGCGGACGACACCATTTTCGCGTGGATGGCTCCAACCTTTCGACCTTATTCAGGAGAAGAATGGATCGCGGACGGGGCGGCGAACTATCCGACTGTGCAGAGGGTTTTAGAGGACGCCAACCGCGGTCGAGTCGCGAGGTCTGGGCTCCTCGCCAGCTCGCCAGCAGCTTTCCTACATTCGAGTTGTGTGACTCCGCTTATCGACACTGGCGGTCGAACCCCGTTCGCCATGACCAACAACGGTCTTTCCATTCGGATGGCACTGGCAAAGGTCTCGCCGAACAACAGCATTTATCAGACTACGCTCAACTGCATCGCTGGGGACCTAACAAAGCCGTCCAAGCGGGTCGTCATTTACTTGGATCTCCCGAGAGATTACTCTTCGTCCACGGGAACAAGCCCCACACAGCGGTATACCCGCCTACTTTTTGACGAAGCGCGCTATGCGGTTGATCCTCGCACCGCGAAAGCGCAGGACATCTATATATCGGCGACCTATTTCGCCCCGGAGCCTCCGCCCACCAAGTCCCGCTATATGGGGCACATTTCTATCAAGTCGCCCCCGGGGAGGAACTACCAAGTCGAAGACTCGTATTATAACCCAGACATTATCGAGTTCTCCCCGCCGCTTCCCCGGCTCCCCCTCCTCGAGAAGTTCAAAAACAAGTTTTTCGTAGCGGCCATCCTCCTAAGTTTCGAAGAGTCGCCTGGGTGCCAATCGATCGTCATCCTTGCTACCAAACTCCAAGGGTCGCGCAAGCTCGAGAGCTCGGAGCTATGGTGCATCGTCACTAGCCCATCGATGTATCCGCACAACTCATTCCTTGATTTCGTAAAGTACCTTTCCTTCCCGCCGAATTGGGCGTCGTTCCAGTCCCACTATCATGAGGTTGATCAGCGGTCTGAGGAGTTGCCCTCCGGCGATATCGTGTCTGCTACGATCCGTCCTGGCGAGCTGCGTAAAGTGCCTTTGGGTCGTGGTCCAAACCCGGAATTCATGACGGAAGATCATCAGCACCTGCTCATTAGGTTCAACTGATTGGGCAGGCGACGGTAAGTATTATGATTTATAGATCATAGACTGCGAATTCAAACAGGGTAATCGATTATTCAGAGTCGCAGATAAATCTTGGGTCAGTCTTCTCCAGAACGTACTTTTCTTCTCACTTCGCTTTCAACCTCAGTCTCAATGAATTTGTAGGAAGATTCTGGTTAAAGTTGCCTTTTGAAAATTTCGTGTGCAGTGTGGACGACGAAAGAGAAACACATGTAGGTTTAAATCGTTTGCGATACATGTAAAAAATGTACTCCTAGCATTTAAGTTATGATATATAATGGAATAATCGGACGAATCTTGCCGATCTTTGAAGCTCATAAAGGTAGAATACTGAAAGGTAAGAGTCGGTGGGCGAATACCGCCGACCGGTTCGACTGGGATCATACCATACTGCTTTGGTAGAAGTGAAATCTGAGAAGTTGAACTTAGTCAAAGTCGTAGTGAAAATCGCAAGGGAGTAACGAATTATATTTCTTTCAATTCTACAGTTGATTTCCATACCCTACAGTGGCGCAATGAAGATCATAGAAAGAAAAGCAACTGAGATTCGCCAGTAAAAAAGCTGAGAAGCTGAGAGAGTGATATGATATAGGAGAAGAGTTAGAATGTGCTTCCTAAGTACAAGGATACCACCAAGCATTATAGGTGCGAGGCCGATTACAAGGCTAGAGCGCAGGCGTGCTCCTCCCAAAACTCCGCAGTTCGACCCATTATAAGAAGAAGTAGACTGGTTCAACTCCATTTCGCTCTGACCCTTGTATTTCTCTCAACGACGCCTCGAAAAATTATGGGCCTATCTTTGCTGCTTGCTTGAACATCGCCCTCCTTTACCTGATCTGCAATTCAAACCATTGCTTCGTACATTCAGAGTCACCTATGATATATGATATCTGTGTCATGCACTTCTCATCTATGCCCAAGTTCAAGTCATTGCTTCCCGCAATTGCGTCTGACCCACTAGGCCTACACTCCGTGCTGGTTGCCTCTGAACGATATAATAGCTGATCGTTCACTGTGCGCCATTCTACGGTAAGTTGTTCTGGGAGGTGAACGGTCAGACCGAACTTGCTCAAGCCAGCAACGATGAACAAGGCGGATCAAACGAAACTTTGACCACTCTGTTATCCCTCCTTTGTGTCCTATCTCAATGCCGACTCCCTCCTTCCCATACTCAGAGTCTGAACCACCCAGTTGTTCTCCGTGTTGGCCAAATTCGAATGTCACTCGTTCGTTTCTCGCCATTCTCCGGACTTCCATACCCTGTCATGCGGTCAGACTCTGCTTGTGGCCTGGAGACTGGAACCTGCCTTCACTCTTGAGTCGGTTCCGGACGACTTCACGGGTCCCGGCGATTTCTTTCCGACAACGTGCCATAAATAGAAATTTCACAACCCCACCTTCACACCCATTCAGAATTAGAGAGCGTCGAATCGACTGGGAGTGAGGTCCAATGGACTGGACCTGGACTTGGACTTGTACCTGCACGTGAGGTAAATCCTTATCTAATCCATTCCCATCCGAAGTCGGTGGGCGTCTGGCCTTGGTCCAATGTGAAGTCCAACCCAAGTCCAACTTGAGAGCTTGAACCTTCATCCGCTTCACCCCGACGGTATGTCTCGCTAGGTCCTTGCCCATTTTTGTGCTTTCCCCACAGTCTCTACGAGCGCGATCCCGATTCCCGACATCATTGCCGCTCTGTTGCATGAGTCGTGACCCGAGATCCCATTTTATTTCGTCATGCACTATCCCAATGAGTATCATTACCTGCTGGGTGTCGCCTTTTTATCGTTCGCAGTACTTTCACACCGCAGTGGGAGTGGGGCCGGGATGCAGCATGCCCAGCGTTGAAGCCTGTAGTGTAAGTGGAATGCCACTTGCCTGAGTCGGAGTCGCCTTACTCGTTCGAGAACTTTAGGTCAAATTAGAGTCCAATATTTGATGTACACAAAACCTAGGTGCAAGGGATATAATCTTCAGGTCTTAACAGAGTCCAACTGAGGTCTAACTGAGGTCCAAAGTGAAGGTGCAACCTGTGGTACAAGTATGTAGACGTTTGGTCCAATCTGCTGCCTAAGTCCAAGTCCAAGGTCCAGGTCCAGGTCCAAGGTCCAATTAGACCTGTGACCCCGTCGAGCCGACTTTCTGCAGAATTATAACAGTTGGCGACTTTTAGCCCCCTGCACGTGATGTCAGGCATTATGTAATGCACTCATTTCACCGAACCAGCTCATTTGTAACTTGTGGCACATGCTTTGCTCAAAGTTCCTGATCCCAGATGCACCACGGGTGGCACCAAATTTTAATTAATGTTGCAAACTTGTGAATGCATTCATGGCTTGGATTTTTAATAGAGAGGCAAAATATCAATATAATTAAAAACACAGAAAAGATGGTTCTTGAGAAATGACTACAACTGATGGCACATAAGAGAGATAAACATGGAGGTCATGCCGGTACCCAAGTTATCTAGCTATATGTGAGGTGGCACTAGCCCTCAAACCGTAGTCCAAAGCTGAAACTCTACATGCGTCAACCTAAGCTATTCCTTGATACGTTCAAGCGCCACAGACGCGTCGCCAGACGCGACGCCGACGCGACGGCTCGTTGACATAGACGCGACGGAGAGGCGCGCGTGGATGATACGTAATGGCAGAGTGGCGACGGTGACATTACAGCCTCAGGGATGGAAGGGGCACGGGGTTGAGGAGGTCGTAAGGGATAACAAACAGAGGTAGGGGGGCTAACCTGGACGGTGTGGTGGTGGTGAAGAACGGCGGCGGCGATGGCGACGACTCAGACTCGGGTGGTGAGGTTGTGGTTGTGGTAAGAGCAAGAGATTGAACTTGGAAGCGAACTGATTTCCTCGCGGGTTCGTTTCGAGCATTACATAACCATCAGACATCACGTGCAGGGGGCTAAAAGTCAAAAGCTAATTATAACTTTGTGTGACATCAATGTGACATGCCTTTCGTCTCCTCCTCCCATGTTCTCGCCGTTCTCTATCCGCATGCTTACTCGAGGGAATTATACTTGCTCCTTTTTACGATTAAAATACGATGTATGGACTCAGAGGATCTTCGATCCTGGATCAGCTACATAACTGAATCTCTGTCATCGCAAAACTGGGAAAACGACGCTGGCACTTCTGGACGTAACAACGTACGGTTGGCGATTTGTTCATCTTACTATCTTCGTGCTTTCTGTGTCCCATTTGGGCGGTGGGTCGCCCCTAATCAGGATTGGAATCTTCATGGCCAGCGCGGTCAAGTGAGTAATTTTGATTCCACATGATGTCTAGATTTTACGGCCTAATCGTATAGATATCCGCCCAATCCTGGGAAGGATTTCGTACCGAAGCGTAGCAGAAGAGCATGACGGGCGAAAGTGCGGAGCACTTTCCCGACACATGCTCTCGGATCCTGGCCTAAAAGGGTGTGAGGACTCGACATGCGGAACGCGGACGCAAGACAACAGTGGCTCAGTTAATTTAATAACTTGTCAAGCCTTTCAATACAAAAAATCCCAAAGAGCTAAACGGGCCTGGTTATGTACCAAAGGCGAGATTTGACGGAAGCTGACAAGTCTCTTCTGCTACACAGACATGGAAAAGTCAATGACTCGGATTGTGACCGCGCTGACGTAAGTGACTACGCTCAAGTTCAAGTTAGACCAGTTGTGATTACCTTAGTCGGGAATGAACAGGTCTTGGAAACTGTTCTACTTCTGAAGCGAAAGATGGTCCTGGTGACAAGGGACCGAAGACCAATGAGAGTTGATAGATATAAAGCGAGCGACGATTCAACACTGACAACACAACTGGGAGACGAGTTTTTGGTAAATACCTAGGCCACACGGCCATTTTACTAAGGCTACGTTTCTGCTTTGAATTGAAAACCTCGCCGTACACTTTCGACTGTCAGTTTCCTGAGCAATATCATTTTTTCGCAGAAGCCTTCGTGGCGGCGGACTTCTGCAACCAGAAAACTTTATTTGGAGTTGATATAGATTGTATGTACGATACAGTTGAGGACTCCTTGTTCCTTCTCTGGGTTCTTTCGCTTCTTGGCTGTCCATCTGCATGCTAACCCCGCAATTCTACTTCATCTCGGTTACAATCTTGCATGTCAGAAATATACCTGACCGGTCTTCGCTTGACACGCTGTTCAGAGTCGCGATCTCCACCGATAGGCTACCGTAAGACTTCTGCTTAAACCCACGAGCCTGAGGGCAAAATGATAGGCTTTAGATTCCCCGGCCCCGGTTAATTCATTCACATTCTCGTAGCCGTCATATTATGGTCAGTCGCGTTCTATTCACATATAACTATCCAGAAGTTTGAATTCGTCTTTCCTCCGGGTCTCAAACTTCTTAAAAACTGTTCCGTCTAAGAGTTCAAGGACACATGCCAGATCCTCTCTGAAGCATCCCTGCCGCCTAAAAAATTCGTCTGGATTCCACAGTCGCAATTATCTTGGTAATGCCTTCTTGAATTTTCCATAGACGAGTATGTGCAAATGAAGCAGGGCCTTGAGCTCGGCCGTAATATAGACACTCGAGTATAAATTTAAAACCATAAATTTAGATACGGTGTCCTAAAAATATCAGACCACACCCCTGGTCCACTGGCCGTCGAAGATCAGTGGGGTATCGTGCTAAAAGGGAAAGGTGAAAAGTACATAGGTTTGACTTTCAAACCAGTCATCGAGTTATTTCTTCTTCCCTTCCACCGGCTTCCTGACATGCGGTGGATACAAATCAGTGCGAAGTCTTCAGTTTGTCGATGATGATGGCGATAACGGAGTTGTATTTTTAGAGCGTCTATTTTAAATTTTGTCTGCCATGCCACCTATTCTTATCGACCAAAACGCCCTGCATCCAAAAATAGAATACTTGGAAAACTAGCATCATTTCCACGAGAAGAGCTATGGATTTGTAGGAACCTAATCCTTGGTTCACGGCTTCAAGTCCTAGTAACACGGCAGAAGTTTCGAAGGACTTCAAGTCGAAGTTGTGGTAGCCTATCAGTGGATTTGGATTTGAATACTCATCACCCATGTTCTGGTGACCTTGTGGTCTTTGGTTAAAAAGCGGTCATCAGCTTTGATTTATTGACTAACAGACTACGAAATTTGTGGTTAGCTGTTCTTGTCTCAATACAGTGGGGCACAAACAGTAAGCTTTAGACGATGAGGTCCAGCACGTGAGATTTCTAAGTAAGTGACTCCTTCTCTTCTATTTCTCATGTTCATGTATAGACAAATTGTTTATTTTCAGCCCGTTCTCATTGAGGCTTCGATTGAATATCCATGCCGTCTTCGTATTTAATGGAGTGTTTTTACCAGATTTTTGATGATACGGCTATTCGTATGTCGGTACTCGAAGGTACAGGGTCATTAATATTGAGCCTTGGCGCTAAAAGTGATTTGTAAAAGGAACGCGAGATGCAGGCACTTTGACCTTATATTACTGAACATCTGATCTTTCACATCTCGGAAAACAACAGTATCCCACAAAAAGTCGAGGAACAGCTTGACTACTAACTGAGTGGAGTCGGGTGTAAATACCCGGTCAAGATACTGCTTGACCAACCCGGAGCCTGCAAGGTGATTTCATCAAGCAGATGCGTTTATTGACGAAGAATATCTCGCAGGGTCGTCAACAAAACTTCACCGTTCGCACACGAGGAAGTTAATCATCAAAAAACCACTCACAATTCTCCCGTGTGGTGATGTTCACCCATACTCTGGGTCAAGTTACAAACAGACATCACAATCAATTTGGTCAAAATTTCGGGACCGAATCCTGAGAGGCTTCAAGCTTTCTCATCTCGGCTTTAGCTGTGGTAAACCGGGTCGTTCGTTATCCAAATGGGCGCTGAAAGTACCATCTTTTTGGCAACAATGACGTTTCGAACGGGTGAAGGATAGGAATGTTCAATCTTTCCGTTCACGTATTGTCATCGTAGGAATTCCACGGGCGTGGATATGTCACGGGAGTATTTCCTCACTGTCGGAATGTCCAGGCGACTATTGGTGCATGCCGCGGGGTTGACATAATTATTAAATCGTGTTTGTCGCGTTTATTTTTCGAGAGATCACGTCCGTCACTGCCTTCAAGGCGGGGTCGGAAGAAACTATCGATATCCTACTCGTTGGGTACTTGATTCCGGATGTGGAACCCTTGCGTGAACCGGGACTCGTAGGGTAAGATAGTAAGCGACTGCACAGATACTCATACACCAAGCATTGAAGGTCACGGGGAATCGATCGCGGTCTGACTAGGAAAGCCCAACAACTGGTATCCTCGTATTATTCAAACACATTTTGGCTGCGGCTATGTCCATTCAAATTTCGACGGCTCAAAAGTACTTTTAAAAGTGGAGTATTTTAAGGACGAAAATGGAGATTAACTTGACAATGTCCGGGGAAATAATCAGATGCCTTTACGTTTATTCGAGGAAAATTCAGAGCTTCTAACGGCGCGATGCGACAAGGCTATTAACCACTGGGTTCTCTTTCGAAGAATGTCAAATATGTCACGAAACCATCATTAACCATTTAAAAAATCGAAGGTTAGATGGGTTAAACATTTCTACTCGCGATTTACTTCAGCCCAGAATAGAATAGCTTTCGATGGAAAAATCAATCATCCGCGACGACGACCCCGAACGATGGAACATTCCCACATTCGTCGAAAACTCGCTCAACTGTAATAGCTGGGTCCTACCTGCGTGACCCTCTCGCCCTCTCTTGCCTGGTACCATCCATCTGGTCAATTCAATAGAAATGGGCTCTTCATCACACAGAAAAGGTATAAAAGCCAGCAAATTTCAGAGGAACAAAGTCAAGGCAGCGCTCGTCTTCAACTCGTACAGCAACAGCAACCATGTTCTTCAGAAACGCACTCGTCCTCGCGCTTCCTCTCTTTGTCAACGGTTGGTGACCGCGAAAGCCGTCGTTGTCGCGTGCTTATGGTTTTTTAAGGTCTGAGGACAAAGCGGGCTACGTGCCCAGACGGCAAGAACACTGCGATTAACGCGCAGTGCTGCGCCTTGTTCCCCGTCGTCCAGGATCTCGTGGACAACTTCTTCACCAACGAGTGCGGTGATTCGGTTAGTCGTTTTTTTTTTTTTTGGAATTTAACGCGTAGATTCTGATATACGTGTAAGGCTCATGGTGCTCTTCGTCTCCTGTTCCACGACGCAATTGGAATCGGTTCAACTGGGTGAGCGCCTTGAAATTTATCTGGCGCAAATGCTAAACTTTCAAATAAACAGTGGTGGAGGAGCTGACGGCTCTATTGCCGTTTTCAACCAGACTGAGTTGACCTTCCACGCCAATCTCGGAATCGACGATATCCTCGACGAAATAGGCCCATTCATGCAGGCGCACTCCGACGTCATGACTCCTGGAGATTTGTAAGTGAACTATCAATTAGCCGAACCTACACTTCCTAACATCCAACTCGCGTAGCATCCAACTTGCTGGTGCAGTCAGCTTGGTTCAGTGCCCAGGCGCACCCCGTATCCAGTTCCTCATGGGACGCGCTCCACCTCTGGCTGCATCGCCACCCAACCTTGTTCCTGAGCCATTCGACAGTGTCCAGAGCATCCTCAACCGCTTCGTACCTCTCGGACTTACATTGGAAGAAACTGTAGCCGTCATCGGTGGTTCTCACAGTGTTGCTGGTGCCGACGATATTATTCCAGATCTCGAGGGGTATGTCGTATATTATTCGCAGATAGAAGAGTTGCTCACCCATGACGAAGGGTGCCATTCGATCAGACACCTTCTGTCTTCGACAGTAAGTTCTTAATAAATAAATCTAAACTGATGCTCAACAATTTACAGCCCAGATCTTCGTCGACGTGCAGCTTCGTGGAACCATGTTCACAGGGTGAGTAAATCGTTTAATTTAATTTAATTTAGATAAAACCTCGCTCATATAACAATGCAGGCAAGGAGGGAATCAAGGAGAAGTCGAGTCTGCTGTCGCTGGTCTAGTTCGACTGCAATCAGACCATCTTGTACGTTAATCGAGTTTTCCTGCAGCATGGCGGATGATTAATACTCTTCCACAGCTGGCCCGTGATTCGGCAACCAACTGCGCCTGGCAATCGTTCGCTAGTGAGTGATCATTTGGTCGAATTATTAATTGATGTTGATACGAAAATTTTAAAGACAATCAACAGAGAATTCAGACACTCTTTGCCTCGGGTGTGCAGAAACTTGCTCTCCTCGGCCAGAATCCATCGAAGGTTAGTACCTTGAAAAATTGCGCCTTCGTGCTGGAGATAATAACATTTCGCAGATGATCGATTGTAGTGAGGTCATTCCCTCGGCTATTCCTTTCCATGGATCGGCCACTCTCCCTCCTGGCCAGACCATGAACGACATTGAGCAAGCTGTGAGTTTGTTCGAACTCATTTTTCGGATATATATTGAATTACTCCCGATCCAGTGCGCCACCGCATCGTTCCCCGTCTTGCCGACCCAGCCAGGCCCACCGACCACCGTTCCCGCCATGTACGCTATTACATATTTCTTGTGTGCCTATTGCTAACCCTGCTCGTATAGCCCCCAGGTTTAAGTCTTTCGTCGCAGCTCCAGCTTTTTCATTCATTTTGTCTCCTCGTTGCATTCTTTTCTTGTATCTATTCCATAAATGTTGCAACCCGACGTGTATTATTAGTTACAATTATGAATTATTTTGTCAAAAATCAACAAACAGCTCGTGTGACCGACATATTAGCCGCTCAGCTCCTATCCCAACGACACTCCGCTACATCGAAAAATTGCTTCCGAGCGATCTTGCCACTACCCGAGATTAGATTAGATTAAAGGCTGATTCGGACGACTGCACAGCTTTTTTGTTTTTCAACATTCTTTGACACCTCCCATTAGTGTGGCGGGAAATAGGCCTGTGAAAATTGCATCGGCTAATTAGCCCTGCTAATTAGCCGCTAATTTGCAGGTCCGACCGGATCGATGGAGGTCGAGGCGCAAATTAGGGTGAATTAGCCCAACTGATATGGGATAAATTACTGATTGTCGTACACTGCAATAGAGCCTCTTATAACTTTGTTTTCGAGCACTTCTATGATGAGTCGGTGCAGAGAAACCATGCAGATATTGACATAGTGATTATTTGTAGTACTATGGCATCAATCATTTGAATTCAAATTTAAAAGAATCCGAGTGGTCCTGTTGGCTTTTGCTCGCTCGTCGCTCACTGCAAACCATATTCAGTCATGAGTGCAGGGAAGTTCAAAGAACTCAAACTTCTCCTGCAGGCACTCCCTAATAATTTACCTATCTCGGACCAAAATTCTCGACTTAACCGACTCCTACACTTTACATTGGACGAAGAGAAGGTCGAAGATATTGGCCAGGAGGGTGCCGTTAACAGAGAACTAGAGGCAGCTTTGTTTGACTTTCTGCCACGGAATGACGCAGGGATATTCTTCATAAAGGAGAGGGGACCAGGCTTGGAAGCCCTCGCAGATGTTCTTGAATTTTGGGTACCGAAACTGCCAGGATCACTAATCCTACAATTGTGGCTTAAAGGATCTATTGAGTCTGCAAAAAAGTGCATTATCAATTCCGGTGGACAGGTGAGTTTCAGAACCTTACACATGTTTGACGTTGACTTACCCAAGCCGCCTGTCAGCTCCCTGATTTAAATGGTCTTGCATTTTCCGAGAATCCTAGTAAAGTCGGAGGGAAACCCGCAAAAGTGAAGCCTAGTGCTGCTACCCGGCAAACAAAGTTATTCGCCCCAGGGGGTATAGCTGATGCCACCGTGACTGGTGGGACCTCCAAAACATCCTCCGGTTCAAGCCAAGGACTTCCCAAGTCAAGCGGCAATATTACAAAAAAACTCGACACAAAGGCCTTAGATGGGACAAGTGATCCGCGGTATTCAACCGATGAAGAGTCGGATGACAACCGAAAAGGGGGGCAAAAGATGCACAAATTGTTACCCAAAGTATCGAAGCCATGCCACAAATCCGGAACCAATGGCCCCAAATTGGCACGCTGTATTGCCAGCAAAGGTTGTCACATTACATGGGGCTGGCCACGCGACAAGACGCGCATTCTGAAGCATGCAAGCAATTGCGGCTATCTTGCAAACATTGATGCAAGCCTTTCTCAGGAGGTCATTGAGGAGCTGGCACGAAAAAATAAAGGAGTACTCGACAAAGTCGCAGAGAAAGTTGGATTGAGCAAAAAGCGCAGCCATGACGATCATGTTCAGGACAACTTGCCTCCCTTGAAGCGCTCAAAGACCGAGCCTTTCTTAAGCGCGAAGTACCAAAACGGAAGTGGTGGTAATACGGAAGCAACGTCTGAATCAAGCCAGACTAAGCAAATAATTCGTCCTGGGAATCACCCTTTCGCAAAGTATCAGACCGAAGGAAAGAAAGCTTTAAAAGAAAAGGCTGATCGAGCACTGGTCGAATTCATTATATGTTGCGGTGTTCCACCCCGGGTCATTGGCAGGGAAAAATTCAAGAATTTCATCAACGTATTGAATGCGAACTACATACCTCCAAGTCGGACCACATTTGAAGACAGTCTTGTCCCATCCTATGCTGCAGCTGTTCAGGTTATAATCATCGACTATCTCAAGAGCTCTCGGGATCTCATGCTTACATTCGATGGAGGAAAACTTGGCAAGAAGAAGTTTTATTCAGTCCACGCTACTACGCCAAATCGCCAATCATTTTGTCTTGAGCTTGATGATGTATCGTTCCTAAGCCAGACGGGTGAATATATCTTTGAATTGTTGAAGAAGGTATGTTGCTTTCAAACCGATTATTTACATGCCTCAAATCGCATCCTGATAATTGTGTTACAGTGGGTATTGAAAATAGGCATGAATTGTTGGAGTGGTGTCACCTCCGACAATGCTGGAAATTGCAACAAAGGTCGACGCTTGCTGACTGAATTCGCTCCGAGGATAATTGATATGGCTGATGCTTGCCATAATCTACACAATGCCTGCAAGGACATTTGTAATATGCCAGAATTCAAACCGGTATGTAGCTACATATTTCTGCAACAAAGAACTTACTCCTTCATCCCAGGTCATTGGCAAAATGCGTGAAGTCTTAGCATTCATGAGCTTGTCTTCATATAGCCTTGATTACTTCGATCTTGCACGCGAAGAGCTTCACATAACACGTGGTTTACAGTCCATTGGAGAGACACGCTTCGGGACTATATATTGGTCACTTGAGTCTGTTTTGGACGGCATGAAAGCATTTATTGCTATTGTTCGGAATGTAAGCCTTGGGATAGACAGCGAGGTATGCACTCAATAAACAAAGCTCACATTCTTTGTTACTCATTTCGTATCATACGCCAGATGCTTCACTCGATATTTGATGACGACGACACAGTATTTGAATTTCAGCGTGATCTGAAACGTCTCGGTGCAGTTCTTATGCCTTTTGCTCGCGCTATTCAGTGTCTTGAGGCAAAAGACACAAATCCGGGTGACGTTTACACCTACTGGCTTGCTGTTGTCGCACACCTCCATGATCTCATCATTAAAGATTCTGAAAAGTCAAAGTATGCAGAAGAAACAAAAAATCACATTCGTCAAATCGCAAATTATCGATTCTCGGAGCTGATAGAAAACGATCGGGCCTCGAATATTTACCTGACGGCATTCGTCTTGGATCCTGGTGTGTAAAAGAACAATACTATTCTTTATAAGACACTTATCATGCCTCAGAAAATCGTGCAGCACCTATTATTTCAGACCCAAACCCACTCGCTATCCAACCACTCACAATTATACGTGATAAAACAAATCTTCCAAAGGTTCGGTCAAAGCAGGCGGCCATTGATGGGATCGGGCTAGGCCTCCTCAAACTTCTGCAAAAAGAATATGGAAATGAGTATCGTGAAGGGCGTTCGGCAGACCAAGCAAGAGAAGCCATGGAGAAGGTAAACCCTCATCTGGCGAAACGTGGACCGAAGGAGGCCATCACGGCCTTGAAAAAACAATTCAAAGCTTACCTTGATGGTATCGAGCCATTTACTAGGATGCGGCGTCGCGATGAATCACTCCGAGAGTATTGGGTTCGATTCTTGGATGATGACGAATCTGACATCCTAGCAGTAAGTCAATGTGAACTCGAAAACCGACACTAAGCTCACCTGATGTTTAGGCACTTGCTGTGAAAATCTTTTCAGCCATGCCGGTTTCAATGGTCGACGAACGTGCGATGTCAGTTGTAACCTGGTTGAATGCTCCAAAACGTCGGCGCCAGAAAATTTCAACGATGTCAACTCACTTGACTATTCGAGGATTTAATCAGATGGATGACAAGGTAATTGGTTGGTGTAAACATTCACAGAATGACTAACCTCATCAAACACCTAAAGGACACCCGTCGGAAACCAGTAACTGTAAACTGGCGAGATATTCGCGCAACAATAAATCAACGAACAGTACCCTCAAAGAAAGCTGCTGATGAGTTGTTAGAAGATGGGTCAGATGAAGAGGCTGACGACGACGCACTGGCATCCCCTGTAGATCCTGAGGACGACCCACTCAAGTGGCTGGACGACGGCCTTCCAGATCTATCTGGATTTGAAAATCGATATTTCGAGCTGGCCACCCAGTTTGATATTGCTCGTTATGTACAGATCCTGGCTGATAGCGTAGCGGGTTCCCAGCCTGAAAAGACAGCAGACACTCGGCGAAGGTCGCAGGGCACATCACAGAAAAATGTTGAGGCAAATGTCTTAGCTGCGGAAGATAGTGAGTGGGCGACGTGGTAGTAGAAGTACGAAGTAGGGACTTGACAATGACTATTTGCCCTCAGCCCTATTTCACCGCAAATTAGCTAATTTTCTCTATTTTGCTGGGCTAATTTGCGCAAATTAGCCGGAGCTCCCGGGGGCTGCGCCCCCGGACCCCTGCTGCAAATTAGCCGAAATTTGCCCTGCGAAACAGGTCTGTTGGCTATTTCCCGCCACACTACCTCCCATCGTCGATTGCCTCTTGACAGCATGTTTCTCGATCTACCTTTGGAGGTCATCGTACACATTCTCCTCCACCTCAACCCACAGGACATATTAGCATGCCAGCTCACCTCCAGGTACATCAACGACATCGTTCACGAATCCGTGGTGGTGCGGTACGCCGCGGCTCTTTCTTCGGCAAAGGCAGAGAACAATTCGGAGTGCCATCTCCCAGTCTCAGAAAAGCTTCGGGAGCTGACCGCCGCAGAGAAATCCTGGGCTTTTGTTCGTCCGGCCTTCTCCAAATCCATTGCGGTACCGGAAGCAACGTGTGGCGTGTACGATTTATCGCGAGGGTTCTACTTCCTTTGCAACTGGAGTCGAATGGCGCTGTATTGCCTTAAATTGCCAAGGACGGACGGGGACGAGCTGAGCTGGAGGAAGATTGAGTCGAAGAAGAAAATTGTGGACATTGGTCTTTGTCTTTATGAGCATGACTTGCTCGTCCTCGTCACCACGTGCGTTTCCCGCCGTCTTTCTTTACTGTCCTTGTTTATGAACTTTATATAATTCAGGACACCCAACCGAGAAACCATCGACGAACATGTTCGGCACAAAATCGAGCTTGAACTTATCCAATTTTCTACGGGAGACCCCCATCCACAGGCCCGAGAGAGCTGCATCCACGTCATGGTCGGCGAAGCGGAATTTCCCTCTATCGGCATCGAAATTGTCGGCCATCACCTCGCTATCAGCCTCTCATTCTCCAATGCGGACGACCCTGTTAATTGGGTTTTTATCTACGAGTGGCAAGCAAACGTTCTCAAAGCAGTACGCGTACCATCTTATGCCTCGCTATCTTTACTGACGCGCGAACTCGATGTTTTAGAGTTTTACGGCCTCAGGGACTCCGTACGCTGACATTTTATTTCTCACTGAAAACATCATCATGCTTCCAAACAAAGAGGATTGTACACTTGAAATCTATGACATCCCATCCACGCCAACGGTCGGTTCCCCAACCCCTTCTCTGATGTTATGCCTTCCCGCGCTCGAATACGACCACTCAATAAGTGGGATATCAACCCGTGCTGAACCCAACCCCATCGGCACTGCGTCATACGCCAGAAAGAGGCGTCAAGCAAGAAGCATTACCGCAGACCCAGCTCTAGTCCAGCAACCCGCATTCCTGCCTAGTGCCGAGGACGCCTTGTGCGTTTTTGACCTGTACATCGAGGCCATGGGATATGAACTCGATGGAGCCGGCACGATGTTCGAAACGCGTCAGGCAAGGGAGCGTCTCACGTTCCTCGTCCATCGGAGTGCCCTTGTCTCTCTAGTCGACAAATACACCACCGAGGGGAATGAACAAGACCTACCCCGAAACAAAAAAATCATCTGGGCCGATTGGGGCCCACCGATCACGCGGTGGTTCACCTCGGTCGGTGTGTCGAACCACTGGATCACGTCGTCGACGGGGCAGCGGTATGTGCGCGTGGAGGAGGACCCGATTGGGTCGGGCGTCCCGCTGTGTGTCATGGACTTCAATTTGGCGAATGTTAGGAAGATGGAGAGGTATATGGCGGGGCAAGCTGATGAGAAAGAGGAAGGTGCTGGCATGGAGAAGGAAGAGGACGTTGAGCCTGTGGTCGACAAAGGAAAGGGCAGGATGGATGGCGAGAGGCTGGATGAGGCGGGATTCCCAAGTGGGTCAAACGCTGCGGCGGCAGCGTCAGATCCCTCAAGCGACCCTCCGACTGCGCAACCGCCCTCGCACGACGAGCTCAGTGACGCTGAAGCATCTCTTGTGGATGACCACACAATTACCGTGTTTGAGACAGAGCCTACCACCGCCGAGATTATGTCCCTTACCCAACAACTTTTCGGAGGTGATGGTTCGTATCAACTCGCTCCAGATGACGATGAGGACGACGAAGAATGGGAGACAGAGTCTGGCTCGAGCGATAAGTGCGTCACTTCTGTTTCCTTGTCTTTATTATCTTTTTCTTTATATTCGTTTTCTACTCGTCCTGTCTTCCTAGTTCAATGACATTCCAAACCCGGTGGCGCCCACCATCCAGGCTCAGTTGCATCTGGACCAGCTCAAAGATGGAACAGTTGCAGACCACTGTGTTTTCTGAGCGCGTGGAGAGCGGCCTGCCGTACGTCGGGTGTACCTCGAAGGAGCGGCATACTTTCGACGGCGTGCTTCTGGAGGAAGAGAGAGTGATTGGGCTGAAGGTAAGCTGCTGTTTTCAGACTCAAACCTCGTCCATTTCAGCCTGATTAGTTAGGCGGAACGGTTGCGGTCTATGGTGTGCCTTGACTGAACTGCTTTTCTTTCTGTAGCTCGATGACTCTTATAGAGTTGAAAGCGTCGAAATTCTTCATTTTGGGTAGATTCCGAATTGCTATTTTCCCTCCATGTTTTTGGAACGTACGAATTTCTTTTGCGGTTTAAGGGCATGTATGCCATCGAGCTGCAAAGTTCTCCATTTCTCTTGTCTCCATTTCTCTTGTCTTCAGCAATGTATTCATCATTAGATGTCCGGGTGCTAGAATAATTTCCCTCGCCAGGTTGTCGATCTTTGATAGAAGTGCCTTTAGACAATATCTATGACATGTTCTCCTAACATAAAAACCAATGTACGCTTGACCATTCCGCACATCGCAAGCGGCGACCCAAGGTCGTCCTCGTGTCATCAGATGGACATCGCCTTGGAGCTCATTGCCAAAATCTAGGCGAGTTCGCCAGTGCATTTTGGGTAACTGCTATCTTCATGAATTCCCATGGCGTTTCGTCGTCGCCGACAACGCCGAGTTTTCATACACGCTCATTCTTACTCAATTCGAACGACGATGGGCAGCAGCCTTCGACCGTCGACGTCGTCGATCTTTCCGTCGTCCAGCCTTGGTTTCATCTTGAGGATCTTCTACCATTCTCTCAGCTGGTTTTCTGCACGTTCTAGAGGATAATGAACGTCGTCGACAAATCCAACGATGATGACATGGAATCAAAGTCTTTGGACGGTGAAAAGGGGTCCAGAACGCCAACGCCAACGCCTCCAGATCGCAATGCATCATCAGGAGGAGTTAAAACGACACCAAAAGACCAGTTAAAAGCATTCAGCATGAAAAAAGTCACTGTGGCAGATCAAAAATCTGACAAGTCTTCGTCTTCTTCTGACAGTGTCAACTCTTCGACAACTTGGTTTTTCTCAATCGTGGGCTACCTCCAAACCAGCTGTGCCTGGATTCCTCAGCATTTGAACCGGAGCGACCTCAAACCTGCGATTAGGTGTGCGATAGTGGCATGGGTATCGTTGGTGCTCTTCTTGGTTCCTAGGATTGAGGTGTTGTTGGGAAACGCAGGATTTTTAATCGTTATCGGTACGCATATCATTTTCGCCTGCCTTCGAGCATAAAAAGTTGAGTATATGCTGATATATCTTTCTCAGCTGCTGTACTATCACCTCCTGCGGAGCCATTTATCGAAGTATTCGAGCGAGAAATGTTGATCTTACTATTTGCGAGTGCTGCTTGGGCGTACGTGGCTTTGAAATTTGATCTCATGGGCATAGGCTCATTTATACATATCTTCTAGTTGGTGCTGTTTCGGTCTATTCTGCGCAAATCTCGCTCGCCATGTCAAAGTACCAAATGTTAGTCTGTTCCAAGCAGTCGACGGACAATACATCGAAGCAGGACCCGCAGTCATTATCGCGGTTTTCATTTTCATCGGCAGTGGTTTCTTTCTTTCACTTCGTGCCAAGCAAGGTCCTGGGCCGTACCTGTTCCCATGTGTCCTCGCCTGTTTATGCATCGGTACGTTAATCCTTCTCTCATGCAACAGTTACTTATCATCCTTCAGATATCAGTTTAACGACTGGCGTACTCTTCCCATCTCCGTTATACCTCATCGGAAAAGCAATTCTGCTGCCGCTCGCCCTGCATACAGCCATCTCTCTCCTGGCATCAATAGTCATCTTTCCATCCACCGTCTCAGCACGCTTTACCAGCCGCCTTTCCGGTGCTCTTTCTCCTTTCCTCTCTGTGCTCGAAAAGAACCGTGACCTACTTTCAACGCCCTTAACGTCTCCCGAATTCGCTCCATTGCTTGCAACAGTCAGGGCCGATACCAAGAAATGCGAAGCAGGCCTTGTACCCCTCGCGTCATCGAGCCGATTACTCAAAAGCGACCTAATTTATGGACGTTTCTCCCCTGGAGACTTTACGACGTTCCAAGGCATGTTTCGCCGGTTGGCCGGGCGTGCTGATGGGCTCGGGCTCTTCTTCGCGTTGGTCGATCCTGCTAGAGAGAGGTTTCCGGGCACTGTGCACCCGACGCCTGCTCCAACAGCTCCTGGGACCCCAAAAGCTTCTCGACCCGCTTCAATTATTCAGCCTCCTGAGTCTGACCAGCTAATATCACCCATATCGACGTCTCACCGGAGTTTGCAATCTCATTCGGTCGTACAAGGGCCTCCAATATCGGCTTCTCCAGCAGCCCTCAAGCAATCACACTCTCACTCCCATTCGGTCACACACGCACATCTCCATCTTCACAATCCGCTGCGTCACTCTTCGTCAACGGACCCTAACCATGCGCAGCATTTCCACTCGCACTCGCACTCTCATGGACATCTGTCCTTACTGAACTTGGCGCGTCTTCAAACCAGAAGACCGGAGTTTGCTGTAGGAACTTTTGAGTCACAGCGGTACCTGGACCTGGAGGCGACTCACCTTTTCGACCCGAATGAGGAAAACTGGAATGAAAACCTTGGTCGCTTATTGAAAGACTGGTAAGCTTGTGCGATGCGTTTTATAAGACTACCTCATTTAGTCTTAATATTTTCGTATAGTTGCGATCCTCTTCTTGAAGCTTGTGTCCTCGGTCTAACATCAGTCAGAGAATGGCTGCCCACTGTTCGAGACGCTCGACTCACGCAGCTCCTCCGATCTGTCTCTCATTCAGGAGTGCCTTTTATTTCGTCATTGTTTTCCTTCTTTGGTTTCAGTGAGAAAAGGGCAGCCGAGGAACGAACTAGGAGGCAGGAACGAGTCGAAAAGATCAAAGAGATTCGCGCGCAAATCGCTAATGCGCTGGAAAAGTTTAGGCAGGAGACCAGGTACGTGTTTGGTTCTTCGACACCCTCATGTCCTGTATTTGTTAGCTGACATTTCGTATCTAGACATGCCGTTTTAGAACCCTATAAGCACGGATTCGAAGACTCTAGTCCGGTTGAAGAAGGGAAAGGTGATAATGGTATACTAGACTTGGACAAGGAACATGTGATGCCACCGCATCGATACCTGTTCAATTGCTTTGTGTACCAGTACAACCTCATGCAGATTTCTTCAATTATTCTCGAAATGGTACGTTCCTGACCATTCCGTCCATTCATTTCCGGCTGTGCTCAATTTTTTCCAATCGTCGTAGCTGGATGAGATCATCAGGTTGGAAGATGAACGTCAGGAATGTCGTCTTTGGACTCCTGTCCAGCGAATCTTCAATTGGACGCCGTGGTCGCTTTCGGAGCCTGAGGGTCATTTTGGGGATGATGACGACCCAGGTGAGTCCTCGTTCTCTAATTGCCATCTCACTTATTTCAACTCATCCATTTCAAGACGTAATCCAGGGGATAAAACGGGATTTTTCTGACACAGAAAGCGAGAGCGAGGCCGCGACGCTGGCGCAATCGACGACCACAGCTACCCACCTGCCCTCAGCGACGACTGGACCGGCCTTCCACCTCAACCCAGAGGCTGATCTCGGAATTCCTAAACGCCGAGACCCGGATGCGCTGCCGCCGCGAAATATCCTGGAAGCGTTCATGGGATTTCTGCATAAGATTTTCGCGAACCTTGGATCGATTCACGTTTTATTCGGAATCAAAACGGGCCTGTTGACTGTTGCTCTTTCCCTTCCAAGTCTATTCACGAATTCAACTGAATTTGCCTATGGTAAGAAAAATCTAAGAGAGTCGTACCAGCCTTGGTTCAGCTGATTCTCTTTGAATATTTGTTGTATAGATAATCGATTTGTCTGGGGTGTGTGAGTACAAGATGTACTCTGCTACAATTTGTACCATTCTGACCTCAACGAAGATTCATCGCCCAATTGACGACTTCTTGTTTTCGCGGGGAAACTTTATTCGGTATCTCCACTGCGATCATAAGCACTTTCTTTGGCGCAATTGTCGGTATGACTATGTGGTACGCCTACCCTTTCTACCTCAGGGCCTTCCTACTTTCTGACCTTCCTAATTCGTAGGTATATTTCCTGTGGATCAGGGCACGGGAACGCCTTTGGCCTTGCCGCTGTGTGCGCGGTCTGCTTCCCGTTCTTTTTCTACGCGAGGATTTATTGGCCGATTCCTCCAATGCGTAATGTGATCTTTTTTGTGACTACTATCCTTGTAAGTTTTTCAATCGTCAATATATCGGCATGATCTGCGTTCAATATTATTCAAGGTTATTGCGTATTCATATCAAGATGTTCATCTCAATACTCCTGGGGCTCCTGGATTTGGATTTTCCGTTGGTTGGGTACGTTTCGCTCTGCTTTTGTGAATGGGCGTGGTATTGACCTGAAACTCAGAAACGGTTTGTTGCAGTGACAGGCGGTGTTGTTGCTTCCTTGTAAGTATTAGTTGTTATCGTCTCCACCATTGAGTCTATACAACCCTTTCCCTTCTCCATTCAGTGTTGCCTCGTTCTTTCCGCCCTCAACTACGATACGGCTGTATGAGCGCAGCTTGCTTGCAAAAACGTCCTCCGAATTAGGCGCCATATACTGCTCCATTCTATCGTTTGCCAATACCAAACATGAACCAGAGATTCAGGAAATCATCTCTAGTCTGATCGCGGTACGTAACAAGCTGCAAAGATCGGTCACGATGAGGACGAATGTTGGTTATGAAGTGTGTTATCAATTCTATCTGCTTGTGTCCTCGAGGCTCAAGTTCGTATTTTTTAGTTTTCCATGAGAGGCCGCTGGCCTGCAAAGAGATACCAACAAGTTACGGATTTACAAATGTCAGCAGCATCGTTCTCTGTATTCCAATAATGCTCACTCTGCTTCTATTTCGTCACAGTGGAATTTCCTTCTCCCTGTCGCATCTCATGTCGATTCTTGAACATCTGGACCCGTCTTGGTCGCGAGCTTTATTGAGGCGAACAAGATTCATGGACCCGGCTTTCCAAGGCGACGTTCTTTCCGTTATCTGTAGGCAATCTCCTATAGTATACCTATGATCCAACCAGCTAATGAGATATTTTAGCCTTGATATCTTCTTCCTTGCGTACTGGATGCCCTCTACCGCAGATAACACCCTGTCCCTTGATTGATCGCTTCATGCTTCGATACCATGGACTGGAGGTAATACATAGGGACGCGGAGGAAGATTATGGACTTCCTCGGAGTCTATCGATCGATCTATTAAAAAACGAACAATACCTGTGAGCGTAACTCGTTATGTTTTTTCTCCCTTTCAATTATTGATGTATTTTCAGGATGTTTTCTGTTGGAATATCCACGGCGTTTGCGCTTGTCACTCGCCTTGATCGACTCATGCTGGCTGTGAAGGAAATTGTCGGCGAACATTATCACATTCACGGTGTCGGTCTTGGGCACGCAAATGTTGACCGTGCTTAACCGAGGAAAAACTCAGGACCATGACATGCTTTCTCATCGACGAGCGCTCATCTATTGGTTCGAATCGTCAGAAGTTTGAGTGTGAATCGCCTAATTTATCAATTTCAACCCCTAGCTACATTGTATTCTGTAGATTACCCTGCTACTCCTGAACTGTATCCAAACCTCGCCTGGCTCTTGAATTCCACCAGAAGAAACTAACGTCAACGGTATCCCGCGCCCACCTTGGCTAGATACTGAGAAATTTCTCATGTCACAGCTCTTTTTTGGCGGGTATGCTCCCTCACTAAATTCTCAAACTTGTGTCGTTGCGCCAGAGCGATCAACTCTTCAGAGCTGTCGAATTTTGAGAGTACATGGACAAGCCATTGCAATGCGAGGCAAATAGCCACAGTTGGTGACTATATATATTGTGATCAAATTCCTAACATGGACGTCAAATCGGGACAATGAATAAAGAAAAAGTACCCACCCATCGTCCGATGAAGGCCGCAATAGCGAGATGGCACCCACAAATCCACTAGAAGGGATCCAAATGGCTATTTTTTTAGGTCTCCGCGAAGTTGCCCGGTAGGTGAAACATCACAAAGAAGATCTACAGCATTAGATATCACTGATTCCTTCTTTCTCCTTCTGTTGGCGCGGGTTATTGGGACTTCTCGATGGAGCCGAAGGCCGGTTGTAATAGCGGCCATTATTTTGAACTGACCGGCCCTGTCGCTGCACTCCTCGAGGCCGTCTATAACGATGAAACTTGCTGAATTAAAAGTAACTGGCCACCAAAATGGCTTCTTCACTACAACGTGAACGCCCTGCGACCGACCGGGCGATGGCTGATTCTCCCGATCCAGCTAGGCCGTGGAGTCACATAATCAGCGCGTCTCGAGTCTCAGGATCGTAACCACGAACCCAGTCCATACTTTTGTCGAGGACAGCGACTTGAGTATTGGGGTGACATTTAGGGGGGGTCATAGACTTCACTGGAATAATGAAGCGCCGTAGGTGAAGCAGCTTCAAGCAGGCGCTTAAGAGGGTTTAAAAAATCTGTCTCCGTACTTAGGTCCTAGGCTTTGAGGTGAGCACATACGTTGGAAACGCGTTGTGTTGGTGAAGATCTTGATGAACGATGTGTTGGTTAAATTGACCACCGGTCACGAGAGTATGTGAACCAAACATTGAAGCGTGCGTCGTAGCATGGGAAACCATCAGCAAATATTGGTGTGGTGTGAACAGCGGATGACGGTGAACAGAGCCAAGGTGTAGGTAGACAAAGCCAGCAGACTAGAATAGAAGTCGACAGACGTGAGATTAATATGAATCCAATCGGTTTCTTGAGCTGAGTGACCATAAAGATCAGAATGGAGTACAGTTGGCTGTGTGGACAGTAATGGCATAAAAGGCCAACTCCTTCGACAAGAACTGCATTTTGTGGAAGGGTAAATTAATGCTGGGGTCAAGTTGGCTCACGATATTTCGATTTAAGTCTTATTGACGTGTGAGGAGATCGAAAATGTCAAAGGACCGAGAAGAACTCGCCATAAACTAAGAGGCCTTCGACTCATACATTGTTTTATAAGGATCACAACGGGAATGTGTGTCCGCCGGTGGCTGTGTTCTCCCGTGTGCGCAGCTGTAGCCTCCGGCCCGCCGGCGCCTATCCTGAAAATGTGGTGTTGTAGGTTCTCGTCTTTCAAGTTTAGGGAATGTATGAGGTGCAATGGAGGTGGTAAGTATAGTCATGGGTCATAGAGGTGAACATGTGGACAGAGGTCCTCATGATTGCAAGCTGTCTGTGAGAATATGGAGGAGATGTCTGCACGTATATTATTTCTCTTGGGGAAGCGAAGTGCCGCAATCAGGCCATTCCGCATCTTCCAACGTGTTTCCCACTTCTACTCCTGGAATTACCGCTACACACGCGTGCCAACGGAACTTTGAATGAGTGAGGGAATTGTCCATACATAGACTCAAGTTACTACATTGGGCGTTTGATTTCCACGCTTAAAATGTGCTCGAAGAGAATGAGGCTCATTAAGCGGAGTGCACCAATAAACCATGCCGGCTAAGACCTCACCGTCACCTAATGGAGACTTGTAACTTGACAAATGATTGTAAAATTGACAGTCTGGGTTTCTATCGTCGGTTCCCACATGGAAGATAGTATTTTTCCTCCGAGAGACCGTATTCGGATTTGTTTTACTCCCGAGAAGTTGTTCCCTCTATGAAAATATCTCTCTGTACCTGCCAGTTCTATATGAACGCGTGTAAAGCACTGGGTAGATACGTCACGAGCCATGGTGGAAGAAGCACCTTTGACGGTATTTAGACCTTTGCCATCGATGACGCCTTCCCTCCAGAATTTTTTTTTTCACCGCTTCATCAAAATGTTTACCCCAGCGGCAGTCGTAGGTTTCTTCTAGTATACATCCAACTTTATTACTCATAATACTGGAACTTACCAGGTCATTCTTTCGGCTTTCCTCGCACCTCTCGTAGTCCTAGGCCAAATAGCTTGTACCAATATAGGCGCACCACTCTTGACAGGCAAAAGTAATTGTTCCAGCTTAATCCCGGCTTACTGCAATCGTATTCAAGAATCAGGCACTGCGGTAAAACCTTCTGTTTCTCCCAGAAATATTGCCCTGACAGTAATTTCTCACCTCGTTTCAAAAGTTCAAAGGCGGCGACCAATTCTTCCGCTGTTTCTCCAGTTCAGAGGCGAATTCAACTTGTTCGTTTGCGATTTCCAATGCAAAGTTATGTGTATCACCGCAAAATAGAGTACTGACATGTTCAATGGACTACAGGTTACCTGGGTATTACAGGCGACCAGGGACTATCGGTAGTGCAAATAGACAACACCACTTGTTCAAATGCACTTTTCGGCGTTGCGAAGGGCTGCCCCATGGTGAGTAGTCTGGTTTTGAATTGTAGATGCAGATGCTATTCTCATCTGCAACTATACAGGGCGGGTCTGACAATGTGGCGAGCTCGGGCATCACGTATTCGATCAACGCTCGTTTCGGAGAATGTAACTTGCAGATTGTCGACAAAGCATGAATTTTATAGGGTATATCATTTGTGTAACAAACCCTCGAGACAAGAGAATTCTACGGTACTTCGATATCAGTGATAAGCAAGGGGATGGGGCTTACGGATCGCGGACGTTGCAGTGAAGCCGTTGTCGTTCTGTAATTGCCTGAAAATGTGGATAAGAAGCGGAGCCGGGAGTAGATGTGGCCAGTGCGGCGTACTTGTGTAAGAGTCCAGTAAGAAAAATGAGCAGCCAGTGCTTCTTAGCTCGTTGCACTTGATGTTTTCGCCACCGCGTCAAATTTGAGTTTTTAGCCCACACTTGTACTTTGGAGAGTCTGGATCCACCCACAGTGATGTTGGATTACGATTCGTACACTGTCGAACGTTGAGCAATGTCCGTCTAAGCTCGCCGACACGGAGAAGCAAGGGAATGGCCAGATTCATGAGTACAGCAGGAGGGGACTTGACACATAGGTTTATCATGGGAGAATAAAAGGCATAAAAGTCATAGCATTCAGCTGCACATGAGGGAGTCTGACTCTGGATACTCCAAAAAGGTTATCCGTGCATTGGTGAGCCTCGAATGACAACCATTTGAAGCTAACCAACACGGAAAATAGCGGGAAACGGACAGGTCAGACTCTGAGTGTGCGTGGTTGATGACAGTGATACCGGCTGAAGAAAGAACTATGAGGACGTATTCGAGACTCTAAGCCACAATTAGAGTCTGACCGCATGTTCCACAATATCTCAGGATCCGTAAAATGGCGAGAAACATTCGCAGCTGGTCAAATGGGAGAACGACAGTATGCCTCAGACTCTTGGTACGAAAAGGAGTGACCCGAACCTGAAGTGTAAGTGGAAAGGACATAAAGGAAGGCAGATCGAGTGGTCGGAAGTTTTGTTTGGTATGAGATAGAATATCAATCATAAAAGAATGGCACTCACCTCACAGATGCACGCTCAAATGCTTGATCGACAAGGGCGATGAAGCCTGAAGAATAGTAACTATCGCCCTGTTCATGACAAGCTAGCCCGCGAGTCTAGTCTGACCAAGCATTTCCATTAAAAAATGTTATCCGTAGGATGACGCGAGTGCCAGTGAACGATCAACGTCTCTATCGTTCAGCAGCAGCCACTACGGAGAGTTGATACTCTCGTCTTAGCGCAGCTTAGATTAGAGTGCGGACTTCGAACAAGCGGAAAGCACGTGACTACTCACCTAGCATCATCGTTGACCCAACGAAGAATGCATCGCTTTGTTCAGGTTGAATGTTCTTCTCTCCGTCACGTCGCGATTCCGGCGAGACGTGCGGTCGCCGCTTCAGGTGCATCTACGCACCCGCCTCGTCGTTTTCACCCACCCTCCGCACCCTTTTTCACCTCGCAAATTTTTAAGACATTTGCTACTCCATGCTATCTACCCTCGGCATGTGCTTTCCTATTCTGACTCTTACAGGGTAATAAAAACTGTATTTTAATACATGGTTGCAATATTTACTGCTGCATGGAGTGGTTCAACCCGCCCACCCATCGCAGCGTTGTTCGGACTCTTGGCTCTTGTTGAAATTTATTTTGCACTGTCTCCCCTCACGTTCCGTAAGCCTTTTTCTTTACCAATGCTCCTATTTGGATTTCAAGCTTCGTTGTCAATTTTTTACAGAAATACATAGTCGAATGAGTGGGGGGACAAAGGGAATACAGAAAAGTAACGTGCACGACAGCAATATTACAAGTCCAGGGAGGTAATTTCAATCCGAAAGGGCAACAAAAACAAAGTCCGTAGTAGTACAAAAGTCGTCCAAATAGACTCGAATCCTATTCAAATTTCTCAACGATTTCCCAACCCACTGATCTGCCACGCAATCATCCGCCTAACCGCAGGTATCGTCCCTAGCAGCCTAAGGATCCAATATGGGATATCGATGGCACTAGTTGTCCCCATGACGTTGACCACCCCCATAATCCTCTTCGTCAACCGGATAACGGACAACGCACTCTTCCTGCGCGCCTCTCCATGCACTTCAAGCGGATTAAGCTTCGCGCCGGGCGTTTCCGGCGTTGCTTTACGGTCCATATGTTCGAGAAGGGCCGGTACGAGTGCAACCGAGTCTCTGATGCCGAGATTCATGCCCTGCCCACCAGCCGGCGAGTGGATGTGCGCTGCGTCTCCGATGAGAGCGACGTATCCTCCTGAAATATCGTCTCTGGTATGCAGACGGAAGACGAACTTCTCTGCAATGGCTGCGTGCGTCCTGAATCGGGTGGCCCACACCGATTTGGTGATACGGATTGGGTTCGGGTTGACAGTGGGATCCGAGGACAGACTTAGCGGTCCGTGTGCATCAAGGTGCTCCTGGAGGTACTCAAGCGACGGTTTGGAAGGCGGAGGTCCGTCAGCGGCGGGGACGTTGAACCCGATACGGTAGATCGCGCCTTGGGAGTTTGAGTCGGCAGTCCACTTTTCGAGTGGCACGAGAAAGAAGAAGGCGCCTCCTTGTATGGTGCCCGTGATGTTATCCTTTGGCAGAGCTGGGGTATCCGACGAGAAGGTGACGTCTGCGAGCACGATTTGTGCGAGCGAGTCGTTGACGGGAAGACCGTCAGGGTCGGCGAACCCAATGCCATTTAATTGGCGTATCTTTGAATGAATCGGTGTTGGTGAGGTGGTGAAGAGGAACAGTGAGCGCTGTACTCACCACTGATCGAGCGCCATCTGCGCCAATAATGTACTGGGCTTTGATAGTTTCTCCTGATTCAAACGAGACTTCTGTGTTGCCCTGCTCATCGACGTCACCTTTGATTCCAACAGCCTTATATGGACGTTGAACATCGACTCCGAGGCCCTTCAGATGCTCCTCCAGTACCTCTTCAGTCTTATTTTGCGGTATTATCAGCACGAAAGGGTACTTTGTATACTTGGCGAGCACCGTAAGATCCACAGTGAAGAACTGGTCCGTTCGGTTCCTGACTTTGAAAACCTCGCCCTTGATTCCGAGTTCGATGAGTTTGTCGGCACACCCGATGGAATCCAGAGCCTTAAATAGGAGAATGAGTGATCTTAATCACAATTAACGAGAGAATTTCGGACCTCCAGGGTGGCTGCATGAATCGCCATCGCCCGAGACGTGTCAGGTGTCCGTTCGACGGCGTCCACGATAACGATGTCCTTGCAACCATGATGGACAAGAGAACTGGCAGCTACAAGCCCGGTAGGACCTGCACCGACAATAAGAACAGATGTTCGCTCAGGAAGCATGCTAGTAATTTGAGGTCATTGCAAGCTGTCGGTCTCTATTAAAAGGCCAGAAGTACTGCACCAGGACCCCTGACATACATCACCAAAATGTCGGATCCCAGAACGGATATATTTGACGAAAATCCGGCCTACAACCGGAAGAAAAACGGACACATTTTGGTTTTTTTGGTGGTGAGGTCAGATGAAACCCGGACATGACAAGCGGCTGGAGCGAAAAGTTTTGACTCGACGGCCATTTTCGGCTGGAGGCTAAGTAGAAACGGACAGAAACTCGAAATTTGGCACATTATAGTGGGATCCGACATTTTGGTGAAATGTCAGGGGTCCTGCTGGAGCAGAGCAAATGTTGATTACGTATTAGTTGATTACATCACTTTCTCACGCCAACGCAGCCGCGCCAGCACCTCTGCTCGGAGTCCTTCACCCACTGCACCAACACTTCATTATCGTCTTGACTTGTAGGGATTCAGAATAGAGATTCTGTCGCATAAAACGCATATTTTTTTCCAAATTCTGTAGGAGCAATATTTTTTGGGATCTACGTCATTCTACGAACTTTACACTCATTTTTTGGTTCAAGTCCCAGCTGGCAACCGCACAAAACGATCGACGTCTATACTGCATACCTCTCAGCCAGCATCTACGGGACTGCAGAAGTGGAATATTACGAGACTTCGTTCGCGTTATCCTCGATGGATGACAGTGGCCAATCTATATCCACTTCGAAGCGTCGAAAATGGCAGCGTGAGGAGTCTACGGTTGAAGTCAATCCGAGCCAAGACTGTTCTGACTGATCTCGTTATTTTAGACCTATCGATGACGAACGTGTGCACTCAGCAACTTTTGCGTCACTTCATATGGTGTAGAAGGGAAGAGGAGCGGTTAAGAATACTCTCTACATCATCATTTTCGTCTGCTTAATCCCAAGGAACAAGGTATCAAAGTGAGCTTAGAGTTGGCTTAGAGTTGGCTTAGAGCTCCATTTCTTGCCTCCACAGTGGAGAAAGATCGCTGATGTGTTCATTTTGCTTGAATCCTGTCAACAGCTGGGCACCTTAACCCAACCGAGATTTATCCCGACACCCTCTGGGCCTGCGCTTGCCGTACTGTTGAACAGTCAAACTGGCAATACCGTAGATCCCCTGCTTCGTTGGTATTTTCGTTGAGTACCTTCGCTTGATGGACACCGACATTTGGCAGTTTTCCCCAAGATTAATGTTCCTGGCTGGGCTTTGTATTATGCTGTTCGCCATTGTGATCATTTGACACCTTCGTAGGCGTATATAACAAGGTTAAAGCTATTCAACCCCGACGCTCGCTTCTGCTTGTTATTCAAAATCAAAATGCCAACTTGGTTTTTCATCGCCGTTGTTTCTTCGATGCTCCTCGCGTTCTGGGTGGGTTCTATTTCGACAAGTCTCAAAACATCCTGAATTAATATTCATGCCTCTTCAGGGAAAACCAAAACCTACTTTAGCTCTCGAAATTCGCCAATCATCGAACCCGAATGCAATACTTCCCGGATGGACGCGACTGGGCTGTTTCGTGTAAGTTATCCTCAGGCCGAGGCCCCCCTCACTTTCCTTCATCTGCAGATAATTGAATGGTGCAGAGACCAAGGAGGCTCGCGCGTCTTGCGCAAAGCATCGTTCACCAGCGCTGACATGACGCCCGCGGCATGCATGAATCTCTGTACCCCTGGAAACTTTGGCTTCGCTGGAGTCGAATTCCACAATGTGAGTGTTTTTCATGATGCACAAGAAGAACGCTCACAAGCGTCCCAATTTCGGCCAAAAGGAATGCTGTATGTCGCGTTTCTTAATCTCATCAGCGACAAATGGCTTACTTTTTGTTTAAGGGTGCGATTTTGCGATGCAAACCAACATCAGCGCCCCAGACAGCGCCTGCAGTGACTCGTGCACCGGAGACAGCACATTGACATGCGGTGGAATGAATGCAATCTCCATCTTCGCGAACTCTGCACCGAACGTCATCCACCCTGCTAATAAGCCCTTTGTCAATACTTGGCAGTACAAAGGATGCTTTTCGTGAGTCAATTCAACATCTCGAATTCCCTTCCATCCTGACTGACCAACAATACAACGAAATAGGGAACTCGATCCCGTCCAACAAGCGCCTCCCGCTCGCGACCTCGAACGCATGGTTGGTATATCCGGTCCAGTCACCGTCGAGACCTGTACTGCGGCATGTAAGGCGAGCAACTTTGCCCTTGCTGGTTTAGAGTATGGAGGCGAATGCTGTACGTCACTTCAGTTTCAAACATCGCGAGCTTTGGAATTTATGCTTTCGCACAGGGTGTGGTCATTCCATGCTCGGAGGCGTCAGAGTGGCGGACAGCAACTGTCTCGTCGCATGCAACGGAGACCCCACCGAATTCTGCGGCTCCATCGGGTCGAACAATGGCGAAGGGCACACCCAGATTTCGATCTATCAGGATACGTCGGCCCCACCGGTTAACTTCCAGAGCTGCTTGGAAACGAAGATCGTCGGGGATGTTATCCTAAGGCCTGTACTGCAGAATGGGGCTCCAGTTCCGAATGTGCCGATGCTGAGTGGATTGTCGGATGCGACATTCCCGCATGGATTTAATATCTTATCTGTATGTCCTCCCTCCACCATCGTAAGATCCAACTTTGACTATTTGGAATGATAGGCGTGCGCCAATGGTATCTGCCTTGACCACACGAACTTAGGGCTTTTCGGCCCTGGAATATTGAACGGACAGCAAGCGGCGTCATTCGTAGTCAATCCAGGCGACTCTCCTGTATCAGTTTTCGGAATTCCAGGAGCCACATTTTTCAATGGGTACTGTTGGATGGTAAGCGTTGACGCTGCGATGACTTTTCCCTTCTAACGCATGGACGTGTTCTAGCCCAACCCAGTCAACCCCGTCGGTCCACTTTTCCAGCCTCTCTTGTTGGGCGTCAATTCTCGTGCGGATCTCTGGGCGCTCTGCCCGAATATCACAGCCGGTCGGCGTTTGGACCTCGTATTTTCACCTAGGGATGGTCATTCGAATTATCTCAAGAGTGATTGTCAGTCTATTTTCATACAGACGGACATCGAAACCCAAGTAGCCATCAAGTCCATTTGAGAATACCTCTCTGTTGGCTTCTTTGACTCCACTTTCAGATTATCTTCTTACTTTCGCCCCGTCGTGTATTTCAGTCCTTACATAAATGTGTTGAAATTCGGAGAATATAATTGAAATCTCAGTTTTTTATTCCTCTTTGATTTCCTAATTTGAATGTGGAATACAATAAATAGAAAAAAATCGCAGATGTCCTGTAAGCGAATACTTGAATTATCCATAACAAATACGAAATTTCCCGAGCACACAGATGAAACTGCCAGCAGCAGTGAGCCTCCGACTCCCGAGTGACGGCCGGCCTTATTGGGCCCAATTGTCCATGAACGCGTCCCAAACTTGATTCGTCTCTTATAAATTGGATTTTTCTTTTTAGTCGGTACCCATTGAAATGGTTACGCATCCCGCTACTCCACTTGCAGTTGTTATTTCTCGATCTCAAGCCTTACACGGCCCAATCGACATGGATCTCGTTTATAGATGTCAGATGGCCTCACATTTTTACTAGTGGGTGACTTTCCGCAAGGTTTTTCAATAAATTAATACACATCTGAGATTGAAATGTAACGTGCAGTGAAATAATCTAGATATTCTATTCATCCATAAGCCATCTGATTAAAATTAATCCGATCATCAGTTTATTTTGTGCAACCTTCTTGATCTAACATGGAGGACGGTCTCGAACTTGCCTGGTACGTCTTGGAAGATGAAGAGGAGGCAGAAGATGAGGCAGAAGATGAGATATTGGAAGCTGCAGGTACTGTGATTGGGGTCACCACCTTTACAACCGAAGAAGCACGGCGGCGACGTGCTGAACGTCGTCGACAAACCCGACAGTACCTTATCTGTGCCGAGCTCCTTCCCAACCCACGAGGGCAGACTGCCTGGCAGCGCCTTTATCAAGCTCGAAATGACCGTGGGTTCATTACAACCATGGGCTTCGATGTCGAGACATTTGATTATATCCTCCATTCCGGCTTTGCAGAGACGTGGATGTCAACACCTATCCCACGGACCGACACCTCTATCCAAGGTGGTGCCAGACCTGGTGCTCGATCTTTGGACCCAGCAGGTGCTTTGGGCTTGGTCCTGCACTATCTAAACTCAACAATGACCGAAGTCAGCCTTGAGCAAATATTTGCGCTCATCCCATCCACAGTGTCAAGGTACATTAATTTTTGTCTTGAAATCCTTCTTCATACACTCCGGAATGCAATTCCTGAAGCCTATCTTGGGTGGTTGCAAACTCCTCAAGAGTTTAAGGAGTGTTCCGATCTTATTACAAGGCGTCATCCCTGCTTGTCAGGTGCTTTTGCCAGCATTGATGGACTTAATCTCCCTGTTCAGACCTCAAAAGACGAGGAAATAGAAAATGCCACGTATAATGGCTGGCTTCATGAACACTTCATTAGCACAGTCCTTGTTTTTAGCCCCTTAGGTGTGTTTATGGGTTTATTTATGAGGCCATAGCATTACTGAAACATTTTAGGAACAATCATTGCAGCACGGACAAATGCTCCAGGCAGCTGGCATGATGCCCGTGTCGCTCAACCTATTTACGAAAAACTCCAAACTAGGACACCAGATGGGTATTTTCTTGTCGCTGATACAGCTTTTCCACGTGGAACAGGAGCTATTGCTGGTCGAATTCAGGCGCCTGTAAAGGCTGGTCAGAGGGTACGTGGAACTGAAGAAGAAATTGCCGAGGCAATGGCTTTTGATCGTGAACTACTTTCTTATCGACAAACAGCTGAGTGGGGAAATCGCCAGCTACAGGGAACATTCGGGCGTCTCCGTATTCCTCTTGATATCAATAATTCACACCAACGAGGCGATCTCCTTGAGATTTGTTTCCGTCTAGCAAATTTAAGGACTCGACGGGTTGGAATTAACCAGATCAAAACTGTCTATATGCCTGTTTGGCTTGAAAGCGAGGACGAGGAAAGGATATGGAGGGAGTTTGGTAATATGCTATTTTCTGATCAGAGAGCCAATGATCGTGTTGCAAGATTCCATACTTATGCAGAGTTTCAGTAGTAACGAAATGGGATTGCAAATCAGAGTAAGGACTGATAAATTGGACAGGAACAGATGGTAAACTAAGAGTAAAGACCGTAATGAGTTGGACTGGAACAGAAGGTAATATCATGTCAGAGAACAAACAGGCAAGGTGGAACCTACTACTGTACTATTTTGATCAATTCGTCCAGGGGTGTGACCTGTGACCGAGTGGACGAAATTTTTGCGTCGGCCAGGAGGGACAGCGCCTGTGACTAGCACCGGATTTCGGCCACTTCGCGGGGCGCTCGCGCCCCGCGCGACGCTCCGGAGCGACTTTTCGGATTTTCAAGCCGGCCAAACAGCCTGTGACGCGCGACCAGCGACCGATTTCGGCCAAAACCACAAGCCCTGTGACGCGTGACGGCCGAATTGATCGAAATAGTACAGTAGACAACTACTGTACCATTTCGTTCAATTGGTCCGTCACGCGTCACAGGGGTAGTGGTCCTGGACGAATTTTGCTGCCTGTCCCACGTCACACAGGCTTTGGACGCCGGCTCGGGGCCATGTCACCCTCCCGAGCGCTCCGCGGGGCGCAAGCGCCCCGCAATTTGGACCAAATTTGGGACAGTGTCCCGTCCCCCATGCCGTTTGGCCCTGCAAAAAATTTGGTCCACCGGGTCACAGGTCACACCCCCGGACCAATTGAACGAAATGGTACAGTACATGTCAGCATTGCGGTCAACAATTTCAGAGGGCTGCGTAGCAAAGAAGGGGGATCCAGGTGCTGTAACAGCCCTCGCAGAAAACTTTACAGGGCTAGGGGCTATGATAGAATAGGTTTCATCCTCAAGACGGTTGTGATGGGAATGGCGGGAGGAACTGGCAATGGGGGGACGGTTCTCCTTGTCACCATCAGAAAACTCACTTGAAGAGGGATCTGTAACCCACGTAGTAAAAGATCCGCCTTCGGGGTATATTTCGACATAGCGGCTCCTCCCATTCGCACGGTCAAGACTCGCTTTGGTGGCAGGCGAACGGCGAAGGAGCCCTGGACGACCAGATATGGGTCGCGGAGGAGGGCGAGTAGGGGAACGATGGCGGCGAGACATCCCGATCATTTCGAGCTTGAGTTCGGCGCGGTCACGCGCACGTTCAGCCTCATGAACGGTGGCCTGCAGGGTACTAATCTGAGTGCGGAGACGGTCTACAGTTGCATTTGCATCACGGAGTTGTTGGGAGAGGGCGAGGAATTGAGCATTTTGCATGGAGCGGTTTGCACGGTCGGCGTCGCGAGACTGTTGAGCGGAAGGGTCAAATGCATGGGAGAGCTTGGACATAAGCTCAGCGCCGGCATTTCGTGGGGTACGGTGTTGAACAGTTGAGTCTGGGCGGCGAATAATGGCGTTGCGAATAGCTTTCGTCGATGATTTCGTGTGGACTACAACAACATCGCTGCTGTTGCCATCCTCGTCCTCGTCAGCATCCTCCACCTTAGACCCATCAGAACCATCGAGTTCACCATCGCTGATGTCGCGCAGAAGGGAGCGTTCAGTGATGAGGCCGTCAATAAGATGGGCCCGCTTAACCTCTGGTGGACAATAGGCATCACCGGTAGGTTTCTTCGTTTTGACGAGCTATCAGTAGGTCAGTACAGGATAAAATTAGATAGAACTGAACATACCTGTTTGAACTTGGTTTCCAAAGATTTCGCAGCACGTTCTGGACGACGATTGAGGCGAGCCCAGCGGGTGTAATGACGGTGGACTTTTCCCCACCCATGCTGAGCAATGGGTTTCACCTTCTCAACGCAATCAAGAAGAACATTAACGTCATCCGCCGAGTAGTTATTGGACCCTTTTGGGCGACCACGCTTAGACCCATCATCCTCGTCCTCATCATCTGAGACATGCTTGCGCTTACGCGACGGCACAACAACAGCATCCTTCCCCTTTCCTGAATAAACAGGACCCTCAACCGCTCGCTCTTTCCCTTTGCCAGTAGGGCGACGAGCGCCAGCGACCTTCTCAGCAGCACGATGGCCACGAGCTTTCGCAATGGTTGGCCCATCGGACAAGTCGTCGTCCTGGGATGCAGGGAGTGGAACTAACGCAGGATCGATGGGGACGGCTGCGGCGGATGGTCCAGCTACCTATACGTTTAATTAGTATCTGCTGCCCAACATAACAACCGTTAACTTACAGGCTGAAAGGCTTGTGGAAGGGGTTCGTTTGGCCCATCGCGCATGTTATTATGGGGCTGGCAGTAACAACGAATGTTAGTATTGTAGAAATAAATTTGTTATAGAAAAAAGCATACCAGGGAAGCAGACACAGTAGGGTGGACTGCAGCCTGTGGAACCCGCATCAAAGAATCTGAGTAAGGTATGAAGGATGATAGAGCCCTTTACGTACTGGGAATTGTCCATAATACGAATATCGTCGACCATTGGCATCTTGAAAGAAGGGATTGCCCGCCTCGTCATACTGGATTACGGGGGGTTGGAATTGAAAAGGGGTCGGAGTTGGCTGGCTTGAATTATCAGACATCTTTAAAAGAGCGAAGTGTGATGAGGAGAATGGAAAGAACAAGTAGAAGGGCTTTGGAGCTGGGGAATGAAATTCGGATTTGCTCACATTTTAACTTGCAGTCGTCGCTCTGTTCCCTGCAGTCGTCGCCCTTTTTCCTGCGGTCGTCGCTCTTTTTCCTGTGGTCATCGCTCCGTTCCCTGCAAATTTGGCATTGAAATGGAACAAAAAAGCTGCCTATTGCGTCGGCAGCAACCTGAAAAGAGCCTGAATCAAGAAAGATTTGGGTTAGCACATTTTAACTTCAAAGGGAACAGCACCACATACCGCTGCAAGCGAGAGCTAGCGAGGCACCGCAAACAAATCTGCCCAGGGATTTTGAGTGATAAATGGCGGAGGCGAGGCCCTACGAGCGTCGGATATCATGATCAGGACCGCACAACAAATGAATTTAACTGAGGCTCGTACCTTGCTCTAGGGAGCACCCTTGAAGATCCTGCTCTCGGGTGCCTCTCTTAGAGGCTTTGATGCATTTACCAATGACTTAAGTGGACAGATTGAGGTCGTTGTGGCTTCGAAAAGTGAAGGTAGTCATCGATAAGGTGGTGGGGGTGCGTGAGAATTACCATGAGCCACCAAATATGGGTGTTGTTTGGCGCTGCTGTGGCAAAAATCCGTTTATTCGAAGCCGGATTAAACTGAAGATGGGGTCCTGAGCCTCTTTACAGATTAAGGTTTATTTGAGGGTGACCAAGGATATTCCTTTCGCTTCACCTTCCTAATTAAGCTCGGATGAACGGCAAGAACCCTTAAAATATTATAATCCTCAGTATTTCCGATTAAAAAACCTTACGGAAAGTCACCCAGTAAAAGGTCCTACAGTTGGACCCAATCGCCTCGACTCCTTGCACTGACAAATAGCGGTCTTCAATATTTCAGCTATTTTCATAACGATGGATCCCTCCGACTTTCCTGTGTTTATGTCGTGTTTGGTCGTATCTTCAAATCTGACAATATATTTGAGGTCGGCTAACTCGAAAACGTTGGCAGCAACAGCGGCTGGAGTTAGGTGTACGTACCATCGCCTGGCAGGTGGAGGCACATCGACACTGCTAACGGGCACCTCGGAGGAGAATTGATGGAAGGCCAAATATAAGATGCCGAGGAGAAATGTCAGTCCAATTCCGGCTCACTGCGCAGCTATTCTATTCCAGGAACACCACAAACTTCCTCACGACCGTGCTGGACACCAGCCGCTGGGGCGACCATTTCGCTCGCAACTTCCCTCCTAACCACCACCATCTGTAACAATGAGGTTTCTCAGCACTCTTCGTTTTGTGATCTTCGGTGGGCGTTTCTCCTTGCGAACCCCTACATGAACTGACATTCTACGACGAGGACAGGTGGTGTGACGCTGCTGAGCCTTGTCCTTCTTGGTTCATCGGCCTTCTTGAACTCGAAGTCGTCTCCAATGTTCCATTGTAAGCTTGCAAGCAAAGGGGGAAATCAACATTAAACCTTCCTTAGATACAATGTTCACGTTCCCTTTCGCCATGAGCATCATCACTCTTCTGACGATCCCAACAATGTGCGTCCAGAATTTTGAATCCCGTCATTTGCCACTAATTTTCTGGATTTATTTCAGCACGATTATAGAGCGAAAAACCCGAAAAAATCGAGAAAATCGCCTAGCTTTCCTTTCGACTGTCATCGTTGAACTCCCTCTCCTCGCACTCTTCCTTCTCCTATGGTTCGTATGCGCCCATACCGGAATCTCAGAGTTTTTCGGTCCTTTCAGGCACTGTAATCGTGGAAAGGGCGTTGGTGTAGTTTCGGCAGGGTTGGACGTACCCTCGCACTGTAAAATCGTCGCAGTGGTACACGGGTCCGAGTGGTTGAGCTGCTTTGGCTGTGAGTCTACCTTTCCCTTATTTTGTGTTTGGTTTATTCAAGGTTTACCGGTAGTTTTGATAATTTGTGCCTTTGCTGGACTTTTTTCTTTGCTTGCCCTTATTCGGCAGGGAAGAAATGTGTTCACTCTCCGGCTGACCGAATTAACTGTCACCGGCCACCCCATGCGAAGCGCTGGAAAGACCTTCGAGTGAACGGGCGGATAATTTGGTAGTTCCTGAAGCGAAGAGAGTTAGTCGTCCAACGGAGAAGTTGCATCAATCCTTGCGTTCTCGTGTTTTGTACAATGGTTATTTTTTGAAATGACCCCGTCCCAGATTTTATTTGCAATGATCATCAAATTCGTAGTTCACGAAAGAGATCTAGTAACAGAGGAGTTTACGACGTTACCAGAGACGCCTTTGCTGCAATCTTAGCAAGGAATATGCTTGTGTTCGCCAAGACGATAAGGTTTCCATCCCCCGCAAAAGCCATATTCGCGACATCTGACCCGATGAACACCTTACCGAGCAGGACTCCATCTTTCCTGAAAATCTGCAACGCTCTTGATCAAGAATGTTTCCTTTCAGGCTGGTAATTTATACTAACCTGTACACCATCTCCGCTAGCGACGTATACATTTTCATTGGTGTCAACTTGAATTCCGTCAGGGCCGCCGGAGTCTATGTAAGTGAATACCCGTCGGTTGTTAAACGCGAAAGTCACTGGGTCGACATCGTAGGCGTAACTAGCCTCTATGTCAGTGAAGCGTAAACGAAACTCCAGACTCAAGGACGTACACGGTCGATGGAAGAGTCTGGTTGGTTATTCCAGCTGAGTCGCCTCTAGGGAATTTCATTAGAAAAACCCGTAAACGCATGGAGAAATTCTTACACGTAGGCAATCTTTCCCGAAGGATTCAGGGCAATGCCATTTGGAGTTACGAAGTTGTCGGCTACCATCCTCACGAGCCCAGTCTGGGGATTGAACATATATACTTGACTCGGTAGGAGGGGTGGTGGTTTCTGATCACTTGTAAATCCTAAACTAGAGATCGACCTCAGCAACAGTTGTGACGAAGGAATTGCGGAAAAGAAGTACCTGTCGTCAGTGAAGAAAATGTTTCCACTCGAATGAACTTTGAGATCATTCATGGAGTTGAATTGGCGCGCAAAGAAGTTATCGAGTAGCACTGTGGCATTGTTAGGCGCCTTGGGGTTGACCAGGACAAGGGCGGAGGGCAGGTTCCCTCGCCCGCGGGTCGTGAGCAGAAGACCTCCTCTGAAAGGCCCAGTTCCGCCATTTGTAATTTGGACTGTGTCTGGGAGAGAGAGCTGTGTAATATGAGATTAAGCGTTCATCTCATGAATTATGGATAAGACTCACCGTCTCAAAAGGCACGTTAATATTAGCCACATTTTGCTTTAACGCAAGTTCCACAAGCGTCATATTAATCTTGCTTATCCGATTGCTGTGGTTGAAGCTGCTCTCCGGCACGAACACGCTGCTCGCAAAAAATATCTCATTCGTCGGCGGGTTAAAAATCGGGGCCTCGAATGCGAAACCTGATGCGAACGTGGCGTTCGTGGCTATTGTTCGAACGAAGGCGTTAGGGCCGAGGATGGACAGGAAGTCGGGGTGGAATATTTGGAAGAAAGGAGGGGTAGAGTTGGTTGGGTTGAAGTGTTGTATGAAGCCGTTCTGTCGGAATGTGGCATTTTGTCCTAGTACTGCGAAGGAAGAAGGTGGGATGGACTGCGGAGTGCTAAGGTTCGTGATAATATTTATAATTGATTAAGTAGACCTACCACTGCCCCAGACGGAAGAGGAGGTGGGCTAATTAGGCTCTGTGAGGAAGCCCGAGAGACGAAAAGCGAGGCTACCGCCAGAGTTGGTAGGTAAACCATGACGACGGCAAGGAAAACAGGCCAAATTTCTGTGTTCAATAAAAGAAGGGCTTTATAAACGTTAGGTCGAAATTCGAAGAAAGATCTATGTGAAGACTAAAGTATATAAAAAGACTTAGAATTATACCGTGGCAATGACGAAGGCGGTCTTCCTTCCTCCTATCCAAGCTATCCTCGTGCTGAGCCTCGAGCCACAAACTCGAGTCAGTGTGGAGAAAAATGTTAGTAAAATCTTATTTTACAGAATAGTTAAAGGACATGGAATTAGTAAACTAGAAAGCTACGAGAACCATCGTCGACTCAATATTTATTTCTAATGAAAAGGCGGTTATACAGTAATACCAGACAGGTTCGCAGCACTTCCTCTGGGAAATGCGAACGTCATTTTCTTCCTGGTGGTATATTTTAGTGGGAAATATCTCGGTCATGAGTGCAATTCATCCCAAGCCTGTCGTATGACGAAGTACACAATAAAATGAGAAAGGAAAATGACGTTTCCAATGGACTCGGAGCTGCGTCCGAGAAGCATGATCCGTTCTGCCGATTTCGAAGACCGATTTCTGAGAAACAACCAAATCCACCATTGCCGCTCCTCATTTTAAACTCTAATCCGATGTGGTTTTGCGAATAGAAGGATGTGGAAGCGTCTGGAATCTCAATTAGGTTTTTGGTCAGACGTTTATTCAAATTTAAAGCCGAGTTTACCGGCGCATTCCCGCTTCAGATTGCGCCTGTAGATGGAAAACAGGTTCCGATGCCTGATCTTAACTCTGAGGCGCTTGGCCTCTTCCTTCGCTTTGTTCATCATCACCGTCAGCCGGACTTAAGCAAGGTCTCCTTCGAGGCCTTGAGTCAGCTAGCAGAAGCTGCGGAGAAGTACGAGGTCTATTCAGCGATGGAGATCTGCGAACTGTATATGAAGTATTTTATTTTCTACTTTTTTCCCTTCAGATTTTGCTATGTGCATGTCCAGATCATTAGTCGAAAACAAATCGATCGAAGTCTTTCAATACGCAGCCAAACACAACTACTGCGATTTAATGAACAGTGCAGCGCGAATTGCTGTCCAAAACAAGTACCTGAGTGGCCGCATTCCAGATGGGTTGTATCAACGGCCTGACCTCCAGGCTGCTTGGGTACGAATTGCCTTGACTTTGACGCTCAAGGTCTGATTTCTTTTGACTAGAAACGATATCATGAAGCCTGAATTGGTCTATTTGACGACTGCTATAACGAACCAGGGCCAGTCCTTCACCCTGGGGGAGTAACAGAGTGTAAAAAGTGGAGCAAATTCAGGAACGTCGTCTTGTCGCGATTAAAGTGTGAGGCGACAGTTATGTCAAAATTTGGTGAAATTATAGATGGCGCGAGCCATCACCTCAAGGATTGTCGCCATTGTGGCATACGTGCCGACCGATGGACTGGGCGAGTGATGAGGCACTGCTGGGACGCCGAAAGAATGGGCAGCCCATTTACCTCTTTTTTGTAGACTCATGGACAATAGTTTGAGGTTTGGAGGGAGTGGTTCCATATACTGTAATTTACTTTTCAAAAACCTTACTGGATTCATTATTCTAGACAAAATGAATGTTATTTTCTTCTCGTTCTATGTTGGTTCTATGTTCCCTTTTTGGGCACCCGGAGTAACGGAGGCGGGCCCGCTAGCCAGTGTCGGTCTTGGGCGCCTGGGCACGCAAATGTTGACCGAGCTTAACCGAGGAAAACTGAGTTTTGAAGATTCTATTATGGCCCACAGTCTGTTTTTCATGACCATTACATGCTTTCTCATCGACGAGCGCTCGTCTATTGGTTCGGGTTGTCAGAAGTTTGACGGTGAATCGTCCGAGTAATCAATTTTATTAGTTGCAATTATGAATTATTTTGTCAAAAATCGAACTTACAGCCGACATATTAGGCGCCCACCTCCTTTCTCTGCGACAATCCGATACATCGACAAATTACTTCTGAGTGAGTTGAGAACAATTGAGAATATTGCCACCAGTTACACGCCCCAAACCGAGATTAGATTAGATTGACATCTGATTCGGACGACTGCACAGTGCACAGCTTTTTTATTTTCTTCAACATCATGATCCTCTGACCGTTCCTATCATATCATCATATCTTGACAACATGTTTCTCGACCTACCTCTGGAGGTCATAGTACACATTCTCCTCTATTTAAACCCGCAGGACATATTAGCATGCCAGCTCACCTCGAGATACATCAATGACATCGTTCACGAATCTGCGGTGGTGCGGTACGCCGCAGCTCTTTCTTCGGCAAAGGCAGAAAACAATTCGGAGTGCCATCTCCCAGTTTCAGAAAAACTTCAGGAGCTGACCGTCGTAGAGAAGTCTTTGGCTTTTGTTCGTCCTGGGTTCTCTAAATCCATCGCAGTACCGGAAATGCCATGTGGCGTGTATGATCTTACAAGAGGGTTTTATTTCCTCTGCAACTGGAGTCGAATGGCGCTGTATTGCCTTAAATTGCCCAAGAGAGATGCGGACGAGCTAAGCTGGAGGAAGATTGTGTCGAAGAAGAAAATTGTGGACATTGGTCTTTGTCTTTACGAGCATGACTTGATTGTGCTGGTCACCACGTGTGTTTTCCGCTTTCTTTCCTCGCCGTCCTTATTCACGAACTATAATCCAGGACACCCCACCGAGAAACCATCCACGAACATATTAGGCACAAAATCGAGCTTGAACTGATCCAATTTTCCACCGGGAAACGCCACCCACAGGCCCGAGAAAGCTGCATCTACGTCATGCTCTGCGATACCGAGTATCCCTCTATCGGTATCGAAATCGTCGGTGAACATCTTGCTATCACCCTCTCGTTCCCCGACGTACCTGAAAATCGGATGTTCATCTACGAGTGGCAAGCGGACGTTCTCAAAGCTGTACGCACATGCTCCTAAGTTTGTCTCGCTTGCTTCGCTGACACCGAAACTCGATATACCAGAGTTTGGCAGTCTCAGGAACTCCTTACGCGGACATTTTGTTCCTCACTGAAAGCGTCATCATGCTTCCCAACAAAGACGCCTGTACACTCGAAATCTATCACATCCCAACCAGACCAACGTTCGCTTCCCCATCCCCCTTTTTAGTCTTATGCCTTCCCGCGCTCGAAGACAAGCACTGGTTGAGTGCGATATCAACCCGCGCTGAACCCAACCCCATCGGCGCTGCATCGCTTGCCAGAAAGAGGCGCCAAGCAAGAAACCGTCCCGCAGGTAAAGGCATAAACAGCCAGCAGCAACCCGCGTTTATGCCCAGTGCGGAGAACGCCTTGTGCGTATTTGACCTGTACATTGAGGCTTTGGGGTACGGGCTTAACGCAGGTGGTACGGTGTTCCAAATGCGCCAGCCGAGACAGCGTCTGACGTTCCTTGTCCATCGGAGCGCTTTCGTGGCTCTGGTTGACAAGTACTACACGAATATCGAAAACGAAGAGGAAAGAAAACGGAAGAAAGTGATTATGTGGGCCATCTGGGGCCCACGAGTGACGCGCTGGTTCATGTCGGACGGTGTATCGAACCATTGGATCATGTCGTCGACGGGGCAGCGGTATGCACGCATGGAGGAGGACGTGGACGGGTCGGGCATCCCACTGTGTGTTATGGATTTTAATCCGGCGAATGTGAGGAAGATGGAGAGATACTTGGCGAAGGAAAGTGATGGGAAAGAGCAAGGCACCGACATGGACGAGAAGGACGACATCGAATCTGCTGTCGATAAGGGGAAAGGGAGGATGCATGGCGAAAGGCCGGATGAGCTGGGATTCCCAAGCTGGTCGAGCGCTGCAGCGGAACCGGATCCCTCATGCGACTTTCCACCTAATCCGGCGAATGTTAGGAAGATGAAGAGGTACTTAACGAAGGATACTGATAGGACAGAGCAAGGCAGCGACATGGACGAGAAGGATGACGTAGAACCTGCGGTTGACAAAGGAAAGGGTAGGATGCACGGCGAAAGGCCGGACGAGGTGGGATTTCCGAGCGGATCGAGTGCTGCAGCGGAAGCAGATCCCTCATGCGACTCTCCACCTGCGCAACCGTCCTCGCCGGTCCTCAATGGTGCGGCCACACCGTTGGGCGTTGAATCCGATGAGCCAGAATCGTCATCGAATGGCCACGCAATGCTGCCGTTTGCGAATCAGCCTACCCCAGTCGACATCGATGCCCTTAACCGACAACATTTTGGATACGACGCCTCGCACAATTTCGCTGCAGATGAGTACGAGGAAGACGAGGTCGAAGAATGGGATACAGAATCTGACTCGAACGATCAGTACGGCCTCTTCCTATTCGTTTTCATTTCATCTTTTGTAACTTACCCCATTTCCTACTCGCCCTGCCTTCCTAGCCCAATGACATTCGACACCCGGTGGCGCCCGCCCTCCAGGCTCGGACCCGGCGGTCGCATTTGGATCAGTTCAGAAATGGAGCAGCTCAATACAGATGTGTTCGCTGAACGCGTGGAGGGCGGCTTGCCGTACGTTGGGTGTACCTCAGAGGAGCGGTATACTTTCGACGGCGTGCTTCTGGAGGAAGAGAGCGTGATTGGGCTGAAGGTGAGTTGCTGTTCTCGGACGGCGTTCTTTTCAGCGAGATTGGTTGCACGGAATGGCTCACTGAACTCATTTTCTCTTTGTAGCTCGGTGACTCTAGAGTTGAAAGCGTTGAAATCCTTCATTTCGGATAGAGTTTAGGTTACTCCTTTCTGTTCATGATTTTGGAACGTATGAAGTTGTTTTTACTAGAGTCAACGAGCTGCAAGATTCTTTATTTCGTTCTCCAACAATACATCCCATAGGTAAACGTCGGGGTAGAATAGTTCTCTGATATTTATTACACCAAATCGTTGATAGTTGATAATAACAAAGAAGTCAACGTATCCTTGCCATCGCGAGCCACGACAAGCGTCGTCAGCCCAACAACAAAGACAATAAGCGCCGATCGGTGCCTTGACTTGATCCAACCTCCTTTCCAAAGTCTCAGATTCGGTGGAAAGTCGCACCCGTTTCACAGGTGTCGTAGTCAAGCCTCCTAAACTGTCTAACACCAGTCAATCTCTCGAGGATAAATAGGCCCTCGAACTCTCCCTCAACAAGCACACACCATCATCATGGATAACATCTACCGAGCAGCAATCACCCCACCCCCGCCAAAAATTATCCTGCTGATAGTCTACAGCACCGTCTACCCTGCCGTCTTCGCGATTGCTTTCCTGTACCGACTTGTATACCCAGCCACTCGGTCGTTGGTGCTCGCGAGAGCTGGTGATTCGGAAGGCCACCCACACTCGCCGATGCAGGGCGTCGTCGTGTTTCAGCACGAGAACTCGCTCGTGTACATCAAGCCGCCAGCCAGCTATCAGGTGCGTTCAGGTTTAGGTTTCACCTCTTCCTGCGAAAGTGACGAACGAACGTTTTACTCATTCACAGGAGGCTGTCGAAACATGCCAGAGGGAATTTCACGAACTTAGTGAATGCCCATTCGACCGCATCGCGTTCTTCGCAGAGGTCGGCAAGTCCAATTCGCGCCGGATACGAATCTCTGAGAGCGCGTGGGTCCCGTGTGTGAGAGGTCCGAACATGCCTCCGGAGACGATCCATATCTCTGTTCTTCCTGAGCTGTATCCGAGGCATGCACCGCCTAGGTATCTGGAGAGCTCCAGTGTGAAACCTAGTCCGACCTGCTGGGGTACGTTCTCCTGGACATGACATAGAGTCTATCGGTCTTCGTTGTGAGGCCCCCATTAATTCCCGAGTCAAAGACTCGATAGAAATCTATTCTCCTTTACTTTAGAGATGTTGTTTGAAACATTAATTTCCCCTGAATAAACTTAAGTAGGAAAGTCATGGTCACCATGCGACTGAAATTACGACAGTCGACTGCAGGATTTCCCGTTCTTCATGTTTACATGGCTCGTCATCTCAATTCCTCGATAGAAAGAGGGAATTTGAACGTGTTTTCTGGGTCAAAAATGCTCTTCAACGCTTTGAGTTTCGGGTAATGCGATCCAAAGTAGAGATGTTGCCCTGAAACAAAGTCAGTCGTTTCTGTACCAAATCACGACAGGAGATGCTCACAATCAAGCAGCCTGTCGTCGATGTAGTTCATATACGCCCTAAGTAGTAAAAAAATAAGAGAAAGTATCGGTATGAAAACGATTTCTTGGAACGTACTCGTAGTCCCAACCAGGAGGGTTGTTTGACACAATCGCATCAACCATCCCTTTTAGACAAACAAGAAACTTCAACATCATAGGTGCATTACGAGCTAAGGAATGGAACGAACCATCAAGTAGGGTAAACCCTTCAGGTGGAAAATCAACCTCGGGCGGAGGCACAATGGTGAAAAACTGGATCGTGAACATAGAGTTACGATGCGCAAAGGCTGTAGCATCGAGCGGGACCTTGTTGATGGCTGAATTGCCTCCTCCATAGAGCTCGATTTCTACGAACCAGAACTAGAGCAAAGAAGTAAGTCCATGCACCTGAGAATGAAGAAGGATGAAAGAAAGCTCACGTTGCTCGTCATCGCTCCCTGAGTAGCCAAGTAGTTCACAAAAGCCTCTATGGACGCGTTCGACATCGGCACAGCCTCAGGCGTCATCAACGACTTGGCATAAAACGCAGCCTGCATTTCCGGAGCCGTCGTATCCAATGTCCCCAGACCGCCCAAGAGCTCGACGCTGTCGATGTACGTCCCCACCGTCAGGTTCACCGAGTCTGGCGGAGGCAAACGTGCAAGTAAGGGTGCAATGGTGGCTGCGAATCCGTCTCCGGGTGCGTACCACCCCCCATGGATGTTAAAGAAGAGGCGGCCTGGAGCCGTCCCTGGCGCGAGGAGGATCTCGGCTCCGAATTCGGGGGGTAAGGAGGGAGTTTGGACGAATGATTGGAAAGCGGCGATGGCGGATGCGGTGGAAGAGGGGTCTAGGTCCCATCCGTATTGGAAAACGGTGGTTGATGGAGGCACGGAGAAGGTGTTGACGTGGATGGCGGTGACGATGCCGAATGAACTAGAGGCTCCACGCAGGGCCTGTGGTAAAGTTAGAGAACGAGTCGTCGAATTCGTTGTTTGAATTGTGGACGTACCCAAAAAAGGTCGGGGTAGTTTGAGTTGGAAACAGTGATGATCTTGCCGTTTGCGAGAACCACTTCCATAGAGCGGATGTTGTCGAGAAGTAGCCCCCACTTCCGCGCGGTGAACCCAAACCCTCCGTGACCTATGGGCAGATATCAGCACCAAAGTCAACATTGCCAACTCTGTCGAAATACGTACCTGCATGGCCTCCAATTCCAACATAAGGACATACCCCATGCGGTATAGCCCTCCCTCTATCATTCAACGCCAAAGCCACCCCGCCTAATCGACTTCCCGCGCCAATCACCGCTATGTTGGTCGCCTGATCGACGGTGACAGAGTCGAAGTTACTCATGTCGATGACCACAGCGCCATCTTTTCCACCTAGGCCGTTGGCGACGTAGCTGTGCCCACCGCTGCGCGCAACGGCTTGGTGATTATGAGCTGATGTAATTTTGAGAATCCGAGAAATGTCGAGTGGGGTATTTGGAAACGTTATTGCTGCTGGCTGGAATGAGAACCGAAGGTTGACTGGGGTTGTCGTTAATGAATAAAATTTCGGTTGAAAAGAGAAGAACGTACTCGTCGTGCTGGCATTCGCGTATCCAGGGTCTCCTGGGGGCAAGAACTGTGACGTTCTGGCTTCTGAGGTCGGCAATTAGGCCTGAGGCTGGGCATACGGACGATATCAAGGTGCTTACAGCACCTAGCACCTGCCATAGTAATAGACACAGGTCATGGGCAGAGAACATCCCGAAGGAAATTCGCATTCAATTCCTGTGGCTTGAGGCAGGTTTAGAGCTGAAGAGATGTTACGAGAAAAATACCTACAACTTTATGTTGTTCTCCTGCCTGAGGCTTCAGCTCAGCTGAACTCTGGTCCCAAGGATTGTCGTCATTTGAGGTCGGATTTCTTGTCAAGAAATACTAATGGATAATTGTCGGCTTCCAGCTCTCCTGAGCATTGAGAGTCGTTTGTCAAGTTGAAATCGCAATATGGGTCTCATTCGAACAGGAGCTCGCGCCTGAAGAGCAAATTTTTTGCGAAAAGGTGCAGCGATGGCATTTTCCACCTCAATTTTCGTCAGAAGAGAACTGAAGATGATGGTTGTGGTCGAAAGTGTGGTCAACGTGATCTGGTTGAAATTTCGTCTGCCGCCATTGGTCCCGGTTCTTTTTCCCGATGTTTTTCCGGATTGTCGTCCCAAGCTGAATGTTGCAGTCAATATCAGAAAATCGAAGGAGGGAATGATTGTCTGCCAGTGGAAGAATTAAATGACGTCGCAAAATTTTTTTATTTAAGTTTACCCAGTTATATTCATGGCTCCATCCAAGTTCTATCTCAACTTGAGGTGCCTTGGAAAAACGAATGCATGGCTTATGTTTTTCTTAAAAAAATTTTGACGCCATTATATAACCCGATATCTTTGCGCCTAATTATACTCGGTCTGTATATTTCGGTCTAATCTCGATCTCAGGTTTTAGAGTATCAGATAGATTTAAGTTGCCAGTATGTCTTTCAGCTGCGTTTTGGGAATCGCTTCTGGGTAAGCAAGACGCTTGAGACGAGTCTGAGTTTTTTGCTCATAAGCATAGGCGTAGCTGATCAACTTGAACTCTGAGAATGCTGTGCCAATGAAGACAATACCGTGCGGAAGGCCAGGCGCTTTGCTTTTGATAATTGGTTCGGCAGGCGGTACAATCATTGACTCGGGATGGAAACCCAAAGGAACTTTGCAGCGAAGGGTGTATTAAGGCGTATAATTCATAATGTTTCTTTTGGCGCGACTCACCACAGACAATAGGATAGCCTGCCACCGCAGCGGGGCCTGTCTTGCCGGCTCTTCTGCCTGCAGGTAGAACGAGGGCATCCAAATTGAACTTCTTCAACGTAGCATCGATGCCCTCTTTGCCACCCATACGTTCGTTCGCTGCCAGTGCCTTGAAGTATACGTCATCCATTGGCGTGTTCTGCGCATCGATCATTCTATAAAACCATAATGAAAAGACGCCTGATATGAGAAGACAGAAAAATCTTTACCGTTGTTGAGATGTCCAGTAAGGTTCTATAAGTTCTTTGTCTGCATTCTTTTCGTTGAAGGCAATGACGGCTGCGAGCGTTCGCACACCAGTGGGGACTTCTACGAGCCCTTCCAAGTATTTTTGGAGGTCGACCTAAAGCTAATTTAGGACAATGAACGAGCAAAATAGAACCACGTGTTCTTGCCTTCATATCACCCTGAAGGACGAGTTCTTCGCCCCTACGGAAACCGAGAACCGCATGGATGAAATTTTGATGTGACACACTGATTTGGCCCACGGCTCTCCCCAGCAAACACGACCAAACCACTGTGGGAAGGAAAAGCACTCCAAATCAGTGTCGGAAGGCACAGTAGGAATAGTGTAGAAGACACTGATGATGAGTGTCGAGTGTCAGAAAGTCACCCAAGATGAGTGTCATCCGACACTCATCTTGAGTGCGAAAATCACACCGACGCGACATTTTCACTCAAAATGAGTGTCATCGACACTCATCTTGAGCGCGTGACGCACTCATTTCGGGCTATTGACACTCATTGTACTCTGACTTTAACACTTGTATTGTAGTGTCTAAAACACTCGATGTAGGGCCTCTTAGATTCCCGCAGTAACTGTTTTATCATTTATTTGTTGCAGTGCGGAATACATAGGAAGATGTAACAAATGCATAAGGAGCAGAGCCTACCAACCTACCGGACTAAAACGAGCTGGACTGGAGTGAGAAACAAAGACAGTAATACGACATGTTGACCTGTCCAATGAAAAGCGTTGTCAGTATACTAACCACACCAAGAACAACTACAAACAATGCGAGGTTGTCACAATGGAGCTAGTATACCTCCACTGAGTTCTTCTCCAGAGGAGTTGGTGTTCCTGAGGTCGATACGAGAGGCTATGATGTATGCAAAGTAAACATGACATTTTAGAACATGAAAGGATGAACATACCCGAGCGGTTTGAGTACCTACAGCTGATTTTTTATCAGATTAGCAATGGCATAGGGAAGGTCCAAGTAAACGTACATATTAAACACGGTCATCTTAGGTAGGACAGATATCAACTTACCGAAACGGAATACAGTGACCTGGCACCTTCGGGTCTCAAGCTCTTCGGGAAAGATGAAAACAGTAGCGCCTTCGGGATAACACTGATTTTGGACAGATGCTGCTGAAGAGCCGCGGAAAAAAAGACGGTTGCCGATAGGGATGCATATTTTAGTATGTCTCTCCTCGAAATGCACAACGGGGTCCCTTGCTGAAATGTTGATTAGTGAATATATGCGCATATATTGAGCAAAAAAACCATGATTTCGCGGGCATTTCTGCTCTGAGGCTTACAGTGTCTTCCAGGATCGTGAGCGGAAACACGGCGGGGCGGAAGCGGTAGCTTTTATTGTGTTGGAAGCAGATCCGAGCGCGGTTACATGAGTGGGTGCAAAGACGGCGGCGAAAGTGGCGCAGTCGCAGAAGTAGAGATGCCGCAACGGGTAGTAGAGACAACGGGGCGAACTATAGTAAGGGCGGCGGCGTGGGCGTCGGCAGGCAGGATGTAGACAGGCCAGCAGACATTTTGAGATGGAGAGCCGTGTGGTGGGGCCACAGACCCCAACTCGTCTTCGCACGAAGGAGCTAGAGAGACAGTGTAGCTGCCGCCTTCACCTGTAAATAGTACGCTAAGACAAGTTCGAGAGGCGAAAAATTGGTTGCAAGTATGATCGTCTGCGTAAAGCACCTTGCGGGCCTCCCAATCCATGGGTCTCCCCTTTCGGCTTGCTAATGCCCCTTGACCGCCTTCGACCTACTAGAAGCCCAACTTCGGCTCACACTGGAGACTAGGGAGTGGAAGTGATAGAGGATGGTGGTGGTGGTGGTTAGAAGGTATGTACTTTGATCTCGGAATAGATTTCGGCGGTGGTTCCGTTGAGCACGTGACCGTAATAATCGCGTCACGCGAGTATGCGAGGTCGACCACTTGTTGAGTCTTGACCACCCAAATGACTCCAACCACCACCTCCCCTCCTCCATTGTTGTCTTCATCAGGGTGCCCAACGTCGTCAACGTCATTAGTACCGCGCATTTGTCATGCTTATCGAACAACACTGACGAACCCTTGCACGGAGCGACACTTATCTAGGCGCCACGAATCACGATGACGGGAACACGAAATCGGTAGGCACCACTATCGCCCCTTCAAAAATTGCGAATGCTGAGCCCCTGCCATAGCCCTTGCGTATTACGCTCCCTGCCTGCAAGCAGAAACAACGTGAACAGACAGGTCGACCGGACTCGAATATGTTCAACATGACATGTGTGCACATCCCATCTCACTCGGCTTATGGCAGCAATACTAACAGCTTCAAAGCATGATTTCTGGAGCACCGTGCACGCGAGGTGCCGACCTCTCTTTTACTTCGCAAGCCGCCAACCACCCTGAATCTCCTGCCACAGAATCATTCATCCACCCCACCTTTATTTTGTTACCGGGACCTGCCACATAACACTTTCATCTCTCGTACATACCCCACCTTCAGCTACTTTAAGGCTTGCCGCTCAAATTTGCCGTTGCCGCCTCCATTCCATGCTGCAATTAACAGGATTCAGACTCGACGGCGGCCCCGGCTGTTTTACCTCTCGCGTAACAACAAAGAGGGCATTGAATCCAAGGTACGTCCACGACAATCCACTCCATGTTCCCCTTTTTCTTATTTCCTGAAGGCCTACGACATAGGCAGTGCAAGGAATCTCTAGGTCCAGTGCCTACGTCTGCAGCCTGCCACTCGGCCACTCCCGTTCTGCCCGAGGTCCTATCTCCATGTCCACCACCGCTCTTAGGCTGCTCGCTGGTGCATCCTCACCTCGCCGTTTGTATTCGATTGCGGCGGTGTCGTTTCTCCCATTTCATTTTTTTACGGTTTGCTGAGGTAGTAGTGCCTCAATTCGAGAATATATATACCGAATGGTGGCCTTAATAGATTTTTTGGCCTTAAAATAGCTGAGCAAAAAACGAGTGACTACGGCACTCACTCTCTATAGGAGAAGTGTATTAAACACTCATTTTTTTTTGGTTCAGAATTGAGTGTCCAAGACACTCATTTTCGAAGTTTTGAAATGAGTGTCGCTGACACTCATTTCGTAGACACTCATCTTGAGTGCCGAAACACTACTTTGACATGACATGAGTGTCTGGGACACTCACTCTAAGTGCTTTTACTTCCCACAGTGAAACTCTCAGGCCGACTTTGCTAATTCATATCACAGCTCGATGCCAGGCAACCAGTATTATACCAAACTCTGCTAGCACGTAGTAGGGATGCAAGACATTGTATCACCACTAAATGGTTGGGAGCTGGATGGGACATCAATTCGAGGATCATGTAAGACCACCAGCCCGATGATAGAGGAAGCCGCGTCGGATGTCCGATGAGGCTGTAGTGTGAACTAGGTTTTACGTAGTTCTGATCTGCTTATATATTTTGGACATCCGGACGGTTCACGTCCTGCTTAGCTCAAGAGTGAGATGCGGAAATAGGGCCAGTCCCTATGTCCAGGGCATATGTCTGGGCCACACTTATTTTTCGACGCCGCAGACATCAAAACTATATCAAGTGCTGTATATACGTACTACCACCTTTTGAGCTACAATTTTCATGACATTAAGGTCAATTTGTCGTTCTCAGGACATGTTCAAAATGTGAGGTGGTTGAAAAAAATATATCATTCGGTACGCATTCTTTTACTGATTGGCTAGAAAACCAGGCGGATAAATACTGTATTCTAATCATCCAGCTTTCGTTTCTTGCTCCTGCGGCTCCCCAGAACGTTTTTGGCATGTTTCCCAACCGTTACCTGCCACGGCGCGACGTCCTTGGCCTGACAGACAACCTCAGTTGTCTCAGAAGGATCCCCATACTTCTTTTTATCACCGTCGTACAGCTTCATAAAAGCACTAAAAGAAACAACAGGAAAATTTCGTCACAATGCTCAGGCTTTGAACAAAATGCTCGACGTACCTAGTAATTGCGACTTCAGTACCAGCCGTCTCCCGAATGTCCTGAATGGTATCGTCAACGGCAAGCCAGAATTGTTCATCCGACACGTCATCGGCCATATCTTCAAAGCACCAGCGCTTTTAAAAGAGAAATAAGGAAGTTGGAAGGAAGTAAACAGCAAAAGGGCGCACCAAAAATGCGAAACGGATATAATGTTGTAGTGTAATCTGGACCGGAGTGGTGCTGACAATAGCGTGAGTGAGGTCGGCAATGTTTCGCGTCGGGGACTCCGCAACAAGGGAATTTTTGATCTGGAATTGAACTCAAAGTAAGCAAACTGCGCAAGAGAAGATTAAGAGCGCACACACCTTTTCCTTTATATGACTCCGAAAATTGGTGAGAGCTCCTCCAATCTCCTTGAGAACCTTGCGGGTTTGGGCAACCTCATTTGCATCTGGGAGAGCGGAAACATTGAGGTCTCGCATTGCGGCCTAAGAGGCTTAGGTTGAAACAGGAAAGCAAAGTGAACAAAATATGCTTACCAAGATATTGTCCGAGAGGTTACCGCGGTAAGCAGTAATTGTAGGAGAGAGCAAAAGAGCACGAGAGTAAGTTTTAGCCGTCTCCTGTTGTAAGAGCAAACATGTCAGATAGCTTCCTGTTGATATGGGGCGAGCATACCTTCAATTCAGCCGGAACCTCGTAACTATCAGACTGCGTCTTCTTGGCGTTATCGAGAAGCGCGAAAACCTTCAAGGTCAGGGCATACTGAGCCAGTCGTTGCTCAGCGTCACTCATCGTCTGTCGAGGCAACTCCGTGAATAACGAACAGTGAATATACTCAAAACTTACCACAAAGTCTTCCAACTCCACGGAAAGCTTTTCATTGAAGTTGGCCTTGCGAATCAGGCGCTTTGCAAAGTGGCGCTGCGATGTGAGTAGATCGAAAACTGGCGGAAATAATTCCTGGGTGAAATTCATCTGTCCGAAGTCGTCATTGACAGGTGTCGTTGCGTCAGACTGAAGAGAGTCGTTAGGTGTGGTGTCTGCAGAAAAGCTACCTTCAGATGCCTGAGCGGACTCGTCAGAGAGTGCCGAGCCACCACTGAAGGATGCCAGAAAAGCTGCACCACGAGATCTGGATGAAGGCATGGAGGTTGGACGAGTTGCTGTGGCTTGTTTCAAGGCGGGGTGCTTTATATGCGCGTGCACACTGATGAAGGTGGCATTCGGTGAGAGATGACTGGAACGAAATTAAGGCCAATACTTACAGATTAGGAATATTAGTGTTGGCCAGCAGTGGTTGCAAGGCCAGAAACAAAGCGACTATGGGCCCAGCGCCATGGGACTGTGAAGGCCAACGGTGGATCGATGGAACGGTGGAAAGAAACAAGGAGTTGATGGTGGTGGCATGTTGAAAGTGTGCCCAGTGCGTCATCCACAAATCAACGCGGTGTGCATTTTGAACTCCGCTTGAAATGGAGGTCGGCAATCCCCTATAGTGCCGTGGCAACACTTTGTCACGCTGCGTCACGCGCGTCGTCACAAACGCTGGTACACGCGCGTGACGCGCTACCTGAAATGGCGGCTTTGTGCATCCTGCCTCCAGTCTTTCAATTCTCAACGGATGCTTGTACTACCAATTTAGTAGATCAAATATACATTGTTTAGCATCAAATTAGTTTGAAAACTGTTTAAGAATAGCATTGTAACTTGAAAACATTACATGACTATTAAATCAGGTAATTGCCTGGCACAGACAAGTCCTAATTTCCATCCTTAGTGCCACAGAGAAAATTTGGAAGGTCTGGACACAAAATAAGGCATTTCTATACGCATTTAGTGAGGAAGACTCACTTTATTAACCATCTTTTGAACCTGTGGATCCTATTTCAAATTGAAGGATACCCTGCCTCCTACCCCCCTTCCAATAATTCTCCGGACATCCCCTATCCACAACTTTTGCTCCAATAAATATTATAAAGTTATAAAAGCACAATTGAGTTGTTTTATGATCAAAGAAGCCAGATCCTGCTTCAATAAAAAGGTATTATACGCCCAAAAATCACTAAAAGTCTATAGGAAGCTGCAGAACGCCATATCCTACTTCCCACCAGTAATAAAAAGTGATTTTTACAATATTTAACAAAAATTGGCCATGTTAAAATTTTTTTGTCATGTCTCTAATGGCTCAAAGTCGCAAATTTCAAGGCATATCTCCGCAAATATAACATTAAAAGTAAATTCCTCTGGACAAATTAAAGATATTACACATAGAAACATTTTTTGTTACTGAGACTTGTCGGGATAATCTCATTTCAAAGAGTCTATAGCCTCGGAAGTTTGGCACCTAAATACAGTCAATTTGGCAGGGAGTTTCAATGTCTGGAGCTATTTAAAAATATACATACTACATGGAGACATCTAGGATATAGTATCTAATATTTAATGAGGTAAAAATGTGCTTCCGTGTCGCAGAGTGCATTGTGGAAGGAGGGGCGCGAGTGGGGAAATATTTCGGGCGCGCGCACGCGTCACACGCGCGGTCACGGTACGTGACCTTAGCGTGGATTGCCGACCCCCACTTGAAATGACTTAGTGCATTTTGGATCGTCCTTGCGACAATGCACAAACTGCAGCACTCAACGCACAGCTCAAAAACTTTTTCCAAACTGTTATAATAGAGCTCATAAGGTACCCAAAATATCTGCTAAGGCAAAAGTGGTGCATACATAAATTAAATACACTAAATACAGAGTCACCAGCATTCTGGGCAGATTTGTAAGCGACTGCCAGTTACGGACCGTCGGACGGTCCATAATTGTCTATCAATCCGAGCATGCTCATTTTTGTTCCTCTTCAAACTCCACTTCCTCGTCTTCAAAGACTCTGTCAACTTCATTATGGGCAGGAAGAAGCCAGCACCAGATTGTCAGTTCTTTTATTTTCTTTGATTCACTTATTATCTTATATTCTGTGTCGGTTTCAGGCTTTGAAGTTAATGAAGCATCAAAAATGATTAGGTGTTTGATTTGCAAGGAAGGTGACGTCTTGAAGCAGGGAACTTGGATAAAACACAGTTCTGCAAATCAGCACATTAACTCTGCAGCACATGGGGTGCATGTTGCTCGACTTGAAGAACTCCAGGAAAGACGACGTGAACAGCAAGAGCGACTACAAAGTGTTTACAACTCGCAAACCACTTCACTTTCGGAAGATCCACAAATTGCGCTAGCATATGCACGATCAAATATGTATGATCCAACATTTGGGGACCTCCACAGCAACCATGCCATGGACATGGATCTGTCGTCTTCGCCGACACCTGGACCGTCTCGAACATTTCGTGTTTCTGATGAGGATTTCCCGAATCTCGGAATTGAGCCTATCAAAAAACTCGACCCTGCCGCAGAGAAAGAGCGCCTGAAGGAACAAGTTGCTGAGCTGTTAATGCAGGCAGAACATGAAGATGAATTCGGAGAAGCAGACCCCGACGATATTACCTCAACAAACATTGCACAGGCATTTGCTGATCTCGGTGAGTTCTCATTAAATTTACGGTGCAAAATTGTAAATTTGTATTCATTTGAACCTCTTCAGATGCAGAGCAGAGTGCCGATGAAGATGAAGTCCTTGACTACTTCAATAATCTTGCTCCTGACCGTGACTATTACCCATACCCCAATAAAACGGTATTCTGTGCAGAAAGACTTGTCAACTATTTACTCAATGGGTTTTAGGTGATGCTTCTTGATATACTTGACAACCTTCCTCGCCTGCGCATGTCAAGCAGCCAATTGCGACTTATTTTTTGGCTTCTTAAGGAAACTGGAGCATCTAATGTTCCGTCACTCTCAGGCTTTCGAACCATGCAAAATAAGCTTCGAGAGATGTGCGGGAGTGTACCTGAGCAACATGTCTCGAGCTTGGGAAATATCTTCTACACAAATAATATTGGTGAATCTGTAATGAGGGTATGTTGTGCATTTCTAAATGATCAGGTTCTGACTGATAGAAACTTTTATTATATAGGACTTCTCTAACCCTGAAATTGCCAAACATATAAATCTATACCCAGAAGAGGTAGATGGTCCCATTGCAGAGGTTTGGCAAGCAGAACGGTGGCGAGAATTTTTGCCATCTGAACTGACACCGATGTTTTCACGAGGGCATCGTCAATTTTTTATAGATGAAATTACTCAACTTCGTGACGGAACATATGTGCTGCCTCGCAACTTAATCATTCGAAAGGGAAAGTTAACATCAGACTGTAATAATGTGATTGTGACTCCAGTAAGCAGCCCGGTCTTCTTTTTTGCTTGATCTGCTTTAATATCCTGTTCACAGAATGGCTGGACACTTTCTACTGAAACCCAGATAGTTTGTACAGACGACTTTGAGTACAACTATTTTGATGTTATTTCTCGGATTGGAAATCCTATCACTTGGGTTGAGGGCCTTACACCTCCAGAAATGCCTAACAACCTTCGTGAGCTCGCAGGCGACGATGATCTTGTTGTTATCATGTTACCCCTCTGGTGCGATGATGTCTCAGGGAACAAGTCAAAGCAATACAACAAGCATATCAATGTCTACATGGCTAATTCCAATATCCCTGGGAGGCTTCTCCAGCAAGAGTATTTTGTCCGCTTCGTTTCTACTTCTCCAAATGCAACCTCTCCAGAACAGTTTTCCGCTCTTAAAAATCAGATCAAGTGGGTCTTATTTACTTCAGTGCATGATAAATGAAAGTCAATTTATTACACCCAGTGACACCCAAAAAAATCCTGTCCGATGCTATAATGCTCATACACACAAGGGTACTCGGGCGATCCTTCGTGTACCAGGTTTACCAGCAGATAATCCTCAGCAATCAGAAGAGGCATCCCATATTGGTGGCAATGGAAATTGCAAGTGTCGCAAGTGCCATGTTGGAGGGCCGTTTGAAAAGACAGAATCCAATGAAGGATATCATGAACACTATTTTGTAAGATTCCTTTTTTTGGTTAAGATAAATTGACTTACATCTTGTAACAGACAGGAATAAAGCGATCAGCCGAGGAGACACGCCTTGAGCTTGAGAAGCAAATTAAGTTGGCAATGTATGGAATTGAAAAGCCCATTAGCGAATCCCAAACCAATACGGGAACCAAGGACAAGGTTGCACAATACTGGATCGATATTCTTCTGGAGAAGTCTCGAGAGATGAAAAGTGCAGATCCTTCGAAATCAGCAGATGATGTTGCCGAACTGCTCCAAAAATGGTTGGATGAGCAACCTGGGGACAAAATAAATCCACTGCTATCAATTGCAGGTATGAGTGATGTCTTAATTCAGAATTACCCAAATTAACACCTTCAAAGGACTGGATCCAACACAAGATACTCCAGTTGAGATTCTTCATACTATTCTCCTTGGAATTGTCAAATATGCATGGCATCATCTTCATACCCACCAATGGACAGAGGCTCAGAAAAACTTGTTTACTGTCCGCTTGCAGTCAACTGACATTGACGGGCTCAGCATACCACCCATTCGTGCAGCCTACATGATGCAGTATTGCAATGGTCTTATTGGCAAGCACTTTAAATCACTAATGCAGACCATGCCATTCCATGTACATGATACTGTTACTGAGGAGCAATTCAGACTTGTGAAGGCAATTGGCGAACTGGGCTCGGTTCTCTGGGTTCATGAGATCGAGGATATGAACCAATATCTTGTAGGTCAAATTGTGCTGTTATTGACAACTACTGCTGAATTAAATTGATTACAGTCTGATCTGGAGATTCTTATTGGAAATGTGCTTGATGCATTTGCAGAGATTGATCCTGCAAAAATTATCTTGAAGCTGAAACTGCATATGCTTCCTCATTTAATTGAAGACATCAAACGATTTGGTCCCGCAATCCGCAATTCAACTGAGGTTTTTGAATGCTTCAATGCTATTTTCCGGCTCTGCTCAATCCTGAGTAACCATCAGGCCCCCAGTCGTGATATTGCGCTCAAATTTGCATCAATGGACCGCCTCAAGCACATACTCAGTGGAGGTTATTGGCAGGCCGAAGTTAGTGATGGAACATTTGAGTGTAGTGTTTAAAAGTCCGGTCCAGTCCGGTTTTTTGACATTTTTGGCAAGGACCGGGACCGCAACCGGTCCTATAAATGTAAAAAGGGTCAAAAAACCGGACTGGACCATCCAGGACCGGTCCTGATCGGTTTTTTGCAGTCCAGGACCGGTCCTGGTCTTAACCGGTTATGAACCGGTCTAGGACCGGTTTTTCGACACAATCCCCTCAATATGTAGCATAAAAGTGTTAGTGAGGTTTGTAGGCATTGTAAATACCTTTAATACAAGTCCAAGAACGTTATATTTCATCAGGAATTGATGGTTCGATGTCAATATTCTCTATTTCCTACCTTTTTAGAACTTTGAAAATGATTTTTTTAATTTCTCGACCAAAACTTCACCTAAAATTATGTTTTATAGGTCGTTTTCAAGGTAAAAATCGGGGCTACAAAACTACCGGTTCAGACCGGTCCTAGACCAAAAACCGGTCCTCAAAGACCGGTCTTTTTGCGGTTTTTTATTTTTAAAATCAAAAGACCGGACTGCTGGTCCGGTCTTTTTGCAGTCCTAGTCCGGTCATGTTGCGGTCTTTTTCCAGTCTTGGGACCGGACTTCAAAACACTATTTGAGTGGGTCCAGGCAGGACAAAATGTGCGGAATATTCTTAGATCAGATCCAACCATTCAACGTCACATTGGGTGGGCTCCTTCAGTGAAGATTACACCTGGTACTTTTGTTTCCAACATGCCTATAGGTTTTGATTGACTTTTTCTAGGCATTATCCGATTTGAAGGCCGCAAACGATCACCACCCTTTAGCTGGGAGGATACAGAAAGCTCTCGGTTTACCGATCAAGCAGTTGGAATAGGGTTTTCAAACCCAAGGCTCCATTTGTGGCGAAAGGGTACTTCAACTACTGCTCAAACAGGTGATCGTTGCTCTGTAGGCTCATGGGTCATTGCAAAGGATCACCAGGTAAGCTTCATTTAACAGACTATAGACTATAATCTCCTCTAACATATATAAGAATAAAAATCATATAGGCCGGATTCATGAAATCATCGGACCTGATGCGAAAACAACCAGCTCAATGGGACTAATCATGCTGGAATGTTTTCATCTTGGCCAAGAACGGCACCCTGATTTTGGACTCCCCATTTTACAACGCCCCCAGCAAGCTGATCTACCAGCATTTGTTCTTCTGCATTCAAAGGTAGAGACACCTGCACCATTTTTATAAGTCTGATGATGATTTCATTCACCTGTTAGCACCTTCTATTCATCTTTTCGGTGCAGCATGACTGCCGAACTGCTGACTGTCAAGCGACTGCTCTTAAGCCCCAACTTCAAGAACGTCAGGTAACAACTCGAATGAATACACTCATTACTCACAGCGACGATGACCATTTTATTGTCAACCTTTATGGACTTCATAACACGATCTTACTTCGGAAATTCATACCGAGGGAGCTGACAGCCCCAAAACCTCTTCATCAAGACAGGAAAGCATTTCATTTTGAAGTCGCGAATAAGCTAAGGGTGCAACAAGCAAATAAACGACAGACTACCCAAGCAAAACGAAAGGCCACAATCGCAGCCAAGAAAGCAAAGCAGTTAGAGCTAGCCCGACATCAAAACCCTGGCACTGTTTCGGCTGAATCGGAGGAAGATGATGGTGATAATTCGGAGGGCAACACAGATGACGATGATCAGGAGGACGAACAGGAATTAGGGACTAGAGGAAGGAAGCGTAGACGATTGATTTAAAAATAAAGTATTTATTGACCCTCGGACCTTTGACGTTTCTTATCTCGAGCGCTGGCGGCTTCATCTTCAACACCAGCTGATACGTCACGTCTTCTTCTGGGAGGTGGAGCTGCAGGAACACGAACAAACTCCTGCGAGTTCTGAATGAACATATTTTCAGTTATAATGGATTGTGTAACGAAGTTTGAATCGACTTACCAAAGCGAACAACTCAGATTCAGAGTCAGTTTCCGTAGCAGAAGAACTGGGAGATACATTCGAGTCCGCGTGTAGTGCTGCGAATAACTGGGAGTGCGGCGCAGTTCGGACAGGTGTAGAAAGTGCGCTAAGCGAATCAGAATGATGCTGAAGAGGTGGTTGAGAGGTGGTGGTGACCGAAGCACAGGCTGTGCAAATCGTGAAATTCAGAGTCTATTCGTCCCAGAAGTCATGTAAACACTCGAAATTCAATAGAAAGGACATAACACTTACAATAGGTGCTGACCCAGACAGATTAATAACAAAAGTCAAAGGGATTTCTGCCCCAGCACCGCTACGAGGGTGTCGGACCGACGGGCCAATGGCAGGATGTTCGTTCGTGCTCTGCTCGGACATGAGTTGACGCAGCTGGCTGAACCGGGAGCTGGACATCGTCGGGCTGGCTTATAAGGACGCCAACAGCGCGTCAAAGCAATGGCTGGCCACAGCATAAGCTGGACATAGGACTGGAGTGCCCAGGCTACATCAGCAATGAAGGCCAGATTCACGTCAATGCGAGTTATCAAAGCGAGGGCCATTGTGCGTGTTTGTTGAATGTCAGACTTGGCCCAATTTCTTATTCGGAGTCTTAATGTCAGAAGGGTATGGCATTCGCACTCTTTCTACATCTTGCGAGGCTACTCAAATATTGTACGTGTGTCTACCTCCGATCGAGACATTGGCAGTTTGGTGGTGTATATACAAGAAAGTATGACCATCAGAGCATTTTTGAATAGGATACCGACTTAATACACGTGACAGCCAGCTTGGGACCGCGCGTTCTGTGCTGGAGTATGAGGGTCGAGCGGCGAAAACAAGGACGAGAACGATGACGAAACGCGTGGCCGCGACGACGAAGGCGACTGGACACGATGTGTGAGGGCGAAATCGAGTCTTGCGACGAAAAAGGCAACCGAATGCGAAACGAAGTACGAAGCGGACGAGATTTGAAGGGGAAAACTGCGAGTGCGATTCACTGAAGGTAAACTACAGTACAGGAGGCCCATAAGATCGAAGAGGGTGAGGCAGTCAGTTCTAATAATATTGCGGATAGACATTGGATGGACAATTCCTGGAAGAAGTAAATTAGTTATATGCTTTGTTAAAAGTCAGAAAGTTAGTTTCACCTTGAATGTCAGCAGGTACAAAGGTTAGATCTGAATCCTGAAGCGTAAAATGCGCAAACGCGTCGCAGCTCAAGCCCACGAAATCGGAATTATTACCCGCCATGTCGGTTCCAGAGAATTTGCGCATATTCTTTGAATCAAGGAATGGATCAACAATCCAGGCAAGTCCAGCCTGTGGACCCTCGACGACTTCAAGAATAAAAGAGTCAGCTATGCGCATTTCTAAATCCGGAAATTAGTATTGAAGAATTGCGCTTGGAAGGAGACAAATGCACCAAAGACAGATATTTTTGCTCCTCGGCCCTGCTGTTGAAACGTTTCAAAGCCTGCTCGATGGTCTTTTGACGGAGAAGCTCCTCCTTCAGGTGCTTCAGGTTCATGTAATGACTAGGCGATCCGAGACCATCTCCCAAGTCGTAAGTAATATGGCTCATAGTTAGGACAATATTACAAGTTGAGAATGAATACTTTTGTAATTTGTGATTATAATTCCAAGTCAGATGCCACCTTGTTCGATACACCGATATGCCGTCCTCTACTGCGCCATTCATTCTCACCACTGATTCCAACTCTAGTCATTTACATTTGACTCGGAAGAACCGCAGTTGTCCTCATTGCGGGGCTCCGGCGCCTGTTCACTCTCCTCATCTGCTACATGTGTTCGTACTTAGCAGAACCTGTCCCACCCTTTCTTCACTCTTGTTTCATGAGAGCGCTGATACATGTCCTGACTCTCTGCGCACGCATACATACCTCAGATTTTGCCGCGCCAGTTAGGCGCCCGTTTACGAATCACAAGCGAATTGCGTTCTACAGGAGGCCACTCTGAAAGCAACTCCACTGAGCCGACAATCATTTCCTCCATACATTGAAGTACAATTTTTGCCCCATTTTCACGTTTTTAATCTCTTCCAACATTTACTTCTGCTACTACGTTAGTTCATCTATCGCATGGTCGCCGCGACCGATAAAATATTCAAATTGGTTCTTACTTTCGCTCTTGGTTGGCCTCATCATTCGCAACACTTGCTTTTGTCTTCGCACTTTGTTTCCAACCGCCTTCGTTATTTGCAACTTCCCTCTTACCCTCAATTTCATCTCCTGACCTTCGTACCTCGTTTTTGGGCTGAAACATACCCAATTTAGGAAAGCCTCAGTATATCAATGTCGCTATGTCATTCAAAAATGCTCCGATGGTCACAATTTCTTGTATATACAATGTAATACTTATCCACTACGTGCTTGCAGAGTATGGTATAATACTGGTTGCCTGGCATCGAGCTGTGATATGAATTAGCAAAGTCGGCCTGAGAGTTTGGTCGTGTTTGCCGGGGAGAGCCGTGGGCCAAATCAGTGTGTCACATCAAAATTTCATCCATGCGGTTCTCGGTTTCCGTACGCCCCTATTGGCGAAAAGTTCGGCAGCATTAGGGAAGTCGGCAGGATCGATAATCTCAGCGCCCAACTCTTTCATAGTGTCGAGAGCAGCGTTGAAGTCGGTAATTATGTCTTGATCATCCCCTTGGAATAGTCGAGGGACGCCAAGTCGAACACCCTTCAAAGCGTTCATGTCCAGGGCCTTCGTATAATCGAGTATTTCCTTTGGTTGGGAGAGGGTGATTTCGTCGAGGGGATCTGGTCCAACGATATGGTTCAGAACGACGGCAGCGTCGGCTACAGTTCTACACATTGGTCCAACGGTGTCCTGATGGCTTGAAATTGGGATAACTGGGCAAAAAATTAGTAAGGAACCTGGTATTTCTGAAACATGAGTCACCTCCTGCTCTGGAAGTCAGTCCGACTGTTGGTTTGATCCCTACAATATTGCAGTGACTACTTGGAGATACGATGCTTCCATCGGTTTCGCTCCCGAGCGAACCTGGTGCAGACTAATAAGCGGAAACAAAATAATGACCTTGTGTTCTCATACCTGCTGCAAGACCGATAGCTGTTCCGATTCCGCTTCCTGTGCTTGATCCAGAGGCATCGGCCTTGGGGTAGTATGGATTCGTAGCTTGACCGCCACGACCAGAGAAACCACTCGGAACGACTCCGCGAAAGTTTGCCCACTCTGATAGCTGGGCTTTTCCTATGAAAATCTTTTGACAATCAAAGCACAGACTAAGCCACGGAATCTACCATTCAAATTTTCAAAATGCTCACCGCACCAGCCTCTCTGAGCTTCGCCGCGACGGTCGCATCCCTGGGTACGACGGAACCTAAGAGCGCATAACTCCCTAGGTGAATTGAATATGAGATCGCTATCGTGCTGAAAGTGAGAAACTTGGAGCACCTGCTGTCGTATTCATTCCTGACGGAGAAATAGATTTAGCGGACGAGCCTCGTATTTGCAAAAATAGACAAGAACCTTCTTCGTGCATCGTAGCGATGTTGTCCTTGATAAGAAGAGGTATTCCATGCAGCGCACTGCGCGTTCCCTTTGTCTTTCTCTCCTCATCCAGAGCGGCTGCTTGCTTCAGAGCACTCGGGTTCGTTTCCAACACTGCACGTAAGCTAGGCCCTTCCGTATTAACTTCAGCAATCCGAGCAAAGTACGCCTAAAATGAGGGTTAAAGCCATATTCAGGCCGTAGAATACAACTCATCAGGCTGTCGTTCCCATCAAAAATAGTCACCTTCACAAGGTCAACGCTGGTAAAAGCACCTGCCTCCAATCCTCGCTGCAGTTCTGCAATCGACGCTTCATACAAATCAGGGAGATCTTGGACAACGACAGAGGTCATGACGGGGACAGCTGGGATTCCTGGGATAGTTCTCTGCCCCTGTGTAAGTGGTGGACTTCTATGCCCGCAGCTGCTGAGAAATGCTGGGAATTGAGCCCGAAACCGAGTCAGTCTATCGCAAGTCGCGGCCCGGGATGGGACATGTACATGGACTATTTTGGGCGACGACGTTGACTGCAGCTGATTTCCTCTTCGGCCTTATGTCTATTTGCGTGTATAAGCCTCGAGAAATGACGGAAGGGGGTGTTAATTTTATGCTCACCTAGGAAGTCCTAGGTTGAGAACGTCTGGACTCGATGCGCAGAGCCGCATGAAAGGTTAACCAGGTGTTCGCACCTCGAAGAAATGAGACGCACAAGCGATCCAACGAACCAAGAAGCCTGAAGTCAGCATTCTAACGAACAAAAAATCGTCGATTGTAAGTGCCAATGAATGAGCAATGTCGAAGCCAATATATACCCTTGGCGCAACCCTCGCGGACTGCGACCTCCAAAAAAAATGAAATCCTAAGAGCCGGGTCACTGATTGAGCGAACCTCAAATATTCCACAAGAGAGGTGCTTACGCGAAAACATTCGAAATCACAGTTCAAAAACGCCAATCGACAAGAGTTCACCATAAAACACACTGCCCCTGAGCTCGAAAGACAGCAAGTCACCCGCTCAGGCTTGTCTTCTATTCGGGACTAAATCTTGAAATTCGATTTAAACGAATTACGAGAGCTTCAAGACGGCGCTAAGGGAGCGGAGTCCCGACGGTGATAACTGCAGTCATGGATTTGCGAGGGTAAAAATTGGACGGCATCTGAACATCTTCACTCATATCACTGTCAGTGTAAAAGAATAACCGCGATGACTAACCTCGTCTACAACGATTACAACGATTAGCCTAATCCTCCGCGCCGTGGCCACGAGTCTACAGGTCGACTCTTGAGACTAAATCACTTTTCCAGCATCTTGAGAGGATCCAACGATTCGGGTCCCCAAGAAAATTGGCGTGTTTCGAAGGGGAGACTATTTACCCGAGTAAAAGGAACTGTGAAAGGAATTATTGAAGTGAGCCAGGCGGATAACTCTTGAAAGTTAGCATACTTTGGAGGCTCTTTGTTGGGTAGAATCTTCGCGAAAAAAAGGAGAGATTCGGTGATGCTAGCTGGCACCTGGCAGCTGGCTTCGAAGGTGGAGGAATCGCAAGTCAAAACTGCCAATTGATACTAGGACAGAGAACCAGAGACCCAGATATGGATGACGTCGGAAGTTCGTTCAGACCAATAGCTCTTTGCAGATTGGCCATGCTGGTCAGAGCAAAAAAGTTGTGTGGTTCAGAGGCTGTGCAGCATACCAAATTCAAAAACTCCCATCGGCTTGAGGTGCCGAACCAGCTGAGAGGATAATCGCACGACCTTGTTACTATCCACACGTCCAACAGTTTGTCGGATTCACATTTACCTGAGGCGTTCATGATCAGTCTGTTATACCTATTTGCCTATGCTGGACGCAGAACATCCGGTGGGCATCCTAAGAGCGCAATTTCTATCCGCTTTCTGGCCTGAACGATGCTGCACCATGCAATGTTTCGTACCAAATTTCTTGACAGTCTCTTATAATTGCTATCCTTGTTCTTGGGTCATCGCTTCTTCAGGAATTAGAAGATCACAGCCTAACCGTCACTAGGCGACTTTGTTTTACCTTTGCATCAGTCTCAGGTCAATGTCACCAAGCCACGCACACCAGAGATCATGGAGTTAAGTTTCCCAGCGTTTGCACCGGAACTAGGTGTCGTGCGGCGCACGCCCAATGTCGCACTGCTAAAATTCCACCTTTGGAAGCATGAAGGACGGTACCTGTCAAATTTTTATTGTGGGGGGACGTTCCGAATCTTTGGGTGGGCAGGTAGGATATGGGAAACAAAAGACGATAGGGCTCGATGTGGTTCCCGAGCCGTCAGACTTGTAGGATGATACTAGTAGGACATCAGCACGCGCAAACTGTAAGGGCCCATGGCCGATGTTGGGGAAGGCTAGGTGTTTCAAACGAGATTTAAGCAGCGAAGACCAATAGGCTCAATGGAATCGAAAAGGTTCGTGCCAACCCAGCTTGCAATTTTGGCCTCCTTGATGACGCCGCCGAAAACGGTTGTGGTTGGAACCAAAGTGATGGAACGGTGACTCGGGTATATCTTTTGACCCTTGCCTAGCATTGCTTTGAAAACCGCTGTCCTCCGGATTCATTCCTATCGCAAGTATATTGGTTTAGACCACCGTTTCGAGTTCAAACTAGTTGAGATAACGGAAAAGACTTCGGTGACTGACAGCTGCCCAGGCATCCGAATCTCGAATTCCTTCATTCGTAAGCCCCAGTGAATCAGACCGCTGGCTTCTTCGCGATTGTTCAACAATCATGAGTCATGCGTTGCCGTCCCATTAATTTCTTGGCTGGAAGATCCAAAGCACTGCTGGCTGGGTCATCTCTGAGGGAAAAAAAGGTGGCTGAGCGAGGGACCTCGATTGATCCCGTGTCATGGGCCGGTTCTGAAACAAATCTACTGTCAAAATCCGCAAAGGTGCGACGCGATTCTTCATATATTCATACTCTATTCATTCGACATCCGGGGTACATCGATTTGCAACGAAAAAACTTTTTATGTCAATGTGGGGTGGGTACGCCTTGAAATACTGTTGTTATCCACGGCACGCCCACGTTTATACTCTACAGACCGCGGTTCTGATAACGAAAAACAAACTTAAGCTTGCTAGGAACCTGTCAACCAACCACGATGCGTCGAGGCTTATTGGACTGCCTTCCTGCAGCATTCCGGCCAATAACTCAACCCACGCGCGTGGGCATACCACTTTGTGGGTTGGCTCCCGGCAACTTTGTCCTTATCACACTTGACTGGTGTATTTAAAGACCTATACCAATGATGGTCGTACTTTCTGGGACGTTGTTTTAAATACGGTGAATCGCTGACCTTGAAAGTCTGGTGATTATATCGCATGTCACAGACTCCTGATAATAATAACAATCTGGGACGAAAGTAAAGAGAGTCTTTCCCAATGCTCTTCTGAACCAACTGTAACAAGGAATCAATTTCACTGGCAGCGTCTCTGCCAGGGGACGGAGTAAATAGGGTCTAAAAATAGGGGCAATTGATATGGTATGTCTATTTCTGGATCATTTCCACGAACCCAACACGGGGATTGCTGAAATTTGGACCAAGCTAAGGGAACCCAGTTGGCAGCTAGGCTTCAACAATTCTAACCTGTTACCGAAGGGCCATGTGCAACTCTCTGAACACCTCGTGTGCTCGCTCCACTCCGTCTGTTAATGAAACTCGCTCAACGCCTTCGTCAAACTAAATTTTCAGAGGCGCAAGTCAATGTGCAAGCTGACAGAGAGATATTTTTAGTTTGCCCAATCTATTTTTATTGAGCAGTAAACTATTTTTGTTGGTGCGAGGAGCCGCTCGGTACGTCTCCAGTCGGAGACCTGGTAGACTCGAAAATAGGCCAGCCTTTGGCCCAACCGTCAATGGATTCCTGGATCAGGCAACTGCGAGCGCCGGCTCTTTTTAGAATTCAATCACTCGAACCGTCTTAAATAAATGATTTGTCGTCTTACATTCAACTCACTTTCCATTTGCTGGTTCCAAATATGGTTTGTTACTCCTAAGGATAAAATCTTGCCCGTTTGGCCTCCCTTTGGCAGAAATAAAATTGATCAAACGACGTCGAGGAATTCTGGTGGGTTCAGCCAGGTCAAGATCAAGTCCGAGGCCCCCATTGAGCGTGTCATGGAAGATGTGTGGTGGTGGTCCCCCCTTGATGGCTCAATAAGCTCAATTAAGGGTTACTGTGATGAGGTATGTACGCGAGGATTCTTTTTCAGTCGGGTTACATTCCACCAACCCACGACATCCACTATCCTGCTGTTCGGAACCGAATCAATTTTCGTGTTTCCTCACCCCGGCTTAAGCATGAGAAACCGGGCCAGAGACCGTCACGAAATACCGCCCGTCTGGTTGAAATGACGTCTTCACCTGCGGTTTACACGAGGGTGATTTGTTCCCAACGACATCATCATTGAGAAGTAGCTCCCACCGATGTGTAATTTTTACGGAGGTATTTCCTCAGTGTTGGTATGTCCGTGCCGCGCTTGGAAAATGACTAGGACAGTTGGTAGAGGTTTTCCAAGGTTTTGCCGTTCACATGAGGTGTTATTTTTATTGTGCCGAAGGCTGTGGATCAGCACAAAAATACTCCCCAAGATATAATTAGCCGGGATGGATTCAAAATTAGCACGTGGTGCGAGCAGCGCAAGTACGCTATTTTTATCTTCTTTGTCCAACCTAGTTCAAAGTCGTAAAATTCTAGTTACTAAAGGTTTGTACGTCTCCTGAAAATCGCAGAGTTAGTTCCTGTCGATTCACGTAGAATAACAGCCCAAGGTTTCGTCGCAATTCCCTGAGATATTCAGCGGCTTGGGCATTTTTTGAGAACGCACTCAGTAACCATGTACACATTTCACGATGATCTGCCTCGGACATGTTGACTGGAGAAGGACGTAAATTAGAATAGAAGAAACCTACATGGAAGATTTGATCTTCCGTGATTTAGACCTCTGGCAATAGAACATTCTCATAGTTCTTCGAAATTGGCGCCACTGTTTTGGTAGGTTGGTATTTCGGGGAACCACTGGGTAGGGTCACCACCTAGCGACTACATCGAAATGAATTTACAGGTCTCACAGGAAAGGTATAAGAATGGGCAGACTTCGCGTTTGATTATAGTCAAGGTACCCTTCCAGATCTCCTTCGTCACCTAAAATGGTCTTCAGAAAGGCACTCATCCTCGCGCTTCCTCTCCTTGTCGCTGGTTCGTAAATTCGAAGCCCTTCGTTACGGAATACTCATGTATCTCGTAGGTCTAAGGACCAAGCGGGCGACATGCCCTGATGGCGTCAATACCGCAATCAACGCGCAGTGTTGCGCTTTGTTCCCCGTCGTTCAAGATCTAGTGGACAATTTCTTCACTAACGAATGCGGTGATTCGGTCAGTAACTATAATATTTTTTCCAACATATTTTGACGTAAATATAGGCTCATGGAGCTCTTCGTCTCCTTTTCCACGACGCTATTGGAATCGGTTCAACAGGGTGGGTGCCTTAAAATTTGACTTTCACGAATGCTAAACTTTAAATGAACAGTGGCGGAGGAGCTGACGGGTCCATCGCCGTTTTCAACCAGACAGAGCTGACCTTCCACGCCAATCTCGGTATTGACGATATCCTCGACGAAATAGGCCCATTCATGCAAGCACACTCCGACGTCTTGACTCCTGGAGATTTGTAAGTATCCTATCATTCTGTTTCCCTACACTTCCTAACGTTCAATCCGCGTAGCATTCAACTTGCTGGCGCAGTCAGCTTGGTTCAGTGCCCAGGCGCACCCCGTATCCAGTTCCTCATGGGACGTGCCCCACCTCTGGCTGCATCGCCACCAAATCTCGTTCCTGAGCCATTCGACAGTGTCCAGAGCATCCTCAATCGCTTCGTACCCCTCGGACTCACATTGGAAGAGACTGTAGCCGTCATCGGTGGTTCTCACAGTGTTGCTGGTGCCGACGACATTATTCCAGATCTCGAGGGGTGCGTTTTGGATTGTTCGCTGACCAGAGACGTTTCTTACCTTTACGAAGAGTGCCATTCGATCAGACCCCTTCCGTCTTCGACAGTAAGTCATTAATAAAATAGATCGAAAGAGATACTCAATATTTTACAGCCCAAATCTTCGTCGACGTTCAGCTCCGTGGGACGATGTTCACTGGGTACGCAAATCATTGAATTTTAATTAATTTAAGGCCTTGCTCATATAGCAATGTAGGCAAGGAGGAAATCAAGGAGAAGTCGAATCTGCTGTCGCTGGTCTCGTCCGCTTGCAATCAGATCATCTTGTACGTTCATCGGGGTTTGCAGCAGCATGGTGAATAATTGACGTTCTGATTTGATAGCTCGCCCGTGATTCGGCAACCAACTGCGCCTGGCAATCGTTCGCTAGTAAGTGACCATTTTCTATTGATTAAACCATGCTGACACGATGTTTTCAAAGATAATCAACAGAGGATTCAGACACTCTTTGCGTCGGGTGTTCAGAAACTTGCACTTTTGGGCCAGAACCCCTCAAAGGTTAGCACCTTGAAAGATGACATCGTCGTGCCGGAAGTAATAATTTCGCACAGATGATTGATTGTAGTGAAGTTATCCCCTCGGCCATTCCTTTCCATGGATCGGCCACACTCCCACCCGGCCAGACAATGGAAGATATCGAGCAAGCTGTGAGTACTTTCGAACTCAACTTCGAACATACATTGACTAACCCCGAATCAGTGTGCTACGGCATCATTCCCCGTCCTACCTACTCAGCCAGGCCCGCCTACCACCGTCCCCGCTATGTGCGTCATTTCCAAATGCCTGTCGGCTCCCTTACTTACCTGTTCTACCAGTCCCCAAGTATAGGTATTACGAAGGCTTCGCAGTGTAGCACCAACATTTTTCACCTCCTCTCGTTTCACCACGTCGTTTTCAACATCAATTTGTCCTTCATAAGGGTTGGACGGTTTGTAGTATTCAATTTTACGAATTAAAAACTTTAGATATTCCAATTCCTGTGATATGGTTCTTAAGCGCCCGTTGATGAAGGTGATCGCACCATTCCTGGTTTCCGTCTTGTTTTTTTTGCTTGGCGGAGGAGGTACTACTGCCGACGTGTGGGAAAATGACGTCACGTTCCTCGATCTGGTCTTCCCGCATTGGGAGCGGGGTGCAGCCTCGACACCAAATTAGCCTGACCTTTTTTTGCTTCATAGCGACGGCTTTCTTGTCCACAACAACGTAAGGTAAGTCGGAACAGTCCTTTACGAAAGTATATCCTCTTTATTTTCCGTTGGTACGACCCTGACTCCAATCAGCCCAACGTCAAGGAACTATTTTACCAATATTTTACAGCCATTCAGTCCATCTAACTATCGGACACGCCAGACTTCAAGGGATCTGTTGTCGACTCGTCCGAAGTCCCTTTTTGCAGGAAAACTGGCTGCAATGACGGTATCGTTCGATCCCATCCAGTGCTACATGTTCTTTCTCCTCAGTCGATTCCCGAATGAAAACGATCACATTTTCCACGCCGTTCGAGCGATAGATGAACGAAAGGGTCTCTTTTTAGAGCATTTTACACCCGGAGCATGGAGGGGTGGTATAAAGGAGCAGGGAAACGAATATTGATTTTGGTGCCGGATGCCATCAAAATGAACCAAGAATGGGAGTTTGGGTTTTCGCGAGACAGGATTTCAGTTCCCCTCCACTCTCATCTGGGCATCGCGGGCCGTTTGGTGGACTGCTAGCGAACCGCGCTGCGTCACAGTATGACCTCCGGATTCGATGGGTTGTTCTGTTTAATTTTAGACTTGAATGGTTTCATTATCCTATTTCTCACGTCCGACGCTGAGCACACCGGTCCACTGTTTATTTTCAGCTCATTCTCATAAGGCTCTCGGCTAAGACTCGGTCCAAAAAATCGCCTTTACTATTAATTGACCCGGATGGTGTGCATTGTGACTGCCGCCCTTGCCGCATTTTCAAAAGTAAAGGTTTGGGCCGTAAAAGTCGCTCCTAACTTGCAAAAGCTACCGGACAGAAAATCATTCTCGTACAACTATCCACCAAGCGTTTCTGGTTCAAGCCACTTGTATTTCTCAATTATTGGTCCTGTTTCTAAGAGATACGCCACTCTGGGACAACAATCATCGCACCGATGGAAATTTGAGGACCCACGTGGACGCGAAGCAGAGTAAACGTGAATTTGACTTGTACTTCTCAAGTCAAAAATTTTCAAAGACATCACCGCCGACAATTGAATCATTCTGGAGAAGGAGAACGGCTATTCAGAGCAATGTTCATTCTTTGTCTGCAAATAAGACCACTATGGAGATTCGGAGTTGCTTCCAGAGACGCAGTTCTGATCGTCTACTGCGTGTTCCAAGGGTTAGTCTATCTCGAAATGAGCCACGATATGGGTTCCATCAAAGCAAAAAATTTCACTTTTTCATCAAAGAGATGGTGGAAGAGCCCCTATCCAAAACAAAATACCATCGCATGCTATCCCGCTCTTGGATTCCCGCATCGCTTTTCTATTTTCGGGACCGACTGAATAGGTGATGGCCTGGTTTCGGCTTTACGAGTGAGAAACCGGGTTGTAGACATATGAATTGAGTACCACTTATCTGGTTACAGCGCTATCCAAACAGGCAGAGTCGTCAGTGGACGCCAACCTGGATAATTGTTCACTCCTTCGTCGATAACATTATGAAGTTGAACTTCGCACGGCCGTGGATATTCCACGGGGGTATTTCCTTACTCTCGGAATGTCGTTACAACGACTGACGCCTGTCGCGAGATCGACACCATCATTGGTTTACAGTTGAAGAATTTATTGAGTTTTATTCAAGTGATCAAACATTTATTACTGAAATCCACAGCCTTCATTGACTGTTCAATTAAGATGATACGAAAATGCAGGTGCTGTCGTAAGATTCGTCAACAATTTGTTTTTTATTTTTTGATGACGCGCCGAAGCTGTCACAGAAAGGAATTTACTAACCCAAAATATGATCGAAGTAGGCAAATTTGAAGTACTTCTACCTGAGAACTTCGTCAGACCAAGATAGAATACGATTGCGGGGAAAAATTGATCACCCATGCTTATGACCCCGGGCGATGGAACATTCCCACCGTCGTTCGATATTGACACAGTTCTGTTGGTTGGATGTTTGCCCGAACCGCTTACTACCCTTCTGTTTATTTCTTTCATCAAAATGGACGCCTCACTCTCACCGAAAAGGTATAAGAGTGGATGGACTTTTGGCTTTAGAGTCAAGGCACTCGACTTCAGCTCCTCAGGACACACAGACAATGGTTTTCAGAAACGCGCTCTCTGCCTTCGTCTTCGCACTCCCTCTTCTTGCCAATGGTTCGTTTGTTCAGATCATCGACAATAACATGTGCTCACGACCATTACAGGCCTAGTAACAAAGCGGGCGGCTTGTCCTGACGGGATTCACACTGCAGTCAACGCGGCATGTTGTGCTCTATTCCCTGTCGTTGACGACCTCGTAGAGAACCTATTCGAGGGCGAGTGCGGTGACGGGGTCAGTTTATTCTTTCCCAAAAAAAGTTGCGAAGACTAAATACGATATAGGCTCATGGTGCTCTCCGTCTCCTGTTCCACGACGCCATTGGTATTTCTACGACAGTAGGGTATGTCAACTGAAATTTACATTATCAGACACATATTCACAAATTAACAGCGGTGGAGGAGCGGATGGCTCTATTGCTGTTTTCAACGAGACGGAACTTACCTTCCACGCCAACACTGGTATCGACGATATCTTTGATGCCCTCGGCCCATTCCTCCAGAAGCATTCCAATGTTCTCAGCCCCGGAGACTTGTATGTCAATCTATCGACTATCGAAACTTCATCATCTCATCTTTCCCCGATAGCATCCAACTTGCCGGCGCAGTCAGCCTTGTTCAATGCCCCGGTGCACCTCGTATACAATTCTTCATGGGTCGTGCGCAACCCAAAGCAGCATCGCCTCCTAACCTCGTACCGGAGCCATTCGACAGCGTCCAAAGTATTCTTGCCCGCTTCCAACCACTCGGCTTCACAGTCCCAGAAATCGTAGCCATCATTGGTGGATCTCACAGCATTGCAGGTGCTGATGACATCGTACCAGACATGGAGGGGTACGTCCATTCGTCGGCGGCTTTTCAGATTAATGCTCACCAAATTTCAGAGTGCCATTCGATCAGACACCTGACGTATTTGACTGTGAGTTTCTGAAACTATATGTCTTCCAAACAAAAATTGAACCTTTCATAGCTCAAATCTTCGTTGATGTGCAACTTCGCGGCACCTTGTTCACCGGGTTTGTATCAGAACCGTCCGGATACAATTACAATCTAAATTTTTATATCTAGGCAAGGAGGCCAACAAGGAGAGGTTCAGTCTGCCGTCCAAGGTCTTGTTCGTTTGCAATCGGATCATCTCGTAAGTCGACCCGCTGAAACTAGATATCATAAGTGTTAACCAACCTTTCACAGCTCGCTCGTGACTCTGCGACCAACTGCGAGTGGCAATCGAACGTTCGTAAGTATCAGACCAATTTTATTGCTTCCATACTCTGATTCAAAGTAAATTTCAAGTCAACCACTCCAAGCTGCAGTCCAACTTCGCTTCGGGCGTTCAAAAACTCGCCCTTTTGGGTCAGGTCAAGTCTAAGGTTCGTAAATTTGGCGACATTTATCTGTCATGAATACTTATACCGCGTAGTTGACCGACTGTAGTGAGGTTATTCCCCAGGCTATTCCCTTCAGTGGTGCCAGCCCGACCCTTCCCCCTGGTCTCAAGATGACCGACATTGAGCAGGCTGTGAGTAATGTTTTTACCTAGTACGAAGTTCGACTAAATCTTTGATCAGTGCGCCACGGCATCATTCCCAGTCCTTCCTACTCAACCAGGTCCCCCCACGACCGTTCCTCAAATGTGCGCTGTCGTCCAAAATCCTTGCACTACTTTTCGCTGACATATTTCTTACAGCCCTCAGGCCTAGGAGAGTCGCTCAACGTAGAACCCCACGTTTCCCCCGTCTTATTATTTCACGGTTTTTTATTCAATCTCTCCTTATCTTCCATAAAGGTTGATTTCTGTATTACATCAATTCTATGAAATTCCATGATTAAAACTTCCGAGTCGTGTGAAAAATACAAGCGCTCGTCTTTTGTCCAGAACGCCAAGGAAAATGACATCGCCAACTCAAATTGGGATTCCCTTCCGCGCACTAAAACGAGGAATAAATGACAGGGCCGTCTTCGATTTAGCTCGGAGTTTTGTGCGGTTTTTGATATCATAACACAGATGCACACTTCCTCTCCCAGCATTAGCCCCCATGCTTCACTGCCTTTCTTTGCCCCTTTACGCTTTTCCCTCACCCGAGATTTTGTATCTCTGGTTCGGAGCTAGCGTTTTCCCTCAGTGCCAAATTGCGGCACCTCCTTACCCTACTCGGCCATTATCCGGGAGAACGACGCAGGAAGAAACAAGGTGACTATACATAATTCTCCCGAACTGAGGCTCTGTGGTGCCTCCGCTCACGTCCATACTTCCTCATGATCAACTATCCGATGCCCGTGACAACTTAGCGTTGGTGATACTTTAGTAGGTATGCCGATCATTCAAGCGTGCTGCCTCAATGCACGATGGTGAGTAAGGAACTACTAGCGTCAATAAACTTGGAAATGGAGAGACTCTGAGATTGTGTAGGCTGTTTGCACAAGAACGAAAGAATGCTAAATTGATGTGTATGAGCAACGTCCCAACAAATATATACCGCGAAATGACAGAAGAAACCCTAATAGTACAGTTAAGATGGCGAAGTAAGGTCGATACACGAAGACGAAAATGAGGGTCTAATGAAAAAAGGGCTACAGAACAGGGCTCCAACGAGAGCCAGTGTTGGTCTAAAAAACGACAATCCAAATGACGGTGTGGGTTTGCTGATGATGAGAAATAACGATAGCGCTATAAAACGCGGAATGAATGTGGTCCGAGGCTGTCTCGGATAGATAAACGGGAATCCGCTTTTATGCGAAATCTGCTCCATGTGTCCCATCTGGACCAAAATATGCGGGAGGAAAGACGACGCGTCTAGACGCATTGGTATGATCCACAGATCGGTGCTGGCTCGGCTTCGGCTTCACGAGCGACCTCGACTACGGGCTACAATGGGTGTCGTGTGAGCCTTTTTCCAACGGTTGCTATGACGACATGACTGACCTCAAGTTGTGGCTCTCGTGCTTGGACTTGCACAGGAGCGGGAATGGGCGATGCAGACACCAAAAGAGTCACTAGAAGAGGATGACGCGCTCAGGAAGCAGATCACAGTAAAAAAGTCAAACAAAACTCACTGCAAGCAACGAGAACGGCAGAAAGGAGTGTGAATTGCATTTTTGATTGGAGAATTGGAATGAGCGCCGGTGAGGGTTTCGGTGTATGGATAGCTGACAATGTTCAGACTAGCAGAAGAGAGAGAGGCTGTTGATGGGTGTACTCTTCGGTGCATTCAACCGCTTGCTTTATACAATCCCCAACCAACCTGATGCGAAGACCCAAGGACGTACGGCACAATGGGAAGCCCGATTTGGGTATAGGCTAGAAAAAACCGCGCAGCCACTGTGCAGGCGTCCGGAGGCGGTTCCTTTCCAAAGACTCTGACCTGAATTTAATCGTCATTACGACCAAGTCGATGATCATGCCCACCCTGGTGAACCTCTCACGTAGGGACATAGGAGTGGAAGAAAATGGGGTGCGACCACCCCAAACATATGTCCAAGTTTGGACGGTCGCTTGTGTCAAATATGGCAATCCGTTTGTCCAGCACGGTTTTGGACGACTGATGCCGGTCTGAAAAGATTTTGTTATCCATGGCACTCTGCACATCGTGATTGATGAATTAGAAGATACGCACAAAGCACCTCAAGACCTTTATGATAAACTATGTCATTAACGCCGAAGAACTCGTGTGGGCGAAAGTCGGGTAATGAGAGGTCATAAACTTGAGTGAAATTTCGAAGGTCGTAATTCTTGGTTGAAGGCAAGTTACACGAGTGCTCGGCGTTATGATACACTGATAGACGCCCCCATCTGTCATAGAATATTGGAAAATCTCGAACACGCCCATGGATTATGACAGTAAGGCACCAGGCAACAAAGTATCCTGCCCAATTTGGTTCGACGAAATCCTTTCTGAGAAGGTTGTAATGAAGTGGCCAAATGTGGGTGATCGTTTACTAGACACGACTGGGTATGTGATTGTGCCGCAGAGACGTTTTGTCGACAAGACCTTACCGAGCCCAACAGGGTAGAATTTAATTTAGCTTGAGAAAGTGCTACCAAGCATTGCTTCACTTGACACGCTTCGTGAAGAGAACATCTGGGGTGCAATCGAACCAAAAGTCGCGCACTCCAGACCAGGGCGATAGCGAGGTACGCTCGAGGGAGTAAGCAACTTTCACTGCAGTGCGAGGATACTTGGAGGACATTTGAGACACGTCGCAACGAATGTCATGGTACAGAACGTCGAGCGCAAGCCGTGCGAATGAAATTTTTCTAACGACGGGCTGGACGGTGTAGATTCGTGATTAACGAACAAACTACTGCTGAAGGAGATATCTCAACCTAGATCAGGCGTTCAACGTTCGCAAGTATTATCAAAAGCAAGTGGATTACCTACCGTGATACGAGCGTCGAGGACTAGAGTAGAGCCGAATTGTCGATCAGACCAGTTGAGGAAGAAGCACCAGCCTGGTGTTCGAACGACGTACGCGTCATTGAAGGTAAACCATCGACTCTTTTGGAAGGAGGTAAATAGCTTGATAGGTGTAGACAATCTTAAAAATTTGAGGGATCGCAGTTGATTTCTAAAGGCAAGAAAACGTTCATTCTTATCCAAAAAGGAAAGCAAAACAATCCGTACTGACCTACTATCGATCTATCGGTTCTGGGTCAGTTGAATTGCATTGAAAAGCATGACGGAAGGTTGGGATGGATGATCAGAAATGAAACGTCGTCAGTCGGACGTCTTCAATATTGTCCCAGACGGCGGACTACTAGAAACCACCGAGAAACGAAGGAGAGGAGGAAGTCACTTGGTAGGAGCAAAACAAGGAACGAAGGCAATCCCGGAGCATCCGCACTGGCAGCCTCCCGGTCAACGGTCGAGTGGGCCAACTCTAGGGCTATGTAAAATTTGGGTTCTAGAGCACAGCTGTCGAAACTGTCCCCGGAAGACATGGTCGGGGGTAGTGGTCTTGGAGGGTACATGCCGATGGCAGCTCGGAATGGTTTCTTAAAAGGACACAACGATCTACGTGCCGGGGCTACGTCATGTTATTGTTTGAGAGGGATAGTCAAAACACGTACCGAGATGGTAATCTCTGAAGCCGTTGGCGAGAGTAGAATCGAACATCATTCCAGATTTCTTCGTATGACCCTCTCCGGTTAGAACAAGATCGACAGAATTATTTCCACCAGATGGTATCCTGGAGCCAACTAGCAGGAAACGGGCTCAGGTTCGGGCGACCACGTAAAGGGAAAATTCTCCAGAGGAGTTCAGATGAAGCACATGCAGCTCTATTACTAGTCACTAAGCGGGTTAAATTTCAGTCGGTTGAGAGAGATATAATTACCCACTTAATAGCGAGGGCAGAGAAGTACTCTCGAAAGGTAAACAATGGTTGACCAAAACTGATGACCCGACCCAGAAAAAAAATTTAGACCCATGTAAGAGTTCTCGCCCAAGGTTAGTCTGAATTTCGAAAACTTCAGGTCGTACGACGTGTCGGTGGCCGCAAAACAGAAACCTAATTCAGTTGGTGAATAAAACGCGGGTTCACAGTGACGGTAAAAAGAAGCTGACCAAAATTTTAGAAGGATTGCAAGTGCGAAAGGACACAACTACATTCAGAAATCGACGCCCAGTCTTGGGGATGCATTTCGTGCGTAGTTCTGTATATATCGGATCTGCGGCCTCAGCAATATGAATTGGTACGTATCTAAGAATGCTTACCCATTTCACGTATTCAAGCGGTGAAAGGGAGAGAAGAATGGTGGCAGATTCGAACCAGGTGGCATGATGGCAAGAAGAAGGAAAAACTTACCCCGTGATGCAAGCCCTATCACGCGTCACGTAATAACATCCGATTCCCACAGTGCCACTCGGTGTCGTTGTCATTCACCAGCGCCCCATTGACCTTCCTAAGTTCCTAGCTTTGCTGTAGCTTACTAGGCTGGGTATTCATCGCCTTGCATGTTACCAAACATCTAATCACATTTTCGCAACTATTTTGTCGTTTTTCACCTTAAAAACTCATGAATTGGAAGGGCCTGGGACACCGTGATGGCAGAGCTTTGCATGGTCGACATCCCAGACAGTTTGTCGACTAAAATCCACTGGCAGACTACCCGGTCTAAAGCCTATTCCGCAGTCGAACTCCTGACTGTCCAGCGCGACTATCCTGGACCATATACTTGAATGGCCGGTGATTCGTGGCCTCAATTTGGTCTCAACTGAAGTATTTCTAATAGGTCAATATTGGACGAGGAGTGCTGGAATTGAATGAAATGAGCAAGGAGCAATTCGCTGCGACGAAGAGCTAGACCACCTATGATTAAGAAACTGGTCTCGCCATGCTTTTCGCTCTTGTCCGCACCTCTGGGTTTGTGCTTTGGCCAACCATCGACAACTGATCAACATAGACCTCGGATCGGTATTCTTTACTGGTGGGAATGCGCAGATGTGGACTGTCGGTAGATTTTTGGTGCTTTGACGGGAGAGTTTGACTCTTCCTCTGACAGGACCACAAGGACTGCCATGAACGAAGTGCGTGTCTCGGGAGAAGCACTCAAAGTTTGTTACCTGAACGTCGAGGTAATAATCATTGCGTTACATGGGAAGCTTTGCGGTTGACAGAAGATCGTTTACTAGGTAGATGTGTACCGGACCATACTGCAAAGATTTTTATACAAAAAGTGTCGGGAAGCTTCTCGCGAACTTCACGGAAAATTTTCAGCTAAATTATTTTTAGACGACTTCGAGCGATGCAATCCCTTTTGCAATTTTGTGAGCAGAAAACGAGAGAAAATGCTAAATAATAGTCCTTGAAAGATTGAACATCCGTGAAATTTGGTGTATTGGTCAGACTGAAGTCAACTCCTTTTCGGTATTCATGCCCTCGCCTTGCCTCTTTAGGTTTACTTGAACCCAGCTGGGTGAACTTCCCTTTGCAGGCTCCCCTCTCCCCTCATGCTGCCTTTGATCAATCAGTCCCATGACTTCGAATCGAATATAAGATTCTTGATATTCCGTTGACGATTCTGATCGTTCTTTCTACCTTTTGAAAGACGTAGACAAATCTGTCCCTTTGAAACTCGGTCAGAACTGCTGAGAGGTTACCGGACAGGTCTTGGCACCAACGTTGGCTGTTCTAAATAAAACAAAGAAGCATCTGTGTGAGAGAAACTTGGAAACTACGAAGAAACTTGCGCTCTCACAAATTGTCCATCGGTCACATATAGACTTGAACAATAGTACTTGATCAAAGTAATCGATGCGATGAAATTTATCGTACCTCATTTAAAATGCCTTAAAAAGATCCTAAGAGGCTGAGCAGACGGTGAATGCAGAAACTTGACGATTGTAAATTGATATTCAAAATGATGCAATGGGCCGAGGAGCCCATATATAGCACATTCTGCTATATTTAGCGACTTCTTTCGGATCTGAATTATGAGAACGATTCAGCTAGGCACAGAATTTGAGATTGACAGGCACGGGTCATAGGATGTCCCTAAATACACTCTTGGTCCTCAAATTTCAAATTGTAGTAACCGGCCCTACCCAAAGCATCCTCTCCGTGCCCACATGAGTGCGCGCCCGAAGCATAGACGTCTAGCTTCTGGTCCACTGGAACTTGGAAGTGCGGAAAAGTCGGCCCAACGAGGCGTGAATGCCAGACTCTCGTATTTCAAACTGCGTCTTCAACAAGGGGTGTTCTATCTGGCACCGAGTCCCAAAAACACTAACAATACTGTACTTATATGTACTTGTTGTCCGGCCTTCTTTCTATTTACGCAGTTAAAAGAAAAATCTTCATACACTAATCAACAGCCACTGCTCAAAGGAGAGCATACGAAGGAATTAGTTAGTCCCGTAAAATTCTGAAGACCCTCAATTCCTTGAACCCCTGTTAAACTCGGCCACACGCCTCCCGACAGCCCGATCACATCAAACTTTGTGTTATCCGGCCGAATGCAATTTGACTCGCTGAATATGCACCAAGTCAGTATGCCACATACATTGTGTTGTCGCAAGTAAGGCTCACGCAAAGAGGGTGCAGAAAAATCCTAATGGAATCGATAAACTCGCAAGGCTGTTGCTGAGAATCGACAGAAGGCCTGTGAGGTTGACACATTCGACGGTTGCAAGGGAGACGTTGATGCAAGTTCCATTTAAATTGCTGGAATTGCAAAGCAGAACAGCAGGAGATATCGGCTGTGAAATTCGCGATGAGACTTGTGAGACGATATTTGTCAGGAACCTACCATTCTGACTATTCTATCTGTTGAATTCTTGGAGGATTATTAGACAGGTATCAGTTGCAAACGAATATACTTATAGGACGGAGGAATGTCAAAAGGGAAGAGGAGTTTAACAATGGACAGAGTGAGAACGCAGTAATGAGAATCAGAGATCACCTTCATCCCGGGCAGCGGGGACCTCAGGCTGTGATTACATTTCCAAGTAGAGGGATTGACGTTTGTTCACGGGACACCGCACGTTTGATGTTGGCTTCTCCCGCACTTGATGCATTGAACAGATTTCCTGAGACACAAGCACTCCGGTCCTTTGGTATTTTATGCAACTAAATTCGGTTAAATAGCGCGATTTTCAATTTCGAAATGTGGGTGACACTGCCTAATGGTCTTTGCGCGGTTAGGAACTGTGTACATATTACTTTTGCGGTGCTATTTTTACGTTCGGCCAGCCTCTGATCAGCGTGGTGCTCAAGCTTCGGCTTGCAGTCATGCTCGACTTCTAAGTATAATTATATACACCGTTACGCACGGACTTAACCTCGTTCCTAGTTTATCCAGCACGCTCAGTGTCGTAGCAGCTCGGATATCAAACTGTCTCCAATTCACAGTTGAAGGAACGCTATCACCGTTGGCTTTTGGACAAATAATGGCAAACGGACAGATGCAGGAAGGCTTCTAAACGACATTACTCTCGGCAAGCCACAATTTTCGTCCGTTTGGTTACCCCAGCATAATTATCTCGCCTTCCCTGCTCGCCATCAGGCTCAAGCTCTAATGTTCGCTTTAAAATTTCTTTTGGGGGTTGTCTGTTTCGTTGTGGTCGCTCTTGCAGTTCCCGCACCACAGCCGGTAGGTATTCCAGTTACCGGATACGACTGGGATTCTAAATTGGAACACTAGGACGCCAGTAACAAACTTCTGTTGTGCACCGCTGCGAACTTCGGGGGCTTCTGCGCTAGCCTCCCATTCATGGACCAAAAGTGTATCTGCTTCACTGGAGGTCTCACCATTTTGAACAAAGAGGTGACGAGCGCTATCATACCCGAAGGCATTGTCTGTACCTTTTTCGAGTAAGCTGTCTTATTGCTACTTCAAGTAGAAAGCTAATTATTCTACCTTCATTTAACTCCTCCAGGGCATTTTCGTGCTTTAGTTCCGCTCCACAGTTGGCCGACGAGGTCGTGGTTAACGGGACCACCCCCAACTTCGCTTCGCTTCTAGGCATATCAGGGTCCCAAAATTTCAACGACCTTACTAGTTCTTTTGTGTGTTCTGTACCATAGATCCATAGGACCCAATTAGGTCTCGGGTAAACAGTCACGTCAAGGAGACCTAAATAAATTTAATATGAAAGAACGACCTCTATGCGTAGAATGGCACGATAGATAAATATGCTTAGCGTTAGATTCACTTTGAAGAGAAACGGCTTCTGGATGCCTTGAATTAAAATGAGGGACCTCGCATGAGGACCGAATGAATATGAATGGCCGCTGAGTGTGGCCCGATGTCATCACGAAGCTCAATAATAGCAACAATATTTAATTCGCAAATCGTTGAATGCACGTTGGTTCCTTTTTCCGGTGGTTGAACCTAAAAACAAGGAGCTTCTCTGTTACCGATTAAAGAAGTCCTTAGAGAACTATTTAGATCGCTGGGAATGTCAAGATCGGCATGGGCATCAGCTGCTTCCAGGAGGATTTACACAACTCGAAAAAGGGAACCGTGAATAACAGCATAAGGTACCGTGAAGGTCGCGAGAATTCGAGCCGGAATAGCGTCTTGAAGACCTTCCAGTAAATTTCCGTGAAAGCGAGGCACATGCATCGCAGATAATTCAAGTAAAGCGACCTTCTCACAGCTGTATTTACCCCTGTTACTGACGCTGGCGTCTATATAAGCAGAGAGGTTTTCGTCTTTCAACTTCAGTTCGCACTTCGCAACTGACCACTCAACAACATCCTTCTCGCTATGCAATTCAAAGCCTTGTTCCTCTCGACCCTCGTGGCCGCCGCTATTGCAGCACCCGGACTCGAAGTCAGGAAGGAGGGTGGTCCGGTATGTATTTCGAGGTCAAAATTTGACCAATCCAATGCTAACACCATGGCCTTTTACAGAGCGATGATGTAACTCCCGTCGCTGACATCTGTCTCTCCATTGGAAGCGGGTGTATCCCCGTACCTGTCCCGGATTCGAGCTGTATAAATTTGAACGGCGGTCTGACCATTCTCAACGACAACGTCGGATTGGTCAGCATCCCGTCTGGATTTATCTGCAACTTCTTCACGTAAGGCGAGACACGCAGGTTGAGAATGAAGCGCTGACTGGACATCTTTTTAGTGCTTTCGGTTGTAGCTCCTTTGCCTCGGTCGCTGTCTTCTCTTCGGCATTCCAGGGATTGGGCACCAATCAAATCAGCTCTTTCCTCTGTTCACCCCTCTAGTTCGTTCAATTTCCTTCCGGAATACGATCATCTCTGACGAGCTTTGACGAAGTAGATGTCACAACCATACAGTAACATACACGGCAACGTATACGACGACTTACACACAAACAGTACCTGCCCCAACGAGAACTGAACTGTAATGATCCTTTTGCCGTGCTTATGTCCATGGGATTTGTGGCTCTAGTAATTCATTCTTCTACGCTGGAAAATAAATAAAAAATGTGCAGTTAAATAAATGTAAATGAAATTGAATTCGCGTTTCCAAAAAATGAGTTCAGAAAATTGAAGTTCCATCCGCCTTTCCAGTCCTTCAAAAGGATCGAGTCACGGTAACATGTTTGACTAGTTTTAGTGACAATAATTATCCTAATAATTAGGTTTTAAAACGCAAGAAGCTAGGTTTCAACCTCCTTGAGTTCTTAAGGTCTATCTGGAAACCACTCGGTCAAAGGTAGGCCTTGTTGGAAACGGCGTAGCAAAATACTAATTACATCAATAGGCTGGCTTGGGGTTATCTACTTTTGGGGTCGGCCTTTGATAGGGGTATTTTGATGTTGTTGTACGTTGCTTGCGACTCAATTTTCACACATAGGAGAGACTGACGATTGAAGGAGTTACACAACCCGTTCCACGAGACGTCGCTTCCACCGACGCAAGTGGAAATTGAAAATCATTCCTGGGGATCAAAGGTCCGGGGAAATGACATCTGCGTTGGAGTGCTATTTTTATCACTCTCATGCATCGTGCTTTCGACATGGAATGAATGGACGGAGAACTGTTTCGGGAGAAGGAAAATGACAAGTCGTGCCTTCCTCGGGAGAAGGTGATTGAATGTGTCTGCAACGAATAGTTCTCACAATGTCACATGTATACAGGTTGTGTTAACTGTTTGCATGCTAAAAATCTGGTTGAGTGATACACTCGACTCGTAGTCACGTCGGTCACAGATTTGTATGATCCAGCCTGAGCCTAGGTGTGAATAGCGAGTTTCGAAGGGGTTACAAATGGAACATCTTGGGCGATAATCTAGCCTCTTAAATTTTTGCTATACAAGACAGCATAGTGTTCGGTGTTCGGTGTCACGGGTATGGAGGCAAATGTTGTCTACTCGACTGATGAGCAAGTCACAATTGACAAGTGCGCTTATATGACGCTGATAACCACAAAGTTGAAACAGCGGTTGCACACCAATTGTATCAAGTGCCATTCATGTTAATACAAGACGACGGGGGGGAGATTTAGAAATTTTGTAGATCCTGAGGACCGCATTGCACGTAATGACAGTAGGAAGTTGCTGTTTTGGGCGCTATGTAATCATGATCAAAAGCGGAGCAGAAAGTGGAGTCAGAGCCGACATGCCGGTTGACTCAGTATGAGATATGGCGTCCTCTCACCTATGATAACTATTTTGTTACCGTTTGGAAATTTACGAGTCTTGGCATATTTTACTCGAATTGGAATGCATGCAACTTTAAATTTTCAGCTATTGCAAGGACGCGTTCCCGTCACGTGATGAGATCTCTCTTACATAATATATTTGTTGACCTTTTCCTGTCGGAGTCTGTACTATCATTAGCCCGGTGTTTATAAACTTTTAGAAATCAACCCAGATGTTCATCAATTCTGCACCGATTTCTGTAAAAATTTGACTGACAAAAAGCCTTGCTCGTTAGCTACCGGTATATGTTTTTAAATTTTTAAATAGTTGGTGTTGAGGCAGAGAAATCGGGAAAAAGAAAGGGGACTAGTGTTTATACTAGTTGTCACACTTGGGTCACACGCAATTCCACACCAAACGACGATTCCGATCATGGATATTTGAACTCCGATCGACGCCAAAGTTGTCACACTTATGTTTTTGGCGTTCTTAACCAACAGTTTTGGTCTCGGAGAATTGCAAAGTAGAAATAGTATGATTATTTGAGAACAGGGGAAGTTTTTTGAGGAAAAACGATAGATTTTACGTTGGCTGAGCCAGATTCGGCCCATTTGCATGCTTTCATCGCGATATCGTGTCCCTCACATGAAACATAAAAATAAAAAAAAATTAGAATAGTGTGCATACAGTCTTTGGCTATAAGATTGCCAAAAATCAGAATTAATGAAGCTGTGGTTGTTGAGTAATAAAGCAAACAGTGTCGATTTATAAACACTAGGCCCCTTATAAACACCGGGCTCGTGATAGTAGTCAGTGACTCACGACGACGACGACCATTCCGTCGTCGTCCTCGACGTTCTCTAAACCACTTACAACGAATTTCTGGTTTCGGTGGGAGTACATCCTCCTCCGTTTTCCTTTGCGTGTGTCTGCCTTCGTTATGGAAGTTCGAACCTGCAGCCCCTCATAGTGAGTATTTCTGGTGTCATTGTGCCACCTAGAATCTCTAAAAAACTTTTGCATGTTAGGAACTGACAGGTCCTGGCACTGCCTACCAAATTGAGAAGCCTGAGGCCTGAAGTCTGAGTCGATCTCGTGTCTACAACAAAAGTCGGCAATGTGATTCCCAATCGACTTTGAATATCATAACTCCGAGTCAATTCTGGGGTAAGGCACTTATTCTCGAGTACAGAATCGACTAAATTGCTATCCATGTGCCTTTTCTTTCAGACCTCTCATTGCATTTTAGCAAGATATCCGTAGCACTACCGGAGCCCCTCAATGGCCCACATAGTCTCCAGGCCATTTGAAGTCACTGAGAGCGTTCCAAACGTTGTCAACGTACGCGGACCTTTACTTGAATTGGGCAAATAAGTGCGTATTTCTTATCAATACGAGTCTCCACCTGGCTAATCTCGCCCTCTTGTGGATTCTGGTAGGCTTTCTGACGTTAAACCGTGTGGTACAAGGTGGCGGATACCCTACCTACCGTGTTCTCGACCGGCTTGAAAACTGCTTCTTGGACGGAGCACTGGGCTTCTCTGTCACATACATCTGCAGTCGTGGTTCATCGCTATTGCACCCACGATACCACCGTTATCAGTCCTTTGAAGTCTGGGAACCGCGTGTGCGTTGTGAAGGTTGTCCAACCGCTAGCTTAGTAGCCTTGAGACAAGTGTTGCATCTGCTAGCTTTTGCACAACCTTGGAAGTGACTCGAAGTGAGTGGTGGAGTAGCTTGCATGTATCGGAGTCGGACTCGGGTGAAGACAGATTTATATATCCACTGCCCACATGGCGACGAGCTGCCTAATTGCCGGCTTGTTCTTCGAGCCGGGGTGTTCAACGATACAGCTTGGAGACCGTGTGGTCCGCAGCGATCAACGTGCTTCGCCATGTGCGACTCGTCTCTCAGATAATAAACGTGGCACCCTGGTTATCTTCAAAAGCAGACGATGAAGACAAAGTGATACCGCTCTGTAGCCGGATCCTTGTCCCCTTTCCCCTTATCGAGCAATGAGAGCGAACGCCGCAATACTCGGTTTGGCTTTTGGTGCAGTAGGCGTACACGCTTGGGGGGCGAGTGGGCATCATGCAGTCGGGTACGTCAAAGTAGCAGCTGTATATTTTCTTGGTGGCTTATCTGAGGGTACTCTAGTTTCATTGCGATGCCGGTTGGCTTATTTTAGTTCGTTGAACATTTGCAATTGTCTGATACCTTTTCAGTTTCTCGCTCCGAATGCGCTGTCTTTTGTTAAGAGCTCTTTGGGATCGGTGTACAATGAATCACTAGGCCCGGCTGCAACGGTAAGATTCTCCTCTTATACAAGAAAATCTCTGATAATCCGAATAGTGGGCGGACACCTGATAAAACCGTGGTTATGTATAATACCCTTGAAATACAATGAAACGGTTTATACATAATGCACAGACTTCGTGGTTTATCAATAACCCGCCATTTCCCTATATCTGGTCATTCATTCGTGCGGAGCATTATCCATTCCTTGCATGTGAGTTATCTGTTCACTGTCCTCATTATCAATTGTCCTACACCAAATCCAACATTCTCGGGCCCCCCGGTTTTCAATTCACGGATTATCCAGTCGCCTCAAATTATCCATTCGCCCGTCTATGCATTTTCCTCGAATAATCTATTCACCGACTCAATCTATTCGCACCCGGTTTGTCCATTCGCAGATGAATTATCCATTTCAGCTGAATTATCCGTCTGCAGTTGAATTATCCGTCTGCAGCTGCATTATCCGTTTGCCGATGAATTATTTGTCTGCAGATGAATTATTTGTCTGCAGATGAATTATCCATTCGCAGATGAATTATCCATTTGCAGATAAATTATCCGTCTGCAGCTGAATTATCCATTTGCAGATGAATTATCCGTCTGCAGCTGAATTATCTGTTCCTCCCAGAATTATCTATTCACCTGAATTGTCTTTAACCACCTTGGATTATCCATTTTTCATCTTTTCGTACTTGCCGTGGACCTCCGACTATCCATTCGCCCCTGGTTTATTAATCTCCACCTTGGGCTATCCATTTACAAAATAAATCCTCTCATGCCTCAATTTTCTGTTCAGGCCATAGACTATCTGTCCCTGCGTCGAATTATCCATTTTCTCGAATTATCTGTTCGCCCTGATATTTATTTCCTTTTGAATTATTCACAAACCTGATCGGCCCATACATGGAGTATCTGTTCGCTCATGGTCTCTCCATTTCTGCTACGAATTATTTGTTTACCCAAATTTTCCATTTGTCCCTGGGTCATCCACTCCTACTCAAATTATGGCGTCAATGACCGGCTTGCACTCAGGTATGATCATGCGAACAGCTCGCAGTATCGTCGTCACTTCCTTTCAAAATGAGCCTTTCCGAGAAATAAAACAGTTTAAAGTCCCGTCAAAAATGTGGCACACTCACAGAGCAAGGAATACAAGCAGTCCTGCAGCGAAAGCAGCCGCGGCAGCCGTATTTTGCACCAAGGACTCATAATGATGCTAGAGACTTTCTGGGGATCATGTATGGTGACGGCGGTCGCATTTCAGTAGCACATAAGCCCTAGATAGAGCGACGGCGTCAGTTTCAAACCCTTGTCCCTTATTCGAGAATCGACAACGATTGCCGTGGCCACCGTGGCTGCAGCAACACCGACTCGGAGGAGCCTTGCGAACGTGCTGTCAGCTCGAAAGTTTTGTCTACCGCAAAGCATAGAATGTCTGGTTACTGGTGTTGTCTAGCCCACAGGATGCAAGAGGAGACGTGGTGTAATGGGCTCAGAGGGTCCGAGTTTGAAAGTTGAAAGTTGACGCCTACATGGAACGGTCCAGCTGAATGTTAGAGCATGAGAGATAACATATAAGCGGACAGATCAGCCGTTACTCCTCGCATTGGATGTGAGAGCCAGCTAGGCGTGTGCATGCAACAGGAGAAATCGTGGGGTAATGTTGGAGACATCACGGACGGATCAGGGACATTCCGAAAAGAGATCAAAGGTTGATCGTCATTGGCAAACTTTGAGAATGCAATATTCAGGTCCACCAAATCTTTAAAATCGAGATAAAATAGCCATTAAAATCGGATTTAATTTATCTTTCCATTGAAATACTTTCTGTGAACAGTTGTTTGGGTGGATTAAAAGGTCAGACGAAGGCGCAGAATCATCGGGATCCCAAACACGATTTGTTACTTGAACGCATCGACATGCGTCAAGTCGTCGTCAACCTGACTTGGAAAAAAATATTGACACACTCAATTTATTGTTCACAAGTGTATGTACTGGAATTGGACTGCATCGGGGAAGCCTGGACCCAGTACGACCACGGTAAGCCGAAAAAATTGTGAAGATCTTGTGCAAAAGCTAGATAAACACTTTATTCTAGGCCAGTCAAGTACATTTCGTCGTCGTATAATTAAGAAATTGAGACTATCGTGTATAACAACATACAGACCACGAAGAAGGAATGGAAACTGACCTACCAACTTTACGGGCGACGGTGCACGACGACCGAATTCCCTTAGTCGGGCGAAGGGAAGGATTGCATTTATTGCATTTGACAAGGACGTTCGAAAAAATCCGACATAGTGTCTGGGTCGAGGAATGGCCGCAGTGACCAATCGATCTCATGCCAGCTAACCAGGCCTGCGGAGCTACGACACGTCGACAGCTACTAAAAACAAAGATAGAAAGAAATTGTATAAATAAATATGCTACTCACGACTCGGAACGTCGCTTTAACCAGACCTAGCAGACGATTACCCGAACAGCAAAGCATGACGATGACAATACTGGTGGGAGTGGTGGCCAATATAATGAAAAAACGCATACCAGTGCCTCGCGAACAGATTTACGGGGGTATCAGCAAATTGTATGCAAAAACCAGAGGGTCAAGAGAATCAGGGTTGGAGGAGTCAATGGATGGGCGACATGTAACCTCGCAGATGCACCACAGACGTCGACTGACGGGAGGAATTTCATCTGCGAGGGTCTATGTATTGCCATAAGTGAGACTCGGGTTGCACCTGCTGCAAAGACAGAGGGGTCGGCACATCTTGTTCGCAGTTGTTATAGACTCTGTCGAGTTGGCGTCATGGTAAATTACCATGCTAGGATGACATGCTACAACCTAGCCTTTCCGTACGAAGGCAAGCCGGTGAGCTACCGCAGAGAGCCAGATACGATCTAGTGCCTACAAGCTGAGGATGTCACTTTTGTAAGTAATGGTATTGTGCGTGTTACGTACCCAGCACCATATTTATCAGTTTACACAGCTTCAAGATAAGGCAGCGCCTCGTTACAGCTTGCAGAGGGGGTTGTTGTCGTTGAAGGCAGCGGTGGTGGTGGGGAAAGGTTCGGATTTGCAACGCGACGAACCCTGCTACATGATGCCGAACTGCCGCGGCGTGTCACGTGCACCTGTCAAAATCGACGACTTCGATGTGGAAGGAGGCGGTGGATGGATAATCCTTGGAATGAATACTGAGCAGCCAGTGTAAGGAATCACGGATAATCGTAGAGTGAATGGATAATGTGAATGTGAATAGATAAGCTGGTTATTGGATAATATGAGAGCCAATATATAAAGCTGGAAAATGGATAAGTAAGCCGGACAGATAATGAGAAGTGGAAATGGATAATGTGACGGGGAACGAATTGAGCAGAAAACGGATAATGCATATCGCGAACGGATGAATAACCTGGTTGCTGGATGGATTATGGCAAACCCAAAAATGGTAAAGGGCTGATAGATGAAGAGGGCAGCAAGTATGGATAATACAGACTCTCAATGAACAGGGACCAGGAGCGGCCACTGGCTTATTGATAACACGGTAGAGCAAGTGATTATGTATAATTATTCTGTAGGGAATACAAGGGTATTATTGATAAAAACGGCTGTATCGACTGGGGCGGACGAGATCAAGTCCATGAGTTCATTTGCATGGTAATGACATGTCGGTTAACTAGGCTAGATGGGCGTTAATTACTCGAATCCAGGGCCTCGAATCTCCACTTTGTCGACGCGGAAGGCGAGCATTTCTGTATTTACCGTCTCCGAAACCCCCTGAACGATAGAAATTAGACAATCCACCAACATCGTGCTCAGTAGTCGAAAGCAGAGACTGTGCAGACGGACGGTGTATATGTAAGCTGAGCCTCTTCACAGTGAGTCTGCCGTTGCCCGAAATAACTCCTCTTCTCCCATAGTGACTGCCATCGCGAACTACACGACGCGTGTGGTTGATGATACATTGGACGACGAGCAAATTCAAGAAGCGCTGAAATTCTTGGGTGCGTTTCGACTTTTCACATCAAAATCATGAGCCAACCTGAGCCCACTGGCTTTAGATCATGTACGTGTCATGTCAGAAGAGTCGACGATTTTCGTAACGCCTCTAGGGTAGTTCCTTGGCGACATCACCCAACCACTCCATGTCGAGGCGCTCAAACTTGGAGGCAATCAAATCAGTGTGAAATGTAGTGGATCAACGTCAAATCTTCATTCGGTGCGTCAATAGCCCTAAAAATAACTGAGTTTTTCCTAAAGCACTTCCTCTTAGGTTTGGGGTATGGCATACTCCATTTTAATTCCTATGTTGACGGCTCATATTCTTGGAATAGATACTGGGATCATCAGCAAGCTTTTAATCGAAAAATACGACAACGACGTCCAAACCTGGGCTAACGCCTTAGTTGCGCGGATAAAGGTGTGTCCACAACGAATTAAATCGATACCCATTCCGAACAAGGAGTTTTTAACAGACTGGCGACTTCTCCTCCCAAGCTGCCTCTTGGATTTCTTGCTCGTCTGTTACTAGCCCGGCAGGCATCGTTGACTGCCCTGTAGCTTGGGCTACGGATGCCAATGCCTTCGACTGCGTGAGTTCCATGTACGCTTGATGATGCGTTGATGATATAAAGGAACCCAGTCTTTCGTGTTTGATTTCTCAACTAATCAAGATCTCTGCACCTCGGCTTACTTCACCAACGCCGTGCCTATTGTGAGTAAATTTATACTGTCAGTTGTAGACTGCGGCTCAATAGTGGAGCGGTTTAACAGATCGAAACCCAAATCGCGAAAGGAGGCTTGCGTTTAGCTGCTTGGCTGAATGTTCTGTTTGATGGAGCAACACATTTGCCTTGAGCTCCAGAATCGCCTTTTATTGACGCAGTCAGCACTTGCTAGGAATCCTGAATTGTGACCCGCTGCCTGCTTAACTATTCCCCTTCCGTGATTTGAATTGACCCCTAGATATCCGGCGGGCGTTTTGCGAAAGGTTGTATATTAAAATTAAAGAACATTTCATTGGAAACTGAGCAAAACGATTTCGGTCTGTTGCATAGAAAGACCATCAGTTACATTCGCAATAGTGGTGTTCAGGTCACCACTAATTTTCCCATTGCTGGTTTCGAACGTCTGACCGCCCCAGGTCAGCCCAGAAGTAGAATCAGTATGACTGAAAGGCCTGTTAATCAAGAATTAGAACGGATTCGGGAAGTACTGACGGGATATAAAGTCGCTTGATGGTCATGTTTGTTGGGGTATCACCGCCAGTGAAGTTCAGAGTGATCGATGTGCTGTTTCGTGCACTGGTTGCGGTGGTGAGGAAGGCTTGTGAGTTTATTAACACAGCTCGCGCGAGCTTTTCTCCTTCGTAGAGTGCGTAGCCAGAGGTAAAGGTGTCGTTTATGCTTAACTCAACGGCACGCGTCGATCCTGAAGAGCCAATGGCCTCAGCGGCAACGATAGCACCGTAATACTGCGGCTGGATATGAGGTTGGAGTGGGGTTTCGGGGGTTGTGCCGTCCAAGGGCGATCGAGTAAGCGTCACGGGCTGGAGCTGCAAAGACAGGAGGCAGTGGTTCAGATATACGCTCTAAACCAATTGTTGGTCGGTGATCATTATATTCTCACCCAATTATATTTGTAGCCAACTCCGGCATGGAAATACATCCGGGCAATCCCAAGTTGTGTGCTGTGCCCGAGAGTATATCAACACGAGTGATATTAATAACGAGAACGACGGAAGCGCACGAACCCAAAAAATGCGTAATCGAGCATCCATATGGCAGCTCCAGCGGTATCACTGACGCCTGGCGCTCCCTAGAAAAATAAGTGAGTGAAATTGGAGCAAACGACGCGACATGCTCGAACATGGCACGAGTAACTATTTGTCTCGCCCATAACGTAGTCAAGCCCTTTGGCTTTCGTAGCAGCGATGTCAGACTTGAAAAACGTTAAATTGCCCCGAATAGTATTTTTGGTCATCAGGTCTTGTAGGAGACCACCACTTCCCGTGCAGAAGCTACCGCTATAATGATGCTGGGACATACTGCCCTGATGTATCAATTTCGGGTCAATTTGAATAAACGAAATTACAAACGTAGTGATTCTGGCACCAGTATCGGATAAAAGAATGCCGCTGGCGATAAGGCCTTGAGGCGAGAACCCGGTGGTTGAGCGAGACGATGACGCGAAAGCCCCCGCCCAGAATTTTGCCGTTAAATTAGAGGGGATGTCGGTTATATTAGTAGCAAACGTTGTCCAACTTCAAGGCGACAGATTTAATTTAGCTAGCGGGTAGAATTCTCGTTTTGGTGATAGACGAACTTACCGTTGGACGTATTCTGCCAACGAAGGAGCAAAACTTTCTCCCTCATTTCCAATTTCGATAGCATCGAGCGTGATATTGGCACTAGTGACAGCTTTTGATGAAAAGGCTTTCAAGATCGATTGCGCTTGGAGAAAGGTGGCCGTTATGTTGTTCGATTTGAAGTTCACACCCCAAGTCACATGAGTATCTTTGATATGAAACGATGAGCTAGATAATAAGGAAGAAAAGGGGCAAGTTTATTACTTAGTGGAAGAAATTGGGCAGTTTGATAGTAACCATCCCCCACAACGACGTGGCTTGCCTCCTGGTATGGTTTGGTGGCACTAGGTGCTGGGAAGGTGGCCGTCGAAAACTAAAGCGGGTTATTGTAATGAGAAGGTAGAAACCCAAGCGCACGGAGGAACGATACATGCCTGAACATTAGGGTCAAAGTTGGTGTGGTCCTCGCTGTCTGCTCCAATTCGAATCCGTGGGGGGACGCCAGCAAGCTTGGCTAGATTATTTAGGGTATTGTGGAAAAATTTGTTCCGCGAAGTCGTCCCAGACCAGTCCGTCCATCTGTCCTGTTCGATTGAGAGCGACACCAAATCAGGCGCTATCGTGGGAGCGGTCGAGGGAGCAGAGACTGGAATCGAAACGGAAAGACAGAATACCTTCCCCAGGAACAGTGACAGAAGAGCGACATGATGAAGGAGGGAAAAAGTAATCATCCTTGATCAGCGCTATTGGAGGCCTCGATAACGGATATATACGTAGCCCATCGTTCCCAGCCGAAAGAAAACCATCCATGACACCGTTTTCTCTTGCTTCGAGAACATGATATCAGGCAACTGAAAACCAGCCAAGCCCTTGTCACAGGCAAATGGCCCATGGGGCCAGAAAGATCGACGTGGCGAAAGGAAAAGTTAAATTTGACCGGTGACCGGTGAGCTAGGATCCCACTGGCATCCGGCACTATGCCAAGGCTAACGGACTCTTTCTCCTGCCGGACAAATTAAACGAATAGCTGGTTCTTTATGAGCACGGTCCGCGGGTCCACGATGAGTTGTCAATTGTTGAGTCACATTATACCATGCAATTCCCGCAGGATACGCTACCAGGTTATAGCATCGGATACACACCTGTTCAAACGCAAGAAAGTCGGTGTTTTGAGATCGTCGGAGGTGGTGAGGACATTCCAACCAGTGACTGGTTAGAAACCAGCGACATACCGAGCGTCAGAGTTAAAGTTAAGAATTTCTACGACGTGGAAAGATAGAAGAGACGATTGCAATAAGGGAACAAGTCTGGGTGGGGTGAGCGAAGAGAAAGTAGAGCCCAAAAGAGATGTCACTTCGGACCAAGTTGTTGTCGCGACTGCGCCTGCGACTGCGGCTGGAGAGCGTGTCCAAAAGGAAGTAGAGAAGGATTTTAAAGGCAAGGTCAAGTCTCAGAGTGTTGGAGCTCCTTCGATGTGTTCAATCTGTACTTTGCTTATCGACCAGCCTTCTCGGGGTCGGACAGAGAAAAACGTCAAATATTTCTTCGAATATGAAATATAGCATAGATTCCTGGAGGTATCAAGCCATCCGACGCGATGAATTGCATGAATGTCGGGGAGCTGGGACTTGAATATTTGAATGTCGAGGAGCTTGGACTGGAACGTCGACAAGCATCGTGAGTTTAGCGTGATGTAGGACTTCCTGGGCAAGTGTCGATCAATAAAGGCATCAAATGTAACGACAGAGTATATCAGCAAAGTAATACCCGTATTTATGTGCCAGAAATGTCGAAACGCCAGAGGTGCTGTGATGAAAGGAGGATAAGAGGAAGCCCTCGACTGAGGCTCGACAATTTGATACACGAAGAACCTTATGTAAGAACCTTATGTAAGCAACCAACGAGTTATTTTTAGACGCCTTCACCGAAAAGATTACTCCAGCCAGGAGTGCTCAGTACGCACAGTACAGCTGGTATAGTACCATAATTACTCTCTCTGCTCAAATTTAGCCACTAGTTTTTGAATAATTAACAGTGGAAATTATCCAAGTCTTTTGAAGCATATCTGCCTCTCCTCACAGACTCGTCTTTCCCCTGGTCCATTGGGAATCTGAATCGCGGCTTTTAAACTCAAGTCCCTCCTACCCTCCTGAGATTTCCTTAACTGCGAGATATGAATTCATCCTACCTTGAAAATAGATATCATACGTCGGTTACTACTGAGCGCACCTTGAGTGGACGCTCCCTATTCAAGGATCGTTGCGACTTCTTTCAAAACATGTTTGGAGTACATCAAATGCGGGTTGAAGACTAGGACGCGAGATGCATCCACGGAGATACGGCAGCCATAAGCAGTCGTAGTGCTTTCCGTATTTTTAAGGAACTTCGAGGACAGATACTATCCGTTCTCAGCGGAACGATTGGATTGCTCTCACCCTTCCTCGGGACTGCATGCGAGTGGGTGTAGCAATCGGAATAGCTACGCGATCTTCGTTATAATTAAATTCTTCACACACACACATGTCCTTCATTAAGGGCGTCTCGGGAGAAGCATCGGTGGAACATCTGTGCCCGAGAGCAAGTTTGGCGGTTAATGTATTTATCATGCATACATCCGTGTGCTTTGTAGTCTGCGTCTGCAAGTCAGCGATGTCCTGGACTGTGGCTTCTCCCGGCGGACCGCATGTTCGCGTCAACTTGATGCTACACCTTCGGGAGGACTGACAAACTCCTGAGTTTCTACAGCAGAATAATGGCTGTCTAAGCTGTAAGTAAGCCCCTTCAAAGTGGAGGACCTTGTGGCCCGTAGTTTGTAGGCACTCGTTCAAATGAAGGAGTAGAGTTGGTATAAATTGAACCCGGAAATGGGATAGCCTTCATCGAACTCACGAGATGAAATTCTTTCTCTCATTGAATGCTGCCTTCGCAATTATCACCTCGGTCTTCTCGCTGTCCTTGCAGGCCAGAGAACAAAGCCCCGACAGTCTGAAGGTATGTTAAACACCAGCTTTTTTTCTACGCCTTCACCGACATTTATATTTTTGCACACAGAGCCGCCAAGTCTCAACGCTTTGCGGAGATCCATCCCTAGCTGTTCCGTTCCTTCGTGCATATCATCCAGCCGTAGTTGATCACTTCTACTCTACAAGCGCCTCAGAAATTGCCAACGCAATCGCCACAGGCGGATATCTTTCAGAACCTGGACCAGGCAACATTTTCACTGCCCAAGAGCCGGATACGGTGCCGTTCTTCCGCTTGTTCAGCGCATCAGCGACCGATCACTTCTATACCACGTCGGCAACGGAAAGAGACGGTTTTATTGCGTCTGGTAATGGATATGTATCCCAGGGTACCGCTGGATTTATCTATACCACACCCGATTGCGGTGGCGTTCCCCTATTCCGCCAATACAATCCTACGATGAAAGATCATTTCTACACCACGAGCGCCTCGGAAGCCCAAACTGCTCTCGAAATCTTTGGGTACAATGATGAAGGAATAGCGGGCTACATTATCATCCCAGAATCTTCGGTGCGTATTTTAGCAAGCCTCTAATTCTCGATGTAATTAAGTTCGTAGGTCGGTGGGGTAGGCACTCGGTGAAATCGTTATTATTCTTCTACTATTTTAAATTGGTGTTTCACTGTCGAATTGTGTAGGTATATATTTCAAACGATATGTAAAAATCTAAGCAGTAGTTGAGAGGAAATTAGTTGCAACTGAGCCTTTTGAATATACGAATTAATACCAATGATCTACGCGATGAGTGAATAAGCGCCGGCTCAAGGTGGCGCCGCGTGTAACCGACTTGGACTACTTGGCCACGAATATTCCCGCCTTCCGAATATATTTTAGAAGAAATAGTGGATAAGGACACGGAGTGCATCAACGAAGATCCGGCCATGAGTGTCCGTGGTACTTTTCGTGTGCTAGAAAGATGTATTTTTGAAAAGAACTTTGACGAAAACCGCTCTCGGCGGAACGCTGACTGGTTGTTCTAATCTCTTCCCCAGCTTCAAGAATTCTGGGTTCGAAGATCAGGAACGCGGCCAGGACTTAGGAGCACACGCGAGGTGTATCCAGCGAAATGGCTTTGAAGATCTTCGTTGAATTACTCACACCCACCCTTCTTCATTAAGAACTGTCCTGGGAGAAGCATCGGTCGAACATCTGTGCCCGAAATGCATATTCTGCGGCCAAAATGTTAACATACATCCTGATATTGATGTGTCTGCATGCATGCTCATGCAAGTCAGCGATATTCTGAGCTGCAACTTCTCCCGGCACATCGCACGTTCGTGTCGACTTTAGGCCGATTCCTCGGGATGGTACAGAGTACAAAACCGGCTGGATGAGTTTCTATTCATCAATAGACAGTAGACATTTTTAACTGGGTTGTTTTGAGACTCTTGAGTCCCATAGTATTTGTGAAGGATCAAGTTTCAGTGAAACAGTAGAGCTGGTATAAATTGGACTCGACAAAGGGATGCTCTTCATTCAACAGTTTCAACTCACGAGATGAAGCTCCTTTTGTCTGCATTCACAATTATAATTGCAATCTTTCCGCCGTCCTTAGAGGCGAGAGACCCAAGTCTCGATCTTAGCGGCCTGGCTGTATGTAAGCGTCAACTTTCCTTTATTTCCTTGCTGAATTTTTTTTTCTTGCACTCAGAACCGCCAAGTAGCAACGCAATGCGGGGATCCATCTCTCGCCGTTCCGTTCCTTCGGTCATATTCGTCTGGGGTGCGGGATCATTTCTACTCTACAAACGCTTCAGAAATCGCAACTGCAATTGCCACGGGAGGATATCGCTCAGAAGATGCACCAGGCAACATTTTTACCACACAAGAGCCTGGTACAGTCCCCTTCTTCCGCCTTTGGAGTGCGGTAGAAACAGACCATTTCTACACGACGTCGGCAACAGAAAGGGACAACTTTATCGATGCAGGCAGGGGATTCGTGTCTCAAGGGACCGCTGGGTTCATATATACCACACCCGACTGTGGTGGAGTCCCCTTGTTCCGCACGTACAATCCTCAGCCAGTTTTGGATCACTTCTACACTTCGGATGAGGGCGAAGCCCAATTTTCTTTCGAAGCCTTAGGGTACAATGACGAAGGAATTGCGGGGTACATAATTCTGCCTGAATCATCGGTCCGTCTTTTAGCACGACTAGAATTCTCCAAGAAGTTGACCATCAAATACTACAGGTCGTTAGCGTCGGGACTAGGTGAAATTTTAACGTCTTCAATATTCCATCAGATAACATTCCATCTTCACCAACTCTTCTACTCGTTGATATAGCTGATGTAACTCATTTGCGCTGCTGAAATGTACAATTTGAAAATCGAACGACATGGTAATTATTGACTGGCTGAACGGTGTTACGGAGGTGAAATCCATGGCTATCCACCCAAATTTTACTTTCGAACACAACACGAGAATGAAAGCTCGTCGGCCCAATCCAAAAGGAGAGAGTGTTGTTCTTGTCGTGTGCTAGGAAAATGTATTTTTGAAAAAGAACTTTGACGACGAATAACCGCTCTCGGCGGAAAGTTGTCTGGTTTTCCTCGTCCTTTTCTCAGCTCCCGTAATCCTGGGTTCAAACTTCAAAGGTCAGGACGGGGGCCAGGACGTCTGAACACATGCGATGTGTATCCAGTGTATCCAGCGACATGGCTCTGAGGGTCATTGAATTACCCCTACAGACCTTTTATATTAAGAATGCCCCAGGAGAAGCATCGGTCGAACATCTGTGCCCGAAATGTATATTTGACGGTTGAAATATTTATATTATCATGCACTGAATTATTCATGCGTTCTGCTTCTGCAGGCCAGCGACGTCTGAACTGCAGCTTCTCCCGGCACATCGCACGTTCGTGTTGACTTCGGATTGATTCCTCAAGATGGTAAGTACTAAGCCGGCTGGAAGAGTTCCTATTCATCAATGAAAAGTAGTAATTTTAAACCAGGTTGTTTTGGGACTCTTGAGTCCCGTAGTATTTGTGAGCGATCAAGTATCAGTGAAAGGGTAGGGCTGGTATAAATTGGACTCGACAAAGGGTTCCCCTTTATTCAACTCACGAAATGAAGCTTCTTGTTTCATTCAATGCTGCATTCGCAATTATAATTGCAGTCTTTTCGCCGTTCTTAGAGGCGAGAGACCCAAGCATCTACCGTAGCGGCTTGAATGTATGTTGAGCATCCACTTCCCTTGTTTATTTACCGACGATTGTTTTCTTGCACACAGAGCCGCCAAGTCGCAACGTTGTGTGGGGATCCATCACTCGCCGTTCCGTTCCTTCGGTCATATTCGTCTGGGGTGCGGGATCATTTCTACTCTACAAACGCCTCAGAGATCGCAGATGCAGTTGCAACGGGCGGATATCGCTTGGAAGATGGACCAGGCAACATTTTTACCACACAAGAGCCTGGTACGGTGCCCTTCTTCCGCCTTTGGAGTGCGGTAGAAACAGACCATTTCTACACGACGTCGGCAACAGAAAGGGACAGCTTTATTGCTGCAGGTAGGGGATTTGTGTCTCAAGGAATCGCTGGGTTCATATATACGACACCGGATTGTGGTGGAGCCCCCTTATTCCGCACGTACAATCCCCAGCCAGTTTTAGATCACTTTTACACATCGGCCCTTGACCAAGACCAATTTGCTATCGAATTCTTAGGCTACAACGATGAAGGAATCGCTGGCTATATAATCCTGCCAGAATCATCGGTCAGTATTTTAGCACGAATACTAGTAGAAATCCGCGAAGTTGACCACCAAATAATGCAGGTCGTTAGCGTCGGGACTCGGTGAAGTTTCGACGTCTTTCTTGGGCCATCAAATCGGGGTTCCTCCATAGGACTTTGGCTTTTCCCCTGGCGTGGCCCGTGTGCCATTATGCAATATTCCGTATTTATCAACTTCTCTACTCGTTCAGATCTCTGATGTAACTCTTTTGCATTGCTGTAAATTATATAAACTGTCGAAGTTGAAAAATTCAGTGGGTATAAAGACTCGGAGTCGGTTTCAGGGACTCGAGACTCTGAGTACTGCAATTTCGGTTGGTATGTAACTACTTTGTAACTACTAAATGACTGAATGGTGCTGCGAGATGGCGCAATCCTTGGCTACCTACCCTGTGTTTACTTTAGCTTCGATTGGCTTCGAGTTCAATGCAACAAGAATTCGTCCTGGGTTGGCCTGGCGCAGTGGCGCTCCCGAGTCCCCAACATGAGATTGGTTTGTTTGTCCGTGTCGATATCTCTGAATCGTCTTAGTCATCTGATCAGCTTCAATCACACCGCGACTGGCAGTGCCAGCAGGCAACTGGAACTTGGTATGTGCTGAGGACTACTTCCCCTAACGTTCTGCTTATTTCTCCTATCAAGAATTCCAATGAATCACGTTGCCGAAAACGAATTCTGCAAGTCCATGTTCTTGTTTGCGTACTCTCTTTATCGAACTTTCCAAAAGTCTGACTACTGCTACTTCTACGATATTTCACTAGATCTTCTACCCCCCTGGTTCGAGAATGGTTCGCACAACATCAATGCAATTAGTAGGGTTATCAGATTGTTGATTGGCCTGCGGCATCCTCCACGCTTAATCTCTGAGGCTCAAACGTTGAACGTTCACCGGCGAACACAGCGATGCCAGTCGCATCTCGAGGGTGCCAATCTTTACCCCCTCTTCCGTACTCTCCGTAACTCACTTCAAGTTTCAGCATACTGCGCATCGTCCAACGGGAATGTCAACGTGCTTCAGTGGTCACCATCCTCTTCCAGAGATGCCGTTTGGTCGTTACAATTCCATCATTTCTACGTGTACAAGTCGTGGAGGTGGTTAGAGCGGTCACAGCTACTTTTGACTCGTGTCTCATGTGCCAGCACCGATTTGGTCCACTTTTCAAACCACCTTCCACCGCTTGACGGGGACCTCGTGCATTGCATAATTTGTCGCCGAAAGACTTCAATCATTTGAGTGGGATTTACATAATCCTAGAAGGGTTTTGAGATGTTGAAACAATATTGCTTTCCCCCCGAATGTGTAAAAGTGTCCACTTCCGGAAATCAGGTAGGACGTCAAGATGCCGGAGAGCTTGGATGCCAAAAGTAAGTTGCTTACGCCAAATCTTGGTTCTTCCTTCGAATATTTGTGATACTCGGATCCAGGCTTTCCCCTGAACACATCTATGTGTGTGTAGTAGTTTCTTGTCGTAGGGAGAACGCCATTCAAGCTCGTTCAAGTTGTCTGGACTGTCGAATCAGGTCTCGTGACATTTGATCCCTCCATCTCGCTCTCAATCGTGACAGCATCTCCTGAACAGCGTGTCTATCGCAAGCTGTAAGTCAATCCTCAGTCGAATCTTCGGGATGATTGCTTGATGCCCATAATTTTTCATCCGCTAATAGCAGGTAAGCACGTCTAGCTGCGAAGCAACCAGACCGAAAGGAATATTCTACACCTCACAACTTGCAAGATTTACTGGTCTGTCTGTCATGTCGCCAAGGTCCTTGCGAAGCACTTCTGTCAGTCTCAGGCCTCGGGAGTGGTGATGGAACAGTAAATTCGAATCACAGCCGTGCTAGCAGCCGCGAGCGACGAAAGCCTTCCTATAAATTGAACTCAAAATGTAGCACTTCCTCAGTCCACTCAAAAAATGAAGTTCTTCGCCACTCTTAGCGCAGTCCTCGCGGCTATAATTCCAGTCTTCTCCTTAGTACTCGAGTCCCGGGAGGCCAACACTGGCAGTCTGGATGTACGTTATGCTCGTTTCTCTCTACGTATACCTTCGTAAATAACGCTCCCTCTGCGTACAGGCCCGTCAGGTCTCGACATTCTGCCCAAGTCCATCCGCAGCCGTCCCCTTCCTTCGTGCAGTCCAGCCGAAGCAAATCGACCATTTCTACACCACCAGCGTCTCTGAGATGCAAAACGCGATCTCTCAGTTTGGGTATATCGCTGAAGGAACCCCAGGCAACATCTTTCCGACTCAACAACCTGACACCGTCCCGTTGTTCCGTTTGCAAAACTTGAAGGTGATCGACCATTTCTACACCACGTCGGCGACTGAAAGGGACAACGCCATCAATAACGATGGGTATATATCTGAGGGAATTGCTGGGTACATCTACACCACGGCCGAATGCGGTTCAATTCCTCTATTTCGCCTGTACAGTGGACCACAGACCGACCATTTTTACACGACAAGCGCATCAGAAGCCCAGAATGCTGTTACGACGTTTAAATACACCTCTGAAGGAATTGCAGGCTTTATACTCCCCGTTTAAAAGTTGAAAAGGTTCGTATTTTAAACTGCCACTCTTGACTTCTCTGAACGAAAATTCCTACAGAGAAAAAAACGGATTGTCCGTGAGATATTGATTTCCACTTCCTTTTCTATGAATTGATTCGAAGAAAATCGCTCATTCGAACCCTTCTTGAAATTTTACCCCCCTCCCTTTTGACATGTACTTTGCGCTTCGCCATTCGAGTAGTCTTTTGTTTTATACCAATGACATTCGCCAGACGAGCCTGTGCTGTTGTTGATTGTTAAGTACTTCCTTACCTTAATTTTGCGAATCGATAAGTTATTCCAGTTGGCACTGATATTCCAAGCGGCCGACTTCGGGTCGGTGGCTATGGTGGTCTATCTATCTTGATGCCGAACCACGATCTCAGTCGTCCAAGGCCTGCGCTCTGCCTCTCCATGCTGCAAGCATTATTCCTTTCATCAACAAACATTCACGCTAGGTTTCTGCGCTGACAACAACGCTAACCCCAAATACAACAAGCCTTTTCGGAAAACTTGGAGGGGATCAGGTATCGTGGATCTTCAATCACCTGAACGATGATCGTCGTTTTTCGATTCGGAAGTGAGTATACAGAGGTTTTAAGTTTGGAGGAGGCAACTCGAATGGGCGCTGGGGCTTTCTAGCCTGCAAGACCTGCTGTCTCTTAGGTTCTTGACATCTGTCGCGATTGCAGCCTGGCTATGGGTCATCTCGTGTTGGTCCTGGACAAGCCGGACATCAGAAAGTATGAGATTTTTTGGTCTCGTGAGGTTACTTCAGGCATTCGTTGGGGAGCTCGTGGGATATATTGGAGACTAATGAGTGAGTGAGGGTTGCAGTTGGTTTCCACCCCACCTCCCCCCATTGCTACCCTGGCTCCGCGCTCGAAGGTACCTAATCGCATGTCTGTCTCTGCGTCTTTCCCAAGTTCCCAAGCAACGAAAGCCCTCCTGACCTTCGAATTTCCTCCTCGTTCTCGTCGTGATAAGTAATCGGCCACAGTTCACCTATTTGTTGCGATATCATTTGACATCCTTGTTCCTTGACCTCGCTCCGCAAGCCTCAAGGCTTTCACTGGGGCTCAGCGCCCAATGATTGGCTCCCCTTTTGGAGTTCAGATCTACGCCGCAAACCATCAAAGGCACCATTTCCCCCGCTATCCGCGCCTTGATAGTCCCAGCTCCTCTTCACGGGTCGGTACCGCAGGTTCAGCGGACCTTCAGCCGCATAAAGTTATCTTCCTGCGTTCGTGCTTTTGTCCTGACCAAATAATGTGACGGTTGGTTTGCGAGTAGGTCAATAGTAAACCTTCTTTCTCTACGGTTGATGCAGCCGATTCATATGTGGGGTTCCTTTTTGTCGCGCTTAAACACGAACATAATGTATTCCCTTCGGCCTTCGGATTTGAGATCTAGTAATATTAATGTTTTCCATCAATTATACAAGTGCAATTGGTGTGCGACGTGCCGGGAAGTTAAATAAAAATATCGAGTGTCAAAGATGAAATCTAATTTCAACACGCCTTAGCGACGCAGGACAACTTGAATGGTAGAAATGAATTTTTGGGACAATAAAGTGGAGTAATAACTTGGAGCACTCTACTTCAATCATTGTGTCGTTGGCTTGTGGGACTCTCCACGCCTGATTGTGAAGGTTCAACTGCGAAAACGGCCGTGTGGCGTCAACAGATGACAGATGAAAGAGGGACATCTAAGGTGAAAAGAGAGGATTGTGCCTAAGTTAAATTCCAGAGCCGCGTGTCCAGGTCCTGTTTTTGAAACATAAAACAAGGTCATATTTCATTACTAAATGCCAATGAGTTAATCGTGATATGTAGCGTGAATATTCTAGCAGTATGAAACCTTCGTGCACTACTTACATAGAAACACAAAGCTATTAATGAACATCTATCTGAAATGAGGAGTACCACCCAGCTAAACTGTAGAAGTGTGCTTGTACGTCGATAAGTATATAACAATGTCCGGAGAGAAAAAGTTCGCCCGACGCCCGTAGAACCATGTAGAAAAAGGGAAAGCTTAAGGTCAATGTGAATGTCCAAGAAAACAGTTACTTCGAGAAAAAGATAAACTTATGGGAGGTGTAAAGGTTGAACATGTCAAGGAGAACGATGGGTAAGAAGTGGTACCAGTGATAACCTCCAACGATGCGGTAAGCAACCCCGGCATACATGGCACCAGAGGTGCCCCAGGACCAAACAGCGCAGAGGATGCGCATGTTGCGGTATTTGTTGTTCGGTGCCTTCTTCTTCTGACCTCCAGCAACGTGAGCATTGTTATCTCCGGATGGGACCCACAACGCCGTGGTATTGAAGATACGATCCTTGATGGCCATGAAGTACGCGTACTGCTGGATGGTGTACACGAAGTTGACATTGAAGTTGTACTTCTGTCTGGACCAGAGGCGGAAGATGATGGTGGAGTAGATTATCGACGGGACGGCGAAGAAGCAGTTGTACCAGAGAACGAGCTTGGGGCTGAGCCAAACCAGAAGCGGACCGGGAAGGTGATTCACGAAGATCATCATCGCGGCGGACGTGTAGAACAACATGCCGCTCATGTAACAGATCTTCTGGACAATGCTGAGATTCGACTTCCAGAAATCGGGGTTGGTTAGCAGAGTCGAGGAGCCCGAACACCAGCGCATCTGTTGGGAGAAGCACGCAGGTGGGGTGTCCGGGGAGATACCACAGGCCAGCGCGAGTGGGATGTACTTGAGTGTCCAGCCACGAGTGACGGCGTAGAAACCCGTATGCACGTCCTCAGAGTGCCCGATCTCAGCGGTTCCACCGACTTCGACGAGGGCCTCGCGTCGGTAAAGCGCGTTGCTACCGACGCAAATGGCGGCGCCGAAACGATCCCGATTGACCTGGACGATGCGGTAGAAGAACTCCTGCGTCGAGCTGGCGCCCTGTTCAACCCAAGTCTGCTCCTTGCACGGATGGAAAAATTGAGGTGACTGGATGATGGCGATCTTCGGGTTCCATTTCATGTACGGCAGCATCTCATTGAGGAAGTCGTGGCGGGGACAGAAGTCGGCGTCGAAGATGACGAAGAAATCACCGCTGGTACGTGGGAAGGCGTAGCGCAGATTACCAGCTTTCTTCAAGTGAGGCTTGTTATCGCGGGTGATGTAATTGAAGCCGTATCCCTCTGCGAGTCGCTTAACAGTGTTGAGACCACCATCGTCCAGCACCCAGACCTTGTAGTTGGGATAGTCGAGTTTGGAGACGTATTTGTACGTATTCTCCAGGACTTCGAGAGGCTCCTTACAGCAAGGGAGGTAAATGTCGACAGAAGGGTAACCAGTATCGTTGTTATACGAGTGTTCTGCAACAATTTGCCTGTGCTGCTCGCTATTGAAATCCTTGCCACAGTACCCGACGAGATAGGAACAAAGCAGGTATATTTGGATGAACGCCACGAACGCGCCAAGCCTGAGAAATTGATCAATCACGGGTTTGTAATTGTAGGTCCCGAAGACACTTACCACCAATAATACTTTGTCGCCTTCACAAAAAACCACATACCGACAGAGACGCTCAAAAACGAAAACGTGCCGAACGCGTAAAGTGGAACGCTGTCAGACCGATTAAACAAAGTGACCAAATATCGAGCTGATCAAACTCACCGGCGTGTTTGGGCATACAAATATTTTTCATCGTCCGTCGGGGGGCTGGGTAAAATTATTGTTGACTCGTCCGCGAGAACGGCGACCGCTGGACGTGCCACGGGCTTAGGGTCTACCCGCCAAAATTTTAGCCATCTCGACTTAGGCTTAGACTTTTCGGCCTCGACCGGAACATCGGGGATGGGACGGGTTGGAGCGACAGGGGTTGCTGCGACAGCAGGAGCGGCCTCTACGGAGGGAGAAGCGGGACGCGAGGAGTCGGGGGAAGATGATTGTGGAGCTGCTGGAGTAGGAATGGCCAGCGGGCGAACAGGGTTGAGCAATTCCTTCACATCGAATCAGGCCTGAACATAGTACTAAAAAGAACAAAGTAGGACTAACCGTGGTCTGCGGTTCCTGATCCTGCTCAAGTCGGGGCTCCACAAGTTGTTCTGCTCGCCATTGCACCGCGGACAGCTGCGCAATGAGTTGTTCGTCAAATAGTGCTTGCTTCTTAACTGACTCCTTCACGGTAGTTTCGGCCGGTGTCATAGACGCCGTGGAAGGCGTGCTGGGTCGTAAAGCCAGGAAAAACTTGCGCGCTTCATGGGTGCCCGTAAGATTGTTCAGCGACGACGATGACGAAGCGCTGGTGAGAGGACGCATGGTATCTGGCTCGTTAGTCGTTAAATCCGATGACGAAGATGCAGCCGTCGGGGGGCTCGAAATGTAATATGGCTTTTCAGCGACGCGAGAGCTTGCCCATAGAGCGGCCATGTTCTTCACCATGCTGGTGACCTTCTCGTCCGTTTCCAGAGCTATAGGTTTCGCATTAGTAAAATGATACACTGGAGGACGTCCACCGTACCCAGAGGTCGCCGTTTCAAGTCCTGTTCCTAAATATGAATTAATTAGAAATATAAAAGATGTAGACGGAAAAAGCGACATACAACTTGGATAACACAGTCTTTGAGATTCTCGCTCAGCCACTGAAGAGTTTCTTCCTCGGAGACCCCTCCATCAGTAACAGCAAATGATAGCCGATAGGTCTTCTCTGGGTTCCTGTCGTCGCCAATCGTTTAAGAAAAAGTAAAGACGAGCAAGAAGGTTCAACTCACTTCGACGCTGGGGGCGGGTCGTCGAGGTCCAAGGAGAGACTGAAAGTGACGGAGGATTTGAGCGGGGCGTCGGACAGGCGGAAGTGGATAGTCTCAAAAGAGTGAACGTCTGCCATGGTGGGCGACACAGGTTGGGTTGAAAGAGTGACGGTGGTTTAAGAGAGCGAAAAAATCGTTGACGACGATGAACCAAGAACCAAGAATTATGAGATGACTTGTGTTTGTTTCTATTCGCTTCCATGCAGGGTTCTAGTGAAATATAATCGGAAGAAAGTGGAATCAGGGTTGCATCATCTGTCAAAAATTGTTTATACAAGTGATCCATTGAATCGGATTGAAGCACTTAAGGCTTAGACGTTTAGGTGCCTGGCCATGTTCAATTTACAAATGTTGCCTTGTTCAAATTCCTCGACAAGTTGCCAAAGTCGCGTATCCGTGAAAAAAAACAATACGGAACGCCAAACATATGGCAAGATATTTGCCTTTCCGTACTCGATAAATTGGGACGTAGCAACCTGAGGAGAGTTGAAGGATAAGAGAAGACAGCCTTGAGACAAACCCGCCACTCAACGAATCCGCCTCAAGGCTTAGGTGATCGAGTTTGTCCCTGAATGACAAATTTGTCTCAAAATGGTTAAGGGACCACGACAGCTCCAAGATCACTCCAATTGTGGCAAACCGTGGAAATTTGTTCAGTTTACGATTCGCGATACGGGTTTATCAACCGCCGGAGAGGAACAGAGAACGGCAAATGTACAAAACTCTAAAGTAACATAAGCGCCGTAGCTCAGACCGAGAACTGGCCGGAAAGTAATCTCGTGATGAAATGAAACGAAATGATAGGAAAAGCATACTTGACTCAAAACGAACAAGGAATCAATCGAACCAGAAGAAATCAAAGTGGAAGTTCTAAAAATTGAATGGGGATAACGCACATGTTATTCATAGTTTGACCGGCTTGAATGTAAATCCTTCAAAAAAAAGAAGGGGCAAAAGGATCGTCTAGACCGTGGTGGATAAGAGATAAGAAAAGCATAGAGTCAGGATGAGTAGGGACAAAGCACGCGTAAAAGCGGAGGAAATCTGACAACGCACGCTTGTCACGGAGATCGAACAAAAGGCTTGAAATGTAACAAGTCGTCTCGCTCACAAAGATTAACGTACCTGGCGCTGGGCTGTCAAATTCGAGGCGAGACGCCAAGAGACCCTGCATTACGGCCTATAAAGGGAAACACCGAACCATTCCGCTTCACACGACCATTCTGGGTTCGGATTCTCGGATGCAAGGCCCTACTTTGGTGAGTTCCCGAAATCCTTCGCAATCTCATCGAGTTGAGAGGCGCTACATCCAATGGCGAGAAAGCAAAAATCCAGAATCTATTTTTTATCGCTTACTTTTTGAAAAAGAGTGCTTAATCATGGCCGATGGAGACTAGCAGGCAAGATTCATCAAGCTCACCCGTCTCCGCTGTTTAGTCTCATAGAAAAAGTGATTTTTGAAGCTTCCCAGAACATTGTAATTTAGGTAATTTCGTTTCCTGGCAGTGGCGCATGCAGGCGGCGGCATTCCACGGAAGTGACGAAATATTTAGTTAGCTTATTGGATTGTTTCAAAACGTGCTCATTACTTATGCTGCCCGTAGTTTCGGTCTAATTCAAACTCTCCGGTGTGAGAAGTGGCCTATGAAAAAAAAAAACATCATGGCCAGTAAGAGAACTAAAAAAATATGAAAGACTCACCTTACGCACGTTTGGCCGTTTAGGCGTTTGATACAACAGTTCTGGCGGTGCACTGAGCGCTTATTCATTCGTACAAATCGTCAGCACAACGTGAAGCGATCGGCAAGCGATCGGAATTCAAAAGCTTATCTCAGCGTCCCGTCGAATTCGCTGGGTCCTTATCTTTGCGTAAAGCACAGGGTCCGAATGCGTCGGAGGTTCGGGACCACGACAAATTCTATGGTCGCCGTTTCCCAAGAACTCTGAAATTCCTGGCAGAAAGTCTCGTCGACTCAATTAAACAGTTTGGGTTGGAGAGTGTACTTGGAACTTTTTCTTCCTTTTTTAACGGATTGGTGTGTGTCCGGCAGCGGTCACCGACGCGTGTCGTGCGTCCCCAGGTAACTTGCTCAGACACAGTCCAGGTCAAGATGACACGAGAGCTGGCACAATTCTAGTGCCGTGACAGGAAGGCACGACCACGTTATCAAGCGTGCTTCATCTTCAGATGGTGTGACATTTTGTGCAACTCACCAATCCTCTGCCCTTCAGTTACAACGTCGTCTCTATCGATATCTGCACCTCACCATCGCCGCCCCTCTTTGAAATTGACTCCGTCTCCAGTCACCAGCTCCAATCCTCTGACCTCGTTCTCGGCACCTCTCGACGCCAGTTGTAAGTGCGAGGCACGTCGCCAACCAGCGCCTAATATATAAAACGTTCGTGAATAGCAACGCCAAGTGCCTTGGGCCTTGGTGGGAGAAGAGTAAAGGTCGGTGTGCAATGTGACAATACCCATGATAAGCGAGCGGTTCCGACGAAAGTGACCACTGTATGTAAGAAGATAAGCGTTTGTCAAAGAAAACATATTACATTTGGCGTCCGTCAATTATTAACATGGCATGTTTTTATCCACGATGTTTTGTTGAACCGCCTAACAAATGGCAGTCAGCTGATTTACCTCCTCACCAATGTTTTTGTCCGCTTAGTGATCCGGCGTGCGCTTTCCTGTTGGCGAAACCCCCCACGACGGCATGGTGAGTGTTTACGGTCTCATCGACGAGGGTTCATACCGGGAGAGATACTGACAGTAATACTTGAATAGGTACCGCTTTTTTTTCGAACCGAACATTGGTCTTGACTTGATGTGGAACGAACTTGAAGTCGAGTATCGACGTGGGTGGCGAATATCCTGCGAGGACCTAGGATTTTATGAAGGTGTGTTTCCAGAGTTTTCACGTTTTTCTCAACGAGATTGATATTCAGAGAGTTGTAGATCTATGGAGAATTGTGGATACTGCATTTGTTTTGAGCCGAACAACAGCCTTGATTTGATGTGGAGCTTGGAGTCGAGTATCCTTGTGGGTGGCGAACATCCTGCGAGGACGTAGGTTTCTATGAAGGTGTGTTTCCATTAGAAATTCATTAATTTCTTTTGAAGTCAGTGTCCTCTACGAGAAGGTATTAATAACGGAGGAGTCGCTGTAGGTCGCTGTGATTCCTCTCACGTCTCTTCGCTGTTGCTTTGGTTGCTACTCGGGTGGGCACGACATCTGCTTATCGCAATTACGAAAATGACGCAAATCCACGCGACCAGCTCCTGCTTTCACGACGCTAGAAGGATGACGAAAGGTATAAGCGACGTTCTCTGCCCATCTATCAGTGATATTAATCTTAGCTTCTTTCTAGTTGTAGGATTAACAGTAAGTAATTTGGCGACCGAGGATGGAAGTTGAAAAACAGACATTTCATAGTACTTGAGAAGCGAAGAAGTCTCGACTGTGTTAAAATTCCGAACGACTGTAACGGCAATTCACCAACGTGTGCAGAATACGTCGTAATGAGCCATCCTGTCTTTGATATTTTCATCTTCGTCTTCTTCTGTCAAAAATCGGTGGTTCGGTGCGAGAAGCTGTCGTCATTAGTGTTGTTCACGGTAGCATTTTTCGCTTGTTTTTCAATCCATTTTTCATTTCGTTTTTCAGGAAAAATGAGACGGGAAACAAGGTCAAAAACGAGTCAAAAATTGAAAATTTCTGAAAAACAGCCTCGCGACTTGTTTTTCATGATTTTCCAGTTTTTGATCATGTTTCTCATCTCATTTTTCGGTGCTGCATTTTGAACTCCGATTTCACGGTCTCACCGACTTCCTTTCCTCCCACCATCATGCCCATCCCGTTCCACGTCCCACTACACGTCCCACTACACGTTCCACATCAACATCAAACCTAACCCACCACACCGCCATAACATGAGAGGCCCAAACCCCAAGAGAATGCACCAGGCCGTCCCGACTGACTCGATAAAGGCATCACTGCCGCCGTCCACCCAATGTGAGCCAAAACACGCGACAGTGAACAAGGGACAGCAAGGAGAAAGAAACCAGGACCAGGTACGTGACTAACCGCCATATACGGCCCCATCTAATCCCCACCACCCCTCTTGTGTTCAGGATACCTCAATGACATCCACGACGCCGTCAACGAGCAGTCGTCAGCTTCAAATCACCAACAAACATGATGACAGCGGTACACTGCTCCTGCCCGTAGTTTTGTTATAGGGCGGCCACCGCTCGTATATGGCCCAAATATGGCCCCGCTACGGTCACACCAGGCGTGTATCTTTGCTCTGTACCCCATTACTAACCCGTCTTTCCCGCAGGCAGACACTGGAGGTACTGGATGATGCTAACGGCGCTGCGGATGGTGAATAGGGAACAGTACGGGGAAGGAGATGAGGTTAACCAGGTATGTGGCCGACTACTAGCATCCATACTGCCCTCTAACTCTCGCCGCCGCTCTCGCATTCAGTATACGTCGACGACATCCACGACGCACAGGTTCATCGGCTTCAAACAACGACCGAATTCGACGACAGTCGGCACGACGCTTCTGCTACGGTATCACCAGGAGTGTGGTCTCCTCTCTGTAGCTCATTACCAATCCCTCTGTCCCTTAGTAGGCGACGGCGCAGATTGAATCACGCTGACAGCAGGCTAAGCATTCGGTATCTGAAGGAACATGCCACCTGTATATGTATATGTTGTATTAGTTCATTTGGGTATATATTAAAATTTTACTACCATTGGGGTGGATTTGACGAGGAGTAAGATCAATAAAATGACTTAGACTGAAAATCTGTTAGTCTGACTTCGCGGATAGGGACTTGTACTCGCTGGGCACTAGTCTAGAGCTGAGTTGAATGGCTGCCGCCATGCCGGACAATTCTCAAGTTCATTTTTCATCTGTTTTTGGCCTGTTTTTGCCCATTTTACGACAGGGTATGCTCATAGTAGCTGTTTTTGGCTTGTTTTTGATTTCATTTCTCGTTCGTTTTTACCGCCAACTCTTGTCTCCTGGCAGTAAAAATGGACGAAAAACAAGATCAAAAACAAGCCAAAAACAGCCCAAAAACGCTACCGTGAGCACCTATTGACCACCTAATCTTACGAAGAAGCGTTCACGCATCTCGCACAGCACGTAAGTAAGTAACGTTAACCACAAGGTGTTCATCCGGAGCGACCTTCAAGCCAGAACTCGGTCTTTCCTGCTCACCGATGTCCTCTTTTCTCCTTTTCCTCCTTTCTTTCTTTCTTCACCCTTTTCCAGGTGATTTCCATGTTTTCCAAGTCGAGCCTCGATGAATTTTCGATCACGATCACGATCACTTTTTTTGATCAATCAGCGCCGGTCGAGGTACATGCAAGGTCCAATCAGGATTCAGAAGGATTCAGGAGGATTCAGGAGTTAAATTTTGCACCTTGATTAATTTTCAGATCCGACAGATCGCCCAGCGCTCACTGAGTTTCAAGTTTGAAATTGCTTTGCGGGAGACTGCACGTGATCACCGACGCGTCTTGGGATATAAATAGGGGTTGCGGTTGTCTCTATATTTGAGACTGCTCCTTAAGATGCTTTGGCGTGTCTGTCTCAATATCAATCACAAAAGGGCGTCGTTGGAGTTTGGCACTTACTTCGATTCCTTTAGACCTGTGCTAAGCGCTCGACTTCGAATGAATTTATTTTGTCAGACGTGTCAAGAATCGAGTGCGTGTCTTTGTACTGCACAGGGGCTAAGGAAGTGCTCTACCAGTCCTTCGTTGGCAAGCCTTGGAAGCGCATCTATCAGTTGTTCGTTCAGTTCAGTTCGTATCGCATGTACGAGCAGTGGCCGGACTGCTTCGACCTCTCTAGATCTATAAGAAGATTAATATAGCAAAATACCACAGCGTATTACGGGATACTTGATTTTCTACTGCGTTGATGATGAGCCCACTACATTTTCTTCCACGTCTCTATAGACCTCCTTTTATCCTGGGGAAAGTGGACACCAGTCATGAAGCGCGCCTTGTCGATACTACTCGATAGCACCATGATCTTCCCACTCGTTGCTTGCAGCCTCGTTGCGGTCAGGAGACCCGGTAGTACCTTGTGCGTTTCGGCTCCTTGTAGTTGCTTGTGCATTATCTTTGCTTTCTCAGATAAAGTAGAGGAGGTTGTCGCCGCCACTAGACGGCGGTGCGCGAGATGTTTAGATGAATTTTGATATTGACACCGAAAAATCAAGCAGACAATTGGGGCTGGCCAGGTTAACTGTCACTTTTCGCGGATTACTGTACATATGTACATTCTGTTTGTGCCGCCTGAGAGTCTGGGTGAGTTCGCTTCTGTACTTCCAATCAACACAGGTAGGTCTACAATGTTTTGGAATAAGCTACCGTTCTGCGGTGGATCGCAATGTTTTTGAGAGCCTAAGTAACTGGGTCTGTATGACTTCGTAAAGACCTTTGGGGTGGGTTTGAAGTTTCATGTAATTTAATGGGATTAGGAAGGAGTTCCGTGAGTATGAGTCGGTGGGACATGCATGATATTTATAACTCACGTATAAGTCAAGAGATGCATGGCGAACGTACTGTACGCGTTTCAGTCTGAGACCTGAGTGAGCACTGGGAAGGGAAACGCGGTCCTGTATTTTCTGTACTTTCATACGTCTGTGAAACAAATACCTGGAGTATGAATTGTGGAAGTGCTGTGAAAGTATGCGGGTAAATCTCTTTCCCCAGGCCTAACGATGGCGATTCATGTGTACCACGAGTTTTCGGCGAGTTCGACTTTAAAAATTTGAACAAAATTTGAACGTTGAACGAGAATCAGAGACATTTCCGAGTCCGAGTCATCTCGGACGCGACGCGTCAGGTGGATCTCATCACATGACCATGTTTGTCACCGTGACCACACGCGTTTTTTCCCCACCTGTGTGACTTTGATCCTTGACTCTTGTCCTCGACGTCGTCGTCGTCGTCGTCCTCTCGTCTTGTGCCACCGTCCTATTTCTCTTTCTTGTTTTCACAGGATTCTTATCAGGACACAGGACGTTCTCACTATCTAGTCTAACCGGGTCAAACTTGGGTCGATTCCATCTACCAATACCAATACCAATCTCGAAGCACGATCTCGAGCCACACTCCCACAGGCTCAGGCTCACACAGAGCAGCACGGGCACCGCAAGCTTTAGGCAATGCCGCTGTTCTCAAATACAACATACCACCTCTGCCCATCCCTCCTCCCTACGCAGGCCACGCAGCTCGACGCACTCTTTCAGGCCAATGGAGGCACGCGCGCGGAGAATGGCGTGCATGACCCGAAGCTGACGGTGGTGATTACGGAGTCGTTGAGGTTTGAAGGGTGGGAGGTCGTCGCTGCGCGCTCGAAGGAGCAGGCGGAGGAGGCAGAGGCGGGAGAAGGGAGGGCTGCAGAAGGAGACGGAGAAGCAGGAGGAAGAAAAGAGAAGAAGGAACCTATCGCGGTCGTCACCCCGCGGTGGGTCGAGCGGAGCGCAATACTCGGGAAGCTGCAGTCGTACGTCTTCCCCTCCCCCCTTTCATGCCACCATAACTAAATGAACCCCTCATGCAGACCCTTCTTCTTCTCCCCCGACCCCGCGCTCCTCTTCTCCGGCATCGTAGCCTGCGCCGCCTCCCTCCCCGCGGCCGACCTCGAGGTGCTCTCCGCCGGAATAACCGCGCTCGGGGGCCAATGGCGCTCGGCCCTCACAACCGAAGTGACGCACCTCTTCGCCTTGTCTCCCGACTCGGCGAAGTATGCTACCGCGATGCACTATAAACACGAGACCGGGGTGAAGGTGGTGCTGCCGCACTGGTTCGACGACTGTGTGCGGCTGGGTGTGAGGGGGCTCGGGGAGGAGGTGTATGAGTGGCCTGAGGTGCGGGTGTTGAAGGGGGAGGGGTTTGGGGTTGGGATGGGCGGGGCGGGGGGTGCTCCTGCTCCAGCTGCTGCGACGCACGACAAGGGGAAGGAGAAAGACACGCCTAATAGCAGCAAGGACATCGAGACAGAGAGAGAGCGCGTGAAGCGCAACATTTACGCCACAGCCGCGCTGTTCACCCCAGCCATGGGGCGCGCCACCCCGCCCTCCGAGGCGGACATCTCGCTTGTCTCGGCTGCCTCTTTAGGGCCTGGCGTCCTTCAGCCGTCCTCCTCCAACGGCGCCGGGGGCGCTGCGAACACGACCACCGTCTCCGCACTTGGTGCCCTCCACTCCAACGCCAACGCCAACGCAAGCCTTAACACTACATCACCCACGACTGCGCGCCCCGCACAAGTCTGGTCCTCCCGCAAAGTCCTGCTAAGCCGCACCCTCCAGCTGTACGGCGCGCGGCGGGACGCGGTCCAAACTGGCGTTGAGCGGGCTGGCGGGGTCGTGCTTAGGTTCGAGGGGGATGGGGAGGAGCCTGAGGCCGTCGCTCTCCCTACATCTACTACGTCTGCAGGGGGAGGAGCGGGTGGGACTTCCAGCCCAAACTCTGCAAGTAGTCATAACAACAAGCCCGGGATATACGAACGTCTAAGCCCGCAGGAGAAGAAGAGAAGGCTGAGAGAGGCGGAGTTGGTGGGCGAGTGTGATGTGTATGTTACGAGGTGGAGGTTTGGGCGGGGGTATGTTGAGGTATGTATGCTTTGTGTCTATCTGTCTTCTTTTCTCCTCTTTGCTTGGGCTCGAGTGTGCTGTCACACTTGACCGTCGTCCTCGTCTTCTCGAGCCCATGGCTCGGGCTGGAGCGCCGGCTTTCCCTTCTTTCCCTTCTTTCCCCTCCTCGTCTCATAAAACCCCTACTGACCCGAAACCCTATCCAGGCCGTCCGCCAAAAAAAGACAATCGGCACCCTCGCCTGGCTCTTCCACGTCCACTCGACGGGCGTGTTCTCGCGGCCTGTGGACCAGCTGCTGCATTATCCAGTGCCGAAGAGGCCTATCGAGAATTTCGGAAAGCATGTACGTGTTTTATTTTTTTTTGCTCTTGGGTTCGTCTGGTCGGTGTACAGGCAGGCAAGCAAGCCCGTCTGGCGCGGCCACTGCTTGTGTGCATGCTCGTGTGCATGCTTGTGGCTTGTGGCTCGTCGCCTGCACCTCCTTTTTCCATCGTTTCTTTCCCTTTGCCCTGCCCGCTGACTGGCCTACCTTTTTTCTCCAGGTGATAACAGTAACAAACTACACGGGCGAGGCGAGGGAGTACCTCAAGAAGCTCATCACCGCCATGGGCGCGACGTTCACCCCGAGCATGTCAGGGCAGAATACGGCGCTCGTCGCTGCTTAGTGAGTGTTTTTTTCTCCCGAGTTTCTTGTTGCTGGCTGTTTTTTCATTCTATTTTTATTTATTTATTCGCTATTTTTTTCTGGCGTTTTCTCTCTCTCTTTCTGCTTCATCTTTGTCCGGCTTTTCTTTTCGTCCTTCCTTCCTTCCTTCCTCCTTCCCTCCAACCCACCTGACAAAGCGAAGCTCCATCCGATCCGAAGAATCTCGTCCTCTAGGTGTTCGGCAATCCTTGTTCTACTCGCATTCAGGACGTGATATCCTTTCCTTTTCTGGTTGGAGGAGCTTGTCGCCTGCTTGCTTGCTTGACATTCGTTCGTTCTTTTATTTTATTTTATTTTATTTTTATTTTCGTTTTTTTGGCCTCCTTTCCGCCTCCTACTCCTATTCCGTGTTCTATGCGGCGGTCTTTTTTGTGGACATCTTTCGCGCGTTTTTTGTCCTCGATTTAAACTTGCTGTCGATCATTCTCTGTGTCGCTGGTGTCTTTTGTCCCTTTTCGGCCCATTTTTTCGCAATTTAGCGCATTTTATTCCGTCAGAACCGACCTTGCTATGTTCTTCATTCTCTATCTCTTCATCATCTCGTTGCCCTTTTGCTATAGTCGTGGGCTTCGCTGCCCAGTGCACATGCCTTCCTCTTTCTTCAATCACTTTTCGATGTGGTCTGAAGACTGGCATTGTCATTTTTGTCATCGATCTTTCTCATTTGCCGGCTCCCCTTATCACCTTCTCGCTTCCTTCCTTTTATTCTTCATTTTTCGGCTTCCTTATCGCCCTTCATCACCTCGCGGACTCATGCCTGCAATTGTGGTGTCTTGTTTCATCTCCTGGCAAACTGAGCTGCCTTTCGTGTTTGTTTTCTACTTCGTCTTTCAATCTTTTTGCCTACTGGTGGAAGGGCGTAGTCAAGGGTTTTTTCTATTGGCACTTCAACTTCGAGTGTCCTTTTATTGGCAATCATAGTTTCATTTCCTTTCTGCCTTTCGTCTTTCTCTTAACGTCGTTCATTTTTGTTCCATCCGCTTCTCCATCCTCCAACGAACACGTACTAACGAACCTTCCTTTCCCACAGCATCTCTGGCACAAAAGCCACCAAAGCAATGTCATGGTCCATCCCCGTCGTCAACCACACCTGGCTCGAGGACTGCTTCGTGCAGTGGCGGAACCTCACCATGGCGCGCGAGAAATACATTGTCTTTCCCGAAGGCATCGATTTCAGCAAGATCCTCGGCGAACGAGGGGTGTTCGTGGGCGGTGTCGTTCCTCCTGCTCCTACCACCACCACCACCCCGGCCACTGGCGGCGCGGATAGTGTGTTGGTCAATGGCCAGCGCCATGGCGAGGCACTGAGAGACGGCCACGGCATGGACAGGATTGAGCTCGAGGCGGAGGAGCTTGCTGAGCTGGACGACGAGCTGGACGAGCCTGAGGCTGACGTGCACCCGCCTGAAGGGACGGATGCGAGCATGAAGGAGGTCGCAGGGCTCGTGTCGGATCCTGTGGAGACGACCATGGACCATGATTTGGATCTGGAGGTCGATCATTCTGGGTTGCATGACTTTGGGGTTGATGTGGATGTTGATATGCATTTCGCGGATGATCGTGGGCGTGCGGACGGTGGACCTGCGCCAGCTGAAGAGGAGGAGGAGATGGAAGTGGAAGTGGAAGAGGAGCGAGTTCCGTCTCCACCGAAGCCAAAGGCCAAGTCGGCGTCGCGGTCGCCTGTCAAGCCTGCTGCGACTGCTGGCAAGGCTAAAGTCAACGGAAAGGAGAAGGAGAAGGAAAAAGAGAAGGCCAAAGCGAAGGACAAGAAGAAGGCAGTGGCCTCCGACGAGTCTGATGACACCGAGAAGGAGCTCGAGCTCAAGCAGCCAGTTATTGAGCTGGAGGATAGCTCTGACGAGGAGGCTGTCAAGAGCAAGCCCAAGCCCAAGCCGAAAGCGACGTCGACGCCAAAGCCGGTCTCCAAATCGTCGCCAGTGAAGACGACGGCTAAGGCTACGCCGAAAGCCAAAGCTGCTGAACTGACTGCGGCTGCAACTACTTCAGCGAAAGCCAAGTTGAAGACGAAGGCCAAACCTATTCCAGAGCCTGAGCCCAGCTCGGAGGAGGAGGAGGATGAGGAAGTCCAGTCGCCGTCGCCGCCGCCGCAGAAGAAGAAGAAAACGACTACGACGAAAGCGACCACGATGTCTCCTTCGAAGCCGAAGTCGAAATCAAAACCCAAGCCTGCAAGGCTTCCGAGCTCCAGCATCGAGGACCCAGATGAGGACATGGAGGAGGACGAGGAGGAAGAGAAGGAGGCAACCGAAGACGAGGACGAGATGGATATCCACCAGCCCCCTACGCCGGTGCCTAAGCATAAGCTGAAGAGGAAGCTCGTTCGTCGTACTGTGACACCTGCATCAACTACTCCTACAGTTGACGACGACGAGGAAGAGGAGGAAGAGGAGGCGGAGACGACCCCTCCTGCGGTTGACGAGGAGGAAGAAGACTCGACTCCGCCGCCGCCGCCTAAGAAGCCTCTCGTACGCCGCGTCACGAAGGAGCACAAGAAGGCTGCTGATGATGATGATGACGACGACGACGACAGCGTCGTTGTTGTATCGCGCCCGCCCGCCAAACCCAAAAGTAGTGGGTCGTCTCCTGTCAAAACCTCTCCTCAGAAGCAGCCTGCTGCGTCGGCCTCCGCTGGACCGTCTACCTCTGCGGGTGGTACGCTGGCGAAGAAGATGCAGGCAAAGGGGGATGCTAGGACGAGGATAAAGAAGAAAAAGGAGGTCAAGGAGAAGCTGGTCATTCCGAGCGAGGAGGAGGAGGAGGAGGATGAAGAGGAGCCGCCGAAGAAGGTGGATAAGAAAGCGGCGCTGGCAAAGGGGCAGAACAAGAAACAGAAGGAGCTGGAAGAAAAGGAGGTGCGAGCAGCGAAAAAGTCGGCCAAGTCGAAGGCAAAGGCGAAGAAATCCCGGGATGTTGAGTTGTCTGCTGAGGAGACGGAGGATGAAGAAGAGGACGAAGAAGAGCCACCTGCCAAGAAGCCCGCTACCAAGACGAACCCCAAACAGTCGCCCAAGTCGAAGCCTGCGCCTCTTTCCAGCAAGGCCAAAGCCCAGCCATCTCCTTCGAAGGGTCGTTCGAAACCCTTGCGAGTTTATTCGACAGAGGAAGATGACGATGACGACGACGAAGAGGAAATACCTCCCCCAGAAGACTCCGACTCCGACTCTTTACCCCCTGCGCCGATGATGCCCACAAAAGCTGAAAAGCGCGCCAAGGAGAGGGCAGCAGAAAAAGAGAAGGAGGCTGCGAAGCTCTCGACGTTGAAGGCCAAGGGCAAGCCCAAGCAGGTGACCACGACAACCACAAAACCCAAAGCCAAGAAGGCCGCTACGCCTACGGATACCGAGCCAGAGGAGGAGGAAGAGAAGGAACCATCGAAAAAGGGCAGCTCGAAAGATAAGGAGAAGGAAAACAAGAAGGCGGCAGCTGCCACACCGACCAAGACAGGCCAGTCGACGCTCAAGCGTGTAGTGTCGGTCTTGTTGCCTTCTTTGACCCTTTCGCCCGCGAAGGCGGCGGCGGTCGCCAAGGACCTGGAGAAGGATCGCGTTAGTGCTAAGGCAAAGGGCAAGGGGAAGACGGTTGTCGAGGAAGACACAGAGGAGGAAGTGGAGCCCGCGGAGGCCCCTAAGCCGAAGGCGAAAACGAAGAAAGGAAAGGCAGCGGAGGAGAAGGAAAAGGAAACGCCTAAGCCATCGACGAGTGCCAAAACCTCGAGTTCCAAACCCAAGGCCCAGCCCAAGTCGAAAACCATCACTAAACGCGTTCCAGACACTCCTGAATCCGAAGATGAAGACGAGGAAGAAGAGGTCAACGCCATCGTCAGCCCACGCGCCGCCCGTGCTCTGGTTCGTACGGAGAGCGTCAAAGCTGTAGCTGGTCAAGCCCAAGTTAGCCCGTCCAAGGCAGCCGCAGCCTCCGCATCGATATCAGCTGCAATGAAAGGGAAGAAAGCTGCATCGAAAAACATCGCCAACGCCGGTCCGTCCACCGCGACCAAGAACACACCCAGTGCAGTTGCTGGTCCATCGATGTCCAAAGCACCAACGATCAGTGCAAAACCCAAATCCAAGCCCAGAAGGGTTGACGACGACGGAACGCCGATGGAGGTCGATGGGGCTAACAACGCCTCTGGATCCACTGCCCAGCCTCGAAGAAATGCTGCTGCTAAAGCCACCCAGCGGCTGCATGAGACGATCATGCCTGACGTCCTGCAGTACGAAGCGCAGCTGAAGAAGGCGCGGAGAGGGTCGAGTACAGCCTTTGCTATGGAGGGTGATGAAATCAAGGAGCGGGATGGAGAGAAGAAAAAGAAGCGGGCTGGAAGTGAGGTCGACGACGAAGAGGGCGAAGATGGCAATGCAGCCAAGCCACAGAAGAAGAAGAGGCGGGTCAGTTTGAGCGATGGAGAGGATGAGGAGGTCGTTGTAGTCAAGAAACCTGCGAAGGCTAAAGGCAAGCAGAAGGCAGCTCCTGCGGACGAGGACGACAATATGGACGTTGACGATGTTGCCAAGACGTGCGTACTCCCTGGGCTGTCATAGTGCTCTTGCTGATCGTAGGTCTAGTGGTGCCGGCATTGTCATTATGACGACTCAAGTGACTCTTAGTGAGGATGTCGTCAAGGTCGGTTCTATTTGGTTTCTTATCCTCTAATACTTACGATCTCGTCTACAGGCTCTAACCAAGCTCGGAGTCAAGATCACGACGAGGCCTAACGAATGCACACACCTCGTCGCTGCTCACGTCGTGAGAACGGAGAAGTTCCTGTGTGCTCTCGCCTCAAGGGCTCCTTATATCGTCACCGATAAGTGGGCGATAATGAGTGCTGGGGCTAAGCGAATTTTACGTGCGTGATCTCTAATACAACTGCGAAGACTAGACTGACACTAGAACCAACTTTTTCCAGCTGAAAAAGATTTTGCGCTGAGAGACCCGTTGGGAGAAGAGAAATACAGGGTCAAGCTCGCCGACTCGCTCAAACGCGCCAAGGAGCACCAGGGGAAGCTGTTAGCGGGCCATACGTTCTACGTCACACCCAGGGTGCCGGTCGACGCGAAGCTGCTGAAGAACGTCGTTGTGGCTTGTGGTGGGCAGGTACGTCATTTCCTTTATTTTCAATGATCTCGTTTGACCGAGGTTCGTGGTTGCTTTTTCTCTATCTAGGTTACTACGCAGACACCGACTGTGCGCATCATCAACGCTGCGCCCGCCATGCGGCATGTTATATCTTGCAAAGAGGATATCGCGATCTGGCGCCCTCTGGCGACGCAGGGGTTCAAGGTATACTCGCAGGAGCTTTTGCTGACTGGTGCTTTGCACCAGAAGATGGAGTGGGATAGGGAAGATTTTGTGGTTCCGGCTTGATCTTGACACCTGAAGTTTTTGAAATTACTAAGTTATGTATTTTGTTAGCGCTTGGCCTGAATATCTATCTATCGATTTACTGCTTATATTCATCTTTTAAAGGATTACAGAAGGGCGGGCCTCACGAATACCTGTTACTTATATGACAAAAGGGAAGGTAAACGTGTGACCAAAGCTCTACGATTCTGTCGGCCGGCATCATCAGATGGGAAAAGAATTTGATTTTGTTTTGTTTAGTCTTTTCCTGTCTTTTCCTCCCACTGCTCTCAGAGGAAGTCTTCTCGCTTACTTTTGCTCCAATCTTCGGTCATTCATGGCAAACCTAATCATTCTCAAATCAAGTAATGGATTCCTGACGTATGCAAGGACGTGGAATCTAGCCATCGCTGGGACATCATCTGCCGACGGGCCTGACGACTTCCTCGTTACAATATGAAGGAAGAGACAAGTGAACCGGATCTCATGTCCCGTTAATATGGCGCAAGGGCTGAACACACTATGACTTCACCTTCTCAGAAGTGTCAATATTCCTGGAATTCTCGCGACCTCGGCCTTGGGTGCCATCTTCTGGTGGAGAGGTATCCCCTGACATCTTTCGAGAAAAGTCAGCTGGGTGCTGCGTTTCTTGATCCCCGTTTTTGTCATTAAATTTCTCGAGGCTCTGTGATTGACGTCAATCTACTAGGATCACGACGTTCATCCTGAAATTGCACGATCGTCGTTTGAAACTATCGAGCAGGTCATAGAATCAATTTCTCAATGAGACGTTTGAGCTCAATCTCTCTGTGAGCGATTCTTTGCGCAGGCTGCGTCACCTTCTCTAACAGACTATGCAGTATACGGGACCACCACATCATTTGACTTCTGTTCACAGGAAAATGCTTTTATTAACTTGACGCTGAGACGCTTTCACCGACTCTTGGAACTGCTTGGGAGAACTGCAGCCCTCAAGCCAAAGATGGCGGCCACCCTCTTAGGGATGAGCATTCTTTTCACCCACGAGTGCTTCAGTTAGGGAGATTGTAAAGCCATGGGGTCCTCGTGTAACTCGCCAATTCATGCAAAGGCTAGAACTTCATTGAGCCTACTGCTCGGGCCTTCTGGGAATTGTGGTTTTAACCCCCCGGATATTGGGCGACTGGTGGGTATAAATGCCTCGAAAATCCACTTCAGTTTCTTCGTCAGAAGGAAATCCACCTTCCCCAGAATAATGCGTGGTCCAATCCTCCTTTCTTCATTACTAGCCTCAGTCGGCGTTGCCTTTGGCGCTGCCCCTCAATGGGAATTTGTCCAGAATGGAACGACTGGCGTGCTCGCTTTGGAAGCAATCGTCGTTTCTCCCACCCTGGCTATCTTCTTCAACAGAGCCAGTAACGATCCGTTGATGATCAACGGTCATTCCGCGTGGGGTGCACTTTGGAACTTTGAGACCAATACAGCATCGCCTTTGAATCTTATCACTGACTCTTTCTGTGGCTCGGGCGGATTTTTAAGCAATGGAACTATGGTAAGCCTCGTGCTTTCTGCGCTTCCATGATCTGAAGCAGGCCTTTACTATAGGTTAGTCTTGGCGGAAACATTCCGTTAGCTATAACGCCAGCTCTAGATGGCCGAATGGGCATCAGACTCTTTGAACCTTGCGACGACCCCAACGGCCTAGGATGCGCCATCTTCGAGGATCCAACGAACCTTCATCTGGCTGAGACACGATGGTACACCTCTTCAATACGTATTTCAGACGGCTCTCTTGTACGTTATCAGCTCTTTCATCAGGAAAACACTTTCTTAATATTTTATAACAGATGATTGTCGGTGGTATACACGAATCAACTCCTTTCTACAATACCGATCCGGTAAACAGCATTGAATTTTTCCCACCGAAGGATGGCGGCGTTCCTCGCCCATCAGCATTCCTCGAGAGGACTCTCCCAGCAAACCTCTTCCCTCGGTAAATCCATCATCTTAGCACGTAGACCCCATTGATTTTGATACTTCTTCTCCAGAGTCTTCGCACTTCCGGATGGCACAGTCCTGATGATCGCAAACAACCAAACCATCATATATGACATCGAGAAAAACACTGAAACAGTCCTGCCAGAAATTCCAAACGGTGTCCGCGTATCGAACCCCTTCGACGGTACGGCCACCCTGCTCCCTCTGTCTCCTCCAGATTTTACACCGGAAGTCCTTGTCTGCGGCGGCAGCACAGCGAATGATCAGACACCGTCTGCTCAACTTACTTCCCAAGATCCAGCCTCGGACCAGTGCAGTCGGCTTACCCTCACTCCTGCTGGTATCAAGAAGGGGTGGCAGGTCGAACATCTGCTTGAGGGTCGAATAATGCCAGAAATGATCCTCCTCCCTAACGGACAAGTTCTCATCACGAATGGCGCTGGGACTGGGTATCCGGCTATTAACTCTGTAGCTGACGCTATCGACGCTGCGTCAAACGCAGACCATCCAGTGTAAGTGTGGACTGCTCTAGTTGTTGGGCGTCGCTTATTCTCTAATCTAGGTTCACTCCGTCACTTTACACTCCTGACGCCCCGCTTGGAAAGCGAATTAGCAACCAAGGACTTCCCACAACGAATATTCCACGATTGTACCACTCCTCAGCGACTTTGACACCATCTGGGTACGTCACTTTCGCAACCCAGCTGGTTGTCTGCTAATGTGGACCCACTTTTAATAGAAACATCATGATTGCTGGTTCGAATCCGAACACTCTTGTCGTCAATACAACCACATTCCATACGTAGGTTGTCCAGTTTTTTTCTTGTAAACACCTATTGAGAATATACTCTGAAGTGAATTCCGGGTTGAATTCTTGAACCCGCCGTTTATGTCGGCTGCTCGTCCCCAGTTACTAAAGGTCCAAAACAAGATAGCGTTCAACGAACAATTCCAGATCCAGGTTTCCATTCCAAAGAACCTCAAAGCGTCTTCCGTACAACGTGAGTTTTTATCCGTTCAAGCCTGCTGGGTCTTAACAATCTTGGGTCCTTGTAGTCGCCTTCATGGACCTTGGGTTTTCTTCCCATGCCTTCCACTCGTCGCAACGTCTCGTCTTTGCGGACACCAAACTTTCTGCGGATCGAAAGACTCTCACTGTAAGAAGCCCACCCAACAACAGAGTCTTCCCACCTGGACCTGGTATTTGCTACTTGTCTTCATCTTTCCTGAACGCTATTAATGTTTGACTTTTTACCAGCTTTCTTGTTCTTGACCATCGACGGTGTGACGAGCGCAGGAACTCGGATCTTACTAGGAAACGGGCTTCCTCCTCCTGTCCGCGATCAAGGTATCAGAATTTAGACGGCTAGTCTTGTTTGTATACAGTAAAGATTGATCAGAATGGAATTTCGTGACTGGTAAACGCGTCGCGTCCAATCATGTGATTAAGGTCACGCGTTCTGATAAAGGCATCAAGACGCCGTGCCACTTCCTCTCACTTTCTTTGCCACTGACTTATAACACCTGACTTTCACCGTTCAGCATTTGATACCAGGATCATCTACGAGTTAACGCGAAATGCTGTGAGGGCCGGGTTTATTTTCTGACAGAAGACAATCACATTATTTACTATTCATAGCAGTCCAAGGTTACCAATGACGCCCGATGTGCTATTGGACGAGCTCTCTCCTGGCGACCTTTATCGGTATTCTTGGACATGTAAAGGGGCCAGAAACACGGTTTCATCCTATGCTCGGTGCATTTTCAACATCCAAAATGTCCTTAAACGTTATTTTACCTCGAATCAAATTTCGTGAACTAAGTACAATCTGCCACTGGGATGTTCATATCAGGGTCAACCGCGTTGCAGTTCATGGCGCGCGAGGTATACCCTGAATCGAACCTGGATCTATACCTCGAACATCGCTTCCGCAAGCCCATTGCTATCTGGCTTCAGAGCATCGGGTACAACTTGTTTCTCCATCAGACTAAGAAAGGTCGTAAGCTCAATTTCGAGCAAACGATAGCTGGATACTACGACCCCGATGACGATGATTTAACTCCTTGGAAAGATATTCATTTTAATGATGCAAAGGAGAAAGATGGTTACTTCGGCGCAAAGATGGTATTGAACTTTGAACGGCTCAATCCGTACCGCAATATTCAGCTAGTCACTTCATTGCAGTCGCCTCTGGAGATAGTTTTGAACTATCATTCGAGTAAGTGATCTTTGCATCGTCTTTCCTTCGGGCACTAACTTTTTCTTAATCTTTAGCATGTGTCATGAACATAATCACACACGAAAAGGCTTATTCATTTTACCCTCGCGCGACGTTCGACCAGCGCCTCTCGTTGATGTACCTTGAACCCGACACTGTACAACGGAAAGAGGCTTTCAAAAAATATTCTAGTCGTGGATGGCAAATAGTCGACACCGAGGACCTTCCGAAAAAAGATATTTTTAGCTCCTTTCCACCTGGTCATCGCTTTGTGGGGGACTCAAAATGCTGGACGCTTCCCATTCTTCCTGAGCTCGCTCTTCCGAATAGTACCATAGATGCAAATTATTGGGCTCTCGTGTACGACTGGCCAGATTTGCAGATGGAGTATAGGCTTTTGTCCTCAACTCGACTTCGCTTCAGCTATCTTGTTATGGACGAACCCCTTCAAAACCACACATCGCGAACTATCAATGGATTAGTGCAAAATAACAAAAAGTCGAAGTTAGTATCCCTACTATCTTTGAAATTTTAAAACTCATATTTTTTTCGCAGAGATTTCGAGGGGCAGTTCCGAACGGCGATTAGGCATTATCTTGAAGCTCTTCCGCCACCAGCTCCATATGTAGAGACGGACGAAGAAGACGAAGATGAGCAGGATGATGAAACTGACGAAGAAGAGTAAAGCTACAAAGATATAGCCAATAGTCTACATGTCCTGGCTCAAAGCCTCGAATTTGAACGAGGTAGGGTCCAGCGGGATGGCATGTAGCAATAGTTGGATTACTCGACTGACCGTGTAGATTTAGAATTAATCTCTTTTAAAATATTGATCATTTGATTATTTGCTGGAAGCACTGCCCAAGGTTCTTGAGACCGCAATGCGCTTCGTGTCTCATACTTCTCTGAACGCCTATTATGCACAACTTTATCAGTTTGAAAATAAGATAAAAAGATTTTGTATTTGAGCTGATGCTTTCTTTCTTGCTACATATCTAAGGTATATATACAAATCCCCAATGCCGAAAATGAAACTATTTTACAAACCTACTGCGGCCTTCAACTTGGGGAAGTTTGGTGTCCCGAGACCGGTGACGGGATCCCATCCTGCCTTAGCTGGGAATCCGTTGGTGTTGCATCCCGGGTTGTCACCTATAGTAACATAGTCAATATAGGGAGAATTGGTCGTCGACATCAAACACGTACCAGTGGTAATATCATTGAGCGCAGCTTGACCGGCAGCGGAGTAGAGGAAGGGGTTCAAGAAACCGAGACGTGCTTTTCCAGCAGCGATCAGCTGGTCATTCAACAAAGCAATGACGCTCGCAAAGATCGGACTCGAGCAGCTGGTCCCAGCCACAGCCTCAGTCTTGCCCGAAACGACGATCTGCACGTTCTGGCCTTGGGCAGAAACATCAGGGAACGCACGTCCCGAGGTATTGAATTTGCCAGAGTTGGTCGAGCCCAGAGCGGTGAGGTAGGAAGACACAGCGGCGGACTGGTAGGATGGCTGGCCGAAGAAGTTGGAGAAACCGCCTGATGAGAAGGTCGCGGCGGTTTCTGTGGGGTTGCCAGTCGTCGCGCCGACGGAGGTCATGAATGGGCAGCCGGATGGGAAGGTGGGGACGAAGTTCCTGCAGGAAGCGGATTGGGAGCCGGAGACGCCGCCGTCTCCTGAGGCGAATAGGATGGAGGTTCCGCGAGCGCCGAGCTGGGCGTAGGCATTGCACAAAGAGCTGGTTTTTATTTTATTAGCTAAGACCTATAATCGTGGACGGTTAAATTACTTACTTGGCTAGACTGCGAGAAATGGTGTTCTCGTTTTGTCCATAGGAGGTAGTCAAGACACTTGGAGGGTTCGATTGTCCAAGGAGGAAGTTGATGATATCGAGGAAGCCTTCAAGAGCACCGTCCTGGAAGTTATTGCCGACGGAGATGAAGACGTTGGGTACCAGAGAGGCAATTCCAACAGTGTACTGGATGTCCAAATTGGCCTCGATACCGACTGGGGACGCAGGGTTCGAGCCTCCGTCCAGGGTTTCGAGGGAGAAGGTGGTCGTGCTTGGGATATCGGGTCGGTTGGCTTTCAAGAAGGTTGTGAGATCCGCCTTGTTAGCGAACTGCTGGATGAATCCAGAGACGCCAAGGACGTTGGAGGACTGCGTTGCGGCTGTGGTGGGGATGCCGTATAGGGCCTCGAGACACGCGGGGGTAACGGCGGTCGCACACGTCTGGGCGGCGCGTTCATCGAGCTCTCGTGATTCAGCTGGGGCTTGGGGGACAGACACGAAGGGGAGGTGAACGAATGGGTTGTCGAATCTTTATATTTTATGTCAGTGTCATATGCAACGAATAAACTGCCACTCTTACGTTGTGGTTGGATGTACGACGTCGATGTGATTCTGCAAGACAGCAGGTACAGAGTAAGAGAGTGTCCGGGTGAACTGTTTTCCTGTTTCTGTATGTTGGAATACTTGGAATTTGGCGGCGAGGAGAGTGTTCGCTTTGCTAATCGGAACGGAGAATTCGAGCCAGTCGCCAGCTGGTGAAACGGCTTTGGCGGTGATATCGTTGCTCGAAAGCCATTCGTTGACAAGGGAAACGGTGTCGGCTGGTGGGGCGACGAAGGCTTCTACCTAGATAATTGGTCAACACTCAGCGACGGATAATCGTGTTGGATAAATACCTGTTCTTTCGTCAAATGTTGGCCGTACAATGCGTTTCCTGGAGTGCTGACAGCCATCAAGGCGTCCTGAAGGCCGGCGATATTCGTCTGGTGAAGAGCGATGCGAAGTTTGATGGTTTGGTCGGACGAGGCAGCACCTTGCTGGACAAAGCCATCGGGGGCGCCAGTACGAGAGTCATGGACGACCATGCTCAAGAACGACGGGCTGGCAAGAGCCGTGGCCACGAGGGCGGCGAGGTAGACGAACCGTGAAAGCATTGCGACGCACAACGGGTGAACGAATAATACAAACTCGAGTCCGGATCTCTTTTTAAGCCCCAGCCTACATCGAGCAACGCATGGGTCTTTCCTGTTGATGAGAAATGTTCGTATGCTTTCTGATATCTGGTGGAGGATTCACGAGTTTCCAGCACATCGGGAACATATGGAATATCTCGAGAGATGGTATTTTAGAACTGCCAGCCGCGAGGGCGATGACCTTGACATACGAATCTTTTGATCAGTTCCCTTGACCCCAAAACAGTGAAGATAAGCAACCTACCCGAAAGACGGATCGTTCCTCGATGAACTGGAACGCATGGCGAGGTTATCTTTGTAATTGCTAGGGAAGCGAGTCCTGGGACTAGAATTCATTCTGTTGCTAGTTCGATTTCTGTAGTTGATATCTAAGAATAGTAGGTGGTGTTCTTGGCATCCCAACTTGTAAGGACATTCGGGCAGATGACGAGAAGGAAATGCGCTGGCGCATCAGGTTCGCAAGGGCATTCAAGGCGGCTAGGACGGCTCCCGACGGCTAGACAGCCGTTGACGAAGGAGTCGATGAATTAGGAGACAGCAAGGAGCTATTAAAGGAGTATTTACCTTAATTTAGGCGTACGGCGTGCAGCCATTTTTTATGTCGGCATGCGCTGTTGTGCCTATTTTTAACGTTTCCCCAAGGTTATTCATAGCCTTGGGAAGTCCTCGTCTGTCCTCGTGCTAGCACTTTCAGGTGATAGGTTTCTTAAACCCAGTGTCCTTAATTTGTTCTAGCGGAAAGGGTAGGAGCGACTGACTCAACTTCAGTGCATGCCAGTACCACATTTCTTATCTATGTCTTCCTGTAATCCTCGAAGTTCGATCCCAGACATTGTCAAAGTGTGACGTTCACATTCCTGCAACAAAAGTAGTGGTGAGATCAACAAGTAAGATGGATCAGAGAGAGGCAGTTCAGCAAGGTCAGTATGTGGGCAAAGATGTAGTGAAATGGCCGCCACGGCGACGAAGATATCAATGAGTTACAACTTACACTCATAGGCGTTGAGAGGGTAGCAGATATAGAGGATAAACAAAACGAAAAGTCAAATCCGACCTAGAAATTTTTACTATGCTTCCATTAAATGATTATAACACGACCGAGATATCTCGTAATGTCAACGCACCAACAGGACATGTTTTCAAAATCGAAGACCGTCCTCCGTCGGAATCACACCCCATGCCCTGCCGGGTCAAAATGAACCGTGTTCGTCCTCGAGCCCATCTCAAACCCGCCTCCCCCGAATTTCCCGCGGCCACCCGGTCCCAACGAGCCCGTATACCCAGGGGGCATGGGATAACGCACAGCCCCGACGCCGTGTATGTGGTACTGCTCGCCTACAACTTCCTTCACTGCCAACATGAGGTGGTCAAGGCGGGTGATGAAGCTGAAGGCGGTTGAGATGCCGACGGAGAACATCCTGCACGGAAGGAGAGAATTCTGTCAGCCCAGGGTACGCATAGATAAGATGTAGGAAAAGAATAAAAATAGAGCTGAAAATCAAATTCACAACGCACATATACTGTTCGTCTCTCAGCGTATTAATAGACAGCGTTCTCGGCAAGCCATAATCTTCTTCCGAGTCCTTGTGTATGACATCGAGACCATGGTACTTGAGCATGAAGCGGTCGATCAAAGGACATGGCGTAATCTGCGGTAACGGACATCCTGTCCGTAGCGAGAATGATATCATGGCTTTGATTTAAAACAGAATTCCGTTGGAACGACATCAGCTACAAAAAAAAAAAATCACTTACAGATCACTGCGAGAACGTCACCCTGAAAGCCCGGGTCCATGAACCTCGTCCTCTTCAGGAAGGCACGCGACCACGAAGGCTCGAGATGTTCGAGTACTGACATTAAGTGCGAAAGCGAGAACGAAAGACCACTAGGACAGAATGTTGAGTAATCGGCCGTGGAGAAAACACAAAGCGAACAGACATCTGCAAGTCGACAATCTTTTGATACCTATCGGCAGGCCAACGGCCCTTCAACGAAAACTGTAAGATGGCAGGAAATCAGTTTATGCAGGCAGCAGATTGATACGAAAGCCAATTTCACCTCGTAAACAACGTTCGTCCTCAGCATAGTCGCTTTCGCCAACTTGTTCCGCACGGCGAATAGACATGAGATGATCTCCTGAATTTCGGATTTATGCTTGGTGTTGGCAAACGACAGAATGGCGCAGTATACGTTCCCGACTTCAGAGGCTGTTGTTGCCAATAGTTTACGCTGATAGCACCGAATGGTCGTGGATGGAGGAAGAAGGGAAACGATGCTGCAATGGCCGTGTTAGATGAGTCGGAATAGGTACAAAGTCTTGGGCAGCTTACAAGGCAGCTGCGACTCCACAGGTTACGAGCACGAAACGTTTCTGTGCGAACAGTATAAGCAAAAGCTCAAGCAATAAGCAGTAGAACGTACCCAAGCCACTGACCAGCCGAACCCAATATTTCCAGGCAGTCGTAGGTGTACATCTTGATAGGAATACCCGATAACCTTTATTGAACAAAGGATCAGACAAGAGATAGCACGATTATAGGATGAGATACATACAAGTATCGACGTGACAAACAGAATAATATTGCGCATCGGCGCAATCGGCCAGTACAATCTTGCGAAAAAGAAAAACGGGTAGCAAACAGCACAGACGGTCGCGAGACCGTATGCGTTCCCTTGGCTGGAGCCGCAAGATATGTACCTTTTGTAATATATGTATGTTGGTTCAAAGAAACGAAGCAAGGGTGAAAAAAAGAGGCTCACCACATAAGCATACCCAAGATCGCGCCGAAAAACGTGCTGATGATCCTGGCTGATAGACCGAAGGCAGTGTCGCCCCGAAAGCGTCCAAGCGTTAATTGGCCCATGAATCTGCGGGCTCCGTCAAGGCGAGAAAGTCAGAGATACAACAGAAAGGACTTACATGGCCCAAACGAACCGATTTACTGATCACCAAGAACATCAATTTCAAAGCACAATTCAACGACATAGGTCTTCACTCACCATAAGCAAACTTCGCAGTACTCGAGAGCAAACTCGGTATGGAAAGTATAACCGTCAACAGCCCAGCTTTCATCCCAAAAATAGCATTTCCCGAAACGAGTCCGGCCAAGAAATGGTGCAGCCCTCTCAAGAACGACTCGAACATGTTCCTCGGCGGCAGCGCGTCCGGATCCCTTCGTCGTGGAAGTCCAAGATCGGTAGCAGAGTCGACGGGGAACGCAGGCCCGGTCGTCCGCGAGGGCATCGAGGGGTCCCCGGACCCAGTGTGCACTGACGAGGCGTCAGAGGGTGGAGCTCGATCTCGATTGATTCCTTGGATGATATCTGAGATTATGAAGAATTAGAAGAATCTGGATTAAAATTAAAAATCAAAGGAGACGAACCAGGATCATCATCTCCTTCGTCAAAGTCTTCTCCCGACTCAGGGACTGCGGAGGAGTTCCACCTGAAGCTTTGGACTGGTGTCCAGAGCCGGTATTCAAGGCGTTCTTCCTCTAGTTTGATGATCTGGTCAAGCTGCGATAGAAAAATGGAAAAGTGAATGGAAGAAGAAAAGAAGAACGCAAGAGAAAAACACACCATCTCGAGAATAATAGAAGCGATCTGCATCAAGTTATATTGATAGATATAGCAGTGGAATAAATAGCGATGCGCAGGCACCACGTATTCGCGCCCTGGCTCTCCTTCTCCGTCCCTCTCTTTTGAAAAATAGCTGCTTGCATCTGCGGCCAACTTCCACTGGTCAGGTGAAGCCTCCGGTTCTTGTGCGACCTCGCCCGGTGAAGCGGGGTGGCCTTTTGAGTCATCGAACAGATTTCGATAAGGTTCCAATACTGCGTGTCTGAGGGTGGATGGGAAGAAAGAGATAAGCCAAGCGTTCTACGTGGCAGTTGGAGTTGGAAAGAGGACCAAGCCGAAATAGGACAGGAAAATAAAACCCGGTCCGCTGACCACATGTGGCGAAAAAAAAAAAACACACCTTCCAAACTGTCTGAACGCATCCAGGGCGTCTTTAATCTGCGTCCGGATTTCTCTGAGCTTTTCCATTCTTTCCTCTCTTTTTATTCTCTCCTCTCTGCGCTTATTTTGTCCTTGACCGAGGCGCTCTAGCATTTTCAATATCCGAGGGTGTTTTGGGTTTGGCTCGTCTGGATTGGATGGGAGGAGGCCGATGTGGGCAAAAAATTCTGGTAGCCGCGCTTCTCGAACGGTGGAGAGCCACTCGTTGACGGTGGTCATTCCGAGGGTACATTGTTCCAGTAGAGCGTCGCAACTGGAATGTAGTTGAATCAGTCAGAGACCGAGAAATGCAACACGAAACCAACGATTCATCGCCAGTTTTGAAAGTAAAAAAAATTCTGAGACACACCTCTCATTTAAGAGCGACCCAGTCCTCTCGTTGAACTCCTCCTCGTTCGGATCCCAAAGCCTAGTAGCCTCCAAGTTCAAATACCGCTGCGACTCAAAGGTGCCCACAGCCTGCTCAGGTTTCTTCGCCCTTGCTCGCGCCAAAGTCAGCAGCGAAGAATGAAGAAGGTGGCCGTGGTGGTGGTGGTGGTGATCGTGGTGGTTATGATGCACGTCCTCATAATCGTGCTCCCTCTGTTCGACCAAACTCTGACTCTGAGGAGTGCTATGCAGCTGCATATGCGATGGTGTCGTCGAGTATGCATACGCATACGCATTCGGGTGCCTATTCTGCGCAGCCGGGTGCCCATTCCGCCTTGTCGAAACAGGCGTCAGCGGAATAGTGTTCGTCATATCCCCATTATGACTTCCACCATTCCGCTCAACCGACGGCGCTCTCGACGTCGTCCGCGACAGCATAACTTTTGGCGTCCCCGGCGCAGTGTTCAGCGGCGTCACACTAGCACCCGCCGTCACCGGGAACCTCTCCCTCTCCGGATTCACCAACGTAAAAAACACCGCTAGTCCGTCCGCCCGCCCCGCGAGCCTTCTCAGCATCCCTTGGAACGTTGTAAAATCCTCAGGGCAAAACCTCCCATAAATCAAGTCGCTCTTCAACAGACGCCCGGCAGCAGCTAGACCGCTCAACGCCGACTCGCATGCCTTGGTGCCTTTTATCACCAAGGCATACTGCTCCGTAAATTCTGGAGAACTCGGGGACGTCGCGAGCAGCTTGCGGTGGTCTTCGAATATCGAGAGGTGAGGCGCGAGGGCGCATTCGAGCCGTGATGTGAAGAGAGAGGATATTGTTGATGGGAAGATGAGAATGGACCCGAGGAGTGAGAGGGCGCTGTGTAGAGAGAGAGGTATGAGGATGGATCGCCCGACGAGGTAGAACGGGAATGGGAAGAGTATTGAGGTCGTCATGCAAATGTCTGTTTTTCGTCAGAGGGAGGAGTGTCCGAAAGGAGTAGACTCGTACCAATACAGATACACGCTAGGACGCATGCAAACAGATAAGGACCCGGTCCTTGTTTCGCTCTGAACCAAAGAATGACCGCGGTTCCGAAAAAGATGAAAATGGCGGTGATGACCGCTGGAGCAGCCTCGATGTACTGCCCGCTGATTGCTTGAGGAAAGGTCACCGTTGTATCGTGGTGATTTCGCGCCAAGTGGGCCAGAAAAATGCCGAGGCAACACCATCTACCGTTCATGAGACAAATGCGGAGGATAGGACTGTACCGACTCACGCCCATGCTAAGCTCGTCAACAGTAGGATCAAAAACTCCCGCTCAGCGACGGCCATAAATGGATCGCTTGGCGGGGACAAAAACCCAGCTGCAGTGAAGAAATAGTTGTCAGATTACGTCCCATTTTCTTCTCGAAACAAACTCACCAATGATGATCAAAAAGCCCGCTTGACCCATCATACGCATAACCGCTGGAATCAAGAACAAAACCGTCGAGACCCAGGTCACCACCGCACACCGAATTACCGGCTTGATTTTGCCCGACGCCAAATTTTGCGGTATCCACGCGAAACGAACAGAGAGGTACGAGACCGTCGATACCAACCACTTCGGTGTCGATCGATGCTTCGAGGTCGAAGAACACGAAGAGGTTAACGATTCTGCATCTGGCTGTGCGATCTTCACCGTCTTGCTCGAGCCGCTGGGTGGGATTGAGATCCCATTTTCTTCTGGGCCTCGCGAAACCGGGCTTGCTTGGGATATCGCGCTGTTGTCGAGATCAGAGCGGTAATATATAGGAACTTGTGTCGAATTTCCCGACATCGTCCAAGGGGAGCGCTTTCGCGATGTATATCTGTTTCCAGGTCGAGACGCGGACAAAGGGGAAGTGGTTAAGGTGTCGGGCTTCCGCCTGTGATCATGACATCACTTTTGTGTTCTGTTCTAAAATAGTAGCAGATTAGATTAGATACCCCTGACGATCTCCTCAGAAACTTCACTGGTCTCTTCATTTGCTCAAGGATGTGGGCCGGAAAATCTGAAAAACAGGTGAGAGAAGCTTCACACAGAGTATTGGCTGAAATAAGTTTGGTTGCAAAGTCAGGAATAGCATCGCTAACACACTAAAATACAATTACCAAAACGGGTCGACCAAGGAGGAAAAGTAAAGTGAAGTCGGGCAAGACCAAAATATTTCAGATTAACCATCACGAATTTTGACGTTTTCCTGTGATACATGGATTGGCATGAAAGCTATTGTTGGAGACGGCAGATATGCTGGGCACGACACGAAGGAGGAGCAAGGAGCAATGATGATTTGGTGGCTGATGATCGAACTGTACAGTACCTGATGTGATCCGCTTCGTAATCTAATCTAATCTGAGTAACGATCGACTCATTTCATCGTAAGCCTTGACTGTAGGACCTTAGCGTAGACGTCAATCAAGTAGCCAAAGGGGCCGGTGTATCGACACTCGTAGCTTCAACTGTGTGGTCCCACAGCAATTTCTGAGCCCCTTCTGTCGCAGGAAACTTCTTTAATCCGATATCGTTGCCTTTTGGATCGAATCTGTTCATCCCCTGTTTCGCGTTGAGCAGCGCGAAGAGCATGTATTCTGCACAATCCCGTTGGGGCGTGGTCAAAAGCCAGAGAAGGGGGAGGATGGGTATAACCAGTATCCTTGTAATAATGGATTTATTGCTGATGGTACCTGTGTAGACGGAGCCGGGGTATATGTGTGAAAAGGCAATTTCTGGGTTCCGAGAGGCAAATTCCTGTTTACGAAAGATAGTAAGTCGTTGATTAAAGGAGAGGAAGATTGACAAAACGCACGGAAACCATGAGATCGTTATACGACACACTCTGGGACATCGCTTTAAGCCCTTTATACGTCGTCTTGAGCCCGAGATCGTCCACGTCAATTTCTGGGGCTAGACCCGCACCAAGAACGGTCATCACGCTAGCCAGCTCACCCTGGTCGTGTGCAGCTTGAAGCAACGGGAGGAGATCGTTCGTCAACGCCCAACGAGCATAGTAACGCGTCGCAAGCTTCTCATCAATGCCCTCTTCTGTCTCCTTCCTCGCTCCAAACCCGACTTCGGAGGCGCAGTGCACCAGGAAGTTGACTTTCGTGAGTCGCTCATTAAAGTCCTTCGCCATAGCGTGCACATTCTTCATCAACGTCAGATCGCATTGGACGAACTCGTACGTAGAGTCGCTGGATGTTTTTGGAAGCGCCGCGATGATTGACTCAGCTGCCGCTCGGTTCCGCCCTATGATGATGATATGCACCCTCCCTCGTAGGTAGCGTGCCAAAGCTTCGGCCATTGATTGTCCGATGCCTGCTGTCGCTCCGGTGATGACCATGACGGGGACATAGGATGGGTTGAAGGATGAGTTCGAATTTCGAGAGTCGAGCAACGTAGGCATGGTTGCGATAGTGTGGAGGTGTGAAGCAAACGATATGGTCCTCGTTTATATATGTCACCGGCAACCCACCCGAGATCGTTTCGTAAGGTATCATTCGCGGCTCCGGGATATTGACTCAAAGGGTTCCAGGGAGGCCTAGTGTCTGTTCGTCATTGAAGAATATTGCCAACGAAGTGTTCTGAGATTTCTGCAGACTGAAATAGTACTTTTTCTTTCCTTCATCAATGCATTGTAAATAAAGGTCTGATTTGCGATGCAATCTTCCCCAAGAAATGTGGATCTCAACGGGGAGGAAATTCAGAGGTGGAGTGAAGGCATCAAGAGCGATCCTTGAAAGTGACATCAACTTCAAGGTACCGCTGATGTCCGTGATTCGGCTTGTTGCATCATTTCCTTTGGGCGGCTCGAAGCCGAGGGAGACGTTCTTCTATTGAATAATAATAATTCGACTCTATGGAGTCCTCTTTCTCTTACTTATATTTCTGCACCACTTTTTTAATGGCCTTTCCTCGCGTATTGCTGCCATTTCTATATCTGTATCAAGTCACTCGTGCAATTATATATATCTGAACAGATTCCAATCAAAAGAATGAAGCAGTATTAGGGTTATTCAGAGTAGGCCATTTGGCTTGCATTTGGCGGCCATTTGACTTTCGATGAGAGTTGATTTTGAACGCGGGAAATTTACAGTCACTGAGTGACGTTCATTCGCAGTTTGAATCAGTCGCAGGTGCCGAGGGAACGGATCATTAAAAAATGCCGTATTTCGGCAGGATGTTTCATTTCAAAAAGTTTGCGGACAAATGGGCGAAATGAACACACGATCAGAGTTGAATTTTGCTTTTCGGGCTCCGCCCAATTTTGCGCTGTCACGGGCTCGTCACCCACGTCCAAATCAACAACTCAGATGAAACCCCAAATGACATCCAAATGGTCTACTCTGAATAACCCTATTGACCGTGCTTTCGAGATTATTAACAACTAAAACAATCTTCCGAATTACTTCTCTCAGGCCGCGTCTCCTTTTGCGACGACGACACAGTTACCGAAGCCGGCAGTGCTTACAAATACCTTAATGATTCACAAACTTTAATTCATGGTCAAACATTTCGAGTAGTCAAGAAATACTTACAACGAGACATTTGTCCTTCCCAGAACCTCCTGAGCAATCAGTCCCAGCAGGAAGTATGGCTTCGATAGGCTGAAGTCCCGCAGTCGCTGGTGCCTATCGAAATTTAACATAAGCCAACCTATTCAATGTTGACTTATAGAAAACTTACCCGGTCACCATTCATGGTAATATTCATTGGTACGAATCCCTTTCCCGTGGCGTCGTCATTGACTCTAGCCTCGAAAAATGTCGAACCCTCGGTTCCGCTGAACGTCCAATCCACCGTCAGAGGTTTCTACTTTCAAAAGAAACAGCCGCCTAACGCACTTGGTAAAGCCAATCGCCGTAACATTAAACCTCCCGAGAGGTCCGGCGCGGGCAAATTTCGAAGAGTCAACGGTAGCTAGAGTTACGTCTACATCACCGCAGGGTGCTGTAATATTTGGGCGTTGAACGTCGGCTCTCGTTGGAACCCCCGAAACACCGAGAGCGGGTGCTACGAGGACGCGCGCCTGGACTTGGAAGGAGAGGGCAGAGATAAAGATAGCCGATTTCAAGATTTTAGAGAACATATTTAGTCTGGGTGGAGATAGTGAAAATTGCAACGATTGAGGTTCGTTTTATATTGCGCTGCCAGTTGGAATTCAATGGGATCAAATTTACTTTCTGAGCGAAGATAAAGAGTCCACATGCTGACTGTCAAACCTGAGGACATTCAATACGATGGAGGGCAGAAGTAAAGACGTGGCATGAGACAAGAAGTAATAAAACTTGCCGAACCAAGGTCATTCCGTATATGCTCTGGTGAAAAAGGGCTATTCATAGCGCGTCGTGTTTTAATAATAGCTTGTGATAATAATAGCCCAGGATATAAATAGGGATCTATCTCTCTGCATAGATAGCCGACTTTACTAAGGACTTGCATAAGGGATTTCAGCCTGCTTTCGGAAGACATGATGACAACGATAATGAAATTATGGAATTAAAGAGGAAATCTAGGTAAGGCATCTTGGTTGGGAACCAGTCTTATGAGAATGGAATGGAATTCAATTGCACTTCGTCAATGATTTCGCAGGCAAGTCCTGCGGACCAGAACTCCACTGACAATATTTTTGGGATTCGGTGAATGTTCGGGGAGCAAAAGACATCCTTTCCGACACGAGTAACGGGGAAGATTTGCCGCGTTTCTGAATTACAGAGCTCCTCATCGGTACCGGCGGATTTAATTGACGAATTTTAATTTTAATTATAAATGAACGGTTCACACAGCTATTGAATCTGTACTTGGTTCATCTGTCAAATATAGGTTCAGACGCTTCTATTTCCTCCTAACCCAATAATAGGAAAGCAACATCACTGGTGCTAGAAGCGAATTTGAATTTAAATACGAAAATCATCGCATGTCTGCACTGCATTGTGCGCACCTTCTACCATGATGGGCAGCTCGGGGTTGAGGAAGCATGTAAATACTCTCTAGGACTGTGAAAATAGATAATGGCAGGCACCAAATAATCAGCATTATTATCTCTATAATTAAATGGCTTCGTGAAAGTCGTTTGCTCCGTCAATTCTGTCGTGTCGTCCAAATGACCTTTCACTCGGTTTTGAGACGAATTTCCATTTGTCTGTAGTCGGGCATTTTGGGTGGGGATTGTTGACCAATCTTGCATAATTTTAGAAACAGATAAAGGTGAAAAGATGGAAAACTGTGATTTTGAGTACACTGGGACTACAATTCAAAAATTATCCCTCGACTCATGTCATCCTCTATCCTTACTCCGGTCCGAAGAAAGTGGTCATTCAATTCTTTTTTGCAAAGTTAGGCTATCATTTCGAATATAGGAATATGCAGGTCCTTACCTTCTCCTGGAGTCCTATTGGGGTGGGGTGGCCTGGTCAAGTTGAGTAGTGGCCGAGACAATTGCATTGTTCTCGTCCGGGAGAAGGTAGAGGTGCTTGGCCTTTGAGCCCGGTTTAATAGTAACAGTGAGATGCTTCTTATCCGGCACCCTTTGACCTTTGTCATTCGTTGTCTCGCTATGGGCTGTTCCCCTATCGTTAAAAAATTATCAGCACCAGGCATGTTGAGTAATCAGAGTAAGGAATGACTAACAAAACACCGATCTTGGTAGCGTTCGGGAACCAATTCAATACGACGGCGTCAGCAACAATGCGGAGCGTATTCCTCGCGGTGTCGCTGACTACAATATTATCGTTGTTTGGGCAGGATATCTCGACGTTCCCAACCATTTTATTTGCTCGGTGAGATCCTGAGGCGCCAGTGGTGATGGTAATACCAGCATTAGGATCAGCGTTCTGCATTGTTTGTTGATTTATTTAGCTTGATTGTCGGTGTGGAGCAGATTCGTCTGAGTACGTCGGGAGAAGCGCTTGATGGCTGGGGTTGACGAGTATGCGCCTAACATTTATACCCCTCAAATATGGAGTAGGTACAGTCTACCTGTCTTTTTACAAGCAAGACATATATCCGGTGTGTTACTGAGATACCATTCCGTCTACTCATCCCTGTGAAATGTTGCTGCGAATCTGTACCTTGGAGACCATGATCCCCGTCGAAACCTGAATTCAACAGCACTGGCAAATTTAAATTTGAAGAGTTTTGAAGCAACCTTTTCAGTTATCATATCTTCAGTTATAGTTTCTGAAGATTTACTCGAGGAACTCGAGTATCTGTCTTTCAAAATATACGAGAAATTTATTCGTTGATCATGGTGCTCTTCCAGTTCTGATGCGTAACCGAGGTCGTTCTTTATTTTCTCCTCCTGTAAACATTTACTATGACAAACTAGTGCGCTGTTGATGTCTTGAATCTTTGTTAATGTGGAAGTGCAGCTTACTGGAGCATATGTAAAGTTAGAAAGGAAGGATGAAGAGACGTTCTTACCGACAGGACACCTAGTCCTGTCAGTAAGGCGAGTGCAATGTTGATCTCATGAATACGAATCCCAGATGAACAACAGAAAGGAAATGTCAGAATCGAGTCTTCTGTCATATGAGATATTTTCATTGTTGTCTGAACCCGCTATCACAGTGTTGCGCTCAAGAAATCGGCCGGCGCTTGTCCGGCGCCAGCACAGAGTCTTGCCGCAAATTTGCAAATGGGGTCAGATTGGAAGGCTGCTGTAATTTCAGAAGACTTTATTTAACTTCTCAGGAGTTTGCTTTCTTTCAGGTCACATTAAAGTTTAAGTATTCTGTTCCCCGTCGAAATCAGGTCCGAACGGTGCCCTGATTGGGGAGCGTCTGAGGTTCTAAATCGTTTCCTTGCCAGTAAGACGTCTAAAAAAACCTATAATTGGCGTAATTGTTGATCTTATGGATGTATATTGTCTCTTTCAAGCTTCCTGCCCGTCGAACTCGGAAACTGCAAGTCAACGTCCACATCTTAGATATAAGATGTGTCCACGTGATTCGCTGACAAACCCACTTTGAGTGCCGTTTGAATTCCCTTCGTCCTTCGTCTTCGCCTTTCCGTCATTCTTCGAGTTGAATCATGCCTAAGGCAGAGAAACTCCCTAAACGCTCTGTTAAAAAGGTCCCATCAAATTTACAACGAGCACCGCTCGAATTGAAGATAGAGGACGCGGAGTCCGAGCTGGACGCTGAGAAAGTTCGAAGTCATTCAACTATCTCGTCGTCTATCTAGTGCTCACTTGCTTTCTGCTATGCCTTATCTTATGGATTCTTTGGTCCCGCTTTTCATTTTTCTTTTCTGCCAAGCTAGCCCTCGTCTTCTGGCTCTACAGTGGTCGCATATCAACAAACACATGCCCTCCACTTCGACGAGCTTAACAGCCTCTGGCCAGCAGATCTTCGCATTCCATCCGTCAAATCCCGTCAGGATTGGGCGCTCGCACGCAATCTCAACCCAATAAACATTCATAGCTGGTGGTACAGGCGTAGGAAAGTAGCGAAAAAGCTCAAAATCAGGATTCCACTGGAGACTTATGAATTAGAGGTGGGCTGCCCGCCCGTGATACCAGTTTTGGATACGAAAGCTGTCAAGGAGGAGGTAGAAGATGGACCAGTAAAGGAGCGAACTCCCGAAGACGGCCGAATTTTTGGCTGCAGAGAACGTTCTGCTGCTATTGATTCATCCGATGCGCATATACCAACTTCCGACGCCGACTCCGGCGATTTCTGTGCCCTAGACTCTTCTGGAACTACTCTGGTGGACGATCTCGCGCATTCTCTGGTACAATCATGCCACGAACTCGGTGAAAAACGCGCATATAAGCATGGATCGTCACCAGAAATACTGTCTCCTCGTCCAGTCCGCCTTTACCTCGACAGTTTTTTGGAATCCAGTTCTTTACCGCCTAGTTCTCCCCCCGCTAGTTCACCCAGTCCTCTTGTCGTCGATCACCCGCCAACTGACAAAAATGAGCGTCCTGCAATTCAACCTGTCGACGAGGACTTCTTACAGCCACTAGCCTTCACCAAAACCATCTCCAAAACACTCTCGGATCGAGGTACCGATTCTCGATCCTCTTAATTTGGCCTAATACTTTCTACCGCTTATTTCGTTTCCCCTAGAATCTCTCTGGAGTTCCTTCGCCCTCCTGGAAGAAGCTGGTTACTACCCGACACAACTTCTTCCCTTGACTTCATCTCAACGCGTCCCTATGAGCGCGTGCGCGTGGACCCCCGTACTGGACAGCTGCATGCTCGAAACTCGAAGCCCAGCAGTTGGATTTCTTTCCGATACGGAAGCTCGTTCCACTTCGCCTATCAATGCCGATCCATCGTGTTCCTCTACCCCACCATCAGAAACCGATTCGAAACCCTGCCCTGAGTCGCATCTCCGGACCGTGGATGTAAATCCAGAAAACGCGCCGTGGTGCCTTGACGGTTTTCGATTCGCCTGCAATGGCTCTCTGGTCGGCTTGTGCTCGTACTGCTATAACGATCGAACGTCTCTTCTCTAACTGGAAGGCCTCACTTTCTTGGAGCTTAGCCATCGACAAACAGCTCGATGGAACGAAAATACACCACGGAGGACGATGTGGATGTGATTGTGGATCTGGTGTTGATTCGTGGGCCACATAGGTAAGGTACACATACCCGACACACTCGTTCTGTAGAACGTTTACAGTGTGCCGAGGGTGTCGGAACGGTCGAATTCGACAGACGGGGTAGGGGTTTCTCGGCGGCGGGATGGGGGGTAGGGATCGGCGAGTGGGGTGGGGAGGCAGGTAGGTGATGCCGGTTGGGTTGGGGGAGCAGGTGGGATGGGGTGGGATGGGATGGCGAGAATGGCAGGATCTCCACGGCGTGTATTGGATGGGATGCTGAGGATGGAAAATTGTGTCGCCGGTGGGTGGGGATGGCGAGTAGGGTGGGAGCCGCCACGGGAACCAAAACGGCGAATTGGATGTGGGGGTTAAATGGCGACAAATTTGGTAGCCGGTCGGCGGGGTGGGGGATCACACGGGATGGGGGCGAAATTGGATGGGGAATAAATGGCGATAAATTTGGCACCGGATGGCGGGTTTGGTTTGGGCAGCGCACGGGATGGAAACAGCGAGATTATATGGGGGGAATAAGAGTTGGGCGGGAGCCGCCGCGGGAACCAAAATGGCAAATTGGAAAAGGGGTTTAAAAGGCGACAAAATTTGTCACTGGGATTGTGCGGCCTCGGCATGTAACTAATAAAATTAATTGGCAATAAAATTTGATGCCAGATGACGAGGTGGGGATCCCGCGGGATGGGGGCGGTGAAATTTGATGGCAGAAATAAATGGCGACAAATTTGACGCCGGATAGCGGGATGAGGATCACACGGGATGCGGCGGCAAAATTGGATTGGTGGAATTAATTAGCGATAAAATTTGACGCCGGGCGATGGGGTGGGAAATCAGGCGGGAACCAAAACGGCGAATCGGATGTGGGATTATTTGGCAATAAAATTCGTCGCTGAATGGCGGGGTGGGGGTCGCGCGGGAACAAAATGGCGAAGCAGATGTGGGGATTTTTGGTGATAAAATCTGACGCTGGATGAAGGGGTGGGAAATCGCACGGGAACCAAAATGGCGAATCAAATGGGGGGGGGGATTATTTGCAATAAAATTCGTCGCCGGACAGCGGGGTGGGGGTCGCGTGGGAACTAAAATGGCAATTGGATAAACTTGACGCCGGATGGAGGGGTGGGGAGAGAATTGCACGGGAACCAAAACGGCGAATCGGATGGGGGCATTATTTGGCAATGAAATTCGTTGCTGGACGGCGGGGTGAGGGCTTGTGCGGGATGGGGGGCCACGGAATTGAATGGGGGATTCATGGGCGACAAATCTTGTTTTAAATGGGGTGGGAGATCGTGCGGCCTCGGCGTGAAAATAATCAAATAAAACAGTCTTGGCATGATTTTATTCTGGCTTCGGCATATTGAAAAAATGGCTACAGAGAGGGTTGTAAATCGAGATAAATAGGTTGGCAGGATTATGTGCAGACATGAAAATATTCGGGATTGATTGGCAGACAAATTAGCATTGTCTCAGGATTACTTGGCATCCATGAATAGTGCCTCGGCAGCGCTTAATTTCGGCTTCGGGATATCTACGGCGACGTTGTCGGCGAGGATTGGAAATTGAGATAGCAGGGTTTGTGGAATTACATAGAGAGAAATTTACCTGGGATTACCATGTAGACGGGCCATTGTCTCGGCGTCTCGGCTTCGGGATATTTGAAAACAGCTAGAGCAATTGGTAGAGATTGAGATAGATTGGTTTGTGAGACTACATAGAGGGGAAATTTCCCGGGATCACCAGGTAAATCGGCCTTATCTTGGCATTCTCTGGCGCCAAATAATAGCGTCTCGGCGCCAACTAATTTCGGCTTTGTGGCATTAAAAACAGCTACAATAATGGCTTGAACTTTAAATTTCCAGCTTTTCAGGTCGGGAATTGCAGATATAACCTACGCGTATCTTGCCACTCGCCTGTATGCTTGAACCGCGCAGGTTTAACATTCAAAACGAGCCCAAAAACGTTCAAAACGACCCAGGAATGAATGAAATAAAGCTGATTTTGATGAATTTCACAAAATATCATTCATTTCTGAGCCAAGAAACAAGTTCTTTGGCCTGGTGGCCTCAATTACCAACACACATGCTGCCCAATGGTGAAATGGACCTTTGGCCATTCCTTAAATATTTGAACAGGCTCAGGTTTCAACAGCCAACCACTGAAAGACCTTTGTTGTGCTCCATAAGCTGAACTGTGAATTCACCGACTATGAAGAACTCTTGAACAAAGGGAGACTCCAGAAACTTATGGGACAGCAGCAGTTTCAAACACTGTTCAAGTCTCTAGTGACACAGGTCTTACCCATTAAAAGAGTACTGTAGTTAAGAAGTTCAAGTTCAACTTTTATACCCAAGAAGATACGGATATGTTCTGGTACTGGATTTGTTTTGAAGAATAGGGTTGTTCAGAGTAGACCATTTGAACTCCATTTGAGTTTCATTTGGATTCCATTTCAAATGTTGATTTGAACGCTGGCGTGACAAGGCCAAGAGTGGCGGACTCTGAAAAAAATAGAAATGAGCCATTCAACTCTGATCGTGTTTTTCATTTGGCCTATTTCAACTTGATTTACTTTCAAATGAAGTTTCCGCCGAGTTTCGGCAATATTTAAATGATCCGACCTCTCGGCGTCTGTCAATTATTCAATCTGCGACTCAACCTAACCTCAGGTCACTCCGTGACTCTCGGTTCGAAATCAACTCCAAATGAAGTTCAAATGAAACTCAAATGAACTTCAAATGGCCTACTCTGAAGAACCCTAATGACGAGACAATGACAATTTCACCTACAAATCACAGGATTTCCCCAATAACACGTGGCATTTGGTAGGAATACCAATATGGAAGGGAATGTTTAGTGATTTACATTACTGCGACCTTCAAAACGACCACAAGAACTTGTTTTTTACCTCAGAAATGAATGGATTTTGTGAAATTCATAGAAATCAGCTCTATCTGATTCATCTTCAGCCGTTTTGGTAAATTTTGGGCTCGTTTCAACGGGTAAACTCTCGTGGAAATGGTTGAAAGTAGGCAGAAAGATAGCAGTAGGTTATCCATGCCATTTTTTGGCTTAAAGGCCGTTCAAAACAAGCCCAAGAACTTGTTATTGGGCTTAGAAATGAATGAGATATAGCTAAAATTCGTCGAAATCAACTTTACCTCATCTATTTCTGGGTTGTTTTGAACATTTTTGGGCTTGTTTCAACGGGTTAACTGGTGTGGATACGTGTATAAGTAGTCCGCAGGATAGCAGGGTGTTACCCATGCCATTCCCTCGCTGCAAAGCTAAATATCTTAATTTGTAAACTTTGTCATATCTATTTTGAATGCCACAAGGCCGGAATTAGATGACGCCGAGACACTATTATTTAACACGAGATGATGCCGAGACAGTGCACATTTTACCTGGTAATCCCGGGTATTTTTCCTGTCTATATAATCCTGCAAACCCCTCTATTTTGATTTCCAGTCCCTGATAAGTCGGCGTCGAGTCGGCGTCGAGTCGGAGTTGACTCGGCGAGCTAATTGTTCAAATATTCCGAAGCCGAAATTAAGCGCCGTTGAGACGCCTTTCATTTATGCCAAATAATGCCGAGACAGTGCCCGTTTGATCTGACAATCCAAAGACTTTCCCCCTCGCCATGTACAAGTCCTGCAAACTGTTTTGTCTTAATTTGTAACTCTCGCCATAGCCATTTTTGCAAATACTTCAAAGTCGAAATTAAGCGCCGGTGAGATGCCATTCATTTATACTAGTTAATCTTGAGACAATGCAAATTCGCCTGATAATCAATCCCGAACCCTTGCCATAGCCATTTTTTCAAATATGCCGAAGCCAGAATAAAATAATCCCACTTTTTTATTCTTTCCATGCCGAGGCCGCACAATCCCACACCCCACTGTCCGGTGGAGACAGCAGAACTGCTGGGCACGACACGAAGGACAGGAGCAAGGAGCAATGATGATTCGGTGGCTGAGATCGGACTGTACAGTACCTGATGTGATCCGGTCTCTAATCTAATCTAATCTGTGTACAGGAACCACTGATCCACCGGCGTCGCCATTCAATTTCCCCCATCTAATTTCGCCGGCCCCATCCTGCGTGATTCCCAACCTGCCGTACATTGACAAATTTTATTACCATTTATTCCCCTCTAGTATCGCCGTCTCCATCCCGAGCAATCCCCCAACCCGCCATCCAGCAACAAATTTTTTACCATTTATTCCCCCCATTTATTTTCGCCCCACAATGCCGTGCAATCCCCAGCCCACTTTCTGGCGACAAATTTTATTTCCATTTATTCCCCTTATTTATTTTTGCCGCCCCCATCCTGCGTGATCCCCCAACCCGCCGCCTGGTGACAAATTTTATTACCATTTATTCCCGCGCATCTAATCTCGCCGTCTCCATCCCGTGTGATTCCCAGCCCACTGCCCGGCAACAAATTTTATTTGCATTCATTCCCCCCATTCAATTTCACCGCCCCCATCCCGTGCAATCCGGGATTGCACGAACCTGCTGCCCGGCGACAAATTTTATTACTATTTATTCCCCACCATCTAATCTCGCCGTCTCCATCCCGTGCAATCCACCAACCCGCCGTCCCAGCAACAAATTTGGCACCATTTATTCCCCCCATCCAATTTCGCCGCCCCTATCCCGGCCAAGCATCCGGCGCCAAATTTGTCGCTATTGATTTCCCATCCAATTTCACCCCCATCCCGTGTGATCCCCCACCCCGCCGACCGGCTACCAAATTTGTCGCCATTTAACCCCCACATCCAATTCGCCGTTTCGGTTCCCGCGGCGGCTCCCACCCTACTCGCCATCCCCACCTACCGGCGACACAATTTTCCCTCGCCGGCATCCCATCCAATACCCGCCATTGAGGTGCTACCATTCCCGCCATTCTAACCCACCCCATCCCACCTGCTCCCCCAACCCAACCGGCATCACCTACCTGCCCCCCACCCCACTCGCCGATCCATCCCGCCGCCGCTACCCTATAGGTACCCCGACACCCTCTGTCGAATTCGACAGTTCCGACACCCTCGGCACACTGTAAACGTTCTACAGAACGAGTGTATCGGGTATGTGTACCTTACCTATGTGCGTGGGCTATAAAAAACGACGAGCTATCGATCGCGACTAACTGCTAACGACTACTAACTCAAGCTGCGGCAACGCTTTCAAAGTTTCACTGCTATTCTTATCCCTCCGTTAACGACTCCTTTTGCTCGAACAAGATTGACCCGTTCCGCTCCTTAATGCTTACAAGACTGGTTCTCCTTAGACTTCGTTCGCTTTCCATCGCTTCATCTGGATTCATGGTACTCACTGGACGACTAGACAAAAGCTTTGCTGTAATTACATCTGGAAATGGACATTGGACATTCCTTTACATTTTGATAATATAAGCTGGGTTCATCGTTTGAGCAAGGACTGTCTCTGTTTCCCGATGCGAACATTGTCCTGATAGTCCTGTGCCAAAGTCGACCTCAGAACAGCCCGTTGACCTAGTTGCACGAAGGAATCCTTGGCCTCTTTCTTAGTCGTGCCTTCCAGTAAACGCCTTGCGCAATCCAAATTTTGTGATTTTCGATGGCGGAAATTTCAGGGTCAGAGTGAACGCAACTTCAATATTCAATGTCGATACTCAACGGTGGAGACGCCCATAATTCTGACATTAACACTTCTACCTCAATAAAAGGGAATCTACCAATTCCAAACTCTCATATTCCGACGAGTATATATTAAGGTGGGTAAACTGCAGTCGCCAGTGGTGGCATATCGTAGGTGGTATAAAAGATAAGAGGGGAATTCGAAGCACTTTATGATTCACTGTCTTGCGCCTTTTTCTCTTTGCGTGCAAAATCCCCCTTTTTAGGATCGTCGAGTGAGGTATAATAGGTCATAATGAGCAGAAGACATCTAGAGAGCGGATTAACATTGACGAAGAAATACATGTGGACGATAGACGTACGAGAGCCATTCGGTCAGGACACCTAGCATGTATTCAATGGCCACAAAACGTGCAGAGAAGCCCGTTTCGTCATAGTTATTCGCTGAAATTTTATCAAAATCAGCCAAGATAAGGGATACAACAGGCGTTCTTACGGTTATAGTAGGAGAGACTCCAAATTGCGGATTGTAGAATTCCAAATATACCACGAACTATCAACGGGAACCACGCAATCGTCAAGAGGATTAGCGTGGGGTGTGTCCTTCGTTCCCCATCGCGCTTCCTCCCACGAATAGTAGCGAGGATCGCGAACAAAAGCAGGAAATTGCATGCTAGAAACACGCTTTGCCCAGCGGTCCTCGTGATCTTCGCAACTCTGAGGCGCCGTTGCAAGTCTCCGTTTTCTGGGTGGGAGAAATCGGCCCCGGAGAGGTACGAACCGCCGTAGATGATTGAAATATTGGCTAGGGCCAGCACTGAGTGAAAGACAACCATGGGTTGTTTATAATAGAAGAGGATAGCGAGCGGTCCTAGGATGATAAGCCTGATGATTCGCTTTCGGCGTGCAGCCGGTGAGGGGTCTGAGTGACGGGGTTCGAGCCAGGATTCGTGGGTTGGAAGGTTGTGCTGGTGCCATGATATGAGGAATCTGAAAGCACAAATGACCTATCAAGATAGGGGATGAATGGGCTACGAAAAAAATAGTAATCCACGTTGGTAATACTCACCAGTGTGAAATAGCCCTCCGCACCCAGAATGAGAAAGGCCAAAAGCACGTTGGGGTTTTCCCATCCTTGGATGCCAAACACCAAACCGGAAGCCTGAGATGCGACACGAATGGTGACGTGGAAGAACAAGATGAACCAGCGAGAGCCCCATTTTATGCGCTTCGTAAGGTAGGCCCAGAGCATCCACAGGAAGATGGCGATATACTGCAGAAATACCGGTCAAATGTGAATGACATATGAGCAGAATAGAGACAACACTCACGAGAACAAGAAAAACCAACGCAGCGCTGGCCTCCCGTCCGAACTGGCCCATGACGTTTGTTGTCAGGGGTTGGAGAACAAATTGAGGAGAAGAGTGATGTTGTGGTGATTTATATAAATAGGACGGAATGTGGCAGTGCAAACGTTTGCTCAGTGCCAGTGGTAGGCATCCGCAGCCAGTTGGCAGTGAGGGAAATGCTCAGGCGAGGCTTGACGTAAACCTAGTACACCTGTATTTGTACTTACAGGCTATTCATAGGAGCTCAGCTGGAATATTTTGATGCGTAGAACACGGCATAATTGGAGGCGTTGGAAGGAGGCGTTGGGACGCAGTCGCTAATGAATTGAGTCGGAATCCTTTCATTCCGAACTGAAGTGAAATTAGCTGCGCAAAGACGCCACGGCAGTACCACGGGGAATCGTACATCAAGAGATTTTCGATCCGACCGCAGATGATAGGCAGGCGTCAAGGTGTCAGGCAAACGGAACGATGTTATTATTACCCAGCCGAACGGCATCACAGCTTTAGTGGGTCCTCATGTGTTCTCATGTCAAGAGTACTCTTCCAAAGAGAGTTGTGGAATTTCCAATCCGTACCGTGTCTGCCCGAGACCAACGAACTGAGCTAAGGGGAAGGCGGTCAGATTAATCGCCCCACATACATACCAGTCAAGTTTCGATGGCCAAAGTTTAAGGAAGCAAATAAAAATAATTTAAGAGGGGTTAGCCTCGAGACCACGGCTATCGGGCTCATGCACAAGACATATACAGGTCGATCGCTTGTTTTGGGTCGTCCCATTAAACCTGAGAATAAGAGGAAAATAAGCAGGTACCAATGACGCATGGGAGTAATATTCTCACAAAATGGTTGCACCCGGGGGCCACCTTAAAATTTATCAACTTCCATACCGTCAAACAACGCGCGCGTCTTGCGATCAAACAACGCCGTGGTCAGTATAGGTTACCCATTGGACGAAGAATGGGAGTCGCTTGTCCGCTGGGATGCTTTCGACGACGAATGGGGCCCAGTTTTTGGTGGGCATGGGGAGGCCGAGAGTTCTAGGTGCGCATTCTACATTCGAAGGAAATTAACTTGAAGCGTGGGTTCGAAAGACGGGAAATACGAACCCTGGAGGATGTAGGCGCGAATATAAGAATTCATCCTATCGCGGATAGACGAAGGAAGAGTGTCTGCATGCGTAATAGCAGCGTTCGTCTCCTCAACACCAAGCGACCACCCTAAAAGAACGACCCCAACCGCCTTCCTGTCAGCCGAAATATGCGCAAGTTTTTCGCCTCGATAATCTGACTGATAAACCGAAGATGCTCGAGGGCGGGTGAGTTCGGGTGCTTCCTTGAAAGGAAAGCGGGGCGCAAACTCCGTTTGCGTAGTGGTTCGAAGGGATCCTAAGAAAGGTAGGTGGTAGTTAGTAGATAAAATAATAAAAAAATGTGTTCCAACGAGTGAAACGAGAGCGAAACGACGGGGAGTGATCCAGAACGATGGCAGGCGACGTTTCTATCGTAGAAACCGAGCCGCGAGGCGCTAACGACGATGGGGTGAGGAGAATACGTGAATTCCACTCCATATCTACTACATGAAAGCCCGTATTTAAGAACTACGTAGTGACTGAAATGGGGAAATGTAAAATTTATGAAACAAGGAGGAAAGGAATCTTCCATGAGAGCTAATGGTAGAAAGGTACTAATTATATGAATAAACAAGGAAAGTGTTTCGTATGGCGTGTCGGAGATATGTACGAAAATGGCAAGAAATATGAAATACAAATCTACTCAACTTGGGAACCGAAACCGAATACAATTTCAGGGTTTTCGTGCCCAGACAGAGGGGCACCCTTACAAAGCGCCCAACCTCACCTGGGTGAGTGAAAGTAGAGTGGACATCCGTAAGGTGCTGATGATCCAATCGCTTTAGGACTCAAGACTAGGGTACCTGACAGCCTCACTTCTATCCGCTTCTATTGGCAATAATGAACCCCGCGGTACTGTGACAGGGGATTTGCACACTAGGCGCCCTACCGATAATTTCACCTCCCGTGCCGTACACAGCCCCTACGATGGCATATGTCTTACTGGAGGCGATTTTCGAAAGGCCCTAGCTAAGCTGATGACCTCTCTTCTTATCTGGTCACATTATTTGGTATATTATGTCTCCTTCGTTGAATGCAGTAGATAAACAGCTGCAGAGAGATGCAATTCGAGAAATAAGACTAAATACCGTGTATAAGGGTTGACATGCGATGTAGGATCAAAGCTGTAGATGACGGAGACGGGAGGTGTTTCGAATGGTGAGGGCGCTCGGTACGCACACTAGTGAGCGCGTAGCAATTGAGCTAGATTAGGAAATGTAGGCAGGAAGCTGCCTCTCTTGACTGATTAGGAAAACGCATCGGGGGTCAACCCAATGCACAATAAAATAGATTTATTGAGTACCTAGCACATGTGGAGTAGCACGGTGCAAATTAAAGAGCGGCTGCTCACTCTCACGAGAGTCAAATTATGCACAATGGTGACAGCACTAGGTGTGAAGGCACCTCAGCCTATTTTCTAGTCTTGCCTTCTAGTTCTTTGTAAATGCGTCGTGTAATCCAAACTTTTTTTACTGATGACTAACTTTGGTCCCAACTGGGCCCCCAACTTGAGGACAAGTTGGAAAACTTGAAATTTTAGTCGACCTTGGGTGTTTCACGGTAAACTTACCTCCGAACCCGTGACCAACCCGACTCTTTGCCAGTCAAGCTTCTATTTATGGAAGGTACGGAAGTTATAAATTCAAGTTGGGATGTGAATCGTGCCCCGTAGCACCATTTGCATCCCAACTTGCGAAATTGGCCCAACTTCGCTTGTCCAACTTGGGCTAAAGTTTCCCTACCGTGAATCTCCCAATTGTTCAATAGCGGAAATTCACGATCAGGGTGAATGCAACTTCAATGTCGATTTTAACAGTGGAAATGCACGTCCTTTCGACTTTAACACACCAATCTCAATGGCGGGAAAGCCAACAACTCTAATAAACTCATACTTTGGGACGACTCGGATGATCTTACATTAAGGTGGGTAAATTGCAGTGGTGGCATATTGTAGATGGTATAGAAGAGAGCAGACGAAATCGAAGCACTTCATGATTCACTGTCTTGCGCCTTTCTCTCTTTGCGTACAAAATCACCCTTTTTAGGATCATCGAGCGACGTATAATAAGTCATGATGAGAAGAAGACACCTATAAAGCGAAGATTTAGCATCGATAAGAAGATATATGTAGAGGATAGACGTACGAGAGCCATTCAGTCAGGACGCCTAGCATGTATTCTATGGCCACAAAACGTGCAGAAAAGCCCGTATCGTCATAGTTATCCGCTGGAATTTTATCAGAATCAAGGAGGCTTGGCGACAAAACAGGCATCTTACGGTTATAGTACGAAAGGCTCCAGATTGCGGATTGCAGAATCCCAAATACACCACGAATTATCAAAGGGAACCAAGCAATCGTCAAGAGGATGAGCGTTGGGTGTGTCCTATGTTCGCCATCACGCTTCCTTCCGCGAATAGTAGCGAGGATTGCGAACAAAAGCAGGAAATTGCACGCCAGGAACACGCTTTGCCCGGCGGTCCGGGTGATCTTCGCAATCCTAAGGCGTCGTTGCAAGTCTCCGTTTTCTGGGTGAGAGAAATCAGCACCGGAGAGGTACGAACCGCCGAAGATGATTGAGACGTTGGCCAGGGCGAGCACGGCGTGAAAGACGACCATAGGCTGTTTATAGTAAATGAGGATAGCGAGCGGTCCGAGAATGATAAGTCTGATAATTCGCTTCCGGCGTGCAGCTGGTGAGGGGTCAGAGTGACGGGCCTCGAGCCAGGATTCGCGCGTTGGAAGGTTGTGCTGGTGCCATGATATGAGGAATCGGAATGCGCAAATGACCTATCAAGATAGGGTATGTCAATGGAAAAAAATGGTGATTGATGTTGCGATGCGCACCAGAGTGAAATAACCCTCCGCACCCAAAATGAGAAAAGCCAGAAGCACGTCAGGATTCTCCCATCCTTCGATGCCAAATACCAAACCGGAAGCCTGGGATGCGACACGAATGGTGACGTGGAAAAATAAGATAGACCAGCGAGAGGTCCATTTTATGCGCTTCGTGTGGTAGGCCCAGATCATCCACAAGAAGATGGCGATATACTGCAGAAATACCGGTTAACCGTGAAATATGGGCGGAATAGAGACTACTCACGAGAACAAGAAAAACCAAGGCAGCGCTGGCTTCCCGTCCGAACTGGCCCATGACCGTTATTGTCAGGGGTTAGAAAATAAAGTGAGAAGTTATGTTGTGGTGGTTTATATAAATAGGATCGAATGTGGAAGCGCAAACGTTTGCACAGTGCCAGTGGTAGGCATCCGCAGTCAGTTGGCAGTGAGGGAAACGCTCAGGCGAAGTTGACGTTAACCGTTAACCTTGTACACCCGTATTTGTACTTATGGGCTATTAATGGGAGCTCAGCGGGAATTCAAATTTGATACGTAGAACGCAGCATCATTGGAGGCGTTGGAAGGAGGCGTTGGAACGCAGTTGCTAATGAATTGAGTCGGAATCCTTTCATTACGAACTGAGGTAAAATGACTGCGCAAAGATGCCACGGCAGCAGCAAGCAGCAGCACCATGAATGATAGTGCGTCAACAGATTTTCGATCCCACCGCAGATGATAGGCAAATGTCGAGGTGTCAGGCAAACGGAATGAAGTTATTATTAATTACCCCGCAGAACGGCACAGCTTTCTTTGGTCATCATGTGTTCTCATGTCAAAATTACTCTTCCCAGAAGATTTGTGGGATTTCCATTCAATACCGTTATCCACCAGACACCTATGAGCTCAGTTGACAGGAAGACGGTCTCTGAAAGCTGCAACGTCAGTTTGAAAGTGGATGTATTTATTTATATGGATCAAGAGATGGATTGCCTCACATACCAGTCAAGATGTAATCCACCCAGACGTAATTTTTTCAACTGAACTTGCTCTCTAAGTTTGTACCGAAAGCGTGCACGCATTCCTGAGCGAACACTCCTTGAATACAGCGTCAGATAGTGCCCACCAGTAAAGTGTAATCACACACCGATTCACTTATCGGACTCCTTCAATCCATCTGCCTTCCTCCGCTGGAAATCGGTATTTCCAACGACTTCCACGATGACCGATATCTGCATCCCAAAAAAGGATTCGAATCGGAAGACCCCTCAGCCAGGTTCTATTCATTTGGCTATTCAGACTGCTACAGTCCCGTGCCGCAGCCCCACCTAGAAATATGAGTGCTTGAAATGCATTGCGACTAGAGTATTCGGGATCATCTAATCCAAATCTTGACCGCAAAAAGCAAGCAAGATTTTGGTTGTCAACCTGTTCACGGGGGACATCAAGGAAGTCGAGGGAGAGCGAATGAAGGCGGGGAAGAAGAGGGATTAAGAAATTTTCCTGAGTAAAGTTGAGTTCGGCCAAAAAGCCGTCAACGTCATCACAGTCCTGGATATCGAGTTCCTCAAGATGGGGAAGTTGCAAGAGGAAATCCACAAGGCCCCGGCCAGAGAGGATACCAAAGAAAAGGGAGAGCCGACGGAGATGTCCCAATCCTTTGCGTACGCCGCTCAGATCCTCTGGAGATTGTAAATTTAAGCCGAAATCCACCTGAAGCAAGGAACCAAGGCGGAAGGTGGTCAATGCCGGCATATCTATGTTAAGAAAGAAAGCTGGATTAAGCGCACGTCCGTGGAAGCAAACCATGATTGTCAGAGTTGTCAAATATGGAAGGATGACGGAAGGGGAAGTACTTTGTAGGTGAGGAGTTAAAGAGCCGAAAGATGAGCCAAGCGGAATCCAGGGATCACTATCGCAGTAGAACACCGCACCTTGAAGTCTGGGGCAAGCTGTCAGGAGGTCTAAAAGCATCATATACCCGAAGGTACGCATGGAGAGATGTGTGATAGATTTCAAGACCTGGATGGAGGCTGCTTGAATACTGGGATAGGAAGGGGCGTACCTCGACGAGCTATTCAGGGCGATCCGTCGGAGGTTGGGAGAGAAGCTCGATAGGGCTGCCAAAAAATCGTCTTGGAGGTTGGACCTAGTAAGGTCAAAGCCAAGAGAATGAAGGCCTTCAAATGTGTTGGATGAAAGGCTATCGAACAAGTGGGGAGTAAGCCCTTCAATATTTTCCACCCTTGTCGAGTACTTCTCTGTGATGTTTTTGCGGAGCTGACTACATGCTGGACAGGGTACGGTCATGCTGCAATGTGGGGACGCGATAATGGCGAGGGAGAGGGGCAAACCGTGAGCACGGTCAATCCATTCCTCTACTATCTCCCAAAAGATTTTGTTTTCATCGCTACTTTTCGATTGCTCGACTCTCGGTAGCCGAATTTTTAGCAATTTCCAAGTCGATGCCATCGCCATTGCGGTGCGCCGCCACAGGGAGGAAACTGAGCACAAACGCAGGATAACTGAATTTCGCTCGTAGGAAAGATGAGAGGGAATGACGAGTAAGAAGATTTCTTCTAGGATTTCAATTGGGAGCAGGCTGATGGGCGCTTGCACGTCGTCTCGGTCATTGACTCTCCCCTTCTTTATCTTTGCAGAAATTTTTCCAACTTTCTTGAATACCCATCAGGAAAAACACTTTTGGCCTAAGTTTGTCCCAAGTTGTCCCAAAATTTTATCACCTCACCTGGGAGCTATACTACTGTCTTAGGACGACCTAGGGAGCCTAGGATGCCCCAGGTAGCTCTAGGATGTCCCAAGGAGCTCTAGAAACATTGATCAAATTTAAATTTCCCTAAGACTTGCTTGGGTCAATCATGGAGTAATCATGGGACTTCATATGGCAATCCCAGAGCTTCCAAAAGCTGCCTAAGTTCCAAATGTTTTCAGTTATAGTTTACTATTAACATTGACTAAAATTACACAAATGCCTATTTATTGCCAAAGCTACTTAATAGTACAGTGAGTAGAGCTACACATGGGGAAGAGGGGGGGCGCGAACTGAGCGCAGAGGATGGCTGTCGGGGGGTGAAATGGCTTGCCGTACAAAGGCGGGCGGGTGGCCGCGTACTCTCTGCAGTTGCTGGCGAGCTGCCCAGGTGCTCGTCGTAACGTGGCGGAAGGCGCACACGGCGGTGTTGCAGCTGCTCGGTGCCCCTCATCGTCGACGTGGTGGGAATGGGTAGGAACAGGGACGGGGTATTCACTTCTTGCCGTCCCTCACCTCCCGCTGTCGTCTCCATCGCCCATCAACTCCAAGCGTGGCATGGATCACGCTGGTGCCTGTTCGCGTTGGTGCGATCTCGGCGATAAATGAGATGGGAGAGGAAAGGGCGACGACGAGTGCCGTCGAACTCTCGATATGCAGGATGGTGTCGAGAGATGGACGATGGGGGGGTGGGGAACGAAACGAGAGCAGCTGCGGGCTCCTGTGGTCGCAGGTGAGACGGCGGTGACTTGGACGGGCTGCGAATGCTCGTATGACCCATCATAACATGGTGTAGGCTGTGGGCAATACGATGAGGTCAGCGTGGAGAGTTGGAGGGCGGGGAGCAAACGAGAGGCCGCGGGAGACCTGACCCACGGATGTTGGATAGACAAGAGGGTGGGCGCTGGCGATCGCGAACGGGGGTCGCGGAATGTCAGCGACGAAAAGTTGGGGACTGCAGTGTGACGGCATGCAGGAGGGCGGTGGTTGCGAATGCCTGCGTGGTGGTTGTAACGGGGCATTCGCGAGATGACGGGGCTACTCGCTGCCCGTCGTCGTCAACGCGGAGGGAACGAGCAACGGCAGACGACCTGCAAGGCGGGTAAATAAAGCTGTGGTGAGGACAATGAGTGGGTATACGTACCTTCTACCATTTCCTAGTAGAGGGGGGACGAGCAGCCGCGCGCTCCCGGCGGAATAGTTGCAGGTGAGACAGCGGTGACGGGGCTGCAATCGCTCACGCGTACTCGATGTACCGCGGTGGGAGGGGCCACGTCGCAAGACAGCGGGCAGCGAGGAGCCCAGCTCCCCGTATCGTCAACGTGGCGACACTGGACGTCAGCAGGTCCTGTAAACGGGTTAGCGAAGCAGTGGGGGTGGTGCGGGTGCCGTGCTTACCTGTTCCCGTTATCCTCACTTCCGACACCCAACTCTTTACCCCCGCCGTAATCCCTTGCCCCCCTATGCATTCCGAGGCACGCACACCGGCGCGAACTTGTTTTGATGCCGTTGTGGTCGTCGTCGTGTGTGGCGACGGTAAGTCTCCGTCGGGTGCCTGAGTGTCGTGGTCGTTGCGTAGGCCCTGCTATCGCGGTGACGTGGCGGAAGTGACGACCGCGATCCAAGGCGGTCGGGCCAGGGGTCGCGAGGTACAGGACGAGGTGAGAGGTGGAGGTGTTGGGCAGAGAGAAGAGTCAACGCGTGACATGTCACGGCGTTGATGGTGGGCAGAGGCGCGGTCGGCAGCAGTCGCGCTGGTCTGTTGAAGAGGAAGGGACAGGGCCGACGAGGTGAGAACGTCCCCAAAAATCAGTTTCTTGAAACTGATTTCGCAGGACGTGGGTGATAAACAAGCACGACGCGAACGCGACGCGACGCGCCTTGGTGATCGTGATCTGTCTGCTGACAACATCGGTCACATGACGTGTTGAACTTGACGCAGCAAAGTTCAACTTCGCTTCTCACCTCAAACTACACCTTCCTCCCGCCTCCGTGCCCTTCCGTCGTACGACATGGGCCGGGCGTCCTTCTCTCCGCCTCTCAACGGGTACCAACTCCCCCCACCGCCTCCTCCGCTCCCTTCCGGCACCCCATAACTGCTGGTGCACTCGCCCACGCCCTTTCCTCCGCCATGCAAGAAACCACCTCGCAAACGACCCGTGGTCTACGCGGCGACTTCAGCGAGGAGGGATTGGAGAGATGGAGGGGATAAGGAGCGACGCGGGCAAGGTAAGCTGCCACGTCATCGCTTCCACTGCCATACTAACCCCGTAGAACAGGATTTAGGATTGTCGGCAGGGCTTGCGCATCCCTCCCGTACCCTCTTCGTTGCCCGTTGCAGCAGCTGCTGCCTGAAGACCGCAACCTAGCTGCCCGCCGTGCCGCTCCCGAAACCTGTTGGGAGGCTGATTGCAACAACTGGGCGAACACCACCTGCTCATCCGATGCCTTTCGCCTGGTTCGACCGTTTCGATGTGCAAACCCCGTATGTATTCCATCCCTCCTTTATTTATTCGTATAAACTAATATATTATGTTTTCTTTTTTATTTTCAGCCTTTGGACACATGCTTGCGCCGCTCGTCGACTGATCCACCCACATCCTCCGCGCTTCGCCCTTGCTCCCACAGTGCAAGAAAACCACCACCACCCTACCCTCAGCCTACGTGGCGACGACAACGAGGACGGAATGGGGAAGGAGAGCGGACAAAAAGTGACATGAGCAAGGTAAGCCAGCACATCATCGCTCCCTACCGCCTGCTCATGTTTAGAACCGAATTACAGGCCTTGCGTGGTGTTTCGACTTGCTCGTCCAGCCTCTGCTGTCACACCCGACCCAGCCTCCCGCACCCAGGCGACGACGCAAACGCCGCCTGTTGTTCCAACGCCTGCCGCGACGTTGGACCCCGCCTCGATTTTTAGGTCCGTATTCCCCATTCCACTCGTTTTGATTAGAAAAACTAACATTTTATTTTCCTTCTTCTACTAGGTTGCGACACGCTCGCCTCGCCCATCGACTCCCTCCTACACCCCTCGAACAAGCATACATCACCCGGCAAACCGAACTCGCGCGAGGTTGCGACAGCGACGACGACACCATGCCAACATTGTATGATCGGCTACCCGTTGTCCTCCCTCCCTGTTGTCCGCTTTTCATATAGCCTCCCCCGAACCAGGTGTGTCCCCATTCCCCCTTTTCGAAACTGAAAAAACTAACATTACTTTTTTTCTTTACTGCTAGCAGAACACGCTTGCTCTGCCTTTCCACCCCCTTCCTATCCTTGCATATGTGATTGGATGGGCATCTGGCAGTGACAGTGGCTGTTCCACTGTATGTCTTATCTATTCATTTAGTGATATACAGTCTGTCGTCGAATTATATAAAAATAAATTTTATTTCTGCACAAATATTCCACGTGTGTATTACTATCAGTAAAGGAAACCCAAGAGAGTCTATGATGAAAACATTGAATCCTAGGATGACTTGTCATATTTTAAGCCAAACCTAGGACAACCTGACCAGATTAATTATAATTCTAAGTGATAACTGGGATGCCTCCAGCATGCCCTAAGGACTGTCCTGGTGTGTCCTAAGTAGTCCCAAGACTGTCCTAAAGCAAAGCTACACTGGAGGGTGACATCTCAAGCACCCTGGGGAGGTCTGATCAACCTGACTGTCCTATCGTCTCTAGGCTGTCCTAGGAGACACTTGGGACAAAAGTGTTTTTCCTGATGCCAAAGAAGATAAACCGAATCGGCTCTGTTTGGAGAGCTGAAATGTGCTCTTACACCTGGCACGAAGCGTGCAATTGCACTTACCATGTCCACCGAGGATTCCTGTGATTAGTGCTGAACCTCTGGCTACTGTAAACACTAGGACAAGAAGGAGAGCTGTATAAGATCTTGAGTAAAACGTGTCGCTCAGGTAGCGGAGATTGGAAGACCGTTGTTGTCACGCGGATTGTTAATTTAAGCATAAGATGGGAACCTCCACAAGGTCAATGCGGATAATAGATACGCGTATTTTTGATAGTTCTAGGTCATCGGAAAATGCTTCCACTCCGTATCAGGATGCAGATGATCAGTGCCGTATCAATCACTGAACACCCTCAATCCACCTTCCTTCTTCTGATCCTAGCCGGTATTTCCATCGGCTACCACAACTAGTGTTTTGAAGTCCGGTCCAGTCCGGTTTTTTCGCGTTTTTGGCAAGGACCGGGACCGCAACCGGTCCTAGAAATTCCCAAATGGTCAAAAAACCGGACTGGACCGATTAGGACCGGTCCTCGTCGGTTTTTTGCGGTCCTGGACCGGTCCTGGTCTTAACCGGTTGCCGACCGGTCTCAACCGGTTTTTCGACACATTATCGTCATTATTTAGCATGGTTGTATCAGTATAACTTGTAGAGATCATATATACCTTTAAAACGAGTCCAAGAACGTTAAATTCTGTTGAGAATTGGTGATTCTACGGAAATATTCTCCATTTCCTACACTTTTGGGAGTTTCAAAATGGTTTTTTTTATTTCTCAGCGAGAACTTTGTCTAAAATTATGATACATAGTGCGTTTTAAAGGGAAAAATAAGGACTACTAAACTACCAGTTCGGACCGGTCCTAGGACCGAAAACCGGTCTTCAAAGACCGGTCTTTTTCCGGTTTTTCATTCTCAAATATCCAAAGACCGGACTGCTGGTCCGGTCTTTTGCGGTCCTGGTCCGGTTTGGTTGCGGTCTTTTTCCAGTCCTGCAACCGGACTTCAAAACACTAACCACAACACCCAATATCTGGATCCCAAAAAAGGAATTCGATCGGGATGCCTTGAAGCTGGGTCCTACTTGCTGGGTTTGTCAAGGGGCGAAATTTCTGTGCTGCAGGCCCGCTTAGAAAGACAACTGTTTGTAGTGCCTTCGGACCTGCGGATTCAGGACCACCTAATCCCAGTCTGGATCGCAAAAAATAAGCAAGAGCCCTATTATCAATGCTTTCTCTCGGGACCTCGCAAAAGTCCAGTGAGAGTAGGCATAGGAGAGGGAGGAAAGGGATCAATGAACCTATCTGCGTGCGGTTGAATTCGGAAAAGAGTCCACCAATATCATTGCAGTCCTGTATATCGAGTTCCTCGAGGTTGGGTAGTTGCAAGAGGAGCTCTACGAATCCACGCTTGGAGAGACGATTGAAAAAAATGGAGAGCCGACGGAGATGGCACATTGCTTTTTGAACATGGTTCAAACCCTTCAAAGACCGATGATCAAGCCCGAAATCCGATTGATGGAAAGAAACCAAGCGAAAGGTTTTCAATGCGGGCAAATTCATGTAACCAAATATGTCGGAATTCAGCGCGCGTTCTTGGTAAAGCACGACAGTGAGAGTCGTCAGATATGGTAAGGTAAATGTCGAAGATGGATTCTGTACAAGTGGCATCGATGGAACCCAGCCATCGGTATCCCAATAAAATATAGCACCTCGCAGATTCGGGCAGGCTCTTAGGATGTCCAAAAGCATCGTGAAGTTGAAAATGCGCGTAGAGAGGTGTGTGATCTGCTTCCATATTTGGACAGATGCCTGGATGTTCGACAAGGAGAAATCACGGCTTGACGAGCCTTCTACGGCAAAATGCGTAAGGTTTGGGGCGAAATTTGCAACTTGAACCAAAAATTGGTCTCGAAAGTTGTATTGGTAGAATTCACAAAGCAGAGAGCGAAGCCTGTTGAAAGCGTGGTGAGACAAGCTTTCGAACAAGTGCGGAGTAAGGCCTTCTAGATGTTCTACCGTTTTGGAGTATTCTTGCAGGACGTTTGTGCAGAGATGACTGCAGGCGAGACAGGGGGTTCCCATGCTAACATGTTCCCTGCACTGCAGGGACTCGACTAGCAATAGCGAGAGCGGAAAGTCACGAGCTCGCTCTATCCACTCTTTCACTATCGTCCAAAACTGCTCGTTTTTGCTGCTAGGTTTTGAACGCGTGACTGCAGGAATTTGAATTGTCAGGGACCTCCAAACTGACGACATTGCCATTGCTGTGTGCCTCCACAGGGAGGATACCCAGCATAACCGAAGGACAGCTGCATTTCGCTCTTGCGACAGCTTGGTGGGGATGATGAGCAAGAATATTTCTTCGAGAATTTCAATTGGTACGTGATCGATGGGGCTCGTTGGTAAGCTGGAGCCTACACAAACTTCGAGTGGACCGTCATCTGGGCCATTGATTCGCCTTTCCTTTATCCTTGCGGAAAGTTTTTGAAGTTTCTTAAATGTCAAAGAGGATATCCCGATACGGCTGTGTCCTGAGGGCTGAATTACGCTGTTACAACACATATGACAAGGAGAGACCAAATTGGTGAATTCGCTTACCATGTCTACCAAGGACTCGTTCGTGGGTGGATGTCGGATAATTGATGGACCTGTAGGCCTGTTTCACACCTCTCGTATCACCGTATGCACCGAAGATAGATAGGAAACCTTGGTCCGACACACGTTGAGACAATCAGAAGGTCAATTATTGCGTGCGCGCTGTGTGGGCTGTCAAATGACCACTGTATATGAAGCTGATTGCAATAATTTTAGCGTAGAATGAGAGTATTACTGTTTGTAGTCCACACTTGGGACGATGAGTGAGGGCCCTGAGGGGCGAGTGTTCAAGAATTCGTGAAAGCGGGGTTGTTTGGTTGCCTCGTTGTGCTGGTTTGCATTCGATACAATCAATGATCGGATCAATCGGGACTGACTTGCCGATTTTCAACCCCGTTCACGCCGAATTGTTCAACATTCTCCCAGAGTTCCGATTTTCTTTAGCGTAGCGTCGCTGTTGCCAAAAATTACTTTGATTTGGTTCTTTATCTCATGGACACACCAGGATCACGACATTGGCGGTTTATTTTGGCTAGGCTTGCAACTTGGGTGTTGGGCGGTCTTGTATCCCCTCCGAGGTCAACGTATTCTTGTCTCAAATTCACAGCATCCCTCTGTTCAGGCTGCGCACATCGCAGAATAAGACCACCTCTTACGATTGCGTCGTGTCCAATGATTCAAATGAGTCAGTACTTTGGAGTGCGACTCCCACGCAACTCTTCCTTATTCCGACCTTCTGTGAATCGTTGGTAATTCTTGACGTTTTCCTACCTGAAATTACCTCTCCTCTCTTGCTACGTATGTGCCGTGCCTGTTTTGATGTCCTCTTTCATTCAAGTCTGTCATCCTATTTATTTCGTCTGAACTTTAAGCGGCCTGTTCCTGCTTGCTCACGAGTCTTTGTCCGGGTTTGTCGAAGATACTTTATCAACACTCCTGTTTGAGCTCTTCTGAGGAACAGAATTCCGATTGAGAAAGTGGGACTGAACAGTCGCCTAAATCCCTCTTCTTCAAATCATACCGGAGTCTGGCTAGATGCCGATGTGGCCGATTTATCCACTTTCTTGCCGTGACCGCTGTTCATTTGGTCAAGTGTCTGTATGTGGACGGATGAACAATTGCGTTTACAAGTGATGTGACGGGTCTACTTGACTGAAATGGCGACATCTGACTTGTTGTATTAAAAGCTCCAGGCAGTGCAAGCTTGGGACGAGTGCGGCTTTGCTTTACATCAAGTCAAACAGCTGTTGTGGCGTACACTCAGAAGACCAGTCCGAAGACCGTCATCTCACGACGCCCCTTCATTTTCCTTTGGGTATCTGCTCCATGGGTTTTATTGTCGATGCCCTGTATTAAAACATTCTATGACACCTTATGACAAAACCTGTCAGGATACTGGTTACTTTTAGAATCCAAATTGGCGAGTAATCCAGTCGTATCGCAGAGATATTCGCATTTTCAAAGTAAAAATCATCAACAGGCGCTAAACTGTCAAGCCAAACAACATCTGATGATTTCCCAACTCCCATCTTCCCCCGCGCACTGCCCGCATCACCCACACAGAAATCAGTGATTCGGCATCTTTTCATTAAGCACAAATAGAACCTATACACATGCGATAGGATGAGCTCAGACTTTACCTGTGATAACGTGTACAGCCAGGTCCCGGATAGGATAATTTGCAAGCATCGGTATCAAGAAACTCCGTGGGGTTTGAGACGAGAGAGACGGCATGGATAAGGTTCATCAAGATCAAAGACTCAGGATCCAGTAAGCTGGTCTCTTTGGGCCGAGTCGCTGCAGAGATCTTCGGGCGCTTAACCGACAAATAGATGATATTCAAAGTATACGCCCAGCGGCGCAACGGTGACTCAAGACAATAAATACTGAACAATCTCATTGAAAAAAGTACGTGAGCTGTACTTAGAATAATTTTATGAGAGAAAGAAGTATCTCAAGTGTACTTCATCAGCTGTAAATAGGTTGTGGGCGAAGCTATTTTGACAACCTGTTCATAATATTATCTCAGGTTCCCGAACATCAAGAGATAACTGCAAGATAACGACATCAATCAAAATGCTGCACTGGATAGTGAAACGAGGAACTGGGACTGACTCGGGACAATATTGGTCCTTTAGAAGGTCGTCGAGTTGCTTAAGAGGACCGATCGTTTTTCGAATTCCTCACTCGCCCTTCACCAGATATTTCCCTCAGAGCAACATGTACTTACTTTTCCGCATGTTTCGAGCGCCAGCCGGCTTCTTGTTCTTCTGCGCCTTCGTGGCCAGTTTATTGGTGTCCCTTTCTATAACGCTTCCGACACTTCCGGGAATGGACCTCGTGCGTGTGCGCCTTAACCAAACTGGAGAAGTATCTGGAGTTTTATCCATATCGAACGTGACCGGACCAGAAGGCATTTCAGAAATTCGCGTATGTTCTTGAATTCCTTTTCGATCAAGTCAAACTCACCTGCATTCTGTAGTTTGGTGTTTGGTAAGGGTTTATACCGTATTCCTTGTTTGGTCGACCTAACCGCAGTTTAGGGCTGCATGTTACTACCCTATGGGTAGCACAGCTCGTGCATGCTTGCCGTCGGGTGAGGTGGTTTTTGTTCCAAGCGGCGATGTTCTAATGACAGCCCTCTTTCTTCTATAGGCGTCGGCTACAACGTCACCGTCCAGCTCACAAACGGAAACGACACAACAAGCGCCAACGTAGCAGCATCATGGACAAAGGTGCTCCTCGGCCACCCGATCAGTTAGTTTTCGTTTCCCTGAATTTCCTACGTGATTGCTGAATCGTAGTCGTTCAGGCTCCGGTTTGATAGCGCTTGCTGTGCCTTTGAGTTTCTGGAAATCCACGCCCATTCTGGGCATGATCATCTCGGTGCTCTCCTTGATAGCAGTTGTCGCGACACTGGCCATCGATATTGCCTTCAGCTTTAACTTGAAATCTCAGATCAAGAAACTGGACTCAGGCGCCAATACACACCCCTCTATAGGTTCGATTATTTTGCCATATTTGCTGTTGGAGACTAATGTACAACCGCTGCGTCTATCAGGTTTTGGAGTATGGGTTATTGCCCTAGCTGGAGTTATCTTGGCCGTATTCATCTTATGGTGTGGTCGTCGGGTTGCAGCGAGGAACAAAAAGCTGCTTGCACCACTGACAGCCGCTGTGAAGGCGTGATATTACCTACAATTGAATTCAAATGCTAGTGTTTCAAATAGTACGTGTACGAAATATGCAAATAGGCTTATGAAGAAATTACGCGTTTCTGTGAGACATGGTCGCTTAAAGTTGAAGATTCGGCCCCTCGAAGCTGTCCCACCGTGGGTGACAACGTGCTTCCCGGTCTCCTAACCATACCACAAATCCGACGGATTTACTGGGGAATTAGGTCAAATTGTCAATGCTGATGAACCGCGTCGATACTCTTAAGTCCTAAAAAAACACACGAGAAATGTTATAAAACCATCGAAGCCTAATGCAGGACGCACTTTGATTGCTTAACGGAAACCTAAAACAATAGCTTCTTCAACAGGGAAACCGCCCGTCATCAAGGCGTTGAGAAGTGCGATTATAGTGGAAACGCCATAAAAGTCGGCGCAAACCCAAGGGTCGTCAGGCCTACATAGTATGTGTTTGGATTCGAGTTGTGGCTGGCTGCACCGAAGATCCTTTTGATAGAAGGTGGCCATGATTTTGGCGAATGGCTGCAGCTTGGAATTGTCGAGTCACTACGCTGGTATTTTGTTGGGTTTAGTGGTTAACAGTTTCAATGCATTATGAGAGTCACCTTTAGTTACTGAACAAGGAGAAGTTAATCGTTCTCGTCCCTCACCCACCTCACCCACCTCACGCACTGATCACTTTTGGCACTGACAAGCTGCCCAGCTATAGCAAATAAAAATAAAAATAAGCACCGCCCGCTGGCAGATTACGGGGTCCTGGACGAAATGCGCAGAATGAATGCAGCTGAGATATTTCGGAAGAATAGAATAATCACCAGTCTTTGGGCAAAAGTCGGTTTGGCATCTCCATTGTAAAGAATCGTCCCAAACATCCGAGAAACATGACGCAGAGTATCGAAGAACTCTGCCACGTTGGCAGCAGCAAGCTTTATGATGCAAGCAAGAAGTTTATGGCCAGAGCCCGATTTGCGACGGTTCGTATGAAATTTGTCATGGTGGTTGAGAGCAAATAATTGAACCTTATGTAATGCATCACCGTGTGCAAGTTCCCTCCTCGACGATTTGACTCCCGCGGCCACCTCCATCTTCCTGTGTGTCTCTGGCCATCATCTTGCTCGAATATCTTTGGAGGCATTAGATTGTCATCGTCGTCCCAAGTCGCAGCGCCGAGCATTGTAATGAACCCTGGCGATTTTGCCCACCAACGCCCACAGAAATTTTCATCCTACGTCGTTCTTTAGAATTCAACATAGTCTTCGTGGCTGGAACTCAAGTGTTCTCCACCACTTTGACGGCTTTTTTTCGTATCGGGCTCATATTTTCTTCTCATTGCACCAAAATATCAACTTCTAAAGCCAGCGCGAATTCTCGCGGTTCTGTGCTGCTGGCATCGCCCGAAGTCCTCCCTAACTTCAACACCTTATCTCGACTCAGTTCGTCAGTTGTGTCGCCTGACTTGTGCTGTTTCTATCCTTCGACCACCTGTATGTCGTGTGACATGGGTCCTGGGCTGTATCCGACGAGTTGATTCTCACTTTTATAAAGTGATCCCAGACATCGTTTCGTTTGAGAGTGCCAAGTCCGACCTTTTCAAGCACTGTCGCTTCATGAGGTATGTCTCTCATGGCTTTGATCAAACTATGGTTTATCAACTCTTGTTCCTCGGATTTCCAATGAAGATACGGAGCCGGAATGATGCTGGAATATTTTTATTCTCCTCTGGCACTTTATTTGCTTCCCCTTTCACGGTGTCTGGACAATTGCTTCTTCTTTGATTGCTATTTGGACTTCCGTCTTGACTCTTCTCCGGTAATCACCCAGCCTCAATCTCATATCCCTTCTCCTTATCTTCCTCTGCATTTCAAAGCACTGTCACACGTCTCTTACAACGAATCAAACTTCTAGACTCATCATTAATCATTCCTTATACTTGGTGTCATCGTACTTGCCCATTGGACAGACTTCTTTTGACAGTCGCAAGTAGTGCTTTGAAGTCCGGTCCCAAGACTGGAAAAAGACCGCAACATGACCGGACTAAGACTGCAAAAAGACCGGACCAGCAGTCCGGTCTTTTGATTTTAAAAATAAAAAACCGCAAAAAGACCGGTCTTTGAGGACCGGTTTTTGGTCTAGGACCGGTCTGGACCGGTAGCTTTGTAGCCCTGAATTTTACCTTTAAAACGACCTATAAAACATAATTTTAGGTGAAGTTTTGGTTGAGAAATTAAAAAAATAATTTTCAAAGTTCTAAAAAGGTAGGAAATAGAGAATCTTGACATAGAATCATCAATTCCTGATGAATTTTAACGTTCTTGGGTTTGTTTTGAAGGTATTTATAATGCCTACAAACTTTACTAACACTCTTATGCTACTTTTTGAGGGGATTGTGTCGAAAAACCGGTCTTAGACCGGTTCATAACCGGTTAAGACCAGGACCGGTCCAGACTGCAAAAAAACCGATCAAGACCGGTTCTGGATGGTCCAGTCCGGTTTTTTGACCCTTTTTACATTTATAGGACCGGTTGCGGTCCCGGTCCTTGCAAAAATCGTCAAAAAACCGGACTGGACCGGACTTTTAAACACTAGTCGCAAGCAAAGAAGTCCCGATATTCTGACACTGCCCGTGTCTTATCAGCCAAAATTGTCGTTCGCGCAATAGCATATGATATGCTCACGTCTCTACACTCTGTCGCGTGATACAGAATTGGAAACACCTCCTTCTTAAATGCCGTGAACTTGGGAGCTTCTTGTTGTCCCCCACTTTATTATCTAGAGCCTATAGGTCCGAGGCTTGGGATTCTCTGATCTATTAATCGGGTGTGCAGAGAAAGTTGAAGCGTGAACACAGCCGGTAAGTCATTAACGTAGTGCCAAGTCCTTATGCAATGTTGTTGAACTTGTTCTCATTTAAGGACCTAGATAGGCACTCTGCACCAGAATGGTGGTTGAGTTGCTGTGCTGCGCACAGAAAAATATCGGGGATTCACTGACCGGTTAACTATCTGCTCCACGGTCCGAGCAAATACCTTCCCATTCAGTGCATTTCCCTTCATCATCAGGTCGTTAATGAAGTTCTCGGTGATAACTGCCTGCCTTCTATTTCTCACCAGTGGCGCTTTCTTATGAGAAGTAGATTGTCCTCATGATCTTCGGTTCCGGATAGCCACGCGACCGGTGAGTGGGTCCTCAATGATTTCGTCATGCTTTGCATCTGACCACCCCTTTCCTTCATTTTTCTACTTCTCAAGTCCTTTAAGGGTCTGATGGATAATTAAATGTGAGAGCCACTGTTCATTTTTGAAAGTGGGCATCTATTTACGGTGTACAGAGATGTAGATTTGACATTGAACTCGGTTCCGTCGAACTGCTTTGCCTGATAAGGTGTGTTGTGGCCTTAAAGATATTATCGCCCTTCAAGATTCAAGGTTTTTTTTAAGATCGTCCCATGTAGCTATTCTCATTTGCGGTGGTTCTTTACAGCTACAGGAGCTTCATGTATAAGACCAAGTAATTTGGTTTACGGTTTCAGCTTCATCATAGAGTTGGGAAGTGGCCACTTGCACTCACAATCGCCAAGGAGTTTGCTTTATTTAGGAAAGAAACAAGGCGGTGAAATGCTCGGATTAAAGTGGTCTTTAACCATATTAAAAGGTTAGGTCTGTTTCCCTGCGATCAGACGAGCCCTACGCCATGTTATTCATCATTGCTATAATTTATCTTTTGCAGGGACTCGTTGATACCAACGCTGCTCCTCTTTCCAGCACCCTTCTTACGCGAACAAACGATCTTTCGCCCTCCTCCCCCCAAGACTGCCTGGGTTTTCGATCACGATGGGATATCATGTGGAGTTGTTTTGCCACGATATTCGCCTGTTCGTGGGTCTCGGTCCATCCCAATATCCCGCGACCGAACGAAAGCTGGTGGAAAAATCCGCTTCGTCGACTTGAACTCATGTTCTGGTCCATCATCTCTCCGGAGCTGATTATATTTTGGGCCTCAAGGCAGTGGCTATCGGCTCGTCATCTGGAAAAGAAATACAGTAGTATGTCCTCCAGATTCGTTGTTAGAGTTGCATGTCAGCTGACCTGATTTAAGAGGACGGGTGGACAATAACCCATGGGTTTTTCATACAAATGGGTGGTTTCACTTTATACGACGGTGAAAAATGCCTGGGTCCTCTTACACCTACTAGACTCGATAGTCTTTTGGCCAAAAAGCTGATCGCAATGCCACGTGTAAAAGATGAAGAAATCAAGGACAGAAGCAAAACAGACGGACTTTCCAAGGCGCTAGTTATCGTCCAAACGACTTGGTTCATTGCACACTGTGCGGAACGGATGGTCCGCGGTCTGGCGATTACCGAATTGGAGCTCGTAACCGTTGCTTTCGCCGCTCTCAATATTATCATGTACGCATTCTGGCGAAACAAACCTTTCGATGTTCGCACTTCCATCCCAGTGTATTTTATTAAATACAAACCCCGAACAACTCCAAATCAAGCTAAGCCAGCTGAGGAGATCTCTCTCAAGAGCGTAAGTGGATATATCGATTAAACTCGCCAAATCTTACGCTTGATATTTAGGTTACGTCAGAAGAATCGACGCTACATTCAATCGATATCAAGGTACTTCACAAGGTCGGGATAATAATATCTTCTAGTGCAGCCTCAACTTGAGTACTTATTTCCACATAATACAGGCTCCGGAATCCAGCCTGACACTTGCTTCCTCCAATGCAGGCGTCTTCAGCAGCATTAATTTTCTAGGTTTAATTCAGGGTGCATATAACGTTATCAGCTTCCTTCTTTTTGATTGGCCAGTCAGCGTAATTTTCGCCCTCATCCGCAGAATCGGAGAAATATGGGGTAACGACATGGTCGATGAAGGCCACACTCACACATTCTCCGTGTACAGTGCCAGTGAAATTATCCAAAGTAGGGCCTATGGCTGTCTTATGTTCGCCCTTCCCTTTGTGGGCATTTTATTCGGCACGATTCATTGCGTGGGTTGGGGTTTTTCCTTCCCATCGGAATTCGAATGCGGCCTCTGGCGCTTCTGCTCTGCTACAATCACAATCGTACCTGGGGTTGCCTTGGTTGAAATGATCATCGGGAAATTAGATATTGAGGAGGAAGGAGGCTTCGATTCTTTCCTGCTTTCTCAACCTTCCGAGGTTGGATTGATGCTGACAATTGTCATGCTGCCTGTATATCTCTTTGCGAGAATCGCCATTCTGGTCTCAGCCCTCGGATTACTTAGAAAGGTTCCGGTCGAGGCTCTGATGACTGTGGAATGGACTTCATTTATTCCTCACATTTAATTTGTTGACATTCCGCTTATATGGACTCTTTGTTATTGTAAATTTCTCTCACTAGCTGCTTTTATAAGTACACTCGATAGCTTTCGTTGGACATTCTGTTTGGGTCTTTTTGTGGAGTCGGACTGAATGAAGCCTGACCATTTGTTGGACGAAGTCATATCACATCTTCAAGCTTGAGGGTTACGTACAGAAATATTAGTCAATTACTCAGCAGTAGCAGGGACATTGACGAGAAGACTTTCAGCTTGACTAGAACGAGGCTTAAGCCTGACACCGAACTTCTCTGGAAAACTGCGAAAACAGGCTTAAGTTAGGTACCGAAGTTACCGAGGGGTTCAAAAGTCAGTCAACGTACGAGATGGTCTCGGGGGTGTACGCATATCGTGGCAAGACCACTTTACCATGTTTATCCAGCCCGGAGAGGATTTCGCATGTAGCTAGAGTTGTCGCGATGAGTGCGAAGAGGGTGCCTTCAGCAAAGTGCATTCCAGGACACGCGCGCCTTCCGAAACCGAAGGCGAGGTCAGTAACTTTCGCCATTTCGGAATCAAGACCGTTGTATCGTTCGGGATTGAACTCCATTGGATTCGTATATACGTCCGGATCGTGCAGCATGTGCCTAAATAAATTATTAATATGGTATTTGACGCTTAAAAAGTCACTGCTAGTGTAAACGCACCATACGTTGGGCATAATCAAGCTTCCTTTGGGTATTTCGTAGGCTTCATAGACATCGTCCTGCTTTACTGCGTGAGGAATTCCTGGGTCAAACAAGTGATGAGTGCCGTATATTGGTGATGCAACATATATAAATCGAACCCAAAGGAATAGAAGGACTCCAACGAAGAACTTCGGTCATGATGCTTCTGATGTACGGCAAATTGGGTCGGTCTTTAATTTGGGGCAGGCGATCTTGGCCTACAACAGCATCGAGTTCGGTCCGAGCTTTTGCCTGGATTGAAGGATTTAGAATCATGGCCATAAAGAATGTCAATGCAGCGGACATGTTCTGAAATAAGTTCGAGTAAATGCCTCACGAGAGATCAAAAACACTCACTGTGTCCAAACCGCCCCCCATAACGCTTGCGGCCGCCTTGACGAGGTCCGCCTCATCGTCTTCTGACATCTTTCCTTCGCATTTTTGTACATATGAGCCGCAGAGGTTAGGCATTAATGTCTTCCCGGTGTCCTGGAGATAAATTTGAACAAAACGATGTCATTGGCGTTTCATGTCACTCCTTGGGTACATACCAGGTTCTCCTTGCACCACTCGTACGGATTCCATGCGCCCTCCCCGAGAACTTGGCGCCACTCCTCTGCAGTCTTCAAAAAGCCCGAGCCTGGCATCCACCGAGGTATGTACTTAACTGTCAAGGACTGTATCAGGGGTTCACTTCCACCAAAGACGCAAAACCTACGAGCTGGGAAAAAGTCCACCGCGAAATTGCCAGGTGTGGTCGCCTTGCTAAAGTTAACCATCGCTTTCAATGGTAGGGTCAAGATGGGGTCATCTGCCGACTGGACGTAATAGCCGTAGGTTACTCGGATAATAATAGTACCAATCGTCCTTTTTGATTTTGAGATTACAGTAAGATATTTTGAAGTAACTGCTTACACTTTAACTTGCTCAAAGAGATCAGTCGGATCCTTGAGCAGCTTTCGGAGTAGAATGGCTGTCTCGTTCTCCTGCAGTAAATGATAGCGTGGAGTCATACTCGAACTGAGGTCCTGAGTAACCATGCGACGCTGCTTTCTCCAGTTCTTGCCATAAGGCTGCATCACGAAAAAGTCATCGTATCCGACTCTAGACCACAGAATTCGTTGGAAAAAAACGTCAATGGAAGAAATTGTGCGTACAGGTCGCCTGCCATAATCTATCAAAACGAATAAGAAATCCGATACGATATTGTAAAAGAAATAGAGTCACAAAATGAGGTCGATCTGAATAGATGGACGACCGTTTATCAAGCAAGTCTTTTGCAATCTTGGACGAATTGATGATGATCAAAGGTTGTCCAACGATGTCGACATGCATTATATCACCTGTGGTTGTGGTGGGATGGGTGAAATTGCTTAACGACCGCGAGCCCCTCAATGGCGAAGCACTAACCATAGGTCTTACCCCACTCAGAGAATGCCAACCAAGGACTTTCAGCTGGCATTTGGTGGACATTGCCTATGACGGGGAGCGGTCGCGGTCCAGGTGGCAGTCTTTTTGAGCGGGAAAACGACAGAGCATAATAGAAAAAGAGGCTCAAAAACGCAGTCGCGATGATGAAGACGGAGTGGGGTAGTTGATCCATCGGGTACAACAAGTAGAAGTTTGAACGCCTTTTAAATAGTCGACGATCTCTGCCCTCTCTCACCTGAACAGATCGTCCAGAAATATTGGCATCCTTATTCGGTGCACTGACCTGAGGTAATCGCTTGAATGGAAATCTGGCATGTGGAGGTTAATTGGGTCAACCAAAAAAAAGTGATACCAGTCTTTGATTGACAAGACCAGTAAGGAATGCAGCACTTTGGATTCCTAAGGCTCTCCATGCTAATAAGAGACTTCGCTGCGGGTGATACGGTGGGCTTGGATCTCCCCAAAGAGTCGAACATGGTCACGGTGGCATCTTGGAGGATGTCATTGCATTGTGATGATACGAACACATAAGTCTGCCAGTTTTTCCTGAGATACACGGAGCAAGTTGGCTGAACATAGACTAGACGAATAACCGGAAGGAGCAGAGATGAGACTCGTGGTGGAGGAACGGGAGATGATCGACTCATTTGTTGACGGTTGTCCCAGATTCAGCAAAAATTGGTCCGTGAATTTCGCGGACTTTCAGAGTATTTTATTAATCTCCGCTTTATTTTTGGGTATTATTCAATCGCAATTCCCACTCAGCTCGCTTATGGTAGCCTCCTGTCCGATCTGAGCACAATGATGACAAGAGAAGGGGGACCCATCGCAAGTAGCTTACAAGCTTTCTCTACGGTCGTTATTCGCCACCAGTTGCTGTTGCCTCTTACATCTTACCTATCTATCGAACCTAAGCGAAAATTGTTCGTACAATTCACTTGAGCGGCTGCATAATTTTCAGCTGATCGATCCAGGACCTCCTGTCTGCCCTCACAGGCGGACAGGTGGTCGTTCTGGTGCTTTCAGCTCAGCAACGAGCCTCAGTAGAACTTGCACAAACCAGAAAGCAGTGTAGCTTATTTAGTTCGCAGGTATTTTATCCTTAAATGCAACAGGAAGACGTTAAAATTCATTCTTTACTCCTATATGACCACAGATTGGAAGTATTAATCCCAAAGGGAGAAATCGAGTCTCATTATGCTTCAAACACGACGTGGTTTAACACTTCAGCCATTGGAAGCTGAAAGTCTACGAAAGATAGATAAGAAAAAAAGGCTGAGCTGCTTCAAGATCGTACGTACCTGCTTGAGACTTGTATCAATCTAGAAAGCCAGAATTAGCCGTGTTCCCTCTAACGATTGAGCATATTCTCAGTGGATGCTCACCGAGTCGGTAGCGATGTACCCGCTGCCTTTGGTATTGGCTGAATTACTGACGCGGAGGTCACTTTGGACGTTCAGCACTGCCGTCGCACCGCAGGGGCTCAGGACTGTGGCAGCAAGGTCGAAGGCGTCACGGTAGGTATAATCAGCCCCTGTTTGCAGATCACAACGTCATTTCTCTGAATTTACCATCGTCTCAGGAGCCCGGGCATACCGGTGACAAGTCCCACAAGATTCGAACGTGCAGTTGCTGTTGAAGGAACAAACCAGGTGAAAATGTGGACGGAGTTATATTTGAGAAAGACTTGCCTTGTGCGAGCTGTCCTTGGACTACGCAGAGATGGATAAAAGGTCAGAAAATGAAGAATGCCCCGAAATTGACGGGAACATCTCACAGTAATAAATAGACTGCTGTGCAGCCGTTACTTTAGAGTCGAGTTGATAATAGCCACGCTTAATATAGACCATGGTTAGCCCGTTCCGTGTACCTGGAAGAATGCCCTACATAATCGACCGTGGCAATACCGAAAGAGAATCCTTGCGGAATCCTGTATGAAAATTAAATAGATGAATTCTCTTGGGAAATTTTCGCTCGTTAAGGGAAAGACACACTTGACTCCGAACGTCAACTGGCAATTTTTGCGGTTGGCGCTAACGGGAATCCCTGGGCCGGCTTCGGCCCAGTATTGACTGAAAGTAACAGTTACTGAAGATTTGTCCGCTGTTCATTGGGGCAGGTAATGGGAAAATCAGCGAACATGATAAACAAATTACCGCTCAACACACACCGCTAAGGAGATAGTAAGTCGACCCAGGAGGACATCCGGATCCGTTGATTCCCAAGCTCGTGCTGTTCAAACGAATCCGTGGTCAGCTATGAAAGAGGCAAGAACGGCAACCGAGAGACATATTGAAGCCAGGTGGGGGTGCTACTCCAGCTGAGAAGACCGGAGCAACAAATGAAGCAAGGACGGCGGCAGCCGCTACGAGGGATTTGAACATGGTAGGTGGAATGTGTACGATGCGACGAGAGGATCTCTCTCAAAATCAGTGTTACTTATACCGTTCCTGGTGTCTTCTCCCTGAATTTGGAAGCAATCGCAATGAATAGATGCCTATCATGCAAATGACTAAATTACCATTATTCCGCGTAAATACAATCTAGAAAAATCGTCAGCTGAATAAAATTATCGGAGAATTTATGACAAGCGGCTGCTCACTTACGAAGTCCAATTGGGATACATTGCGTCCGAAAAAAGTTGCTCGGGGTACCAAAGCGAATCATAAGCCAATCAAGGAGCAGGCTGCAGGAGATTATACCTAATCCTGACATATCGACGAGAAAATTGCAGTCCAAGACCTTTCTGGTCGAGACCTGAATGAATGAGCCATACCGATTTACTTCCTGTATCGTAATACGTCAAAAGGAAATAAAGTTGAGTTGAGAACGAAGAATACCAGTACTTCGAAATCCACATGGTGAGTATTCTTGGAAGAGAAATCAGGTAGGTCCATCGCATGGCGTTTGAGTTTTCAGGCCTCAATAGTGTTGCCAAGCATTGCCAGAGAAGTATCTTCCGCGGATTGGATCCAATTAAGACGTTTATCAGGTCCTGAAAAGATGGTTTATCCGCAATAATGGAATAGCTCGTTCGAAAATTGCGTATAGGTGGACCCGTCTTTCTTCCTCGTGGATCTTCTGTCAGTAAACGCTCAGCACATGCGAAGGATGAGCAAATGATTCAATTGCACTCAAGACTTACCCATCATATGATGGACGCATAAGGCGCCTGCGAGCGGCTTTGACGTGGGCTTGTGGCGGTGCGCATTGATATTCGATACGCCGGGTTCCAATAAGAACGTCCTTGGAGGGTGTCCATGCTTCCAGAGAAATTCCGCTCTGTATGTTTTCGACGAAACCGAGCGACACCGACGCCGCTAAGGCGGCTATTGGAAACCATCACGCACCGAGGATGGACTTGGCGCTTGGATTTTCGAGCTTCGAAATCTGTTGATCCGCCAGCAGAAGCACGGATGAGATAAAGTGGTCAAAGATCAGAGCATGATTTGGTAATTTTGGTTAGTGCGCTTGAGGTACGGTGCGAGATAACCGGGAGCGTCGTTGAGGGTCGTCGTTGCGGTGTATTCAAGTACTTCTAAGTACGGCAATACAAAATTAAGTTACCCATTCTTCAAGAGTAAGTTATAAAACAGTGGAAGTTGGGGGCTAAGGAGCAAAATATTGGCAAGCGGCGCGTTGCTTGTCTGTGTTTGGGGCAATAGGGTTCACGTGGAGTGTTCTCACGACCTTCAATATTATTTTCCTAATCTTTTTGGCTCAGAACCTTGTTCAGAACCATCTAAACATGACTACGTTACCACCCAAAGTTCCAGAGAGACTTCAAGACGACAACCCCATCTACGCCAACGCTGTAAGTGCGTATAATGTTTGCTTAAATGTCGAAAGTTCTCTTCAGGTGGCAGCCGACAAGGGCGAAAACATTGGGAACAACCTGATTTTCATTCGAATACTTGGCTATCTTATCCACTTCGCGCCGACGGCCTGGGGATGACAATGCTTGTCAATGAGGTTCTTTCAGCGATGTACCAACGTGCCCTTCTCGATGCTGGGAAGACGTATTTCGATCATTTCATCAGGGCGTGTACGTTCTCAAACCTTCTGATTTCACCCGCCATCTGACGCAGTCACCAGTTCGTGCTAACAGGGGCCGCACTCCAACGCCGTCTAATGAAGAATCTCCTCGCTCATTTGATACAGTAGCAGACATGTACAATGAAGCCATTGAATATGCTCCTCAATCACCCTTGACTGCCAAAAAACTTGTCGGCAAGACTCTCTTTATTCAAGAAACAAATTCTCACTTACTCCTCCTATCAGGCCCTTTTTCGTGCTGACTTTCGTTGTGTTGAGACGGGAAAATGTGATATCAGCACTATTTTGGAAATTAAGGAGCTACAAGCCAAATTATTTAAACGCGGACCGCAGCCTGGATATCAACAAGACACAATGTATACACATACTTCCTAATGGACTGGGCCCACCCAAAGTATATCCCTCTCTTTTTGTTCAGTTCTCGATTCGAATATTTCCTCATATAACGGGATTACACTCCAACAATGTGGGAGGTTATGCTCCGCTTTGGTTATTCGGAACTTCCTAACGAATTGAACGGTTCGGGTGTTCATCGTTTAGAAAACGTGATAACTCTCGGTATCAAGTTTCAAACAACTTTCGACCTACTCAAACTCTGGTTTGTTGAAACAGTGCGTCGGACTGAACCCTTACTTATTTGACTACGCTAATTTGTTATGCGACGACGCTTTGTAGGACGTGGAGAACAAGTACAAACTCGAAGCGACGGCGCCCTTTATTCTAATCAGCTGTCCAGAATATGCTACTTTCGAAACACCTGATCCTGTCAAATACCTGTTTCCGTCTGCGGTCTACCTTTCCATCCACGTTGCGTGCGCCAAGGTCGCTCATTTCTCAGGAGCTTGTGTCTGCATTGGCAAATTGTACCAATGGACAACAGTACGACACTGGATCCAAATGGCGCCTCCGCAGACATGTTGGAACATGCCATTTTCGAACTACGATACACCTTCGACCTCAGTCGAAGAAAATTTTCTAGTGCCTACCTACGTGAACGGTAGGGCGGCTTATGCACGTATTAGGATCACGAGCACACCTATCCATCAAGAATTCGCGCTTCGCTTAGGGCAACCATTAAATTTCCGAGTATACATTGACAACAACAAACTATGTACAATTTCTTTAATATGAATGAAGATACTAGGATCGTAGATATTTGTTCATTAGATCGAGATAAAAGCATTTTGAGCGTGCCTTCCCGCACACTCTCCATAGAATATGCCAAATAAAATCATAAGCTCAGGAAGATCGAGCTTTCAAGGCGAAATACAGTCTGCCAAGAGTAACAATAAATCCATGTTTCATTTTTAAAAAATAAAGGACAATCGATGGACGTACCCAATTCGATAAATGATCACGATAGATACAAGGATCGCCGCCCACTTTCCATAAGAGATTGATCCAATGTCGAGGTAGTTGAGTACATCATCACCGGAGACTGTGCATGTGGCAGGAGTCGAGGACGGGTAGGCGCACAAACATTGCCCGTTGACAATCGTGTCGCAGGTGAAGGTGAGACCTCTAAAATCGGACTACCGAATCGTGATCAGCAGTCATGTAAGAAAATGATATTTTGGATATAAAGATTATATTGCCTGGAAGCTTACGTTTGTTATGAGCTCGAAAGCGTATTTTTGGTAGTCCATGTAATGGAAACTGAAGAACCAAAACCTGGGAAGAGACCGAGCTTTGATGCTGTGCGGTTTAGGTCAGTCATCCATGCAACAAAAAAAGGAAGATAAAGACTAACAAGTAACCGCCGACACTCATCCAAAATCCATTGAGGCTAAAATAAATCTGTAAATAGACACTCGCATTTTGAATAAAGAGACTCACAAAGCGCTGATGGCTAGGGAGGCTACAAAGATGGGCAGCAAAGATGCGACCACCAGAGCTTGACTTTCAGCTGCCAGAATGGCAAGGAACAAGAAAGCTACGAATCTGAAAAATGCTGCTGCACCGGAATGAAGGCCCTAAAAAAAATCGCAATCAAGCATGGGTGTTACATCGTGAGTTTAGTCAGGCTTACTATTGCCCAATAGCAAATGACAGTGAAAAACACCGTGCATAGGAAGAGGAAAGGTATGTTCACTAGCGTGTTAGAAAGAACGAAGGGAAGAGTCCTATACAGCCCGTTTTTGGTTTCGCGGTAATACACTGAACGCTCTTCCAAGACTAGAATAAAAATCTGTTAGAACAGGCTCCGCCTCAGGGCAAGAGCCAAAGCTTACATGCGGGAATGCCAGCGACGGACATCTGGAATACACGATATTAGTTAGCAGAATTTCAAAGACGAATCGACTTCGTACAAAAGCCAAAAATGCCACACTGTAGAAATGCACGGACAATCGATCATTGATGGTTGAATCTGCATGACCGAGGCGTATCCAAATTGTCCTAAATTATGGTTTTTGATTAGTTGATTTCTAAGGCTCCAAGAGCTCACTTACGCAAGCATGAAGCCCATTCCTCCATACATCCCCGCTCGAACTCCATAAGCCAGCAAATTCCGTTGATAATTCATAGCCGTCCGCTCTGAGAGGACAAGCGTGTTCCAGAAAAGCGTCCCGAGTGGGCCGGCTTTTCCATGAAGTGTAGAATGGTCGTCGATAGGCTGACCGGAAGGCACCTTTTCTTTGTCCGAGGACGTTCCAGACGTAGGCACCGATAATGACAGGTAAAATTCTCGAAATTCGTCGATGGCTCTCGATGAGCGTCCTGCTTGGTCGAAGTCGCTGTTGAGGAAGTTCATAGCGTGGTCTGATGGTGTGCTCTGAGCCGAGAAACGCATTAGGTTAAAGTCAGATGAAAGCTGGTGAAGCAACTTACGAAGCGGTCCACCGGGTGTCCCCACTTCTGGAAAAACCCATCGAGTTGATCCACGCGACCGAGGTAACACAATTTGCCTTCGGCAAGGAACATCACATTTGTGAATTGAGATAGTGTTTCGAGTGAAGGCTGATGAATTGAGGCGATGACGATCATACCCTCTGCCACGGACAGAGTGCGAATGGATGACATGACTTCGCGGGCGGAGGTGCTATCGAGCTAGAAGACAAATAAGCGAAGGGTCTTAGCCCAACTTGAATTAATTGCAGTTACGCACGCCGGAAGTTACTTCGTCAAGGAACAGTATGCGACTGGAAATTTGATGAGCTCTGAGCTAGTACAATCCATGAGATGAGACACGAACGGAAAAGTAACCATGGCGCATGCAGCAGTAACACGACGTTTTTGACCTCCTGAGATGCCCCGAGATATCGGGGTGCCGATTTTCTGTTCAGCGCAGGATTGCAGCCCGAGAGTTTTGATGACACGATCCACTCGCTCGTTTACTTGTGCACGCGGTAGTAAAGGCAAGCTTTCAATTCACAGGTTATAAATGATAGTTCTTCAAAAGGCGTCCGATAGACGTACTGGAGACGGAGAGCGAACGATATTGACTCTCGAACCGTCAAAACGCCCAGAAGCGCGTCTTCTTGTTCAACAAAAGTCGAGATTTTGTGCATGATTTCGGTGCTGACAGGTTGCCCATTTAGTCGAACCTAAAAAACATTTTAGCCGCCACGAAAATACAGTTCGAATGAACACAACTCACCGAGCCACCTTCCATCGTTGTTTTCCTAGCTGACATGACATCCAGCAGCGTGCTCTTTCCTACAACCGACGTCAGCTCATGATTAAGAGCCAACTTAGATCCAAACCTGCTCCAGAAGGTCCCTGTGAAACGAAAGAAGGGCGAGTTTGTACAAAATCCACTAAATATGGACGGAAAACGCACCATGATAGCCAGGAGCTCTCCAGCCCGAATATCAACGGAGATATCATCGATGAGTTTCTTCGATCCATCGGGTTTCTTCACGGCATGGCTTAGATGCTTGAAGGAGAGCACCGAACCAGGCTTATTGACCGCCTCTATGGATGAAGCGGAATAGGAAGAATGGGCTGCCATATCCAAGGTCAAACACGAGAGAGACAGCCAGCAAGTTGAATGGGGGGAAACGGGATGCATGAGGATGACATTATATACATACCATTGCGTTTTCCCTTGCTTGAATCTGGAAACATCCCCATCGTGTTCGATCGGAAGTGGACACATGAGTCGATACATCAGGGTTATTGGTCATCATTGTAGGGAGTTGTAGACTGCTCTAGGCGGAGTTCTAGTGATGATCTTCAGCGATGAACTACGGTGGGTATGATATATCACACACAACCGGGCCCGAACGGAGTTCGGAGGGGTGATAAACATAGCGTCGAAGCACTAGTACTGCACTGCGATGTTGGAACGGGAGAGTTCTGTCCGACCTCCCGAATGCTTCTAAGGTGGATTCAAAAGTGTCAAATTCAGCCATGACGAAAATCAAAATCGGTCCTGCCTTGTTAGGTACGTCTGAGAGCCGGAGGGCACATGGCGTTCCTGAGCAATTAAAATGCTCCAAAACGGCTTTGAAAAGCAATCCAAAATGTAAGGGTCCACAACAGCAAGCTGGAACGTGTTGAGTGCCTCGACCACGCTGCTTTGGCTGGGCATCGAGTGCGAACCAAGAGAGTCCCGTGAGCCTCGGACTAGAAACTTTCGCTGAGTGGTGGATTTTTTTAGTGTTGTAAAAGCGAAACACATGGAGATGGAGGTCTGATATGTCAAGATTGTGGATTTGTTGGAAATTTTGATAGAGGGGCGAAGATTATTATAACTTGTAGAAACTTGGTCAGGAGGCCATTGTTGACGGAGGAAAGACTCAATTTGGTCTGCAGAGCTCTCGCCTTCTGAAATAAATACGGAGCACTGCCACACCTGATGATATTTTGTTCGACTGGTCCCTGATTCGCAATGCTTCTTCCAGCACTCCTTGTCAAGGCGGAACGAATAACAGAAAGGTCAACGCACGAGTATAACAAGAGAAAGTACATATGAGGAAAGAACACTAGGAAGCAAGATTTGATTACACCGCACCAAAGGTAAGTACATGCATATGATCCAACAACTGTCCGAGAAAGAGCGTAATAATTTACGAATAACAGGGTATTGGTGGGAAAGGCTGTAAGGGCGTACACCTATCTGACAAGCTTGAAATAAAGGATGGTGCAAATTAAAACGACGAAGAAGACACCGATGGCACTGAGAATGAAGCGTTGCTTGTACATCCTATAGCAATTGGTCAGCATGCATTCACACCAATGGAATAACTGAGCTTACTGTTGAATCATTCCCTTTATAGTTCCACTAGCCCTATCAATGTGGACGTCCGCAGTTTGCAGCTGGGTTATTGCGGAAAAGTCAGGACATTATTCAGGACAGAGTCGGGGGTAAAACGATCATACCATATTGCGCGAATTCTCGATTTGCTCTCGCTGGCCCCGTAGCGTTCGAAGGATGTCTGCGCCATAGGTCTCGGTTTCGAGAGCCACACCCGTCGACTCTACAATTCGTCGGCTTCCGTCACTCAGCGTCTCTGTCCCAGCTAAAAGTCGTGTTCTATCACTGCGTTCCCCATACGGATCGTCGGAGCTCGAGGTACCGGACTTGAAGGCCCCAAGGAGATCTGTTCGAGCTGCCTGTGAGTGAAGGTCCTTGGAAAGTTTCTTATATTTAGTCAGGTCGGCCTTGGCTTGCTTTAGTCGTGTAAGGTAAGGTGTCTTGACAGACTGCGGAATTCCTTGAATCTCGACTTCGAGTTGGGATACCTATGATAACTGTCAGCTTTCCAGCCAAAGTGAACGACGGTGGCGACGTACAATGTCGTCTGCTTCATCTAGCTCGATTTCAACTTTCCTTAAAGCGGCTTTTCGTTGTTCTAATGAAGACCGTGAACGGGTGCACCATCAGGGTTCAAGCACGCTACGCACCTCCAAGTTGGTTCTTGCCGCTACCTTCGAGTTTCTCTGAGATACTGTTGATAATATGCCGAAAATCCTGCTCGTAAGACTCAAAAAGAGCCGTGGGTGTTTGGTCCATCCTTGGAGACGAGGTCGACGTTCGTTGTAGAGAGCGACAGCGCCACGGGCGGTGACTGTGCCGAATGTGTCATGATTTGTCATCAATTAGTCAGGTGACTATATAGGGCTCATTTTGCCCACCATCCTGCGTAAACGAAAACTCATAAGCGACTTGGCTCTTGACAGAATTATTCATTTATATACACCTGCTTTCCCCCCAAATGGTGTATCCGAGTTGCATGGCCCTGTCGCGAAATCCTTGCTCCGAAGAATTTGGGAACTTCTAGCAGTTCGAAAGAGTGGTTGGCCTTCCCACCGACTTCCACGCGTGGAAGTGGAAGTTACTCAAAGAAGCTCTCCGAGCTTTATCCTTCATAAGGATTGTGGACCCTCTAGCCCTTTTCATCTGATGCACGTTGGATAGATGTACTGGGTAAACCTTCTGCTGGTGCCTTCCGTACGAACGCGATACATCGATTCGCACGGAGTTCCACAATAGCCCTTCGCAGCCCGGAGATCCGATGTTTCATCCACACACAAACGATAGAGTCTTCAAAGTACCTTCCATGTAAGTCCATGTACGCTATTTCATTCATATCCTCACTTATGGTTTTGGGCAGTTGTTCTGACGATGTGGAGCATTGCTTGGCGTGCTTGCCGTCAATACCCGAAGCGGACCATATACTTACGCGGTGGATGAGAAGGATTTATCCTAATTTTCCACATGCATTCTTCTTCGAAAATCTATAAATACGGGTTGTGTTTTGGTTGAACCCGACAGCAAGACATATCTCTTCTACAAACTCAAATTCAAATCAAATTCAATGGCCAATACTTCTTGTGTGTTCCCTTTTATTTTCCACTTTATCCTCGACCTCGGCAATAATCTCCACGTTCTGCAGCATCTTACAAGTTTGAACGCATCAACAAGGACGATGTCGCGTTGTTAGTCGTCGACCACCAAATTGGTTTGTTCCAGTTGGTTCGCGACTATCAGCCTGACGAGTTCCGCAACGCCATCCTGGCCCATGCTGCCATTGGCAAGGTGTTCAACCTCCCAACCGTTTTGACTACCAGCGCCGAAACTGGTATGACACTTATTTTTTCTTTTCTTCTCAATTTCTAATCGACGTTAATGTGCCTCGCACGTGCGTAGGGCCCAATGGACCATTGCCTAAGGAAATTATTGATATGCACCCCAACGCCCCATTGATCAAGCGTAATGGAGAAGTTGATGCCTGGGACAACAAGGACTTCCGCGATGCCGTTCGCGCCACTGGCAAGAAACAAATCATCATCGCAGGCATCACGACCGATGTAAGCCTCTTAATCTACCAGCTATCATTCTCTTTCAATGTAATATCTGATAATCTTTAGGTCTGCACTGCTTTCCTGGCTCTGTCCCTTATTCAAGAGGGGTACACTGTGTACGCCAACGCCGAGGCTTCCGGAGCAATGAGCCAACGCATCGCGGACGACGCGAATGACAGGATGCGCGCTGCTGGCGTTCACGTTTTGTCCTCCTTCGCCGTCGTCTGCGACCTTATGAGGGACTGGAGGAACACTCCTGGATCCGTCGAGTTGCTTCCTTTCTTTGACAAGTATGTCACCTTGTCTTTCCGACGACATGAATCATTGCTGACTTTCCAAACGCAGGTACCTCGCGTCGTACGGCTACCTCGCTCGTGGACACGCCGCCACCGTCAACCGTGGCACCATCCTCCCCGGTGAATCCGAGTGAGCTAATCGTCTTTAGAAAGGAAAGTAGATGCTGCAACAAATTCGTGGTTTAAATCGCTCTTGTGCTGAGTTTGTAGCAGGGTAAAAGTTTTCTAAATAACTACAAAAATTATGGACGTCGTCGTGCATCAATTTATTCTGTGATTGACTGTTCTTGCTGTTGGATTCTGTTGGATTGCAATAGACGTCGACCGGATGACGGCAAATTTTTGACCCGATTCCGTATCAGGCAACCAAGAGTCCGCTTTTAGCCAGGTAGGTCACGGAAGCAAAGTGAGCAGATTGAGTATATACATCTATTACAGGCCCTTGAAAGGTAGAATCTACTTCCAACTAGAAGATGGTAAGGTGCAGTAAGTCCCTACAGAAAGCAACGTACAGAATAAGGTCGACCAGGACCATGCAAACTGTACTCCGAGTCGAGATTCCTTTATCCATTCAAACATTCTGTTGATCTGAAGTAGAATACATTTCGCTAGTTTTCAGGGCAAGTGCCATAAACTTTTTGGGTTTACTCCAGAAAGGCAACAACGTTCTGGTTTTTATCAGTGCAGAAGTGAGTGCCGTCCTAGTTTAGTCTCTGGAGCCTTGACTCGACTCCGTTCCCCACAGCTTCAACGGTAAGGTCGAAATATAAGATTGGATTCTATGGCATGAATTCTGATCCTAAATCTGTTGTTTTTTGATAGGGTCTGGTGTGGAATTTACAGGTGTTCAATGAGAGGCAACACGTTACGGTGAATGTCTTGCACAGGTTAGTCATGGCGCTTTTACTCGTGAAGGAAGAGTTTAAGGTGCGATTTGAATGACCGATGTGTGTAATGCTAAACAATAATCCAACAGATGAGGCTACTGTACTTGTATACAAGGTCCATGTAAGGAAAGGATCGATGCAAAGTTCAACGGTGCAAGCGAACGAAAGAACGACGCAGGGGATGCCAATTAAGGATACCCGTGACGTCGTCATCAGGCAATAAAGCCAGGGTTCAGTTCAGACGTCGGACGTCTTATGTGCTGATGTAGGGCTGTCAACGTGCTCCCAATCATCTCCATCATCCTCAGGTCCATCGTCTGGTACGGCCAGCACACGGCCAGCCTTGACAGCCCACCGCTCGCGCAGCACCACGATGCCGCGGACGAGAGAGAACACGATGATTTCCCCAACAGCAATGCCAACGATGTAGGCAGCGAGCTTCGCGCCTTGCTTGTGCGGGTCGAGGAAGGAGTAGGCTGGAAGAATCGCAGTGAGACTCGACGAAGCACGGGGAATAATGTGGGAGTAATTTACTGTAAATTCCTTGCGTGGCATGCGTGATATACGCCACACCGAGATATCCCACCATACAAAGGAGACATGGTATGAGGGTTAGCCAGGGTGCCGGTGGTGAGTTTGTTAGAAGAATTTCGACGAGGGCGAATACGGTGTTGAGAGCGTGGACGGAAATGTTGGACCATGCTATTACAAGAAGCCATAGAGCGTTAGTGACATAGTAGGTCGAGGATAAGGAACTTACTAGAGAACAGCGTTTCGAACGTCGACGAGTCAGCTAAGAGCACCCAAAAAACGACCGTCACGATAATAGCTACAGTCGTAAAAGGTTGTAAGTAAACTGGGTTTTCAACACGAATTATAGAGTCACATACGAAAAGTGACGATGGTAGATTGAAGAATGACGTGAAGCGCTTGTAGAATCTTCGGCCAACGCTGAAGCGGGTACCCTGCGCCAGCGCCTCCTTTCCGCCAGCGTAACGCGTAGGAGATGGTTTGCGTACTTGAAGCGAAGTAGTAGGCGCAAAGGCCGATGTAGGTTAGGTAGGTGAAAAAAGAGAGGTAACTGCAAAGAAGCTGTATTAGCACTTCGAGCGCTGATAGACAGGCTATACGTCAAGATAAGAAAATGTAGAAAACGAAAATGCGATCCGTCCAGACAGCCAAATGTCCACGAACAACCATGAAATAATCAAATGACTCACCTCTGTCCATCGTGATCTCTGGTCACTTTGAATATCAACGTCACTATCAACACCGCAAGGGTATAGAATGCAATGGTTGTCCGTAGCACAGCAAGGCCAAGGGGTGACCTGAATATTGGCGACGTGACGTATTTATGTTCTCGGTCGAATGTCGCTGGCACGCCAAGTCGAGAATAGAGGTTCAGGCGGGCCATATCAATGACGTGGATTTGTTAGGGAGGGTGAATTAATGTCGGGTTAATGAAATAGAGCTCTAAAAAGTGTGGCAAAAGGAAGTTGTGAGCATCTTGAGAATTTGTTCGAAGGACGAGTTATGGAGGGAAGTGGAGGACAGGGGGAGGGGAAGGCCTAACGAACGCTGCTCACCTTAAAGGCTCTCCAGAGATGAAGTGCTCGGTATCAAGCCTTCTATACTAGCCCAGAATCCTATTGATACCCCACTCGGCAAATGATCCTCTTATCTCGTGTCCAAACGATGTTCAAATATGTATCTTGATGTCAGCCGAAAATACCCAAACCTAACGATCTTGTCTTCGGTTGGACAAAAAAGAGAGGCGTGTCAAGCAGACTGCTTATCGAAATAATTTGAAATTAGTGGGACGTTCTATTCCTGGGAGGAAGAAGCATACTCGTGATCAAATGTTCCGAACTTGCGAAGTTCAATATGGACAACTTGGGCGACCTCGAGGCGAATAGCGTCGTGAGTTCAGAGAGACCGGGATCCGAGTTCAGAAAGGTGGTAAGGGAAGGAGAGTATAGGGAAAGCCTGGAGTGGATGGGGGTGAGGAAGAAAGAAACACGAACGAGTGAGTCGATTTCAAAAGTTGAAAAAGAGAAATTTGAGTACCTTGGTGAAATGGCAGAGGAAACCGTATGAAGCAAGCACTGCGGGTGTGCGTATATGGGTCAAGTACTGCTACTCAACTGGGCACGGTAGCCGCGCGGCAAGAACACCTCCAGAAAAGTACCACAAGAATTTAGATGCCACGGAAACGCCACTCTTTTGGTAGTGTTGGCACACAGAGAGAGCTGCCGAATCCGTCGCTTTTGGAAGGCACAAGGTCGTAAGAGGAAAGAGGCGGTGAAAAAGAACGCCGAAAAGACGGCGGGTCAGTCACTGGCCACCGACGCTGGCGTCGAGTACCAGGTCAAATGAGAGTGGGAGGCAAGAGGCGTGATGAACACCCCAGAAAATGTGCGAAAATGATATTTGTTTCACTTTCACAGGGTCCAAGCCTGTTGGGGTCGCCTGGGCGCCGTTGCTTCCGTCGGTTGAGGCGGCTTTCCCCAAATAGGATAATTGATGTGAGTTTTGGTCCCGCGAGCACAAGGATCAACCTAGGCGAAGCTGCAGATCGAACTGGAAACCCTGAATCCGGTCTGGAGGAGGAGGGGAGATGAGGGAAGGGGAGCACACGAGTAGCTCCACCTCTCTCAGTAATATGTAGACGTCCAACAACAACAACAACAACAACAACAACAACAACAACCACCACCACCACGACCCCAGTCGTCGTCGCTGCTGCTGTTCCGGCCACTGTTGAGCCTCGAGTCCTCACCGGTCGTCGTCAGGTCCATCATAAGCTCAGTACCGCTTGCTTAAGCTTGCGAGGTTTTGTCCAAATACGCAGCTCAACCCCAACATCACCGAAATTTACCATGCCCACTCTACCACCATTCACACCTCGTCCTCCACTTTCAAAATCCAAGTCCAAACTCATCAGTCGTCGATCTAAATTCCTCAGAATAGCGAAAAACCTTTCCCCATCGTCGAACACCAATGCTGCCTGCGCCCGCGTCCGCCTGCACCGCAAACATATAGCTCAGAGGAAACGACACGTGGAGCTCATCAAATTGCTGGAGCAACGACTAGAAGCACTTTCAACCACAACCCCATCCCTCCAGGTCCAGGCATACGAGGACATTGTCAGGAACCTTACCCTTGACGTCGCATCTCGTCTCACATCCATATTTTCTGGAGCACGGACCATGTTTCTGTCATCGCCCCTCATTCTCCTCCAGTCACACCCATCTCTCAGCTCATTGCGCCATCCTGATGCCCCGTACTCTTCATCAAACATACCGACTACGTGACCTGTGAACTCTAGTTGTAGGATACATATCTTATAGCATACTTTCACCTCTCGTCGCTATTAGTCACTCACTTAACGGTCTATCGAGGATAGTTTTTAAATTACCCTTAGTCTCTTGTAGACGTAGATAGATGTCGAATTGTAACAATTGTAACAAGAGCCTGGGAACAAGGATTTTCATCACAACAGAGAATTGCATAAGGCTAGCCGTCGGCATGCAGGCTGGTTGTGCAATATTTCAGCAGAATACGCATGAGAAATGAGCTCGTCGACATGCCAAATCATTTATGAAGAATACGGCAATCATTTTTCGAACATCTCTACACGTCATAGTATGGTAGTTTCCGTGTTCGCCCCCAGTGAGGTGAGGGAAGAATTTATATATGTAACCCAATACGCGTCGACTTGTGCGAGCAGGGAATACCATCTATTGACGGTTGCTCCAAGATCATGTATAGACTTGACAGCATCAGATGATGTGACGCATCGTGTAAGGGTGAGGCTCGCTCTTGCTGGCTGCTCAGACGCCTCCTTACCGCCTGTGGAACCACGGAAAACGTACATGCGCTGACTGACATTGGCCACCGAAAAACCGGAGGTGAAAACAGAGCTTCTCAGAGAAGCTCGATTCCTGAAACACTGGATGTGTAGATCTTGAAATTTATTTTAATCCCTTATTCGCATAGGAGCTTTGAAGTATGAAGGTGACTGTTGATCCGGAAATATATTGATAAGTAGAGTTTTAAATATGATCTTAGGCCACGGCTTGAAGCTTGTCTATACTTGCCTCAGCAGCGTTGCGGTCTGCGCGGTTGTGGCTCGCATTGGACGCGCTCAGGTATGTGTCTAGAGTGAGACGGAGTAGGTGAAAGAAAACGGGGATTCAGTTAGACGAGTACAAGTAAAACAGGAGGAGACAAAGACGCACTCCAGAACAAACTAACCACACTGACAACGACAAACCGCAGATGTGGTGGGACCAGGGAGAAGTTGATGATTTGGGTTGGTATGTATACACTCCAGTTACGAATAAGGGTTGGGACGTAGGCCTTCAGGGTTGTAAGGTCAATTTGGCAACGTATAAGAAACAGAAGACGTGAACGTACAGCTTTGACTCGGTGAATGGCATCTTGTGGCTTTCCTTCGAGCACACTCATAGAACTATAGAAAAAGGCCACTGCCACTACGGACAGACGTGTTGGCTCGAAAAATGAACAAGGACTGAAATCACGAACCTGGTGTGAGCAGCGCCTGGTCAAGCCATACCTATCACAAAGGAAATATGAGCAAACGACTAAGAAGACCTTCAAGAAAAAGGAACGGGTACTCACTCTATAGACAAGGGCCTTCGTCGGGCTAGGGAACTTGATGCGGTTCAACAAATGATACCACTTCGTCATGGCCGGTCCAAACAGGGCGCCACCATAGAAAGTAAGTCGTGCAGTACGTGTCCACTGTACAACTAGACAGTGAGTTGTAGGTAAGATAAGACCGAACGACGATAACCCACGGACATCATGATCTCTACCCTTCCCTTCTACGCCCTGCTGGGCTACGACATCGCCTGCGCCGAAGAGAACCGCAGCAGTGACGCACTGCGTGAACATGGGTCTCCGTAGTAGAGCCGCGCTGTAGACGAAAACGAATCCCGTAAGCAATATAGTAGATTGAACCTCGGATGAGGTGTCAGGATAATGGAGGCAGGACGTACATACTTGTACGAGCGGAGGAGGCTGGCCATTTTGAAAGATGTTGGCAGCAGAGGCCTAAAAAAGGGGGGAAACAGGGAATAAGTCGAGCACGTCGTCGCGCACGGTGACAGGGAGCGGTGAACGCTGTTGGTCGCGATGATGAACCCCGTTTGAAAATTTTGTGTTTGGCCCCACGTTCTGGAACAGACAAACAAACACAGATTAGGGATACGCGGTCCGATCCTTCTCGGACTCAGTCACACCAACTCAACCCACTAGGCCTTTGACGAGAGTCAAAATATCGGGGCACGTCGCTCGAATTCTGCTCTAGGATTCTGCTCTCCTGTGGCCCCTCAAGTATAAGAGCAAAATGCCTGAGGAAAATCTAATCGGTGTGAGTTGGGTGTGAGTCTCCTTTTTGACCGTCGGCAAAAAATGTCTAGTCTCTCCTACATGTGAAAAATGTCCCACCTCAGTAGCGGACACCAGAAACCTGTAGAGTCCAGTACTCAGTCCAGATTTCACTGTTTCAAACGCAGGACCTCCAAAATAAATTCACTTTATACATAAAGCGCAAAAAATATGATCACAACACCACCTCCAAAGGCTCTTCTTTGATTCTACGACGCGTTGGTGAACCAATTCCAACCATTATAATTCAAGGCTGCTTCGGCTTGCGTGTAACCCGAACCACTCCTTTGGTTTGAGTCGCAGAATCTGCTGTCATCGATTCCGAAGGGGCACACAGCGGGCACCCAACTCCCCCGAAGTAGTCCTCACGGTTGGGAATCGACTCCATGTAAGACGAATAACCGTCTAATGCTCGCTGAAGGGCCTTCTGGACGTCCCACAGGTCGTGTACGTCATCTTCTTTCTCCTCTGGTGAAGTGCGCCAGATTTTTTGGTCTTTGAGTATGACCAAGAAATAGCGGGACAAAATGTTCATGCTGAAGTGTAACCGAACGACTTTGCGCTGGGCGCGTGTAAGTTTCTGTTCCAGCTCTATGAAATCCAAAATCAGAATTACGGGAAGACGCCGTCCAAACAGAGTTTTACCTGAAACATGCTGCTGTTTGTCCACAAGTTGTCTTTTGACCAGTTTAGCCCGTGCTTCTAGATCTGAACAAGAGATACCAGATTACAGCACCACCCAAATAGCAAAAAGTGAGAGGAAGACTTTCCAGCTGGACTTTTTTGAAGCTTTTGTTGAGACGAGCTGTGCAAGCCCGAAGCCCGAGTCTCTATTCTCCGAGGCATCCCCGATGACTCGCATTGACTCGCATAGGAAAGTTCTCCTCACTGCTCGTATCTTCTAGTATATTCTTTAATTCTAGCTACATGTATATAAGAAGCCCGCAATCCTGTAGTAGCAACCTAACCAATAATCCATTCTTCCTTTCCCTCAAACTTCGTGTGAACCTAGTTACTCAAACTAGTAGCTATATACGATCTCAATAGCTTTTCATCGAATCGTTTAAGACTTTTCATCATTTCCTGTTTAAGGCCTATATAAGATAAATTAGAACATTAACATGATCAATGTATAACGTATGAGAATGCTCACTAAAAATACGCAAGCTTTCGGCGTTGAGTCGTTTTTCTGCGTCACCTACTCGTGTTTCTATTTCTGTAGATGACATAGCATTTTAGAGAAACGAAAAACATAGACGCTATGAATTGCATACTGGACATTTCCTCTGAATTCACTCCAGCTCTCTTTTCTGCCTCAGCCAGTCGCGTTTCCAGGCCTGTACACTCGAAATATTTAGAATTAAAAGTGCAGTCGACATCAAGGTAGCAGCTTACCCGTCTTTTGTTTTACCGGCCTCCCTCTGGCCTTTCGTTTCGTCTCGAGAGTAATGAGTGAAGCCTTTGCGGTAAATAATTCCTCCTGAACTTTCCTGGCCTCCTCTGCTTCGACCTTGCGTTGCTCCTCCACCACAGCAAGTTTGGATTGCGTGCTAGCTAGTTCCTGTTGAACCTCACCCAAAACTTTTCTGGACGTTTCTACTTCGACCTGCCGTTGTTCCTGGACCTGACTAAGTGCGGCATGTGCGTTTTTGAGTTCCTGTTGGAGCTTGTCCAACGCCGCAGCTTGAGCCTTCAGTTCCTCTTCCAGCTCGTTTTGCCTAATGTTCGCCCTGGCATTTTCCTCTTGGCGAGCCCGGTCCAAAAGCTCCGAAAATTCTGCTTGCCTCCGAACGTTCAAAGAAGCTTGCTTCAAGCATTCTTGAACTTCTTTGATTCCGTCTTTCAACTTGTGTAAAACATTAGTCTGCTGATTCCTAGCGGACTGCATTTTATCGAGTTGCTTCTGCATCCTCCCGATCTCAGCGCGGTGTTCGAGCTCCATGTTTCGACGACCTAGTTTTTCCTGTTGATGATGCGCCGAAGCTTGATTCGAGACCTCCTTGCATTGTTGAAGTAAGGACTCCAATTGAACGAAGCAGAACTTGGAGTCCACGGGTTGCTGTTCGAAACTTGAAAATTTTGGTCCGTTCAGGGTTTTCAAAGTTGTGGCCTTTCATTTTGTCACGGTGACAAGTAAGGTCGTTCCCAGTGTCTGGCACATTAAAATCCAATTGAGCCAACACGACGAAGCAAGGTTTCGTGCTTACCATGACCGGCTACTTCTATGGGCACTAACGCTGCACAACCTTTCGCTTTTGGTGACTGCGACCGGTATTCTATGCTCTGCCAGCCACCTTGTTTGCGCCTGCGTTTTGGAGGTAGCCTATTCTCGTCCGATAGTACTAAAGCACTCGTATCGTCGGCCTTGCGTTTTCTCGATATCGTACTCGACCCTAAAACCCGAAATTTCCTCAGTTGACGCGTAAATATCTCGTAGCTGGTCGTGATATGGCAGACACATACCTTCGCACCCTGCCTCCCTCGCTGTTGTTGCCGATTCAGGCGCCAAATTCGGCTGGGAGGAATACTGAGATGAATCCAACTGGAGGTGAACATCGGTAGGCAGAGCATTGGCGGGATTTCCCAAGGCCAGCGACGCGCCTACAGATTCTGTCAATTGCTCAGCTGTTGTGGGATGTCAGAAAAGTCATTGTGATCGGCAAAACACGCACCGATTACCCGGCCGAGTTCCACCCCACCTTTTTCGCCCTGTAGAAGCAGAGTATCGTCGGTCATTCTTGTACCTTCGCGACTAGGACTGCAGTAGCTTTTCGCGTCAGTGGGCGATCTGGTAGGTGGTAGATTATGGGTGCGAAAAAGGAACTTTCGTTCCCTCAGGGTCGACCTTAGCCGTCGATGTGTGGTTTGGTTTGGCAAACGAACTCTAACTAGAATGAAGTTCAATGAATCGAGTTGCAACACCGTCAGTCACAAAAATCTAGGCAATAAATATTTTGCATCCCGGAGTACATTTGAGTGCAATGAAGTGTATTTCGGTTATTTCTGTCCAGCGACCAGATCTCGAAAAAAAAAATCAGAATAGCAAATAATTCCCATACACCGACGAGAGTCAAATTAAGCCTGAGCAAGAGTTGCAGGACGTTCGAGGTTATGAGCCATTGGGCGACCTTCGAATGTTATGGGTCGAGGTTTAGATCTGTGAAGTGACAAAGCGTGCTTGCTTGGCATCGTACAAGGTCTCCAAACTCACTGGTGCATGCCAGAGTCAATCAGTTGTTATAATTGCCTTGAGGAACGAAATGAAACACACAATAACTGCTTTAAGAGCTTCGAAGCATTGCAAGGCGACACGCCGATTGTCTAACGGCAGCATTCCGATTTCCGCGTACCTGTTACGGTCTGGGACCGGTGGATGGTACTTTTGAACCACAGTCTCTTCAGCCGGGTATGTGGCGGTCGACAATGCAGTGAGAAGTGTCTCTGTAACGGGGATACGATAAAAGATCGGGGCGGTCCCCGTCATCAAGATGACGGGTATGCATTGCGATTGGAGTTGCGGCAGACCTTCTTGCTGGCGACAATAATTGTTTTGATAGAAGGCAGCGATGGCTCCGGCGATGAGCTGAGGCTCGGGATCCCGGAGTGGCTCCCGACGCTGGTGATTCAATTGAATTCAGCGATGAATAAGTTCAATATGGTATGAAGTTTACCTTGTTTACATTGATGAGAAGGAGGATATCATTGGCATCCATGACGCAGAGATCGCATTTGGCGCTGACATGCTGCCTATCCATGACAAAGGAAAGCTCTCGCCACCAGCAAATTATGCGATCCGGGTCTTCGTAGTGCAACATGCGCAAAATGTGTGCAGCGAGATCGACGACGTGGGATTGAGTTTGCTCTACCTTTCGCAGATACGCGAAGAACAGTCGGTCATTTTTCGACATAGGTTGATTTGGTTTCTCCTCGTTATTGAGGATCGTCTCAGACGCAGGCGCAGCTGGAAGCTGTGTTGTATTGAAGAATTCTGCTGTGTCGGCATCCGTCACCCTTATGTTGAAAGCAAGAAGGTCGTTCATAGTCCAATGAGAGGCTGACTTAGCAGTTCGTATAAGGGTTTGCCATGGTGGTTGATGGCAGGACATACAATTGACCGCGAAATGGTTCCGAAGCCACTGAGACAACAGGTGTGCACAACAAGCCGAGAACGAACTTGCCGAATTACACTTTTGAAGGAATTTGTCAGGGAGGCATGCCAACGCTGTGATAGCTTATCAGGAGCTCTTTGGACAAGAAAAATGGTTCGAGCAGGAATTCCTATCGCCTTTTTTCTACGTGAACAGACGCGACTGTGTTGGACGAAGTTCGGATCAGAGGCGCAAGGTCCGGTCCCGTGAAAAAAAAACTCTGCCAATAGGCGGAGTCTGGCGGACCAATTTACAATCTCACTTCGCGCAGCTTCCTTGACCCACATCCTTCAACTAGGTCCCTGACCATGTCAAAAACCCATATCATGTCCAGATAATTTTGTATGTGTAAATTCTACCTTTGTGCGGAATAGGATCTATACTTAGATCGTCTCCGGAACATAATCTAGGCCAAGTGAAATACCGGTTCAAAGTTACGACGCAGTCGAAAAATCAGAGAACGGATGGATCAAAAGGAGGAGGGGGAGAGGGGAAATTCGGCATTATAAAAGCAAGTACAGCCACCAACGCGTGTGGACGATTGCTCATTTTTATTGAAATTCGACAGGATGACGAGACCCGAAAACATACGCGAATCCACCGCGTTTCGTTTTAAAATGACCTCGCTGTTTGCATTTTCTGTCCAACATGGATATCCCGCTCGAGGAGTTAGCTTCTTCCACCAAGAAATCTCCCTCTCAGCCAGTCAATCGACGAGATAAAAGTGAATTTGTCGGCCTTGCGTCCACAAAAACGATCGAAAGCATAGAAGGGACTACCATGACGGAGGATCTATCCTTACCGCCAGTCGATTCAGTAAGTCTTCCGCTTTACTTTATCTATGCCACCTCTTAATCAAGCTGCAGGGAAGCAAAGCGTGGATATTTTGCGTCTCAGCTTGCACTTTCGAAACCCTCATTTGGGGATGGAACAATACATATGGAATATTCCAAGGTTGGTGTCGACAAAAAAATTCCGGATCTCGGTAGTAACTTCTCATAGACTACTATACGTCCAATCCTCCATTCAACCGCTCGTCGTCTGCGGCAGTTTCTACGATAGGGACTGCGTCGTTGGGTATTCAGTACATCGAAATTATCGTCGTCATTTCCGGTATGATTTATCCTATTTCCTGGTGGATATTACCTATATACTGATACTCGCCTCACCAGTTTTTCAAAGATACCCAGAGTATGCAAAGCCAGCAATGTACGTCAGCCTATTCATCTGCGTCGCCTCTCTTTTTCTCTCAAGCTTCGCTACACAGGTGAGTTTCTCATCTTTAACCGCCTCAGCCTCTCTTACTCAGTTTCTCAGCTCTGGCAACTCGTCGCTCTTCAAGGAGTCATGTTCGGTCTTGCCGCAGGCGTGATATACACCCCCGTCGTACTTTGGCTGTCGGAATGGTTTGTCGAGCGTAGAGGTCTCGCAGGGGGCCTGATTTTTGGAGGGGCTGGTATTGGAGGATTGATACTCCCACTTGTGATGGGGTATCTTCTCGACACGGTTGGTTTTCGTTGGACATTAAGGTAAGCTATACCCTTATCGAAACCCTGAAAACGTTATAATGATGGATACCGTCCAGAATCTGGGCAGTCGTATTGGGAGCCTGCTGCGCGATCGCTTTAAAAGGTCTAAACCCTAGAATCCCAATTCGTCGCCCTACCATGGACATACCACGCCCACCTTGGCTACCCAGCGATTTATCGTCTCTCAAAAGTCCAGTGTTATTCTTCACAGTACGTGATCCCCATCCTCCACATCCTCATTCCCGACAGCCAACATACTCCTTCAAAAGACAACGACGACAATCGTCCAAGCCCTCGGATTCTTCTCCGTCAGCTTATTCATACCCACATTCACCTCCTCCCTCTCCTCCGCGACTCTGCCGTCCCGAATCGTTCTGGCTCTCTTCAACGCAACATCGCCCCTGTTCTACATCATCTTCGGGCGGATGTGCGACTTGTATCCATACCCGTACGTCATCCTGGCTTGTGGAATCGGAAGCGCGCTTTCCGCGTTCGTCCTTTGGGGCTTTGCGTCATCGCTTTCTTGGGTGTTCGCGTTTTCAACGATTTTTGGTGGTTTGGTAAGTCACCTCAATTCCGGCCGTGTTTTTGTCTTCTTAATTCTTACGACCATGAACAGGGTGGTGCCTTTCCCAGCTTTTGGCCAGCTGCTGCGTCTGAAATTGGAGGCAAGGATCAATTGAATTTGTCTGTGGTCTCGATTTCGATTCTCGTTTTATTTCTTTAGGAAACCGAACCCAAATCACCAACCTAGCGTTTGGGTGCTTCACAGTTGTAAGAGGCATCTCCGCCATCGTCGGCCCCATCATCGCGGCGTCTCTCCATGACACCAGTAGTCAAGCCAAGTCAGTATACGGCGGGTTTGGGTTCAGGAAGGTAGAAATATTCGTAGGCGAGTATGAAATTTTCTACTGATTCGTATCTTCGTTATTGACTTTCGATGGTTGTTTCGGTTTTATACTGTAGGTTCGATGGCGGTTGCGACCAGTATTGGAGGATTGATTCTCCTCTTTTATTCGCAGGCGAAGAGGAAGATGCACTAGCCGTTGGCCAAAGCACTATATCAATATATTTTTATGTCATAATATAGATTTTATAGATTTTAGAAAGGGCATAGGAAGAACGAGTATTATTATTTCAAACACTGATCTTTTCGGACAACTATTCCTTTTCGCTTCCATCCTCCTGCTGGATACTCGAAGTCTCGCTTTCGAGGGTCCTAATAGGACCTGTAAACCAGTGGACGCCACCATACTTCGGGAAATAGAAGTAGATGGTGGACAGCACGAGGGTACCACCTGGAAAACATCATAAAACGCACCAAAAGCCAGAAAACAGGGAAGCTTACCCAGAACGACAACGGTATAGTTCATACTAGCCGACGACGGATGAGGGCCCGCTGGAAACAAGAAGACGATCACGATGAAGAGCATGAAGATGACAGCCGTAGCAGCAACAGGCAAGCTCTGCGCCATCAACAAATCAACCAAAAAAGAAAAAAAGACAGAACAGATGCAAAGCATACCAATCTCCCAAGATCAAACGGACCCGGAGCCAATTCTTGCCCACCCAAAAACCTCGCCGAGATCGGGATCGAGTACGCGATGTACTGCCCGGCGACAACGAGCGAGAACACCGCGCCGATGGCACTCGCCCCCGCGAATGCGAGCAGTCCGAGAAGGAAGGAGAGCGCGACGGAGAACCAAACGCATTGGATGGGGGAGTGTGAGCGGCTGTTGATGCTGTAGAGGTATTGAGAGAGGGGGAGGCCGGAGTCTCGCGAGAAGGCGAATATTTGGCGGGAGCAGGCTGTTAACTGTAAAGATTTTTTGAGTTATGAAGATACGTCCAAAATATCTTCAATGGAATGTGCGTACCATGCTAGATCCCATGGTAAACCTATGCGGACCACACGAAACATGTTTAAAGAACATTCTGATATGAAACAAAATTAAACGCACTGTACTACGACCACCACAGCCCAAACTGCGAGCGTTCCCTTCTGGCCAAACGAATCGAATAGAATCTATAGACCGTCTCGTCAGGTGTAACACAGACACGGAGAATCTAACTTACAGTTGCCATCGGCTGCCCGATAGGGCTGCTCAATATGTTCTCTGTGTCCTTGCCCATGCAGAAAGCCAGTGCGACATTTAACCCTACGAGAATTCAAAGTTGTGATCAACGAAACTTCACGCTTATAAAGGCGCGTCCATTGGACAAAAACAATGAACTTACCCCAGCCAATGATGACACTTGAAGTCGTTGCTAGAATGATCGCGAATGGAATGGCGACATTCGCATTTGTGGCCTCCTCGCTCAAGTGAACGGTCGAGTCGAAGCTACCTGAGGAAGTGCGTGTTTAGTACACGCCTGAGCGATGGAGAGTCTCTCCTCGTCACGAACCTATTGCCCAGAGGGGACTAAGGAAGCTAAGGATGAAAGCGTAGCCGTTATTCCACCCAGACACTAATCATTGCTAGTAAGTAATTGAAGGAGGGTTAAGCGAAATAAAAGTCAAAATTTCACCATTAGTAAAGTTCCCAAAAGCATAGCTGGCATTATTCATGAACTCCTTAGGAGTGGCGGCAGGAACACCGATGATCAGTGCTAGGCAAAGTCTAAGCGAACACAGAAAGTCAGGACGTTACACCCTAAAGAATGAGAGCAAGACAATGCTTACAAAATGTTGAGGATAATATACGGCGTTTGCAGCCTCGCCACTATGACTGGGTTCAAGCTGCATATGATCCCGTGGCAGAATAACAGTGCGCAGTATACTCCACTACGACAGTATTATCAGGAAAAGAAACAGTCTTAAAAGACAGGAGGACACGTACAAAGTCTGCGCTGTCGTGGCTTGAAATTGGAGGCCAGACCCAATACTGACTGCGGCCATAATTTGGACGGCACAACCCCAATCAACTGACGCGACACTTGCGATGTTGCCCACAGTATTGGCGTCTGGCCAAACGCCTGAATGTCAGTCAAGGAGACATGGACGAGACTTTGCACCCACAGCCGACGATCCAAGAAAGAAAACACCTCCATCGTGGTGAGGAGAACTTGAAGGTCCAGTAGTACAGGCCACCAGAGGTGGGTGCAGCCGATCCAAGCTCAGCCATAGCGAGTGCGATAGTGGTGAGGAAGATTCCGCAGACAGCCCACTACCTTCGCGAGGGTCCTTGTCATTAGAAAGTGCAGAGAGACGGGGGAAGACGAGATACGTACGCCCCAAACCATGGCTGATGCACCACCATACGGAATCGAAAAGACCAGAACGGAACTTTTTGACTATCTGTCAACTCCTGGAAATAGATGCAGAGAACGAGAACATACGCCAGAGACGGAACGAGACCAATGATACTGAACCCGATCCCAAACAGTTCAACTGGTGTAAAATAGCGACGGAACTCTAGGAAACATTAAAGTGAGAGGTTTTCGCCTGCTAAATTTTCTTTCGATAGGATAGGATATAGAAAACGAACCTTGCTTGTATCCAAGTCGAGCCAATACCTGGGCATCTTTATCCGAGCTAGCAGCCTGAGTGGTAACCACTGCGTCGAAAGTCTTTGAGTGTTCGTCCTTCGTCGTCATGCCTGTTCTCGATGAGCGTCAATCAGTCGAATCGTCGATGGTTGAAAGGAATGATAAGGACCGTGGACTCATCTGCCGAAGGTGTGAATAACCACCACCAACGAGGCTAAACTTTTTCGCAGTAGTTCGTAATGATTAGAAGATAGAAGCGAATAACGCGGCTTTGGAGAGGGGAGTGGTGCGTGACATAAATAGCCTTGCATGTCGCTTCGAAGTCAGTATAATATTAAGAGGAGAGATGAACCACGGTTTGGAGGTTGAAGTAATTATTCGGGTTGTGTTGACGCAAGCTCGAGCTCACTGTCGATGTCGATGTCAACGACGATGGAGGCAACTTGGTTGAATTTTGCGTCCGGTGTTTGGCAAGAGCAACCGAAGCAAATCGCCTTGTCAGCCCGCGTCTCCGGCGCGATGAAGCCGAATGTCCCTTGCACCATTGTTGCACCACTGCAAGCACCAACTGACCACAGCTGGCACCCGTCACTGTTTGCCAAAGAACAGCACTGAAAGCCATGTCTTCTGTCTTCTTTGTCTATTTCTTTGACAACTTGAAACCGCTCGTCGGCCTTTCCCTTTTAAGTATCCCCGACCTGCTTTTCTTTGAGAAACAGCCAACAAAAACAGAAGACATATTTTTGTTGGCTGTTTCTCTCGAAAACAGAACCCGCCGCCAGCTGTGTTAACATGAACTGCAACGACGACAAAACGGATATTCTTCATGGCTCGAATTTTGACAACCTGTAAAGATTCGCAAAATACAATCCTTAGTTGGATTTCTTCGTGGGCTTCCTCACGTACAACTTCAGTTTTTCTTTTCAAAAGAACCTCCAATTACGAGGGTACCCTGGAGTCTCGATATTGTCCTTGAGTGAATTCATCCAGGTATATACGTCCAAGTATGTCGCCTTTTTCTATAAATAACAAAAGCTGATTCTGCTTCCGGCCCTCTTTCTCAACTGAATCCCCTTCGATCAGTGGATGATGTAGAGTTTCATGTGATGCAATCGTCAATGAGTCCGGTGCCATTCATGTTCTGCAGCCTTTTGCAGCCCGATCCTTCTGGAAAGCTTCGAAATGATGCCTCAGAGGTCTTCATCTCCCCGCAATGGGCACACACGGCTAAGAGTAATTACCAAGACATGATTGGACAAGGAATAAGACCCAGAATGGACGCTTGGCATGGCCGCATCCAAAACGAGGGCACGAATGTGACGAAATAGAGCCGGTATGTCTTATCGCTGGTATTTAATGCGATCTGCCTCTGATTCATAGACATTCCTCGTCTACCCTCCCTCTGTAGAGCTCTACTTTCACTCAGCCACCCCGTCATGCCTTTGCCAACCGACGAAGTATTAGTGCAAACGAGCCGCGACCTGGTGGCTCAATTCCAGGCCATCTTCGGAAAACACCCAGGGTTCCGTCCAGGCAAGTCTACTCAATCTCTGAAACGACGTCAAAACTAAATATTCACCCTCTTAACAGCCCACGCCAAAGGAATCCTCCTAACCGGGACATTCACCCCCTCCCCCACCGCAGGCACCCTCTCCACCGCACCGCACTTCACCCACCCCTCCACACCCATAACCGTCCGCTTCTCCAACTCCACCGGCCTGCCCGCCATCCCCGACACCGACCCCAACGCGGACCCGCGCGGGATCGCCATCCGGTTCCACCTCGCCGAGCGCGTGCACACCGACATCATCGCGCACTCGACGCCTTACTTCCCTACGCGCACGGGCGCGGAGTTCTTGGAGTTCTTGCGCGCGCTGGCTGCTTCTTCCGCTGCTGGGGTAGAGTCCCCCACCCCCGTTGAGAAGTTCCTCGGGTCCCACCCTGCAGCGCTGGCGTTCGTGCAGGCGCCGAAGCCGGCTCCGACGAGCTATGCGCGCGAAGAGTATTTCAGCGTTACCGCGTTCAAGCTTATCGCTGCAGACGGCAAAGCCACCTACGTTCGGTACAAGGTCGTCCCCGAGCTCGGCGTCGAGACCCTCTCTCCCACCGACCTCGCTGCGAAAGGGCCTGATTACCTCTCCGAGGACCTCCCCACTCGCCTCCCTGCCACCTTCCGACTCCTCGCGCAGGTCGCGGAAGAGGGCGATGTTACTGACGACGCGACGGTGCACTGGCCCGAGACGCGCAAGGTCGTGGAGTTGGGCGTTGTGAAGGTGGATAAGGTCGTCAGCCCCGAGGATGTCAGCGCGAAAGAGCAGAAGCATATTATCTTTGATCCGATTCCGAGAGTGAAGGGAGTTGAGCCGTCTGATGATCCGTTGTTGGAGTTGAGGGCTGCGGTTTATTTGATTAGTGGGAAAGAGCGTCGGGCGGCGTAGGGAGTTGTTTGAGTGAAATGTAAATTTATTGTAATACGAATTCTTATTTCTCTTGTCTTGCTATAGATTTATGCTGTCGGTGTGTCATACATGTACATTTAATCATTAGGGAGATTCACGGTAGGGCAACTTGAAAGTGACTGTGCAGAGCCGAGCCAGTCCGAGCAAATCCGCAAGCGTCCAGATTTGGCATGGCTCGAGGATATAAATAGAACTCGAAAAGGTGTTTCTTGCTCGCTCACGATGACGTTCATCTCAACTTCAGAGCGACTTCAGAGCGACCCCAAAGTTTTCTGTTTTTGGGACTTGGTCCTTTTCCTTCTCTCCCAATTTCATGACATAATTTGCCGTCGCTCCCAACTTCCGTCGTCCCCCTCTTTCTTCCGTACCACCACCATCCCCCTCCGCACCTCTTCGACAACTCGACGGCGACTTGACGCTCCTGGAGCTGTCCCCTCTCGTTCCCTCCAAATCTTCTGCGAGTTGTGCAACGCATCCGGCACTCGCGTAAGCCGTTCTTTCGGTGAAGAAACCGCCATGCCCAAAGTGTGGGTCAAGGGAGTCAGATATGCCTCTTGGGCAAGTCAAGGATGAGCGATTTCGATTCTGGTGAGATCCCATTCTCTGTCTATTGGTAAACCACTGAGCGACGTGATTTGTAGCGAACGTCTGAAGCTCTCCCCGAGAATCGGTATGTGTTCGGTAATTTCGACGCATATATCCTGATCACCCGCATATAGCCAATACAAATCAAGGTTCGAACTCGAACATTTTCCCGTTGCACGCAGCACCAATTGCGAGGTGAGGTTTCTGTTCCCTGTGTGTACTTCTCACTAATATTGACTTTATTAGTTTTGCCGCCGCCGTCAATTCCAGCCCGATCGCCTTTCTTTCCCTACTCGCTAATTTGGCGGCGATTCCACGATGAATCAATACGCCTAACAAACGTGGGCTCTCCAACTCTCGAGGCGTCTTTCTTGGCTGAAGTTCTGCCCACTCTCATGTTACGCTAATGTATAGCGCCAAACCTGTGGGTCTCGCATACCGGCAAAAGCGTGTCTTCTGACTCCGAATAGCCAATCGTTTCCACCACGTGACCACATCGCGCCAGATGTCGCCATCCGAACACCATCGCCAGTCGTCAACTCTTCGGAGTCAAAGATGACACGCAAAATCGCTACTTGGACCTCCACTCCCTGGCTCCAACTCCCCCGGAAAAATAAACCATGGACACCCTACCCACCGAGCTCCACGCCTACATCTTCCAATTCGCCTGCATGACAGACGAGGGACGCACCGTGCGCGCGCTGAGCGCGGTGTCGAGGTATTTTGGAGAGGTGGCGAGGCCGTATATGTATCGGAATATTTCGGTCGCGGGTCCAGAGCAGGTTGTTAAGCTTTTGGATCGCCTCCAAAATACATCAAGTCATTTGAGGCATATACATCATTTGTTCCTCTCTGATACGCTGGACGTCGACGCCGACACACAGAAGCAGCAGCAGCCACAACAAGCAGCCCGCCTCTCAGACGCCGAGCGATCCGCCATAACGCGCCTCATCTCCCTCTCCTCTCCCACCCTGCGGACATTTTCCTTCGTTGCCCGGTCGCCTTTTACCAGCTCCTCATTCATCGCTTGCGTCTTCCGCACTCCCTTTCCCCGCCTGCAAAGCCTGACGATCTCAGGCTTCTACCCGTTCCCTTCCTCCTCGTCTACCGGGAAGTTTCCAAAGCTTACGCATTTACACATGGACGGGAACCGGAATCCGCATGGGCTGTTCCAGGTGTCTGCGCTGCGGGACGCGTTTCCTGCGTTGGCAGAGATGAGGGTGTCGGGGCTTAGTGCTGCCGGTGCCTTTCTCGTAGAGGTAGAGGAGGCGTTAGAGGAAGGAGAGGCATACGACGAGCACAGCGAGTGTGCGACACCAATGGCGATGGGGATGGCGGCGCGCCTGCCGCCTTCGGTTCGTCGATTGGTTTTACAGGCGGGACCCGAACCGACGCCGTCGGCGTCGCTGATATCGCGGGAGACGGCGGCAATGAAGGACTTTGTGATGGTGAAGCGCTTGGAGATGTTGAAGGCGATGAAGATTCCGAGCGAGCTTGGGGTTGAGCTGGTGGTTTTGGATAGAAGTGCGGCGACGACGTCGGTGAGGGAGTTTAGAGAGGGTTGGTTGAGGGGGTTGTCGTTAGAAATGTGATTTTTACATGCATAGAATCGTCGGATTCCGATTTTTATCTGTTTCCAGGCTGATAGACATATTTCGATTTTATATACCCCGTTTGTACTGCATAGAATGGTTGAAGCTCGCCTTTCGAAGATGATAAACGTTAATCGCCCAGTGAAAATCCGTTCTGCGGTGTGCTGGAGAAGTCGCAAAATAACTGTGCAGAGCCGAGCCAGTCCGAGCAGATCCGAAACCGTCCAGATTTGACACGGCTCGAGGATATAAATAGAACTCGAGAAAGTCGTTTGTCGCTCGCGATGACGTTCATCTCGACTATCGACGACCCCAAAGATTTTTGTTTTGGGGACTTGGTCTGATTTCCTTCGCTCTCAAACTTGTGAAATAATTTGCCTTGGCTCCCTCATTCCATCATCCCGCTCTTTCTTCCATACCACCACCATCCCCTCCACACCGTTGCCATTCCCGACGTTCTCCCCTTCCATTCCATACACATAGTCCCCGAGCTGTTCAACGCATCCAGCACACGAGTATGCCATTCTTTCTGTGAAGGAGCAACCATGTCCGAAGTGGGGGTCAATGCAGTCGGATTCACCTTTCAGGCGGGCTAGCCAAGGATGAGCGTGTCGGATTCTGGTGAGCTGTCATTCGCTGTCTACAGTAGACAACTGAGCGAAGTAATTTGTAGCGAATTTCTGAAACTAACTCTCGAGAATCGGTATGTGTTCCGTTATTTCGACGCATATACCCTAACCATCCGCATATAGTCGACCCAACTCAAATTTTGGACTCGAATATCCTGTCGTATACAGCGCCAATTATAAGCCTTAAGGTACAGCTTTCATTCCCTGTGTGAACTTCTCACTAACAATGACTTTATTAGGTTAGCCGCCGCCGCCAGCCGGCTTCACAGGTGACTGTGTAAGTACATCTCGAAAGAAGTCTTAGTTGCACATTTGCTAACGCATAGATTCCAGCCTGATCGCCTTTACGAGTACTTCATTCGTCTATGGGTCACTCAATGTACGCAGTGTTCACTCTTTTCTTACAACTTAACTGATATATACACATACAGCAATTTTACGCCTGCTTTCGCTGTCAAGAAAGCCGTCATATACGTTCTGAGAGTAAGGAAGTCGGATGTTGTCAATGAGTGTCGGATTGGGGTCTGGTGAGCCGCCATTCTCAATTCACGGAGAACTGCTGAATGACATACAATACAGAGGCTTTCTAGCTACTCAGACCCCGTCATAAATGGTACGTCCTTGGTTATTTCGACGCATATATTCAGATCCCCGCATGCTTATCGACGCGTATAGCCTTTCCCAATCAACCGCTCACTTCGAAAATGCCTGGAGTATCGGGCCGCCCAAATTTCCGTTTCTGTGGGCGGGGTCCTCGCTAAATATCAAGTTTACCTCCCTAAATCGGCTTCACGGGCTCGAGGTGAGTCATCTCGAAATAGTGACGATACCCTCCACATGAGCGCTTAGCACTGTCTAAATTCAGAAGCTCGAGCGGGTGTAAGTAACAAAAACTCAAGCCTAGGACGACATTGATATATTTAAATTTGCCAGCCTGCTTCTTCGCTCAACAGTCGTCCGACTTCGGCTTGTGATCAATGCACTGACAGCCTGAGTTCGAAATAAACTTTTGTGCCATCATCGTCGTGTTCAAGTTAGGCGGCCAAAAAAAGAAAAGAGAACCTACTCAAGGTCATGAAAGTACATCAAAGCTTATTGAACGTCAAGGAAATAATATTAGCAGTCGCATCGAAATCAGAAACAAAGTCGGGCTAGAATGACCACCAGAATTGCCGAGATAACCGCTGTTGGTGCTGCGGGTGATCGACCACCATCACGTGGTGCATCATCAATTTGTTGGCACCACCTTGTTGTTCTCGTTCTCAACCACGATACCGCCTCCCAGGGTGGTCTTTCTTCCCCTCAAAACTACACAGGTACGTCCTCAGCTCATAACTCATCAAGTATCTCTCTCAAAACCAGCCCTTCCCTCCCAGGCATGGCGAACCCAGAACCCCCCACCGACCTTACCTTCGAAGACAGCTTCCAAGCACTCGCGCAATCCTTCGCCATGATCATCTTCTCCGAAATCGGGGACAAGACCTTCCTGATCGCCGCCATCCTCGCCATGCGGCACCCGCGGCTGCTCGTCTTCCTCGGCGCCTTCGGTTCTTTAGTGGTCATGTCCTTCCTCTCCGCCGCGATGGGGCATATCCTGCCCACGCTCATCCCGCGGAGCTGGACGCAGGTCGCTGCGGCGGTGCTGTTTCTTGTGTTTGGTGCGCGGATGTTTGGCGAGGCGAGGGAGATGAAGGGCGGGAGCGAGAAGATTGAGGAGGAGATGAGGGAGGCGGAGGAGGAGATCGAGGGGGACGAGGCGGTGCTTGATGGGACGGGGGTGTTGAGTGCGGTGGGGGACGGGCATGTGATACCGTTGGAGGAGATGGAGGCGGGGGGGAGGGTGAGGAGTGTGTCTCCTTCGCCGAGGCAGGGCTCGAAGACTTCGATTGCGGAGGGTGCGAGGAATTTTTGTAGTTTGTTTCTTGGGCCGGTTTTTGTGCAGGCGTTTATTTTAACGTTCCTTGGCGAGTGGGGGGATAGAAGCCAGATTGCGACGATAGCTCTGGGGGCAGCACATGTACGTCGTCCTTTCCTTTCCTTTCCTTTTGACCCTAACCTGACGAGGACCCTGTAGAACGTGTACCTCGTCACACTAGGCACAGTCATAGGACACTCCTGCTGCACCGCTCTCGCCGTCATCGGTGGACGCTACGTCTCCTCGAAGATATCCGTCAAGCATGGTACGCTTTCTTCTTTCGCCTCATGAGCGTCGGTTTGACTTAACCTTCTTCGCTGTCGCAGTTACATACGGAGGCTCCGTCCTCTTCCTTCTATTCGGCGTCATCTACCTCTACGAGGCCTTTGCGATGTCCGCCGACGTCGAGATGTCCATTCCTATCAGTGCCGACTCCCAAACCACCGTCTGATACCACTCAGCGGTAGTAATTAGCCGACTTCAAAAACTCACCACAAAAATTTAATGATCATCTAAAACAAGACTTTCCCCGCCAATCACCACCAACCGCAACCTCGTCAACCGCAATCTCAACCGCAACCGCAACGGCATTCAACCTCAAACCCACGAGCACCCATATTCCCCCGCATCTACCTCCTTCATAACATAGCTAATTTATGTACTATTTTCGGCCCCATCGGAAATTTTCGTTCGTGTTTGGTTTATATACTTACTTACCATTATCGTATACCCGTTTTATAGATGAAGTCTTCTTTCTTTTACTCATTGTTTCGTCGAGGCTTGTTTCGTTCGATATTGGTCTTTGACACCAAACTTGTTAAGATATTCGGTCGAGGGCGAGTGTCATTTATTTTCATTGTGCTTCAGCGTGTCACATGTCACTAGTCACTCGAGGCTCTCGAAGGTGAGTTCAAGTATACTTGTAATAAAGGTTCTAATTTTATTCTCTATTTCAGTTCTAACCAACCAAACAGGAGTCTGGTCCGGGGTGCTGCCATCGAGCCACGCGAGATGTCATTGCACGGCCATGACGTAGTTGACGCCCGCCTTCGAACCCGTCTACTTAGACCGGTGACCGCTCCCTCTAAGAGGTGACGCCGAAGGCCCAGGTTCTCCTCCTGTCCCACATTCTCCGGCTGGTCACGAGTCTACCGTCTACTTAACTGTACCCAACACCCCAGTGAAATAAAAGTGCGTGTTTGAAAATCATTTTGTATTGAATAAAAATCCGTCTTGAATATCTAGGTATTGCTAGAAGCTCACATTACTCTAATTAAATGTGAGGAATGAATGAAGTCCATTCTACGACTGCCGACACGCCTTGTGGAAGGTCGCGAAGCGAAGAGAGCGCTACAGCAAGGAGGGAAATCCTTGCTAGAAAGTAGAAAGGAAGGATTAGATGCATAATATTCAGTATTATCTTGAGATACGAAGGCATCTGGAACCTCTGCGGATCGCGATAGAAACCTCGCAGGAGGAATAAAGGAATCAACTCCACTGCTGGAACACCCACAATAACCACAGAAGATATGCGCCAGAGGTTGCGCTCGAAAAGTGATAGAAAAAATAAATCCCAGCCGGCGCAATGGATCGAACCGAAGGTGATGGCGACAATTGGAAACACGAAGGCAAAAACAAGTCTTTCCTGAGGCGACACTACCTCGGCTGTGATGGGTAGCGTGAACTCCCGACCGGGGAGGGAGATGGGCGGTATGGTGGTGTTGCAAGGCATTACTTTTGCGATTCGGTGGTTGAACATGATAACTGCTTGAAGGGGCCAGCGGAAGAAGCGCCTAGGAGGATCCGCTGCATTTGATAACAGCTTCGGGTAAGAATATTTCTTTGGTGCATTCGTAATTGAGGTTTTTCTTGCCCGGCCTCGTTCCTTGGCTCTGCAAATGAGGTCGAGTTTCTGGTATAGTCAGATTATAGAGGAGCAATAACCTTGTTGATTTATAGTGCCGAAATCTATACTTCCCCCTTCATTGAGTGCCATTTGACGTTCATCTGCCAATTTTCCAACCCTCGTCGGCTCACGGGGTGCTGGTACGTCCTGAAGATTTACGCCTTCAGCTTCCTCTAGTTGAGTGCTAGTGGATTCGTCGAACTTGACAACTACGCACAGACGATAAGTTTCATGTACATTATATTGAGAGCATCGTGCTACCGACCTTCGAAGTGACTAGAGTTTCCTTCAGTCGTACCCGTTGAAGACGAGGCCAATGCGATATAAACCGGCAGAGTGGTTTGAATGTCAAGAGGTTTATTCCACCACAAAAAGCACATAAGGCCATTAAGAGCGGCGAATGCGAGTGTCACTAACTCGAGCTCGCTGATGAGGAGGCCTTGGACCTTCCGGGAAATGCATTGAGTAATAAACCAGGTCGTTTGTAAGATGACAAGAGCCTTCGAAAGACCGTTCCCTTTACTTCTGTCTTGAATTTCGTTTTCGCGAATCGAGGGAAGCTCTATCATTTTATTTTCGAGGAGACCCTCGAGATGATTTGGTCTTAGTGTGCATACTTCTCTGTCCCCGTCGTACAGAACGAAGCCTCCCATTTGTATGAAGTATCCATGGGCTGTGGTCCACCCGTCTTCTAAATAAATGCAGAATTTAATCGACCAGCGAGCAAGCAAATGGAATATAGAGACTGACTTGCATATTTACGAGCAAGATGTCGAGCCACTACCCACTGCTCTGCTGCCCACAATATGAGTAGTTCTGGGCAGAGGATTGACCATATCATCAACTCCACTCGAAGATTCGACTTCTTCCACCAACCCTTTCTTGGCACGATGTTTGGGTGGACTGATACCCATGAGCAAGCAAAAATCGTCGCCAGGCAGCTCCAAAAAATATCTAGTCTTGACCGACTATCTGTACAGACGCATCCCGAGTCTTGAGGTCCAGATGAGACCGTGTCCGCTTGTTGTAACACTGATGCCAATTCTGAGAGAGGAAAGGCACCGATATGCGTAACCCCTTGAAGGACACATAGAACGACAAAGATCTTGAGCATATTGGGGAAGAGGTAGACCCTGCCAGTGAACTGGGGCGTTTTCACTTGAATATCATGATTCCTAATCGTGTTTGCTAGCACCGCCTTGCCCGGTGTGAAATGTGACTTGTTGGCTGTAAAATGACGTGGGATGGCACCTGCGGCGTTGGGTCTCCGAGGTAGATGCGTTCCAGAATTAGATGCTCGGCACAATTCGAGCGTAATCCATATACGGAGGGGCAGGCGTTCTGAGAAGAGTTGTCAGCGAAGTGCGCATGCTCCAGCGCCGTTGCTAATTGTAGAGACAGTTTGCCAAAGGGGACGTTGGCTGATCTACTTTTTTTAGAACCATTTCGAGGCTGGGTCATGGCCGTATCCTTTAGTATTATCCAATTGAAGCTAAGACCATCGTAGTCGGTTTGACGCCCAGCGGCCCCTCGTTTGACAGCCCATGCGCAATGTAATCGAAGTTGTTGCCTACTCACTATGGGCCGTAACAGTGTGCATGGTACGCTTATGTTATTTACTGTTTGAGTATAAGTAGGTCATTGATGCAGGCACGCAGACTGCGTTGCAGGGCTAGACATTATTTCACTGGCAGATTACACACCTGTCTGATTTGATGCTAATTATAATATACTGGCAGGAAAATTTAATACTTGAGAAGAGTATCAAAACACGACGCAGCAATGAGGGTGAATCGAGAAAGAAGATCTAGATGAGTGTGATGTCTTCCGACTCTTCCCAGCCAATCGTCAACTTGAATCTAGCCTGGATAAAGGGTTCAATGTCACATGAACAACTGCCGTTTGTCGACATGCACTATAAATCTGAAGTTCGACAACTACTCATCTGTGCTTATAAGACTGTCTTTTTTTACTCTCCACTGGCAGTGGTGTTACTACGTTCACTTTAGCGCGCCTAACACCACCTATCACTTGTCAAAACCCTCACGAACGCTCACAAGCCATTCTGTTGTCTTCGTGTTGACTCGCCAGCCGACTTGCCAGAAGCATGGCAATAAATGCGGAATTCTATCGCAACCCGGCCACAGGATATCTCAGTAACAATAATGTGATTTTATCTGTTCATTCTTCGGGAGAGATCAAGTCGACCCTAGGCCGGTATTGTGCGGCACGTATGGTGAATTTATATATTTCTTTGTGTGCTTCAAAATTCTGAAATGTTTTCGTTCAGCCTACGGTGGACATTGACACCCATCTAGAGGCAGAACAGTATAAAAGTCGGATACGCCTTTCTATTGCTAACGCGCAGAACAGGGCGTCAGTTGCCCAACAACACCTGACGAACCAACAAGACCGTGAAACGCAGCTGCTTTTAAACCTAGCGAAAAATGGAGGTGAACATACACCTGAATCTGCAGTACACCTTGTGCGATCAGCCCGAGCGACGCTTGTAGCTGAACACGAATTAGCTATGCTAAGGCTCAGGGAGTGTCAGCTGACCTTGATAAAGCTCCAAGACGATGTCGACGAGACTGGAGCTCACGTTACCGAAGCCAGTGTACAGGCTAACAGACTTCTTCATCACCTACATACACATCGCCTGCCAATTCCCGCCGAAGAGATGGGCCACAGCATTAACGGTGTTTCGCACCCCTTCCCGAAATCAAATTTGCTGCAACCGGACCAACCAGGTGTTTTCTATCTTCCCGCTGAATGGCTGATAAACCAAACTTCAAAAGGGTTGACATGGCCAGATTTAGAGTCAAATCGTTCTGGGTCAGAAAGCTCGACCTCGGGGTCAGGGGAGTCAGGGGTGGAGACTGAAGGGGAAGAAGCAAAGGAAGGGGAAGTCGCAGGGGAAGTCAACGGAGAAGGGGACGCCAAGCGTGAAAGGGCAGTCAACAGTGATACCGATGTCGCTTGATTTTCTAGCACTTAGACCTCAACGTCCCGACATTCTGGAAGAATGAAAAAATGTTACCGTATTTGATCTGACGTGATGTTTAGCGTGTGCAACGAAGGATCGGATTTGAGGATCGTGGATCATCTAAATTTAAAAAACGTGGATCGGACAGAAATCTTGTGGATCGGTTTTGTGGATCGTGTGGATCGGGCTTGTGGATCGGTTCGACAATCACAATGCGCGTTATCTCTGCTTCTAGAGCGTTCTGCATCCAATGAATTTTGTTCCCAACATGTTTTTTCTTGACGTTTGGTCTTGAAGTAGATCGGACTTGTGGATCGGTTCGACAATGCGCGTTATCAGCTGTTTTGCATCCACTGAAATTTGTTCCCAACGTGTTCTGTTTGTTCTTGAATTGTTCCGTCTTCAATGAAACGACTTTTTCATGGTACGACCCCAAAGGGCCCAAACCTTATAGAAGGCCGCTCATCCCTCCCTGACTTGTCTGTCACCGTGGAATTACTTGTCTGTCGCCGCGGAACGGCTTGTCCGACCTTTGGAATTTCTTGGACACTACAGGAGAGAAAGCAGTTCCAGGATTGACGAGCTACGCAGTCGAATGAGACAGCACCATCCGATTATAACCAACGATACTGAGTGGGATAATTATTCAAAGGCCCAGAACAATGGAAGGTCTGCGTATCCGGAATGACCTTGGGGAGGTTTACAACACGTTTTACCTGATCAATCATAACACTTTTAGCGTGCCATGAAGGAATGGGACATCTCCGTCGGCTCTCCCTTTTCTTCGGTATTCTCTCTGGCCGTGGCCTTGGAGATCTCCTCTTGAAACTCTTTAATCTTGAGGAACTCGATATACAGGACTGTAATGACGTTGACAGCTTTTTCGCCGAACTCCAGTGTGATAGAGGTATTCCAATTCGGATTCTTTTTTGGGATGAAGATATCGGACATCTAGGAAGTCGTTGGAAATTTTGCCTGCCAGGAGAAGAAGGCACGTGAAATGAAGGAGATCGATAAGTGGGCTGGTCTCGCGCGCGTATGTGATTAGTGTTTAAAAGTCCGGTCCAGTCCGGTTTTTTGACGATTTTTGCAAGGACCGGGACCGCAACCGGTCCTATAAATGTAAAAAGGGTCAAAAAACCGGACTGGACCATCCAGAACCGGTCTTGATCGGTTTTTTTGCAGTCCGGACCGGTCCTGGTCTCAACCGGTTATGAACCGGTCTAAGACCGGTTTTTCGACACAATCCCCTCAAAATGTAGCATAAGAGTGTTAGTAAAGTTTGTAGGCATTATAAATACCTTCAAAACAAACCCGAGAACGTTAAATTTCATCAGGAATTGATGATCCTACGTCAAGATTCTCTATTTCCTACCTTTTTAGAACTTTGAAAATGATTTTTTTAATTTCTCGACTAAAACTTCACCTAAAATTATGTTTTATAGGTCGTTTTAAAGGTAAAATTTGGGGCTACAAATCTACCAGTCCAGACCGGTCCTAGACCAAAAACCGGTCCTCAAAGACCGGTCTTTTTGCGGTTTTTGATTTTTAAAATCAAAAGACCGGACTGCTGGTCCGGTCTTTTTGCAGTCTTAGTCCGGTCATGTTGCGGTCTTTTTCCAGTCTTGGGACCGGACTTCAAAGCACTATATGTGATCGACCCGAAAAGTAATTTGTTCTTTAATTCAAGCACTTCGCTCAGTTCGATTGATGGAATTGGGTTTGGATGTATCGAATGGGTATAATTTTTCTATATCTACTTAAAGTTTTCATGGACAATAGCGTATTGCAGCACCAAATTTACAGAAGAGGAAATGAAAAACCGCTAACTCCAAATTACTTGAACTTTCTCAACGATCATCTCGGACTCCGTGTCCTTAGTTTCGATTAGAGTGGTGCTCGCTGCCAATTTGGAAAGGCTTTGTTAACAGAACCTCTCTGCCTTAGGCATAATTCAATTCGAAGAGTGGAGGAAGACTCAGCCGAAGAGAATTCAAACCCCGTCTATTGTCAACTTTTGAGGTCCATGCCAGGCACCCCAATCGTTGTGTATGCTAGGACCCCCGAAAGCCCCCTAGGAGGTATGTTTTTTGCTCCAGGTCCTCCTGTACCCGGATTTTTTTTTCGGCTCTGCAAGGCCGTTTGTACCCGGACTTTCGTACAGACCTTCGCCAAGTGCCATTTGTACCCGGATTTTCGATACATAGCTCTAAAAATGGCCTAAAAATCCCAAAAAATCCCAAAAAAATTCTTTTGGGCTATTCCAAGCTGTTTCAAGCGCTTGGGACACAGGTATCTGCATAGGAATCTATTCCTCCTCAATATCTGACATCATGAACGCTTTTTTTGCTTCCAGACAGCAATTTTTGAACCTGCACCAACTCCCGAAAACATGGCTCGGAATGTGCGAACGGCCGTGATCTGTGTTCATTCATTCGAGGGCCGACTTGTAGGAGTACGAAAGTACTAACTAAGCGCCTAATTTGACCTCAAAAGGGACGCCGCTCAGGTGCCCGACCACCACCTCCGGGGCCGTCCTGTACCCGGACTTTCGAACATACCTTCTATAGGAAACTAGATACGAAGTACTCAGTCTATGGGGGCAAAGACTAATGCCATTGATAGCTACCTAGATACGAAGTACTAGATAGCTTGTAAGTAAAAAGTATAAGAAACATGATATACAAGTTATAGCTCACCTCAGTCTATGGGGGCAAAGACTGAGGTGACAAAAACGTAGAACTACAGTATATGTGAGCTACGAAATACCGAAGAATATGTGGCGGAGCTCATCCGCCGCAGTCATAAGATAGCCAAGCTTGTCGACGAGGCGTCTCGTCGACAGTGCGAATGTAAAGTACTAACGACGGAAGTAAATTTACTCAACAGAAAAGGAAAACGTCCTCGCACGGCGGTGTGATGCGCCGCCGTGCTCTCGTCTCGGTTTGCCTCTCAAACTCCAACACCTTCGGTGATGAGAGCACTGGTACCCGGACTTTTGAACATACATCGGTCCCAAAACTGGTCATTTGTACCCGGATTTGCTACAAAGCTCCGCCTGCGGCGGGCAATTTGTACCCGGACTCGATACATACCTTCTAGGGGACTTTCGGGGGTCCTTGTATGCTGTACAGTCGTGGACAGCCGAAGCCCACTAAAAAAATCAAAATCTATGGAATTTTCCGAAAACTATCTCAATCGACGGGGATTCAAAAGACGATTCGAGCCGTACCATTTTCATCACGATCTATCGAGCCAATCTTTCATAAATTGCCATTTATAGTTTTTACACCCTGTAAATTTGGCCAAAACCGTGAGAACTGATACAAAAATCACCAAAAATTGCCAATCGACTCCTTTTCAGAAGTCCTATCTGATCCACAAGTATTGGAAGGGTCCATCGAGCCGTTCTCCCACAATAAATTGAAAGATATACGCTAAAAATAGAATTTTCTTGATAATTCTGATTATTTGTCATCTTTTTTTTCCCTCCGAATTGTCCGACACTCTAATTTCAACCGATGCTTCGCCCCTTGGCTTCAATGAGCGCTGCCAACATTCTTTTTGGACCTCCGGTTGTAGAATCGGTACTTGCACATACCATTTTAGGCGACTTTATGACTCCCACGACCCTCTAAAGTTCGATAATTATGCCCAAAAATTTGGCACAATGCAAAAACCCGTGGGAAAAACTTCGGAGGTGGGTTTTTTGACGTCTTTTGACGAGTAGAGTATGATCCTGAAGTTTAGTAAAGTTTTATCGAGCCGTTCTTCCGCAACAGGATTTGTTGACTTTGGCTGTCCACGACTGTAAGGCGTCTGTCAAACGCTTAGAGAGTAACTACGTCACACGTCGCATGTATCTACGTAGTTAAAACTCCGCCCAACTCCGCCGGCGCGTCCCGGTGGTGAGTGAACTTTTGTCATCTATAGTACATACAATTGATCCGGGATCACATGATAACTTTGTTTATAAGTTCAAGTTGGGGCGATTCCCGCTCTTCCAAGTTCCAACACAACTTCAAATGTGGCTATCTCTGGAGTGTCTCGACGCTGGTCGCCACAGCAGCGACCATTGCGGAGCAGCCGGTGTCGCATCTCCTCGAAGATATCCAACAGAGTGACAATTGGACCGGGGTTCGCATCAGCCCAGATGGCTCCCCGTTAACCAAGTCACCTGCAGCAGCCCTTGTTGACGAAGTTCTGCGGGCTGCTTTTATTTGGTTTCAAGCACATGGGTGAGCCCCTTCTCATTTTTTTTCGACCTGCTGATGCTACTTGGTCCTTAGGAGGACGAGTACTCCGCGTTTACCTCAACACATCACGACTGCCCGTCCTTCCTCGTTGAGCGTGGTTGCGCACGCCCAACGCCTTGCCTACGCAGCAGCCTACCTGATTGTACGTCTCCTCCCAGTCCTCGTAGACTGTGAGCATGCTTGAAGCGAGATGCGTCCCTAAAAACGAACCCTCTGGGAGGTGTCTCGACGGAGTCGAGTGAGACCTACGTCCTTGATTTCGAGCATGCTGCGAAGGCTGAGAGCTTTTATGCCAGGCGGTCGACTTCGTATGGAAATCTTGCCCGACGCGGTGTGTTCTAAACCCAGCCACATCCATCCGCACCCCCTGACCGTCGTCGTGCAGGAAGAAGCCCCGTCTTTTCTTTGGTCCCGAAGCATCGCCTGCGTCCTACCCGCGACCACAATCCCGCGTCGGTTTGGTGCGAACCGAGGGTTTTGCAGTAAGCAGCACGTCGCCGCTGCTCGACGGCCTGTCGACCGTTTTTCCAGCTCATTTGTGGTAACCCCTGTATGGACTCCGTTCCTCTCCTCTGCAGGCTCTCACCCTTCCTCCATCGCCACCAAGGTAGCGCTCCGTTTCTCGTTTAAAACGTAAGTCGTTATCACGGTAGGCAGGCCTATGACTGCACCCAAGACCCCCTGATCACGCCGCGGAATGCACGCCCCGCATGCAGCTGACTGGCATCGACGACCCTCTCATCTGCGACTCCTCTCGGTATTTTGTCCGAGACATTTTTTGGGCAGCTGCTTTAAACCTCACCAAACGTTAAGCACGCCATCCAACCGGTCAATTTCTTGTCCGCCATCCAGCGGCCCAGATGTGCAAGCAGGTCGCGCGTCTCTCCCCCGCACTTTTAGCTCGCATGTATTTTAATAACTTATGGAATCAAAAAAATTTTATGCAACCCAGTGAACCTACAGACATTCCTAGAATTAAATGGAGAACTCGTCCAATGATTCTTCTCTCTACGATCCCAAGGACTTAGCCATCTAGATCAAGAACTGAACTGAAAGAGCAGAGCTGATCAGAATGGGGAACGGGTCGAAGAGTCTCAGCACGCACGTGCGGAGGAGGACCCCATCTGATGCTGACAGCAATGCAGTCTAGTCGGCCTTCCAATCCCCCCGAGCTGTGTAACACGTCTTACAAGCCACCACCTTACCCATCTATCCTCATCCTAGTGCCTCCAGCAGTAGTCAAAGCTTTAGCAACGAGCTAACTTTCCCTTGGTCAACATGGTAGGCAATTGCAATCTTCGTCATCCCGTTCTGCCGGGTATAACAGGACGTTCAGCCTTTTAAACAGAGTTCTCTTGGTATATCTTCTTTGGTATTGAAGAAAGTTCAAAAAGTCTCTGCGAGGATAAAGAAGAGGGGAGAGAATGGCCTAGACAACACACAAGCGCCGATCGGCCGGCTCCCAGTCGAAATTCTTGAAGAAATCTTCTTACTGGTCATACCCAGGGATCTTTCACAAAGCCGAAATGCAACTGTTCTTCGTTTGTGCTCGGTCACTTCCCTCTGGCGGCGCATTGCGATTGCAATGTCGTCGATTTGGACGCTGCTGACAATTCAGCTTCCATTGAAGGTTGGTACCCAGAGCGAAATATCTTGGATAATAGTTACAGAATGGATAAAACGCGCTCGCGGTCTGCCCCTTTTCCTCGCGCTTGTCGAGTCCCCGGATTGCAGCACAGTTGGACCCTGTTCAGTATGCGATCAGCTCCGCTCCAACGTTATGGAGAAGAACTCAAAAACGGTGGAATATCTAGAAGGGGTCACTCCACACTTGATTAAAAGCCTTTCCCGCAACACTTTCGAAGGCCTTCAATCTCTTAAGTGCACACTATCTAGGTACTTCAACCAAGCAGAATTTTTGATGTCCATCCCACGTTTCTCCCCTAACCTCCGCTGTATCGCTCTAGATAACCCGACAATGCCCAGCCTTCCCTTTCCCATAATTCAAGCCTCCATTCAGATCTGGATGCCCATCACACACCTTTCCATCCGCACCTTGGGGTACATGGACCTTTTAGATCTTCTGAAAGCTTGCCCCAGGCTTCAAAATGCAATGTTCTACTGCGACACTTACGAATCCTGGCACTCGTTCAGCTCCTCAGCTCCTTGCATACGGAGTACTTCCACTTCCATATACCTTCCGTATTTGACAACTCTCACTTTCGTCATTTGCTTCCACGGACGCGAACTTAATTCAGGTTTGTTTCTTGATGCAGACATGCCAGCACTAAGCACCTTCCGCCTGGGCTCCTTCTCCCAACTGAATTTTGGTTTAGATTGCCAATCACCGGAGGATCTAAGCCTCATACACAGAGGGATGCGCCAGCTCCGTCAGCTCTCCATATTCTTTGGTAATCTCTCTGGCCGTGGCCTTTTAGAGCTCCTCTTGCAGCTTTCCAATCTCGAGGAACTCGATATACAGGACTGCTATGATGTCAGCAACTTTTTTGCCGAACTCAACAGTACTCAGAAAAAGTCCTTAATCCCTTTTCTTCCTCACCTTCGTTCACTTTCCCTCGACTTCGTTGACATTCCCCGTGAAGAGATCGACAACAAGCATTTTATCTACTTTTTGCGGTCAAGATTCGGATTAGATGATCCTGAATGTTCATATCCCAGTGATTTTCGGGCAATAATATTTTTAGGTGGAACTGCGGCACAGGAGTGTTGCTCTTCGGACAGCCCAGCGGACAGAACCTGGCTTGGAGGCATTCCAATTGAGATCAACTTTTGGGATGTAGATGTCGGTCGTCTTTGGAGTCGTTGGAAATACCGTTTGCCAGCAGAAGAAGGGAAGTGGATAGAAGGAGTGCCTATAGTTTACTGAGAACAAATGTCGCTCATGAGTATTTGAGGGACCGGAAAAGTATGCACTTCTTCAATATAACCAAGCTTAGTTCGTTTGAAGGTTTACATTTTAGGTGGATTGCGTAGGTATACACAATTTTCTGTATTTAAATTGCAATGGAGTCTTGGAAAGACCGTTTTCAACGAAACGGTAGTGATTATAAGGTGGATATTTTTCATCGAGCCCTATGTCCCCCAACAGATTGAAGTCTTGTACTCTCCATATCTTGCCATCTTGGATTGACCGTGGAAAGGTTCCCATCTCATGACATTGAGTGGCAATCGCTTGATAATGCATCGTGTTCCATTTCGATCCTTGACCTATTCAACAGGAGCAATATCTGAGTCGTTTTCCTTCCCATTCTTGTCCCTAATGCGTTCAGAGGTTCAGCGACAATTTAACCACCTCAACATGGCAAACACTCTGTCAGTCTGTTCCGCTATTTGTAACAGCACCGAATCTCGGCGCTCTAAACAGAGTGCTCAAGGCCAAACCTCCATCAGCCAGCTCCCCAGCTGAAATTCTAAAAGAGATATTCTTGCTCGTCATTCTCACCGGGCTTACACACACACGAAACGTAGCTGTCCTGCGTTTGCGCTCGGCCTCCTCGCTGTGGCAATGTTGTTGATTTGGACGTCGCTGGAAATTCGGCTCCCTATTACTAAAGTCCAGCAATAAGAAATTAGTGGTCAAAACAAAGCATTTTGGAAGATAACGGATCGAGCGCGCTCGCAGCTCGAAGAGGAAAGAGCATAAGACTTCGTCGACAAGAATTAAAACCACGTGTACATACAATTATTGATCCGGGATCACATGACGGGTTTGTCTACTTATAAGTCGGGGCAGTTACGGCAGTACCAGCTGGATCCTTCCGCAGGACCCCTGAAAGCTCACTTACATCCCTGATCTGGGCCATTTTTGGCCACTTTTAGCAAAGATGACACGCTGGCGGATGATTTTGACAAGAAATTGTGTTGCTCCCGGATGGAAGATGAGCGCATACATCAAAGGAAGCCGTAGGCGAATTTTGGGAAAAAAAAGACCCAGAAATGCGCCCTCAGGGACCATTTTACTGTCCGGATAAAAAATTCGCTTTTTGGCGCCGTCCGGATAAAAATTCGCCTTTTTGGCCAGAATTTTTTTTCGAAAAAGGCTCCCAATCTAGTCTCAAATCCATCCGTTTTGGGCGATGTCCCGTGAGAACACGGCCAGATCAAATAAATTTGATGGGCTAGGACATCTCCACAACGTCTGGTGCAGTTGAACCGGCGAACCCTGGGTACCCCATTTTGTGACATGGTTTTCCATTCACGTGCCTATTTCCGACCACGTGCCTACCGCGTCGTCGCGCTGTTTTGTTGATCGCGTACATCTTTAATCACTGTCGAGCGACTTGCGCTCGTCTGTACTTCGTTTAATTTTTATCTCATCGTTTATGCCACCGAAATCTCGCTCTTGGGCTCAAGATAGGACGCGTTCGTATCGGATTCTCGAGGCCGCCCGTCAAGAGGCCGCCAAAAAACGAGGGTACAGTTCAAGCACCATCAGAGCTCGACTTTCAGCTGTCTTTCAAGAGCGTTTCGGCTCGAATCCGCACGAATGGCAACTGGATGTCACGGAGTCCATCCTCCTTGGACTGGATTCCATCGTGATAGCGGGCACAGGTGCTGGCAAAACCATGCCTTTCATGATGCCTCTGTTGCTTGATGACACTAAGAAGGTCATTATAATCTCGCCGTTGAAAGTTCTGCAGGAAGATCAGGTAAGTAACTATTACTGGCGCTTTGGCCACAGAATCTCATCATTCAACAGGTAGAAAGGTTCAAGAAGATGCAGCTTTTGGCACAGGCAGTTAACGGAGACACTTGGAGTCCGGCTGTGCAAAAGGTCAGTCTTATTGTCTATACGGCGAGATTGTTTTGAATGAAATTTCAGGGTTTGAAAGACGGGCGTTATCAAGCTGTCTTCACTTCGCCGGAGATGTGCCTCAAGTATGAACCATTCCGTGAAGTCCTTACCAGCTCAAGTTTCAAGGACATCTGTGCTCTCATCGTCGACGAAGCCCACTGCATCGGCGAATGGGGTGACGACTTTCGTAAGGAATACAACGAAATCGAGAAGCTTCGTTCATTCTTCCCGTCGCACATCCCCATTTTGGCGACATCTGCCACGCTTACGCCAGCTGACGTGCAAGACGTGCGACTTAAGCTCGCAATCGATGCCGATTCCTCTTTTTTTCTCAACCTTGGCAATGATCGTCCAAACATCGCCTACTCAGTTGTTCGCCTCCAGTCATCCACGGACTACAACGCCCTCAAACCGCTTTTAAGTCGCACACCAAACCCTGTCAATGAGGACGACCTTTTCAAATCCCTGGTGTTTGTCAATGCTGTCATAGGCACGCAGTTGACTGCTCGCGAGGTTCGAACATGGTTTCCTGAACACCTGCGCAAATACGTCGACTACATGCATGCGTATCGTACTCCAAAGGCAAAGCGACTTTCGATACAAAAGTTTCGAGAAGGAATAACCAAAGCTCTTATAACGACGGAAGTTACTGGAATGGTGAGTCGTTTCAAATTTCAGTCGTGCAATCCTGAACTTATGTGTCCATAAGGGCACCGATATTCCAGATGTTGAACTGGTAGTTCAGTTTGGTGTGCCATCCTCCTTGTCCGTCTGGATCCAGCGAGCAGGGCGTGCAGGAAGATCGCCAAATATCAATGCTCGAGCAGTTTTAATGTTCGAGAAGTCTATGTTTCAGCGGAAAAAAGCTAGCCGGCGGAAGGGCGACAAAAAAGATGATGAAACCGATAACGACGAGTCGGATGAAGACGGTGGGCAGGAATTCAACACTATTGAAGGTCAAGAGGATGAATTGAGCGGAGATGAAGTGGTTCGTGAGGAGGACAACAATGACAGTTACATTTGGTGCAAGGTTGTCAATGAAGACCTCCGACGGTGGATTGAAGCCGATGATTGCAGGCGAGACGTTGCGGATGAATATTTTGCAAACCCGCCAACCCGAAAACGTGAGTGCTTTTCTGTGTCCATGCATTCCAACTAAGCCCATCTCCATCTTTTAGCACCTACCCATGCCTGTTGCGACAATTGTGACGGTGTTCCTGTCAATGTCGATGATCCAGGCAGTCGACCCACCACGCCCTGTCAAGAACAGTCAAACCATGACAGCCCGCCAACCACGCCGTCAAAATCAGCCGATGCAAACGGGAAACGCAAACTCACAAAAGGACCCGCAGCTCGAACGAAAGCTCGCCTTGCTTCAGCCCGCGACGCTCTCTGCCGATGGCGTTTCAAGACTAAGCAAGACCATTACAGCCCCAGCTCTGTGACCGCCGAATTTCTTCTGCCCGACACTATCATTAAACGGCTCGCTCCTGCCCAACACATTCAGTCTATCGAGGAACTTCGGGAGCACACTGGCTGGATTTTTGCCAGTCGGCATGGAGAAGAGGTCCTCACGGTTCTGCGGCGAGTAGACAAAGCCCACGACGATATGCACGAGGCTGAAAAGCAAGCACGTTCGGCCAAAAGGAAGGCCGAAACTGCAGTACGGCAACAGGCACGCAAAGACAAGGAAAACTTGGAGCGAGCGGAGAAGCAGAAGCAAAAACAAGCAGAACGAGCGGAGAAGGAAAGACAACAGGAGCTGGACCGTATCGAAAAACAAGCGGAGCGGACGTTGGCAACACAAGAACGAGCCGCGCAGAAGGAAAGAGAGAAAGCCGAAAAATCTCGACATCCAAAACGTCGCAAGGCATCGACACAACAACCTCTCGAAGGGTGTTCCGAGTTCAACGTCGCACCATCTACTCCAGTCACACCTCATGTCTTCACTGGAACATCAACAGATCACTTCACAACGCCAACCGGGTTTTTGTTGGATTTTCAAGTGGGTTTCTCGTTTTCATCATTTTGAAATAGCATATAACAAACTACTTGTAGGTTTTCTCATCGTCATCTACACCGCTTCAAGAGCACCATGCACGAAACACCGAAAACCTTCCACCCCTTCCGAGTTTGCCGCGCCCACGGCCGCGGCCTCTCTTTCGTTCTCGCAACACGCAAATTCAAGACCCAGAAACCCTCCCACCTCCTCCGAGCATAGTGCGCCCATATCCTCGTCCACGCCCAATCCATCATTCGAAAACTACATTTCCATCCCCATCGCACCTTCTTCTTCCTGATCGGAATCTGTCTCGACCAGACCCCCCCAATCCTGACCCGTTGCTCGTGTAAAATTGCGGAGATGATGCCAGCGCTCGAGGACCTTCGATTGGATTTTAACACTACCTTTGCTTACCACATCCTCTGCCTTGGAGTTCTTCTTCGCTTTCCTTCCGAGCGCAAATTTATGGTACCCTGATTCTTTGTAGGTGCTTGATAATTTTGCAACATCGATCTCTTTTTTCGGTACGGTGTGTTTCTTGCCCCGTGTGACTGTTCCAAATTCTTCCTCAATATGTGTTGCAACTGCACGAATTGTGTGTATCGCTGGGTGCAACTTCTTCAAAAACTCCCACTTTATATTGGGCCCTTGTGAACGGTATGTCACTTTTATGTCCTTGATGTTATGCTCCTGCGCTTTGTCTACTGGTAGATTCATCTTAGGCTTGCCCGATGTATTCACCAACCAACAGTGGTGGCGAACAAAATCCCTGCCAAATGTAAGACTAGTCTCAATCTTTAAAAACTATGGACTTACGCTACATTGTCAGGCCACTCTCGATGCAAGCCCTGAAGAAGTTCAATGACCTCACCAGCATATTTTCCATTACCACCTCCGATGAAGCGGAATAGAAGATGAGGCAACATCCCTTCCATGAGTCCGACGTCGCCGTTTTTGATTGCTTGGTCCAAGACGATATATTGAAGCACATCTCGGTTCCACATAATAACTTGCAAAAGTTCTTCGTCACACTGGCCGACAGGTCTTGCTTTCAATTTATCCATAGACTCGCTTGAGGCTCGTTCGTTCACAATTTTCTTTGCAAGCTCCAGCAGTTCTTCTGGTGAACGTGTCCGAAGATCCGAAAGCTTCTCGACGTGGCCGACCTCCAACCAATCAACACGTATATGCGCTTCGGCAATGTGGTACAAAGCCTCTTCTAGGTCGTGATGGAACGGACCTTTGATTAGCGGTCTTGTAAGTCCTTTCTTGTTCAGAAGCTGAAATGCTTGCTTAAGGCCACGACTTTGAGAGGTACCCAGGTATTGCTTGTGGAGAGAATTCGCAAAGGCCATTTGTAGGTGGAACCAACCGAAAACCGGGATTATGAAGTCCAACCTTTCATAGGAGTTTTCGTCCTCAGCTCGGAATTTGAATAGCCCTCGTAAACGGTCAACAGTCAATTGGTCCCCTGCCCAAACCACTACTTTTTTTGTCCCTAACGAGATCTGATCAACCAAACTGTCTATCTCAAGTTGTCGAAGCCACTCTTTAATAAGGCGCGCATTATCCTCATAACTGGCTTCCGGAATTCCTACTGATCCGAGGAGATACTCGTGGGTGATGTTTCCAGGTCCTACGGGAACCTGGTCGATTGGCGATGGAGGTTTCAGTAGGTCGCTCTTCTTCCCCGAGTACGAAGACCATTGAAATTCCTCAGCATCTAGAAGAAACCGCAAGACTTGGTAAACAGCCCATTTCTGAATATTCGGATAGGATGTTCTTGCCAGATCAAGTATCTCAAGTACAGTGATAGGGTTGTTCATTCCCTCTGCCCTCCCAAGCCTGAGCAGTTCGTTGGCGCTCTCTGGCAATATTTCTGCATTCGGCTTGATGTACACCGTTGCGGCAGTACCATTTCCGAATTCGCCTTGATTGTCAAGACGCTGTGAGAATACGCGGAAAGGTATGTTGATGTTGTCGTGCGAAATGAGCCATGGGTGCTCAAGCATTTCCCGTTTGACTTCTTCCATACAGTTTGCAGAAATCCTTTCAACGGACTCCGATGTCCACTTGTGACTCATAGTAAGTCCCATTGCATGTAACGTGTCGAAACCCTTTGCTGACACGCCTTTGAACTGGAAATAAAGCGCGAGTAGCTTCTGAAGACGGCAGCGGTGATGAGAGCGTGTATAGGACATCATACAGATAGCGGTAATGATGATCTACACATTCATCTAGTCAGCTTTTGCTCACATTCCATGATTTCCAGGGTCGGCATACCTTGGTTCTGTCCTTGGTTATCCCACTGGCTCTCCCCGGACGCACCGTTAACATATCGAGGAAATCCCAAAGAAGAGGCGCTTGCTCTCGCATTATTTCCGACAGCTTTTGGAAGCTTGTGGCAAGAAGATTCTTCGTCTGTACATCCTCGGATCCTTCCGCTGGCGCAACAAGGAAAGGTGCGAGACTTTCGAGCTCTTCCGAAATAGTTTTCTTGATAAAACTGAGAGAAAACTCCTTCATAGCAGCATGGGCACCCTCGGGTCGCTTGTCCTTTGATCCTGGCAGCCTTGGAGGGTGAGCCCAACGCTTCAAAATTCCAGCGAGTCTCGAGTCGCCCATTAGCTTTGTCCTTGCAGTGCGGACGGTCGGGTCTTGGATGCATGGTTTATTTCCCCAGCTTAACGCATCGAGAAATCCAGCGGTGTCCATCTCAACCTTTTCCATTTCTTTCAGGACATGCTGAACCTTCTCGAGTTGAAGAGTTTGGAGACGAAGCAACTCCTCAGCTTCGGCCTCATCGCCAGCCTTGGCTTCGTCCTCAGCCTCAGCCTCGAGCTCGGGCTCAGGCTCAGCCTCGTCGCTGTCGCTGTCGCTGTCCGGTGCGTGCAACCCCTCCATTTCGTCATCTGTCCCACTCTCTAAGTCGGGCGGTTCATCAGACCACTCGTTCCCGTACACATCACGGTTATCGAAAAGATCGCGCTCGTCAAGAAGTTCTGAAAATTCATGCTCGTGTGCCATAGTTGTTCGTGAATGAGTTTTTTGTTTCAGTCGTCGAGCTCAATCTATTGTACCCTACTTTTCTACAGCCGTCTCACTTTCTCCCCCCATGATATCATCAGGACTCAGATCAAGTCCCGCCTTGAAATGGCCCTCCCAGATCTATTGCTTGCTTGAGTGACATCACGAAGACTATTGGGCTTGTCAAGTACCTTGGTTCGAAGCTTTGCCATGCCGAGGCCTTCAACATCCTTGACTTCGGAATCACTCCTCATGCTCCTCCCCATTGTTGGTTTATGGTAGCTTGATTCCTCACAAAATTTTGATAGTTTGACCACGTCGACCCCCTTTCCTGGTGCAGTGTGATTTGTCTTTTGCATGAGTAGTGGTGCTGTAGGGTGTTTGTAGACAAGATTTTTGGTGTCGTGTTCCGGGTGCTCCAGTCAGTTGAATTAAATGTCTCATGTTTCAATTCTACTCGATTTTCTCCATATTTATTACTGGGAAAAGCATTCACTCTACAGTACAAACTAAATAAGATGTGGAAGACGGCGGGATATCAGCTTTAGGAGATTTTCGAGGGCCAAATAGAGGGGAAAATGCACTGTGAGCCCGCGTTTAGGGGAAAATCTCGTGATGTGACTAGCTCACGTGTAGTGACCACCCAGGGTTGCCCGGTTCAAATGCACCAGACGTAGTAGGCGTGTGCTCAGCCATCATTTTTTGGCGATCAGAGCACATTCACACGGTGAAGCCTAATACGGAATGGGCACGAGACTATGTACTCCCAATCATCCAAACGATGCAATGGCAAACTCAAAATTCGTGGGAATTTTTTTACCACCAAGGATCTGGGATGTTAGGGAGCAATCAGGGGTCCTCCTTCCACTCATTCAAGCGTGGCTATCTCTGGAGTGTCCCGACGCTGGTCGCCACAGCAGCGACCATTGCGGAGCAGCCGGCGTCGCATCTCCTCGAAGATAGCCAACAGAGTTGACAATTGGACCAGGGTTCGCATCGCCCCAGACGTCTCTCCGTTAGCCAATTCCCCTTCAGCAGCCCTTCTTGACGAAGTTCTGCTTGTGTGGGCTGCTTTTATTTGGTTTAAAGCACATGGGTGAGCCTCTTCTCATGTTTTCGTTGACCTACTAATACTACCTGGTCCCTAGCAAGACGAGGACTCCGCGTTTACCCTGACACATCACGACCGCCGGTCCTCCATCCAGCGTTGGGCCTTCGTGGCGCGCCTGCCTTGCCTACCTGGTTGTACGCTCCTCGTTGACTGCGTGCATGCCGAATGCCCGAAGCGAGGTGCATTCCCAAAACCAACGCTTTCGGAGAGTTCTCAACGGAGTTCAGTGAGACTTATGTGCTTGATTTCAAGCATGTTGTGAGGGCTGGAAGCTTGGCGCTAGGCTGCCGACTTCACCTGACGCGGTCAGTGTTCTGAAGCCCAGCCCCTTCCGTGCCCCCTGACTTTCGTCGTTAAGGAAGGAACCGTCTTTTCTTTGGTCCTGCCGACCATCGCCTACGTCATACCCACGACCTCAGCCCCGCGTCGGTTTGGTGCGAAGTAAGGGTTTTACAGTAAGCAGCACGTCAACGTTGCTCGACGCCCTGTCGCCCTGTCGCCCAGCTCTTTTGTTGTTACCTCCGTATGGACCCCGTTCCACTCCTCTGCGGGTTCTCAACCCTCCTTCGCAACTAAGGTAGCGCTCCGTTTCCCGTTTGAAACCTAAACGCAAATCATATCTGTCTTTCCTGAATCACTGCCGGCGTCTTTCTGTATTGTGTCCTAGACGTTTTTAGGCAGCTTCTTCGAACCTCTCTGAAATGTAAGCATACCATCCAGCTCGTCAAGCCATGTCCTTTCCTTGCCCGCGATTTAGGCGTCGGCCCTGATATGGAGGAAGACTACGTGTCTCTCATCGCGCACGTATAACCCTACGACGTTTCTGGACATCGTCAGAGCTTGCCTCATCCTGTAGGCTACAGTATTTTACCGCGATATTGATGTCTGGCTTCCATCGACGCCTTTTGTATGGGGTCCGTCCTCGACGTCTATGTCTACTCTGTATCTGGCGAGTCTCGCTGGACACACGCTTGCTTCCAGCACCTTCCGCGTCATGACTACACCCGTGTCGAAGGCCTTCCGCGGGTTTTTTCCGTCGATAGGATTTTGCCGTCTCTGGAGGATCTGAATCGTGTACACATCGTGGCTTGAATATATTCCAGTTCAATTTTTTATCCGGGACGCTTTCAGGGCGGTCGTTTGAGCTACCGACTGGAAGCGCAAGGGAAAGTGGATGAGGGATTCGATGACACACATTCTCGCTCAGTACCTTTTTCTCTTTATTGGCCATGGATCTGCCGGTCGCCGTGACAGATTTCGGCGCGGTAATCACCTCAGCCGCTCAGTTCAAGATAAATTGCAGCCGGCGGGAAGCGAGGTACTGAATTTATTCTTCCGTGTATCTTCACGAGGATACTGAGCTAGATTCGTCAGACTATAGGTGCTTCTATGCTACCATAGGTTATGTGCCATGCAGAGCATAGTCAGCCATCATTCCCATCCACAACACCAGTCCAAAGTAAGCATTGCGCATGAGGTTGTCTGAAAGACTAGGCGTTCGGAAATGGTTGACGGACCGAGAATAATTCAAGTGGCTTACTTTTGCAAGCCCCCGGGTTCAGGACGTCCACCATGGAAATTTGCCAAATAATTTCAATGGTAGCAACGACCGCCGTAAGCACTAAAACTTCAGGTCGATGACCGTTAGCCCACAGGGATACCACCAGGAGAGATATAAACATGAAAGCAAAAAGAGAGAGGGCCGTGGACATGTGGTTTTGTAAAATAACAGCCGAGGAGCCTATTCCAATCCTCATGTCATCCTTTCGGTCTTGACAGGCGTATATAGTGTCTGGATAGAGACAGTTATCAAGTAAAGGTGAAATATGTGTCGTTAACCCACCATAGTACATTGTCCATCTAAATTAATTTGTGTCAGCGTGAGCCAATGGCGGTTTCTCTATCCACCTACGCCCATAGTCCGCCAAAGAGCGGAATGACAACTCGAAAATCAATAGACCCATACGCCGTTGTCCAAGCCAGTACGACTCCCCAGTTCATCTACTTAGAATAAGATGCGCATCTGAAGACAGAGAAATCAGAAAAACTCACTGCAAGTCCAAGCCATGCTTGAGGTAAACGCGTAATTCTCTTCATTAACGGATATATGAAGATCCTAGACCTGAATCATTCCTTCTCTTTGGTGAACAAAATAAAAGAGAGGACATACAGAGGGAAGCATAGCATTCGGTACCAGAACCTGTGAGCGACTTTAGAACCCGAAGCAATGTTTTAAAGGAGATTAACATACAGCATCTTGTCACTGGTCCAAACCGTAGCCCCAAACAGCAGGCTCTGTAGGAGCAAGAAAACTCCAGCTGAATGAAGCGATATATCTCCGCTTGGGAGAGGACGGTGTTTTGTGCGCTCTAGAGAATATATGTAGTGCTTGTTAAAGTGGAAGATTGACAAAATTAAACTTGTCCCTACCAACTTCACAATCGTACTGATGGTCGCATATGTCATTAATCGTACAAGCCAGGCTTCTTGCGAGAAAGGACCAGACAATAAAAACGAAGAGCCAGAAGGAGTATTCCTGAAATGGCATATTCAGAGAGTAGGCGGCCATTGTGAGAGCATAGGCTGATAAAAAGATGGCTGAGAATCGCCCATATAATAATCAAAGATATAAAATAAAATATCACCATGAGGGAGAAAGACAAGGAGGGTACCGCCAGGCTAGAAATATACGTTAATCCGGCAGAGGTACAAGTAATATATTTTTGCTGACATACCTTCGACCACCGTATTAGTTCTAGGTAAGGTTTAATGTCCTTGAAGGAAGGCGATACTTCATTAGTCAACATGTTTGTGGGTGAAATATGGGGTGAAGCGGGAAAATCTATGCCTCTACTTATAGAAGGTAATGCCTCAAATATCCACCTCAAGATAAAGGACTTGTTCGCCATGGTGCATGCAAGCTTCATCCAACAGAAATTCTGTTGTGACGCCATCAAGTAAAAAATGAATGAATAAATTCTTCCATGTTCTATCAGCGTCTGATGAGATTTAAGTATATTTGCAGTCGCAGCCGCCGTTGTTAACTTGTGATAGATATCAAGCAAAACCCATAGATCTGGTTCAAACAAGGCTAAATCTGGCCTCGAGGGATTCGGGGAAGTACCTGTGGCCGGTGTTGTCCCCATGCCAAATATAAACCTCAGGAAAATATACCCACGTTCACAGCTGGCGGCAGCTTCTGTTTTCGAAAGAAACAGCCGACAAAAACAGGTCTTCTGCTTAATTGACCGTCTCTCAAAGGAAAAGCGGGTCGGGGATACTTAAAAGGGAAAGCCCGACGGACCTATTTTTCGGTGCTAATTCTTTTTTAAACCGTGACGGAAGCCAGTTGTGGTTATAATTATTGTTTCAGTTACTTACATCTCTTGGACCTCATTGGGACCTACCAATTGCACCACCCCATCTTCCCAACTCGTAGAATGATCCATCGCATGGTACAGATAAGACGTGCGACTGTCCAGTAGAGGGCCTCGATGATGTCCATCTCCTTGATGTCAACCGCAGCAGATGGTGTAAAAATCTTCAAATTCATAACTCTTAGAAGTCATACAAAATCAGGTCGTACAGAACTGACAGATGGGCCAGAAAAAAAATTCACATACCCATGCTCATCAGTTGCCGTAGGCGATATGCAATGAGCTAGGAACAACACACCTAGCAGTTGGTTAATTTATAAATACCCCTGTGAATACGCAAGTTATTCTTTTTGAAAAAATCATTCCTCACGCAAGGTGTCATCCTGGCGCAATCCATCAGACGGTGCTCGTAAAGCTGATTCTGATTGCTAACTCGGTCGCTAAGTCGGACAATTTTTGTATTACGCAGTGTAAAGCTCCCCTCATACAGCAGGGGACACCTCCTCCGGAAGAGGTCCTCGCGGAGCGGCAATCCGACTCGATTATCCGAGTTCGTCTGTATTGCACGCACAATAACCACTTCTATTCCGAGAAAATGGAGCTACAGCCTTGGACCAGAAACGTCGCCCTCCATATTTGAGGGATATTTGCTCTCGAAAGTATGCACGCATCTGGTACAAGCTGATCGTGACGAGTCCGACTTAAAAAATTACAATTGAATGGAATAACTAGGTACAATTTTTCAGTATTTAATGGCCCGACCGGATGCTTGACTTGTGACTACTGTACATATTGAAGTTTGCAGATCATAAATCGAGACAAGAAGAAGGAATATAAAAGGAGTAGGAGGAAGAGGCGTCCAAATAATTCGAAGTAGTCGAACCAACAAGTTCGGTTAAGCAACCGTAATCTTCTTTGGCGCGAGTTCGGGAGCTGATTTCGGGAAGGTGACGGTCAAAACCCCATGCTCGATCGATGCTTTTATTTCTTCGTCCTGCACATAAGGTCAGACCATGCTCCTCACCTGTAAGTAAAAGAAGTACGTACCTTCACACCAAGAGGGAGCTGCAACGTCCTCGAATACTTCCCATACCGCCTCTCCTTCACCGCGTACCCATCCTCGCTCTGTTCCGTGGTCTGCTTCGTCTCCGCAGAGACGGTGAGCTTGCCGTTGTGCACGTCAATCTGCACGTCTTCTTTTTGCACACCGGGGAACTCGAAGGATGCAGTAACGATGTTCTTGTCGGCGTCTTCGTGGAGATCCATTCTAAGAATATAATTATTAATTGATTCGAATGGACGAGGAAATAATGGGATGCGTACCTTGGTTTGAATGGCCTCACGACCGTGTCGACGTGGCCATTGTCATTCGGTCTTTGCACCTGCAGTTGATTCCCGCTTCTGGCAATGTGGCGAGGTGAGAATGCTTCCTCAAAGAAGCGGTCGAAGTCGTAGTAGGGTTCGTAGAAAAAGACGCTAGACATGTCGACGTGGCGTTGGTAGCTTTTGTGTTGGTTGCAGAGAGGAATTACTCGAGATCGAATTCGTAATTTGTCAAGTTGAGAGTTGAGGCATCTTCAAACTCGTATTTATACCTCTTCGAAGGCTGACGTACGCCTAGTTGTCGACACTCCTCTGGAGCTGTTCGGAATGAACTCGTGCCACGTGGAATCTTCGAGAATGTGGGCAAGTACAAATATGGAAACTGTAGGTCCTGCCAGATTCTCCGAATCCCGTGCAATTCAACTACAGAGTTGACAGTGTTTCTCCGCGGTTCCAGAATATCGCTTGAGGTTTGAATGATGCAACTTTATCGATGCAACGGGCGACGGGGGAAAGTTGAAGAGTAGTCTGATGATGCGAGGCCTTTATAAAGCTTGGTTTTGGGCAGAATAGGATAGCTCAGGCATCTTTCGTAGCTTTTGGATGGCATAGCGCTTATACTAATAGTGAACTGTGGGAGGTTTTGCTCGTCATGTTTCCTGCCAGAGATGCAGAGAAGAAAGAAATGATTGTCCGAAAATGGAATCCAAATTGTGTGTCAGCGATCAAAATCACGTGCTGGCTGCATTCCAAGACCGTTTCGTCGCGTCTCCTTTTTTAACTCCTCTTCATTGCTAAAAAACGTGTTACGATAGAGTCGTGTCGTACACTGCAGCTCGTGCGATTATTTTACGCCTTCTGTACGCTATACTTGAGGACTCTTCCAGCTCGGTTCACAGCCAACGGAAAACGTTTACATCAGCGAATTAGTTGCTGCACCGATCCAAAAATCTGCCGCCAAGATCAACCTTAATTTTCTCTACCTGAGCGTGTTTCGGGAACTACAGTCAGGCATCTACTCATCGGGATAAGTAGTTTCTAAGCTCTGATTGTCTATATCCCAAGCCCCTCAAGTTGCTCAATAGGTACAACGACCGAGTTACAGGACATTCGTCAACTACCGAACCACAGACACGGTGCTGGGAGCCACCACCGTGCTATGATGGAAAATTCAACCTTCCAACTCGGTAGTGATATAGCATGGAATATTTTCTCGATCAACGCCGATATGGCGTGCGAAACAGAGGAACAGTTTCCCGCCGTACATACCCTTCGCCATTCCTCACAAGTGTGCTCAGCCTGGCTAGATCTCATACTATCCTCTCCGGCTCTGTGGGCGTCATCATTGATCGGCGGAGGAAGAAAGGGAATGGGCTCTGGCACTATTTCGAATTAGGAAGAGGAGCAGGAGAGCAGGAGAGCAGGAGAGCAGGAGCAGGAGATGACGCAGGAAGAGCGACGTGAGGGTCAGCGACGGGTAGGCAGGTCGGTGGCGGACTAGCATATACTGGGCTGGATGTGGCGGGACAAAACATGAACATGAACCCGGCGCGCCTGCGCTTGCGTCTGCGCTGCAGATAGGAGGAAGGGAGAGAACGCAAACGGGCACTTGCCCTGGCCCTGGTCTTGATCGCGACCGGGACCGAGACCGGGACCGAGACTGGGAGAAGCGGCGGGGGCGAAAGGGGCAGGACGAGCAGGGTCTGCGTGAGTGTCTGTGCCTAGGGAAGGGGAGGGAGCGTCGATCAAGGAGTAACGACTGGCGGGAGGGTCTGCGGGGCTGCAGCGGGCTAGGTGAACTTGACGATAGAGGTTTGAGTTCGTTGAGAGGGGGAGGACACGTAGTCGTGGTCGTGCCTGTGCCTGTGTAGTTGGTGCTGTTGCCTGCATCTGTGCCTGCGAGAGACGCCAGCGGGAAGGGGGCACGAGGAAGGAAGCGAAACGGGCGGCAGCATGGGCGAACCGCGGACCGTGAATGGGGTATGTTCCACGCCGTGCTGCCCGCAAGGCCTATACCTCCGGTGAAAGCTGAAACGAACGGCGCCTGAAGTACGCGATAAAACGTGATCCCGCCCCAAAATCGTGATCCGCGCCGCGCCGGAGCAAATGCAGTCGAAAGGGATGAGGACGAAGGGGGAAGGACGAGCGGCGTCTGAGTGGGCGTCTGTGCCTTCTGAACGGGAGGGATGCAGAGGAGGGGGGGGGGCATGTGTTCTGTGTGTTTGAGGCTCGCGTGAGGTGCCGGCTGCGCCAAAGTCGCAGCTCGTGCAAGGGCCGCTGGGGGCGCTGCTGGAGCGAGCCGCAGCCGCGCTGTTCAGGCCGATAAGGTCGCAGAGTCGGCGTAGTCGTTGAAGCAAGGTGGGGATGGAGGACAGTGAGCATGCTGCAGGCTCGAAGGTGAATGACGGTGCGAGGGGCGTCTGCTTCGTTGACTTGTGCTGTCTACGATTGGGCGATGTAGCTGTTATCGGCATCGGCGTCTTCGAGTTTTACTTCAATGTCGATTGGAATGGGGGTTGAGCTGGGCCAGGGACTTCATCACATAGCCAACTCGGAGTTCACGAGCTCCTCCTGGAATCGAATCTCTTTAAGGGAGCTGTCGACAGTCACCTAGCAAATTGTTACACCGAGAAGTAACGTGCAAAAAAGGAAGAAAACACACTGCCAATGACATTGGGAAAACGTAGTAGTTCCGCGTGAAAAAACACACCTTAACGAATCCACTCGCTACAGGATCAGCACTGGAGTCGTGCAGGGGGTGTAGCCCTCAGCACGCACTTCCTTGGTACTCCTCCCGCACCACACGCTCCTGCTCCCCATGCACCTCCTGAGCCGACAACTCCACAAGTTGAACCACAGAAGAAAGCGCGTCGACAGGCGCACAGCAAGAATCAATGGAACATGCGTGCATGCGTGCTAGTTCCGTGCGAGCTCTGTGTTTTCTGTGGCCCAAGTTCGTAAATGAGAGGCACAGCGTCAGAAAAGAGATTGTTTGGATTCTGGAGAATAGCGAAAACACAGTGTACACGTTTTCAGGAACCACACCGACTCCCGCTGTCGCACTTGCTTTGTACATACAGTCTGAAAATTGCTTCAAATCGCCTGAATATTTATTTTTATCCTCACCGCCAGTGGTACTGTACGAATTTGTCCCATTAAATTATGCGAACTGAAACTACGGACGACTCACTACTGCTTTGGACAGAATGGGACTTGGACCACAGACCTCCTCGATGTCCTCGCATGAGGAAAGATGCTTGCTAACCAGCGGATGTTTATTTAATTTATCTTTGTTTTTTCTAGGCGCTTTTCCAGCTCGTTATGAAAAGAACGACGACTGATACTGGGTTGAGCACCTAACTGAGTGATTGCATGGTATTCTAGCCAATGGCTATCACTAGAGACATTGTTATAAGGACCTGCATGTCTGTTGCTAGTATACACAGGGTTCTCGACGTACAAGCACTGCAAATTAGCATCTCTCGTGCATGAACTGAACAAGGACAAGACAAAAAACAAAGGTGTCATTTGGTCTATCTGTTTCTTTTCGTCTGGTTCATTTCTTTGCCAATAACGACCTCCAAGTTGTGAGCACGTTAGTTGAAACACTCAGTCATATTCCTGTCTTTTCCGAGTTTACAGCGACTCAAAGCGCAGTGTGGAGAACCTCAGAAGGTATTCAAGGGGAGGTCAACAACGACTTCGAATAATAAATCAATCTAAATCACAGAATACACGTGTCCTCATATTTTAATCTTCATGCGACCCCATAATGCTTTTCTCGGTGAAAGGAACCCGATTGAGTGGATGCTGTATTTGATGTTTCATCAGCGATAACCCAATAAATTTCTGATAGAACTTGACTCGACTTACTCGCTTTGCTGTCGACGCTGGCATCTAAGCCTGGAATCGGCACCCCTGTTGGCGGCCCTGCCGACCCTAAAGTATTCTTGAGGTAGCTCAATCCGTCTACTACTGGCGGATCGTCTTGACAGAGGGATTTACGCGCATTGAGTCTATCACCCAAGGTAAATGTCAAACCATGAGTCGGAAGACATGAACACTATATGTCTTACGTGGCCATCATGGAGTTGGTATAGACTTCGTTTATCTTAAATTTAACTTGGACATTTAAGTAGATCAATGACAGACTTACGATTTCCAAGAACTTGATGAATGGCTAAGAAAACCAGATTGTCGGGCTGGACTGTGACCTAAATTCTTATGTGCAGTGGGGTCTGACAGAGTAAATCGCGACTTAGACAACTTACAAATACCAGAACAAGAATGTCGAAACAGCTAGATGGGCAGTAAATTAGTTGCATTGACCCTAGAAAGGTAGTACCCGCACCTTGTCAGGGCGCCATTGTTAATCGCATAGACCATTAATTTGTTTATCATGGTATCGGTACTGCAATTTCTGAATTTGAGTTTTGAATGAGGGGATTGGGACGGGTTTTACCTTTTAATTCCTGATCGTCTTGTATGTAAGTAATACGAAAGAGAAGCAGCAGTGAGGATGTCTATTGCTATGGTCAAAGAAAGCGAAGCATTTAGGACCTTCCGTGCCCGCTGCCATCAACACTGATTATTTTGTACAACTTTTACAGATAAAAATATCTTACACCGCTGCTGCTGCTGAAATATGCAGAATAATATTTTAGCTGGAAACTGTACGTTTCAAGTCAACATGTGAGAGAAAGAAAATAAATGGGCGATAATGCGACGTACACTTCTACGACCGCCACTAATCCATACGGCGGCATAAGCACCCCTTTATCCAGATTTAAGTATCAACGTACTAATGGCCGTCGCTAGGTCAAGAACTCAGTATAAATAAACGGTGAAGCTAAAGAGACAAACCGAATTGACCAAGCGAGAGGGTAGTCTAACTGGCGCCTTACAATCAAAATCATCATGAGGTAAAGGACACGTACAAGAAGAGCAACCAGAACAAAATTCTTCTGGCTCACTAAAAATATATTTCCAGTTGAAGGCCGCTAGTCACTCAGAGAACACGTACCAATGTAAACTCGTCTCAGGTAGAGGAGATGGACCACTATAACAATTAATGACTAGGAAAACGAGTAGTGAGTGAGGCGGCGCACGCCGGAATAAATGCCATACGGTGATGCCCAGAGCCATCTGAGATAGGACTTGTTGAAAATTTGAACATTTTTTATGCAAGGAGCACTTACATTAATTGACCAGGTAGATTGCAATAATCCAGTAGGATTTGAGTAATTGGTGATTGTGTAGTAATAGACAGCATGAATACTGAACGCGGAGTGCAACCCCTCAAGAACCCTGCTCATTGTCATCAGTGCTGGTACGAATGCCGAGATAATGTAGCGATACGTACAGTAAAATAGCGACCTGGATTGTAGGGACGGCGTCGGTAAAGTAATCAAGATTAAGAATGAGAAATTGTAGCTACTGCAGCCTTGATTAGGAGTCTGTCCGAAGTGTAGTTTTGAAAATAATAGAACACCTGCGAGCAGGTTACACCAAGGAGCCTACCAATGATACAATAAATTAAGTATAGTGGGAGTTTTTGTGAATATAACCTACCCAGCTGAGATAACGACGCCAATAAGGAGCGCGCCAAATGTGTTGTTTAGGTCCAATATACCCGGCATTTGCGATCTGTGGGTGCTTTATCGGTGAGTAGAAAGAAAGGATATATGAGCCCCCAAAGGTGTACACCGATGCGTTCCCTTTTATCACGCTTGAGAAGACAGATATGAGATGCAATTGAAGGATATTCATAGTTCATCTTTGATCCCATACGACCGACCAGTTTATTAAATGTAATACCGAGCTAGAATTTCTGATATCAGAATGTTGGGATTGATATAATTGAATGCTAAATTTGTGAAGTACCGAATAGGTTGGAGAGAAAGATGGAGAGAAAATACTCATTCAATATCGAGACCCGATCAATGGGGCTATTTATACGTGAGTACCGTCTTGTATTTCTTAGACACTTGATTGAAGCATGCTTGCCTATTCGGGTGGAAACTCTTCCGTCGTCTTTTTATATGTCCCGTGTAAATGCTCTGTCTTTTGAGACGAATCGACCGAAGGGTTTCTAGGCTTTGAAAATTCAAAGGTCGAGCCGCAATTGAAACTTTGTATCCTGTCGTACAATGATATCCAGATACGCACCTCCCCATTGGAGTTCCAGTTCACGTTTCGTTTTGTTCCTGAAAGATCAGACCAGCTACCTGGGACAATTTTGGAGCTGACCGATGTCTCACAACTACTTCTTGGGCGCCACAAATTGGCCGACCACACCGCGGGCGCATGCGTGTATATACTGTAGTCCCACCATTTTTTTGTCGGACACGCTATAACCAAGGAAGCGACCTGATTCTGACGAACACTTACAGCTGGTTTCATATTTATGCGGAATCGCTGAAACTTTTTTTTCGTTGCTTGGTTTTGTTGACCTTGCCCCTCAGCCTAATGCCGGATCACGGGACTTCCGGCAACCCACCCTCCTATTCATTGCGCACCGTTCTTTGTCATTTTTAAGCCGTTCCTCGCTATATCCCCTTCATTGCGAGGTAAAATAAAATTTATTGCGTGTGTGGAAGGCTCATTAACGTCTTTAAATGCTATGAGTCACTGTCTGCATCAGCAAAACGTCCAAATAGTTTCCGGGTTTTCGGCGGTTTTCGGTGGTTTCCTGGTCTTCGGAAACCTGGAATGGCAATTTCTGTCAAAAGGTTACCGAATATACTAGTCAGGGTCTTGACCCTGCCCCCGACCCCCGGCCGGTTTCCAGGAAAAGTGACATAGGTTACCGAATACGGCCAAGTTCCCAAGTCTCATGGTTTTTGCCGGTTTTTGCCGGTTGCTCAGGTTGAGAAACCCGTGGAAACCAAACTGCCTGTTTTCTGATGTGGAGTAATAAAGAATTCAAAAAAGCAACCCTCAGGCTCATGAGCGGCAGTGAAGGTGTACTTCATCAGAAAATGCAATGCGGCTGGACACGTAGTCTCTGCTAAAGACGTAAATATTATGGAATGGGGTGTAGGACTGGAGAGCTAATTTTTGCCATGGTGAGCGAACCTACCGGTTCGACAGCTTCGGCTCGGTGTGGATAAGAAATGTAAAGTGAAAGGTACCCGCAAATATCCCTCTAGAATAAATGTCTCGCGCACCCGTAACCTGCCATATACATGAGATAACTGATGAAAGCAGATTCAAGTTCCTACGGTCGGGTGATCAAGCTACGAAGAAGAGGCGTCAAAAAGGCGCTTGTCGGCACGAGGAAAACGACTTGGATCTTTCTTTTGAAGCAGAAAGTTGAGCACGACGAGCGATGTTATCCCGAATACCAGTTGCATGAAAAAGTCAAGCGTGGGGTCCAAGTGTGGCAGGAAACGATAAGACGGCGCTACAAGGAAGGGTGGGTTGCCGGAGTCCCGTGATCCGGCATTAGGTTGAGGGGCGAGGACAACAAAACCAAGCAACGAAAAAAAAGTTTCAGCGATTCCGCATAAATATGAAACCAGCTGTAAAGAATATATCATTTTAAACATGAAACTCGAACATTTAATTTGAGACTACAACTTTAGGACATACAGGCTGTTATTAGAATTCGAGGGGAAAGGGTCGAATGATGGTGCAGGGGAGGGGTGATCCCGGTCTATGAGGCGGTGTCGTCGTGAGTGCCTTCGACCTCGAGCTTGGGTTCAACTCGGAATTGGATTCGGCCCTAGTAGGTACCTGTCCCATCGCCTCCAATCAGCACACGTTCGCCCAGCACATCGCAAGAAAAAGAAATCCACCCACATTCATTAAGAAAACATGAAAATCTGCCCTCTCGTATGTCTTTCTCACCTTCTCCTGCTCTTCCTCCTGTTCCTGCTCCCGTTCCCGCTACGGTTCGGAACACCGCCTGCTCCTTCTGCGCCAGCAGCAGCAGCACCAGAGCCAACGACGACCTACGATGACAACGACGAGAGAGGGAAACGGGCTCCGAGCCGTCATCAGCAGAACCGAGGAAGCACAAGAAACGAGCGGGTAGACGAAGGCAGCTGCAGACGCGAACTAGGGCTGGGCGAACGTAAGCTCGCACCCGGTGCACCTGCACCTGCGCCGTCTGGAGGGGATAGGAAATATACCACTCCACCATGACGCTGCCAACGATGTTGTTGACCGGGGTAGAAAGCGAAGAGCTCTTGGAGAGACAGACGAAGGGTGCGGGAAGGACGAACGAGCCCGGGTGAACACGCTGCGTGACGGGCAATTGACAGTCGTCAGGACTTTGACAAGGGGGAACGACGACTGGGGTCTGTGTGTGCGTCTGGGCGTCTGGGCCTACGGAACGGGAGAGGAAAAGGGGGCATGTACGACGTGATGCAAAAATCTACGCCGTCGGCGGTGCACCAAAGTCTCAGCTCGTCGAACGGCTGAGACTGGATAGAAAGCGAATGGGACTGAGATAATAGCAGCGCGAACGAGAAAAAGAGAGATTTGGAGGACACACAGATTGTCACTGGTAGTTGAGATAGAAAGAGCGCACATGTACCTCGAGCGCTGTCGGGATGTACGTGCGTGCGTCTAAGTTCAGTAGTCTGAGCTCCGAGTTGGTAGGTCGGCATGAGGGGCAGGCGTCAGAGAGAGCAAGAGCAGCATCAACGACGTATTGTCGAAACAAAAGCTTCTCACATTTGTCTCACATTCACGTGTTTTCGGGGAGCCGCCCCGCTGGCATGTTGATGGTGCGACGGTCTTTTTCTTCGCCGTCAACTCGTTTCTTGACTGTTTAGCCTAGAAGCGCGCTCTGGCTATTGTCGTCAACCATCAATCATCCCCATCTATTAGTATTACTCGTATTTACGGCTCTGCTCAACTCTGCTCCTACTTGATCGCTCTCCTCAACAACACATGAGTTACCAATTAGGCTCCGTCCAGCGTAGCTCTGCTCTATTCTACGTCAGTCAGTCTTTAAGCCAAGTCGGGGTTGTGGGATCCAGTCCATTTTTTAGGTTTCAAAAGACGGTTTACTTCCGTCCTCCCTTCCTTCCTTCCTTCGGAATCCTTCCACCCAGGTCGAATCAACATCGACATTAACTTCAAATTGACTGTTAATCCATCCATACAACGAAAACCTACACCCCAAGTGCGTTTTTCCTTCCTCCGTACCTTTACCCACCTGACTCGTCCGCGTCCGTCCCCGATGCTTCGCTCACCCGAGGAAGTTTTCCCAGTCACTGGCCTGCGAACGAGCAACGGCCCCTACGAGACAAGCTCCAGTTGTACGAGAACTAATACACGACCCCGAATGTGATGGCGCACAACGATACGATTCAAGTAAACAACAAGCCTCTGGTTCACCGATTTATGCTAGAAGACCAAGACCGACTGGAAGCGCTAGCGTCGACAACAAAACGCCTACAACGAGTGATTTCGCGAGGAAGCTCTATGAGTAGGTCATCTCATCTTGCTGATCTCCATGCGCTAGAATTGACTCGCTGTCCTTTTTTTCGCATTCTAGGGTTCTCGAATCCATCTTTCGCATCAATCATTAGCTGGAGTCCGTCAGGAGACTCCTTCACCGCCAAGGTGCGCGTATCTGATTTTCTCCACTTCAATCCGTCGACGGTCCTAATTAACCCGCAGGGGTCATCGACAAGGCATGAACGAATTCGCAGCATCTGTCCAACTCCGGCTGTTCAGCACTCCAACTTCGCGTCCTTCGTGCGCCAGCTGAACAAGTAAGATTTTCATAAAGTTAAAAACGCGTATGACGAGCAGTTTGTATGTCCCATTTCCTTTCCTTCAATTTCTTTTCTTCACTTCACTTCATTTCCTTCCCTCTGACGATATATGCATTTAAAGTTAAATAACCCATCATGCTATACTCAGAACTGGACCTTCCTCCACCCACACTTCCACCCACACAGACGCGACAATCCCGGGCACGTCAAGCGCAAACCCCCTGCGCACACTGGCACAGCACGCCGCGCTCTTTCTCCCTCCAATGAACTCACCGTCGTCCCTCCGATCACCAGTGCAACGTAAGACGTACGCAAACCACGCACTCTCAATAGCGTCAGAGCTTCGAAGCCTAAACGACTCGAGCGAAGATGTGAAAGCGCGCATACGCCGACTGGAGCACGAGTGCAAGGGCATATTGATCGAGGTGGACAGATTGCAGAAGGGGATGAAACGGCGGGAGGCGGTGATGCAATCGCTGATTGCGCATTTTCTAACGAATGATTTGGTGGGTGGGGGAGGGGTGGGTAATTGGTTGTGATTTCTTTCGGTGATGTTTGGGACCTACCTACTGTAGGGCGCCATGGGTATATACATGGCCTACTGCAGGTGCAACCGTTTTCCGCCAAGGTATCTATGACATCCCATATGCCAAAAATTATCACTGTCCGATTGCATCGAAGAATTTTCAGCTTCGGCGCTGGTTCTATTCCAATTTCCCACGGCTATCCTCCTCCTTCATGCAAGTAAAGTATTGCGCGGAAACTGCAGCACTTCTTTTGAGAGAAACACCCAGAGAGAAAGTTGTTAATATCCATATATTATTTTGTAGAAAATTGTTTCGAAGCAGTAAACGAAGAAGTGAATCTCTCCATTTAATTTGGTGGCACAATTAATCTATAACGACGATTCACTCTGAAATTTCTCTGCAATAAAGTTGGTCAATTTCTCCATTTCAAATTGCAGCGTATAGGCGCCTCGCAAGTGAGGTCGAGTTCTTGTCATCGAGTCATCGGGTCCGAAATCGAGCGGCTGCAGTCCCTTTTGAACCAAACACTCCGAGAGCTCCTGTTTCTCTTTATCGCAGTTGTCAGTTTCGCTGTAAATGATAAGATGCTGAAGATGAAATAAGAAGTTTGGATTTTCCTCATTCTCCAGGTGAGCGATGAGCATTGGCACTTCGTTGATCATGTTGAGGTGTACTAGTGACCCGAGAGCCAAAAACCGGCATAACAGGGGCACCAAATCCAAGTTTTCATGTTCTTGCCAGTCTCGGTTCCATTCTAGGGCCAGCGTCGTGATTTTAGGGAGGAGACTTCGCCAAATCGGCCAGTGATTAAATGTGGCGTGCCATGGGTGAAAGAAGAATGTTCGTCCTATGATGGCAAAGGTTTCCATGTCGAGAATTGTTCCTTGACCATAATTTACAGCTGCCAAGCATGTCACCTGGTTGAAGAGTTTGTCTGGGGGCGGTGGCAACAACTCCTCGTGTTCATTGCTCCATCGCATGTCCCATTTAAGTGTTTGGATTGCTGGAAGAGAGAGGTCGTATAGGGGAAAAATAGAGCCAAAGGCATCAGAACGATCGCCCTCTGCGATTTCCAAGTACCTCAGAACATGCATCACTGGCCTTGCCGAAGTTGGTAAAATAACATAGAAATCGGGGTCGACACTTCGAGTTGCGTTAAGCCAGAGTACTTCGAGGGTGTGAGAAACAGAAGTGAGCATATCCAAAAAATTCTGGCCAAGATCTCCGTCCTCCGGGTCGTAAAATTCGGCTGAGAGATCTAGGTGTGTTAAGGCTGGAAAAATGATTTTTGGCCATGTGTAATTGGTCAACGACAACTTTTGGAGAGAGGTCGATTGTCCACCCAGAATACCCTCCAATGCTCCATTACGTCCCAGCATACCTTGATCCCAGTGATGTTGAAGGATCCCAAAAAACGACTTTCTATCCGGCTCCTCAAAGGACAGTTCAAGTTCGACGATATTCGGCATTGTGCTGTGGACAAGATGCCATGCAATTTCGGGGAAATCACCTCTGAGGAAAAGACCTGACACACGATCCGGATGCTCGAGTAATAAAGAGTAGAAGCTTTCTATTTCTTGCAGTTCGTCCTCGGATGACGTTCCAAACTGATGTTCCAAGGTAATCGAGAGTGGAGAGCCTGAAAGTGTGAAAGAAAGATGGACCAAATACGCAGGGAATGAGAGCTCGTCGACGCTTACAGCCAGTTATATTCGCATTTTTGGGTCTACGACTGGATTCGAACTCAAATTTCGGCTTATTGCACGGTTAATAACCCCTTTTCATACTGTATTTCGCTTTTAGTGACCTCATTGACGCGACATTTAGTCTGTGTTGTAACTATTGTTATTCATTTACTCCGAACCGGCAGCTCCTCTGCCAGAAAGTAAAGGCGGAAGATATGCAACCGTTACGATCACTTAATAAGTCTCTAGCACCCCCTATCCGCATCGTTAATTCTTTCTGCTCTTCCGGTTTTCGTCTTCGAAGAGGCACTTGATATCTGCCAAAGTAATGGTAAGCAAATATGTGAAGTGAATTTAGCTAAAATTGCTTTATATTAAACAAACAGTCAGGTGGAGAAAGCACTGAAATATCTCCCAATCCATAGAATCGCTGAACGCTGAGTAATAACCATGTGTTTTATCGTAACACTTACTGAGCGCCGTCCTTGGGTAGTAAGTACTTAGAAATGATTTCAGTCGACGGAGAAGAGAGCGGATTGGCCATTCCGTTAAACTACCCAAATAGAGAATTGCAGAGGTGCGGATTAGCGCATTTAGATGTTTAGCGCGGAAACATGTATTTGATACAGCTTCTGCCGATGGTAAAATTGTGAGGTTGTCTGTGTTTGTCTGGACACTCGACTCCTTTCAGACCTTCTCATGTCAGATCGATTGTCATCTGTTTATAGGGCTGTATAAGAGATTAATCTCAAGCAGCCTTCGGCTCCTACTCCTCAACAGGAATTACAGTCATTCGTTAACCACTACATCCCATCTACCAACACATTGTTCAAGGCGACCTCAATGTTAAGATGCAAAGTCCAATACTCAAACTAAACAGCGACATCGCACTGATCATCTTCTCCATCAACGCCGACATGGACAGCGACTCCGAAGCTCAATTCCCTGCCGTCCACACCCTCCGGCACACCTCGCAAGTGTGCTCATCCTGGCGGGCCCTCATCCTCGCCTCGTCCTTCCTCTGGGGTCGTGTCATCAACTTCGACGTCCTTCGCCGCAAAACGTGGCGAGACGAGGTCATCAAGCGTTCTGGTTGCTCTCCGCTCTCCGTGCGCGGGGGACAAGCTCTTATCCTTCCTTTGTTATCGGAGAACTGGTCCAGGATACGTTGCTTGAGCCTCACTTTCGTCAGGTCGACAATACAACTATTCGGGCAGGATACAGAGCTATGGGGCATTCTATCCCGCCCCGTGGACACCCTCGAGTCGTTCCACGTGTCCCTCCAAACTCTCAAGCTCGAGTACTGGAAGCCCCAGCATCCCGTATCCCCGCCCGGCTTCACCATTTTTGACGACCGCGCTCCGCTGTTGACGCATTTCTCCGCTTTGGGCGTCCATGTGGACATACAACGCACACCATGGGCGGCTCAGCTGCGGCATCTCGTGCTGAGCACACCCATCCCCGTTGCCGAGCTGCTCGACGCGCTTGCCCACCTCCCTTTTCTCGAGACACTGGAGGATCACCTCGCGCAGGCTATAACTATAACCCATGGAGACACGGAGGAGTCTCAAAGGTTACCCAAGATCGCGGTGCCGTGCCTGAAAAACATATACCTCTCCACTAGGATGGATACTACGCCGTACATGCTCTTCCTCGCCCATCTCGAGCCCGTGCAGGGCCGTGTGCTAATGTTTGACAGCGATCCGTGCTATAACTGGTACATCCCCGACGAGCAAGTCATCTTAGCTGCATCGGACGTCCTATCGACGTATTCAGCGCAAGCAGGTTTATGCGATTCCAAGAAAGTGGTGCTGAAGTTATACAGTTATTTATTCACCTTCAGCGCTTTCCTCCCTGCTGGAAGGATCTTCCGCTTTTCCCTAGAAGTCCCATCCGACTTACCCATAGACAATACCGTCAACCAGTTCCTCTCCGCTCTCCACTCCGAGTCGCACTCCCCGCTATTCCCTTGCAAATTTCAGCATGTCCACACACTCGAGCTCGAGCTGCACATCGACGTCAGAAGTGGTATCTCTGAATCAGTGGCAAACTCACCGCTCGTCGCCTTTCTCACCTCTTTCCCCGCGCTCGATATCCTTGACACTACCTCCTCGACGCTGAAGTTTCTCCATAGGCTTCCGGAGGGGGTGGGGAAGGATGTATTTCCTCGTTTGCGGGAGATCAGGGTGGATGAGCCGGCGGTGAGGGAGATGGAGGATATTCAGGCTTTTCTTGCATTGAGGAGTGAGCTGGGGGTGCCTGTGGAGGTGTTGACCGTTAGGAGGGGGGAGGACGGTTGGAGTTGAGTGGTTTATATGGGCTATTTTTCTGAAAGCTCAGAAGTTCGTGTAAAGAGTATTTTAGTTTAGTGAATATGGGGACGTTAAGCTGGTCGCACCGTCGTGACAAACATGGGTTTGTTCTTCGCTCAGATTCATATGCATGCGGATACATAAATGAGCGAATTATTACTCCATTTTTCTCTCTAAGACTAAAGTTCAACACAGAGAGAAATCAGTTGCAGAGCCGACAGACTCGGGACAGACTCACAGAGTTCGAAGTCGGCACGTGGGGTCATCTGATGCTGACATAAATATCTCCAGCAATGCGTCTTCCAACCCTCGACAAGTACAACACGTTTTACTAGTTCAACAACTTACCCAGCTGTCCTCATCCTAGTGCCTACAGTATTAGCCAGAGGTTTACCGACGACCCAGCCATCCCAGAAAAATCCTCGGTCAACATGGCAAGTGCAATCGCAAACGTCGTAGCTCCCGTTCCGTAAGGTGTAACCGGATTTTTTGGCCTTCTAAACAGATATCCTCTTTGGTACTGAAGAAAGCGCAAAAAATCACCCAGAGGATAAAGAAGAATGGACTTAATAGCGTCGTAGACAGCGCTCAACCCCCCATCAGCCAGCTCCCAGTTGAAATTCTGCAAGAAATCTTCTCACTCGTCATACGAGTCAAATGTGTCGTTTTGATATATAAATGAACAGTAATAGCCTACCAAGTCTGATCAACAAATACCAGTAACTAACGGCATGAATTATTTATTGAAGGCTCAATACCGCCTCCCATCCCCTCCCTTCCCACCATCCCAATGGATAAGGTTTCTCGGATTTTTTCATCGTTCCTTGAAGAATACACGCCATCCCTCATGAAAAATACTCCCCAGATTTGTTCATAGCTTCAGACAAATCAAAAAATAACGTTGTATTTGTACTTCACCCTTGAATAATTTTCTTCAAAGTAGTTCATCCTGTGCTCGCCCGTATTAATAATATTTGGCAAATTTGTTGAATCACTTTCGTGTAGATCAAAAAATCCTGCGGTAATTGTTCTTTGCATCTTCAATAAATCTCCCCTTACTTGTTCATACTGATCCCTCTGCCGCTTGAATAAATTTCATCGGAATTGTTGATGCGCCTTGGGTGGATTGAAAAATCCCTCGGTAATTGTCCATTGACGCCATGGATTAAATTTCCCTCCATTGTCCATCTTTGCGTGGATCAATAATTCTACGGTAATTGTTCTGTGTGTCTTCAATGAGTCTTCAATAAGTCACCTCTGACTTGTTCATGCCATTCTCACCGTTGATCACGTGAATAAACTCTTCTAATTTTATACTTCGCCCAAACCGCGCTATGCGGCTGTCCTGCCCCGGTATGAATAAATGTACGTTAATTTATTCATCATTGCTCATGAATAATTCAGCTTTGATTTATACTAGTAACACAACCCGTGCAAAATGAGGTGCGGGTTTTACCAGGGTACCGGTATGGGTAGGTGATTTCGTACCTGTACCTGTGACACGCATTTGGGGGTTAGGCACTGAGTTTGAATTGGGCGCTTAATCAGTGCGAACATGAGAAATGGCTGTAAATTCTTTAATTTGGCATGCTATATTGGAGAAACTTGAGGGTAAGGTAGTACTGTAGATACATACTTCCGAAAATATTGCGGACGCCCTGTCCATTGGTTTCTCCATGTGTAATTGGACTCAAGATGCATCTTCCAACCAACCCCCAGCTCGTATTCCGTTTCTGCTTCTTAGGTGCACAGTTGGAAAATGGGTTGGATGAACCTACACGTAGCCAGTCATCAATTGCTGACCTGTTGGTATGTACTTTAAAGATGACCCGCCTTTCATGAGGTGATTTGGAATATTTTTTCTGTATCCGTTGATTTACTTCCTCCCTTCTCAAATAAATTCCAGTGCGGGCTGAGCTACTAAACTGCAAGAAAACCTTTCATAAGAATGTTTTATTTTTGCAGCTATCTTCTCTTCTGATGTTTTATGCAGAGTGTGTTGACCCATGGTGACGACAGTAGAGTTTACTAGGTGAAACTACCATCGCTTTCAGGGCAATATGGGCCTTCGTCTGACCTCTATTTCTACCCAGACAAGTGCATGTCAAAATTATATCAGCGAGAAGCTAGAAATTCAGGCTCGGCAATGCATGTTAAATCGAAATTTTTAGTGCGGTAGGGAATTTCTTATGTGATTAATGTTTTCTCTGACAATGCATTCCGACATAACTCCAGATCTCTGTAGACCTGTTTCCGTGTCAAATGCAATGAATGAATTAATCTGTCCACTATTATTAACAAATTCCAAGGTGTTTATCCATCGTATAAGCAGTAAAACTCGTATGAATCACGGAGGCACATAATATTGAAGGGGAATGAATAAATTCTAATGGATTCATCCATTAGAAAACAAAATTGAAGGAAGTATATTATTCAAGAGCAGAAGAACAAAAAGTAGGGGATTTATTCATCGGTGGAGAACGGCATGAACTACTAAGGGAAAAATTATTCATGGGGTGAAGAACAATTGCGAAGGGATTTTTTTATCAGCAGTAACCGAGGGCAAGGCTTTAATTCATGCAGGTAGGGATGAATAAAGCGACATACATTGATCCATAGGGCAAGAAGCCGTGCTGCATGGCCCATGAATAAGCCCAGGAGAGTTTATTCATGCTGATCTGTAATGCATAACTCGACGTCAATTTATTGATCGTCTCTCCTTGCAGATGATGGATAATTTGGAATGGATCCTTTCATGTAGATAATAATCAATATCCCGACGTACACTAATTGAGGGGGGGCAAGGAGCCGTGCTGCTGGCCCATGTATAAGCCCAGGAGAATTTATTCATGCGGAAGTGCGATGCATGACTCAACGGCGAATTATTGATCACCTCTCCTTGCGGATGATGGATAATTTGGAATGGATTAGTTCATGCAGAAAAGGATGGATAAAGCGACATACATTGATCCATAGGGAAAGAAGCTGGGCTGCATGGCCCATGAATAAGTCCAGGAGAATTTATTCACACTGACCTGCAATGCATGACTCGACGCCGATTTATTGATCACCTCTCTTTGCAGGAAGAAGGATAAATCAGAGCGAATTTTTTCATGTAGAAAAGAATCAATAACCCGACGTACATTAATTGATAGGGCAAGGAGCCGTGCTACTTGGCCCATGTATAAGCCAAGATGAATTTATTCATGTGGACTATTTTTCATATCTCTTTGCGGCATGGAGAATAATTCAGAACATATTTATTCATGTCTACTCATGCATAATTTACGGTGGATTTGTTGTTCGTATCCCTTTGTGGGATGAAAGATAAATTATGGTGCGTTTATTCATAGCTCTTCACCTGTTTGAGGGAAGAATAAGTTCTGAATAATTTATTTATGCGCGGTAGGTCGAGAATGGAACCTGCTGCTGAGGCGGATCGACTATTAATTCAACTTCAGTAGTTGCCGTCATTTGTTGATCAGGACTTTACGGCTACTACTGAAGACTTATATATCAGTCTGCCAAGCTCTGGTGGTCATACCGATCGATCTTTCACAAACCCGAAACGCAACTATTCTGCGTTTGAGCGCAGTCTCTTCCCTGTGGCGGCGCACTGTAATTGCGATGTCGTCTATTTGGAGGTCGCTGACAATTCAACTTTGTCAAGTCAAACCGAAGGCTAGCGGGAAAAATAAGATGTTTTGGAAGATGGTTAATGAATGGATAAGACGCGCTCGTGGTTTGCCCCTCTTCCTCGCTCTTGTCGAGTCCCCAGACTGCACCGCAATTGGTCCCTGTCCAATATGCTGTCAGCTCCGCACCAACTTTCTGAAGAAGCACTCAAAAACGCTGGAATATCTAGAAGGGCTAACTACACATTTGTTGGAAAGCCTTTCTTGCAACACTTTCGAAGGCGTTCATTCTGTTCGCTGCAAAATATCCAGGTACTTCGATGGAGAAAAATTTTCGTTTGCCGCCTTAAGTTTCTCTCCTAACCTCCGGCGTATCGCTCTAGATAACCCGTCAATGCCAATGCTTTCACTTCCCATAGTTCAAACCTCGATTCAGGTCTTGACTCCCATTACACACCTTTCCATACGCATCTTTGAGTACACGACACTTTTAGAACTTCTGAAGGCTTGCCCCAGACTTCAAGGTGCAGTATTCTACTGCGATACTTATGAACCCTGGCTCTCGTTCGACCCTTCAGCTCCTCGCATACGGGGCACTTCCTCTTCAATCATACTTCCATATTTGAAAACTCTCGCTATCTTGGCTTCCTTCCGTGGACCCGCGCCTTATTCGGACTTAGTTCTTGACGTACACATGCCTGCATTGAGTACCTTCCGCCTGGGTTGTTCCCATCAAGTAGATTTTGGCTTCAATTGCCAATCTCCAGAGGGTCTGAACCTAGTACACAGCGAGATGCGCCATCTCCGTCGCCTCTCCGTTTTTTTCGGTGTCCTCACTGGGCGAGGCCTTGTAGAACTCCTCTTTCAACTTTCCAACCTTGAAGAACTCGATATACAGGACTGTAATGACGTTGACGGTTTTTTCACTGAACTTATCGATGCTCAGAAAATTTCTTTAATCCCTCTTCTTCCTCGACTTCGTTCACTCTCTCTCGACTTCTCTTACATTCGCCGTGAAGAGGTTGACAACAAATATCTTGCTTCCTTTTTGAGGTCAAGATTTGGATTAGACGATCCCGATCGCTCAAGTCCTATTGCATTCCAAGCACTCATATTTTTATGTGGGGCTGCTGCGCGGGAGTGTCGCTCTCTGAACAGCCCGGTGGATAGAATCTGGCTTAGAGGCATCCCGATTCAGATCTTTTTTTGGGATGCAGATATCGGTCATAGTGGAAGTCGTTGGAAATACCGGTTGCCAGCAGAGGAAGGCAGGTGGATTGGAGGAATTCAATAAGTGAATTTAAATTGGTGTGTGATTATACTTCACTGTAAGACAGGAACTAAGCTCAGTTCGATTAAAAGGATTTCATATGATGTATCGACTAGGTATAATTTTTTGTGCTCAATGGATCCCAGAAAAAGATAAAGATCACAGCACCAAAAGTACGGAAGAAAACGACTGAGAATTTGTGAGAAATGAAAGGCCAGAAAGTCCCATCAAAATTTTGCGCCGGCGATCGTATTTGAGTGATTTCTGTGGCTGATTTCGAAAAGGTGATGGTGAGATGACCGTTCTCCGCCGACCTTTTATCCTGCCCAACAGATCAAAGTCTTGGATTAGTATATCCTCTATGTCGGAATGACCGTGGAAATGTTCCCATCTTACGACAGTCATTTGATGATGCGCCGACATGCTGTGGTCTTCCATCCCTTGACCTGTGCAAACACATTGTACTTAACCAACACCCCCCAGCTCTCCTTCTTATTTTGGTGCCTAATACAGTAGGCAGAGGTTCGGAAGCAATCTAACCACCTCAAGATGGTAAGCGCTCTGTCACTGGTTAGTGTTCCGCCAGTTGTAACAGCACAATTCGGTCTCCTAAACAGAGCCCTCAGGGTTTATCGTCACCGTTATTGAGGAAAATTAGGAAAATGTCCGCAAGGATAAAGAAGAGGCGAGTCGATGGCCCAGACAGCGTCCAAACCCCCATCAGCCAGCTCCCAGTTGAAATTCTAGAAGAAATTTTCTTGCTCGCCATTCCCACCGATCTTTCACACACGCGAAACGCAGCTGTCCTCAGTTTGTGCGCGGTCTCCTCCCTGTGGCGGCGTACTACTATGGCGATGTCGATGATTTGGACGTTGCTGGAAATTCGGCTCCCTCAAGTTCAGCAATCAAAACGTGGCAACGAAAACAAGATGTTTTGGGAGATGGTGAAAGAATGGATCGAGCGCGCTGGCGGTTTACCCCTCTCCCTTTCCATTGTCGCGTCCCCACATTGCACCATGACCGTACCTTGTCCAGCATGTGATCAACTCTGCACAAACATCATAGAGAAGTACTCGAAAAGGGTGGAACATCTAGAAGGGCCTACTCCGCACTTGCTTAGAAGCCTTTCTGACCACTTTTTTGAAAGCCTTCAATCTCTATTCGGTGATATGTCTAAGCAGTACGTCCCACATGATTTTCTAGAAGACGTCGCAAACTTCGCCCCAAACCTCCGGCGTATTTCTCTCGAAAGCACATCGAACATTTTTCCCCTTTCCACTATTCAAGCCTCCATTCAGCTCTGGGGGCATATCACACACCTCTCTGTCGGCACATTTGGCTACAAAAAACTTTTGGACCTCCTGAGGGCCTGTCAAAGTCTACAAGGCGCGGTGTTCTACTGCAATAAGGATCCCTGGCAACTCTCGTTTGCCTCTTCGACTCCTTTTCGACGAAGAGATTCCTCTCCCATTGTCCTTCCGCATTTGACAACTCTCACCATCGTGATTTGCTACGACAGACGCGTGTTTAATCCCTTGCTCTTACTCGACATAGACATGCCTGCGTTAAGCACATTCCGCCTAGGTTCCTTCCATCAGCTGAATTTCGGGTTCAACTACCAATCTCCGGAGGATTGGGGCCGCGTAGGCAGCGGGATGCAACATCTCCGAAGGCTCTCAGTTTTCTTCACTATCCTCTCTGGAAGCGGCCTTGTGGATTTCCTCTTGCAACTTTCCAACCTTGAGGAGCTTGACATGCAGGACTGTGATGACATTGACAGCTTTTTTGCCGAACTCAACGTTACTCAGAAAAATACTTTAATCCCATTTCTTCCTCGACTTCGTTCACTATCCCTCGATTTCTTCAACGTTCCCCGGGAACAGGTTGACAACGAGAATCTTGCTTGCTTTTTGCGGTCAAGAATTAGATTAAATAACATCGAATCCTCAATTCCTAATTCATTTCAGACATTCATATTTCTAGGTGGGGCTGCAGCTCGGGAGTGTCGCTCTCTGAACATCCCGGTGGATGGAACCTGGCTGAGAGGCATTCCAATTCGGATTCGTTTTTGGGATGAAGATATCGGTCATCGTGGAAGTCATTGGAAATACCGGTTTCCAGCGGAAGAAGGCAGGTGGATTGAAGGAGTTCGATAGGTGAATCAGAATGTATTAATGCGCCTTCGACACCAGCACCAAGTAAATTAGGTTGATAGAATTATATTTGGTTGTATCGAGTAGGTACAATTTTTTCTGGTATTTGGCCTTGAAGCTGCGTTAAATACCCGTCTAAAAACGTGGAAGTCTATTCATCTGTTAATTGGTTAAGTTTTTTTTAACTACTGTACATATGCATTGTGCGGATCATTTATTATTAGGATGCAAACTGTGTCGGAACGGTGATTGAAAAATGGAAGAAAGTGTCCATATAATTCGCATTCGTACAACCGGCTGCAAGGTCAAATCATGCTATCGTGATCTTTTTAGGCGCGAGTTCAGGAGCCGACTTCGGGAAGGTGATGGTTAAAACACCGTGCTCCATCGACGCTTTGATCTCTTCGTCCTGCACAAAAATTAGCCCTCGTTTTCACGCCCGTAGAAGCAAAGGAAGTACATACCTTCACGCCAAGAGGAAGCTGCAAAGTCCTCGAATACTTGCCATACCGCCTTTCCTTCACCGCGTACCCATCCTCGCTCTGTTCCGCGGTCTGCTTTGTTTCAGCAGAGACGGTGAGCTTGCCGTTGTGCACGTCAATCTGCACGTCTTCCTTTTGTACGCCGGGGAATTCGAAGGATGCGGTTACGGTGTTCTTGTCGGAGTCTTCGTGGAGGTCCATTCTGATTCACAGAATTTGATCAGTATTTGAATTTGAAAATGAGAGAAAGAGGTGGGAGCGTACCTTGGTTTGAAGGGCCTCATGGCGGTGTCGACGTGGTTGTTGCCGTTTGGTCTCTGTACTTGGAGTTGAGAACCGTTTCTGGCGACGTGGCGAGGGAAGAGGGCTTCCTCGAAAAAGCGGTCGAAGTCGTAGTGTGGTTCGTAGAAGAAGACAGACATGATAAATCGAGTTGAGTTAGTAATGAGAAGTTTTGGTGTCAAAGCTGATTGGTGTTTCGAAGAACTGTTGGGTAATGAGGCATCTTCGGACTCGTATTTATACCTCTCCAGAGGCTTGCGTATACCTCATCATCGACGCTCCTCTGGAGTTGTGCAGAATGAACTCGCGCCATGTGGAATCTTCGAGAATCTCGGGGAGTACAAATTTGGAAACTGTAGGTCCTTCCGATTTTTCCCACGTACTTCCACAGAGCTGGCGCAGTTTCTGTGCGGTTCTAGAACACCAGTTGAGCTGAGAGTCAGTAGAACGCTTAGGGATAATCGTCTCGGCGGGCGCATGTTCCAGACATGACGGATGGTCGCGATGGGCACATAATGATTTAGACATTGTAATTTGATCTCTGTCTTTTGCGTCGGTTTTGAGTAATCTTAGAAGAAAAAAAGGGCTGCGTACCAGGCTGCGTTATCACATATCTTACTAATAACCTCGCCCAAAGTGTACAACGCACATTCGAGCTTGCGGTCATGAGTCGGTCCGCCTAGACAGCTATGATTGACGGATCAACGTGCCCTGTTTACGCCTGCGGTATCGTACCTGGGTAGGAAATACAAAATTGAGAACACCAGATGCACTAGGCCATGAGAATCAAAAGCTTACCAAAAAAACCAGTGCTTGAAGACCTAGCTGCAATTGTGGTAGCATAAATAAGAACAACTCGCATAGACCAGTCGACAAGGACTGAGAGACCTCGAACTCACTTGCACGGTCACTGACATATACATCTTACCCGCTCCCATTTCGCTCGTTCTCCCTTCGTCCATCGGTAGAGCATCTAAAATCGCAAAGAGATAGGCTAAAGCTGTAGTGGATCCGGATCCGCGACTTGAAGAATGAGAGCAAGTGCAAAATGGCTGTTCTCAATGCGTCCAATTGCTTCCGCAACAACGATCAAAACACGTGCTACAGTAGCTATTTTCTCATCACGTTACCCTTTAATAACGTAGTCTGCCAACACTGACGACCACGCTCTCCTGAGTCTCCTCTTCCTCCTCTTCTTTACGAATTTCTCGCGATGCGATCTTTGGGCAAAACTGCATGCCCGTGCTTCGCATGGCCCATCGCTAGTTGATTATAATTGAGGCTCGGGAGTCGAAAGGCATGGAATCTTCTGACGTGTGTAAGACGATGGCTCGCTTTGACTTCATGCTTTGGGTAGTGTGCAACCAAAATTATATTAAAAATGCAAAATCCTCGCCAGTTCGCTTATACGTAGTAACCCCAGAAAAGGCACATTTCATTTTATTACAGGCTGTAAACCAACCAGTAACTTCTTGTAGAACCAAGATTGGGATTTCGGCAGATCAATCAAATTTTGGCAATAAAACGCACGGGTTTGGTTTTGGAAAGCACTTGCGTTCGGAAGCATAAATTATCCACCGAATGAAGCGTGTAAGTTATTGACAGAGTCACCTGATATGATACGGCGTGTCGCGAGCCAGCGCGTCCTAAATTAAAATGGGAGACGATCCTCCACGGCTGTCTAATTCGACTCGCTTCCAGTCGATCCCGCGGGAATGCAATTGAGTTCACAATTTTCCAGCGCACTCAAACTGGGTATTTTCAGTACCAATTTCAAGCTATGCGTTCCGTTAGGAAGACGTAAAATCCATTTTCTCATGGGTATTATCAATTTAACCAAACTAATGATTTATGAGCCAAAAGCCTACAAATATCGTTTCGTGAATCTGTTAATAGTACTCTACATAATAGCCATCTGTCATGAAGTTGGAGATCAGCGCGAAAGGGCGGTGCTTAGGGTACGAGTATTACTACCAATCAAGCTTACAAGCCTGAGTCATTGCCACAACAGATTTTTATCACCTTTGCGACTCCACTTTGTAGTAATAGTAATGTTGCTCCAATCCCAACTACGTGAGGAGAGTAATGAAATAGGAGGAGAGATCCAGTAAGCCATTTAGTAAGCCGTGCCGAAACCTATTCTAAGCACGAGAAGCACGCAAAAGTTGGATCACCTTCGGCACGTTCTTGCCCTATAAAAGATAAAATACTCTCTAACTTCAAGTTGCAGCCCCACGCCTATCATTCACTGCTTGACAATTCCCGCTCTCAATAATGTCCGATTCAACCACCACTCTGAAATATATCGCTCCCGAGGGGGGTCTGAGCCCTGTGTTCAGTCTTCCGAGCGCAGCCTCCAAGCTGATTCAAAGGAACTTTGGCTTCGAGGAGAAAGGAGTAGTTATCGAAAACGTGCGTGGTAAAGAAGACACCGTGTCCCTCGACACCACTGGGTTCCAGTTCTTCCACGAGCCGTCCAAGCACAAGGACTTCAGCGACGAGGAAGCTGTCGTTCGGGATTATTATCCCGAGAGCATCGAAATCATTAAGAGGTTGACAGGCGCTAGCCGCGTCGTGTTGTTCGATCACAGTGCGTTAATAGGCGCTTGCCTTTTGAATACAAGACGAGCTGATTGGTTTGCCTCCAGCCATCCGTCGACGTATTCCGGGATTAGACGACCAATATGCTCGTCGTCAGCCAGCTTTTCATGTCCACGTAGACCAAACTGTCAAGGCGGCGGTTGCACGCGTCCACCGACACCTTCCAGCGGAGGAAGTGCCCAAGCTGTTGGAGGGCCGCTTCCAGATTATCAACCTCTGGCGTCCGATTAACCACCCGGCGATCGACTGGCCTTTGGCGCTGTGCGATTGGCGCAGTGTCGATACTGCCAAGGATACCTTCCCAGTCATTCTTCGCTATGCAGACCGCGATGGCGAGACTATGGGCATGAGGTATAACCCCAACCACAAGTGGAAGTACCTTCGAGGGATGACTCCGGATGAGATTGTCCTCATCAAATGGTCCGTTTTCTACCATCCAGTTTTGACGAGACGAATTTGTTCTGACGTGCATTGATTTCTTTACAGTGCCGATTCGATCCAAGATGGAAGTGTCGCAGCTTTCACCCCTCACACCGCCTTCAATGACCCAGCCACGCCAGAGGGAACCCCGCCGCGCGAGTCTATCGAAGTCAGGACCCTTGTCTTCTATGACTAGGCTTCGGTTGTCTGGACGCGTAGATCGTTTGTATAGTTAGCTGGTTATGTATCACCTCGTGTATCACCTGAAAGTGTATGAGAATTGGCTACGAACTTTTTGTTGTTGCATGTCCGTGTTACGGTGGAGATATGGTCATCAGCAAGGCGGCCCTGCAGAACTTGACCACATTCCAGGAGCTCGTACAGAACTAAGAATAAGAACAAGGGTTTACCGGAAAACCAGTCCATGGTGAACTACGAGGAGTGGTCGTCGTTGTAGCACGAGTAACGGTAAATCCCAGTGGAGGAGGATTGGAGAATGCACTGACTGCAGAGTACATCTTACCAAGCCCCTTTTCGACCCTCCCCCGCGACTCGCAGGATGAGAGGAAGAGCGAAATGGCACGCGATTCCATGTCGGGGTAGCTTCCGCACATCGATCCGATCAAAAAAAACCACGTGCTCGCCATTTTTTCTTTTCTTCACTACCAAGAGTCCAAGACCACCATCGACGACGACAACGCTCTCCTCTCCCGACTCTGAGTCAGAGCCAGCGCCGTGCATGTCCTCTCTAAATCTGGTCTCGCAATGCAGCAGCCTTCTTCATTGACAACCAACGACTACGACGACCACCGTGACTATGCGCTGTCTTCGTCGACATGAGGCTGCCTGAAACGTCGTTGAAAACGGGCTCTTTTGCGAATGGGAGTACCCTCTTCCATAGCTCTGCGCAGACGCTTGGAGCTCGAGGTGGAGGTGCGTGTGTCTTCTCCTGCTTGTGGTTGTGCTATGGCCATTGGTTCCACGCGTTTCTTGTGTTCTCGCATCGCGTCGTATGTCGAGCTCGACAATGACTTCGAGCCGCCCTGCATGAAGCGTGACGTGTTGCGCATCGCGATGCAGGCGTCGTGCACTTTCTCTTCCCATCTCTCTCCCGACTTGGGTCTTCTCCGCTTCATTTATCTATTCCCTATCGTCATGGCTTCTTCTCGTTCTCATAGCACTCCAACCCTCGAGCTTGAGCTGTGCCGTGCTGCATCACGCATCGTGTACAGCAGCATGACGTACCCGTTGTACCCTCTTTCTCCTCTCCCTCTTCGTCCTTTTCTCCCAACTTTCGGTTCTTCTATTCTCTATATATCCCATGCTTGCTTTCCCTCCCTCCCTCCCTTCCTCAGCCCCCCCCCCCCCCCCCCCCCCAAACCCTCCCGCACCTCGCCCGAAACCCGCCCTAAACTCGCCTCCCCGTCCTCTGTCTTCTCTCCCAAAGAAAAGGGCCAAGGCAGGCCCAAAAGAAATGCCACATCTAACGACCAATGGATGCAGCGCAGGAACCAGCACAGGTGCAAGGACGCGGTCAAGAACCCGTCGTACTTCTCATGTCTAGGGGAGGACAAGCAGTCCAGCGGCGAGCGGCCGGATCTACGAATGCGGACAAGTAGACAGGAGTGACTACGGCGGGGACAGGGACTACGGCGGGGACAGGGCTGCAGCTGGAAAAGTGGCTACGGCAGGGATAACGACAACGACAGGGAAAGGGACAGAGGAAAGACTGGGGAAAAGGAGCGACCAAAACCATCGGGCTCATCAACGCACAGTGCCCCCCGCTGACGCACGGCGGGAGCAGGACTCAAGGGTGCAGATAACGCTTGTGGTGCGGATGGGGGTGGACCCGGGAGCTGCTCTAGCCTCCCTTACTTACCTCCTTACTTACCTTCTTGCCTCCCTTACTTACCTTCCTTGATCATAGCATGGCTGGCCTGGTGCCGGTGTGGCGGGTGCCAATTGGCACGATGGATTGGCATGAGCCTTGAACCTGGGGCGGTGCGCGAGCTGGTGCGGGGGACATGGGAGGGGCGAGGGCGAGGGGGAGATGGTGAGGAGGGGACCGGTGAGAGGGGGCGGGGGGCGTTTGGGGGCGTTCGGGGCGAGGACGATGAGCGCGTCGGGAGGGAATAGGCTGGGCGCGACCCCGACCCCGACCGAAGGTATAGCAGGCGAGACCGTGCGCCGAGAGCAGGGGCGACAGGGCGTGGATGTGCCTGTGAGCTGCTTATGCTACAACCTGTAGAGCAAAATTCGGTTGATGCAATAGTAACACTGATTACATATTTACCTATAAGTTACGATATGCTGTTGGGCGGTTTCGACCTGTGGACTTTGGTCAGTTGCAAGTATCACTCGATTCGGATAAGTAGAGGGACCGCGAAACGCGAAACGTGACGAGAATAGTGGTCATCATTAACAAATTAATCTAATTTACTCTACTTTCTTACTCCATAAATCCCTCAAACCAACCCCCTCCCCTCCCTCCCGTCACCGAGCTGATTTCACCTCACCTCACCTCCCTCCCCCTCCCCTCCCTCCGCCACCACCCCCTCCCCGCCCGCGCATCTTCCCAAACACCACCACCCTCCCGCTCTCCCCCGCCCGCCCCGCCCTCCCAGCGCGATGCAGGAAATCCACCATATTCCGCGGCTCGTCCACGATGAACACGTGCCGGATCGAGGGGGCGAAGTCGAGGCCGCGGGAGAGGAGGGAGGTTGTTATTAGGACTTTTGGGTCTTTCGGGTTGGTTTTAGGTTTAGAGGGGGGAGAGGATGGGGATTTGGTGGGTGCGGTAGGGGAGGGGTGGTTTGAGGGAGCAGAGGGGTGAGGTGGGGAGGGAGAGGAGGTAAGTGGGAGAAGGCGAGGAGAGCGCACGCGCAAGAACCCATCCAAATGCCGATTCGAGAACCGCTCCCTGTGCGCGCTCGCGCTCGTCAGCGGGACGTTGGCCACCCCCATCTCGTGCATATACGCGCTGAGCTGCTCCACCTTGGCGCTCTTGTTACAAAAGATGACCACCTTCGATAACTCCACCTCCCCACCCCACATACGCCGCCTTTCCCTCCCGTCCACGCCTCCCTTATCACCAAACCCATCCCCATCACCAAACCCATCCCCATCACCAAACCCATCCCCATCACCCCCACCAAGCCCACCCCCACGTGCATCCTCCGCCCACACCCCCCTCACCCTTCTCAACACATCCGCAAACTTGTTCCCCCCGCTCCAGGGCACATACTCCGTCTTCAGGCTCTTCGGCAGCTTGTGCAGCCGCGGCGAGGCGAGCCTCACGAGCTGCGGGTGCGCTGACGCCAGGTAGGCGTTGAGCGTGGTTGGGATTGTGGCGGAGGTGAGGAGGAGGTGGAAGGGGTAGGTTATGGGGCTGGGGGGAGGGGGGATGGGCGGGGAGTGGGAGAAGGCGGAGTGGGGGTGGGAGGGAGAGGGGGAGAGTGGGTAGGGGACGGGGTGTCCCCGCGCGGCGCTGATGTCGGCGAGGAGCGTGCGGGTCGTTTCTTGGAAGTCGGGGTCTGTAATAGGGAGAGGAGGGACGTAATGAGAAAAATAATACGCACTTTCCGGAAATGGAAGTTGACCTACCGAAAAGAACGTCCGCCTCATCCACAACGACACACTCGACGTCCTCCAGCCTGAGCTCCGCGCGCGTCTTCCACCGCCCGAAATGCGGCATCTTGTCTCTCCCCCGCCTGAGCTTGGGTTTCCTGCCTTCTCCCGCTTCGCCTCTCTCTCCGTCGGCATCAGCGTCCTCCTCAACCTCTTCAGAGTCCCGACGATTCCTCGATGAGGAAGGAGAAAGCGGCGACTCGGCGCGATCCCACCCGCGCCCTCTAACCATCTCAAGCAGCTTCATCGGCGTGCCTACGAGCACGTCGACGTGGTTCGGCCCGGCTCCTGCCTTTCCGCTCTCTCCATCCTGTCCTCCCTCAATCCCCTCCCCTTCCATCCCCTGAGCACCGTCCAAACCAGCATCAGTATCATACACAACCCTCTCCATCCCATCCATCCCCTCCATCCCCCTCCCCCTCCCCTCCATGCCCCCCTTCCGACCCCTCTCATCCCCAACCCCAGCATTCGCCCGACTCGCACAAACAACCCTCAACCGCGTATCCGGGAACCTTACCAGCTCCTTCGCGAACCCCGCCAGCTGCCGCGCGAGCTCGTGCGTTGGTGCGAGGATCAGGGCGCGTGGGCGGGGTGGGTAGGTGGGGGCGTTTACGCGTGCTGTTGCTGTTGTTGATGGTGAAGAGAGGGAGGAGGAGGGAAGGGATTCGGTGCGCTTGAGGTGCTGCAACACGGGGAGGAGGTACGCGATTGATTTTCCAGAGCCGGTTTCGGAGGCGAGGAGGAATTGGCGCCAGCCGCCTCTGGAAGGCGGTTGTGCTTGACCTTGTGCTTGTGCTTGTGCCGGTGCTTCTGCTTGCGCTTGCGTTTGAGCAAGCGCAGGGGCAGGGGCAGGCGGCTCCAGCAAGACCTGCTCAGCCTCGCTCAGCACCCCATCCTTGCCATCCTCTTTCTCCCCTTCCTTGCCTTCCCCCTCCTCCCCCTCCCCCTTGCCTTCTTTTTCCCCCTCCTCCCGCCCTCTCTTCTTACCCTTAACTTTCCACTCCCTCCCATCCCCACCCGCACACCCAAGCGCACCAACAACCCACCTCATACTCAACCCCTGTATCGCCGTCGGCCGCACACCCTGTCCAAACAGCTCCTTCAGCGCGCTCAAGAAGCCTGGGAGGAGCGGGGGGGAGACGAATGTGGAGGGGATGTATGCGTCTGCTTTGGTGGGGGTTTTGTCTTTTATTTTTCTACTTGGATTTTCTCTTTCTCTTTCTTTGCTTGAGCTGGAAGTGGATATAGACATAGGGTGTGTGGGGTGGAAGAACTCCCCCTGCCCCTCCGCGAGCGCTTCGTCGGGGAGGAGATGGCCCTCCTGGACCGGCCGGTCGTGTTCCTTACTGTAGTTGTAGGCGTAGTCGCCGTTCCGCCCAGCAGACGCGCCAGTGCTGGAGCTTCGCGACGTGCCGTACGAGGGACGATCCGTGGTTGAGGGTTCGCGTTGGCGGCGGTAAGACGATCCACGGTCAAAGTCGCTGCGTCCAAATGGCATGGGTCGGCGCTCAGGCGCGTCGTCGTACGAGTCTGCTGCTCTGCGGTCACTGTTGCGTTCGCGTCTGGACATGTACGGCTGGTCTTGCTCCCTTTCCCTTTCCCTATCCCCCTCCTCCCCCCTCCTGGCCCGTTCGCGTTCCTCAACCTCCCTCCTATACGGCGGCTCGTACCCACCCATCCCCCCCTCCTCCCGCTCCAACGGGCCCTCCAGCCCCTCGCCACCTCTCACCAACCCCCTCCTCACCTCCTCCCCGCGCTGTCTCTCCCTCTCTCTGCGCATCGTATCGTGTCGGACCAGCTCGCGCATCGCCCCAGGCTCTAGATTCACCCCTCCTTCCCTGGAACTGCCGCTACGGTCAAAGGAGTTAAGGGAAGCAGCACCAGCAGCGGCGGCTAAAGGATCCACCCCCATCCTCCCCAAAAGCTCCATCTGCACCCGCGGATCCTTCTCCCTTCGCGCGCGGGTGCGCTGCGCGTTGATGAGCCCGACGCGGGCGTGTTTCTCTGCGGGGGTTTCTATGCGCTTTGGTCTCTCCTCTGCCCTTTCCCTTTTCCTGTAGTCCCTGTCATAGTCCCTGTTCCCGTCATACCCCCTACCCGAAGACGACTGCGTTCGGATATTCGGCCGTTCGCCGCTGAACGCGAACTGCCTGCCCTCTCCTACATATGGTTCCGGGTCGGGGCCAGGCGGACGGTAAGGTGAGCGGGAAGAGGACCGAGCTGCTGCAGCTGCCTCCTTCCTCGCACGCTGGCTCCCGCGCTGCATCCATCGGTTGGTGGAGGAGGCGTTGGATTTTGTGTTTTTGGGCTTGCCTTTGCTTTTGGGCTGGTTACGAGAGGGGGAGGAGACGGAGGAGGGGTGGGCGAGTTTCGGGCGCGCTTTGGGGGAGCGGGAGGGTTTGGGGCGTGCTGTTGGGGGGAGGAGTGAGTATATAGATAATAGATAGATACGTAAAGTTGGTTGGTAGAGAGAGGGAGAAAGAGAGTTCGACTGGTTCTTTGTATAACGCAATGAACTTGGGCACCAAAGTGATAGTGATACGAGGGCGAGGTGGAACAGAACGAGAACGTGCACGAGCATGAAGGGGATGACCAGAGAGGAACGAGGAACGCGTAGAGTAGAACGAAATGAGAAGCTGGGGAAGATGCACGTACCTCCAAGCGTCCGCGCAGAGCTATGGAACGAGGGGCCCCCGTTCCCATAAAAGTCTGTCTTCAACGATGACCCAGGTAGCCTCATTCTCGAGTCGATGTTCGTCCTGAACACGCGTCGGCGCAGACAGCTCATCGTCACAGTGGTCGTCGTCGGTCTAAGGAGGCTGCTGCATTGCGAGACCAGACTGAGAGAGGACATAGAGCGTGCTAACGCAGGCACTGGATAGCCTCCTTCGTTTTCACCAGCGAATGGTTGAGGAGGGAGGAAGAGAGCGAAATTTGGAAAGGAAAAAATAGCGAGCACGTGGTTTCGATCGCTGATGCGGAAGCAATTGGACGCATTCGGGATGTGTCATTTCGCTCTTCCTCTCATTCTGCAAGCTGAAGCTGCGAGTCCATCACATACCTAGCCCTACCTCTCTGTGCTTCCGGAATCTCGTTCACACTCCAACTGGATGGATGGAAGCCACTGTTGCTCAGCGAAATGCGCTAGTCAGCCGTTCTTGTGCATTCTCTCTGAATCAGTCCTCGTCTACTTCACATGACTACCACCTTAAATCATAGCCGTCTAGGGTACGAATTCAACCTGGTACCCATCTTAGACGAAATCATGTACGGAAGGAAGCTGTTAGTAGACGATAACAGGGGTATTATTGACACAACTGGTCACGGCGTGTACAAACTCGATTTTCTCAAACCACTAGCCGCTAACCCGTGCTTCGCACGGGTACTGTATGCAAGTGGAGAACAGCCTTTTTCACGGGGTGACTAAAAACGAAGTCAAAATGAAGTCAACATCAAGGCCAAAAGAGAAGAGAGTATCTGAATAATCTGAATAATCTCGATTCTGCCTGTTCAAAAGCTAACATTATGAGGATATTATCCCCCGCTGTACAGTCTTATTGTACATGGGAAACAAAGAATATTTGCCGACATTCGAATGTCTATTACTGATAATACAATTTACAATGAAGTGACCTTGCCCACACACAACCTGCCACAGGTTCACCTGCTAAAACATATTAAAAAGCATAGAAACAATGTGCGATGTTAAGGTAAAATTCTCTTCCCAGAAAGTGTGTCATCCTCGTGTGTCATAACCGATGTTGTCAATCAAATGCTCCTTTCATGTCTTCGGAATTACCGTGGAAATCATAGGGATACTTAGTAATTTAATCTTCCTGGCCAGAAACAGTCATGAGTTCTATGTTCGCCACAACGTCTGTCTGCGAGGAAAATATTAAAGTACCCATCACGGAGGCCTTCCTAGGGATTGTCACGGGTACGACGGCTCGTGTGGGTTGGGGTACGGGTAGGCGATTTCGTACCCCAGACAAACCCGTACTCCCGACGCGGGTTGGCGGGTCAAGTGCTGAGCTCAAATTCGGCGCTTATTGGCCCTTTCAAGCGAAAATTTCGTTACCGGAGGCATTTTTTATGATGCCCCTGGTAAGATTGTGTTCGTTTGGTGAGGCTGGATGCCCCTTCAATAGCCTATAAAAAGGTATACGTAGTTTAAACATCATTAAAAAAATATTTCACGCACTATTATCTTGCTCTACAGTGTTTTAGGTGCATAACATGAAATAAAATGAATTTAATCCGTAAAGTATAAGTTTTACCACTGACCCGTTGAGTCCACTGATATGCACCGCGAGTCTCTGCGCGCTCGAATTCGGATTTTCCCGTACGCATTAGACGCGCGTCGCACGCTTCGCCCGCTCTCAAAGCGAATCGCGAACTATCCGAGGACACTCAGAAAGTGACCCTGTTAAGCCGACGTTCGGTTTTCGCACCCCCCTCATACGCCGACATCCATTTTTCGCCCTATTTTCGCGTTTTTATTCTCATCCGACAATTATTCTCGCCACGTTAACGCTGGAGACGGCAGATGAAGGACGCGAGCACGATGGAAGTCGGGAACAAGAGTCGATGATATTCGGTGGCTGACGATCGGACTGTACAGTAGCTACGCTGATCCGCTCTCCTAATCTAATCTACGTGAATGCCGAGACCGTAGGTCCTCAAACGCAGCCGGAAATCCCGCGGCTATACACTCGTCGTTAACCCGGTGCTGGAGCTCTTCAATCGTCAAGCCCGTTCCTTCATGCGCCTTCTTTGCCAGAGTCGTCGCCCCGCATGCCTTGACGTCGCGGTGGGATATGGGAGCAATAATCCCAGCGTCGAGCATTTTATCGATAACGCCGTTGAAGTATTCGCGTTGTGGAACACTCAGCGGGCAACCACTGATCCATGTGGACCCCCCCACAAAAGCAACGTCCTCGTTGCGTCTGAACCAACCTCTAAGACCTCGCCTTTTTCAGAACCTTCGAAAAAAAAGTCTGCAATAGCCTCTTGCTTCTCCGAGGGGCTTTGGCTTGATTTGGCGTCGCTATAGTCTCGTCTGCGGCAGCAGACTCCTCCTCTGCGGCCTCTGTGGTTTCCTCCTCCGTTTCCTCCTCCGTTATCTCGCCCTCTGCTTCTCCAGTTTCTTCGTTCTCGCCCGTCTCCGAACCTGGCACTTCGATCACCTGTTCCTCTGCCCCTTCCTCTCCGCTGTCACGGTCCGAGTCCGAGACACTCTCGTCATCGCTGTCATCCGCCACTGCGCCTTCTCCCACGTCACCCGTTTCTGAGTCAACCACCGACTGCACGTCTGCTGCGTCTTCCTCCAGCCCCAATGCCTCCTCCACCGCTTTCTGGGCCTCCTGCAGACTCGTTCCATCCCTGGGAATGAAGCGCCGCAGACGTCGTGAGCTGAAACGACCCCCGATTGGCAGGCCTTCCAAAGTCTCGAGCTTGTAGGAGTTTCTCGAACGGCTGACGACTCGACGTGGCGCCGACCACATGGTTTCCATCTTTCGTATCGCCTTGAAAGTGTAATTCAGGTCGTTACGGTAGACCTGGACCAGCTGACCCGCCTTGAAGATCACCTCCCGGGGGGCTCTTGCCAACACTTTCTTGTCGAAAGCCTCTTTTCGACGGTGAGCATTCTCCACGATCTGCGAATATCCATCGAGCTGCTGCTGATTTGCGTATGCCGCTTGCAGTGAGACATCTTCGCGCGTTACCGGCCCTTCCGCAACGTCAACTGGTGTCCTCGGCGTGTTCACAACGAGCCCCAAGAGCAGTTCGTTCGGCGAAAAGTTCAAGAGAGGCAGGATACGTTCGTTGAGATAGCGAATGGCGTCTGCGAGGTGCATCGGCCAGTTTTCAGGGACATCCATCTTGTCGTACTCATCCTCCCCTAGATCCGGCGCACACAATCTCTTCAACCTCCCTAGCAGAATTTTATTCATCCCTTCGACGAGTCCGTTTATCCACGGAGAATAAGCGGGAACGATATGGAGCTTGATTCCCCGAGATTTGCAAAACTCGCGCACCTCCGCATTGTCGAATTCAGGACCACCATCCGTCATGAATGTTTCGGGATTCGTGTAAGTGTCGCACACCTTCGTTAAAGCGGTCCGTGTTGACTTCCCCGTTGCTGCCTTGCGCATAGCATCTCCTGAGACGTGTTGAGAATAAACGTCAATATACAGGCCGATCTTTTTGAACCCTCCTTTCCCCGTTGGCATCGTGAGGGTGTCCGAGACCAAAAGTTCGAACGGATGGCGACGTGTTATTGGTTCCAGGAGGGAGTGGAGGTGAGTCGTTCCGAAACCCTTGCACTTTCCGCAACTGATGATTGCTTGCGTTATCGACCTATCAAGTCCAGGGCTGCATATGCGATCCAGCAACACTGCCTTGATGTTGTCTCGATGAAAATGGCCTCCGTTTCGGTGAACATCCCATGCGAGCTTCCTCGCCTCCTCCCTCGTGACACACTCCACCCGGGAACGTGCTCGAATGGTCTTCCCATCCCCCAATTTCCACAGCCGCCCATCCTCTATCAAATAACCCTTTGCCCGATGTCGCGCTCGTCTCTTTTCTCGTAAACTTTTCCCATGATCTCGCTCCAGCAGGGCGTCTATCACCTCCACGAACATCTTCTCCTCCTTAAACCTCTCTCGCAACGTCATCCACGCCTCTTGTTCACCGCCCGTTAGCGTGAACATATCGTGAGCCAGCCCAGCTCTGACCTCCCAATCCTCGCTAACCGTCCACTCGTGCCCATCACCCTCCTCTAGCGGCAAGTTCACATACTTCCGGCTCAGACCATCCGCCACGGGGTTAAGTCGACCCGGACGATGACGCACGTCAATGATATTGTGAGCCAGTACACCATCGCGCCAGCGAACATGCGTGGAGTTCATCTTCGTGCTCAGCAGCTGGTCCCGCAAAGCCTGGCAGTCGGTCTCGATCTCGATCGGGAACCCCCAGATAGGCAATGGCACGGGTACTCCCGCGGGTACCATTGAGTGCTCCCGTACCCGTACCCGTGAGGGTACATACCCGCCTACCCGCGGGTTTTGGTTGGCGGGTTGCACGGGTTTGTACGGGTACGGGTAACCCGTACAGGATACATACATATGACATAAAATAATGAAGCACTACATACGAGGACTATACAAACCACGGTATGTCTTGCCAAGGACGTCAGCTAGCCGATCAAGCTCCAACTGACTCTCGACCTCATCAAGTAAAGCGACCGCCGCTACATCTTCATCCAACACCAGCCCAGCGAGACTCCAAGAACCGACGCACAGAAGAGCGCGTGTCGACTGTGCTGACAGACGGCTTCGAGTGTGAGACAACAGAAGCCGTCCGCGGCTGAAAAGTCGCTCGACCTCGACTGATGTTGCTGAGAGAGAGAAATAAGACAATGACGAGGGAGGAAGACGGCTTAAACTCACCAGGAATTGTCAGATAGTTCAATGCCATTCGATAGAGCCTTGGGTAGACGTGCCGTTTTTCATACCACCAGATGAGAGGCTGCGAAACTGCTTCAGCGGGGGTGCTCAGGTAAAGTCCGAGTTCGTCCGTAACAGATTTCGATTTCGGGATCTTCTTGTAAGCAGGTAAGTTGTCAAAAATGTTTTTGGAAGCCTGTTGAGTTCGTTAGACTTGCCAATTGAACTAGGAAGCAGAGCACATACATTCTCCTCAGGCTCAGAGTCCGACGAGCTAGAAGTTCCCTCCTCCATCCGGTCGTCCGTATCCCGCCCAAGATCCTTGTACGTTCGGTCAAACTCCTCGCGCACGAGAGTTTCAGCGGTGTCGATCCAGTCGGACGGCCAGCCAGCATAGCGAAAGTAGTCGAGTTCACGGCTGACTGGGCGAATATGCATTTTCAGTTCCTCGCGCTCTTCCGCAGACAGCTCATCAAGTTCATCAACCCAACCGTCCTCGTCATCCTCGTCAGTCCCATCTTCGTCGTTGTTGCTTTCATCTTGTTGGGCCAGTGTACGTTCCTCCTGATCGAGACCTTTGGCGAGTTCTAATAGTTCTTCTTCCTCCTCAGTTAACTCGATTCCCGGGTTGTCCTTATCGCCACCATCGCCACTCTTCGGTGTGACATCAAATTGCCGGAGTAATGACTTGGCGACCAGGTTCAAGATATGGGTGAAGCATCGGGTGCGGTTGACAGTTGAGTAGGAGGGTATTTCTTTCTCGAGGTGCTCGCTGAGAGTGTCCATGTTTGTCGCGTTATCGGCGGTGACAGCGAGGATCTGTGATAAAGTCGGAATGATTTCGGGTGCGTAAATATTATTCGATTCTATCTTACTTTGTGTTCAATGCCAAGTTCTTCCAGAATTTCCTTAAATGCTAGGGCCATGTTCAAACCCGAATGCGACTGTTCAACGATGTTAGTTCAACTTCGCCAATCGTTCTATTCACTTACCTTGGGAAGTTCCACGACGTCGAGGACAATGGTTATCAGCACCCCCTTCACTTCGAACTGGCCGATTAGAGCCATGTAGGCGATGTGGTTGGGCGAAGTCCAGCAGTCCGTGATCAAGTTAATAAGTCCGTCGTGTTCCTGGTGAGTTATTGATTCGTTACTTTCAACTTGAACAAACTAATATACCTTTAAGATCTTTGCAATCCGCTCTCGTGTCCGGCCGAAAACAAGCTTCACATCCCGCGAAACCGTGGATGCTGATGGCACATAATACCCTGGGCGGCCAGTTTTCATCAAGCTTAAGAAGCCTCGGTCCTCAACGATTTTAAATGGGCGATTACTTTCTGAAACCCAACGCACAATTTCGGCTCTGTTGATCACCACTTGTAAGTCACGCAATGTCTTCCATTAAAGATTAATTTCACCTACTTGGTCTCGGTTTTCGTATGCTGACGGTGAGAATAGGTCACGGTCCCTTTACCCTTTCTCTCGAACGTCGCCGTGATGGAGCCGCTCCTTGCAAATGGCTTCACAATGGACTCTCGAGCATCGGATGCATCTCGACACTCGGACGCGGCCGCCCAGACCTCATCGCCCCAACAGTTCTTGACATGCTTGATGAGGTTGCTCGTGGATGCCTTATCCTTTGTGTCCAGGAAACGCCGCGCTGTGTATTTGCAGGAGACGGCCATGCATTTGAACGCGTGGCATCGGCGGTTATTGACATACTCAATTTCAGGAACCGGCTCATAAAAGGCGTAGACTGGCGACTTCCAATCCTTGCTCATTCGCGCTAAATTTTTGTAAGCATTTTTGTACGTTCACTCCCAGCTTTGTTACTGACCTAATTCCGCCTCTGAATCCTCAGCAGCTGCCTCATTGTCAGTATCATTTTCATCTTCATCGTCGGTGATATCAATCACTGTTGCCTTTTGGGTTTGCTTTTTCTTGGCAGGTGGGGCTATGCAGGGCTATTGTTAGTGTGAGACTTTGAGCTGCGTGTAACATACCAGTCGGTTCTGCCCTCGTTTTCTTCTTCTTGTTGGGGCTGAGGAGCTCGGTGGCCTTGCGCTTGAGCTTCTTGAAACCTGCTGAAGCCTTCTGTGCGATAGACTTTGATGACTTGGTACTCGATTTCGATGACTTCGCGTCATCGGCGGCTTTTGAGGGTGCCATAATAACCCTGGGTGTTTTTTTTTCGGTCCTTGTGGTGTGCCACAGTGCCAGAACCTTATATTTACAACTATATAGTTTTAGAATGTCCGCTCAGCCCGAAAATGGCAGTACGGGTCTGGCGGGTCACGGGACTGAAATTCTCTACCCGTACCCGTACCCGCTGGTACCCGTACCCGCAACCCGCACGGGTTATCTGTACCCGTGCTGTTGCCTACCCCCAGATAATGTCGTCGAACTTGTCTAAACTATATTTGAGGGCGGCGAACTCGAGAATGTAGGGCTGATAGCGCTCCTCGATTGAAGATGTTCGTTTCGAAGCGAACGCAACTGGATGGAGCCTCGAAACCTCCTTTCCGTTCGGTAGCACAGTGGTATGTTTCTGTGTTAACATCCCCGCCAAGCCGAATTTACACCCATCCGTAGTGACAACGAATGGTGTGCCGTCGAACTTTGGACCCCTGAGAAGAGTCAAATGTGTCGTTTTGATATATAAATGAACAGTAATAGCCTACCAAGTCTGATCAACAAATACCAGTAACTAACGGCATGAATTATTTATTGAAGGCTCAATACCGCCTCCCATCCCCTCCCTTCCCACCATCCCAATGGATAAGGTTTCTCGGATTTTTTCATCGTTCCTTGAAGAATACACGCCATCCCTCATGAAAAATACTCCCCAGATTTGTTCATAGCTTCAGACAAATCAAAAAATAACGTTGTATTTGTACTTCACCCTTGAATAATTTTCTTCAAAGTAGTTCATCCTGTGCTCGCCCGTATTAATAATATTTGGCAAATTTGTTGAATCACTTTCGTGTAGATCAAAAAATCCTGCGGTAATTGTTCTTTGCATCTTCAATAAATCTCCCCTTACTTGTTCATACTGATCCCTCTGCCGCTTGAATAAATTTCATCGGAATTGTTGATGCGCCTTGGGTGGATTGAAAAATCCCTCGGTAATTGTCCATTGACGCCATGGATTAAATTTCCCTCCATTGTCCATCTTTGCGTGGATCAATAAATTCTACGGTAATTGTTCTGTGTGTCTTCAATGAGTCTTCAATAAGTCACCTCTGACTTGTTCATGCCATTCTCACCGTTGATCACGTGAATAAACTCTTCTAATTTTATACTTCGCCCAAACCGCGCTATGCGGCTGTCCTGCCCCGGTATGAATAAATGTACGTTAATTTATTCATCATTGCTCATGAATAATTCAGCTTTGATTTATACTAGTAACACAACCCGTGCAAAATGAGGTGCGGGTTTTACCAGGGTACCGGTATGGGTAGGTGATTTCGTACCTGTACCTGTGACACGCATTTGGGGGTTAGGCACTGAGTTTGAATTGGGCGCTTAATCAGTGCGAACATGAGAAATGGCTGTAAATTCTTTAATTTGGCATGCTATATTGGAGAAACTTGAGGGTAAGGTAGTACTGTAGATACATACTTCCGAAAATATTGCGGACGCCCTGTCCATTGGTTTCTCCATGTGTAATTGGACTCAAGATGCATCTTCCAACCAACCCCCAGCTCGTATTCCGTTTCTGCTTCTTAGGTGCACAGTTGGAAAATGGGTTGGATGAACCTACACGTAGCCAGTCATCAATTGCTGACCTGTTGGTATGTACTTTAAAGATGACCCGCCTTTCATGAGGTGATTTGGAATATTTTTTCTGTATCCGTTGATTTACTTCCTCCCTTCTCAAATAAATTCCAGTGCGGGCTGAGCTACTAAACTGCAAGAAAACCTTTCATAAGAATGTTTTATTTTTGCAGCTATCTTCTCTTCTGATGTTTTATGCAGAGTGTGTTGACCCATGGTGACGACAGTAGAGTTTACTAGGTGAAACTACCATCGCTTTCAGGGCAATATGGGCCTTCGTCTGACCTCTATTTCTACCCAGACAAGTGCATGTCAAAATTATATCAGCGAGAAGCTAGAAATTCAGGCTCGGCAATGCATGTTAAATCGAAATTTTTAGTGCGGTAGGGAATTTCTTATGTGATTAATGTTTTCTCTGACAATGCATTCCGACATAACTCCAGATCTCTGTAGACCTGTTTCCGTGTCAAATGCAATGAATGAATTAATCTGTCCACTATTATTAACAAATTCCAAGGTGTTTATCCATCGTATAAGCAGTAAAACTCGTATGAATCACGGAGGCACATAATATTGAAGGGGAATGAATAAATTCTAATGGATTCATCCATTAGAAAACAAAATTGAAGGAAGTATATTATTCAAGAGCAGAAGAACAAAAAGTAGGGGATTTATTCATCGGTGGAGAACGGCATGAACTACTAAGGGAAAAATTATTCATGGGGTGAAGAACAATTGCGAAGGGATTTTTTTATCAGCAGTAACCGAGGGCAAGGCTTTAATTCATGCAGGTAGGGATGAATAAAGCGACATACATTGATCCATAGGGCAAGAAGCCGTGCTGCATGGCCCATGAATAAGCCCAGGAGAGTTTATTCATGCTGATCTGTAATGCATAACTCGACGTCAATTTATTGATCGTCTCTCCTTGCAGATGATGGATAATTTGGAATGGATCCTTTCATGTAGATAATAATCAATATCCCGACGTACACTAATTGAGGGGGGGCAAGGAGCCGTGCTGCTGGCCCATGTATAAGCCCAGGAGAATTTATTCATGCGGAAGTGCGATGCATGACTCAACGGCGAATTATTGATCACCTCTCCTTGCGGATGATGGATAATTTGGAATGGATTAGTTCATGCAGAAAAGGATGGATAAAGCGACATACATTGATCCATAGGGAAAGAAGCTGGGCTGCATGGCCCATGAATAAGTCCAGGAGAATTTATTCACACTGACCTGCAATGCATGACTCGACGCCGATTTATTGATCACCTCTCTTTGCAGGAAGAAGGATAAATCAGAGCGAATTTTTTCATGTAGAAAAGAATCAATAACCCGACGTACATTAATTGATAGGGCAAGGAGCCGTGCTACTTGGCCCATGTATAAGCCAAGATGAATTTATTCATGTGGACTATTTTTCATATCTCTTTGCGGCATGGAGAATAATTCAGAACATATTTATTCATGTCTACTCATGCATAATTTACGGTGGATTTGTTGTTCGTATCCCTTTGTGGGATGAAAGATAAATTATGGTGCGTTTATTCATAGCTCTTCACCTGTTTGAGGGAAGAATAAGTTCTGAATAATTTATTTATGCGCGGTAGGTCGAGAATGGAACCTGCTGCTGAGGCGGATCGACTATTAATTCAACTTCAGTAGTTGCCGTCATTTGTTGATCAGGACTTTACGGCTACTACTGAAGACTTATATATCAGTCTGCCAAGCTCTGGTGCTGAGAATGGGTTCCGACGTGAGCGCGATCTTCAACTTGAGAAACGCGTGAGTGTGCTCCTTCTTCCACAATCCTTCCAGCGAATGACCTTTCATCGCCCGCCTGTACGCAGCCTTCCCCTTCCCCTTTGGTACATCCAATCCTTTCGCCAAATCCGTCAATGGTTGGGCTATAGTTGAGTAGCCCTTCACCAACAAACGGAAATAGCCAGTCAGGCCTGTGAAAGCTCCCAAATTCTGTAAGTCTGTGGGCGTTTTCCAGTCGACGATAGCTGTCAACTTTGACAGATCAGGACGTATTCCAGAAGGCCCCACCCTCGCTCCGGCGAACACAGCTTCGGTGACGAAAAACCGAGATTTCGAAGCTGAGAGCGACAACCCTTTCTCCCTCACCCTCATCAACAACACCCTCAACTTCCCCAACAGCTCCTCGAAATCATCCCCCGCCATTGCTCCATCATCCACGAACAGTTCGAATAACGTCCCAATCAGATCGCCCAACGTGTTTGCAGTCATTTCCCCAAATGAAGACGGTGCTCCAGTCAGACCAAACGGCATCCGAAGGTATTTGAAGTACCCGCGCCCCTCCACGTAAAAACAAACATACGGCTGATCCTTCTCCAGTATCTCGCAGGCATAGAATCCATTCGCGAAGTCGAAGACGTTCAGCCAACGATGGCCGCTCAGTCGTTGCTGCTTCGCTCGTATGTCCCCTTGAGGTAAGGGCGGAACCTGAGTCACTTTGTTGAGGTCCGCGAAATCCTGACAAACCCGCCACTTCGTCGAAGGCACCCCATCCTCCTCCACTCCACGTTCACGTACTTCCGGGCATGGAGGTAGGTCCTCAAACGCAGCCGGAAATCCCGCGGCTATACACTCGTCGTTAACCCGGTGCTGGAGCTCTTCAATCGTCAAGCCCGTTCCTTCATGCGCCTTCTTTGCCAGAGTCGTCGCCCCGCATGCCTTGACGTCGCGGTGGGATATGGGAGCAATAATCCCAGCGTCGAGCATTTTATCGATAACGCCGTTGAAGTATTCGCGTTGTGGAACACTCAGCGGGCGTTGATTGACCTTCGTGCGGAACGTGGCTCCTTCAGGTATGTTCAGTTTATGCGCAGCGCCTTCCACTGGTGTAACCTCGCTCATTGACAGGGCAAAGCAGTCTGCGAATTCACGCAATACGCCCTCGACCTTCCCCCTTTCCTCCGGCGAGAGATCGTCCCCGATCGTGATCTCTGCCATAACCGCATCAACCCGTGCAGGGAGGAAAGGCTCTGTGCGTCGAGTCAGAATGCTCGGCTCAAAGGTCTTCGCGAGCATTGGCTGCTCTATCCCAGGATCGCCGTATTCGCCTTCTCCGGCTTCATCCACCACCCACATCGAACTCCAGTGTGCCGCCGGTTCCCCACCCACCACTGTCTCCCCCTCCTCCACTGGCTTCTCCTTCGCCACTTGCTCTCCACTCACATTGAGTTTTTCTGTAACTTCTTCCACCCCCCTCTCCTGTCCCTCCTCCGCAGGTACAACAGGAACCTCCTCTTGTGACGTCTCGGAGATGCCGACTGATTCCTCTGCCCCTCTCTTTTCATCCTTCTGTCGCTGTACCCAACTCCTCAACCGCCTCTCACTCCGTGACTTCTTTGGTGGAAGACCTTGCGACACTCGCCAAGCCGCTCGTTCCTCTGCTGTACGCCTTGGTACTCCGGCAGCAGTCAGAGGATGCGGGGGCTAGGCAAATGCACGGGTAACCCTCGGGTGTCCCAAGGCCTACCCGTACCCGTACCCGTCGAAACCCGTACCCGCGTACCCGCGGGTTGACCCGCCACGGGTATATGAGGGTAGCGGGTATGGCACGGGTTTTGCGAACTCAGCCAGAGCGAGGCGTGCCACATAATTACATTGAAAAAAAACTACAAAGCAATGCGATCCCAACCCTCCTCAAGCTCCTCTTCCTCGTCATCATCAACGTCTGGCAACCGTGCTGCTACCTCTACATCCGAGTCCTTGATGTACCCATGCAGACTCCAATCTCCGACGCAGAGAAGGGATCGAGTGGATTGAGCAGACAGACGACTTCGGACATGCGATAAAAGCAGTCGGCCGCGGCTAAATCCACCCCATCAACTGACGCCGTCTGTTTTGACCGTTTTCCTTTTTTCATAGACTGCAGGGCTTTGACAGCCGCGTCCTTGATATTCGGAATACGCCCAGAACGTGTGGCATTTCGGAGCTCGGTGTCGGCTGCCATATTTGGCGCGATGTCGTAAATGTTCTGCAGTGCGTAGGTTTTCTAAAATAGATGTTGACACGCTTTCGGTGGCTTGGGAACTGTACAGTACTTCGTTATGTAATTTTCAGAGCCAAAATATCGCACGGGTAGACACGGGTTGAGGGTAGTCGGGCGCCTACCTGTACCCGTACCCGTCGGTACCCTTACCTGTGACCCGCACGGGTATGGGCAACCCGTGCATTTCCCCAGCGGGGGCCCTGAGATGACGGGAATAGGGTCCTCCGGTGTGATCACGGTACGTTGCTTAATGTCCGTCGCAAAGCCAATCAGTGGATCGCTAACGGCTTGCATTCCAGGTGTGAAGAACTGGTTCGAAAGTGTAATCCACCGACCCGCGTCCGATTGCAGGTGTACTTCGTCCAAGCCGTAACCGTGAAACGCCTCGAAAGCCGTGAGCAAGGGTTTTCCGAAGAGTAAGGACCATGCCCCGCCACTTTTGAAGACCTCGAACGAACCTGTCCGCCGCACGCCTCTCAACTCCACCTCTCCTGTCCACGTCCCAAGGGAAGGTACCATTCGACCGTCGGCCATTTTAAGGATTTTCGAAGATTCAGATAAATCCGTAAGCCTCCCTTTCACTTTCTCGAACACATCTGCATCGATCACATTTAGCATCGCCCCATCATCAAACACACTCCGTATCCTCACCACTTCGCCTCGCGGCCCCATCAGACAGACAGTATGCACAAAAGGAATGCTCCTTGCCACCCCCTCCCCATAACCAACGCAGTACAGGTCAAAAATGGCTTTTTTGCTGTTCGAAACATACAGGTTTGTGTTTTCATCTACCCTATCATCCCCGCTAATTCCTGCATGCCCTGCGCTAGTTGTCTTCATGTCCCTGAACCCCGCCATCCGCGGCTCAGGGACCGTCGCCCCCACCTCCCCCCTCGTATGGGCCGCCAACGGAGTCGCTACTTCGACCTCTACGCTGACGGCCCTTCCTCGTTTCCCTGGATTGCAGCCAAGTAGTTGGTGATAACCTGTGCGTCGTATTCTGCTTGACCCATGAAGGTGCCACCCTCGCTCACGAAATTCACAGCTGCCGATGCCGCTGCTGCTTCAGCCCGTTTTGATATAGTCGCCGCAATAGACCTCCACTTCTGCTCAATGACAGGAACCTGGTCAGGGCTCGAGCAGTCTGGTCCGAGATGGCCTGTATGCCCGCACTTCCAGCACTCCCCACTTCCGACAGGCAGGGTTCCCGGGCTCAGCGGATATGGACGTAATTCGTTAACAGGACGCCCTGCGTTTTGCGCATTCCATTCAGTGACCTGGGCCTGGTACGCGATCTTTCCTGCTGGGGTCTTGGGTTGAATCGGCAGGGCAAGACGGACGATGTCCGCCAAGCGCTCGGAGTCAGGGCGATACTGCGGTGCGCCTGGCGGAGCTGATGCAGCGGACGACCCAGAAGCTGGCACAGTATGCTGGAAGGATAAACGCGGAGCAGGGACTGAGCGGTTAAGGGACTCGTAGCTGCCAATTAAATGATTCCACCACGGTAAGTGCCATGAGCGGGATTTGATATAAGGCTGGTAAGAGTTATGATTTCGAATCATTAGTCTACCATACGGTTTCATAATCATTCTTGCCTATGTGATTTCATTTTACCCAGAGACCGAATCATATATTCCTGAAAATGGAATCATAACTCGATTTCATAACTTTCTGGTGGGATTTCATTCCAAATTTCGGTTTCATAAGTTTACCGAGTTATTTCATTTCGCTTCTGGGATGGGAAATGATTATATAATAATTGAGAACTTTCTGAATATGCCTTTTTTGGCATCACCGGCCTTTGGTCTCTTCATATTTGGGCCTCAAATTGAAAATTACTCTAAATGGCCCCTGCATGCCAGGTGTACACTTAAATAGGCCATCAGCACAGACAATTCTAATTATTTCCAGATCTGGAAAGGTCTATATGATTGAGTTCTTGCCTGTAATTTTATGAAATCCATAATGATTTCAAAAAGAATGAAATCACAATAAGTTCCTACTGGCAAATTATGATTTGAGAATGATCTCAGAATGATTTCAGATTTATCAGAATGATCTTAGAATAATTTTAGGATTATCAGAATGATTTCAGAATGATTTCACGAAATGATATGATGTCCAGAAAGATATGATTCAATATCCGGTAATTATGAAATCACATAGGCAAGAATGATTATGAAACCGAACGGTAAATTAATGATTCGAAATCATAACTCTTACCGGCCTTATATCAAATCCCGCTCATGGCACTTACCGCGGAATGAATGATACCATAGGCAGCCACTAGTGGTTAAGCGACATAGCTCCCATGGCACTCCTGGGTGGCGATATCTGGAGCTGCTCCAGACGAGTAATTGTGGCCTGCACTGCACGCTGCTCCTCCTCGATCTCCAACTTCTCCTCGAGTTCGGTGATGGACACCTTGCGAATCGCGTCACAGAACGCCACCCAAGTGCGGTGGTGCGTGCCGACCAGCAACTTGAGAGCACGAGGCATGGTTCGGCGCACAGACGGAATCAGGAGTCCGCTCTCGTCCTTCAACGCCTTCGAAAGACGCTCCAATTTGTCGGCCCAAACGACGTGGGAAAACTCCTCCACCCCATCGACCTTCACCCTCTTCCCCAAACTCTCCTCTTTCAGCACCGCCGCCTCAAGCGCCGCATGCTGCTCCTCCATGGTCTTCTCAGTGATCAACTTCTCCGGCCACCTCTTCTCAAATGCAGCTCGCAAATGAGCCCATGTATCCTTCTCCTCCTTCTTCAAACCATTCCACCAGATCTTTGCTGTCCGCCCCGACTTCAACCACAACTCGAAGGTGCGAACCTTATCGGCGTCGGTGATGTTCGCCCTCCCAAGAAAGCTGCGCTCGACACCGTTGATAAAATCCTGGGCATTCTCGCCGTCGACCTCGCCGTCACCCCAGAACATGCGGAGCCCATGATTGGTATCGGACATTGTGTTGACGTCGGGAGGATTTATGGGAGCCTGAGGTTGTAAGGCAGTGATTCGGGTGGTAGTAGGATGCCCTGGCGTGTTTAGAACACTCGACGGCGCGGATGGGGCTGTATGTAACCCCGATGAGGGCTGAACGCGATGAGGAATGCTCGTCCCGAAGCCTGTTTTGGCGGAAGTAGGTAGAAACTTCCCACTAGAATCACGAAGAAGAACTTTCTTCTTCGGTGCCAGGTTTGTTGACAGAAAAAAATAAGGTTACGGAAGCAAATTGACTCCTGAACTCGGTATACTGAACTGAAATGCGGAAAACTGTAATGCTGTAGGCTGTAGGCTGTAACTGAAGGCTGAAACTCGAAAGAGGTGGAATACCTCTGTTGTCACCAGATGGAGACGGCAGATGAAGGACGCGAGCACAATGGAAGTCGGGAACAAGAGTCGATGATATTCGGTGGCTGACGATCGGACTGTACAGTAGCTACGCTGATCCGCTCTCCTAATCTAATCTACGTGAATGCCGAGACCGGCACCCGAACCACTGATCCAACGCGTTGCTCCGACGAATCGCTTCGAACATCATCAAGAATTTATTTTACAGAGTCTCGACAGTTTTCACCATCAAGAACTCTTTTCTTTCATCATTCTTCGATTCCTTTCTTTACACCCCAAATCTCTGAATCAGTTTCTTACATTTTCGCTTCCTTATTTGATTTTATTTTCTCATCTTTCGCCTCCTCTCAATTTGCGTTTCTACTTCTATTTCCGACATATTTACACCATAAAAACTCTCTTGTACTGTAGTTTACCTTCAATGAATCGCACTCACAGTTTCGCCTTTGTATCTCGTCCGCTTCGTACTTCTGAAAAGATAAAGTAAACTCAGTGTCAGTCACGGAGGGCGTGAATGACGGCTTATATATTTAGCTACCTGAAAAGATAAAGTAAACTAAGTACAGGTAGTTAGTATAGAATATACGTAGGGTAGATATAAAGGTGCTCACCTCAGTGTCAGTCACGGAGGGCGTGAATGACGGCTGAGGTGGCAAGTGAAAATAGTCCGTGTATAAGTGACCAAGAAAATGGGAGCTACGGCCGACGAGCCGTAGCTATGGAAGTCAGGTGAATAAAGTATCGTATGGTATAGAGCCGAACGACGGTGAGGCGTACGCTATAATAGGAAGGAAATAACAAATACGGGTGTAGATAAGAAGGTAAAAATAGAAACGTATCTGAGAACGGGAGCCTCTCTCAACACTCCCCCAGGCTTTCGTGATCCTAGACGTCGGTGAAAAATTCATATGTGATTCGTTCATGGGAGATTCGTGGAAGAGCTTTGGTGAAGATATCGGCAATATTCTTGTCGGAGGGGATGTGAACGACCTCAATGTCTCCCTCCTGGACTCGTTCTCGAATAAAGTGGTGTCGAACATGAATGTGCTTCGCTTTCGAGTGTCCTTTGGTGTTCTGGGTGAGCGCAATCGACGACATGTTGTCCCCATATAAAGTGGCCGGTGATTGTTGAGGTAATCCGATCTCGCTCATGAAAGAATACATCCAAATAGCCTGTTGGGCAGCTCGAGTAAGGGCCATGTATTCAGCTTCCGTCGTCGAAAGCGCAACAACATCTTGGCGTTTCAAACTCCAGGACACTGCTCCCCCTGCCATCGTAAAAACGTAACCGGAGGTTGACCGGCTTGTACTACGATCGCCAGCGTAGTCGGCGTCGACGTATCCGATGGGTTTTAAGCCATCCTGAACGTTATGGTGGTAAGTGATGCGATAATCCAGCGTACCCTTGATATATCCGAGTACGTGTAGGATAGCCTTCCAATGTTCGGGACCTGGATTAGCTTGGAAAGTGAAAGAAGGTTGACGGCGAAAGATAGGTCAGGACGGGTAGCACCTTGAGCCCACATGATTGAGCCTAACACCTCGTTGTAGGGCTTGTCTTTCATGAATTTAGCGTCTTCGTCGGCAAGTGGGTCATTTGAGACTGAGAGAATTATGCCGGCTGGTAATGGAGTGGATTTCAGGTTGCAGTCCTTCATACCGAAACGTTCAAGAACTTGTTCGAGGTATACACGCTGCGAAATCGAAATTGATCCTGTAGATTCCTCCCGGTCCACACGTATCCCAAGAATGTATGTCGGCTCCCCCAAATCCTTCACCTCGTAACAGTTTCCGAGCTCCTCCTTCGCTTTCACTGCACCTTCACGTGTTGAGGATAAACCCAGGACATCGTCGGTATATGTTCCCGTAACGGTAAGGCCGTTCTCATCGACACGATGGCGAATGCATGGGTCAGCCTTTGATTCGTAATATCCTAGGTCCTTGTATGTTCCGCCAAGGGTTTCTGCCCAGTCGTGCGCTCCACCCATAGATCCGTAAATTGATTTGAGCAGGACATTGACCGACCCTTCTTCACCTTCCTTAATAAAACCTTGCGGCTGTTCCATGTAGATGAGGAATTTATTGACGCTGTTGAGATATGCCGAAACGAAATCCATTTGCCATAGTTGAAGACCCAGTTGCGCGGCTATTGCAATGAGCATTCGCATGGATTCGAGGCGCAGGACGGAGGCATAAGTTTGGTCGTATTCAAGTCCGGGTATCTGAGTGAATCCTTGGGCTACCAGGCGTGCCTTGCGTCTTGTAATGTTCCCATCGGCGTCATATTTGTTGGCATATACCCACTTTGAGCCTACAATATGTTGATCCTTGGGTCTCGGGACGAGCCTAAACACCTCCATCCTTTCCATCGTTGCCATCTCTTCCTCCATTGGGCCGAGCCAAAGATCCGGACGTTGCATGGCCTCCTTATAGTTCCTAGGAATGTACGAATCCGCCGTAGTAGCTGTGAATGCCATATATTCATCCAATTTCGTGTTCAGCTTGTCAAAGTCTGAGACCATAGCACGCGGTCTTCGTGAGTTCGTTGCCCAGTCCTCCCCCGAGCCGCGTGCTTGGTTCACCATCTGTTCGGAAGCTTGCGACTCGCGTAAGGCGGTAGTCGGCACAGGTACGCGGGTTGAACAACGAATTGGCTGAGGTTGTGCAGGTACATGAGGCTGTGGAATAGGTGCAGGGATAGCTTCGGCATGTTGTTCCTGCGGAATATGGCGTGGGGCGTCAGTCGCGCGCTGTCGTGGAGCAATGGGATTCATGTCATGTAGAACTTGACCACCAGTAGGGAGAATGTCGAGTTCAGCGGGCGGCGCATCAGGAAAGACTTCGAAGTCGTCGTTGGTCTGCGCCTCGGATAAAGTCCGATGACCGGCGCCTTCCTCGAAAATGACATCACGGCTTCGAATAACCTTTCCGGTATTCCGATCGTACAATTTGTATCCGTCGCGGCCGTAATACCCGATTAGGACGTGTTTAATTGACATGCGATCGAGTTTTGATGGCTCAGTTTCCCTTGGCACCTTGGCATAGGCATCACACCCGAAAGGACGAAGGTGCGAGACATTCTGTCTTTCCCCCGTCCACTTCTCCGCAGGAATAACGCCAGGATGTCGCGCGGAAGGGAGGAGGTTTCGAGTATCAACCTGGTAGTGCGCTGCGTCGGCCCACAGGCTTGGAGGTAAGTTGCCATCGGATAGCGTACATCTAACACCTTCGAGGATAGTACGATTTGACCGCTCTGTGACACCATTGGAGGCATGGGCATACGGCGTTGTGGATTCGATTACTATGCCATGTTTTCAGCAGTAATCCTTGATGGCTTCGGTACAGAACGCCTGATCGAAGCGTAAGCATTTCAGCTTCTTCCCTGTTTGACGTTCTGACTTGACGTGATAGGCCTGGATGCATTCCAGAAGAGTGTCGCCAGATTTCTCCAAGAGGTAGTAATCCTTTCGATAAGAACTCCCACCGTCCGTGAAGAGCAGCATGTAAAACGCTCCCCCCAACGATCGAACCCGCGCTTTGCCCCAAAGGTCGATGTGGACACGTCGCAGTACTTCCTGCTCGGGTTCGACGTCTGCGTCGTATGGGCGAGTGGTATGCTTTCCGTAAATGCAGTCTTCGCATGATCCAGGTAAGGCGTCTCCTTTTACGACCTCGAAACCGTCCACTAAATTCTTGCTCGCAAGTTCTCGGAGTCCTGACATTCCGGCATGACCAAACCTCCTGTGCCATACGTCGAGGGTGGTTGGTTTATCAATAGATTTAGCGACCATAGCGGCAGGTTCGTCGATTACATTCAAGACGTACATCCCTTGACTTCGCTTCCCAGTCAGGATTTCCTTTCCGCTTGGGTTGATAAAGTGGACCTTGTTGTTTTCGAAAACAACCTTGAAATGGGCATCGTCAAACTTTGCAATTGAAACTAGGTTTGCGGATAAGTCGGGAGTGTGTAGGGCAGACTTGAAGGTGAGTCGAGTTCGTTTCCCATCTGACTCGAAGCACATAGGTAAGCTACATAGTACCGAATCAGTCGGTTCATTGAACGATTACATTGTATCGAGTGTAGTCGGGCCATTGAATTCAATGGAACGTCCCCTATAGGGCAAATGGCTTTGGCAGCCCATGGCGGCACCGCCTGGCAGTTGGAGCGGCGCCGGGCGGCAACATCTCGCTCCCGGGCACCAGACCTGGATTGTTCACTAGGCACCTAGATACCTCGGCAGTTGTACTACTACATGTAATTAGCATTTAGTAGGGATTTCACGTAAGATAGGGACCAAATAATATATTTAGCGTGCATGAATGATATCGTCGGCACCGCTACTGCTGCGCCTGCCATACACTAGCTCCTTATCTATCCGTACTGTCTCTCCCCTGTCCTCGATCCCTCTTCCAATTCAAATTCATGACTACCTTATTGCCAATTGCAATATTGTCCTATTTCGCTGTGATCAGGACTCACCCGTACCGTCGGCACCGCTACTGCCGCACCTGCCATACTCCAGCTCCTCATCTATCCGTACCTTCTCTCCCGTGTTCTCGATCCTTCTTCCAACTCAAATTCATGACTACCCTATTGCCAATTGAAATCTTGTCCTTTCTTGCTTTGATCTGGACTCACCTGGTATCGTCGGCACCGCTACTGCCGCCTCCTGCCAAACATCAGCTCCTCATCTATCCGTACTTTCTCTCCCCTCTTCTCGATCCCTCTTCCAACTCAAATTCTTGACTACCCTATTGCCAATTGAAATCTTGTCCTGTCTTGCTTTAATCTGGTACCGTCGGCACCGCTCCTGCCGCGCCCACCATACTGCAGCTCCTCATCTATCCGTACTTTCTCTCCCCTCTTCTCGAACTCGCTTCCAAGTCAAATTCATGACTACCCTATTGCCAATTGAAATCTTGTCCTGTCTCGCTTTAATCTGGACTCATCTGGTACCGTCGGCACCGCTACTGCCGGGCCTGCCAAACACCAGTTCCTCGTCTATCCGTACTTTCTCTTCCCTGTTCCTGATCTCTTTTCCAAGTCAAATTCCAGAATACCCTACCACAAATTGAAATCTTGCCTGCCTTGCGATAATATAGGACTACCTGGCATTTTCGGCACCGGTGCTGCCGAGCTTACATGATTACACACATTCCAGGCAATGGAGAGCAATGGTGGGTAGGTCATGCGCGGATGAAAATATTGCATTCAAAAAAACGGTGATCTCATATAATACAAATTCAATTCGAACAAGCTTCATGCTGCGCAACCACCACTACTTGCCCTCGGGCTCATCGGCGTCCGCTACCCAGCTTTCATCGACAAATGGAAAATCATCGGCAGTATAACGTTTTGGCGAGGGAAGCGTAGGGGCTTCTCGAGGAGGGATGGGTGGAGATACATTGCCAGCCATCTTTGGTTGAAAGCCGGTGCCGATTATAACATTACGTCGAACTGGTGAGCAGGGAACAAAGGATAAATTATTTCCATCAGTATCTTCATCCTCTGCTTCATTTCCACTGTCACCTGAGTTTCCGGATGGAGAATGATCGTCGGCATTGTGGTCGGATAAATCCATCTCACCATCGGCATTCCCTCTCAATTGTGATTCCTGGGACAGAAAAAGATCATTTACATCACCAAAGTCCCCAAAATGTAGTTCTGGGTCTTGCGAATGTTGTGAGAGGGAAATCGCCGCGATGGCATCTGGATTACCAAAAGCAGTGAATTCGGCATCGGCAGTGGTGGGGGAAACACCTGTGTTTCGCTCATCCATGTGATCGTCCAATGGGCCACTCGAAATTTTAATCGTTGTGTTCCGCAAGTGGAATGGCATGCCCTGCACCTCATTGCGCACTGCATGAAGTGGAGTGCCGGCAGCGGCAGCAACTCCGGCACCGGTGTCACCGTCATCTCCATCGGAAAGAGCATCGAAGTCGTCAAAAGACATGAACCTGGAACGATATGTGACAAGAGCTCTAACTTGGACCGCTGTCCTTTCGTCCTCGGAAGACATGTCGATATCTCGAAATCCCAAGTGATTAACGGCAGGAGAATCGGGACCTAGAGCGGCCGAGGGTCTGGTTTGAGGCAAGTCAGTCGTATTATCGTTGGGTGCAGTATTGTCTTCATCGGATATCTCAATATCCTCAAAACTAAAGAATTGGGGACCAGCAGTCGATAGAATATGTTTGGGTGCATCTCCGGCTTCGGCAAATGTAAATAGTTAAAATTGGGCCTGAAAGATAAAATAAAGGATGGACATACTACTGTTACCGCCGTCGAGGTCCTCAAGATCATCCAATAACAGGAAAGTCGGAGCATTGTTTGAAGTTTCTGGATTGGGAGCCCCACCAGTAGGTATAATTTGACGTCCACCTCCGGCTTCGGCAAAATAAATGAGAATCGAGCATGGAAGAGAAAATTAACGGTCAACATATTATCAATACCGCCATTGAGGTCCTCAAGATCATCCAATAACACGAATTTTGGACCATTTTCTGAATTTTTTGGATTTGGGGCTGGGACGGGTTCGGCAGTGGACGGGTTTGGACTTGCGCCATCTTCATTAGAGTCCTCGAGGTATTCAAGATCATCCAATAATATGAACATTGACCGGGGTTTTAATAGACCTGGATGGGTTTCATGAGTGCCATCGGCAGTAGATAGGTCTTGAATCGCATCTGGTGAAATTTCTGAAGGGATATGCGCGGTCTTGCCAGTAATAATCTGTTGAACTGAATCATCGGCAGTTTGCATTTCGGTGCCGTCTGGCAATTGAGTCCGATAGCCAGAATGGGGGATCTTTGGCTTTTGTCGATATATGGAATTTCGACTGATTTCCCTTACTTCAGCTTCCGACAAGCTTTTACCCCAAACCCACTTGTAGCTTGTTTCAGGAAGGGTCGGAACTGCTGATGCCGTTGCCGCGGACTTGATCCCGGCACCGGCTTCAGACTGTTCGCCTTCCAGTTCTTTGTTGACGGAAGCTTCGTGAAGAACATTGAGTCCTGCAGTACGCTTCATTCCAATTTTGACTCTGGATTCCGAATTAGCCTGTCCTGCCTGAGTGACTGCCCAAATTGAACGGAGTTCGGTTATGGCATCACGGGCAATGGCCTCATACTCGGCACAATTTTGGCACGGTTGTGCTGAAACTGACATCGGGGGTGGTCGCATTGCTGGGATGGGGTGGATAATATGCCGAGCCTTCTGTTCTTTATGGAAGCGCAAAGCTTCCTGAGTCGTGTCACCATCAAGGAAGTTTTCTGGATTGGGCATGGCATCGGCATTCCACCACTCGTTCATATATGCCGGCACCATGGCACATTGGCTGGATTCTTCGACTCCTACATCTAGGATGGCCAGGAAGTTTGGATGAAACCTCATTGGCTCATCCTTGGATATTACCAGACTCAAACTATCTGCCAAAGACCGAACAATGATCGGCACTTCCACCACCTGACCAACAACAGTGGCATGCCCCACGAGCCTCAATACAAAACGCTTGAATGTCTATGAAATATGAGAAATACGTTGAGGCCATCCAATACTTACAAGTTCCATTTGCAAAAACATCTGCATCCACCATGGTTGTGCCGCTTCCAGACTGTGCATCTTCCGAAGGGCAACTCTCCACCTTGACTCAAAGTACCAGACAATTGCCTGGCAACTGCGATGCAATTTATTACTCGATCCGTGTTGTATCGAAGGAAATGAAAAAGCTCTGATTTCTGGGGTGGGCGGACCCGCCATAGTTACAGGAAAGATATAATCAAGGATAATCGGCATCACGCAAAAAAGAGACATTTGTATTACATAAGCATCTAGAGCGGAGAGCAATATTGGGGGCACGTGCACCTAAAGGCCCGGTCGGCAACGGCAGCAAATGTGTGCCACATGTTGCTTTTGCGGATACTGTACGCCTTTCCACCATCTGTGATATTATCCCTTCTTGTGCTGTCCCACCATGTGTCTCTTTTGTTCAAGAAATAGCATACCGTCCATTGCATCTCATACGTGACCAATATAACCTCCTCCTGCCAACGATTTTTTTGGGCTCGTGCACGAAGCCAGTGGATTCGTTTAACTAGTACAGAGTTGAGAAATGTACATTGAACTTCAACAAACTCAACTTACATTCAGTTAGTGTGGCAGCATCGGTACCGGCATCGGCAACAACTCCGGCACCCACCCCAGAACTGGTGTCAACATTCAATAAAAACCACCGGGCAGTTTGCCAGATCCAAGGCAATGAAAGTGAGGTTGAACCAGGGGCATTCGGACGTAAAACAGCTGTACTTGCACGTAGATCTTCACGAGTTAATGGACGATAAAGGGTGAGGAATGGTCCCTCGCAGTTCAATGAGACCAGTCGGCTTCGGCACAAGGAGTACACCCGTGCATGTAAAACAAGATTGTGCTTCATGGCTTTGACGCGTTTTTGAGCGGCTGTGCGTACACTTTTTCGAACTGCATTCCGTATGACATGAGAGTACTGGAACAACAAATCGGCTATAAGTTCGCGCATACGGTGCACTTGTCCAATTGCTTGCTTTTTACGAGCGGCAATTTCAATGGCACCAGCATCTCCTACAGTACATCCATTGGATGGAAAATGTAGGACCTGCCGTTCCACCCTTGGAACATTGCCAGCTTGTGTATTTCGCGGACTTCGACGTCTTTCGTCCCGTATAGGTTGTTGACTTGGCACAAACGCGGCTTCGGGATCAGTGGATTCCTCACTTTCACCAGTGTCATCAAATGCTGCCTCGTTGATATCTACAGTTGCAGTTGAATGTTGAGTAACAACCATTGCGCCTGCTGCGTCCTGCAAAGCTGTGAGTTTAACAATCATTGGGGTCAACGCCTGTCGCTGTTGTTCAATAATCTGCCGGTCATCTTCATGAGGATTTGCCCCCAATCTTCGCACCCTATCTTGTAATTCAATTCTACCCATGAAGTCAGACAGATAGGCCATTTGTATCCCAAGATGTAACCCACTGTTTTTCTTCCACTAGGAGCCCAAAATCTATCCACTCTTCAATTGAAGTCTGGTCTGCTGCCGAAGCCGACGCCGAGGCTGCGGATGCTGATGGATCCATAGGGAAGCGATCATGCAACTTTGCGGCATAGATATCCATGGCATTGATATCGGTTTGTCTCAAAGATTCTGCCTGCGTTACTTGAAGTTCCCATGTTTTAACACAAGCCGGCTCCACGTTGCCTGTTATGTCGGAGTAGTATTTGTCGGCTTGAGTGGACATGGAGCAACCGTCTAAATACTTGTGACACAGATTATCGGTCATTGCGAGCATTTTTCTGTGATTTGAATCTGTGGTATGATCATCCAATATTTCGGCACGATGAGGGATTGTTGCCGTTGATGCCATTGGCGACACGGCATTGAGAGCAGACCAATTAGACTCCAAAATTTGTCCAGCCACCACAGCAGTTCCGGGAATGAGGGTTGTCGCATAACGGAAAAAGCATTGATCCTTGTGAGCATGTACATGGAAGAGATCGATAGCACGTTCAATGGTTAGACCCTCCGGAAGCCGATTGCCGATGCGCTCAAGGAGATGAACAAAGTACTGACACACAATGTCGTAGATAAAGAGCAAGCCTTGGTCGGGGTCAATATTGAGAATTTTCAGGATCTGCAGGATACCAAAGTCGACATATTTTTGTTGTTCCCCCTTAAACATATCCACCAGCGCATTTGGGATGTAGCACCCGTGCCGGGCACAGACAATGGCAATTACTCCTGTAATATCGCACGCTTTCGATGACAATAAAGCATTCATAATAGCTCGAAATGTGTTGTCGCATGGTGCTTTCTGTTCTCAGGACCATATCAGTAAAATAAACTGAGTGAAAATGGAAACGGGACCGGCACCGGGACCAATAGATTTCGGCATCGGCACTACGATCACTCACTCACCGTATATCTTTGAATAGCTTTAGCCACCCAGTCAATATACTCCTGGTGGTTTGGCATTATTCCGCCGCCATCATATAGCCAGACATCATTGTTTGATTTCTGACGAAAATGTGTGGCTTTGAAATTGCCGTCGGCTACAACCTGTAGACGGAAAACAAACCTATTTGTATCGTCCTTCCAATTTGGCGGTAAATTGACTCCAGGTTGAGGACATGTTGGGCAAAAATTAGCAAGGGAACCGGCAGGTGGATTGCAAGGATCTTCGGTTTTATATCCATATCCTGCCCACTTAAGCTTCTTCATCCATCGCCACAAACGAGACATTCGACGGAATTCGTGGTACAAATTGACAACTTCGCTTTGTCCCAGTGGCAATGTCAGACGTCGCAGCAACTGATAAAATTGGTATGCCGACGCTTTCAATTCTAAGTTGCACAGTCGGAAGTAGTCGAGAACTTCACAGGTGAATAGAGTCCGGATCCGTGTAAAGCTGGCGGGAAGAAGACGGCAGGCTATGAGATCCAAGGGTACACTATCGGTGCCGTGGCAATTACAGGATACCATTGCCAAGTGATGGATGCCGTTTGTGTGTAGTATGCGAATATATGTATTATTCAACCCGTCTGTCTGTGGCCGATTCGGCCTACTAGTGTCAAACCCATTGGGTTCCCCTGATTCAGCCCCGGCAGCATTTGACCAGATATTGTGATCAATGGGGACAGCGAGGTTAGATTCCGGAGGTTCATCGGGAACATTAGGCTGTAAATAGTCCCCCAATCCCTCAACATCGGCTTCGGCGGCATCGGCACTGGCATCGTCTTCCCCATCGTAAAAACCATGTGTTTCCCCGTTCAATTGATTATCACGGACCATGTCTAGCCAATGAAAAAAATCGTCGTCAGAACCGGGAGCGTTTTCTGTGTCCCAGCCCTGTGTTTCCACGCCATTGCACGTAGTATCTGTTTCCGGATTAAATTGATATCCTGGTGCCGATGCCGAATATGCAAACCTTTCTTCCGTGGAAGCAGACTCTTTACCTTTTTGCCTTGCCAATGCAACCAATTCTTCCTGCTCTAAGGTATCCTGGCGACACTGAAGAGATTCTAGATGGTCCATTTGAAACCGGAGCCCAGGACATAAAGGATGTCCAGCGTGGTGCCGAATTAGGACGTAGCTTCCAACTTCCCACAAAGCCGCGCGCCGCCAATGGGTGTTTGACCAGCGCTCGATTCGGTGGAAAGGCGACTCCTGGTGTCCATGCCGCATGCAACGTCAACATTTGGCATGGCTCATGGAACAGTCAAGACATCGCCAGATAGCATGCCTCGATTCTGAACATGAAGAACATACTACTTCGTCTGCCGGCAATGTTTCCCTAGTTAAACTTGCTTGGAGGAGGTCTGTTACCCGGCCAACAAATTGTAGGACATAATCACGCTGCCGCTGTACGCCAAAACAGATAAAAAGACCGTCCTTTCCAAAAATCTGTTTCCACTGACCTTCGTTCTCCTTGGTGTGCCAGATGCAACACTTGGTTGAGTTTCGCCTTCATAATTAAAATCAAAGAACTCGTCCTCAGCAGTGGTGGTATCTGGTTCAACAGACGCATCTTCCAACGGCAATAATGGCACTACAGATATAACCGTTCGTTCCAATCCATCTTCGGTAGTAATCTTCACTCTCTTCCTTGTAACCACCTCGGCACTATCTGTATTGCCGCGGTTTCTTCTCTTAGGTTTCCCGACTTTGCCAACGATGGTAGCCATAGTGTAGTTTTGGTGCGGTAAAATAAAAAGGAGGGGATATGTTTATGATATAATGGGAAAGAAACGAGGAAAACATGAGGTTTAAACGAGGCTTATACATAAGCTGACATGTTCGACAATGAGGACACGACCCCTCCCTCTAGAAGTCTACTGCCATAATATCCTCCCATGGAATCAGCGGTGGATGCCTCAGAATCTCGCCCTCGGAAATTGCGTAAAGACTGCATGTATAGCGATGAAGAAATCGGGCAAATTATCCAATTCAAACATCGCTATACTCATGGGACAAAAAGTGAACGTCTATTGCTTTTGAAAACTGATATTCTGTCTGCGATGTTCAGCTATTGGGCGAGCATTGGAGAGCCGGTAGTCGATCTAGAAGAAAGCATTGCTCTTTCAAAGGTATGTCGGCATCCTTGGTGACACCCCAAATTATACTAACCATAAATGCCGTCAGGAGTTATCTGACTGGTGTGCCAATAACTGGCGCATGGTTAATCCTACAACACGCGAAGGGAATGTTCGCAGGGTTCGTAAGGCGGAAATTCTGTATAAACTGCATCGCGAGGAGGTGTTCAAAGAGATAGCAAACATGTTAATGGTGCCGGTGGCAACCACATCAACCCCGGGATGGTTTCAGGCGAGAACAGCTGCCATTAAAACAATTTACGACAAGGCAACGGATGAGGAGAAGCGTGCAATTCAAGTCGAAATGGAACGCGTCACGAAGGCTGGATACGATCCTGAGGTTCAGAAAAAGTAAGACATTGCATGCATCACACTGCCAGACCCGAATACTGATGGTGCCGAATTGAAGCCGGGCCGAACGCTTTGCCTTGAAACGCATAAATCAAGCAATGGACCAGCAGTATTGGGAAATGGGTATGATTTCAATTGTAATCATGGCTTATAATCGTCCCGATGGAACTTTGATGGTAGATTTGTACGTCGGCATTGCCGTTTCCGCTTCTATCGGGTTCGGCACCGGCACTGATTATGTGACATACCCAGGCATGAACGCATTGGGGAGCTTATGGAGATCCCCTGCTCTACTTTCGAGGAAACTTATAAACCTCTCGTTAAGCAGATCAAGGATACAACGAGACGTTATGTCCAGGCATTGCAGGCAAGGAAGAATAATGAATTCATGCCTTCTGCCGCGGATATGGGAGGCAAGGAGTTATCAGTAATATTAGACGTGTCGGATGTCGGCTTCCCTTTAATTCCTGATGCTTGGCATGAGAAGTGGAAAAAGTCCCATTGGGAAGTCTTCTTCCTTACATATATGACACAGCACTACAGTCAGTCCCCTTAATTTGTGTATGGTGCCGGCACTGACATCGCATGATAGAATTGGCAACGGAAGGTGCGGGGATACATTTGCCACATACTCAAATCGCAGCGGATCAGTCTACCTTCGTCGACAAGAAATATCTCATTCCAAGGTTTACGATACAACACCCACGAAATATTCATAAAGAAGATATCATTGCGTTTTTCGAACACTTGAAGAAATGCCAAAGGATGTATGGAGTAGAAGACACATTTCGCTTTCGTAATGTGGTCGTTAGGAAGCAGATTTGTCCTGCAAATTATCCCACCAGTGTCAAAGAGCGTCTGCGGGGACAGCAAGACTTTTCCATTGCCGCTGCCGAGCCCGGTGCCGTGACAAATAAAAAGAAAAGGAAGAAGATAGTCAAAGCGAAGAAGCCAACAAAGAAAAATTTACCTCCGGCTCCTGACGCGACTGTTATCACTGCGCAAAATCCCATTGAACAAGCATCACAAGTAATAGTGGATCAATGGGGCATTGTCACACTCCTCCAAAACGGACTGCCGATGCCGACGCCGATTAATGGGCCTGCCGATGGCCCGCCTCAGTACTCAATTCCAGTGGAAATATACAATCAATTTAGCATGACTACAACTGCAAATGACACAATTCCATCATCCAATGTAGTTTCCACTACTGACGAATCTATGATAGACCCCGCACTGCTTGCGGCATCACGACCAACGAGGCCGGTGCCGAGAGTTCGTCGCAGAGGTCATGAAAACATTGCGGATACACTTCCGACTCCAAGGCCGACGCCAACTCCCAGCCCACCCAATCTTGATCACATTAATTCCAGTGGTGTACGTCGCAGCCAGCGCACTAATGTTTTGATGCAGAATGCCGAAGCCGGGCCATCCAACTTGAACGTTACTCAGAAAGGCAAGGGGGGCAAGAAGAAATGATCGAATAAAAAAGGCTATTTACATGACAAGAGATATGTATACAGTACATGTAAATAGCCCAGAATGTCCATCAATATGCTACGTACAAACTTCCACATGTGCAATCTGCGCCATCCAAGATTTTAAGTCTTACGCTTCTTGGTGGTGCCGGTGCCGCCGTTGTCTTCATCAGCCTTTCGTTTTGAAGCGGAACCCTTCTTAGCTGCGGTTGATGCTTTTTGCGTCTGTGCTGCGGCAGTTCCACCTCCAGAAGGCTTCGGTGACGGGGTTCTAGGAGATCGCCTTGGGGGAACGGGTACAGCAAGTGTTTCATCTTGTCCCGTCGACGGTGCCGCCGACCCAGACCTATCGCTCAGTACCGCAGGGGACCTTGACCTAGAACGACCACGTTGGGGGGGCAAGGTCAGTAGTCTGGAAGATGTCGGAAGGGTATCGCCAGGAAGTTCAGGCCTCAGGAGTTGACTAGTCGTGTCGTCCAAAGAATCGGCTTCGGGATCGGCAGCAACCGGCGTGGCAGCATTTGTTGTTTGAATCGCATCGACATCCATGGCATTGTCCGTAGCAGGAGGGGGCAGAGAAGGACCACCTGCCAACAACTTTCCTGCTCCTTCCTCTTCGCCAATGATGGTGTTCTGCACCGTCGAGTTGGTGGAGGCAGAGGTCTGAGGGGGTGCCGGAGCCGAAGAAGAAATGGTGTCCGATGTTTCTGTTGCCAGCACGGAGGATCCTGGTGAATGGGACGTCCCTGTGACCAAAAGTGTGGTGGAATATGTTGCCGCCTCTTGAGAAGTTTGCGGTGTTGGCGGCGTCAATTCAACGGATGGTGTTTCGACATCGTCTTCGATTGGTGCCGGTGCCGGGGCAGTGGCCTTCTCAAAAAGTGGCCCAGGGGCAGGTGGAGGGGCCATCATGGAAGGTGGAGATGGTTCCACAGGATTGGCGGGAGTCCTCTCGACAACATGGGGTGGCAGAACAATAGCCAGTTGATTCCCATCTACCGTTGGAACACTTGGTGGAGTTTCAGTCGGTCCGAGACTTGCATCGTTCGCTGCGGATACCTCCAGTGTAGCTTCAATGGGAGCGGTGGGGACAATGACATTGTCCTTGCGCCCATCTTCTCGAACGGTCTCCGTTCCACCAATGTCACGGGGAAGACCACTGGGACCAGCAACAGGTGGCCGAGTCGAATCCATGCCGGTGCCGGTGCCCATGCCAGCTCGCCAGTGTTCTTCCACCTCCACTTCGTTTTCCACTGGGCCGAGCGAAAGAAAATCTTGGATTTGACCAACAGCTTCCTTGATCACGGATTGTTCATCGAGCAAATCCTTGGCATCCACCAGTACCTGCCGGAAAATCGTGTACGTGTCCTTCATCAGCCTGCCCATGTAGTCCATACTTTGCCCCAATCTCTCGACCCGATCTTCGACAGCGGTGACACGCACATCAAGTGGTGTACCTGGTTTGCGAGTTCGTGCCACCGGCTCCTTATGGACATGGGGCAGTACATCGTCCAGGGTATCCATCCGCTCATCAATGTATGCTAACTTCTTCGCCAATGTTTCAGAGGGATAGGCATCGGCAGCGGCTTCGATCATGTCTTCGTCCTTTTCTTCCTCGATGGAGGCAAAGGTACGCCGTTCACTTGAAGACTCACCCGGGTCTGTAATAAAGATATTATGAAAAGGTCAATCGTCATAGGAGAATATGCTTACCCTTCATGCGGCTTTTCCCCTTCTCTTGGGCCGTGAACCTTGGTGGTGACTCTCCACGGTCAGGTAATCCTGGCTCTCCCACTTCCTCCGATGTTTCTAAACGTTGGTACTCTTCACGCAGCATACGTGCAGCCTGCGATGGTAGGGCGGTACGATTGGTCTTCCTCGACGATTCTTGAGCTGGTGCCGGTGCCGTTGCCGTTCGTGAGACGTCCGCCTTTGTAACCTTTGCCGCCCTTTGAATGAGAACGACAGGGCGCATTTTGGTGGTATGGGTCGTTCCCGGGCGTCTTACCTTCACGGTGACTTCTTCTCCCGTCTTTTTTCGCTTGGGCGGAGGTCCCGAAGTTGTCGACTCGTCTTCACTGTCCTCTGACTCTGGATCTGAAGGTACAAGAGCAGGGGTCTTGGGGCCCTTGCGAGTTCTAGGTGCTGCGCCTTTTACTTTCGACGCGGGGGGGATATTGCCAGAAGAAGCGGTTGGAACCTCAACTGTTGCCGTGGCGGGGACGTTGCCGGAATGCTCTGAATATTGACACTTGACCCTCCTCTTCGAGCAAAGGTAACAAGCGCCCCTTTGCTTTTTGGTGCCTTGGGGATAGCACGTCTCCTGTGCCGCCTTACATTGTCCGCACGGTACTTCGTAAGGTACCTCACCCTTCGTAAACACGCGGGCGGGCTTTTTGTCGTTTGCCGAGGATGGTGCCGGGGATGGTGCCGTGACTGCTGGGGCCGAACGATGAGGTGGGGCGGGGGGTTTTGACGCTGCTGCTCTACCCGCCTTTTTCTTTCGAGCCTTGTAGGCCTCTTCGTCTTCTTCTTTCTCCTCCTCCTCCCCGATTTCGGGCTCTGGTGGTGGGGCCTTCACGACACGCGGATGTTTTGGACGGCCGGCCGTGACTATGGATTCGGAGCTCTGCCGTGTACCTTGACCTGAAGGGGAAATAAATGCGGGTGAGCTACGACCAGGCCCAGCACTTTTCCCAGTGGTCGCAGTCGGGACCTCCAGCAATTCCTTTTGAAGGGGCGGCCTCGATTTTGGGTGGGTAGATATGGGGCGCGGTTTGGGGGGCTGATGCGGTTGAACTTTAGGGTCGGGGGTGCTCTTTTTCCTTGGTTCTGCCGGTGCCGCGGTGCCGTCGGTGAGAGTGGGCGTCGAAGCTGGCGATCTTTTTGCCTCACCAGAATGCATCCGAGGAACATACGGATTTTCTGGTGGACCTAAATCCCCAAACATACCTCCCGGATCGAGTTGGGACACTGGGCTGGAGGAGACCACGATGGGGCGAATATCGGTGCCGCGAATGCACCGGGGAGGGGCAATGTCCTGGTCAAATTTTTTCCGCGCCAGACGTAGTTGCTCTATCAAAGCATGCTCTTCTGTGGAATTGGTGGGAGGGGGTTTACAGGCGAGGTGGACCTCGAATGCGAAGGCCGGGCGGTTCAAAATCTCCAGGACTGCATCCATCTCGGGACCAGTTTCGCCGGCTTTTTTGCGTTGAGCATATTTCTTTTTGACCTCTGTAGCTTTGAACTGAAGGAAGGAGGGATAAAGTCAATATTTGTAGGGGCAGATAGTGTTTAAACTCACCGCTGCAGCATGTAACGAGGGCAGGTGCTTAATGATTGCGCCGTCCTCCAGGGCAAAACGAGCGAGGCTGTCCCATGCATTGAGAGCGTTGAGGAGACTGGCGGCAGAGAACGCGGACATATTGAGACAAGATTGATGTACAGGTATTGAGATTAGTTTGGGCAAGTGTCGGGTTCGGCGATGAACTTAGAAGATGAGAGACGAAAGATTGCAATCGCAAAAAAATTGAACATTCACGTGACCGTGACAATCATGTGCACACATCTGATCAAAGTCCATCTTTCATCCCGGCTTCCTTACCCTCTTGCATCCGACACATTCATCCGCAAGTTAGAGCCGGAAATGACGCCCTACAAAACGATGACTGCACCCACTGATCTGCCCGATGTAATGGTCTCGGTTCAATCGCCTAGCGGCGAAACATTCTTGATGCCCGAGATGCTGATTCCGGCAACGCACCTCGGCTATGAAAAATACTTCAAACGGCAGACGAAGGGTATTGAGTGGGAAGATGAGGGGGTACGTTATAAAATTTCAAATCGGAAGGTCACCAGCTTGAATGTTTTTAGGGAGAAAATGTTCCAACTGAAGTCCCGATAGTATTTGTCGGTCCCGAGAAGGTAGATTTACCTGCCGATCCCGTGCGTGCCGTTCTCAGGTTCATATTATCCGTGTTGATTCTAATAGCAGCATATGACGGAACGTGAACTCTTGGGTCTCCATTCCGATATTCAGGTCCTTATGGAGAAGTTGGGGATTTCCTATAAGGATGCCAGTCATCGTTTGTATCTTGCCGAAGCCGAGAAACTTGGTGCCGACAACCGGGCACGCAAAGCTTTTACCCACCTTTCAACCCGCACGGCCGATACAATTACAAGACTTCAAACCCGGTTTGATCAACATTATCAACAGTTATCTACCCGTTCTACCATGAGTTCCAACCTGGAGTCCGAGGATGATGCCGTTGCCATTGCCGCCAGGCCCAGAGCAACCTAAATTTGTACCTCACTAGTTGTATTTCTTATCTACATTCTTCCAATAAATGTCCATCATTTGACTTGAAATCGGCATGGAGGACAGGAAGAGAAAGTACGAATAGATGAGCAGCATGTGTATGGCCGGATGTTGAGCCTGGCAGCACCGGTGCCGACGATGCCAGGTTGACCCAACTTAAACCGAGACAGGGCCCGATTTGTATTGCGAAGCGGGTGATCATAAATTTGAGTGTAATGAGGGGTCGAAAACAGGGGAGAGAAAGTACGGATAGACGAGGAGCTGGAGTATAGAGGAATATAAGCCCGGCAGTAGTGGTGCCGACGATACCTGGTGAGTCCAAATTAAGGCAAAACAGAATAAGATTTCAATTGGCAATAGGGTAGTCCTGAATTTGAGTTGGACGAGGGATCGAGAAAAGGGAAGAGAAAGTACGGATAAATGAGGAGCTGGTGTTTGGCAGGAGGCGGCAGTAGCGGTGCCGACGATGCCAGGTGAGTCCAGATCAAAGCAAGAAAGGACAAGATTTCAATTGGCAATAGGGTAGTCAAGAATTTGAGTTGGAAGAGGGATCGAGAAGAGGGAAGAGAAAGTACGGATAGATGAGGAGCTGGTGTTTGGCAGGAGGCGGCAGTAGCGGTGCCGACGATACCAGGTGAGTCCAGATCAAAGCAAGAAAGGACAAGATTTCAATTGGCAATAGGGTAGTCATGAATTTGAGTTGGAAGAGGGATCGAGAAGAGGGAAGAGAAAGTACGGATAGATGAGGAGCTGATGTTTGGCAGGAGGCGGCAGTAGCGGTGCCGACGATACCAGGTGAGTCCAGATCAAAGCAAGAAAGGACAAGATTTCAATTGGCAATAGGGTAGTCATGAATTTGAGTTGGAAGAAGGATCGAGAACACGGGAGAGAAGGTACGGATAGATGAGGAGCTGGAGTATGGCAGGTGCGGCAGTAGCGGTGCCGACGGTACGGGTGAGTCCTGATCACAGCGAAATAGGACAATATTGCAATTGGCAATAAGGTAGTCATGAATTTGAATTGGAAGAGGGATCGAGGACAGGGGAGAGACAGTACGGATAGATAAGGAGCTAGTGTATGGCAGGCGCAGCAGTAGCGGTGCCGACGATATCATTCATGCACGCTAAATATATTATTTGGTCCCTATCTTACGTGAAATCCCTACTAAATGCTAATTACATGTAGTAGTACAACTGCCGAGGTATCTAGGTGCCTAGTGAACAATCCAGGTCTGGTGCCCGGGAGCGAGATGTTGCCGCCCGGCGCTGCTCCAACTGCCAGGCGGTGCCGCCATGGGCTGCCGAAGCCATTTGCCCTATAGGGGACGTTCCATTGAATTCAATGGCCCGACTACACTCGATACAATGTAATCGTTCAATGAACCGACTGATTCGGTACTATGTAGCTTACCTATGTGCTCGAAGATCTTAGTAACAACTCCTCGTCCTTCGATCCTAAAGTTCGAGCTTTGGTTTGCACCCTGTCCTTCAAACGGTTCAGCGAACGATTGATATTCAGTGAAGTCGCATCTGTCCGTGAAGCACGTATCGCTGGCACCTGAATCTGCGAACGTAGGCTTAGGCTTCGCTAGTTCCATTTCTCGTTGGTGAGCTGTCAACGCCAATATATTGTCTCCGTCGTCAGGCTGGGCGCTTATTTCCTCGACAGTAATTGCATCATCGCATTGCTTCGGCCAATTTGTATCGGGTTGAATAACAGCCATCAGTGCGTATGCATGATCAACTGTCGCAATATTCGCGCTAACGTTAGCGACACTCGCAGTAGATATTCCAGATGCATCCGATGAAGATCCTGAAGCTCCACCTCGCTTGCCGAAACCTGGCGGAAATTGTCCTTCCTTTCCACCACCTGGCCAATAACAGTCATCGATAATATGGCCACGGCGACCGCAATTTTTATTGGCACAAATAAGCGGACTGCGGGGTTTCTGGTTTCGGCGGGTATTGGCTTGCAGTGCTACAGTTGTAGTGGCTGGGTTCGTGACGGTACCATTTCGGGTGAGTCTAGACCAATGCATAGTAAGGCGTGTTATAATGTCTGCTGATGATTTGGCATCGTATAGGGTAGCCACTAGACTGTCCCAGGAGGTCGGGAGTGACGACAATAGTATCATTCGGAAATCTGCGTCTGCAATTCCAGCTCCAGCCGCATTCGCCTTGGTCCACTTCATGCGAAGGTCCGAAATATGTACCAGGAGATCAGCTCCTTCGGAGAGTAGGGTGGTTCTGAGCTCACGCTGAGCATTAACGAGGGCGAGTTCGGATGTGACTTGGTATTGATCGGTAAGTGATTTCCAAGCTTCTGCGGCCGTCCCATCGAGCTTGACACCCATTCCGACAGGGTTTTTGATATTGTAGACGATTAATCCCATCGTCCAAGCGTCGCGGATCTCCCACTCATCGTCGGATGGTGTCTTAGACATCCAGGCAGTTGGTTCAGGGGGCAGTGGAACTGCTAGAGCATCGTTTGTCGGTAAAGTAGTTGTAGACGTAGGTGGTTTCTTAATTGTCCCATCCAGATATCCGCGAGCACCGCGGAGACGAGCGGCGATGGTAATGGCATTATTCCATCCGATCCAGTTCGTGCCGTCGAACTTGTTCTCGTCCGTAAAAACAGGTGGGTTGTTAGATGTAACTGTAGCCATGGCCAAAGTATGGCGTGTAATGTGATGTATGTGGAATGTGAATGTATTGAGCCATCGAGCTCGGTGACTGGTTCTTTCTATGAGTTACAGCCCGGGGCCCATAACCTGAAAAGATAAAGTAAACTCAGTGTCAGTCACGGAGGGCGTGAATGACGGCTTATATATTTAGCTACCTGAAAAGATAAAGTAAACTAAGTACAGGTAGTTAGTATAGAATATACGTAGGGTAGATATAAAGGTGCTCACCTCAGTGTCAGTCACGGAGGGCGTGAATGACGGCTGAGGTGGCAAGTGAAAATAGTCCGTGTATAAGTGACCAAGAAAATGGGAGCTACGGCCGACGAGCCGTAGCTATGGAAGTCAGGTGAATAAAGTATCGTATGGTATAGAGCCGAACGACGGTGAGGCGTACGCTATAATAGGAAGGAAATAACAAATACGGGTGTAGATAAGAAGGTAAAAATAGAAACGTATCTGAGAACGGGAGCCTCTCTCAACAACTTCGTCTCGTTTTCTGTTGCCTTCAAGTTCGTCGTCGCAACACGTCGTCCTCGTCTTCACACTTCGTCTCCAGCCGTCTTCGTCGTCGAGGCTGCGCGTTTTGTCATCGCTCTCGTCCTCGTTTTCGTCACTCGACCCTCGTACCTCGATCAGTTCCGTTGTCGGATCCTAGAACCCCGAATCGCACCTCAGAGCCACTCGTAGCGATCGCGTTCGTGTTGTGTGTTTGTGCACGGCATTAGCGTATCGTTAGGCATATCACCACCCACGCACCTGTCTAACCCGTGACAATCCCTAGGCCTTCCAGGTGCTGTGTGTCTGAAGCCTGTTATTCCTGTTTGTGATGTTTCAGAAAGGATCACAGCTGAAGGGATGCAGTGGTGTACGCCCCTAGACTACTGCACAACGGTATCAAAAGAGCATTTTTTCGCATCCATAGCAAGTTTGATGCCAGTGAAAGAGCTGGAATCCTGGCCCAAGTGTCTGCCTGAGACCCAAACCCGTAAAACCGAGTTCCAGAGGCCAGTCATCGTATTTCTTAGGCAATAGAGGTCAGGCAATGCTAGAAGAGCTCCTCTGTTAGTGGAATTTTCCAGAAATCCCGTGATGGTGGCCAGAGAACCGTCAAGAAATTTAGAGCAGGGAGACTATGCTGACAGATAGAGACCTAGTGAACACCGTGTAGCAGATAATTGAAAGGATTACCACCTAGGATGAATTTTGGAATATCCTCAAGATGACGTGTTGGATTCAGATGTTTCGTTGGATGAGGCAGCGCCTTTAATATTCTGCCCGTGGAACTTTCCAGAACATCTAGACCTTGATGGTTCAATGGCAGCAGAACTTTCGAGAACGTTAGCAACTTGCTCATGCGACAGGAAAGGAACTTGGTGTTAAAGACAAACAGCCAATCAGAATGTCTCTTTGTCCCCCGTGAGAAACACCGATTCCAATTGTAATATAGGATTATGACTCACACTCGCGAACTCGAATGTTCATTGCGCACTCTAGTGGCGGGAAATGAGCTACTTGATGACTTATCTATTTAGGCAGCCCCTTCGTCTTCCAAGATTATTCAAAATCGACTCAACTGAACGTGCCTCAAATTTTTCATATCTATCTGTGCCTATTCGGATTATACGGTCGTGTTCGGAAATGCGAAAAACCGCCGTACCGATGAAATTTAACCATTCCGACCTGCCTCAGCTCAAGCAGTGTTCTAGAACCGCACAGAAACTGCTTCAACTCTGTGGAAGTACGTGGGAAAAATCGGAAGGACCTACACTTTCCATATTTGTACTTCTCCACATTCTGGAAGATTCCACACGGCGCGAGTTCGTTCCCCACAACTCCAGAGGAGCGTCGACGTTGACGGGTACGCAAGCGTTTGGAAAGGTATAAATACGAGTTCGAAGACGCCTTGTCCCCCAACAACTTTTTCGAAACACCATTCAGCTCTAACACCACAACTTCCTACTACCAACTCAACTCGAATTATCATGTCTGTCTTCTTCTACGAGCCCCACTACGACTTCGACCGTTTCTTCGAGGAAGCCTTTTTCCCTCGTCACATTGCCAGGAATGGTACTCAAGTTCAGAGACCAAACGCCAACGGCAACGTCGACACCGCCGTGAGGCCCTTCAAACCAAGGTACGTCGCAAACTAACTTCTTCGCCCGTCATTCAAAAAGCTGACTATCAACAAAACGCTCAGAATGGACCTCCATGAAGATACAGAGAAGAACATCGTAACCGCATCCTTCGAATTCCCCGGCGCACAGAAAGAAGACATCCAAATAGACGTGCACAACGGCAAGCTCACCGTCTCTGCAGAGACGAAGCAGACCACGGAGCAGAGCGAAGATGGGTACGCGGTGAAGGAGAGGCGGTATGGGAAGTATTCGAGGACTTTGCAGCTCCCGCTTGGTGTGAAGGTGTGTACTTCCTTTGCTTCTACGGGCGTAAAACGAGGACTAACGTTTTGTGCAGGACGAAGAGATCAAAGCGTCGATGGAGCACGGTGTATTGACCATCACCTTCCCGAAGTCGACTCCTGAACTCGCGCCTAAGAAGATCACGATTGCATAATTTGGCTTTGTCCGACTACCTCGAATTATTTGAACGCTTCCTCGTATTTTCCATTCACCTTTCGGCACAGTTTTGTGCATCCTCATACATGACCCACACATTGCATATGTACAGTAGTGAAAACTTAACGTTTAGCAGATGAATAAATTTGTATGAATTTGGACATAAATTCTTTCAACCGAACTTACTTGATGCTTGTGTCGAAGGCGTACATTCCGATTCGCTTATCGAACTCCTTCAATCCACCTGCCCTCCTCTACTGGCAACCGGTATTTCCAACGATTCCTGTGATGGCCGATATCTGCATCCCACAAAACAATCTGAATTGGCATACTTGTAAGCCAGATTCTATCCGCCGGGCTGTTCAGAGAGCAACACCCCTGTGCTGCGGCCCTGCCTAGAAATATGAGTGCCTGGAATGCATTGGCACTTGAGCATTCGTGATTGTCTGATTCAAATCTTGACTGCAGAAAACAAGCAAGATGTTTGTTGTCAATCTCTTCAGAGGGAACGTCAACGAAGTCAAGGGAGAGTAAGCGAAGGCGAGGAAGAAAACAGATCAATGAATTTTCCTGAGTACTATTGACTTCGCTGAAAAATTTTTCAACGTCATCGCAGTCCTGTATGTCGAGTTCCTCAAGGTTGGAAAGTTGCAAGAGGAGATCTACAAGTCCAGACTCAGTCAAAATACCGAAAAAAACGGAGAGCCGACGGAGATGCCGCATTCCTCTGTGGACGCGGCTCAGATCTTCTGAAGATTCGCAATCGAAGCCAAAATCCGCTTGGAGGAAGGAACCCAGACGGAAGGTGGTTAATACCGGCATATCAAGTTCGAGAAAAAAAGCGGAATCAAATGGGCGTCCATGGTAGCAAACCACGATGGTGAGAGTTGTCAGATAGGAAAGGATAATGGGAGATCCAGAGGAGTCGCTTCGTATGAAAGGAGCCAAAAATCCGTTGGAGAGCCAGGGATCGTTATCACAGTAGAAGACCGCGCCTTGGAGTCTCGGGCAAGCTGTCAGGATGTCTAAAAGCGTTTTGTAGTCAAACGTGCGGATGGAGAGATGTGTGATATGCTTCCAGACCCCACTGGAGGCTTGGAAAGCGATGCAGGCAAGTGTGTGGCTTGAGATGTTTTCTGGCGCAATACGCCGGAGGTTCGGAGCGAACCCCGCGATGGCTGCTAAAAAATTGTGTAGGGTGTAGTACTTGGAAAGGTCGCAGAAAAGAGAATGAAGAGTGGTAAAAGAGTGGTAAGAAAGGCTAGTGACCAAATGCGGAGTAAGCCCTTCTAGACGTTCCACCCTTATTGAGTACTTCTCCATTACGTTTGTGCAGAGCTGACCACACGCAGGGCAGGGTGCGGTTCTGTTGCAGTGTATGGACTCGATGATGGCGAGGGAGAGGGATAAACCGCGAGCGCGTTCGATCCATTCTTTCACCATCTCCCAAAACATCTTGTTTTCTTTGCCACGTTTCGATTGCCGAACTTGAGGGAGCCGAATTTCCAGCAACGTCCAAATCAACGGCATCGCTATTGCCGTGCGCCGCCACAGCGAGGAGACGGCGCACAAACGCAGGACAGCTGCGTTTCGCATGTGTGAAGGGTCGGTGGGAATGGCGAGGATGAAGATTTCTCCTAGAATTTCAACTGGGCAACTTGGGCGATGTATAGACCATTGAGTCCTCTCTTCTTTATCATCGCGGAAATTTTTTGAAATTTCCTTAATACCAGAGAGGACAAACCTTGAGTGCTCTGTTTAGAGGGCCGAAATGCCAGTGTGCTGTTACAACTGGCGGAACAGATTAACGGAGCGCTTACCATCTTGAGGTGGTTAGATCACAGATTGCTGCGGAACTTCTGGGTGCTGTAGATAACGGGATGCGAAGGAGAGCTGGGGAAGGTATTGGCCCAGTACAACGTGTTGTACAGGTCAAGGAGATGGAAGACCTGCGTCATCAAACGAATCTCGTATCATAAATGGAAAGGTTTGGAAACCTTTCCACGGTCATTCCGACTCATAGGCATATTAATCGATGATATTGATCTGTTGGGCAGGATAAAAGCTCGGTGGAGAACGGTCATTTCACCGTCATATTTTTGAAATCAGCCACTGAAATCACCCAAATATGGCGCCTAATGTTGATGGGTCTTTATCGATTTATCACCAGTTAGACGCTTTTTAGCCTTTCATTTCTCAGTCATCTTCTTCCGTATCTTTAGTGCCGTGATACATATCTTTTTCTGGAATCCATTGAAATTTTTGAAGTACAAAAACTTATACCTACTTGATAATTACATCCATGAAATCCTTTCAACCGAACTAAGCTTAGTGCCTGTCTTGCAGTGAAGTATAATTACATACCAATACACTTATTGAACTCCTTCGTTCCACCCGCCTTCCTCTGCTGGCAACCGGTATTTCCAGCGACTTCCGCGATGACCGATATCTGCATCCCAAAAAAGGATCCGAATCGGAAGGCCCCCAAGCCAGATTCTTTTCACCGGGCTGTCCAGTGAGCGATACAACCGCGCAGCAGCCCCACCCAAAAATATGAGTGCTTGAAATGCATTGGGACTTGAGCATTCGGGATCATCCAATAAATCGTGACTGCAAAAAGGAAGCAAGGTATTTGTTGCCAACCTGAAAACAGCAAATGTCAAAGAAGTCGAGGGAGAGTGAACGAAGTCGAGGAAGAAGAGGGTTTAAAGAATTTTCCTGAGTACCGATGAGTTCGGTGAAAAAACTGTCGACGTCATTACAGTCCTGTATATCGAGTTCCTCAAGATTAGAAAGTTGAAAGAGAAGTTCTACAAGGCCTCGCCCAGTGAGGACACCAAAAAAAACGGAGAGGCGACTGAGATGATGCATTTCCCGGTGTACATGGCTCAGATCCTCTGGAGAATGGCAACTGAAGCCAAAGTCCCCTCGATTGAAGGATCCCAGGCGGAAGGTCTTCAATGCCGGCACGTGTACGTCAAGAAACAAATCTGGATTAATCGTACGTCCACGATAGCAAACCACGAGAGTGAGGGTTGTCAAATACGGAATGATTATGGAAGAGGAAGTGTTCCGTATGCGAGGAGTTGAAGGGTCGAACGAAAGCCAGGGTTCGTAAGTATCGCAGTAGAATACTGCACCTTGAAGTCTGGGGCAAGCTTTCAGAAGTTCTAAAAGCGTCGTGTATCCAAAGATGCGGATGGAAAGATGTGTTATGGGTGTCCAGACCTGAGTAGAGGCTTGAATTATGCGAATGGAAAGGGTAGGCATTGCCGAGTTATCTAGAGCGATACACCGGAGGTTAGGGGAGAAACTTGAGATGCCCAACAAAAATTCTTCTCTGTCAAAATACCTAGATAGTTTGCACCTAAGGGAATGAAGGCCTTTGAACGTGTTGCAAGATAGGCTTTCAAACAAGTGCGGAGTGAGCCCATCCAAATATTCCACTGCATTCGAGTACTTCTCCATGACTTTCGTGCGGAGCTGATCGCATACTGGACAGGGACCAAATGTGCTGCAGTCCGGGGACTCGACAAGAGCAAGGGAGAGGGGAAAACCACGAGCGCGTTTGACCCATTCTTTAACTACCTTCCAGAACACCTTATTTTCCCTGCTAGTCTTCGTTGGTTTGACTCGACGAAGTTGAATTGTCAGCAACCTCCAAATCGACGACATCGCCATTGCAGTGCGCCGCCACAGTGAAGATACTGCGCACAAACGCAGAATAATTGCGTTTCGGGTTTGTGAAAGATCGATAGGTATGACGAGTAGGAAGATTTCTTCCAGAATTTCAACTGGGAGCTGGCTGATGGGGGGTTGTGCGTTGTCTACGGCACCATTGAGTCCACTCTTCTTTATCCACGGGGAAATTTTTTGAGCTTTCTTCAATACCGAAGAGGATAAACCGAGAGCATTCTGTTTGGAGAGCCAAAATGTCCTGTTACACCTTGCGGAACGCAATGATGAAGGTTGCGATTGCACTTACCATGTTGACCGAGGATTAAGTTCTGGGATGGTTAGATCGTCGCTAAACCTCCCGCTACTACTGTAGGAACTATGATAAAGACAGCTGGGTAAGATGTTGGGTAGCAAAACGTGTTGTACATGTCAGGGAGGTTGGAAGACATTGACAAGGAAAGAGCAGTCGCAATGCAGGAGCCACTCACGTGCCAAACTGAGAACGTTTGGACTCCGTTCGGAACTCCGTCAGCTCTGCAACGCTTTCTCTGATCTTCAGTCCTTGGGATCTCAGAGAGAAAAATGGAGCAATACCCGAGTGGCTCGCATGCATGCTACATCTGAATCCATGGCATGTTTGACACGGTGGTGCGACCAGCTTCATATTCCTGACAGTTTTTGAATAATTCTGAAATTTCCGCTGGCAAAGAAGGTTCACTGAATTGCATAGGGACTTATCCCTAAGTCACTAATACAAACTAAAATATACGCGAGCTTCTAAGCTTTCAGGTAAATAGCCCATATGAACCACTCAACTCCAACCGTCCTCCCCCCTCCTAATGGTCAGTACCTCCACAGGCACCCCCAGTTCACTCCTCAACGCCGAACTAGGAGTCAACGCAAGAAAAGCCCGAGTATCCTCCATCTCCCTCTCTGCCCGCGCATCCACCCTGATCTCCCGCAGAAAAGGGAACACACCCCTCCCCACCCCCTCCGGAAGACCGTGGAGAAACTCCAGCGTCGAAGGGGTGGTATCGAGGATATCGAGCGCGGGGAAGGAGGTGAGGAAGGCGACGAGCCGTGGGTCTGCTTCTGATTCAGAGATACCACTTCCGACGTGGATGTGCAATTCGAGTGTCATTGTGTGGACGTGCTGAAATTTGTGGAAGAGCGTGGGGCCCGGGGGGTGCGAGTGGAGAGCGGAGAGGATCCGGCTGAGGGTGTTGTCTGTGGGTAAGTGGGACGGGACTTCTTGGGAGAAGCGGAAGATCCTTCCAGCAGGGAGGAGAGCGCTGAAGGAGAATAAATAACTGTGTAACTTCAATACCACTTTCGTGGAATCACCTAAACCCGCTTGCGCTGAATACATGGATAGGACGTCCGATGCAGTTAAGCTGGCTTGTTGGTCGGGAACGTACCGGACATTACACGGATCGCCGTCGAACATCAGCACACGGCCCTGCACGGGTAAGAGATGAGCGAGGAAGAGCATGTACGGCGTGGTATCCATCGTAATGGAGAGGTATATATTTTTCAGGCGTGGCACCGCGATTTTGGGCAACCTTTGAGATTTCTCTGTGTTTCCATGAGTTATAGTTATAGCCTGCACAAGGCGATCCTCCAGCGTCTCAAGAAGCGGGAGGTGAACAAGCGCATTGAGCAGCTCGGCGACGAGGATGGGCGTGCTCAGCGCGAGATGGCGCAGCTGAGCCGCCCACGGCGCACATCGGATGTTCGCATGGATGCTAGAAGCGGAGAAAAGAGTCAACAGCGGAGCGCGGTCGTCGAAAATGGTGAATCCGGGCGGGGATATGGGTGCTGGGGCTTCCAGTACTCGAGCTCGAGACTTTGGAGGGACATGTGGAACGACTCGAGGTTGTCCGCGGGCCGGGATAGAATGCTCCATAGCTCCGTGCCTGCTCGAACAGTTGTGTTGTCGACCTGACAAAAGTGAGGCTCAAGCAACGTATCCTGGACTAGTTCTCCGCCAAAAAAGGAAGGATAACAGCCTGCTCGTTGCTTCCCCCGCGCACGGAGAGCGGAGAGCGCCCAGTCCGTTTGATGACCTCGTCTCGCCACCTTTTGCGGTGGAGGACGTCGAAGTTGATGACGCGACCCCAGAGGAAGGACGAGGCGAGGATGAGGGCCCGCCAGGATGAGCAAACTTGCGAGGTGTGGCGGAGGGTGTGGACGGCGGGGAACTGGGTTTCTGACTCGCTTTCCATGTCAGCGTTGATGGAGAAGATGTTGAGTGCTAGGTCTCTGTCCAGTTTGAATGTCGGATTTTCCATCGCAGCACGCAGGTCGCCTTCTTGATGATTGATAAGTGGTTCGGTGGATTGACGAATGACTAGCAATGACAATACCCGATGCCTGATTGGTCGTCGAACCTGTAGAACCTAGAGTAAGGGCATGGGAAATAGGAATCCCTCTCCAGTATCAGTAGGAGTCCGACTGTCGGTTTATCCAACAAAAACTTGAAAGTCTGGGTAGAGAGCGATCCTTAGCACCGGTGTGATCAGTAGTGAGCCACGCTTGCACAACTTCATTTTCCCATGCTTGTAGGAAGCATGCTAATTTCAGCCAACAATATTTTGAGTGTCAAGAATCTGGAGCTGGAATCTTTGATTGAGTCAAGTTCAGTCATTAAACATTTAAAATTCCAAAGACAAAAAACTCGGTGCAAAAATACCTACATGATCACACTGTCTCATCAACAATCCAATCCGCAATGAACTTGTACCGGAGTTTCTCCTCCTCAATGCGAGCGAGCCTGCACAGCTTGGCCCCGGTTCAAAGCTGCTGAACATAAGCGCCAGTCTGCCTGCCTCAGGCTCGCTGTCGATACCGGTACCCTCATCATCATCAGACTCCCTACTCCCCTTTCATCTCATGCGGATCGGCAACTCCGGAAACTCGATATTCAGGAGCGTCCTATACTCCTTATGCGCAAATTTCTTAAGCACACATTGGAGGTAGTGCCAACGTAAGAGGCCAGGCGGGGGGAACTTCAAGTTGGCAGTGGCGAGCTGAGCCTGAGCCTGAGCCTGAGGGGGAGGAGGACCGGCAAGGTGTCCATGCAGAGCAGTATACCCTGACACGGGTCCAGTTTCGAATTCACCGGGCGATTCTGTTGGACACGGGGGTCCAGGTATGTCAACTGAACCAACCACCGTTTGCATTTCACCTGGAACGTCGGGTCTAAAGACGTGACACTCGTACTGGTTCTAAATTTTCGTTGAAACCCGATTTACTTAGAAGTTAGAAGATGAGAAAAGAAAAGAAAAGACGGAATCCGTCCAGACTCACCTCATCCACAACCCGCAGCCCGAGCTCGTACACAGCAAAGTACGCATCCATTGACGCCGTGAGTGTGATGCCGAACCTTTTGTCATAGATAGACAAATCATGAATGGGAGTCGTTGATGCGAAATCGCGATACACAACACGCGCAAGGTAGTCCCCCATGCGCTTGGGGCATATACGGCTGTTCACAAGGGGATGGTTGAACTTCGTCACCCAGCACTTCTTTCGATCGCGGTGCTTGACGCGATCGCCCATGGTCCTACTACCCGCGTTTCCCGTTCCCGTTCCCGTCCCCGTCCCCGTCGAGGTGGAGGTGGAGGTAGTGGCAGATTTCCCAACACGAGCGCTTATCTTCTCGACAGGCCCACAATGACACCATCTGGGACGCTGTAGAGATAGATTGACGCGGTGAGCGGATCCGTATGCGCGACGGGGAGCCATCGCTCCGGATCCGGCGCGGTGCCGTTGCCGGTCCAAACGAGTCGGGGCAATGAGCCACGCCGACGAGCAGGATCACAGATGTCATGGGCGATGTCGATCAGCCACTTGGAGTGCTCTTGACGGGCGTACTTGCTGAATTCTTCGAGGGGCCCGCTGAGGAGGCGGATGACATTGGCGTTGGTGGTGTGTGGATTTTGAGTGAGGGGAGGCCGAGGCAGCATCGCTTGAGCGGCGAGAACGTCGCTGTCGATGATAGTCGGTGGGATGGGGTATAAACCGACTGAGTTGGCAGGGATGCGTAGCTCTAGATACTCTACAGGGTGTTGAAGAGCCGGATTACTGTCCATCTCGATCTCGGGGAAGCTGGACGACGCAGATGACAAGGCGGTTTGATTGCTTGGTCCGGTCACAACAGCATTAAAAGCCATGACAGTGGACATACAGGAGATGCAGCAGCCGTTGTGGAATGGGGGAAAGTAGAAGGCAAACGGGATGAATTCGAAGGCGAGTGTGACTCAATTCAGATTCCAAATATATTGTATATATATAGATGACATCACCGTCCTTTTTATTCACCTCCACGATGATTCTATACATTGCATACAAGGGCGGTGTCGGTGTCGGGGTCGAGGTCAGGGATTAGATTCGGTACTGACTATCGTCATGAGCCAGGATGTGCGGGCTGGCCTTCCCCTGGTTTCGGTGTGGGCTTCGTCGGGGAGGATTCAGAGATGCTGCCCCTCGGGGCGGTCATAGTCGAACTTTAGTCGATGCGGAGTGCTAGCAAGGTTTGTAGGCATTGCTCGTGGTACCGACGGAGGTGTCGTAAGAGGATGAGGGTACGTAGACGGGGGACGTGTGGTGATCAGAGCGCATACATCCAGAGCCGCTGCCGACGACGACGACGGACCCGACCCGTCGGCGCAGCAGTCCGTCATACGGCTCTGCTCACCGGTCCTCTCCACCTCTTGGTCTATTATCTGCGTCTCTGCGGGATTGGAAGCGAGAGGAGCTCCGGGTCGCCCGCTCTCTGCCGCCGCCGACGCCGCCGCCATCGTCGTCGCGTCTGTACGGCGGGGCTCGTCCGCCACTTCGATCCCCATCCCTCGGCGGAAACAGAGACGCACTTCCCCCACTCCTCGCCCGCTCGTGTCCACGTTCCTCAACCTCTCTCCTAAGCGGCACCTCGTCCCTATACGCCCTCCCCAGCACCCCCTCCAGCGCCGCGCTCCAGCCCTTCCTCGCCGCCTCCCCTCCCTCCCTAAGCCTCTGCCACTCCCCCTGCCTCTCCCTCCGCTCTCTCTCGCGCCTCACCAGCTCCCGCATCGCCTCAGGCTCAAGGCTCACGCCCACCCCCTCCCCTGCCCCCTCTTCCTTCTCCTTTTCCTTTTCCTCATCCCGATCCCGATCCCGATCCCGATCCCCACCCATTCCCAGTCCCAGAGCAGCCCCCGGCTCCACCCCCATACTCCCGAGCAGGCGCATCTGCACCCGCGGGCTCTTCTCCTTCCTCACACGCGCTTTGAGCGCGTTGTCCCGCCCGATACGGGCGTGTTTCTCGTCGGGCGTTTCGGTGCGCTTCCATGGACCTTTTTTGTCTTTATCTCTGGTGCTGTTCTTGTCCCTGTCCCTGTCCCTGTCCTTGTAGTCTCTGTGTCTGGGCAGGTCGTAGGAGTCGGAGTCGCCGAGCCGCGGTCGTTCGCCGCTGAACGCGAACTGTTCCTTGTCCCCTAGGTAAGGAGAGGAGAAGTACGACGGGGGTCGGGAGGGAGATTTAGCAGCATCCTTGCGCGCGCGCTGGCTCCCGCGCTGCATCCATGGGTTGGTGGTGTTGGATTTGGTGTTTTTGGGTTTTCCTTTGGGTTTAAATTTGGGCTTTCCTGAGGGAGGAAAGGGAGGGAGGAGGGGTTAGTATTATGAAGGACATAGGATGGCGAATGAATAGATGATGTAGAGGTGCCAAGTTGGGGTGCGTCACGATACACGATGCCTAATGCAACACGGCTCGAACTAGAACTTCACCGCAACGCGAAGACTAGGACGAGAAGAGGAACGAGGGCCAGAACGAGAACGAGAACGAAAGCCTAAGGGACGGTGAAAACGAACATACCTCCTCCAAGCGTCCGAGCAGAACTATGAAACAAAGAACTCCCACTCCCATAAGAGCTCGCTAACAGCTTCGAGTCCAGCAACGAAGGTCCAGGCAGCCTCAGGTGGACGTTCAGCGGGCGTCGACGCAGAGAGCTCGTCGTCACGGCGGGAGGTCTAAGGAGGCATCGCGAGACCAGAGAGAACATGGAGCGCGATAACGCCAGCGAGGGTCAACCTGCTTCTGCCCTTTACGACTCGAGAGGTTTGAAAGGGGGAGGGAGAGGAGGAGGAGAGCTTCGTCGACGTCGGTGTTGGCAGTGAGGACGTAACGAAAAAAAGAATACGTGGTTTGATTTTGATCAACGCGGAAGCAATTCACGCATTCGGATGAATCCAACCGCGCTCCTCTAGTCTCTCCACGATCTTGCCGGCCTCATCGACTGCGCTCCCATCTTGCTGCGAGTCCTACCTTAGCTTTATCTTGAGGCGCTCCTGACAACTCCAAATGGATGAATGGAAAGTAAGTAAGTTGTGTTACTGGGCGACATGAAATTCGCCGGCCTGATAATTCCTGGCCTCCTTCAAGTTGTCCTGGGACATTGACACGATACCGAATCCTTGTCGTTTATTCGTACGGACTCGCACAAGGATCTATACCGGACAAGGGATCTACAGAAAACCCTCGCCATACACGACAGGACAGGACGGGTTGTTTTCACACCACAGGTCTACCGTCTGGGTGAGTGCTCTCTCGATTTCGTATACGTTACCAGCTCAAACATACAACATGCGCAAGTCTAATGAACTGCGTGATAAATCAGTCCTTCAGGTAGCCCGTTCTTCCTTTACAACTATCCAAATTACAAACCCGATCGATTGAACCATGCAACATGTAGAACGGCCCGAGAATTCGTACTCATCTGCTCCGTAGGTGGACGCCCAAGTACTCGCGAGTGAGAGTTCCTCACTAAAATACAGGCACACAACGGCGCATATCGTCGTCAAGTTATCAAAACCCTTCAATTTACCGCACTTCATCTGCTTGCAATCTACGAAACTTGACTGGGATGTACTTATTTGAGGCAGGTCCTATTCGCGCCGCTCCGCAGTGCGAGTTGGGCTGCGGAAAATGCCCTTCGAGCGCTTAAACAGTCTTTCGTCATTGTTGATGCTTACACACTGATACCAAAAGAAGCAAGGAAGAAGGTAATTTCAGTGCTTGTATAGGGACGAGAGTTCTGGATCCTCAACGCTACCAGTGCAGGTGCAGACCATTTAATTCTCAACTATGGAATTCTCTCGTTGTTCGCGACGGTGACTTCTCATTTCCTTTCCTTTGTAGAGGACTGTTTCCACGACCATTCAGGTCAAGTCGCCTTTGCACTCTTACTGACCTGGTCCGGGGATTTATTCCATTGCAGCGTCCAAATTTAGCTCGTCCAAACCCACAAGCGGCTGTACTTTTTTCATGTGACCGAGGCTATGCACATATAGATAAGCCATCGTTGACATGCCTCACGAAAAGCCTCTTGCTTCCGCCCACTGTGCACCCACTGTATCGTTTTACATCCCCGAGATGGTTGCTTGCACCTGGCTGTTTCGACTCCTGGCTCAAATTCGACGATATTTACGACAGATTCTGAAGGGCAACACCTTCCGTCCTCAAGCGCTGGTACAACTTCTACAACGGCTGGCGGCATGGTTGTCATTTTTTCACGTCAGGTGGAAACTGTGGATTAAGCCGAGTAAAGGATTAGAAAGGACTCTTTCGAGGGACTCCACGCGCATCAGGAAGGAACTGGGTCCCCCCCAAACCGCTGACGTTGAACAAGCTCGGAAGTCAGGACTATCCGAATTTGAAAGCGCGTATATGCTTAACCTGAAAGGAGATACCATATCGCTTGATAAGGTTCCATGCTCTCTATACCCATCTGATGCCAGTGGAATGCGAAGCGCATCTCAGTCGTCCCACAACCTGAGGCTTGCAAGAGAGACCCATAACCGGACGATTAACAGTCGAAATGCATCACCCGCTGGCTCTGTATACTCTCGATCTACACTTTCAGTTTCTTCGTACTTCTCGACTCCCGAAGTTGATTCACCTGAAACTGACGCAAGCAGGGCAGAAATTCCTACAAGTCAGCTTGACCGAGGACAAGCCCAATTCTCATTATCGAGCCGTTTTTCCACCAACTCTCTAGGTCATTACTCGGGCAGCATATTTTCTCATGAAATCTACTTGGAAACTAGCGTCAATGTTGACAGACCGCTTGCCGCAAGTCTATACTTGGAGAACAAGCGTATCGTCCCTGAAATGCCAGAAGCCACTCAACGCTACACCAGTAAACCTCGAATGTAAATGCATTGGCCACTATTTTGTCTCTAATATAGTTGCTCAACACCTTTCTAGATGGAAAAGACAGACTGAGATGATTATTGAGCCTCTGACCACCAAGTTTGAAAAGTAGGTCGCATACCTTTTTGTGAGCTTGCATTGTTTTACTCAATGATCTGCAGCCCTCCACCTGCTCCGTGGATCAAGTACATTCACCCAGAAGGTGGTCCCTACTTTCATCATCAAGAGAAGGTCGGACAGCCTAATTTCTTACTTTGTGCCTGTTGCTTATCAAATTCATAGAGGATTTATACCGATGCCGATTTGTACAATTGTAAGATTCTTGCACAATTCAATGAAGATATAGCCATCATCGAAAATTTTATTGCTGCAAATCGTATCACCTTACCTGAACAGGCGGACATAGTGCTCGATGTTCGGTATGATATTGATGGCATTATAAGAACAACGTACTATTACGCACATCACATTACACGGACAATCTTTTTCCTAGACACCTTCTCAGCCTCGTCCTTAGGAGCCTGGTTTGAAGTAGCTGGTGTTACTACAAAGAGCCATCTTTGTGCGTATTTTTTACTGCATCCTGTAATTTAATTGAAAGTTTAATTCCATGGAATCTGAAAGGTTATGAAATTGAAGCCCAATATTGGTAACATCTTTATAGTTTCGCCATTCACTGCTGACTGATAACGTCGAAGGTTTTTTCTTTTCTTGTTCCCTCACGCTCAGCAAACATTGCCAGTCCAAATCTGCGAGCTGAGAGATACAGCCCTTTTCTTTATTGGAGGTATAGTGATTTTCTGATGCATGTCATTTGTTCACATTATGAGGTGACTATATGAAGACTGTATGACCTCAACCGACTCAACATCACCCTATAGCCTTGATGACCTTCATAAGGTGCTCTCATTGGCAAATGAGCTCCAGAGTAACTATTAAACTCTCTCATAAAAGAGATTTATTAATGACATTCTTCAATGAAACTTTTAGAAACCATTGGACCACAGTCTCCCGGGGCAATTGCGCTTCTTGGTGGGTTTTTTGTTTCAAGTGCATACATAGTTTACTAAGGCTAAAGATTGTGCTAGCTCGATTGATGTACATGTTTAGTAATTTGTTCCGCTGATGCTACCATTGCAAATTATATAAATTGAAGGAAATCTCCAGATCATTCAAGATTTCTCAATTTCTACGGGCAACCATGTTCTCGTATTGAGAGCACGGTTTCCGTTTACAATACTCCCTTTGTTTCCCGATCATGGCTCATTAAATGCATTTCGCCACTCCTCTTCTTCTCCCCAGACTTCTACCTGGAAACTCTCCGGAGAATATGGGTTGATGGCCTGCCAGCGATGCACAGTTCCGGCTTGATCAAATTAACAAAACAGATCAGCGAAGAGTGGCAGGGATTCGTGCTTTGGGTAGGTTCTGCTTGGCCTCTTCACCCATCAACATAAATTAAACAAATGTGCTTAGTCTACAGTCGTCTTGACCGCCAATGTAGCATTCCTTGCTATTCAGAGCGTGGATTCAAAACCAGACAACCTAACGTACAGGTCGCCTGCCCAAATTTTCAGTTACCTTTCTGTGGTGGCAAGCATTGGTAGCATTTTTGTTGGGCTTTTGCTTATGAAGAAAAACCATATAATGAGAGGGGGAAGTGTTGACAAAATGGTCAGTACGGAGAGTCTTATCACCTCTGAATTTTCTGAAACTGTTTATTGTTCAGGCGGATCCCCAGTCACGTCGCAATAGCATTCTGCTGGGTCTGGAAACATTGGCGATCTTGTACAGTCTTCCATACTCTCTCCTGATGTGGGGGTACGTCTCCTTTCTATTTTTTGTCAATTTTTTATCCAGAAGTTCTTTGTTTGCCATGTAGAATGGTTTTATTTTTCACTGCTTTTGGCTTTTTGTGCTTCCAGAGTTCAAATACCCAAACCCGAGCTGTGGTCGGACCCTTCTTCTTGATTAGGCAATGGCACGGGTAAACCCGCGGGTATCGCGCCAGCAACCCGTACCCGACCCGTGGCGTAACCCTACCCGCAACCCCACGGGTTTACCCGTCAAAACAAGCCAAAAAACGTCCAAAACGGCCCAGAAATGAAGGAGATACGGTCAATTTCGCAAAATTCATCGAAATTGACCGTATCTCCTTCAGTTTTGGTCCTAAAAATATGTTCTTGGGCTCGTTCGAAAGCTGGCGGGTAGGGCTATCGTAACCCGTACCCTACCCGCGCGGTACCCCAACCCGCAACCCGCCGGGGTTACCCCAACCCCTGCCATTGCCTATTCTTGATCGTCTCAGTCCTTATTTTCTGGTCCATATTGACTTTGTGGGATGACCAACCAGAGGAGGATCAAGTCCAATTTCTACTCGAACAAGATGAAGAAATTGTACAAAGCTCACCCGCATCATCAAACCATACACGGGCACGACCCACAATGTTGTCAAAATTTCTCGGCCTGCCTTGGCGTGCCTTTTGGAAATGCCGAACCTCACTTGACTTGCAAAGAGGAGAGGTTTATGAAATGGGGAAAGCCAACCGAGTGTAACAAGCCAAGGTGTAACTCCAACTTTATAGGGATTCAATAGAAAGATCTGTATATTTTAATGACCTGCTTCACGGCATAGCTCCTTAGTAATTTCCTGTGTATTTTTTTTCTGCCCAGGAGATAACGCAGAAATGCTGCGCTTGCTATGTACTCGATCACGATTATTCTAACCTAACTATGACGTCCCATCTGTACTTGCTTTGGAGGTAGTTATTCTCCTTTAATTGGTACTAGGGTAATTGAAGTTGCACCTTGACGCCAGCACATTCCTCAAGGGACCCGAAGGATTTCGGGTCCCACCACCCCGGTCTAACGACAGTCAGAATCGAAACAGGCACCCCTAGCGCACTTCGCGAAAGGAGGAAAGCACGGATGCGAGGTATTTCCCGCTCCCCAGGCGCATAAACCTGTATTTCTCGCAGAAGAGGAAACATGGTCTTCAGCACACGCTCCGGAAGACGGAGAAGGAAGTTCAACGTCGTCGGGGTGGTGTCAAGGGTATCGAGCGAGGGAAACGACATGAGGAAGGTGATAAGACCCGCGTCGACCGGGGTGACACATTCTTTATGGACATGCAATTGAAGTATCCGTGCGTGATGGAAGACAGGGGGATGTAGAGCAGAGAGGAGCCGGCTGGCCGTGTCATCTACTGGATGGTATGGAGACTCCTGCGAGAAGCGGAACGCCCTTCGGGCTGGGAGTTGAGCACTGAAGCTGAATAAAAATATGTACAACTTCAGCGTCACTTTTGTGGAACTATCTAAACCTGCTTGGGCTGAATATGTCGATAGGACCTTCCACATAGGTAAGCTACATAGTACCGAATCAGTCGGTTCATTGAACGATTACATTGTATCGAGTATAGTCGGGCCATTGAATTCAATGGAACGTCCCCTATAGGGCAAATGGCTCCGGCAGCCCATTGCGGCACCGCCTGGCAGTGGGAGCGGCGCCGGGCGGCAACATCTTGTTCCCGGGCACCAGACCTGGCACCAGACCTGGATTCGTCATTACGCACTTAGATACCTCGGCAGTTGTACTACTATATGTAATAAGCATTTAGTAGGAATTTCATGTAAAGTAGGGACAAAATAATATAGATGGATCGCATGAATGGTATCGTCGGCACCGCTACTGCCGCGCCTCTCAAACACCAGTTCCTCGTCTATCCGTACTTTCTCTCCCCTGTTCTCGTCCCCTCGTCCAACTCAAATTCATGACTACTCTATCACCAATTGAAATCTTGTCTTGTTTTGCTGTAATCAGGGATTACTGCGTATCGTCGGCACCGCTACTGCCGGGCCTACCATACTCCAGCTCCTCATCTATCCGTACTTTCTCTCCCTCTTCTCGATCCCTCTTCCAACTCAAATTCTTGACTACCCTATTGCCAATTGAAATCTTGTCCTGTATTGCTTTAATCTGGACTCACCTGGTACCATCGGCACCGCTACTGCCGGGCCTACCATACTCCAGCTCCTCATCTATCCGTACTTTCTCTCCCCTCTTCTCGATCCCTCATCCAACTCAAATTCTTGACTACCCTATTGCCAATTGAAATCTTGTCCTGTCTTGCTTTAATCTGGACTCACCTGGTACCATCGGCACCGCTACTGCCGGGCCTACCATACTCCAGCTCCTCATCTATCCGTACTTTCTCTCCCCTCTTCTCGATCCCTCATCCAACTCAAATTCTTGACTACCCTATTGCCAATTGAAATCTTGTCCTGTATTGCTTTAATCTGGACTCACCTGGTACCGTCGGCACCGCTACTGCCGCGCCGACCATACTCCAGCTCCTCATCTATCCGTACTTTCTCTCCCCTCTTCTCGATCCCTCTTCCAATTCAAATTCTTGACTACCCTATTGCCAATTGAAATCTTGTCTTGTTTTGCTGTAATCAGGGATTACTGCGTATTGTCGGCACCGCTACTGCGGGCCTACCATACTCCAGCTCCTCGTCTACCCATACTTTGTCTCCCCTCTTCTGATCCCGTCTGATAACTCAAATTAACAACTACTCTGTTGACAATTGAATTGATGTCCCGTCTACCTTCAATGTGGATTCCCTGGCGTCATCGGCACCACGACTGCAGGGATTAAATGGATAGAACCAGACATATCATATTGGTCAGGCTCAGACAAAAATAATGCATTGAGGGGAGGGGGCATTTATTATAATACAATGAAAACTCGAACATGCTCCATGCTGCATCACCACCATTACTTGTCCGCAGGCTCGTCGGGGTCCGGCACCCAGCTTTCGTCGACGAATGGAAAATCTTCTGCAGTGTAACATTTTGGCGAGGGAAGCTTAGGAGCATCTTGAGGTGCGATGGGTGGAATTCCGCGAGGGACATTGGTGCCAGTGTTGGCTTGGAAGCCGGTGCCGATCAGAAGGTTACGTCGAACTGGGGAGAAAGGGACAAATGATACTTGATTCAGATCAGTACCCTCATCCTCCGCTTCATTTCCACTGTCACCTGAGGGTTCAGAAGCAGATTTATCTTCACCATCTGGGTCAGATAAATCCATGTCGGCATCGGCTTTTCTTGTCGGACTTGAATTCTGGGACAGAAGGAAGTCATTAACATCACCGAAGTCACCGAATTCTGAAAATGAGACTTCTTTTGGGCTATGAGGAGGTCGGGAGAGAGAAATCGCGGCGATGGCAGCTGGATTTCCCAAAGCTGTTAACGCGGCATCGGCAGTGGGCGGTATTGGCATTGGAGGGGTTACTTTAACGGTTGTGTTGCGAAGATGGAACGGCAGTGAGGCACCGGCATCATCATCCTCATCGGAGGCGTCGTCGAGGTCGTCAAGAAGCATGAATTTGGCCCTATCTGTTACGACAGTCCTAACCTTCACTGCAGTTCTTTCGTCCTCAGAGGATATGTCGATTTCTTCGAATAGCAGGTGTTTAAACTCGGTTGGACCTCGACTCGGAGCGGCAGATGTTTCGGCTGGGAGACTTCCCCCATCATTGTCGTCCTGGGCACAGTCTTCACCATCTGATATTTCGATATCTTCAAAACTGAAGAATTGAGGACCGCTTGGAGGTGGAGATCGTTTCGGTGCGGCCCCGGCTTCGGGGAACTGTCCGGCTTCGTGAGATACAATTTGTAAAAATCAGGTTTGACAGGAAGGAAAAAGTCAAAGATACCATTGTTCCCCCCACCGATGTCTTCAAGGTCGTCCAATAACATGAATTTAGCAGCATTGCCCGTGGTGGATGGAGTTTGTGTGGACACAGCACCGGCTTTGAAGAAATTAATAGTGAGAATCAGGCTTGATAGACATGAGGAAAAGGAAAGTACAAAGATTTTCACCGTCAAAGTCATCAAGATCATCCAATAGCATGAATGTTGGAGCATTCATAGGTAAATTGGGTGTTGCAACGGCATCGGCAGTCCGTGGGTCCGGAAAGCCTGCGGCTTAAGGGAATGTAAATTGTGATGAAAGGGCTTGGCACACGAAATGTAGCATGAACGTACCACCATTACAACCGTCGAGGTCATCAAGATCGTTGAATAACAAGATGGTTGCAGAAGTTGTTGATAGTTTTGGAATGGGTGCGGGAACGGCATCGGCAGTGTGCACGTCAGGGATAGTTTGGCTTTGCGAGCCAGCATCGGCATCACGGAAGGCTGGAATTGCATCTGGGGTGAAATCTGAGAAGACATGTTCAGTATTGCCAGTGATGATTTGTTGAATAGAATCATTAGAAGTTCGCATTTCGGTGCCGTCTGGCAACTGAGCCCGATATCCAGAATGGGGGATCTGTGGTTTTGGGTGACGCTTAGACGCTCGACTGAGTTCCCGTACTTCAGAGTCGGACAAGCTTTTTCCCCAAACCCATTTGTAGCTTGTGTCAGGAAGGTTTGCCAATGCCGATGCCGTTGCCGGTGAATGGTTTATGGTATCGGCATCAGACCCGTCGACCTCGAGTTCTTTGTTAACAGAGGCTTCGTGCAGTAAATTTAGACCTGCTGTTCGCTTCATTCCGATAGTTACACGGGAATGCGCATTAATCTGGGCTGCCTGAGTTATGTGCCAAATTGAACGAAGTTCGGTAACGGCTTCACGGGCAATTGCCTCATACTCGGCACAATTTTGGCATGGTTGTGCTGAAACTGACGTCGGGGGGCGGCGCATCGCCGGAATGGGGTGGATTATATGCCGAGCTTTCTGTTCTTTATGAATGCGCAAAGCTTCTTGAGTTGTAGTACCATCAAGGAAATTTTCGGGATTGGGCATGGCAGCGGCATTCCACCACTCGTTCATATATTTCGGCACCATGGCGCATTGGCTGGATTCTTCGACTCCTACGTCTAGAATGGCCAGGAAGTTGGGATGAAACCTCATCGGCTCATCTTTGGATATTGACAGCCTCAAACTATCAGTCAAAGACCTAACAATAATCGGCACTTCCACCACCTGACCAACAACAGTAGCATGCCCGATTAGTCCCAAAAGAAAACGCTTGAATGTCTATCAAATGTGAGAAATTCGTGGAGACCATTCAATACATACAAGTTCCATTTGCAAAAACATCTGCATCCACCATGGTTGTGCCGATTCCAGACTATGCATCTTCCGCAGGGCAACTCTCCATCTTGACTCAAAGTACCATATAATTGCTTGGCAACTGCGATGCAATTTATTACTCGATCCATGCTGTATCGAAGGAAATGAAAAGGCTCTGATTTCTGGGGTAGGCGGACCCGTCATAGTCACAGGAAAAGATAATATCGAGGATAATCGGGATCAGACAAAGAAGAGGGATGTGTATTACATAAGCATCTACAGCGGAGAGCAGTATTGGGGGCACGTGTGCTTAAAGGCTCGGTCGGCAACGGCAGCAAATGTTTGCCACATATGACTTTGGCGGAAACAGTAGGCTTTTGCCCCTTCCGTGATATTAGTCATTGTCGTGCTGTCCAACCATTTGTCCCGTTTTTGTAGGAAATAGCGCACCGTCCATTCATCATCGTGACCAATATAACTTCTCTGCCAACGATTTTTTCCGTGCGCGAAGCCCGTGCTTTCTTTGCTGGTCCATCAGCAACGAATCGCTTCGTAAACCTCAAAGATTGAACTTACATTCAATTAGTGTTGCAGGATCCGTTCCAGTCTCGGCAGCGGCTCCGGCAACGGCTCCGGCAGTTGTATCAACATTTAAGAGAAACCAACGCGCTGTTTGCCAAATCCAAGGTAACGATAGGGATTTTGACCCTGGTGCATTAGGACGGAGGACAGCTGTACTGGCGCGCAGATCGTCACGACTTAAGGGACGATAAAGGGTGAGGAACGGCCCTTCACAGTTCAAGGAGACTAGTCGGCTTCGGCAAAGTGTATACACTCGCGCATGTAAAACAAGGTTGTGTTTCATGGCTTTGACGCGTTTTTGAGCAGCTGTGCGCACACTTTTTCGAACAGCGTTCCTTATAACATGAGAGTACTGGAATGACAACTCGGCAATAAGGTCACGCATACGATGGACTTGGACAATTGCTTGCTTTTTGCGAGCAGCAATTTCAACGGCACCGGCATCACCTATGGTACATCCATTGGATGGTAAATGAAGGACCTGCCGTTCAACTCTTGCAACATCGCTGACTTGAGAGTTCCGTGGGCTTCGACGCCGTCCTTCTGGTTCCGGCTGAACTGGGACAACGGCGGCTTCGGGATCACCGGATACCTCAGCTTCACCAGTGTCATCAAATGCTGCCTCGTTAATGTCCACGCTTGGACATAACGTTGGGTTTCCAGCAATTGCGCCAGCTGCGTCTTGCAAAGCTGCGAGTCTAACAATCATTGGTGTCAATGCCTGTCGCTGCTGTTCAATGATCTGCCGGTCGTCTTCATGAGGATTCGTGCCCAATCTCCGTACCCTATCTTGCAATTCAATTCTACCAGTGCAGTGAGATTTAAAAAGCGGTCCCAAGCGTCAATAATACCCACTGTTTTTCCTCGACTAAGAGTGCAAAATCAATCCACTCTGCAATAGGTGTCTGGTCCACTGCCGATGCCGATGCCGATGCCGCAGAGGTTGATGGATCCATGGGAAAGCGATCATGTAACTTTGCTGCGTAAATATCCATGGCAGTGATGTCATTTTGTCTCAATGATTCTGCTCTCGCCACTTGAAGTTATCGTTTTCAAAATTGGTTTGGACTGACCTTTGTTCTCCGCTGGGTGCCGGATGCCATACTGGGTTCGGGTCCGGCTTCGTTGCTAAAATCGATGAACTCGTCCTGAGCAGTGGTCGTATCGGCTTCGATGGGAGTTTCGTCCTCCAACGGCAATAATGGCACTACAGATATTATTGTCTGTTCCAATCCATCTGCCGTAGTAATTTTCACTCTTTTCCTTGTAACGACCTCGGCACCATCTGTATTGCCGCGATTTCTTCTCTTAGGTTTCCCCACTTTGCCAACGATGGTAGCCATAGCGCAGTATTTGAAAGGTGCAATTAAAGAGGGGGATGCATTTATAATACGATGCAATGAAACGAGGTAAACATGAGGTTGAAATGAGGCATATGAATAAGCTGCGCTGTTGGACGAGGAGATCGCAACTACCTTCGCCTAAAAATCTACTGCCATAATATCGTGTCATGGAATCGGCTGTGGGTCGCTCGGAAGCTCCCCCTCGCAAACTGCGTAAAGATTGTATGTACACTGAAGAAGAGATAGAACAAATCATCAAATTCAAGCATGCCTACACCCACGGAACGAAAAGTGAACGCCTGCTCATTTTGAAAACCAATATTCTGTCTGCAATGTTCAACTATTGGGCCAAGATTGGCGAACCAGTAGTTGACTTGGAGGAAAGCATAGCGCTTTCTAAGGTATGTCATAATTGCCGTTCATAACTAAAACATTACCTATGCCAAATGCCATCAGGAGTTATCCGACTGGTGTTCAAACAACTGGAGGATGGTTAATCCCATAACACGCGAAGGCAATGTTCGGAGGGTTCGTAAAGCTGAAATTGTATACAAACTGTTCCGAAAGGAAGTATTTAAAGAGATCGGAAACATGTTGATGGTGCCGGAAGCAACAACATCAACTCCGGGATGGTTTCAAGCGAGGACAGCTGCTATAAAAACGATCTATGAACGGTCGACAGATGAACAAAAGCGCGAAATTGAGGTCGAAAAAGAACGCATCGAAAAGCTTGGATACGATCCCGACGTTCAGAAAAAGTAAGTTTTCAAAAAGACTTTGATTGCCGGACCGTTGATTGACAAATCCAAGCCGGGCTGAGCGGTTTGCCTTAAAGCGCATAAATCAAGCGATGGACCAACAATACTTGGAGATGGGTATGGTTTCAATTGTGGTCATGGCCTACAATCGCCCTGATGGGACATTGATGGTGGATTTGTACGTTACTTTGCCATCATCGACGGCACCGGCACCGGCACCGGCACTGACTCTGATATATCCAGGCATGAACGCATCGGGGAACTCATGGATATCCCCTGCTCCAGTTTTGAGGAAACCTATAAACCTCTCGTAAAACAAATTAAAGATACAACACGACGCTACGTCCAGGCACTTCAAGCCAGGAAGAATAATGTCTTCATGCCTCCCGGCACGGAAACCGGGGGTAAAGAGTTATTGGTAGTATTGGGCGCGTCAGATGTGGGCTTCCCTGTGATACCGGAAATTTGGAATGAGAAGTGGAAAAAATACCACTGGGAAGTATTTTTTCTTACATATATGACACAGCACTACAGTAAGCCCCATACTTACCTATATGGGTCGTCATTGACTTGGTGTACAAGAATTGGCAACGGGAGGTGTTGGCAAAAGTTTACCAGGTGGTCAAATTTCTGCCGATCAGTCGCAATTCGTCGACAAGAAATATCTGATTCCAAAGTTCACAATACAACACCCTCGTAACATTCACAAAGAAGATATCATTGCATTCTTTGAACACTTGAAGAAACGCCAAAGGATGTATGGGGTAGAGGATACTTTCCGTTTCCGAAACGTTATAATTCGAAAGGAGATTGTTCCTGCCATTTATCCAACCAGTGCCAAGGAGCGTCTTCTGGGACAGCAAGACTTTGCCGTTGCCGTTACCGAACCCGGTGCTGCAACGAACAAAAGGAAGAGGAAGACAACAGTCAAAGTAAAGAAGCCAACAAAGAAGATTGCAGCTCAGAATCCTGTCCCACCTAGTCCAGTCACTGTAAACAATCAGGTTGAAGCACCGTCCCATGTAATTGTCGATCAATGGGGGATTGTGAAGCTTGTTCAAAACGGGATGCCGATGCCGACGCCGGCAAATGGTCCTGCTGAGGGACCACCACAGTATTCCATTCCCATTGAAATATATAACCAATTCAACTCAGGTCAAGCAGCCAATGATTTAATTCAACTCACATGTGCCGCACCCACGACCGACACCACCATGATAGACCCCACATTGCTTGCAGTATCACGACCGACAGGCCGGTGCCGAGACCCCGTCGCAGAGGTGAAAATCTGACAAACGATGCACTTCCAACACCAAGTCCAACCCCAACTCCTGCGCCTCCCGATCTTTCCAATATCAATTCTAGTGGTGTCCGTCGCAGCCAGCGTACCATTGTTATAGCTCAGAATGCCGAAGCCGGTCCCTCTAAATCAAATGCGACTCAAAAAGGAAAGGCGGCCAAGAAAAACAAATGAATATGGAGGGCTATCTACATTACAAGAGATATGTATTTACAGTACATGTAAATAGCCCGCATTGTTGTCCAATATTATGATACATACACCACCAATGTCGTATCCAGAAATCTAAGTCTTGCGCTTTTTGGTGGTGCCGGTGCCGTCGCTCCCCGTATCCGCTTTCCGTTTCGCGGCGGGATCCTTTTTCGCCGCAGATTTCGCTTTCGTCGCATCGGATCGGGCACTGTCGCTCGCATAGGGATTTGGGGAAGCGCTTCTCCTGCCGGATCGCCTTACTGGTGTCGGTACCGCGAGATTTAAACTTTCTTCTTCCACCGTTGATGGGGCCGGCGAAGCAGATCGATTCCTCAATGTAACGGGAGAGGTTGACCTGGTTGCACAACGTGACGGTGGCAACTGCAAGAGGGAGGAGGATGTGGGAAGGACTTCATCTGGGGGCTGCGGAATCGGGGGAGTATTCGCATTGTCAACGAAGGTTTCGGGATCGGGACCGGGATCGGCACCAAGAGGGGTGGCGGCATTTGTTGTTTGGATTGCGTCGACATCCATTTCGGTTGCGAGATCAGACCGTGCCTGATCACCTTCCGTGGCACGTCTTGGTTCATCGTTCGCATCCACAACGGAGTCGTTGACTGTCGCTGGACTGGATGGACAGGTGGGCGGGGGTGCCGGGGCCGAGGTAGACACAGTGTTGACTGGATCCGCTGTCGACGAACCTGGCACCAAAATGGTAGTCGAATACTCGGCCGCTTCTTGGGATGTTTGTGGTGTTGGCGGGGTCAATTCAACAGAGGGCGTGTCAACATCTTCACCCTCTGCAGCCGGTGCCGTCTCCGCGTCCCTAGCACTCTCAAAAAGGGGTCCGGGAGCAGGTGGAGGTCCCATGACAGACAATGGGGCAGGTGTAACAGATTTGAATGGAGGTCCAGAGGCGACGTTCGGCTGATTATTGCCGTTTCCATTCCCGTCGGCCACTGAATTAGCTGCCGAAATCTCAGTTGCACCTAGAGGGCCGAAGTTCTCTGCGGGGGCGTCCACTGTAGCATCGAAAGTTGGGGTAGAGAGAATGGGGGCAGCATCGCGCCCTTGCGTCTCGATGGTCTCGCTTGGATGAGATTCTTCAAAATCTCGGTGATGACCAGACGGACCGGCAACGGGAGGGCTGGTCAAGTGAGTTCCGGAGCCGAAGCCGAAGCCGCCATCCCAGTCTCGTTCCATTTCCACTTGTCCTAGCCCCATCGAATCCTGGAGTTGAGCGAGGGTTTCTTTGATCACAAATTGGTCGTCGGATATTTCCTTCAATTCGACCAGTACCTGCTTGAAGACCCCGTACATGTCCTTCATAAGCTTGCCTAGGTAATCCTCACCTCGGCCAATCATCTCGACACGATCCTCCATGGAGGTTACACGAACCTCGATTGGAGCACGTTTGCGAGTTCGGGAAACTGGCTCCTTATGAACATGGGGGAGGACGTCATCCAAATCTTCCATCTGCTCGTCGATGCCTCGTATCTTGGACGCCAGGGTGGGACGGCCTCGGCATCGGCATCGGGTTCATGGTGTTCTTCGTCCTTTTCTTCCTCGATGGAGGCAAAGGTGCGTTTAGTTCTCGGTGGAGAAGCCACGTCTGCGACAAAAGGGTCATCAAATATGATAAAATGATAAAACAATATCCTTACCCATCATCCGACCTTTTCCCTTCTCTTCTGCCGTCAACCTTGGTGGTGATCCGTCACGGCCGAGACTTCCACGCCGCTCAACGGTCTCATAATCCTCCATCCGTTGATAATCCTCACGAAGCGCTTGTGCAGCCTTCGACGGAAGGGCCTGACGATTGGATTTTTTGGATCCTTCTCGAGCTGGTGCCGGTGCCGGTGCCGGTGCCATTGGCGCAATCTGTGGCTTTGACTGCTGTCGAATGAGCACGACAGGGCGCATTTTTCCGGGAAGGGTGTTTCCTGGCCGCTTGACTATAACGCTTACCTCGTCCCCCGTCTTGAAACGTTTCTTTGGCGGCCCCGATGTCGTCGACACTTCCTCACTGTCCTCTGATTCGGGATCGGGAGGAACTGTGGCAGGCGTCTTGGGGGCTTTCCGGTTCCGAGGCGCTGCGACTTTTGCTTTTGGCGCGGGGGGGACATTGCCAGATGTTGCAGTGGGACCATTTTTAGACGACGCGGGGGGTACATTTCCGGAATGATCTGAAAAATCACATTTGATCCTTTTCTTCGAGCAACGGTAACAAGCACCCCTTTGCTTCTTCGTCCCCTGGGGATAGCAAATCGCCTGACCTGTAACGCATTGCGAGCACGGTGGGTCGTTGGGTACCTCACCCTGGGTAAAGACGCGGGCGGGCTTTTTATTGAGCGCCGACGATGGTGCCGTGGATGGTGCCGTGGAGGGTGTTGCCGATGGGCGGTGTGCTGCCGGGGGTTTTGACGATGCTGCCCTATTCAACTTTTTTCCCTTTGGTGCCTTGTATTCCTCCACTTCTTCTTCCCTCGTCCTCCTGAAGTTGATCTTCAACTGTCGCCTCCTCCTCCTCCTCCTCCTCCTCCTCTTCGTCATCTTCGTTTCCCTTACTCTGCGCTGGTGGTGGGGCCTTTGCGGATCGGGGAAGCTTTGGACGGGACGCCGTGACCACAGACTCAGAGCTTTCGCGCGTCTTCCTCACCGAAGAATCGACAAATGCAGCGGAGCTACGACCAGGCCCGGCGCTTGAACGAATGGGTGCAGTGGGGACCTCCAGCAATCCTTTGGGTGGTAGGACAGTCGGTTTCGGGTGGACGGGTCCCGGGCGGTCCATGGAAGCCTTACTTGATTCAACTTTGGGGGCGGGGGTCTTCTTTTTTGGTGGTTGGGATCCACGCGCGGTGCCGGTGCCGTGAGCCGGGGTCAAAGCTGGAGTCCTTTTCGTGGCAACGGAATCCAACTGAGGGACATAGAGGTTAGCTGGTGGACTCAAATCACCAAACATGCCTCCCGGGTCGAGTTGGGTCATTGGGCCAGATGACATGACGATGGGCCGAATATTGGTGCCGCGAATGCAACGAGGAGGTGCAATGTCGTTATCGAACGTGTCGCGGGCTAGACGTTGTTCCTTTACAAACACCTGTTCTGACGCGGCATCGGTGGGCGGGTTCTTGAGGGCTTGGTGGAAGTTGAATGCGAAAGCCGTGCGCTTCAACATTGCCGCCATTTCTTCCATCTCGGGACCAACTTCACCCTTGCTTCGGCGTACAGAATATTGTTTTCTGATGTCTGTAGCTTTCATCTGAAGGGAGTGGGGAAAAAATGAACATTTTGAAAGATAGGAAAGCGTCCAAACTCACCGTTGCAGCGCGAATTGACTTCAAATGCTTGATCACTGCTCCTTCCTCTAAAGCGAAACGAACGATACTATCCCAGGCGGCAATCGCGTCGTAGAGGGCGGCGGCAGAGTTCGCGGACATTTTGATGATTCGAGTGTTAAAACGGATTTGCAGTTGGAGGGCACAAGCAGCGGGTTCGGCGTTGAACTTAGATGACAAGAGACAAAAGATTGCAATCGCAACAAATCAACATACACGTGACCGTCACAATCACGTGTATACAACTTATCTATCTCCATCTTTCTTCCCGGCTTCCGTGCCCATCTACATCCAAACCATTCATCAGCAATTCAGAGAGGAAATGGCCCAGAACACTGAAATGACTGCACCTACCGATCTTCCCGATGGAATTGTATTGGTTCAAGCACCCGGGGGCCAGACATTCTTGATCCCCGAGATGATGATTCCGGCAATGCACCTCGGTTACGAAAAATACTTCAAACGTCAGACAAGGGGAATTGAGGAGGAAGGAATGGGGGTACGTACAAAAATTTCAAATTGGATGATTACTTGGTTAATTTTCTATAGGGAGAAAATACTTCAACTGAAGTCCCGGTAGTATTTGTTGGTCCCGAGAAGATAGACTTACCTGCCGATCCCGTTGGTCCCGTTATCAGTTTTTCATCATCAATATTAATTTCAGTTGCAGCATATGACTGAACGGGAACTCTTGGGACTACACTCCGATATTCGGGTACTTATGGAGAAATTTGGAATTTCCTATAAGGATGCCAGTCATCGTTTGTACCTTGCCGAAGCCGAGAGACTTGGTGCCGAAAATCGGACGCACAAAGCTTTCACGCACCTATCAACCCGCACGGCCGATGCCGTTACTAGACTTCAAGCAAGATTTGAAAATCATTATCAACAATTATCCAAGGTTTCCACCATGAGCGCTAACCACACGTCTCAAGTTGATGCCGATGCCGATGCCGCTCAGCCCCGTGACTAGATTTGTTAATTAAATTCCACATCAACCTTTCATTGTAATATTTACAACACAAAGCAATTATATACCGAGTTATAAATATTATGTGACTCAAAGTACGGATAGATGAGGCGTTGGTGAATGCCCATCCCGGCAATGGCGGGGCCAATTTGAAGCCTGGCAGTGGCAGTGCCGACCTGAATAAAGTGAGACAGGACGAGTATTCAGTTGGAAATAGTGTAGTCCTGAATAAGAATGGATAGATGAGGAGCTGGAGTATGGCAGGCCCGGCAGTAGTGGTGCCGACGGTATCAGGTGAGTCCAGATTAAAGCAATACAGGACAAGATTTCAATTGGCAATAGGGTAGTCAAGAATTTGAGTTGGAAGAGTGATCGAGAAGATGGGAGAGAAAGTACGGATAGATGAGGAGCTGGAGTATGGCAGGCCCGGCAGTAGTGGTGCCGACGGTACCAGGTGAGTCCAGATTAAAGCAAGACAGGACAAGATTTCAATTGGCAATAGGGTAGTCCAGAATTTGAGTTGGAAGAGGGATCGAGAAGAGGGGAGAGAAAGTACGGATAGATGAGAAGCTGGAGTATGGTCGGCGCGGCAGTAGCGGTGCCGACGGTACCAGATTAAAGTGAGACAGGACAAGATTTCAATTGGCGATAGGGTAATCAAGAATTTGAGTTGGAAGAGGGATCGAGAAGAGGGGAGAGAAAGTACGGATAGATGAGGAGCTGGAGTATGGCAGGCCCGGCAGTAGCGGTGCCGACGGTACCAGGTGAGTCCAGATTAAAGCAAGACAGGACAAGATTTCAATTGGCAATAGGGTAGTCAAGAATTTCAGTTGGACGAGGGATCGAGAAGAGGGGAGAGAAAGTACGGATAGATGAGAAGCTGGAGTATGGTCGGCGCGGCAGTAGCGGTGCCGACGGTACCAGATTAAAGCGAGACAGGACAAGATTTCAATTGGCGATAGGGTAATCAAGAATTTGAGTTGGAAGAGGGATCGAGAAGAGGGGAGAGGAAGTACGGATAGATGAGGAGCTGGAGTATGGCAGGCCCGGCAGTAGTGGTGCCGACGGTACCAGGTGAGTCCAGATAAAAGCAATACAGGACAAGATTTCAATTGGCAATAGGGTAGTCAAGAATTTGAGTTGGAAGAGGGATCGAGAAGAGGGGAGAGAAAGTACGGATAGATGAGGAGCTGGAGTATGGTAGGCCCGGCAGTAGCGGTGCCGACGATATCATTCATGCACGCTAAATATATTATTTGGTCCCTACCTTACGTGAAATCCCTACTAAATGCTAATTACATGTAGTAGTACAACTGCCGAGGTATCTAAGTGCGTAATGACGAATCCAGGTCTGGTGCCAGGTCTGGTGCCCGGGAACAAGATGTTGCCGCCCGGCGCCGCTCCCACTGCCAGGCGGTGCCGCAATGGGCTGCCGGAGCCATTTGCCCTATAGGGGACGTTCCATTGAATTCAATGGCCCGACTACACTCGATACAATGTAATCGTTCAATGAACCGACTAGTTCGGTACTATGTAGCTTACCTATGTGGACCTTCGAAGCAGCTGAAATGGCTTGCCGGTCGGGAGTGTACCTATTATCGCACGGATCGTTGTCGAAAGTCAAAACACGTCCCGGAACGGGCTCAAGATGGGCAAGGAAGAGCATGTAGGGTCTGGTATCCTCCATGGTGGAGAGGTGTATATTTTTCAAACGTGGCACCGCGACTTTGGCAATGGATAAACTCCGAGCCGGCTTTGTCGTGTCTCTGTGGGGCATAGTTATGGCATGCGCGATGCGATCTTCCAGGGTCTCGAGAAGGGGAAGGTGTACGAGCGCATCGAACAGCTCGGCGACGTGGATCGGGGTACTAATCGCGAGGTGGCGCAGCTGGGCCGCCCATGGCGCGCGTATGTCAGCATGGATGCCTGAAGCAGAGAAATGGGTTAACAGCGGAGCGTGATTGTTGAAAATTGTGAAGTCGGACGGGGAAATAGGCCGCTGGGGCTCCCAATACTTGAGCTCGAGATTCTGCAGGTTAATGTGGAACGACTCGAGGACGTTCGCCGGACGTGCTAACAGGGTCCAGAGATCCGTGTCCTGCTCGAACAGTTGTAATGTAGACCTGACGAGAGTGACGCTCAAGTGCCGTATCCTCGACCAGTTCTCTGCTAACAAAGGGACTATGATAGCTTGCTCGTTGCTTCCCCCGCGCACAGAGATCGGACAACAACCAGTCCGTTTGATAACCTCATCTCGCCATTTTTTGCTGCGGAGAACGTCGAGGTTGACAACGTGGGCCCACAAAGACGGCGAGGAAAAAATAAGATCTCGCCAGGATGAGCATACTTAAGAGGTACGGCGAAGGGTATGTACGGCTGGAAACTGGTCCTCCGTTTCGCATTCCATATCGGCGTTGATCGAGAAGACGTTCCATGCTATATCACTATCGAATTTGAGTGTCAGATTCGTCATCATTGTACGGGGGTCGCTTCCAGCACCGTGTAAGTGGTTCGGCGGTTGACGAATGCCCTGTAACTTGGTTGTTGCACCTGCTGAGAGTAAGGGCTTGGGAAATCAATCAGGTCTCGAAAAAAATCCCAATAAGTAGATGCCTGACTATTGGTCCCAAAACACGGCCAGATAAAGAAAATTAAGGTCGATCCAGACGTTGGATTCTTGGATCGGTGCAGCAACTCGGAAGATCACCAAAAATCACTTCAAGTTGCACAGACGCGTTTTTCGTTGTAGGTGACGCGACGAAATGGAAACCAGCGAGCACGTGGTTTTGATTGCTGACACGGAATTCCATTTGGACGCATCATCTCGCATCATTTCTTTCTTCTCTGTACGGTGTACCTCTGGCAGCATCACGAGCAAAACTTCCCGCAGTTCACAAAGTACTATGCCAACCAAAAGCTACGAAGGACGCCTAATCCATCCTATTCTGCCTAAACCACCTCAACATGGCCTCGCGGCATCAGAATACCATTTTGGTATTCAACTTTGCCAGTGCCCTAGCAATCGATGTCTTAGGTGACGACTCGAGATAAAGTTGCATCATTCAAACCTCAAGCGATATTCTGGAACCGCAGAGAAACACTGTCAACTCTGTAGTTGAATTGCGCGGGACTCGGAGAATTCGGCAGGACCTACAGTTTCCATATTTGTACTTGCCCGCATTCTCGAAGATTCCACATGGCGCGAGTTCATTCCGAACAACTCCAGAGGAGTGTCGACAACAAGGCGTACGCCAGCCTTCGAAGAGGTATAAATACGAGTTTGAAGATGCCCCAGAACCCTCAACTTGACAAATTACGAATTCGCTCTCGAGCAACCTTTCTCTGCAATCGACACAAAGCCTATCAGCCAACCCCACATCGACATGTCTAGCGTCTTTTTCTACGAACCCTACTATGACTTCGATCGCTTCTTCGAGGAAGCATTCTCACCTCGCGTGATCGCCAGGAATGGTTCTCAACTTCAGGTTCAGAGACCAAATGGCAATGGCAACGTCGATACTGCCGTGAGACCATTCAAACCAAGGTACGCATCCAAATTTTTTCCTCGTCCTCTCGATCCAAATACTAAGTATATTCTCAGAATGGACCTTCACGAAGACGCCGACAAGAACACCGTCACCGCATCCTTCGAGTTCCCCGGCGTGCAAAAAGAAGACGTGCAGATTGACGTGCACAACGGGAAGCTTACCGTTTCTGCGGAGACAAAGCAGACCACGGAACAAAACGAGGATGGGTACGCGGTGAAGGAGAGAAGGTATGGGAAGTATTCGAGGACTCTGCAGCTTCCTCTTGGCGTGAAAGTATGTACCTTCATTACCTCTTCAGTCATGAATGACAAGGGCTAAATATTTTGGGCAGGACGAAGAGATAAAAGCTGCGATGGAAAACGGTGTTTTAACCATCACCTTTCCAAAGTCGGCACCTGAGCTCGCGCCTAAGAAAATCACCATTGCGTAACTAGATTCTGGCAGTTTAATTACTTCGAATTATTCGGACTATTGCTCCTAGATTTTATTTCGTATTTCCGGCATATTTTTCTGTTTTTTTCACGTCTCGATACATGATCCGTATGTACAGTATTACTTAGCATCTATTCCACACATACAATTCTATGATCTTTTTGCATACCTTTGATGTCATAATACATCTTCCGTGACCTCTATTGCAATTTTTAAGCAGAAAAAAATCGAACCCAGGCAATACCACTGTCCGGTTGTAATTCATTCAACCGAACTTGGCTGGGGGCTCGTATTGAAAGTGCGCTTACTGGTCAAACGCGAAGACCTCTTAAATTCGTGTTAGTGGTGGAGCTTCTCAGTAAATTACAGGCACATACTGATTCACCTACTGAACACCCTCAATCCACCTTCCTTCCTCTTCTTGCAACCGGTATTTCCAACGGCTCTCGCAATGGCTGATATCTGCGTCCCAAATACGGAACTGGATTGGGATGTTTTTGAGCCAGGTCCTATTCCTTGGGATTGTTAGAGAACGATGTTTCTGGGCCGCAGTTTCATTGAGAAAGATTACAGCCCGAAAGGTATTGGCGCTGGAGCATTCAGGATTATTTAATCCAAATCTAGACTGCAAAAAGCAAGCAAGACCTTCATTGTCGATGCTTTCGCAAGGCACTTCAAGAAAGTCGAGGCAGAGTGAACGAAGGCGAGGAAGAAGTGGGATTACCGAATTTTCCTGAGTTCCGTTGAGTTCGGCGAAAAAATTGTCAACGTCATCGCAGTCCTGTATATCGAGTTCCTCAAGATTGGAAAGTTGCAAGAGGAGATATACGAGGTCACGGCCAGAAAGAATGCTGAAGAAAACGGAGAGCCGACGGAGGTGCTGCATTCCGCTGTGTACGCTGCCCAGATCTTCTGGAGATTGGCAATAGGAGCCGAAATCTACTTGAAGGAAGGAACCCAGGCGGAAGGTGCGTAACGCCGGCATTTCTACGTCTAAAAATAATACTGAATTAAGCGCGCGTCCACGGAAACAAACCACGATTGTGAGAGTTGTCAAATACGGAAGGATAACGGATGAGGAAGTACACCATGTACGATGAGTTGAAGAGCCGAATGAAAGCCAGGGATTACTATCGCAGTAGAACACCGCACCTTGAAGTCTGGGACAAGCTTTCAGGACGTCTAAAAGCGTCATGTACCCAAAGGTACGCATGGAAAGATGTGTGATAGGCGTCCAGACCTGAACAGAGGTTCCAATACTGGGAAAGGAAAGGATGTACCTCGAGGAGGAATTTAGGGCGATACGCTGAAGGTTAGGAGAGAAGCTCGAGATGGCTGCTAAGAAATCGTCGTGGACGTTGTACCTGGAAAGGTCGAAGCTGAGAGAGTGAAGGCCATCGAAAGTGTTGTAATAAGAAAGGCTATTAAACAAGTGGGGAGTAAGCCCTTCGAGATATCCCACCCTTTTCGAGTACTTCTCCAGGACGTTTGTCTGGAGCTGACTGCATGCTGGACAGGGTGCGGCTGTACTGCAGTGTAGGGACTCGACAATGGCGAGGGAGAGGGGCAAACTGCGAGCCCGTTCTATCCACTCTTCCACTAGCTTCCAAAATGTTTCCCTTTCAGTGGTAACCGTTGAGTATGGGGAATCAGGGAGCCGGATTGCCAGCAATGCCCAAATAGAGGACATCGCCATTGCGGTGCGCCGCCACATGGAGGAGACCGCGCACAAACGCACGACGGCTGCATTTCGCTTGTGTGAAAGCTCGGTGGGAATGACGAACAAGAAGATTTCTTCTAGCACTTCAACTGGGAGCTGACTAAACGGCGCTTGCGCGTTGTTTCGGTTATTGGCTCGCCAGTTCTTTATCCTCGAGGAAAATTTTCGAGCCTTCTTCACTATCAGCGAGGATAAACTGATAGAACTCTGTTTAGAGGCCTGAAATGTCCTGTTACATCTGAAGGAACGGAGTGACGAAGTGTACAGTTGCACTTACCATGCTGACCGAGGATTCCTAAAGTGCTTGGACTGTTGCTGAACCTCTGGCTACTCTAGGCACCAGGATGAGAAGGAAAGCTGGGTAAGATTGGTATGGTATTGGTCTATTAAATATTAAAACGTGTTGCACAGGTCAAGCAGACCGACTGCATCGCTTGTGGGCTGTAGCATCAAATCAAACATCAAATGCCAAATGACGAATGGGGGTCACACTGACTGTGAATTCAAGCGTGAGATGGAAAACTCCACGACCACCACCATCAAAAAACCTGTACTCGCTCAACCCCCCTCCTCGAGCACCCCACCCTCACGCGGTGAACAGTGACGAGTGCAGAGAGCAAACCAGAGTCTGGTCTTGGTGAATCTGGATTTCCAGAGGTAGAAAAAATGACAAGACGTCGCCACTGGCTAGCGTCATCCGTCACCCAAACTCTGCATCCACCCATAAACGTAGTCTAATTCACCTGTAAACCTTACAGCTACGCTACTGGGTGTCCCAGAACCCGTCTAATACCAACATCTTCCTGATGAAGGGTTTGTTTGAGCCGCGGCGCATCGCCGTCAACGTTGAGCACCTGCTGGGTACCAAGTCACCGAAGACACATCAATTCTCACTGGCGACTTATTACTTATTAGAAAACCTGTGAGACATCTTCAACCTTTTCTTGGTCTCCACAGTGCAAAAGGTCCCCAACGGGCATTCCAGCGCAACATCCAGCAGCCTCGCTCACTGCCCGAATCGTCCCGAACGTTTGATCGGACCGGCAGAAAACGGACCGGTGACTTCGCATCCACTGTCCAGACTTGGTCCAGACACCAATTGGACACCAGATGCATGTTCAGCACCCCCTCCTGCCGAAAAAGCCAGTTAGACACCTATCCCCACTATTGACATCAACAATGAGCCCTCAAATTCATCCGCACTGTCGGTCTCCCGAGTCGTACGGTGGACTCCCACCCTGCTGACGAACTTCTTGCCTGTGCACGACGCGCTCAGTAAACTGTTGAGCGGCTTTTAAATCTACTCTTGAGGCTCTATCGAAAAGCACGAATAAAATGCAAAATATTATACTTTTAGAGGTGCTTTCTTGTTGTTTGTCCCACTATGTTAATAATTCCGTGTCTAAAAGCTGTCTGTCTGGTCAAACTCCTTCACAACGTTTAACCCAACCAAAGCAAGCAAAATGTAGGCAAGAATGACGCTTACATTACTTACCGAGACGTGAGTGGAGTCACTCGTTATATGGTGACCTTACAAGAAAAATCCAGTGAAACTATCCCTAAAATATTGGAAGGCAACCTAATACTCAGGCGTTACAGTACAGTCCCGCCGCTCAACTGTTTGAGCCAGAAGGCAATTTTAAGAACTGTCCACTTTGCCGACCTTCCTGCGCAATCTATTGACATATGCACCGGTCTTACAGTAAAAGTAAATAACTGTAAATTTCTGTGGCCTGCTGCCTCATCATTGAAATCACTGGTTTTTTGTTGGAATGGTTCTATATAATGAGAAGTTATTGCCCCAATATCACTCCCATACAGAGGAATGGAAATTTTAATAACACCCACCCTTCAAGTTAAAATTTCAAAATTGCCCTACATAACCAAAACTAGTTGTTTTTTTATGTCACTACCAATAAATTCCAACCTCTGTCTGTGATATTGGGCGGTAATGTGATTCTGATCGCTGTCTCTTTGCTCTGTGTGCGGTATCGTGAGGGCGGTCTTAAAAGCGGCGCGGCTTGATAGGTATTGGTGCACAGAGTCCGAGACGACATGCGAGAGTGCTTGCACGTATGTTGATACTCTCGGGAACCCGGTGTTCAGCTATTGGACCATGCCGGTTATACTACTACTACTACTACTACTCCACGGTCATTCGGAGGAACTTTTATGACCTCGTAGAATAATATCCACTTCGTTTAAGGACGACGCTAGACTCTTCCCTAGAAAGTAAGTCCATCTCGGTGACCCAACGCCGACGATGTCTTCCGAATCGTATCGTGTTCCTAGCGCTCGTCCACCTGATTTGTGGAAAGTTTGTGACAGGATGAAGGACGCCAGCGATGTTGATGAGGAAGCCACTGGTGAAGAGAAGTCAACTTCCAGGCCTCTGCCACATACATTGCTTCAATCGTGGGTTCATATCGAGATTTTTTTGAATCTCCTACTATTTTCGTCTGATTGTTCGAAAGGAAACGATCTCTCCAGGCTGAGCGTACTTGGGAGGCGCTACGAGGTGCATTTACAGGGGTAGGCTTGCCTTCCGATTGGAATTCCACGTCGACATTAATCAAGAAGGCGTACCACTTCGTTGGTACACGAGATCACGGTTGTTGGCCGGGTGAGTATTTCATTGGACGCCGAATTACGGGCGTCTAATTTGTTTGCTGTGCCTGTTAAGACTCTGGGGTTGAACAATATTCATCCGCCTCCAAAAGAAAATCCAGATACATGCCTGTCCAATGTAAGTTGGCATCTATCTAATGCGCCGTCCAAGCCGGGACGCCTCGGGTCACAGCTAAACTTGGGGTTGATCTTGGATCCTTTGGTCGGTGTGGCAAATACTTGAGTTACTAGCTCAACGGGCTTCCCACCTCTGAATTTAGGTGCAATGAGGTGTGTTTTGGCTACCAAAAGTTTCTACCCAAGGTCAGCCCGTTGCTTGCCCGTTGCAGTGACGCAGTCAACGTCGACGGAAATGTTGATTAGATTAGATTACATCTGAATCACGTGCTGTGCCACGTGTTTCACCGGGGACGATTCAACCTCAGCTTCAAGCTTGCAAACGCTATGGACCTCAATGAGTAGCTATGCGAGCTTGCAGCATGCAGGCCCGAGCTACTATGGTTTGCCTGCTCATCGCCCAAGAGTTCAGAGGGTAAACGGCCCACCTTCTCCGCTCAACTTCGATGGAAATCGCGAAATGCGGCATGCTTCCTTCCTCAGGGCTTTCCGGACACTGCCTCCGATGTCCCCGACACCCCGTAGCGCAGTCTCTATGGATGATGGCAATTGACAGGATATATTGTCAGGAGCTGTCATTCCGGTCACCTTCAGACTTGAACGGCGTCAATAGGCCCTTTGATCCTCAACCATCAACCGAAAGGATTCTTATAGATAGTCACCTCATCGTCTGATCTCGTCTCCGTCATCCAATATGCTCCTTCCCCTCGCCATTCTCTACCTTCTTCAAGGTTTTCTCAATGCCGATGCCGCTCCTCGCTTTATACTGGTCTCGCGTCAGGAAACTACCGGGCAAGAATGTGTCTGTTCGTCGAGCCGTTCAAGACCGGACGTCGTGTGGAGCTGTTTAGTGACGATATTCGCGTGCTCATGGGTCTCTGTTCATCCAAATATCCCAGGACCGGCTAAACAGAGGTGGATGAAAAGTCTACATCGTGTCGAATTGATGTTTTGGTCAATTATTTCGCCGGAGCTCATCATCTTTTGGGCTTCGAGGCAGTGGCTTGCAGCTCGTCATTTAGCACAAAAATTTAGTGGTGAGTCCTTTTGCTTTACCTGTTCGTCACTGTAACTTCATGCTGACGATATTTTCAAGATTACGGATGGACTATGACGCATGGATTTTACATTCAAATGGGAGGTTTCATGTTATATGACGGAGAAGTGGCCGTTGGCATCCTTAGTCCAGAGAAACTCGAAGAACTTCTTGAACAGAACGCGATCGAGATGCCGAAGATTACAGAGGACGAAATTAAAGACAGAAGCAAGGGTGACGGACTCTCCAAGGCAATCGTCATCGTCCAAACGACGTGGTTCATTCTTCAATGCATCGTGCGGAGCGCTCGGGGCCTCGTTATCACTCAGCTGGAACTTATAACGCTCGCATTCGCCGCACTTAACGCGATCATGTATGTATTTTGGTGGCATAAGCCTCTCGATATCCAAACCACCGTCCCCGTCTATCTCCTGCATGCCACTCCACCACTAGTACCAATACCACCGCCGCAAATTGAAACGCACCCCATCGAGTGTGACGGTACGTAGTCAAATCCAGCTCACATTGACGATTCTTACGCTTCAATTCCATAGCCATCGATCTTGAAGAAATATTGATTGCTCCCAATAACAAAACGTACGAGGTCGACCCCTCGATTAAGCAATATAGCTCGTCAGGCGGCGACATCGAATTAGAGAACTGGACGCCCACAGCCTCTGAGACTGGTACTCCATTGCCAACGCACCAACCCAAAAAGAGTGCCAACTTTTTGGACATAGTCTGGCAAGTATGGTTTATCCTTTCCGGTCTTTTATATCGCTGGCCCGCTGCTGCCGCCATCGCTCTCGTCGAACGGGTACACGACATCTTCAACATATTCAAGAAGAAAAATAGTGTGGGCGAAGGCAAACTACGCGTTAACACGTTCTATGTCTACGATGGAGACTTGATCGCAACTCGGGCTGGCGTGAGCTTATTGTATGGCCTCCCGTTAATCGCGGCCCTGTTCGGCGCCATCCATTGTGCAGGCTGGAATTTTCCCTTTCCATCCCGTATCGAAACCATCATCTGGCGCGCCTCTTCCGTCTTCCTTACTGGTGCAGCGGTCGTTGTGATTCCAGGCATCTTCGTCGCACAACGATATAGGGAAGATGAAAGCACACCCTTGATGCGTATAATTTTTGTCGGAGTGACGAGTTTGGTGCATGCGACACTCCCGTTGTATCTTTTTGCGAGGTTAGCCCTCTTGGTTGAAGCATTTGTTTCGCTTAGAAACCTTCCACTGGCGGCGTTGGCTGAAGTGGAATGGACTTTATCCATTCCTCATATCTAGTGAAGGTTCTGTTTAGCTTTTCCAATTGAACCATTTACAACAGTTACTATTTTATATTTACTGAATAATTTTTCCAGTTCGCATGTCCATCAGTGAGAGGTGGAGATCAGAACTGACATCAAACGAGGAAGGGGTTGCGAACCGCCAACTCGTTGCCGTCTTGGTTTACATAACGGGCCGCCACCACTCCGCGAAATTTACCTCTCATTCTTGGATCCACTTTATCTAGGTGACTTCTCCTCAGCATGCCTTATGAATTAGCTACGACAATACCTAGGTACCAAAACCCATGACCAAGCTTAGGCGCTTTAGATTCACTACCATGCGGCCTCCCGCCTCTATTCAAGTTCGACTTACTAATCCTCCCCTTGTTGATAGGCAAATTCGACGACATGTTCACCTTGACGCTTGATCATGAGGCCTTGAGGTTTGAACTTTGGGCCAGACTTTCCACGCTAAATTTGGGTGCCCATCTATCGATTGACAGATCTAGAGAACATTTTGGGTCACCTGTCTTGAAGAGAACACAAAATTAATTTACCAGGAACATCGCCACCGTTGTGTCGTGGGATGGGCGCCTGATAACGCTCTTGGGTTTCTTTCTTACCCTCACCCAACCTCGCTGTCAATATGGATAATCGGCCGCGCAACCCCTCCAGAGGAGGAAGACGACCTCAGGACAATGAAACTCGCAATGAGGACGAGCATTCGGACCGAAACGAGTACTCTGGCGCCCACCAATCTACTCATCGCCGCCCTGAAGATATTTCTTTCTTCAGAGGTGCGAGTAACTTCGGGGTCCATGGCGGAAGATTCACTGCAGTGGGCGGCCACCACTACGGTCCAGGGCATTATCCAACTCAGAGCCCTTCGCAAGGACCACCAGGTCCTAGCCCTCCAAATGGAACCATTTCCTTCTTTGAAAAAAGCTCCGGTTTTGTCGTCACCGAAGGGACCTTTTCGGCTGTCTCTGGGAACGTCTATGGCAATCTACCTTTCCAGCAAGGACAGCAAGGTCCAGCTCATCACGGCCAAGGAGGAGGGGTTGGTTCCTCCTGGATGGGTACGACGCTCTGCTGAGAGATCATTCTGAGTCGACGCTAATGATTTTTAGGTCGTGGTGATCCCAGAGTGCAAGGGCTGCAAGGACAGCCCACTAGCCAGTTCTATCCCGGTGGACATTTTCCACCACACCCAGTTTCTTCTAATCCACTACATTTTCCACCACAAGCAGGTCCTTTCAATCCACTTCATTTTTCACAGGAATCAGGTTTGTTTAGTCAACTATTAGCCTGTACTGCTGCGCTTATGCCGTCGTTCTGCAGTGCAATACACGCGGAACAGTGCGTCTGTTCCCGTAAACCTTGGACCCAGTGATTTACACGGAAGTGGTAGGTTCTATTAATAATAATATGGCTTGTCATGTTGTCCAACATCCTGACTTGTCGAAATTAGGATCTTACCATGGCGGCGGCCAAGTTTCCGGGTCCTATGCACAACATATCGGACAACAACCCATAAATCATGGCTCCATTCCTTATCCCACTCCGGCCAGTAGTCCGAGCACCTCAAGTTCTCTGCCGCGTAGGCGGAGACGAGATCCATCGCCGGACAATGACGAACCAGGCTCAGATTAACGCTAAATTCGCTACGCGAACCCAGCAAAACTCGCTTCGCTATCCTAAATTTGTGGCACTTGTACTTGTATGCTCATTGCGTCGACCATGTAAATAGTAACAAATACCCTTCTTGAGTCTGAAAGAATACAACGAACTTTGCTTTTAGAAAATTTCAAGAAGAATGAAGTGTAATTGTGACCTACAGAGGACGGACCATTTCGAATTTTTTCCATCAGCGAAATCACCGAGAGTTTGCATCTGTTTGGTCGTCAGTTCAGAATCAGGTCCTCTTCTCGCCTGTTTTCTTCCCTGTCTTCTCAACGATCTCCTCATTAATTTTATTTGTGTTGCAACCTGATGGAATGGACATGAGTTCGCCGTCTGTTTGGGATTCATGCAGAGTGTAACAGAACTAAAACAGGAGGGGTCTGAGGCTTTCTTTGGGTAGCCTTGGTAAGCAGCATGTTCCTTCTCTTCGATTTTCTTCGACTTTTCTCATCGAAACTCAGGCTCTCAGCCTCAGAAATGTGCGCAGGGGGGCCGTTTCTTTTGAGTAAAGACATGGAGACCTTCTATGGTTGGCTGCGGCCGATGTCAGTTTTAATCTCTCCGCGGTTTCGTCGTCATCTCGAATGTCGACTTCTGGGCAACGAATTCGGATTTGGACACACGTCACAATCGGCCATGCCGGTTAACACCCCACCTCACTTCGTCACAGCAACGAAGATAAGGAATACCGCCTCAAGGACATCGCTTGACCACTCCGCTGTTGAGTCGTACCTCGTTTGCTGTATCGTGTAGAACATTGCATGCCTCTCCCTCCAATTCCTTCAACGCATGTTACTTGTGTTTCTCCTCCACCTTCTTCTAGGTCTCATTGACGTCAACGCTGCTCCTCTCGATGTCTTATCTCAACGACAGGCATCCATCAAATTATTACTCGCGCGAGATTCATGCGTGTGTCCTAACACTCGGTCAACATGGGATATCGTTTGGAGCTGTCTGGTCACCATCTTTGCCTGTTCGTGGGTCTCTGTTCACCCCAACATCGCGGGGCCAGATGAAGGTCGCTGGAAAAGTGCACTTCGACGATTAGAGTTGATGTTCTGGTCGATTATCTCGCCGGAGCTCATTATATTTTGGGCATTGAAGCAGTGGATAGCGGCACGTCACTTAACGGAGGAATATAGAGGTGCGCTTCATCGGCATCGCAGATCACATCGTTTCTGATATTTTCTTAGAAAATGGCTGGACAATGACCCATGGACATTTTATTCAAATGGGAGGATTTACGTTACACGATGGAACCAAGCCCATCGGTGTTCTCGGTCCTAAGAAGCTTGCAGACCTTCTCAGCAGCCAGAAGATAGCAATGCCGGTGATCTCAGAGAAAGAAATCAAGGATCGAAGTAAGGGCGACGAACTTTCAAAAGCTCTTGTTATCATCCAAACAAGCTGGTTCATTTCCCAGTGCATTGCACGGAGGGTACAGGGTCTCATAATTACCGAACTGGAGCTTGTGACGCTCGCTTTTGCTGCTCTCAACGTTTTTATGTATGCTTGTTGGTGGAACAAGCCCCTCGATGTCCAGACCACTGTCCCTGTTTATTTACTAGATCCGTCTCCAAAGCAGATCGCCAAGCAAGGGACGTCTCTTGTGGACGAAAGTGCGTAAATTTAAGCTTGATCACACGTAGACGACCATTAATCCTCCCCCTTAGCTACAAGCCATAAGATTGGTTCAAGCGACGGAGGGTATAAAACCAGCAATTCACAAGGTAATGATACACACCTATTAACGTTCTTCATTCACCCGTATATTTACCGTAAAAATTAGGTATCAATGTCGAACAGGAAGCCATTGCAGACGATTTTAGGCGTCGACCTTTCAGTTGGATTAATTTTCTGGCGGTAATTCGTCGAATGTGGTGGATTATTTCCGGGGTCATTATTCGTTGGCCAGCCGCCGCGATCGTCAGCGTTCTTGATAGGATCGAGGAAATATTGGCCAGCAACACCATTGTTTCTGGTGAAATGTTCGTGAGCACATTCTACGCCCATGACCCTCATCTAGGTCGCGTTGTTTGGGAGGACTTCTCCATTCCTTTCGTCGGAACTATATTCGGTGCTATCCACTGTGCCGGCTGGAACTACTCCTTCCCTTCTCTTATCGAATCCAACATTTGGCGCATCTCCTCTGCGATTATTACAGGCGTCCCAGCGGTAGGCACCTTTTTCGTGCTTGGTATACTTTTAAACGACTCGTTTCCTGTTAACCCTTTGGTATCACGGACGGTTAACATTATGGGGACGTTGATAATCGTCATGCTCCCGTTTTATGTCCTCGCAAGGGTTGCGCTCTTGGTGGAGGCGCTCATTTCACTCAGGGACCTTTTACCCGAGGCATTGAAGGAGCTGGAGTGGATCTCATTTGTTCCTCACGTATAATTAGAATTTACTGCTAACTATTGTAATAACTATAGACCGCCCAAGGATATGTTCAGATTAGATTAGATCTCCTCTCACGTGATAAGTTCCAATCTACGTACTCTCTTTTCTTTCCCTCTTCTACTAAGTTCTAGTACCACACCCACTCTTATAGTTTTGAGCCCGCACCAGCCTTAGCCCAGCTTCTGGGTGTTGTTCCAGCTCGTCCAATGGACGCATGGAAAGTAGTGTTGCTCGGCGAAAGGAATGTAGGCAAGACAAAGCTGGCAGTCAACGCCAGTCTTTCTGTCCTCTCCATCCAGTGTTACTGATAGGGTGCCTACCAATAGTTCACCATGGACTGTTTTACGAGTGAGTCCTGGTTTGCGCAATATTTGGTGCTCTTTCTAAACTCTGAATTCCTACCACGGTTCTTGTTTGCAGCTGTAATTCCTGGCCCTTGGTCCAGGCGTGTTCATACTTGACATTGCCGTTTAGATCTACGAACCCGTACTGGACGAAGGGCCTTTCAGAAAGCAGTTGGTGGTAGATGATAAGATGTGCTTTATAGAAATTCTTGATACCACGGGTCAGGGTTAGTACAATAATTCTCGATTTCTTCAACCGTCACGAGCTCAAATGTGCACCTTATAGTCGAGTCCAATGACCTACGTGATGAACTAGTTCGGTAAGTAGCCACTTCTTCTGAGACTATTCGAAACTAAAACTAATTAAATTACTTTACTCTAAGAAATGCTCAAGGATTTGTACTCGTTTACTCCGTCGCCTCAAGGTCTACGTTCGATCAGATCGAGAAATTCCATCAGCTTGTTAGGAAAGTCCATCCACAAAACCCCGTTTTCGTGTTGGTGGGAAACAAATGCGACCAGGATTACGCACGAGAGGTATCGACAGAAGAAGGTTCCGTTTCGGCACTCCAGCTTGGCTGTAACTTCATCGAAACCTCGGCTAAAACGTACCAAAATGTCCACCGTATGTTCAGTGACCTCATTCGATCCCTGCGACAATCTATTGTCGATGCACCGATACCAAAGGAGGCGAAGAAGAAACCAAGATGCGTGATTATGTAGGTGGACCAGACTTCCTGCAACACTGTCGGCTCAGCTCAGGCAAACTGATTCGGAAACAGACTCACTTTCAGTCGTTTGTCTAAATTATTTAGGTGTTAAAATGAAGTACTGTACCATTACGACCAAGTCTTCGGCACCTCAAAAGTGTGACCTATTTTGTACATCTCTTCGTCTCTTCAAGGATCAAGGACCGGCGTGACATGTCCCCAAATCTCTTCAAGGCCGGAGGAGCGGGGCTATGTTTGGAGAGGGACCCGAGGGTGTTATTTCATGAGCCAAGGCTGAAGATAGCCTCATCGAAGAGGTTAACAGGGTAGTTGTTGAGGCAACAACATTATTTATGCAGGAGGAGGGAAGAGGGAAGGCTGGGAAGCCGAAGAAATTCCAGAATAAACTTTTCAAGCCATCAGCAATCAATTTCTGGGACGAAAAGTAGATTCTACTATCTATACAATATTCTGGCGATTTTTAGCGATTTTTAACGAATAAATTTACACTTTTTTTCAGACGACTGACCATCTCTTCAAAAAAAATTGCGACCGTGACAATTTGGTGGATCTCTTCACTTCATGGGCCTCTGTGACGCGTGACGTGAAGAGTCGGTCGTAATGGTACAGTATGACCTTTCCCTTTGCAAACTTCTCATGCACTTGAACTAGGCTTATGAGGACGCTTGAACTTAGGAACGGCTGGCAATCGGTTCTAACCGCTATCTTTCCAGAACCCCGAGAAAGACCTCACCAGGGAAACGAACGTCAAAGCCCCCGACAATCCTATCTATGTTATTCTGTTTGACCTCTAGCGTCAAATGAGTCGGTCTTCATGATCAGTTGCCTCAGGTTCATTGCATAGCCTCCTCCTGTCTTTCTAATCCACACCAGGTCCTCGATTTAGGGATGATTTGATTCGACTCTAAGTCTCAGTCTTGTTGACCTCTCGCTTCCTCGTTCATTTTCACTTTTCCGGATAACGTCTGTAGGAACTTTTTGTTGTACATCATTGATTGCAGATCTGCCCCCCCTTTCTATAAGCCTCTCATACCGTTCCTGCTAACGCAGTGCCTCGATTGCGTCATGATCTACCAGCTGCCAACAATCATCCGGTTTATCTATCTCGAAATGCTGTGCGTACTCGGAATCTCATCCCACGCTTCAATTATGGGGGTCAAGGTCTTTCAAGGAACTTCGTATCTTGATACCTTTCCACCACATCCCAGTACTCTTGTATTCGCAGCATCTAGCTGGAATGGATTCATGGATAGTAACTCTTCTGGGTGACGCCGGCGTCGGTAAAACGACTCTGGCGAAACAGGTACGTCAGCTCGAAGCTTTATATTCAGTTGTCTGCAGTGCACTAACATGAACCTATTAGTATACACGCAGTTCTTTTCTAGGTACGTTTCTCTTCACAATCTTTCTTCATTCTCAAGTTGGCAAATTTTTTGACCGGGTATTTGTTCCCAAAGATGTGATTCAGTCTCTCTCACATTGCAAATGTCGTTAACATGCCCGATCAGATCTATGACCCCGACTTGGAAGATGAACCGTACAGAAAACAGCTAGTCGTGGACAACAGGTGTTGTTTCATAGAAGTAATTGACACTCGCGGGTCGGGTATGAATCATCTCAGATGCCATTTGCTCATATCAACTGAAATTCACACAAATAGAGGATTACGATAACCTGCAGGACGAAATTTGGTAAGCGCTCTTTATGCCGTATTTTGAGAGTCGAGATTTCACGACTCCGTCAGCAAGGCTCAAGGGTTCGTCCTCATGTACTCGGTGGCCTCAAGAGCATCCTTTGATCAGGTCGAGAAATTCCGCAAATATCTGGAAAGAGTTCACCAAGAAAATCCGATTTTCGTGTTAGTTGGCAACAAGTGCGACAAGGTATACGAACGAGAGGTGTCGAAGGAAGAAGGCTCCGCTTTTGCACGCCAACTTGGCTGCGAATTCCTTGAGACCTCGGCCAAGACTGCCCAAAATGTCGAACGTACGTTTTCAAACCTGATTCGATTACTACGCCAGTCTGTCGTCGTTGTGCCAGTGCACCAGGTTGTAAAGAAGAACACAACGTGTATGGTTTTGTAGGGCGCGATTTATTTTCTTTTAATACAAGTTCAATTATCGGGTCTTTGAGAAAATGTCTTCCGTCACTGACGGCTCCAATACGGCTCGAAGTGCGTGGAAAATATGGTGGGTTTGATATACTACTGCCGTCTTTAAACACGATTATCTAGGTTGCGGTTAAAGGTACACAGATATCTAACTGTCCAGGCTGTTGAAACTTTGACTCCGTTTGGTTATTCTGGAGAGTCCTCGACAATTTATTTCCAGTTCAAGTCTTTTATTGGACCATTCACTAGTACTACGCTCCTCGCCCGGCTCGCCGAATTTTTTTCGAGAACCACGCTGCCTATTTATGCCCTGGCTCCAGACATATCTGACCGCGGAGTAAATAGCACGTGTAACGTGGAAGGAAAGCGGTTAGAACGATCGGGTGTATGAGTATCTAGGACTCTGTAGACTGCGAATGGTATGTACAATGGTGTGTACTTGAAGTTTCATGCTAAACTTGGGCCAAGCTTCACTGCTCTTCCTGGATCTCATCGCATGAGATTCTTATATTAAAGATTGGTGGATAGGTAAGGTCCATACTTATTCCGTCCCATCTTTGGCGGCTCACCATGCTACTTATTTTCTGCCTTTTATATCTATCACATAAAGCTACGAACATAACCGCTACTCCGATGTCGCCTATTCTCATGAGCCAATCGACTCAAACCCTTAATATGTCGCCACTACCCTGTATCGAGCAAAACCGTCGCTCCATCTGGGACATCACTTGGAGTTGCTCGGCGACAATATTTGCCTGTTCATGGGTTGCGGTCCATCCAAACATCCCAGCACCAGATGAGGGTCGAACGAAGATAGCCCTACGACGCCTCGAGTTGATGTTCTGGTCTATTATTTCTCCGGAGTTGATTATATATTGGGCAATGAGACAGTGGTTAGCAGCGCTGAAATTACAAAGGAAATACGAAGGCGAGTTATATTTCAACAAGCAGCTCGCTGGGTTTTGATGTGTTTCAATTGCCTCATGATGTAGACAACGGATGGACTACAACGCACGGCTTTTTTATCCAAATGGGTGGATTCATGCTATATGAAGGTGGTAGTGTCCTGGGTGTACTTTCTCCAGAACACCTAGAGCGGCTCCTCCGGCTCAAAGCCGTTACAATGCCCTCTGTCACAGAGAAAGAGATACGAGATCGCAGCAAGGGTGACGGTCTCTCCAAATCGATTGTCATCATCCAGACAACTTGGTTCATCACACAATGTATCGCACGCAGGGTACAGGGATTGATGACCACTGAACTTGAACTAGTGACATTGGCAATTGCAATACTCAACGGCATCATGTATTTTCTTTGGTGGAACAAGCCCTTAAATGTTCTATCTACTGTTTCTGTGGATCTGTTGTCCCCAGAACCACCAATGATACCACGTCCGGCCATGCCAATGAGGCTATATTATAACCCTCAAACTTGTCTACCGCTTGTTGGTGAGTTAACTTTACAATATTACTTTTCAACAGCAGGTTCTAACTGTTATACAAACGTCCAGTAAGTGGGGAACAGAGCAGCCGAGAAGGTTTTTTAAACCTAAAGCCGAAGTTCTTTTTGTTTCTTTGCAATCAAAATTTCTCCACTGACATCATCTAACAGGTCAAACAAGCCCGATGGAAACCTATTGAAGCTCTGCAAGAAAGTGCGTTGTTGGCTGTGTGGTGTCTTATTTCATTGGCCAGTCGCTGCAGTTGTCAGTACAATCCGAAGGATGCGAGATATTCTCAGTAGCCGTGCCATTGGCCCAAGTCAAGCCCGTGTTAACACGTTTTACGCTTACGATTTCGCCCCAACAAAGCAACAGCAGATTGTGACATTTACCATCCTTCCCTGCATTGGAGTTTTATTCGGAGTAATTCATTGCGCAGGCTGGAACTTCTTCTTTCCATCACGCGTTGAAGCCAATATTTGGCGTCTTTCTTCCACCGTTATTACAGCAGTGCCCATAATTTGGTCCGGAACGGCCATCCTTGGCATAGTGGATGAACACGACCATTATGATTGCCTGAGTTCTACATGTGCGGCGACAGTCATTCTTCCAACAGCAGCACTCCTGCCCTTTTATATCCTCGCGCGACTTGTACTTTTGATCGAGGCATTAATCTCCCTTCGTGACTTGCCCCAAGCGGCATATGCTGTGGTAGAGTGGACACTATTTTTACCTCACGTTTGACTTTAGTTAATCAGATGTTCAGTGGAAAGGGTGTGTTTCTGGGGGTTTCAGTAGAAGTGCTTTGTCTATTTTATACCCGCAATACGTAAATGCTTGCAAAAATGAAATTAATCGCGAAAGACAAGTTGTACTTGTACCCAAAAGGGCATCGAAACACACGTAGGGGTCTCTCTGGGAAGAAAATTCAGCCCTGACCAAACGAGCTCTAATTCTACAAAGAGTATGCAAGCCATATGAGTCGTGACACATGATGCATGGAAATTTAAGCGCCGGTCAAGTCATCAAAGTTACTCCACAAATGTTTCGTAGATGACCCTTCCTAAATTTAAAAACAGCACAGACGACTTCAACAAGAAACTCCAGAAACTTGGGGTCCTATGACTCCTACCCGACAAAGGTGGTCCTGCGGAATCGCATAATTGAGGCGGCAGAATATAATTTTATTTCTCGAAGCATTGAGAACTATCTGCTCCCAGGTCAGGGGGAAATTTTGCCAAAGAGTGGTCCCGACTTTAAAGTGACTACTTCTTACCTCCTGCACTCGATTGTCAAAACCAAGTCGCCTCGTAATTTTCTCAGAGAAAGTAAGTATGATTTTGTCTTTGTCATCTGCATATGCACGAATCATTCGATGGCATAGAGTATGGGCACGAAGCCTCTCGAAAATTAATCTTGCGCTGGGTGCATGTATTCGTAACCGTTTTGGAAAGAAAAACTCATCCAAAGCTTCGATAAACCCTCCGCAGATGGTATGTTTGTGGGAGTCAGAAACTGGAAACGAAGTCGCTTCCACTAGTATACTGCTCCTACGCACTTCTTTCCCTTGGAAGCTGGGACCACGAGGAGCAAGTAAAAGGTTCCTCAAGTTGATCAGGGTGTTGTCGAAGCTACTGAGTCTCATAGATGATATAACGTAGGATCGGCTGTATTGTCTCCGGACGGAGAGGCAGGATGACTCCAAAGAGAATAATGGCATTAACGGCCAGATTGTCTCCGAGCCAACACTACACGTCTTTGTCGACTTCCGGTAAGCAATCTAAATCAAAGGAATGGGAAACAAGGAATTAATTGAATTTTAGGAAATTTGGTTTGAAAATTTGGCACTGTCAATCTCCATCAATCTCCATCCCTTATGTAGTAGAAAGGGTTCCTACTGTCTGTAGCTTCTTGCAGAAAAATGGGCGAGGAAAAAATCTCGTCAGTGTACAAGGGTAGCCCAAATATCTCAACAAATGTCAACCGAAAGAAGCGACCTTTGCGTTTCTTGGATTCGAAAGTTGTCCGTCTGATCAATGGACCAACCTTCATGCTACCGCGCTCCAGCGAGGTCTCTGACTTCCGCGGTGAAGACCATGAAGTACCTAGTTTGCTCAGGCTTTATGCCAGCGCATAGGATTATTATCACCCTCTTAGGTTTAACTCCAATTACTCACAGGTCGACTTCCTCACATTCTTTCTCGCACACTAGAGTATCATCCGTCCCCGTTAAGATCATGTATCGCGGACCGCTAACTTGCAGTGCCAGCTGGCACGCCGGCGTTCAATTTTTTTGGGGTTTATATTACTTTCTGACTCCCGCTTGGTTCGATGAATGAGAAGAAGAAAACCATGCACATTTTTCGTTAACTAATTACAGAGAACCACAAGTCAAAAGCGACCGATTCCAACCCCACCTACATAATAATCGCCCAAAAGGCGGAGGAGAAGAAACTGGTGGGAAGGAGGTGGGAGAGGGGGGGTGGAATAATATAGGAAGATTAGATCTCAAATACTGTGACATCATCGATGAACGACCACGCAGGTGCGGCACCTCCGTGGAAGGCGAGCACGTCGTTTCCTTGCGCTACAACGTTCACAGAGAAGAAACCGAAGTTGGCGAAGCCGGGCCGGAACGTCTGCACGGTCACACCGTTCCAGACGACATCGATGAAGGCGGCGGCTTCTTGGGCTGGGGGACTGAACGAGCTCGCTTGGAAGAAGTTGATCTGGTAGTTCTTGCCGGCCTTGGTGGCGAGGGGTTTCGCGACGGTGAGGGTTCCTGGGAGAGCGTCGACACCAGTGGCTGATCCGAGGAGGGCGACGGCGTTGCCGTTGTGTGCGAAGGGTTGGAAGAAGAAGATGGTAGCATCGAGAGTGCCTCCAGCGGGGCTGGTGCCTATCCAGTTGGCGGATTGGGTGTCGAAGCAGAAGTCGTCGCACTCGTTGAAACCCTCGAATCCACCGTCGACGATGAAGTTGGTGCGCTTGTAGCCACGGGAGAAGGTGACTTTGAGGTCGCCTTGACCGGTGTTGACGGCTGAGGACTCGTCGGCGACGAGGAAGTACTGAAAATAATAGGTTAGGCTTAATGACACGTAAGATGTGAACTGAAGCTTTACCATGCTGCAAGTGTAGGTGGTCGGGTTTCCGTTAACGACGGCGCGCCAGATGTTGAAGAATTGGCAAGCACCACCTTGGCCATCAGCGCCGCGGGTGTTGCACTGTTGGGCACAGGCGTTTACATCGTACCTATCAAGGAAAGCGAAACCCATGTACTAATAGAACCATAATGAGCATATGTAAGGAGCAGAGTTCGAAGAACGTACTCCGGGGGCATTGTTGGCGCCATTCGTGGGACCGAAAACGAGTTCGTAACCTTCGGGGGTTTCAGGATCAACGAGGGTTTTGGAGGAGAATCCGCTTGATTGCTGGATGTAGGTAAGGCCAGCTGGTGGTGCTTCGAGCTGCTGTCCTCCAAGGTTCGTCTTCTCAGCGGCAGTGTGGGTATCGGCATATACAGCACACTTCAAGTTGGACGACTCATGGTGGTCGAGCCCGTCATTGTTGAATTCGTAGTACAAGTTGGCGAACACTGATAGATAGAAACAGGACGTGAGATTTTTCCACGCCGGGATATTAGAATATAATTACCGCATTGCTCGACGCTGTCACAGAAAGCGAGACAGTCGTCGATGTTGTATGTTGAGTTGCTGACGAGAGTGAAAGTCAAGTAAGCAGTTCCTTGGATGGAGCCGTCACGGTCATTTGGACCGGTACCGGTACCAGTGAACACGGTTTCGTAGTTGGAGGAGGAGCGGGAGGTCAGTGAACTCCGGGAGAAAGTTGAACGACGGGAAGTCGTTCCACTGCTTGTACCAGCAGCGGTCAGTTGCCCATCAACAGCAGTGACTGCGGTATCGGGGACGGGTTGGTCGGGGCTACCACTGGCTCCACTCTTCTGGTCAACAATTGCGGCCGTGCTCGCAATGGTGTCGCTGTCTGTAATGGTCGAATCCAAGTCCACACTTGCGGCTGGATTGAACCATGCACCCTTCAATGCGGGTGGAACAATCTTGACGGTCGTTGCTATAGAAGTGCATGAGTAAATTCGACATTAACGAGGAGAAAACATACCGGAAACCGCAATGGCCAAAGAGATAGCAGGGATGAGGCGACTGAAAGTTAACATGGTGTAAGAGGAGAGAAGGGTGTGAACAAAGCCCGCTGGGAGAGAACTTGGTCCTGCTCTTCTCCAGTCGGCATGCAGGGGCTTTTATATAGTGGACAAACCCGCTCATACACTGAGTATCTGAGTTTACAGATCCTGGGATTGACAAGGTCAGTCGCTGCCGTCTGTTCCATGCTTCTGTAAGATTCGAAAATGGCAGGCAGGAACGCAAAATGTGATCGGGCATAGAAGGAACCTGAATCACTGAGGCGAGCATCAGGTTCCTCGATGATAATAGCCTCCCTCAAATGAAGAAGGTACATCCCTACAATTCAGCAAACGCGCCAGGCTTGAAATGAACTGCATTGCGCGATTACGATACCTGTACGCGATCCTCCGGTCCTACGAAGTCGGACCAGTGTGGTAAAGGCTGGAAGAGCGGCAGGAATGCGAGATTCTTCAGCCAGCCGCGTCACAGTCCTTGCGGATGGCCATCACGTGTTCGTTGAATCCCAAAAACCAGATAAGAGGAGTGCTTCTGCAATCGCACGCGTCTGTTACAGAGTGGCAGAAAATTCGCTGGACGCAGCTGGCATCACAGGAGTTGTCCAGCGTTGTCGTCAAAAAACTGGGATCTTGACTTTCAATCTCCGGGAAATGATCCTGTGGTCGGGGGAAGTGCCCACAGGATTTCAAGGTGAATCAAGGATCAAAGACAACGGTTTGACGTGGACGGTCGACATGGCAGAAGTAGAAAGGCGACATCATTTCGGCGCGGGTGATTACCCCCCATCATCAGCTCAAAAAGTCGACAAAAAGGCTTTGTTCTCTGGAGAACATCGTTCATGATAGCTGGTACAGGCGTCGAGGAGAGGACCGACGTATCGTCGGTGACACCAGCTAGACAGATTCGGCTAGATGAGATGCGAGTAAAGGCTGGATTCTTCCAGGACCTGAGAGTCGCAGTGAAACCGCCACATGAGAAATGAGCAGAATCAGGGGACGGCGTGTCATTTTAGCCCGACGTTTTCCCACAATGTAGGGTCCCTCGGACCACTGCCTTACGTCGCTTGTCCTTCCAAGTTGAAGAAATATGTATCTTCATTGTATCTCGTTCCAATATCGTCGGTACTGCAGCTGAATTGACAAGACGTGCTATGAAAGCTGAGGTTATTTTGTTTTAGCTGGTGTCAATTTCCATTCAATTGATTATTGTACAACATACTTGACCGGTATTCACTCTCGGACATTGAGACGCTTTCAAAAGCTTCTCGACTTCTGCAGCTTCTATACTTTAATCATATGATGCAGGTGTAGACAGCAGTTATTTCAAGACAGACAGCCATGTATATTTCTCTTCTATTTTTTAGGAGATAATTCACAGGCCAAGTCTGGAACCCAAGTTATTTCTGCTTCCAATGACCACGGATCGCAATCTTCCCGCCAGTTTCCTGAAAACAATGATTCAGAATTATAATGTGCATGATTCAATCCAATTGGACCTTTACGCATTTTCGGCTAGCGATAAGGCTGCGGTTGACCACCAAATTCCCCACTGAATGTCGAGGTTGTGGCGATTTAGCAGATTAAACATGACGTTTTTACCGGAACGTAGAGTAGTTTTCCTACGGTCCGTTCCCGCCCCGAAGCGGACGTCGTTATTTCATTGGCTTTGGCCTTGAAGAAGGCGACGCTGATTGCCACATTAAGAAAGAGTTTCTGCCTTTGAGAACGAACCGGGAGTAGTCTGCACTCGGGTTCTCTTCTTTCCTTTGAAGTATAACACTTCCTGGGATATGATGTGTTGCAGACTGATGAGATAAAATTAGCTTGGAGGTCATGCACTGGTACATGTTCGCTCACATGCTCATGATCATGATTTGGGGGACCCAAAACTCGCGCCGCCAAATACGCGCCGCCTTGTTCGTGTCCAGGTCACAGCTAATAGGAAATATCTCGCCCGCACTCTGTAGCCATATTCTAGACTTCCAGAATTCAGATAAATGAATGACCTGATAATTAAAGGGACGTTAATCATGAACATCCTGTAGTTGGCGCCCGTCAATCTATCCATGTTCCGACAGTCGTTCGGAAACAGATGCGCCCCGTCATGGCCCTGAAAGCAATCGTAAGTCCAGTGAAGAGACAAAAACGGAAGATACGCCGCGAACAGTACATCGTCGCCTCACATGTCGCGTCGACGAGAAAAGTATCCCAAGCCCCATATCCATATTGGTACCTTAGGCTGGCAAAGCGGGTTTAAGACCATCAAGCGAAGTCAGCCAGCGATTGACAGCGGCACTCACCCAAAGGCTGCACGCACATTATCTCGCATAGGTGTCTGCGTAATGATTAGGCTGACGCGACATGTGGGCTGACCAACTTCCGCAGATGGTATACGCCTGACAGAAATGCCATCAAGGATGACCAAATGACTCGGTGCTCGTCGTCGCCGGTCTGGCCTCGTTGCCGCCCCGCCACTGTCCCCCAGCCCTGCTCGCGTAGATCGAACTTGGCAATTATCCGCGTCAACTGGAATCCGGCGATATTGGATAGCCTCGAGTTTAGAGAATGATATCGCGCGGACCATGACCCGCTGCACATCAGGATTCGGCTAAAATGAAGAGGCTGTGAGTAAGGATCATAATTGAGGACCAGTAATCGAGCTGCGAACGGGGGCATCGGAGAGGCGGATACACGCCCGTGGCATCGTGCATCGCGAGCTGACCGGAACGCCTAAGTGAAGCTTGAGGTTGAGGCTGATGTATCTTAGGTCCGTTAACCGCCCTTCTGGTGTCAGATGTCCCTCTCAGGTGGCCAAGTGGAGGTAGAGAGCGAGCGAATAACCAAACCCTGCGTGGTTAGGACCTGCCGACACTTGTTCTGGATTTTGGATCTCGGAATGAAAAGCCGTTATTGACGGCAGCGGGCTATTGGAGGTGGTATGATTGAGTGCTATAGACGAACGTGGATAAAGACCGCCGCGGCGTTATTCAATAATAGATCCGGACGGTCTATGAGGTTCGAAAACAATTAGGGAATTAGGGGACGAGCAAACGTTGTTCGACTTGACGGAACTGGGGTTAGAGGAAGAGAGGCCATGGTAAGCCTGAGAATCGGAGTGAAGGATGAGCCGATTGCCGAGAGGAGAAGGATGAACTGCTAGACTTACTATCTTTTGAGAGGAGCCTTGTTCCTCGCAAGCCAAGTTGACGCTTAGGAGCAGACCAGAGTCATGGCAGAGCTGTCAGCGTTATCGACGCGAAGGACAGGATTCTAATGTCCTGACACGGCAATTAAGAGGACCGATTTCGTCTCTTTTGTCGATTAATCAAGCCATGAGATCACTGGTATGATGGGCTCGTTCGCACTGGATCCCCCCTGTTGAAGTTGTTTGCGGTCTAGAAGTTAATAGGGCTTTATCATTGATTCATGTAGGCAGGGCGTCGCATGAAATTGATTGTTGATTGGCCAAAAATGAGCCCGGAGGGGCGAGAGGTCTAGCTCGCGGACTCATATATCGGATGGATCCCAAGTCATATTATTCCAAAATAGGTTCTTACATCTAAGCTTCTTCATTAGCGATAAATCCAAATAAAACACAAAACGACAAAAAAATCATACCACTAAATTACGCCCAAAAGCGCACGCCGACTTATACGAAAAGTAACCGAGGCGTCGACGGCGCCGTGACATCACCTCTTCCTCGGCTACTCGAATTATCGACAAGTACGTATACCTCCAGGAGCCTATAAACCCACAAGCAGTCTTACCGGCGGCACCGCAGAGTCTAATCATCTATTTTTTCCTCCACCACGATCCGGGGCGGGGGCGATCTTCTTCTGGTTTCTCGCGTGAGCAGAGGCCAAAGCAGTTGATGGTGTCGTGAGCCGTTTCCTTGGCAGCAGGTGAGTCTTAGCCATTTAAAGGGCCTGTCAGAGGATCGACGCCCTAAATAAGCTGGGTGGGTGGGTCAGCTGCTGCTTTGGCCCGTGGTCGAGAAGGTGCTTACCAGAGATCAAGATCTCAAGCTCAGGCTTCGGTATTCTGGCCCGTGCGTGCGGCAGTTAAGCCTCTGTGTTAAGTGTCTGCTATCGTTGGCCTTCTATATGTTTTCGAAGAGCTGTCGGATCTCCATCAGATGGCAAACCAAAACGTAGAGGTAAAATTTCGATTGTGATTTTCCTCTCCTTTTCTGGTCGATAAGATGGCGCCCTTGCGTAGCTGGAGAAGAAGTAGAATATTTAGATTAGAAAAAATAATGAACGAAAATGAGAGGAGATAAAGAATAATTACGAGATAGATAATGCAATCTGATCTCTCAAAACTGCCAAACCAGGGGTTCCCACGTCGCCTCAACGCTGGGTTAGCTTATCCATCCCTACACCTATTTGCATATTCGGAGACGATAGAAGACGGAGCCTGGAACCACAGGACAACGGGTGCTAAAAGCAGCCCATGAATTCGTCCTCCCAGCCTACTCCACGAGAAACCATAACTGAACAAGAAGCAAGCTCCATCGCTGGCCATTCCATTCAATTTATCCGCCAGCATGAGTAGCTGGTACGCTATTGATGTCGGTATATCGAACGAAGTGGGCCAGAACACTGCTGACGGCGACGAAACTGAACAATGATTGTCAAAAACATATGCCGTGTCAAGTGCGGGCACGTGACTTGATGTTGAAGTTGAAAAATAAGAGTTGTAGTAATTTCGACCTGATGGACGTGGCTTGCCTTCTTATAAAGAGTCTTCTCCCTTTCGACGATGGTTTTTTGGGGTTGGCGAAGAAGGAAGGGGAGAAACAATATTTCAATGACCTCGGAAAACTTTTGCTTGCCGACGATCAGTGTATGTGGAAGCTTCCGAGCAACAGATTGCAACTCGGTTATGAACACGAGCGGAACACTTAGGTATCTTCAGCGAGATTTCTGGTGGGCGTCGAGGATATGCCGGGTGAAAAACAGCAAGTCTTGCTTCATGCCTTTTGTTATCTGTCACGTGATTTGAACATAGATTGACGATAGGGAACCATCAACAAAGGAAGATCAAGGTCGCTGGAAAACAGTTCCAGAACTTCCAGAAAGCTCGGAGTGGAGGAAAAGCTGGCGAAGAACACTGTCTCAGAGATAGTTCGGAACGGAAGTACTTTGTGGAGATGACACGGCTTCGGCGGGGTGTTCACGTTCGTGGAGAACTGGGAATTTGATTGACCGTTCGACATCGTTGGACAGTGATGACGAGAACGCGTCCTCAGTATCAATATCGTACGAGTCAAGTCGTGTCTCCCATGTGTCTTCGGCTTCACTGCAGAGCACCTATGTCAGACATTCGACATACGTGATACGTGGATCATTATGCAACGACTGACCTTGCTGTAAATAGCCCAGATTGAAATAGTTGTGATAAAACGCGACCTAGTCCCACGACGCGTCCATTCTTGTCTGTATGTCTGTTCCTCGAATGTCTGGGTTCAGAGAGCCTTCTCCTGATATGATTCCTGGCTGAACGACCTTTCCGAGGACCTGGTTTTTGAATTGTGATAGCACGCGTTGGAAAGGTGTGGGAGGCCCGCTGGGCTCAGTCATTCTGGGAATGCGAAGAATCGGTGCCAGATCGAAGGATTGTTTTCCCACTTGGAGCGATGGATGGTTTGAAGGAGTGATTGACAAGTTTCTGCGGACGTGCAGAACATGGCGAGAAGAATGGTGCCTATGTCGCACTGCCGGCTTACTGACGAAGCACTTGGTTTGCTTAAGGTACCCTACACACGTATATCAAACAAAACGCGTAGATAGCTGAGGAAGTTGCTTCTAACCTTGGGTATGTTATTGCCCTGACCATATGGCTCGACGTGCATGAGCCGACGAGGCAGGAACGCGTCGAAGGATTCAACTAAACCCGACCCAAATTGTACTCATGTCGTGGCAGGGGGGTGAGTTAGAGTCCACAGATGCTGACCCGGGATAACGGTTTATCAGAGGTTTTCAATCTGTAGACGATCCCGAATATTCGTGGTTCGAGTGCTTTAAGGAGTTGATATCTGTCGTTGAAAGGTGGCCAGTCAGACAATGACAGGTCGGCGCTCGGTGTTGAGCGATGATGTGGCTTACCTCGCATTGAAAGCAGTTCAGCCTGCCAGTCCTCCAACCAAGGATTTTGTTTGTCAAAACCCAACCATTTCTTCGAATCCAGGTACATTGACGGATTAACTTCATGTAGTTTTATATCCCTCTTGCCCTCTAGGAGACTAGGACGCGACAAGAGTCGGAGTATACCCTGTTCGACGGCCAAGCAAAAGTCACCGTGTCCTCTTGAATCTACCACCTGGCGGAGAACTGGTGAAATTCTACTGGATAAACCTTTAATAAAGATAGATTGGACGTAAAAAGCAAACATACAAGTATGTTTGTTGGTTCTGCCCATTGCAGCCCTCCAGTGATCATCCTACGAGCAATAATAATGTGGCCCCGTTTGAAGTGAAGTTTGTATTTGTAAGTCAATGAGCTCCTTGCGAGATACAGCGTTGTAAACTTCGACCAGACACAAAATCATATAATTATCCACTAGAGGGTCGGAATGTGGTAGTGTCTTTGAAATTCTCCGTTTTTTGAAAAAAGATTGTCGACCTAGCCCCAAAATATCAGATTCAGAAGCGAGAGTGAGATCAATGTCGAAATTTGGGTGCTCACCAGTAGTCGCAGGTATACTATACCACACTACTTCCATGTTCCAGCCGGTACAAATGGCGTTTTCTGAGGAGATTACCAAAACTCGTCGTCGGAGGCCTGTGGAGTCGGTGACGAGAAACCAACCAGCACTGTGTGACAAGATTTTTCGGTGGCACGCAAGTACATACGTCATGTCACTGTCACATGCACTCTGTTCTATTTTGGGATTTCGAATTCTGGATAACAAAAAAAGCTAAGAATTGCTCTTTCGGTATTGTCGTAGGAGTAGGCCAGAAAATTCCTATAGAATTTTGTAAGAGCGTATTTTGTGCTAGCTGCGATTATTGAATCTTTCATTGACGATTTTTACTCTCAGCCAGTGATTTTCTAAATTTCTGAGTATGACCAAGTTCTCTTGAACGGCCGTACGTTTTGTCCTCAAATGTTCCCAACGTAGATTAGTAGCTAGGAGAAACAAAACCATTGCCATTGATTATGAACTAGAGAAGGCAGACACACTTCTGAACGTTGGTTGTTCCACGTTTTACATCATTAATGCTCCAGTGCTGGCCACATTGAATTAGGATAGTTTTTGGAGCCAAGACGGACAGGTATTTCTAGAAAGAAAAACAAGGAAGTAAACGACAAAGTTTCGTGGTAGAGATGAAGCTGCTTGCCTCCAGAAAAGGATCAAAATGTCTGGACCAGGCACTGCTTTCCCAAAAGCGCATGAACATAATTTAATACAAGTTAGCATTCCGCAACGACTCAGCAACAGTATCCCTCAATAATCGTTCCTCCATCACCCATTGAAGGTCTGGCCAGCACCGCACAGAAGAACCCCCGTCTTCGTCCCGCGTATATCTGTCCCATAGCTCATCGAAGAACCGTCCTGCGCCACTCACATTCAGAATCCCAGCTAAGGCAGCATGAATTCGAACGTAATGCGGATTCGGCAGGGTGACGGGAGCCGTCCTTTTAATCCCCTCTGAAAAATCATCGCTGTGGTCCCTGAAGGTGATACGATTGTCATCGGGCTTCTTGATTATGCCTTGGTTTTGGAAGATTTTGAGATCGTACACGTGCTTTGCCTGAAGGTGTTTTTAGCTGAGTGTGCAATATTTACGGGAAGTAAACTGAGGGTGTTGAAGCTTAAAGTTGTTTCTTTCAAACACCAGCAAAACCTATCAAACGCGTGACGCGCATCGACCTGGAGCGTTACGCCGTTCGACGGGTCATCGAGTGAGGCACTAAATTCTTCCATAGTTTGAGCGGGAAGGTGGCTGAAGTTTGATAGTATGTCGAATGCGGTTGCAGCAGACTTGTACTGGATCATAAAATAGAGAAAGTGTCGTCAGTGAGCCCTCCACTTCGAGTGGAATGAAAGGATGACGCACGGAGTCAGAGCTTTGGTTTCTATCGAATTGACAGACTTCCCTATGAAGAATACGAGCGGCCCTCAATCTGGTGGTGAAGATCTCCTCGGCAGGTTTCGGGTGTGCGAGGTCTTGAGACCCTGTTAAAACGCACACGTATCCGTCACGTCTGAGCACCTCGACGGGGAAATCAATGTCAATAAAACGGCATTTGGTCGAAAAGGCATCTACGGACTTCGTCAGAAAATGAGCTCTTCTTGCTTCCTGCACAAAGCGAGTTCGAAGACTGGGCTACTGGTTGGTCGATAGTTGGGGTCGCGATAGGAGAAGGTGTCCTCGACTGGTTCGCGTGCCTCCTGCCCAGCGTAACTGGGGAAATAAGGTTAGGTTCTATTCTTCAGAAGATAAAGGAAAAATGACTAACAGACGAATAAAAGATGAGTGAGCCACGTCGTTCCGAGGGCCGCGAGTGCTCCGACCACGTCGACTTCTTCCAAGGTGGAACAGCTGACGATTGCAGCCGCTACATAGCGCTTCCCGCTCTCGCCGCCGCATTCTTCGACGTATGCGAGCATGGCGAGCATTATTTTGTCGAGTTGCACGGATATTGGTGTTGCTTCGCGATCCGTGGCGTAGTTCACAGTGAAAGTGCTCCTGGCGTCAGTTTCGAACACCTTTTGTACCAATTTTTCTGCAGCATCGACCAGTTCCTGTAGAGGGGCATCGCTGTTTTTGATGGTGGTGATACGTGACTTGAGAGTCGAATTGTAAAGCGCGACGGAAGCCTCGGAAGAAAGAGAGGTGAGGCCGGTGAGGGGTTGAGTTCTTGAGTCGGTGCAAGCGCTTATTTCGTGAGGTGACATGTTGGTTTGGTTTGTGGAAAGAGGCGTCAATCATTTTGGTGTCGTTGTCATGCACATTTTTATTACGTATCTAATCTAATCTAATCTACATTCCGGCAGGCATTTCCCATTCTGGAGCGGCTGCTGTAACTCCTGTATTATTTCCACTGCCATCGCTTCAAGTTCTACTGGCACTGCGACTGGACCAAGCAGCCAAGTCGCCTCGTCATCCACATTACCAATCCTTCCCATTGATATCACGGTATGTCTAGCTCCAAAAATGTCTGGACGTTTCCCTCACCCAGGCATCGTCTGGCTTTCCCAATTACAAGATGGACAGAAATTCTGCTGCTCCTCACTTGCACCTCGAAGGCCATCTAGAGCTGCGCATCTCCGCTAAGTCAGTCGGCTTGTACCCTGTACCAACCTCAAACATCACCAGCGACGCTCTCGCCGCTCAAACGATGTCGCCTCAACCTCCTCCCAATCCAAACACCACCTCAGTCATCCGCCTCCTCACCGGGCCTCTCGACGAATTCCGCAAGTACGCTCGCGAAGAGCAGTCCAAGTGGCTCATCGACATCGCGCATGACATCTGTGATCCCGCTCTTCAGCGTGGCTCGTTGCTTGTTTCAAGTCGGAACGGCACTGCGACCGAAGAGCAGTGGCTCCTCGTCGCGCCTACGGACCCGCTTAGGGCGTCGATATACCGCTATGACGTCCCGGTTGGCATCGTTGTTGGCCTGTCCAAGATGAGTGCTCGGATTGGAAGGTCTGTCTCCACCAGCACCGCCGCGGCGACGGGAAACGGAAACGCGCGCACCATGCGCGAGCGGGTGATGCGCCGCGATGCCTTCGCGTGCTGGGTGACGAGGGCGGACCATCCGCTTGTGATTGGCCGTATATGCCCCAAGCGCATGGGGGATCATCTCGCGCGTGTTGTATACCGCGATTTCGTGGCAAAGACATTGGATCGTGATTCGAGTTCGAGCTCTCTTCTGGATATGTCTGTCGATGACGAGAGATTTGGTATCACCCTCACGGCCAACCTTGGAGTGTACTTCGACGCGTACGAACTGGGTCTGCGGTTCGTGTCTGAGGTTCGTTCGTCTTTCCTCATCCGAGTCTCCTAAATCATGTCTCAATGATTTCTAAAAATTCAGAATCAATACGAATGCCACGTCTTCAGACCCGACACCCCAGGCCACATACACACAATCGGCGGGTGCATACCCACATCACCCTCAACATCACCCTCTACAAGTAACCTCGCCGCCAGCCCACTTTTCCAGTCAACGACACGCCCGCTGGCGATACACGGGTTGCCCGCTGCCCCGCTTCAGCAGCAGCATCAGCAGCAGCCTCAGACGCAGACGCAGCAACAGCCGGAGCTCGATCAGGCCAACCCCCCGCCGGGGCTTTTGAGGTGGCACTATCTCCAATGCGTGCTCAAGAAATTTGGGGATAAGGAGTATAAGGCGCTGCCGAATATCAGGTTTCCAGAGCTGCCTCTTCGCATGGAAGGGGACGACGATGGTGATGATGAGGATGATGATGGGGGTGGTACCGATACTGGTACCGAGGCGGACTAGCTTTAGGTTGTTGGTTTCTTCGTCATGAACCTCCGGAAAAGATGAAGGCATTGGGTCCTGCGGGGGTGTCATAAGGGTTTGAGGAGATGAGCCTCGTGGCTTTGTATTAGGGAGAGCTGTGCGGGGTAGAATTCGGGATGGTGAAGACCGGGATAAGGTCGTTGCTGATTGGGTTGGGGTGGTTCGGACTACTGGTCATTTCCGCGCCTTGCTCTTTGATGGTTTTGGAAACTCTAGCCTTGACTCGAGCACATAGATTCTGGTTTTCCAGACTCGAGAAAATGGGAATATTTGTGGCTGAAAGGAGCATGAGCACCCCCTATATCTAGCAACCTTGCTCGAGTTTCTTATGACCCTGCTGCGGACGGTGTCTCCGAGAGAAGGGGAGAAATATCGAGTAGGTATTACCATTCCTTCAAGATTTAATTTATGAAGATGGATGTGAGGTGTTAACTTTAAACTGATCATTCTCTAAATGAGACAGAGCTCCTGTCGTATGCCTGGTTTAACTCGAAGCCTGGAGATACGCCATGACATTGACCATGAGATTAGGGTGATGAGTGCTACTGGCGACTTGTGTGGATTTGGACTTCTTGGTGTAAGCTGAAAGAGCGGCCTTTTCGTGTTAAATTCGTAGACATGAATGAAGCGCGCAACATCGATATCGCAGAGAAAGCCATCTAAAAAAATTCAACGACCATTCATCGCCCCGTTCAGAGCTGGTATTCAATTGGACAGACTGGGACACCGAAACCTTTGAGCTTGAATAACGGTCCACTTCGTTGAGGGTAACACAAGACGGGGTTTTCTAGATTATACAATGCATGGCAGTGCCAGTGCATGCTGCTCCTGGACCACGCTATTTTTTTATTTTTGGTAAAGAAAATCGCGAAGAGTGCTTACTTATTTCACGCTCGGACACGCAGAGTCGTTTGCGTTATTTTGTCTCGTAGATCTGAGCTGAGGAGTGGCCTCTTCTCGTTCTCGTTCTCGATCTTGCATAAACTTGGCGACTGCGTCGACGAATCGTCATTCAAGTTGATATGGCCAGTGTAGATCCACGTTAAAGCTCGAGTTTTGATGTGGGTCCAAGTGTCATCGAAACTCGATGCTCCAGTGCCGTACTCGGGAACTACGTAGGAGAGTTTTTAAAGAGAGGACAAGATTTCTACGTAGGACGTAAGCACAGGTCGCTTTACGACACTTTTGAGATGAGGGTGCTGACTTACTTACTCAAAGCCTGGGTTAAACTTCATACAGAAGCCAGTTAATTAGATGTTGTCGACTGAGCGGGAGGCTCTTTGGTAAACACCAAGCCCGAGCTTGGACGTTTGAACGATGAATCCAAGTATTGCAATCCATTGAGGTCAAGAAGGACGGGTTTCTCTAGGTTATACAACGAATGAGTAACGTAAGTGAACGCTGCGCTGCTGGGCCTACTCTAAATTCTGCATCCGACTCTCGAACGACGTAGACGCATTTAGGTTACCAACCCATGCGGCCTGAGAGCTCTTGAGGCTAATGAGGGGGCCTCTCTTGTATGTGAATCGACGTTTGCGTCGATGAATTGTTATTGAGAGGGCCTGAGTAGCAAGTTCACTGAAATCCGTGCCTTGAGTTTGGGAGGGCCAGATCGTAATTAAGGAAGACAGTTTGCAGATCCACACTGGAGCTTGAGGGTGAAAGGTGGGTTCAAGTGTCAGATGTTCCGGTGCCGTTCACAGGAACATCTTTTCTATTTAGAACGTAAGTACGTGCCGCTGTACGACACCCTTGATCATGAGATGAGGATGCTTAAACTTTGTCCAGGTGCCAGTGGATTCGAAAGTGTCAACTGAACATGAATGAGAGGTCCTGTCGTAAACACGGTTACTTTCACTTGAAGCCCGGAGATAAACAATTAATATCGATATCGGAGCTAAGCCAAATAGAAAAAATTTCAAGGAGCATTCATCGTCCCGAGCAGAGAAAAGTCATTCGTTCCAGTTGAGCCAAGGGTTATGCAGATGATGAACAGCCTGAGAGGGTGGCATTCCCAGTGAGTGATGCTGATCAACAAGAAAAGCGTGACACAGGGCACGGGTGGGTGACAACACCGCTGTCTGTCAGAGTCTCACCAACAACACCTCCCACTTCTATCTTTATTCCCCCTCGCATCTCTGCCGCGCTCAGCTCCCTGGCGCACGAAAAACGGACACCAAGGGCGATACTTAGTCGTGGAAAGAGAGCCATCGGCCAGCCTTGGTGCTGCTGCCGTGTCTGAGTCGCATTTGGCGAGTCAGGAAGGTGAGGAAGCGGTTTTTCGTCATCAACGGTCCTGCGGTGCTTATGGGGTGTGATAGATAGATAGCGGTGTACTATCTATCTCTTTTATCTCTATCTAGCCGCAGGAGAGGAGCACGACATTCGAGATTCGAGAGGATACTCCACCCACTAGCTCCGCAGGTATGTGTTCGTCAGTTCGTTTGGCCACGCCACATTCTTCGTTCGATTTTCGATTGCAGCACCGGGGGTGGCTGCAGCTCGTGGCGGGTGGTGCCACGAGCCGTGTGCAGACGGCGTGCTGTGCTGCGCACTGCGCGATGGATGGCACTGTGCACTATGAATTCGATGTGATGAAGTAGAGATGCTGTTCAAATTAGAACGGAATTGCCGAAAAGCGATCGGGAACGTGCTCCAGGGCTGCTCGTCCACGCTGGTCGAGGTTGCCCCCGCTACCCCTTTTCTCTGCTTTTTGTCTTTTTGTTTTCTTCCTCATCATTGTCATCGTTGTCGTCAGTGCTTGTGGCTAATCATCGTGCCTTTACAGCTACTTTCACAACGAGCCTTATCCATCACGCTCAATTTTTTTTCGCCTCTCAGACTCTTTAGACTTTCACTTCTGATCAACCTGGCCCTGGACCTCAACCGCGATTACGGTTTTCTGTTGCCTGCCACGACTCGATTCTCACCACCAACCACCGGGTTACGTTTACGTTTACGAGTGAGTAGCCTAATCACATCTTATGCCATTCCATGGCTCTCCGAACCGAGATGCGATGGCGGCTGCGTGAGCCTGAGACTGATGCTGATCTTCTCTTCTTTGCTCTCCTCCTTCTCCAGTTAACAACACCATCAACATCGCCATCGTCAATTTCATTTCCACCTTGCCTTCTCAAGCCTATCATCGTCATCGTCATCTTATTCTACTTCTCTCCTTCCTTCCATATCGCATCACACCCAACAACATCCTAACTGTAATCTGCAATCTCCAAATCCAACGCCATCCTCAATCCCCACCTCAATCCACACTTCCTCAGTCCAAAACATGACAAGCAAAAACCAAAACGCCCGACACACGCCTTCCCCCTCTCCTTCATCAGTCTCAACACCACCTTCAGCCAACCCACCTCCGTCCAAGCTCCCCAAGTTTCTACAGAAGCAGAGTAGGGACAGGTCGAAGTCTGTAACTGACCCTGGAGCTAGCTCCGGCAATGGCTCTGGCTCTGCACTAGGAGGGAGCACCAGCACCAGCAGTGTTGCTAGCAGCGCTGTGCTCACCCCGTCTGCCTCCTCGGCGTCGGCATCTGGGTCGGGGGCGGGGTCGGGGTTCTCGACCGCCTCTGCACCTGCACTATCTTCAACGGGAGGGCCTCCTGAGTCGGGGATTCCGAAACCGCGGAAGACGAGCAAGTTTTTGGGGATAAGTAAGGATCGGGATAGGGAGAAAGATAGGGAGAGGGAGAGGGAGAAGAAGTTGCCTGATACACCCGCCTCTGCCTCTACCTCCTCTGCTAGGAGCAATGGGAACACGCCGACGGACAAGGACAAGGTTCAGGATTACGACCAGGAGGACAACTTTGGGGTTGGAGTGGGCGTGGAGGTGGACGAGCCGCCTGTGATCGTCGAGCCGCCCCAGTCGCACTCTTACTCGCAGGGACAGGGGCAGGGGCAGGGGCAGGGCATACCCCGCCCGCGGACGCGCTCCGAGCGGCCTATCAGCTCGGCCAACTCTGCGCCTGAGTCGCACTCTTCCTCATTTTCCTCCGGCGCGGGGCGGATACCCGTACCTATACCCACCCTCCTCTCCTCCGCCTCTGCGTCCGCGTCGAGTTCAAACTCGCACCCACCATCGAGCTACAGCACCTCCCACTCCACATCCCGGATCGGCGACCTCCCCACGCGGCTGTCGGGGTGGTTCGCGCATACCTTCAGCTCGTCAAGCACGGATCTTACCCTGCCCACGATACTCGCGCAGTCTGCGTCGTCGTCCTCCCGGTCGGCGCCTAGCTCCTCGCACCCAAATTCAAGCTCGACAGGAGGGGCCCAAGCCCAGGCCCAGGCAGCCCCCTCGCCGCGCCGCGGCCCCTCCGCCCTGCTCACAGCGGCCAAGCACGGGAAGGGGCATCTGGACAAGGCGATGCGGTATTTGCTGGACAGTGATGCGACGCCTGATAGGTGTGCGGACCCGATTTGGCTCCTTGGGGTCGTGCATCCTGGGTGGGAGGCGCCTGTGCCTGGTGTTGGAGTTGAGCAGCACAATGGTGGCGGCGGGGGGAAGAAGGGCAAGGATAAAGAGGGGAAGGAGGGCAAAGATAAGGAGGGGAAGAGACGCATGTCCGCGTCCCCGCCCATCTCGTTCCGCTCGTCGACGTCGTCTTCGTATTCGACGTCGTCGATCGAGCATTCGTTGTCGCTTTCTCAGTCGCAGGGTCCGCCCTCGTCAAGCGGAGGCAAGCACCCCAACCCAGCCGCGCACTGGCCGCCGGTGTTCTACATGGACTTCACCTCGCGCGTGTGGTTGACTTATAGGTCGCACTTCGCGACTCCTATCAGGGACGGGAGGTTGGCGGACCTGGTTAGCTGTTCGCCTTCTGCGGGTGGGGGTGGTGCGGGGGATGCATGGGAAGGCGGCGGATCCACTTCGACCACCGGCTCGGGGTACAACTCTTCCTCCAACGTCCAGGTCGCCCCCTCGCCGACAGCGAGCACGCCGTCCTTCCGCACGCGTCCGTGGAACTGGGTCTCCGGGTCGGGAAGTGGGGGTGGGTCTGGCGGGTCTGGCGGGGGAGGGGGCCCTTTCGGGGGGTTGTTGGGAGGGGAAAAAACGTGGAGCGCTGATACCGGCTGGGGGTGCATGCTGCGGACGGGGCAGAGCGTGCTGGCGAATGCGTTGGTGCATGTGCATCTTGGTCGAGGTGCGTTTTCATTCCTCTCCTCTAAACGCCACTTGTCAGACAACCGAACTAACGCAATCCAATCCAATCTCTCACAGACTGGCGCCGCCCGCCGCACCCGATCGCGACGGCGGACTACGCGACGTACGTGCGCATCCTGACGTGGTTCCTCGACACGCCCGCGCCGGAGGCGCCGTTCAGTGTCCACCGCATGGCGCTCGCGGGGAAGGAGTTGGGTACGGACGTGGGGCAGTGGTTTGGGCCGAGCGTGGCTGGGGGTGCTATTAGGTGGGTTTTGAAGATTTTTTTGAGGTTTTCAGCTCTCCGGAAACCAGACAAGGAAGAGCGGTTGCTTGGGAGCGATGTGATTCTTGGGTTTCGTGCTGGGACTTGCATGTCGTTCTCCGCTGGCTCTTCCTCGCTGCTTGGGCTTTCGATCCTCAAACCTCTCTTTAAGGCCCACTGACCCCCTCTCAACAGGACCCTCGTACATGCTTTTCCCGAATGTGGCCTTGGCGTTGCCGTAGCTGTCGACAGCACGTTATACCAGAATCAAGTCTTCTTGGCGTCGCACTCGGAGTCCTCTTCGTCCCTCATGACAGCCCGCTCGCCGAGGCGGCACCACCAGCAGCATCTGTCGTCGACGTGGGGTGACCGGCCGGTCCTCCTTTTGCTTGGGATCAGGTTGGGTATTGAGGGTGTGAATCCGATTTATTATGAGACTATCAAGGTGTGTTATCGTCTTTGAAAGGTTTTTGAGCAGAGGCTGATGGCGAGCACCTTCCAGCTCCTGTACACGTTTCCTCAATCGGTGGGCATCGCAGGCGGCCGGCCCAGCTCGTCGTACTACTTCGTCGGGTCGCAGGCTGATAACCTGTTTTACCTCGACCCACACAATGCACGACCTGCGATCCCGCTAAGGCCGCCCCCACGGATGCCTGTCTATGAACGCGAGACGACGCCAGAGTCGGATAGGGATGGAAGTGCGGGCGGGTATCCGCGGTCCAAGTCCCGCCAGCAGCAGCAGCAGCAACGGTACGGGAGCTCCCAGCAACAGCCACCCCCACGGTCCACAACACCCAGCAGCGTAACAGCCCACGCACGCGCACCAACCTCCCCCTCCTCCGTGCGCACGGGGTCGTCCAACTTCTCGTATCACGCGCCGGTGTCGCCGTCGCCCCTGCAGCACCAGTTCTCGACCGACTCGACGTCGTCGTCGACGTCTGCCGTGTCGGGCGTGTCGGTGTCGGGCGTGTCGGATGTGTCGGTGGACTCGGAGGACTCGAGGTCGCCGGCGCCGTCGTATAGGCAGAGCAGCCAGTCCGGGCATGGGAGGTGGCGCTCGGCGAGTGCGAGCGCGAGCTTGCCTGCTTCGCCGAGGATGGACGCCCGCGAGCTTGGTGTCGGCGGCGGGGGCAGCGACCATGGGCGGGCGGGGTATGGGATTGGCATGAACCCGAACGCGAGCATCAGCATCACGCACGAGAACGGCGCCGGGGGCTTGGACCCGGTGCAGCTGCACTACTGCACGGCGTACAGCGCGGCGGAGCTGAAGACGTTCCACTGCGAGCGGGTGAGGAAGATGCCGCTGAGTGGGCTGGATCCGAGCATGTTGATTGGGTTTTTGTGCCGCGACGAGGCGGATTGGTTGGACTTTAGGAGGAGGGTTGGCGAGGTATGTGTTGGGCTGTGCTCTCTGCTTTTTGTGGGATGGCAGATGCTGACGATGATTGATATAGCTTCCGCGGACGATATTCTCTGTGCAGGATGAGCCCCCGACGTGGCCGAGCGATTCGGACGATAACATGGGCTTGGAGTCGATTTCGGAGCCGGACGATATGGACTTTGACGAGCCGGAGGACGAGGGCGAAGGCATCGAAGTTGAGGTGGAAGATGAAGACGCAGACGCAGATGCAGATGGAGACGGCGACGGCGACGAGCAGTTCTTCGACACCCGCTCAAGGTCAGCCTCTGTGTCTAGTGCGAGCGGGGCGAGCAACCAGCGCGACAATAGGAGCAGAAGCGAAGAGATCGACACGGAGGAGGATCCTGTGGATCCTGTTACGCCGGGCCCGAATTCGCGGTTTGATATCATCCACCACCCGCGGTCGCGTGCGGCGGGTGGGAAGGGTGGCCGCGAAGATGATGAGGATGGGTTCGGCGTCGAGGATGATGATGTGGAAGACGATGAGGACGGTGTGGGTGTGGAGGGCGAGGATATAGAAGATGACTGGGTCGATCCGTCGTTGCCTACACCCACTGCGCCGCCTCGCCCGCCGAAGGCGCAGACGCCACCGCCGCTGCCACCTGCGAAGGAGTCATCGCCGTCGCCGCCTTCCTCGTCGAATGTTCCGCCGTTGGCGAAGGGCAAGTCCTCGTCCTCTGCGTCGTCCGCGTCCAAGCCCAGTGGCAGCAGCAGCGGGAGTGGCAAGACGAAAAAGACGAAGAAGCAAATTCCTGTTCCTGTCCCGCCTGTCCGGCTTCAACAGCAGCAACAGCAGGAACACTACCCGTTCCCGGTGACGCCCGCGGACGACTCGTCGTCGTCACCGTTGCAAGACCGGGCGAGGAACTCGTCGACAAAGGGGAAGACGCAGAGGATGCATAATGCACGCGCGAGGGATGGGGGGCGGACGCAGAGCGGGGGTGTGAAGGGCATCCTCACTGACTGAGGGGTGGGTGTCATTGACCCAGACGAGGACGCCAGGCCTTGAGGCTTATTGGTTCCTCCCTTCTCTTCTCCGCATGTATATGAACACACCCATCCACTGATGCTTGCCCTTCTGACTGACTTACTATTGACCCTTCCATTTCCTATTTCCATCATCGTGGTCGTTTCTTCCTCTCTCTGTCCAGGTTTTTATTCATTTTTTCTTTACTCCCGACTCGTCCGTTTGCAATTGTAAAAGTGTACAGTCATGATTACCCCTTCGCCTATGGCGCGCTTTTCCTAGGCTTTTTTACGTAGCTTTCATATTCGCCTTACGATGCCCCACACATCAGCAGCTTTGTCGATTTGACAACTTTTCCTCGGACTCTCATATGATACGGTATAATCCGTTGACCTTTCAATTTTTTTTTACTGTACTTTATACATTTCTAGTTACTATCAGTTCTTGTTATTGTCAACCTGGCTCGCGATGTATGGAATTTCCTTGCTCAATGTTCTATCCTGACTGTACATACCTTCTGTAGACGTGTCATAGCATATCACATATTTTTCTTTTCTCCTGCTAACTCTGCTATCGGTCTTGGTCTATGTGAAATTGGATGGAAATGGTGTTTGGGCACGCCATTTCCTTCGTACATTCTAGCCTCTCTTGCGATAGAGATAGAGTTATATTGTACGTGATGACTCAGAGCCTAGTGCCGAATGTTGATCAAGCGAAGCCGAAGGAAGAAAACAAATTTGGAACAAATTTGTGTTTGACTCCCAGGACGACATTGACTTACGCCATATTCCTATCAAAGTGCGCGAGATAGACTACTACACGTCTTCGTCGTCAGATAGCCGCGATTGTATATAAGCCAGAGACGGATGTGGTGCTTAGACGAGTTTCCAGGTTCGACCTCTTATCTGGTACTACTTCGTTCAAGATGAGGATTGCAAGCCTCGTTTTTCTCGCTATTACGCCTCTGTTGGCTGGCTGCTCCGACCAAACACCTTTGGGCTTTGAATCTTCGTTCAAGGACGATTCGTCTGACTACTACCAGTTCAAACATCCTATCAAAAAGGTCGCTATCATCGGAGCTGGTGTCGGGTATGTGTCTTCGTCCAACTACTGCGGTATCCGGTGGCGAATTTGTTGACTAACACGACAATTCTTCTACTCAGTGGACTGATTTCCTACCGGGAGTTAACACAGGCCGGTTTCGACGTCCACGTCTTCGAACGAGACTATACACCTGGAGGCAACTGGCACTACACGGACGAATTTGCTGTTGATACCCCGATTCCTAGTCCCGATCTTGCTGTCGGCGACTATGTGCCTTCTCTTCCTCCAAAAGGCGTTGAGCTTCCATATGTGGAGACATACTTCGACAAGGAGAATAACCAGGATCGGAGAAGGGCACACCGTGGTCCCAAGCCTATCTGGAAGACTTTGAGTTCTAATGCGCCAGCTGTAAGCGTCTGACCATTTTCTCGATTACGTTTTCCTTACTTCTTTGCAATTTTATAGCCCGTACAGCAGATTAGGGAGCTTCCGTGGCCAGCGGGAACTGCTTGGAGTAAGTCAACTTAAGTGGATATTATTCGCGCGACTAATCGTTATTTAGCTCTCCCCAACCAGAAGCTCCAGCGATATCTACGTGCCTTTGCATCATGGCATGGTCTGAACAGCAACGACAACAACCCTAACGTTTCGTATAACACACGGGTTGAGCTGGCCGAGAAACGACTCAACGAAGATGGCGATGAAGTCGGCTGGACCTTGACCGTCAAAAATCTTGTTAGAACTGGGCATGGCACCGTCAGGGCCACGTGGACGAAGCACGTAAGGCAAATTGAGGATTTCTCGCGTTCACTTCTAATCCTATTTTCAGGATTTTGATGCGTTAATTGTCGCTACAGGGCGTTACAACGCTCCATACATTCCTAACATTGAAGGGCTGAAAGCATGGAACGACCGCTTCCCAAGTAACATTATTCATTCTCGCCAATATCGTGTTCCCGAGCCATACCAGAATCAAACTGTCCTCGTTATCGGAGCTGCTGTACGCGTGCTTTTATTTTTATCCATCGCTTGATGTTCATAATTTGTCTAGACAAGTGGTGGCGAAATTTCTAGAGATATTATCACACACGTGAAAGGGATATATCAGTCCGTCAGAGTGGGTAAATTTACACTTTTTTCTGGAACACAGTCGACTCACGTGTACTCTATTAGCCTCAAATTAGTGAGCAATAAAATTGGCTCATTTCCATTTCACTCGCTTACCGTCAGGACTATCCAGCTCCCATCCCAACCTGGTCTCAGAGGGATTTCTTGCGCCGACTTCCACATAATGTGACGCTTGTTCCTGAAATCAAGCGATTCTTACCTCCCAGTTCAGAGTTTAACCAAGGACGCGTGGAGCTGGTCAATGGTACCGTGCGTTTCGAGATTCTGTTGCCTCGTAAGAAAAATATATAACGCCACATACACAGGTTATCACTGGAATTGATCGTATAATCCTAGCCACGGGTTACAGATATACTTATCCATTCCTACCACAGTACCACAACTCGTCTCTTGGTATTAACGACACTGCGCCTGCAGACGGGATTCAACCCATCGTCACTGATGGAACTCACTTGCGGTCGCTTTATTTTGATGCTTTCTACATCCCTGACCCAACTCTCGTTTTCATCAACGGTATGTATTTTAAATCTCTTATATCTGTTCTGAATGTCTCACCGAATGTCAATTATAGCAAACTTTGGCATGCAATCGTTCACATACGCCGAATTCACTTCTCTAGCCAGTGCGAAAATATGGTCAGGCAAGGCCGACTTCCCATCTACAGAAGAACTCTGGCGTCGGTATTACAAGTTATATAAAGAACGCAAAGGCTACGGCAGGCACTTCCAATTTCTCGGCGCTGAGAGGACTCATGGTCAGGCCTTCTCGGGTGTCCAAACTTACCTGAATATTGATGGCTCTCTATTGAACAGAGAATCTTCGGTTCTTCCAGGGATGGCTAAATGAGGCTGCGGTTAAATATGGCGGAAGACAGGTGACCTATGGATTTGACTTTCCTTACCCTCTTTACTCATCTCATCGTATCCTAATTCCAGATTGACGGCTTATCTCCAGAGTAGGTTAACTCATCAGTGGTAATATCCGTTGCTGATAATTGGATACTTTGCACAGGCTCCCGCAGATTAGTGCCGTGTGGACTCAAGCACGTATTGGATCCAGTCTCTTAATTAACACGGTTGACAGCTCTTCTCTCGATGTCCTTGGTCTCGATGATTTCGGAAGGAATTCCACTGTCGTCGGTACGGAACCATGGGCACAAGACCTAGTCTTCAACGATTACTGGTAATGGTTAATTCCGATAGTTTTGCATTGTTATATGTAACCTCTTACACATCTACGCATTTTGGAGTAACGAAGACATAAATACACGGCTTCTAAACTGCGAGCTCCGATTCCTGAATGCGTGTGCGACTGGGAAATCGGAAAATTAAGGCTTGTATAAATATGATTTCGCCCTTGCTGTGCAGTTCAGAGAAGATTGGATTATCTTTTGGATCAAAATAAGCTGCGGAGGTTAGCTGCGCCTCTGGTGTGTTCATGTCCAACTTGACATTCGCCAATCTGAATCAGGACGAGATAGCGAAAATAAGACGCCCTATTCGGTCGCACTTCTTGCTGCAAATTGCTCAATAAACGATCACAAACGTGGCCAGAAAACATACACCCGCTGGGACGGTGACACTCCCGAAAATTGCGGCTCTTCGAGCAGTGTTTGTTTCTGAACTCGGTGTCTTCATAATGCCTCAATGGCTGCTGACACTTGCTGTCATGGATGCCAAAAAATTATGACTGCTCTTGTAACGGACTCAGGACTTACGAGGATGACGATTTAATAAATGTTGTATGGGGACATCGTTGACAGGACTGTCGTTTTTTTTTGAACCAATTGGAACCTTGGAGCTTCCGAAGCATTTACTCAAAAATTCAACATTGGTCTGTGAAAACAAGGCTGTGTAAGATTATTCATTTTGATATCAAGGTACTGTAGATTCCTTCGACCTGGGCAGCACATAGCGACGGTCCAATTACAAACATAGACGACCTGCTCTCCGAAAGCGCAGCACTGATATATTCTTGACGAGCCCGGCGGACGGACGGGGAGTGAGAACGAAGCGATTTTACTTGTCAAGCTTCAAGTTAGACACCCAGCGCTAACCCAGCGGACCAGGGTTTTATGTCAGTCGTAACCTCGTGTAAGTGACAAACCACTGGCACCAATGACATTGTAGCACAGGACTTCAGGTGATCCCCGCTTGGATGTAATCTTATTGCAAACAACTGAGACGGCAACTCCATTCTATTCGTGCCTGCTAGCTAATAATGTACGCTTTGTATTATAGAGTTCGTCTACGATAATATGTACGAGTTACATCGATAACTTCCTTCAAGGATAGCCATAAATGGTGCAATATTAGTTTTGTGTTCCGTTAGTATATGGTGAACGAAAGCAAAAAGAAAGCAAAAAAAAAATAACGACGTGTAACTGTTACGAATATGTTAACTCACGAAACGCAAATAGCTTCCAGACATGCTTGGACATCTGTCATGAGCGGGCGCTCGGCTGGTGTAAAGGACCAGCATGAGTCCAGCAGGGAGCCGATTCTGGAATCAAACATGAGTAGGTCATTAGGACCTGGTGGCTTGATCCTATTCTGCATGTCCCTGATCACTTGAGCATCGCGAATGCGATGCGCGTACGGTATACGACTTGTCAAGAGCTAAAAAAAGAGAGGGAAAATAGTCGGAAACCAATTTTACGAGAAAGAAACTTGGGCTAACCTCGTATGCTGTGCATCCAAAGGACCAGACATCGGATGTAGGCATGGCAGGCTCCTCATCGTTTTCCAGAAACTCTGGAGGCTGCCATCGTATAGGACCAACGTCTGGATTGGAAAGCGTAAAACCAGTTGGTCTCCCTAGATCCTCGACAACCTGAGAAAGTCCAAAATCGCTGAGGACGGCCCGGCCATCATCAGTGATGAGAACGTTATTCTGCCAGTGGAGATTAGTCGTCCCCGAAGCTCAGTCAAAAAAAGATGCTGCCGCACCCCTTTCAAATCCGCGTGAACGATGGGTGGCTTATGTGTATGTAGATAGGCCAATCCGCGGGCAACGTCGAGAATCTGGTAAGAAGTAATGAGCTTAGAGGTATGGAAGCAGAGAGCAAAGACTCTTCACAAGCTGCACCCTGTCGGCGTTTGGGTTCTTTTTGGACAGGTACTCTGCCGCGCTGCCATTCTCATACCACTGCATGACCATGGCGGGTCTGCCTGACATATGATAGGATGTGCCAAAAAGTTTGACGACATTCGGGTGTTCTAGACGATGCCACACATAGACTTCCCGGTTCAATCTCTGATCGAAGAGGGGTCAGAGAAGCAGGGCTTTCATTTTAGTTCAATTTGAATACCTTCCGCGCTCGAACACCGTCTTGGTCCTTCTGGGCTAAGATGCGAAGGAGTTTGATAGCCACCTATATTCAAGAAAGTATGAGCGAAACCAATAATCATTTAAATGGGGGAGTGAATACCACAGTGACAGTCTTTTCGCAGCCTTCCTCTTCGTCTACAGCATGGTGCCATTCTCCGAGGTAGATATCCGATAGGCCACCTTGCGCGACTGCATACTTAGAGGTTGTGGTCACGCTCTTCGTCAGGTCAACGACACCAGCTATAGGAGAAGTCACTGAAGCTGGGGTCTCAGGCGACTCTGACTGAGGCGTATCTCCGTCTGTTGACGGGCTGGCCTGGGCAGTGGAGGTCGGAATGGAGAGCTGGAGCCGCATTTGGGGCACTGAACGCTTGGGCATGACGACCAGGTTGGGGGACAGCGTGCCATTTAGATAGATCCTCTGCAATCCACCTTGAAGGCTATCAAACCGTCCAATGTCGGTTGTAGTTCTTGACCTCGGGCGTAGGAACGAAGGCAGAGGGGATGGTTCATAGTCCTGTTCACCCACTCCAGAGATATCCGGAATATCGGACGGGTAGGACATGGAAGAGGCGAGGGGAAATGGTGCAGAGAATGGGCGAGCTTCAGGAAGCTGAACCTGCCCTGGTCCAAGCCAAGCACCAATATGTAGTATATACCACAGGTAGGCGGCTATCTCTTCCCACAAGCCATGTGGTTGACCCTGCAAGCACAGCCAAATGACGACTGGGTGTAAATGGTCCCTTGTCAATTTTGTCAAGGCCGGGGTCGACGGACGAAAATAACTTCGGTATATATGAATCCGCACGATAAGACTTGAATTTAGAGGGAGAATAGGTCACTGGGAGGAAATATAAGTAGGCTGATTATAACGAGGGAGTGGAAACTGGAAGCTTGACGAGTGATATCTCCACATAGCTGAGTGCTACAATCATGATTCAGATGAAGCAAACCGTCCAGACCTCGATGAGGTCGTGGCGCTCTTTCGAACTTAAAATCCGCGGTTCACAAGAGTTGATGTACGTGAGATCGCCAGACGGCCTGATGAGCCGTCCCTTGGCAGTGCGTGTACTTGATATTCGATGAGGAAAGTTCCTCCTCCGACTTTGGGAGGGATACAGTTGGTGTATTTGGGTCATCTGATAGTAAACATATGGAGATGGAGAAGTCAACGTACGACGGCATATCCAACAAGTGGGACGCGAATACCTTCCGACAGTCGCTGTTTGAAGCCCATTGATATTCCACAAAGATACACCATTCGAGAGATCCTCATTTGTAACGGACATCAGTGAACTTAGAGATAAAAGCTCTGAAACCTCACCGCAAGTCCAGTAGGTGTTACTCAGTTTCAGGTCCCAAGCGAGCAGCAAGCTTTAAAATTAGATATCTTCAAGATTCTCTAGTGAATGCAATTTGAATCTGAGCATAGAACATCCCAGGAATATATATAACGGTCGAATGAAGGCACATGCCTATGTCACCTTTCGACACCCGTGCATGATTTTATGCTCTTTCCACCCATCTTTCAAGCATTCTCGATCACAGAAGAGCGCTCGGCCATTGCAAGCACCTAAATTAATCAAAAAAATTATCAGTCTTTGGTTCTTCAATTTAAGCCTCCATAGAAACAGACAGCAGGTCAGGCAAGGATAAAACCGTACCATTGCACTTCCTCCAGGAACCAACAGAACCGCAAGAGAAACACCGCTGCCAAGGGCCAGCTTTCGCCGTCCTGGCCTCCTCTTCAATATCAATTCCCACAAAATCACCGCCAGGCAGGTCGACACGAAGTTGCCAGATGTCTGAAAAGCATTTCACATCGCCTTTGATTGCGAGGGAAGGGAGGAATTCTTGTTCAAAATACCCCGAGAAGAGGTAAATTTTTCCAGAGACGGGATCCTCAAAGAGACTAGCTCGAGCTCGATAGGTCGGGAATCCTCGCGTTAAAACCTGCCTACAGTTCATGCCTTCCAGGTCATCAATTGTTAGTTGATCGATTGCGACTTCCGTATTGATATCGCAAATGAATGTATCCGCAAGGTAAGAAAATGGGGTGATTTGAGTGCCATTCCAGTGTGGAGCCGCCGGGTTATAGCCCCCGAACGTAATCAGCTTCTTCAGTTTCGAACTCTAAGAGGTTTGCGTTATTAAAAGCAGGGTGAGCAACGAGATAAATCGACAGACATATACAGCCGCCATTTCGGATCGTGGGCCGGGAGTATTGCCTCGTATTCTTTCCTGTTGCCACCGTTCTTGCTGGATATCCCAGCTCCAAAGGTCGTCGTAAGGATAATTCAAACCACCTCCGTCTGGCCTACCAACAATGCGATTGACGTGCCCAAAAGCCAAGAAAATCTTTGACTTTTCAGGCAGAACCCAACTTATGGCTGATACTCGTGGACCGGGGGTGTTGAGTGAGGCGGCAGAGGGTCGAGAGGTGCCACTTAACCGTCGCCATTGTCGCTTTGCTATGTCGAGTTCAAGGAAGAGGTCGGATCCTTGCGCGTTGTCCGTCCCATGGCCGCCAAAGACGTACAATCGGCCGCGAAGGCAGGTCATGGTAGATTCTCTGAGTTCTTGCGATGGATATGGCCACGAACCTTTAACAATGCTATCGGGTTTAAATGTTGTTTTGAAGGGTGCCCACTTCATTTTTTTCAGATCAAAGCAATAAAGTGTCGAAGATCCATAGAAATAGTATGCCACGTCATTCCAGACAGCGATATTCTGGCTCGACATTGAACTGGTCGCTGATGATGGGATAGGACAGGCGGGTAGTGCTTGCCACTGGTCAAGTTTCGCGAGATTAAGGCGCCAGAAGTCAGCATAAAATGGACCATGGGCTGAATTTTTCTCGCCACCGAGGACATAAACATAGCCTGTAGATGGGCATAAATATAAGTGATATAGGATTTGTGAGGTGGAATGGTACCGTCGTAAACAAATAGACTCGCTCCAAATCTTTTTGTGATTCCGCCAGGACTATTCAGGTGAATCTTTTTCCAGGAGCCATTGATATGGAGGGCATCGTCCACGATACTGAGCTTGGATACCAACGAAGGCTCGGGACTCCGACACGGCATGAGCATTTGAAGCTCAGTGTACCAAGATTTATACACTGCAGTCAATGTGGTAGAATCGGTGGCAGACGAGATCGGGGTAGATGCCAAAACCGACAGAAGCCCCAAAGCCCGCATGATATAGCCAATGCTGGCGCCTGTATTACCCATGAGCCGTAGAACTCGAGCGCGTGTTCGAAAGGCAGAGATCGCTGAAATGTAATGAAATATCCGAGGAAACCGTGGCTGTATCCAACCTAGGTTGTATAATCAGTCGGATTAGGGACGCGATACATACTCATTCTTTGAACACTTGAGAGGGACTCACCAAATATGGGAGAATCCTTTGTAAAATTAAGGCGCATGTCGTTATATACTCCAACAGATTCAGTTGCCCACATTAGGGCCTCAAAAAAAAAAATAAGAAAAATATAAAGGCATAGGATGGATTTCACACCTGTCGATGGTCTTTCATTTCCACAAATGCTTCTGCTGCGAGAGCCATATAAAACGACGCGATTGACGAATGCGCCAAGTCACTTGAAGACCCATACCCCTGAGAACCTTCACTGATGGGCAATCTAGCACTGATAATGGTTCGCGCCGCTTCAAGGAGGAGGTCTGCGGATTCGCTGATCGTCGTTTGCGGGCTCGTTGCCTGTTGGAATAAGACGTTGGAGCGAATTAATGGTGAACTCCTCTCAGGGTGGGATCCGTTGAGTGTAAACTCTTTCTCGAGAAATAGATTGAAGACGCTGCCTCCAGCATTTCCAGTATTCGTAAAAATATCTCGACGGTCCTTTGTTTCAGCAGACAAGTCGCTCATGAACTCGCCGCATGTCCTCGAGAGCGAGTTAAACATGACCTTCTCGTCGAAGGTCTCTTGATAAGACATGTTGGTAGGTGGTAGTGAGAGCTCTGTAAAAGAGTGAAGGACAAAGACGAAAACTATGCCACTGACGGAACTCCGACGCGTCAAGTCTACACGAACATCACGTGATAATTTTGATGCAATCCGATTGCCGTGACATTCAATTTGAATTTGAATTTGAATTTTCCATTTTTCATTCAGAACCACAGAAAAAGGAGCACAAGTCCGGCAGAAAGACATCGCAATGAATACAGCGCAAAATGACAAATAAGCTGATGTTTAATTAATTTTTCGACAATTATGGATGGTCTTGTGTTCTTTCCAACCTTCCTTCAAGCACTCAGAACCACAAAATAAAGCTCGACCGCCACACGAACCTGGGCAGCGCAAGATTGTCTCCAGGGTAAGTCACAATAATAACGACAGTCTGGCATCTGGAACTCACCGCCACATTTTTTCCAAGACCCTACTGAGCCACAGCTAAAACACCGTTGCCAAGGCCCAACTTTGGCGGTTCGGGCCTCGTCTTCAATATCGACAGCATCGAAATTTCCACCAGGGAGGTCAATCCGCAACTCCCATATATCAGCAAAGCACTTGCTTATACCCTTCACATAGAAGGGGAGGAATTCCACTTGAACGTATCCGGAAAAGAGGTAGATCTTTCCTGAAACAGGGTCTTCCACAAGCGACCCACCAGCACGGTAGGTGGGGAAACCACGGGTAAGAACTTGTCTCCAACGCATTCCTTCTGTTTTAACATCAGGAATATATGGGCAAAGCTCATGGGCATATCCGTCGTCAAGATCACAGATAAATGTATCTGCAAAATACGAGAAGGCCAGATTAAGCTTACCGCTCCAACATGGCGTTGTTTTGTTAATCCCGCCAAATATTACGAGCTTGTCGAGAATGGAGCTCTAAACACAGAATTAGTTTAAAACAGCAACGAAAAAATAATCCGGACATACATAAATGCTTGCCACTTCCGTTCGAGGTCCGGGCATGTTTCCCAACATTTTCTCTCGATTCCATTGTTCCTTTTCGATATTCCAGCTCCATATATCATCGTATTCATGTACGAGACCACTCCCTTCTTGTTGTTGAAGTTGTTGAGCGGAGGGTCGATCCGTATGCCCAAATGCGATGAAAATTTTGGTTTCAATCCGGTTGACCCAGCCCGAAGGCGAGATCCGCGGACCTGGATGCTTAGAGCTCGTAGGTTTTGGGAACGGAGTACCGCTCAGTCGACGCCATTCCCGAGTTTCGAGGTTCAGCTCGAGAAACAAGTCGCAGCCGGCTACGCGAGCACGTTGAACACCCCCAAAGACATATAGACGTCCCTTCACGTGAACAAATGCGCAGTTGGAAAGTACCCTATCGACATACGGCCACGAAGTTACAACTTCGTCAGGTTTAAATGTTGTCATAAAACCTGACCATTGCTTCGTTTCGAGGTCAAAGTACGGCATGTAACTAGCACCAGTGAACAGATATGCATGATGCCCGACAACAATGACAGGCATCTCTCCCAGTTGATTAAGGCCTTGCGGAGTCTCAGGAAAGTCGGGTAATCTTTTCCACTTGTCCTGTTTAGTGAGATCGAGGTGCCAGAAGTCCCTGAAAGATGGGCTGCTAGCCATGTCTTTAGTACCGCCTAGCACATAAAGATGCCCTGGGAGTGCAGATTTAGAGAGAGCTCGGAAAGATGTGACGTCCATACCATCATAAACAAAAACACAACTGCCCAGCCTTGCGATTACACCGCCCGGTTTTTCAAGGTGTACCTTCTTCCAAGAACCATGGAGGTTTATTGAGTTGTCGACAACCGTTAATTTTGAAATGATGGTAGGTTCGGGGTGCCGACATTTCATCAACGTTTGATATTCTACATAAAGAGATTTAGACAGAGCACTAGATTCCTTGATGGGTTGGGGTTGGGCATGTCGGCGAATAGCTGGACGGATCGATAGATGTAGGCCATGCTAGCAGCAGTATTACCGACATGACGGAGGGCCAATGCAAGCGTTTGAAATGCAGTGCTGCCAGCGACGTAGAAGCGCTTGCAATACTCAGACGATGTCCAGTCTTTCGTTATTTCATTTTGTATAAGCTCGAGGAGTTGTGTCAGGGATTAGAAATCACAACTCACCAGGCTGTTTTTGGCCATCTGCGATTTCATCAAGCAAGTTCTCAAATATGTCGCGTGCACCGTTTGCCCAGATCAGAGCCTATTTTAAGATTACCATCAGAGGAATCACAGCCTATCATTTCCATAATTACTCACTTGTTTGAAGTCCTTTGCCTTCAAAAATTGGATAGTGGCAAACGAGAGACAAATGATGACATCTGGAGAGTTCAACATTGGTGACTCCGGCCCTTCCGACCATACATTATTAGGCGGTCTGCACGCAGGACGGACGGCTCCTATGCCCTCCACTAAATGCACAGCGGCTTCCATCGCAGAAGGAGCCGTTATGGCATTTTGATAAAGATGTCTTCCCCAACTTGTGGGAGACAGACCGCCTTCATAGTCGTCTCCAAAGTACACGTCAAATATATCAGAGAGATTTCCCCATGGACCTTCAGTTTCTCTATACTCGAAATAGCCGAGCTGGTCGCCAAACGTTGGAAGTACGGGCTGTATCGTACGGCGGCAAAGGGAAGCCAAAAGCATCTGTATTCGACGACTTCGCGGTTCATTCAAGTCACTGAGGTTCATTTCTGAGCGGCGTTAGTTTGAGAAAGAAATGAACAGCTTTTTTAGATGTCGCCAGGGAGGAATTGGGCTGAGATGATAAAGAGAAAATTATGTTCGGGAGGACCCAGCGCACTCGACTTGCAACGTGCATTGTCGGAGTTAATATTAAATAATCATCGAATTCCGCGTGACATATGGAATTTTATATGAAAAACTTTTTGGATTGAAGGAGGAATTATTTTTTCAGTTGGCCACTTTTCGGCAATGGTGGTGTGCTCTATGCTCCTTCCATCCATCTTTTAAGCATTCATTGCCACAGAAGAACGCACGTCCATTGCAGGAGCCTGTGAATATGCAATGTGTTGTAAGTGGTAGGAGATTTCATAGAACGTCGTAATCCAGCTTACCACCACATTTTTTCCATGGGCCTGCCGATCCACAATTAAAGCATCTCTGCCACGGTCCAGCCTTCGCCGTCCTAGCTTCTTCCTCCAAATCCACTTCTTCAAAATGACCTCCCGGAATGTCGAGTCGTAATTCCCAAATATCCGAAAACATGCGGGCGTAGTCATTGAAACTTGCAGGGGAGAACTCCGTGCTGGCATAACCAGAGAATAGGAAGGTCCTTCCAGTTTTCGAGTCGGCCACCAGATGAGCCTGCGCCCTATAAGCTGGAAATCCGCGAGTAAGAACATGTTTCCATTGTGGAGTTGTGATCGGCGGCGACGGCGAAGCATTGGGTTGATCAGAAATAGTCGCGACGTTGGACTCTAGGTCGCAGAGAAAAGTGTCGGCGTAATAGGAATACTCAAGAGCATCGTGCGAAGTAGGACGAAGGGTTGGAGCGAAGGGGTTGTATCCCCCAAAAACCAGTACTTTGTGAATAACAGGATTCTAGATTTCAGACTGGTCAACGGTGTCGGTGACATTGGTAAGCGAAAGCACATACGTAGACAGCCGCCATTTCACTACGAGGCGAGGGGTAATTTCCGACTACCTTCTCCTGCGTCCACTTCGAGGCTTGAATATCCCAACTCCAGAGGTCAGAGTAAGCGTAGCATGTGTCAGACACACTCCCCCCATAATCCGGTGGTGCTCGCATCCGGTCGGCCGCTCCATACATGACATAAATCTTTTTCCCGTCTTTTCCAGCCCACATGCTGGGATAAGTGCGAGGTCCAGGACGGAAGAACGAGGGCTTCGGTTCACGAGTTCCGCTAAGGCGACGCCATACCCGTTTCCGAATATCGAGTTCCAAGAGGAGGTTACTGCCAATTAACGCTTCCGAATGATAGCCTCCAAAAACGTAAATAGAGTCCCCAACACAGACGGCCGCAAAGTCAATAAGGTCGCCTTCGAATGGCCAGACTTGTTTCACAACATTGTCAGATTGGAAAGTCGTCGTCATTCGACCCCATTCCTGCTTCTCGAGGTCGAAATAATAAAGGATGGGAGATCCCGTGAAGTAATATGCCCTCTTAGTGCATGGGCTAACCGCCATGCTGAAGCCAACTAGCGCAACATAGTCCCGCATAGGGCACCGCGGTAAGGGCTCCCAGTGATCCATTTGCGACAAATTTAGACGCCAAAATTCGTGGTAGTAAGGCCCAAATTGAGCCTTCTGGCCACCAACAGCATACAGATAACCTTCGTTATTAAAAATTAACGAGCGCCAAAATGAGGATAGTCAAAGGTTTACCGTCGTAAACAAAGACCCCACATCCCATTCGTGAAGTGAGGCCTCCAGGCCGTGCGAGGTGGATCTTCTTCCAAGATCCCTGAACCTGACATGCGTTGTCGGAAACCTCGATATTGGCTATGAGCGAGGGGTTAGGGTGCTTGAAAGACGCTACGTTTCGAAGTTTATGAGAGCATGCCAAGGCTAGAGCTTCAGTTTGAGTTGTTTTGAGTTTTTCGGGCATCTTCTTGAGAAGAAAAAATGCACGCCATCTACAGTTCACGGCGGCAGCTGTGTTGCCCAGAGCTAAGAACACATCGGCGAATGTATCAAGCGTCTTGAAGAGCTGGACATGATGTCGTGTTTCGTATATCATGCAGTCCTTCCAGTCTACAAGATTCAGCTTTGAGGATAAAATGCAGCATGTAAAAACACGGCACAAACCAAATTGAGGGGTGTCTTTTTTCTCGAATCTCACATTAGAGAAAACGACGAGACTCTCAGCCAGCCAAATCAGCGCCTTATATTTAAGTCAGCGGTGGACCAATACGCCAAGACGATGATAACGAACCTTGGTGTATTCCCTCTGCTCAAACAGGCAAAATGCTGCACCGTTGAAGCAGCTCATTAGATCCACCAGTATCCACCCTTTCTCCAAACCCATGTACAACTGCGAGCGTACCCCTGGGAAAGGCAACGGCGACCCCAACATGGTCGTCGCTCCCTCGAGATAAAGAGCAGAAGCCTCAGAAAATTTCCTTGTGGCTTGAAGCCGCTCAGCCCTCCCATGAAGCACGTTCGCCCTGATGTTCCGTGACAGCTTGTCTGTCGCCCGCTTCTGCAAGAACGCGTCTCCTTCCGCCTCATTCTCCAGAAATTGTTTGATATATCGTTCCCCAGCCCTCCTTGTCGGATCGCGCATGGTGTCTCCATACAGGCCCATTGGGAAGCGTACACCGTTTGGGCCTAGTTCGATCGGGATGTCGCCACATAACTTGCGCGCCTCCAAAAGCATTTGATTGTGGTAAGCTGCAATGGCGGCTGGATGTTGCCCTTCCACTGTGAGCGGGGTGTATTGCATGTAAAGATATCCGCGCGCATCGTCGGGAGTAAGCCCTCCAAACTGCATCATCTGTGGAATAGAGAGAGAGGTGTCTGAGTTCCGGCGAGTGTGCGGTCATCGATCAGACACCCGGACCGAGGCTCGGCGCTAATCCTTTTTGGTCAGCAAGAAAGCAAAACGAGATAATTGGGTGTACAGACCTCTGGATTAGTTAAGTAGAGAAGAACGGTCAAAAGTCGATATGTCCGTAGTACGAATTGATTGAAACTTTGCCTTTGAGCTGCTGCCTTTACCAGCAGCTGAGCACGTCAGGATCTCCTAATTGTCAGGAGGAAAATTACTTCAATCCTCGAAGTTTAACATTACTGGAATCAAGTCTATTGTACTATTAGCAGACCACGTTCGTTTGACGTTGTAGATTAGAGGAGAAATCCGAATGAATGCTACGCCACCTTCCGACAGCGATGGGTCTCCTTGTGTTCCTTCCACCCATCTTTCAAGCATTGGGAACTGCAGAAAAAGACCCGGCCACGACACGAACCTGGGTTTGAAATTATCAGTACGCGCTCTTGAAGACATTCGAAGGAAAGAAAAAAAAAAAAACCCACCTCCGCACTTCTTCCAGGGCCCAGCTGAACCACAGCAAAAACACCTCTGCCAAGGCCCCGCCTTCGCAGTTCGGGCTTCTTCCTCTAGGTCCACACTTTCGAATCCACCCCCAGGCACATCAAGCCTGAGCTCCCACAAATCCGCGAAACTCCTCGAAGTATTCTTTACCCGAGTAGGCACGTACTCCGTGTTGACATACCCAGAGAAAAGGAATGTCTTCCCTGTCGTGGGGTCGACGACCAGATGTGCTTGTGCGCGGTAAGTCGGGAACCCGCGGGTGAGCACTTGCCTCCAGGAGGACGGCGAGGCGTCGATGGTGTGCAGGTGCGCTGATGGGGAGGGTGATTTGGAGGAGAAAATGGATGCAGACGCTTGAGGATCGAGGGAGGCTGGCTTCGGGGTATGATGGTCGCAGATGAAGGTATCGGCATAGTATGAATATTGAAAGACAGCATCGTGCTCTATGAATGATGTCGGTGCAGAGGGGCTGTATCCTCCGAAGGTGATTACTTTGTCCAGGACAGGGTTCTGCACCTTAGAATCAGCAGAAAATTAAATAGACGGAAAGGAAGCAACGTACATAGACAGCAGACATCTCTGTCCTCGGAGACGGTCCATTACCAATAAGTTTCTCCCTTTTCCATCTCTTTGAAGCAAAATTCCACGTCCAGATATCATCATACTCATGTGAACTCATAGCACCGTGCGGTTCGCCTCCCAGCTTCGCACCCATACGATTAGCATCGCCGTACATCAACCAAAAGCTCTCCTTGTCCTTCGAAATCCAGCTACATGCGTTGATACGTGGACCAGGGGAGAAGAACGACGGCGTCAATGCCTCTGGTTCACCGCTCAATCGCCGCCATACTGCAGTGGGGATGTCGAGCTCAAGGAAAAGATCGCAGCCCAGAGCCAGATGCCCATGACGACCGCCGAATACGTACAGCTTGTCACCGACGGAACTCATAGTGAAATCCTGCAGCCTTTTGTCGGGGTACGGCCATGATTTTTTGATGATGTCGTCTGACTCGAACGTGGTCTTCATCATGTTCCATTTCGAGGTCTTCAAGTTGAAGTACAGAAGGTCGGGTGATCCGGTGAAGTAGTAGGCTTTGTCGTCAGGACCGACAGCTATCTCGAAACCAGTGAGTGTCTGGTGTTGTAATTTATGCTCCGAGATGGGACACGGTGGTAATGGCTCCCATTTCTGTGGCTTGGACAGGTTAATTCGCCAAAACTCCGAATAATAGGGTCCACCATGGAACTTCTCGCCGCCAACGCTGTATAAATACCCTGCGCGAGCATCAACAAATGTGAATTTCAAAGTGAACATCGCCCACGCACCGTCATACACAAATACACCACTTCCCATCCTCGACGTCATTCCGCCTGAGTGCTTGAGCTCGATTTTCTTCCATGATCCGTGAATGTGCGATTTCTCATCCACCACTTCCAAGCTTGCCACTAAAGTAGGTTCCGGATGACGGTACGTGGAAATTTTACGGAGACTTTCGCTCGTGATGTTCCCAAGACGTTCAAGCTCGGAATTGGAGAATCCAGGGGGCGTATTGGACACATTGACCTGTGCTTGCAGACGGTAGAAGACGCCGGCACCTGTATTGCCTAGCTTGAGGTAGCAGTCGGCGAGGGTATTGTAGAGAGTCGACTTTTGGTGATAGAATTGAGATGTTTGGAGGTGGAAGTCGAACCATTCTGGAAGTTCAATTGGTGAGCCTCGACAGCCTCATTGTTCACAGAAATTGCGTACCGAAAGAAGGGTCATCTCGTTTCATGTCATCTCGAATGTTCCGAAGGAGATTTACGCTCTCTCCAAGCCAAAACAATGCCTAAAAGTTAGGGCACATCAACACTAATAGCAGCATCAAATTGATTAGAGACAGACCTGAGCATAGTCGCCCAAACTTCATCAATGCCTCCGCCGCACCAATGAAACACGCCACGACGTCCGCCGACTCCCAGACCTTGTCCAACTCCATATAAACATAGTTCGCGACTTCCGAGGGGTAGTGTAGTCGACATTGTACTTCCGCAGCTAAGAGATATAGCCTAACGGCTTTTCGAAATTCCTTCTCTTTCATATGCCAGCTGCCCTGCTTTTGTAGTAGATTACACTTTAACGAAGAGACCATTTATCCGTGTAGCCTTTTTTCAGAACTCGTCTGCTCCTTTTCGTTCTTCAATAGCTTTTTGCAGGCGCTCTTCGGTTGGTCGTATGTTGAAATCGGGTTTGCCACTCGAAAGAAAACGTACACCATTGGGTATCATGGTGACGGAATGTCTTGCCCATACATTACGCACGGCCGCGGCCATGTGTCGTCCATGTTCGACATCTCGTTATCGGTATCCAAGATAGTGGTTCGTTGAAAAGACGCGTCGAAGCCTAACAACGCGTCAATAAAACCATCGGCAAACACCGGTAATGATAATATTGGGTCAGTAAATTTTCACTCAAGATTCGGACACGGTTAGAAGTTCAAAAGCTAGGTTACAGGTATGAGCGACGCCTTGATTTCGGACCAGCAAAAAGAAGAGTACAAAAAAAACCAAACAATAGCCAGAGAAGGTGTATTCAATGTCAGGAGAAGTCGAAAAGTAAATCTTACAGAGAATACAAAAAACATAAGGACTTCGGAGGTATGTACTATGTAGTGATTGACCAGTCTCTAGATAGTCTTCATCGTTCAATGGCTGTCAAAAACCATTTTACCATATAGTGCTGCCAAGTCTTTCTGTTGTACAAAGTCATCTTCTGTCAATTCACTCCCGTGGCTGGAAAAACAATGTCTTGTCAGCTGAATGTCCGGAGGTTGGTCTGGAAGGCTAGGAGCCTGCCTAGGAGCATTGAAAAGACATACATCGTTCGGACATGATGAGCCTCCGCTCCTTTCTCAACTGCTGGTATTGACCTTGCAATCTTATAGCAGTACCGACAACCGAGAGTGGTAAAAGCGCAATGGTCTTTGGGGACATTTGGTTCGTCCTCCGCTCGGGCACGTCGAATTAAGGACGGCAATCGGTCAAGACTGTGACCGTCGACAAGCTGGTCAGGGGGGAATGATTCTCTGATTGACACACACATCATTGAACAGCTCGAAGAGTTGATCGAGATGACAGGCTTACGGATTGGCAGAGGCACGAGCAAGGATCCTTGCGTAGGTGCCACGTTCTTCGTGAACATGAAGAGTCTGAACAGAAGAGAGCAAAGGAACGAAGTAACGTTAGGTCGTCTTCATAATGCATCCAAAAGATGGAGCTGCGTATCACATACCAATTGCTCGAACGTCAATCCTCCAGAGTACTCCGGGTGCTTGCACTCGCAAACCAGTCTTCCAAGTTCCCTGACCTCCTTCTTATCACAATTCCGGTCCAATCCCAACACCTCCAGGATATCCTCCGCATCTTGCATCGTTTTCGGAGACCACCTGATGTCGTTCAAGCACAACTGCCATGCCATCTCGACGTTCTCGTCAACCCAATGACAGACCATCTCGGTGCATCCCATCAGTTGCTCTCGAGGCCACACCTGCGTAAACTCATCAGGAACAACAGTGAATTTCGTCTCGTCTTTTGGCTTAGGATTAGGATCGTCCCCAGCTGCCTTGCGGCTATCGCACATGCAGAAGAACATGACTTTAGCTTTATCGAGGTCCTCGATGCCTGGAACTTGGACGCCCTGGCCTTCGGGTTCCTCAGCGCCAAGGATCATGCATTCCACGAATTCCTTCCTCGCATCGAGTAGGAAACCTGATGTCTCGGTCTGGAACTCTAAGAAAAGGGCCTCCATATCTGCCTCTAATTTCGACTCGGCGTATTGTCCAAAACGGTGGCGCCTCAAGAACTGCTTCATGCAAGAGATCGTCATGAGGTCCAGATAGGGTGGCAAGCCTTGGCGGATTTCGACTGGCAGCCGAGCACGGTAAGGGCCATAAACCTCGCCAACATGTCGAGCGAGCTCCTTGACGTGGCATTGTTGTCTGTGCGAGACGTATATCCGCTCCAGCTCTGGACGGATTTTTTCCCATTCTGTCGATATTTGCAGTTGGTGAATTAGCATTTTTGGCATGACGCAAAGCAGTCCACCTCACCTCGATTGGTGAGTTCAACCGACTTGTCGAAATGCTCGTTCCATTTTTGGATGTCTGCGAACGCTGGATCGACGGGATAATACTTCGACTCCCATCCTAAGCCTTGCATCTTTTCTAGTAATCTTCGAATGGTCAATGCGGCAAGTAAGTGAAGTCGTTGTTGTCAACGATTAATTTGAACTCACGCAGTCCGTCGATCAGCCATAACTTTGGCTGCTTTCTCCTTCTGCTCTCTAGCATCAACCCATATCTTAATTGCAAGGCCTTCCTATAATCCGACGGAACTGAGGACAAGAATGTTAGAGCGATAGACAACTTACGTTCATCATTCTTGACGCAATTTTGCGTTGGTCAGCAACGAATTTCTTATACACTTTTGGAGCAGCTTTCTTTCGCCCTTTCTGCGCGTCAAGTTCGGCAATGATAGCTTGAGCCTCTGGAAGGAAGTATAGCCGTTCAGAGTCGTTGTCCTTACTATCAAGGACAGAAAGCTTCGGGTAGTCTATTCATCGAATGATTGTTCAGTATATCACTCAGACAAGGACTGGATGATATGACGTACATGTTATAAGTTCTGGTCCGTCAGAAGGAAGAAGTGAAAGTAGCACGGACCCTTCTGCACTGTCTGTCAACTTTGAACCTGGAACGATGCTGAATGTATATCAGATATTAAAAAGTAAGATGAGTGCAACAACGTACTTAAGTTTCTTACAGGCCTTACACAAGCGCAAACGTAGCTTGTAATCTGTTTCAAGGTTTCCGCGCGTTGTCCCGCATCCCTGGAAATCGGATATTACGACTGTACACGAGAAAGACAAAGACGGGGAAATTACCATGCAAAAATTGTCAAATAGTAAGCTCGCATACTGAGCTTCAGTCAGATCTTTGGGACACTCAGGAAGATCCTCGACCTCCTTCAGTGCACTCTTCCATGTTGACGTGGCCTTAGGAGACATGACCTTCGCCCGAATGACCTTTGATGTGCGAGCAACACTCAATAAGCTGACTGGCTCGAGATACGAACAAATCTAGATTAGATCGGCTGAGTAAAAAAAAGATCGATAACAAAATAAAATGAACCTTGAGCATCACATCCTGTGGTAAACCGACGATCGATTTGTTGTTCTCGCTGGGGTCACCACATTCAAGTGCTTTCGAAACTTTAGCACCTGTCCTTGCCTTCGCCGAGATAACGAGGTTCAGGCGGTCTTAAAACGAGCAAAGTCGGCACAAGCATTTGCAAAAATTTCAAACATACTGGAAATAACTGAAGTTGGTTCATTGCTATTTGTTTGTTGAGGAGATTTTGCTGAAGCTGAGGCCTTTGAAAGCTGAGAAGCTTGCATCCAAAGTGTAGAAATTGGTGGAAGGAAGAAAGAAAGCCCAACGCCGAAGACACGTTTTGATCATGACGGTCAAGTGTAGGGCTCGCGTGATGGAAAACTGTGACCACGTCAACACGACAAAAGTCATCTCACGCGATTTGTTTCAGGCATTGACTGGACACTTACTCTTCCGAGTTTTACGCCTGCGCAACAACCCACCAGGAGTTCGAGTCCAAGGCACTAAGCACAAAAGGTTGAACTTGAAAGCCTTAATATAGCCAAAGAAGATCTTCGACTTACCGACGTGAAAAATTCTGTCCACTCGGGTTTAACTTGAACGCCAACGATGGTAAATGAGAGCAGTTGGTACCAACTAGAAATTTGTGTCACGAAATCTGGATTTGCTAACGAACATGGAGATAGAGGAGGTGAAGCCATTTAGGGCCACAACTGTTGATATCACGATTGATGTCAGTAACCGAAACACGGTGAATGGCTTGACCTCTGGTGATATTTCTTGAGTGATACCGTCAAGAGGAAGGTCTTCCAAAACTTCAGGGTTCATATTATTCAGGCATCCCACATTTTACAAGCTCGACACCGTACCTATCTTTACTGGATCTCATATTCCACACGCTCCTTATCTTGCTGTCTATCTGTCCAGGAGATGTTTTTTCTTTAGACCTATGTTAAACGCCCGTCCATGGCGACATTGAAAGCTCGTGCGTGCTTAGAGCCTACGACCCAGTTCCAAGAAAAGCTGAGGAAGAAGAATGTCCGAAGTGTCGATCCAGGCCGGGAATGTCCAAGTTATACGAGACCGAAACAAAAAATCGGTCTACTGTCGTAACGCTGGATGAGGGAGAACTGGGGGGGTCAAAATGACAGCCGTTCCAAATATGCCTGCTTTTCGGTCAGATTTCAATTGGGTTGTAAAACTTCCGAAGCCTGAAGGGGAATCCACCACAGCTTTCCGTCGCGACAGACCATCAGCAACGATGACAGAAATCTTGAAGAACTCGTCAAAGCGACCGTTCAATTGTCAATGAAGCGCGGCGGCACCATAATTGAACTCTGGGCATGTCTGATCTGGACTCTGGAGGGGTTTTGTCTTGCGATGAGGTCGCTGCTCCCTCCGCAGTGCAAGTGTTTCCCGCAATTTCTTCCCTGGCAACCTACCTCATAGCTCGCCCATAAACTGCTTTATGTCCCGTTGCACGATTTGGAAGTTAGGGTTAAGGTTAGAAACAAGGTTCCAATCTTGAGGATCAAGTTATCGAACCGGAGAAAACGCTTTTTTCTCGACCACTTCCGCAGCGTTGAAATGCTTAAAGATGAGATGTTTACGTAGCTCTCGAAGCGGTATCTTTGCCCAGCTTTGCCCCTGCCCAGTTTCATGTTCGTCGAAGAGGCTTATTCCCATTCTTTTGATCTCAATGCGGGTTAAAGTCACCGGGTGCTGACCGCAGTTTTTAATGCACATAGGCCATCGCCCCCGACTTCGTTCTAAGCGGCTACAGAGGATGGGTATAAAAGGAGAACTTTTCCAATATTCCCTATAATTTTCTCTTCATTCACTTCCTCATCCAGATTCAATGTTTTTCTTAAAAGCACAGACCATAGCTATTTGTGCTCTCTCTCTACTTTCGTTAACCAAATCCTTGGTCTCTGCTCAGGCGGACTTCAACTGGACATCGGTGATTATTTTTTACTGAATTCGACGCTTCATTGCCTGACGCGTTTTTCTACATCACAGATTCCCGCAAGTAACAATCTTTCTTGGGTGAATTGCTACTCCTCGCCGATCCAGTGCACGCGCTTGAATGTTGGTCCATATTTCTTTGATCCTTTTCTCAATGACAAGCCTGCCTCATTTATCCAGGCTCCTTTAAACTATTCCAATCCGGATGCAGGCTCAGTCACCCTTGCCCTTATCCGTATTCCGTCTACCTTAAGCGGAACGCCAGACTACCGTGGACCTATTCTATTTAACCCAGGAGGTCCTGGCGGGAGCGGAGTCGAGGGAATAACCGAGTTTGGTGCCCAAATCGCGGCCGTTGTCGGTCCAGAATTTGACATCGTTAGCTTTGATCCTCGAGGTAGGCTGTCCTTCTCTCGTGAATCTGAGTTCATTTCTGACGCAAATTTTTGTCAACCAAACCATCACAGGTGTTGCTAACTCTGTTCCGAGCATTTCCTTCTTCCAGTCCGATGCGGAACGAGCTCGCTTTGACTTTGGGCCGCTTGCTGCAGACGCGACTGCGACTCTTGACATACTTCCCAGCCAGTGGGCACACTTCCAGGTATTAGGTCGACTTGCACAAGATCGTGACAATGGATTTCTGGCCCATGTTACCACCGACAATGTCGCTCGAGATATGCTAAGGATTGTTGAGGCCCACAACCAAACAAAACTTAGATATTGGGGTATTTCGTAAGTTTTTTATTTCTGCATGGTCTATGGTGGGCTAATGATTTTAAAATACAGTTATGGCACCGTTATTGGCGCTACATTCGCGTCCATGTTTCCAGTAAGTTTCTCCAAAAAGATACTCAACGTCCACTAAGCCATTTTTCTACCCGCAGGACAAGGTTGAACGTCTGATCATTGACGGTCAGATCTATTCTTAATAATATTCAGATACCCACTCTGAACTTTGTGCAGGCGTCCTTGATATGGAAGGATATTATTCAAGTACGCCCTCTCAAGTCGACAACATGAGTTAGACACGCTAACTTGATCGTTATAGCCGACTGGGCCAATGAGATACTGGACGCGGACAAAGTCCTACAAATGTTCTTTGACGGCTGCTTCAAAGCTGGTCCAAAAGCCTGCGCCTTCTACGATAGCAGTCCGGCTCGCATCAAAAGCAATCTCGATTCGCTGTATACCCAGGTCCTTGCTCAGCCTGTCCCAGCGTACTCTCCATCCCTTTCGACATATGGAATAATAGACCACGCCACCTTGAAAAACGCAGTTTTTACTTCGTTCTATACGCCATATAGCTCATTTTCGACCCTCGCTCAAGGTCTCGCCGATCTCAAGAATGGAAATGGCAGTTTGTTATTCCAACTCTCTCAGCCCCATGTCAGCGAGGTTGTTGCCGCTGTGTCTTGTAGCGATGGAAAGCCAGTTACTGATGATGCAGCTACTCTCAAGAAATACGCCCAGAGTATCGATCACCTTTCGAGCTTTTCTAGCATTATCGTTGGCATACGCACCCTCTGCTCGTGAGCTATCTATCTATTGTCGTCTTCTTATAATTGAGGAGTATATCAGCGGATGGCGTATACACCCCAACAATTTCAAAGGTATTTTATTGAAGAGTTTTTAGAGACCTTCCTCTAATTTTCTTCCAGGTCCGATCAGTGGCAACACAAGTTTTCCTCTATTATTAATTGGGAACACGGCTGGTAAGACACATCTTTCTTTCCATAAGTTTACATTAGAAGTAACATCCCCAGACCCCGTAACTCCTCTTGTTGGGTGAGTGACAAGCCCCGCGTCATTAACGTAATATATTCTCATTTATAATGTAGTGCAAAGAAGACAGCAAACGGCTTCCCTGGCTCTGTAGTTCTAACCCAAGACTCTCCTGGTGTACGTGCTTTGTAACCTTTCAGAGCTGTTCTGATAGATTATCCTTAGCATACGTCGTTTTCTATTCCTTCGCAGTGTACTCTCGGATACGTTCAACAGTATTTCCAGAATGGCACTTTACCACCTGCTGGAACTATTTGCCCTGTGGTCGGAGACCTTTTCCCTCAACCGCCCAACGCATCAGCTGGCACGTAGCATTGACTGAGCAGTAGCTCTGAATCGCTTGATATGATATTGGGATAGTTATTACAACCTGATCTAAATTTCAGACCGTACATAGCAAGTACATAGTCAAATAAATTTTAACCACTATTGATTGTCAAACCGTTTGTCTTCTCATCTCCCGTAAGCAGCAACAAGTTGATCAAAGGAAGCAAAATCGCCGTCCTCAAGGGTTCTGCCGTGCCTGAATAGAAAAATTCAGCTCAAGTAAAATCGAGTAAAGTATAAAAAAATGGCGTGCCTGTTCTCAACGTGGTACCCTTCAAATCTCGCATCAACAGTAACTCGCTTATAGATAAGCTGGTAGCAGTATCGACAGCAGCGTCGTTGGGAGGTGGAAGGAATCGTTGGACTAGCCGATACGGTTTCAGGGACGTCACTGGCAGGTTTGATTAACGCTTGAATACGATTCGCACTATGTCCGTCTATCAGAAGCTTGTCGACCGTAGCTTTGGATCTATAATGTCCACTGTGAGCATACATATATAATGGCCAATGAACAAGAACAAAACGCACACACGGGGCGAAATATTACTTAATGTGCTCCTGTAGTGGGCGCGTTCTCTATAGACATGATGGACCTATAGGCAACACATCAAGACATGGTGATGTAGCAAATGCGAAGACCTTACCATGCGTAGATACCTCCACTGGGCCTGATTTTGTTGTGAGCAGCAACAAATAAACTTCTGTTTCACTATAACGGACTTCGACAGGTCCTTCGAATATCCTAGCGCGTGGAGAACATCTTCAGCAGCTCTGATAGCATGAACGTCAATGATAACATATCCCAGGCTAAAGATTGTCGAAAATGGCGTGTCAGAGACCAGGTGGTCTATGATCTCCGGAAAGGTAAAGAGCTGTTTGCCTGACGTGTTTTTTGCTTTGCAGGTTTTACAATGGCAAAAGGACACTATTCTCGCCTGTTCCAAAGTTCTGAAGCGAACCTGTTCTGCCGGGAAAAGTGGCTTCACAATCTTGAGGAAGGCACCTGCAGTATTCGACCACCAGTCTCCTTTATTGCGTTCAAGGTCCTCCATCAAGGGCTTGAAATCGTCCTCGGTACAAGTGTTTGGCCAGGAATGTGCGTCCAAGAAAACTGTTACACAAGGTAAGCTACTGAGTTCTTTGAACGGGGGTAGTTGGTAGCGTTTGGGGTGATCTCGGCGGAAACGGTAGTATTGGACTTCGATCCGGTCTAAGAGTTCCTTCCTCAGCACGATTTTCTTCTGGCTTTCGTATATCGCCTCCATTTTTGGGCGAATCATGTTCCATCCTAAATCACGACGATTTTTGATTACGACCAGTGATTTTACTCGAGAAGCCAGGACGACGAACCTCGTGTGGTAAATTCCTTATTTTGGTTTAGATATCCAAGCCACTTTTTGGAGTTCTCATCATCATAACTGTAAACGGGGAAATATTTCTTATCCCATTTAAGGCCATCCAGTTCCTCCAGTATTCTTCGGAAATGAGTAAGCCTCATATCACTTTGGAGAACGAGGAGAAATGACTACCTTTCCCTTCGGCGGGAAATAGTTTCTCGGATTGTTCGTCTCCCTTCAGCTTGGTGGTTATCGGCCCAGACCCGAATATCTGAACCTTCCTTTATTGCTGATCAGCCTGGCCGTGGCTCAACAAATATTCATGATAAAACATACATTCATCATTCTCGTGGAAATGGTTCGACGTGTCTGCGTAAATTTAACTTCGTCCGCATCGGTTTGACACTTGTTTATTTCATCCCAGAGAAGGTCTGCTTCTGGAAGGAAGTACTTCATGTTCAAATTGTTTTCTTTGCTGGTCAAGACCGACGCCTGCGCATAGCAGACAAGTGACGATGAGCAAGAGCTTGAAAGTAGACGATACGATACACCATACTGAAGGCTTTTTTTGCCCAGACGACGGCAAAGTGGATAGGAAACCGGATATGGATCTTTGTATTTCGAAGCGGGATTTCAAGTTGTATCCTGTGACAAGGCTAAGAAACTTAGATCATCGTCAATTTTAATAACGAAGGACTTGACTTACTTTTTCTTCGCACATTCATTACAGAACCTGAGGCGAAGCCTGTAATCCACCTTGGGTGCTCCTCGAGAACTAAGACACGCCTGGCACCGTAAACCATAAGTTTTATGCAATTCAAGGCGAGAGTGTTTGGAAGCTACCATGCAGAAATTGTCAAACAACAAACTCGTGTATTGTGGTTCTGTTAGGTCTTCTGGGCACTTGGGTAGACCTTCGACCTGTAAAAGCACCTGTCGCCAGATCGACGCTGTCGTGCGCGACATCAACATGTCACGAAAGGCTTTTGAGACGCGTGTTAGGTTAAGCAAATCGATGGGATCTATAAACAACGCGATCTAAGATGGCTTGTCAGAAGAATGCCAGGACCATAAGGAATACTGCCACACCTCGAAGATGACATCCAGTGGCAAACCAACGAAATCCTTTAAAACAACAAAATTTCGGGTGGCTTTACGCGAAGATTTTGTTTTCTGCTGTTTCATGGTCACTGGAGAGATAATTAAGCCGAGTCTGTCTGCGTAAAAGAGTTAAAGAGTTCAGTTCTGGCGAAAAAGAAATTCAAGAAGGAAAACAAACCCGAGATTATTGGATTCGCTTCCATCGTGACTTCCGGTTCACCAGCATTTGAGTCGTCTACTGGTCGCGATAACTGATCCATAGCCCTGCTTTTCGCAGTGGAGAGGCAAAGAGAGGTGTTTTTGGGGGAAGGTGTCACGAAAGTATTCGACGTCAGGGTGAAAGCCACTTAGGTTCGCGACGTGTTTGATTTGTTGACGTTCGTTGGGATTGGTTTGTTTCGGTGGCCCAGATCCGTGTTCAGAGTTTCAGTTTGGTAATGGTGCAAGTGCATCCAAGAGCAGCGAGACGGCTGAAGTCGGTGCCATGGCCCACGATGAGCGAACTGGTCGAAGAAGGATCCAAGAAAAAGAGTGAAAAAAAGGGGATTTATTAAGCGAATTGATGTATGTTGGCTAAGCATGTCAGAATCCAAGAGACTCGTTCGTGGCTTATCAAGAAAAATAGTCCAGGCTAAAGATGACAAAATATACGACAGCTACATGCAATAAAAAGTAATAGATATATATATACAACACAGATGTCCCTCAAGTCCAATTGAGCCAATTGATCAAGAACGCGACTTCAACACCTCCATCCCACCCCACTCCAAAACCCTGAACAACTTCTCGTCTAACGCGCGCTCCAAATCGACACCAACGACCTCCTTCCACCACGACACGTCTTCCTCTGCCTTGGATATCGCAGCCGACCACTGGCTCAAATCTTCATCAGCGACTCCTTGGAAGACCATGAAAACACGCGTCACAACGTCTGGAGAAGGTGAAACTTCCAGAGGAGCAGCGTGTTCGTATGATGCTTGTGGAACGAAGCGGAAGGCGATGTTCTTGTGCTTGAGCATGGAAGGAAGCCAGTAGCTAGTTGAGGGTCAGTAATTGGTCGCAGCAGAAAAATGGAAAGTTGAAACTTACGTGATGAAAGACGTTCGAGCCTCAGTGTGAAGACCGAGAGAGAGGAGAGCCTTGTCAAGGTATGGTGTGATCTTCTCAATGGCAACAACCACAGAATTTTCGTTATTTAGGACCGCGTCATTCGGATTGAATATTTCCGCCTTGTTTTGGCGCAACTTTCCGAAAAGAGCCGAAGGAGGTGGAGAAGCAAGAACAGTCGAGTCTGTACTGATAACAACAAAAGAAGAAGGGAATCAGATTCTCTATAAGTATGACGACGTCATTGAGAAACTCACTGTGCTTCCCAGAATAAGTACGCGACATCAAGCCCTGTGGCTAGCTCCGTCAACTCTCTGTTGGGGTGCACCTTCACCCTCCAGCAAACCTCCTCGTTGGACTGGGCAGTCCGAGGTTTGATGGGCACGACGGGATATATCGCAGAAAGATTCCACTGCGGAGCGAGAGACAGTTTCACCGAAGCTTCAAGTGACGAAGGGGAGAGCAGGTAAATGACAGGTTTGCCTCCGAGCTGCTCTACGGAACAGTCAAGAGTATCACCATCTTTGATACCACAACTTTCGACAGTATCATAACAACTGATCCGGGAGCAATTATAGGTAAGTCTAAGAGAGTCTCGTTCTTTCCCAATCTTGTGAGCGAAGGAACTGATAATCCTATCGATCTTGGTGGTAGGCGTCACAGTCATATAATAACAACTCCCATCACATGTCTCGATTTTAATCTGTAGTTTGTCTAGAGAGGAGGGCAATGGTGAGGTATGCAAAATTGTCGACTATATATCAGACGCACTCGTGGCTGCCGTTTCTGGCGTGGGTAATCGAACGGCTACAGCTCGAGGATTCTCCTCGACTAAAACCGTGACGGATTTAAGAATCCCAACGACTTCCGTCCACGATTCTTCAGAAATCTCCGTCAGTTCTCCCTCGCACAAGTCTAGATCCTTGGTATGGAGCGTGACTGTGCTATCAGCCGGTACGCTGGGAAAGAGCTTCCTGCAAGCTTGAAGCGCCAACTAGGCGCGTAAGGAAAGGTATAATTAGCGACGTTTGAGTGAAATGACATTGACACTCACGCTATAGCTCGTCGCACGCGTCGCTAAGACGCGTTTATTCTTGTACTTGTAGACAAAAAGCGAATCTTTTGATCGCGTCGAAGATGAAGTCGCCTGTGTAGCCTTCGGCATGGTGTATACCAAAGTTCGATACGTTGACAAAACGAGAATATGAGGTTTTTTCGACTCCGTTGTGAATGGGAAGGAGGAGAAAGGGAAGGAATGGTGATGCCACAAAGCCGGAAGGTCTAGGAAACTTCTTATGTAACAAACACGTTACGTAACAATACACGATCGGGTCCAGAAGCTTGGTTAAGCGCCGGACCTAATTATCTCGACTGGCATTCAGGTTCCTGCATAACAAAAAAGCCCTTTATTAAGTTTCGAAGCTGAGCTAGTGAATTCCGGTCCCTTAGCTTGTAGTGACAACATGGCGTGTTGAATGATCGAGTCAGAATATAAGTTCAGCAATTTTACTTATATAACGATGAGGATCAGTGGTGCTCTATCATTTAATATACAGTAAGGCGGAAAAATATCACAATTTCAAGGGGATTTATTTAACTGAGTATGTTCTCCTTGATTCTTTAGGGATGTTCGAGTGGAACTCTGTCAATTGAGAAGTCCACACCAAACGTGCAAGTATGTCAAAAGCATGTACATATGTTGTCTGCCCTACAATCGACTCGGATATTTTTGTAGACGATCAGTGCTATGTCTTACAAAAAAAAAGAGCAATTCTGAGATAAACTCTTCTTTCCTCGTCCGAGTGTACAGTCGGACCTGTCATAATCCATACCTGTCATAATCCATACACCCCCATAACCCATAGGTTTTGGCCGCTACCAAATCGAAATTTACACCAAAATTGACCTCTCATAACCTATAACCTCCAGTAACCCATAGCTTGGGCCGTCCACCGGGGGGTATGGGTTAAGACAGTAGCCCCAGCACGCGGCCCGGGCCCGACGACCGATGCCAAATGGTGACATAAATTTCAAACTCCGGATTTTGATCCCTGTCGTCGGCAACATCAACACCCTTCTCCGTTGACCCCATGAGCCTTGGTCACAGTTCACACCAGCGACGACGGAAGATATGCCCACCATAAAACTAGTCGTCATTGGATCTTCCGGCGTTGGCAAGACCAGTCTTCGAGGAAAAGTGCGTTATCACAGCTCCGGAGGACCTCGGGTAAAATTGCTGACTTGCTCCTGAATCCTTGCTGCAGTATATTTCAGGTCGCTTTTCGAATGGATATCGGGCGACGATAGGCGCCGACTTCATAACCAAAACGTTACCGCACCCTACGCAGCCAGACCAGTCAGTCACATTACAGATTTGGGTCAATACTTTTCTCTCTTCTCGCGCTCGGAATGTCGGGCGGTGCTGACATATACCACTTGGCTTCCTAGGATACAGCAGGACAAGAACGGTTTTCGAGTCTCTCAACGGCGTTCTTTCGAGGAGCAGATGCGGCATTATTGATGTTCGATGTCAATACTCCTGAGACGATGTTATCGTTGAAGAAATGGTGGGGGGACTTCTGCGACAGGGCGCCGGTACCCAGCAATGCCGACATGAACGACTACTGCTGTGTCGTCGTAGGGAACAAGATCGACATGATTGGAAAGATCAACGGAGATGGCCCGGTCTCAGAGTCAGAGGCACTGCAGTTCCTGGATGAGCTAGTTCCCCCTTCACCTTCAGCAAGCCCCGCTTCCGAAATCAATATCCTTCCGCCCACTTCTTCAAACGGATACCCTGAATTATCACATCCAGTTAATGGGGGCTTCAATTCAGTTTCTCCGCCTACGACAATCAAATCACCCTCAAATTCCAGTTCGAGTTCGCAACTATCTCCTTCTCAACCTGCGCGTTCATCTTCCATCGCGATAGCACCACATTTTGATACCAGACACAATCGCGAGACCTCTTACTCTCCAAAACATCAGCTATCCAAATCACGTTCACGTTCTGCCTCTAGATTCTACTCAGGGACAATGACAACTACGCATACTACACTCACGATATATCATACGCCATCATCCTCGATGTTCGACACCTTTCAATCTGCTCGTTCCTCTCCTGAGGCCTCATCCAGTTCTGCAGACCTTTCCGAAGCTACGAGTCCTGTCGGCAGCGTGCGACGCCGAAGCACGACGATGCTCTCTTCGGGGAGTGCAAGTTCTGGCAGCGCTGCTACCATAACACCCAGCCTCTTTGCTCGTGAGCGGTCAAATGGAAACGGCAATTCAATCGGTCCCCCGACGACCAACGCCACACCATCTTCTTCGCCGTTGATTCAGTCGTCGATCCCGGCTTCTTTTGCTTCACCTCCGCTTCCTCCGGAAAGAGGTCCCAAGCTGTTCTTTACTTCTGCCAAGACAGGCGAAGGCGTCTCCGACGTGTTCGAGTACATCGCGCAGCGGGTGGTTAGGCGAATGGAGTACGAGGAGTGGGTAGATGCTCGGACGGATGCACTTCAGGGAGGCAAGTGGCGCTGGCACTACTCGCCAGACTATACGGCTGCAGCCGGAGGGACGGGGAATGAAGAAGGCGTGGTCGAGCTGCTGTTCTTCCTAAATTCGATCAATTGGCGTGGGCATAAGGTCTGACTCCAAGGTTTCTTTACGTGGACACGGGATTCGTTTATTTATTTATTCTCTTCATCGCTATCCACACCGTTCATTGCTTTCATTTTTATCTTTATCAGATTTTTATGCTTTGTCTCAGTGACTGAATCATATGAATATCAGGGTCATTCTATCTGCTAGCATGCGAAAGACTTGTCGCGTCAATCTGCTTCACAAGATCCCTCGCTGAATCAGTGGGTGTCAACATTCGTAAAGTTCCTCATGGTGTCCTCGTTCAAGGTTCAGGAAAAGCCACAAAGAGGGAACCTTCAATGCTTAGCGGGTTCGGAGGCACATCTTCCCTGGAAGCGCCGGAACCCTGAACTATGCAGGGCAGAAATACAACTAAATACGGATCAAATTACATCCCTTGGGTTCTCCCATCACCATCGACCAATAACCGAAAACCACACCAAACGACCATGGTTGGAAGCCACCATTTTTACCTATAAAAGCGGGGCTTTGCCAGCAATCTCCTCCAATTTGCACCCTCACCTCATTCGACCACCCCCTGCTAGAGGCAGTGCCCTGTGTGCGAGCATGCCGAAGGTTGCCAGAGGCACATCTCCCTCGTTGCAGAAGACTCCTTTCGTCTTTACGTACGACGGAAAACGCGTTTTGGGGATGCGTCCCTCGTCGCATCGCGTAATTGGTTCATTACTGCTGTTTCGCTGTTTGCTGAATGGTCTTTCGTTTCCCATTTCAAGTCGGCAGTGACGATGTGTCGCGAACTCTTTCCTGGCATTGACTCCGACAGCACTATTTCCTTTCACACAAGAGAGCTCGAAGCCTGCGATGGGCAGTTGGCGGAAGTTTCTGAGCGGTATTGGGAAGAACTCATCGGATCGCTCAAGTTCCTCGTCGTGATGACCACAAAACCGACGCACATGCCCAGAAGTCCTTCGAGAGCGTCCATCTCAATTGAGCGCCGTTCGAGCACTACGTTGACGAAAGATCCGACGGCATCAGGTATGCCCCTTTCCCTGATATCTCTTCCTTCAGCTCTCAACACCCGTGTCTCTAGGGTCCACTCCTGATATTCCGTTATTGATCAAACTCGTGGATGGTACTCAATTCTCCGTGAAAGTGTCTCCGCGGTACACGATCTTCAAACTCGCAAGCTCCATCGCACAACGTCAGGGCAAAAACCCTGCTGAGCATTGTCTTATTCATCGGGGGCTCCCACTCAATGCATCGCAAACAATCGAAGAGCACGACCTAAAGGAGGGAGAGGTACTCGAATTTAGAAAAATGCCAATGATGAGAGCCCCTGCCCTCTATCTTTTGGCACCAGAGGTCATAGACGCAACTGTGATGCTGTCGCTTTCCTCGGATTTAAAGATGTCTGCGGCGTATCCAATGGTGCCTATTCAAGCTAGCACGTCGAGTTCTTCGGACAGCGTGAAGTGGACTGTCAGTGTCCACCCGACCGGGGCAATCACTGAGCGAACAAGTGGATTGAATGTTCCTTACCTCTCTTGGGAAGCCCAGTGTGTTTCTTTCTAAACCTCGTCAATTTTCCGAATAATAATGACATACTATAGCAAACGTCAACCTATTCCTACAGCAGTGTCTGCGTACCCTTCGCCTGATCCGAGACGCAGAGATGAATCACCAGGTCTCGAATGGAACAAAATTAGCGTCAATAGGGATAATTCTATCGCATTGCCGGTCGTGAAAGTAGATCCATACCTTGACCAAGCTCTAAACAAGCTCGGCGTACATGGACAGGCCCGATACGCTTTTATCGCGTACGTTTCTTCCTTCAAACCAAAACCGCTTGTTGACAGATTCTCTTCAGTGCTTGGATGCCGGTTTTAAAAATGTACAAACACGTTGCTATACGATTCCTACGCCAGGATGCGTACGCGCGATCGTTGCCTCTCCAGGTGTTCCCACTGCCAGATGCTGTCACTCGGATATGTATCATCTTTCAAGAAATACGGGACGACGACTTAAGGGGGTGGTCTATTGGTGTCAATAGTAGAAATCCATTATCAAGTACAGACGTAGTCGGGGCTGACGCGAGGCGTTCGTCTGACTCGACGCTGTTTCGTGTGCTTGAGTTAACAGCAATGGATATTTCTTCGTCGTGACGGAAAGAGATCGATCTAGTTTTTCACTGTACGCCACTATTTCTACTGTTATGGGGTTTATAATGTTTTTCACAATCAAATTAATTGCAACCTTACCCATCATGCCATAGAGGTTTAACTTTTTATACTGTTGTACCGAGGGCCTTCTAGGAATTGGCAATACATTCAGGGGCAAAGGTCGACTCTAGATCTGGCAAGATCATTGATCAATGGCGACGCGACGGTCACGTGCAAAATCGGCTCTCCCATTTTTGGATTTGAATCAAACTGGCTGAAACTCATCCTCTACCACACTCACTGACAATCGAATAACATCTCACAGCCTATTAACTCTAGACTCATTCGCAAGCACCTCCAAGACTCAATGGTGTCCAGTTTTGTCCAGCCCCCTTCTGGGGCCATTGAGCTCGAGATTCTCCCAGTTAACCCAGGTTCGCCACTGCAAGCGGTCGACGGTGCCACTGGTCCCAAGAAATCTCCAGTCGTTTTCATATACGGAAACCAGCGCGTCATTGGGTTACGACCATCCAATTACGAGGTGAGTTGCATGTATTTTTCTGTCCTACGATACTTGAACCGCTTCTTTTTGCAGGACGCAGTTGTCGCATGCCACGAACTATTTCCCGGAGTCTTTGACAACGACGCAATCACATTCCATACAAAAGATTTGGATGTGTGTGATGGCGAGCTGGCTAAGATACCGGCGGAGTGCTGGGGAGAAGTCATCACGGCTGTCAAATCGATAACGGTGATGAAATACAAAAAACCTTCCACCAAGCGGGCTCACACCTCAGCCCGTTCAAACGGTGAAGAGTCTGAAACAGTTCCTACTCAACCCTTATCTGACTCGGATCAAGGTTTGTCTTAATCGCGCCCTGCTTGATGTGTGGCTGAACTTCATTTTCAAGTCTCGAAAATTATACCTCTGAGGATCCGTGTAATGGGAGAGGGAAGAGACATCGTCTTCAACGCGTCCTCGTCAGATAGACCCTCTAAGATTGTAGCCTCTCTTTCGGCACAGTTTGGGAAAGATCCGACGGATCACGACCTGGTGAAGGATGGAGCCTATGTTGGCTCCATCGACTACAAACTTGTAGGAACTCTGCTTGAATATCGCAAGCGCCCAATGCAAACCTCTCCGTCGATATATTTGCTGTCTCCAAAAGCTGTCGAAGTATCCGTGACTTTGTCGCTCTCTTCGAATTGGACGCTGTCAGGAACGCGTCCGGTGCTGCCTATACAACACCGGACCACTTCTTCACCCGAAAGTACTACTTGGAAAGTGGTCGTTCATCCCAGTGGGGTATTAACCGACCAATCAAGTGGATATTTCGTATCGGAATTGGCTTGGGAGGCTCAGTAAGTCGCAACATGATTCCGTTTCGGTCCCCTTTTACTAATATAGTTATTTTAAGGAAATACAGATATTCATCACTTGGAACACCCGAACGAGGGGAAATTGATACTAAGAGTTTCGATCCCAACAGCATAGTTCTTAACGATGAAAACTCTGTTGTACTATCACCAAGAGAGTTTTCATTCTATACTTTTGTTGAAGGGGTTCTCGAGTTTTTCGGTTGTACTAGAGCAGCCAAGCTTCACTTCTCCAGGTGTGTGCTTCACCTGCTTTCCAGTAAAGACGATTAGCCTCACCAGTAACTCAGCGTATGGAAAGACTCTCTGAAAAATTATGAATATGCAGCAGCCTGCTTTCTTCCGCAAAACTTTTATTCGAAGGCAGCGCCACTCGATATCTCCCCGTCACCAGATGTAATTACTCGTGTTTTTGTACTCTTCCAAGGCGTCAAGGAATCAGACTTGAAGGACTGGCCCACAGCAGTGAAGAGAGGCAAGTCCGGAGATGTTTCGTGGTGCAGAGATAGGATTGGAGGCGATTTTGATCGTGCGGTGGATGGCACGCTATTTAGAGTACAGGAACTGGGTGGTATGGAAATTACGCCCTCAATGTAGGTCCACTGATGTAGAAGACCTTATTTCGAAATTTAAACATTGTATCATTTGCCTTTCTTACCCAGTACATAAACGTTCAGTTGTCAAGTCTTCCTCTCCAGAACTGACGATATTTTAGCCTTAGGTCTCTTTTTTTTTTATCCAAAGTGAACCTCTTCCGCAATTCGTACCAATTTTCTCGTCTACCCGCCCAGGAATCCAATTCAAAATTGGCTCAGGGTTTGGGTGGACGAACTTCTAACTGTGGCGTGTAATGCCGTGATTTTGACCGCCCCAGTCCCAACAGCTTTTTATTAAACCAAGACCCTTCTCTTGGTATTTCAACGATCGATACTAATTCTTTGTGATCGTGCCTCGTGTACTTGCCACTCTTACCTCCTTTATGATTCAGTTGTACCTTAGTGTCTAAAGTAATTTTGGTAACTACATAGGTCTGGTGCATTGTCATGGCCCACTTGCACCACATCGTGTACTGTACGATCGCCTTGTCCTGATGTACCAATCGTACCATTGTACTGAAAACGATGTGTAATTTGATTACTGCTCGGTTGTAGTGCTGAGCGTCATGGTCAATGATTCTACCTCCCCGCACTTCACTCCTCCCACCCTATTCCCTCCTTCTTATATTTTAGATAGTTCTACAGCGACTTATTTTACAGCAATAATTGCAAATTAAAATACTGTCATGTAAATACGCGTCGTTTATTAAACTTGACCGAGCTGGCGAAGGCGGTCAGATCTACTAGTTATAAACGAGTGGAGTACAGTCAAAGAAACACTCTCGTATGCTAACCATTGACCAACAATTCCTCGTAACCATCATAAGCGCCCAAGATGCTACTGCTTGCGAGCACTTTACGTAATTACCATCAAACGAGAATGCACAGCCCCAAAATTGCTTTCACCTGTTCCGTCTTTGTCACTCTCTTCAAAAACTCGTTCAGGACGAAAACAATGCAACCTTGCATGTTTCCACTTCTTTGTTAACTTGGGCCATCTAGGCGTGCATGCCACATCAAGCGACCAGCCATGGCCCAATCCTCGAAGCCTATAAATTGGGAGCAATTGGGATGCCTTCTCGTTCTCAACACCTACCTTTTTTTTATAAGTCAACATCATCATCTATGCTCAACAACGCCGCCGCTGAGATACTCCAAAAGGCCGCACCTCTCGTCCTCGTCTACGATGGGAAACGGATCGTCTGTCCACGACCTACGACTCATACTGCAAGCATTCCCTATTTTTTCGCGTACAAATTGGCTAATTGTTCTTGCAGTCTGCAACCACCGCATCTCGGGAACTGTTTTCTAATATTACTGAAGAAGGCTCTCTGTCTTTCCATACCAACGAGTTGAAAGCCTGCCGTGGACTGCTCGCAGAGATTCCTGCCGCTAGTTGGACGGAGGTTGTAGAGTGGCTAGACACCGTCATTGTTATGAGAGAAAGCCCTGATTCTCTGCGCGGCGTGAATGCGAATGGCAAAGGTAAGCACTGTCGTTCTATTCCCCTCGTATTGGTACTGAATCGCACCTCAAGCCATTGACACTATTCCTTTAAGAATTCGAATTCTCGGAGAGGGCAGAGAAATCCTTCTACACGTACCCTCATCTCACACACGCGAAAAACTCGAAGCTACCCTCGCAAACATTCTCAACAAAGACCCCTCCGAGCACTTCCTCTCCCATGGCGGGAAGCGCTTCGTACTCTCACATCTGACAGAAGCAGATTCAGACGTTTTGGACTACCACCAGATCCTTTCGAAATACGCTCCCGTTATATACTTTTATTCCCCGCGAGTTCAGCGAAATGCAAAAGTGACCCTTTCGTTGAATTCGCGTTGGGCGCTGTCGGGAGTGCATCCTGTCGTGCCGGTCAAGGCTAGGACTGGACAGCGGGGAGAGGGCGTTATTTGGGACATTACTGTACACCGCGAAGGGCCCTTGGAATTACAAGAAACCGGAAGTCGTATGCGGTATCTTTCTTGGGACGCTCAGTGAGTTGTTATGTTTATTTCTTGACCTTTTCTGTTTCAAACATCTTTTAGGCGGTATACTGCAGAGACAGTTCCAAAAACGGATGCTCCCTTGGGCTCCAATTTGATAAAAATAAGTCAGAAAGAATTTGAAGACTTCGACCCGTATTGTACAATCCTCCATAACGATAATGCCACGGTGCTACCAAATGACCGACATCTCGATGTCTACCTCGATCGCGTGTTGGCGGCATTAGGGGTCCACGAAGAGGCTAGAAACGCCTTCATATTGTGTGTTTACCTCTTCTTACTCACAAAAGCTGGCTGATGTATTAAACGAAATGTTACAGTAATTGGACGAAGTCTCTTCAGCACGAATTCGTCGCGTTCCGCTTCCTCCATGGAGACGAGGCGTCAACACTAGAAATATTCCCTTTCCCGGATATTATGATTCGAGTTTTCGTGCTCTTCCAAGGCGTAAAGAAGAGTGATTTGGACGACTGGAAAATAGCCCTCGAGAAGGGAAAATGTGAAGATTTGTCTTGGTGCAAAGTCGTGTACGGAGTTGACTTGAATGATGCGTCAGACGAGGAGTTGTTTAGGGTGGTAGAACTGGGAGGGATGGAGGTTACTCCCCGATCGTAATCCGGGGTTGCTTTTGTAAATTTTTGTATGACTTAGGACTGCGAAAAACAGTCAAGAATAGCGTATATTTCTATGCTCCCGACAGGGAACTAGACATCGCATCCTGACACGATTATTCGGTAACCTTGAACTTGGTCACGACGCAATCAAGATGCAATGGAGGTGGAACCTTGGTGGAACCTGTTATTCTTGACTACCTTTAAAAATTGGAAAAGCATTGCGACTTATAACTGGAATGTTGTGCATTTTGTATTGTACTCGTGCTCCGCAAAAGTATCGCAACAACATGGCCAAACACACATCGAGTGATGTAATTATTGCGCGAGTTCTTACTACAACGATGTCAAATATCTACCGCTTAAATCACACACCATGAGTATGTAATTCCACTAGAAATCAGTTAGCAGCCAGTCATACCCCAAAAAGTACAAAACGGTGGCTCGCCGACAAGACTAAAATCCTGTTTCCACACCACTAAATTCTCTTGACCTTACTCCCATCGAACCGTCTGGCACAAACTCAAAAAAATTATCAGAGCTCATTTATATATTTCCTTGTCTATTTCACAATAATTTTTAGCGATTATCCAGGCCATGGACGAGCTACTGCACGAGGACACCCACAAGCACCTCAGAACCATGCCCAAAAGAGTACAGGCGGTCCTCGAGGCAAAAAGCGGTCATACTCGATTCTGACAGCATAATACCGTTTATTGTATATATAGTTACATTATTCTAATAAATCATTTCAAAAGGTGCACTTTTCAGCTCGGAATTTAGTGAACTTTGTTAATTTAAAGAGACGCGACGTGTTGTTTGGCCATGTTGTTGCGATACTTTTGCGGAGCACGAGTAGAACCTACTTCTGTTCTGCCACAAGACCTTTCAAGAATTTCGAGCCAAAACTGGACTCCTCTGGTACAGCTCCGCGGCAAGCAGCACCGCGTAAACGAGACGGTCACGTGCAATGATGTGTTGTTCCTGGCGTTTTGATCAGGCTCCTTACTCAGACCCTACGACCACAATCACTGAGAGTCGAATAATATCCTTCACTCCCTCAACCTATCTCCAGACTCATACACACACTGTTCTAATACGCTATGGTATCTAGTCTTTCCCAGTCGTCTTCTGGTGCCTTCGACCTCGAGACAGTCCCAGTCGGCACCGTTTCGCAAGTGGCAAATGATGCTATCAGTCCTCCAAAATCTCCAATGGTCTTCATATACGGCAACAAGCGCGTAATCGGATTGCGACCACCCAGCTATAAGGTCCGCTGTGTACATATTTTTATTGTATTACATACTTACATAGATTCCTTTTTGCAGGATGCAGTGGCGGCATGCCACAAAATGTTTCCAGGAGTCTTTAATAACGACGCAATTACATTTCATACGAAAGAATTGGATGTGTGTGATGGGGAGCTGGCCGAGATATCTGCGGAGTTCTGGGGAGAAGTCATTGCTACTCTCAAATCGATAACGGTGATGAAGGATGAAAAGCCTTCCACTGAGCAGGCCCACCCCTCCGCCACTTCGAATGGTAAAGAGCCTGATACAGTTCCGACTCAATCCTCATCCGACTCGACTCGAGGTTCGTCTTGATTACATCCTGCTTGACGTGTAACTGAATATTTTTATTCAAGCCTCAAATACCATACCTCTGAGGATCCGGATAATGGGAGAGGGAAGAGACGTCGTCTTCGACACTTCCGTGACAGATACACCCTCCATGATTGTAGCCCGCCTTGCTGCACAATTTGGGAAAAATCCGATGCAGCACAATCTTGTGAAGGATGGATCTCATGTCGGGTTCATCGAGAGGAGACTCGTAGGAGCTCTCCTAGAATTTCGCAAGATACCGATGGACACTGCGCCAGCGATGTATTTCCTGGCTCCTACTGCTGTTGAAGTATCGATGACTTTGTCACTTTCTTCGAATTGGACGCTGTTAGGAACGAGTCCGACGCAGCCTATAAATCCCCGGACCGCTTCCTCCGCCGAAAGTACTACCTGGAAAGTTGTTGTTCACCCCAGTGGGGTGATAACTAGGCAATCAGACGGGGCTTTCGTATCGAAAATGTCTTGGGAGGCTCAGTAAGTCGTAATTTTTTTTCGGTTTCCTTCTACTAATATATTTTTAAGGCAATTGAGACCTCCATCACCCGGGATACCTGAAAACATGGAAACTGACACTGAGGGTTTCAATCCCAACAGCTTTGTTCTTGACAATGAACATTCCGCCATACTATCGACAAGAGGGTTTTCGTTCCATACCTTTTTTCAATGGGTTCTCAAACTTTTTGACTTTGGTAACAGAGCCCAGTTTCAATTTATCAGTTAAGCACTTCATTTGCTCTGGTGCTAAAAAGACCATCAATCATATCGGTAATTCAGTGCATGGCAAAAAGCCCTGCAAAAACACGAATATGTTGCGGTTGGCTTTCTGCCACAAGACTTATATTCGAAAGCAGCACCACTCAGCATCTCCCCTTCTCCGGATGTAATCAACCGTGTCTTTGTAATCTTCCAAGGCGTCAAGAAGTCAGATGTGGACGACTGGCACGCCGCTTGGCAACGGGGGAGGTCTGAAGATGCTTCATGGTACAGAGACATGATTGGGGGTGATTTTGATCATGCATTGGATGACACTCTATTTAGAGTGCAGGAATTGGGCGGCATGGAGATCACTCCATCGTCGTAATCTATCTGTAGCCTTAAGTCTTTTTTTATTCAACGTTTCGGTGTCCCCTTTTGACTCTTTCTGTTTTAAACGTGTTTTATGAGGTATACTGCAGAGGCGGTTTTAAAGTTAGACGCACCCTTGGACTTTGACTTGATTGAGAAAGTCATAATGAATTCGAAGATTTCAACCCCTACCGTACAGTCCTCCACAACGACAACACTCGGGTGCTTCCAAATGATCGACACCTCGACGTCTATCTCGATCGCGTGTTAGCAGCATTGGGTTCACAAAGAGGCTAGAAACGCCTTCATATTGTGCGCTTCCTGCGTTTTACTTCCCAGCTCGGAGGGATGGAGGTTACTCCCCGCTCGTGAACCGCGGTTGACCTTTTTGCTTTAGTAAATTTTTGTAAGACTTGGCACTACGAAAACAAGTCCAGAACAGGGTATATTTTTGCACTTCCGAAAGAGAACTCGACAACGTATCCCGATATAATTATCAAGTGAATATTGGGCTGAATAAGACAGATATTTAACACCAATATATACGATGTAATTAGGGGAGTGGATTCAATATGTAGTCACTCCCCAAGTTGTTCGTGTCCAAGAATTTTTTGTGCTCTTTACTTTCCTTTGTTCTGTCCGTGACAACATTCAGCACCAAAAAAAATTATACAAGGCACGATACAGACCTTCGTCGAGAACCGCAACGCAACCGCTCGGTCACGCTCCACCCGCTCCTCCAGACTGCCCTCCACGACCCTCCCAAGATCCAAACCCTTTGACGGCTACTCCCCCCACTCGCTCTCCGTGTACTCATCAGAGTCAGACTCTCTCTCCATGCGAATGGGCAACTCATACAAGTTGATATTTTCAAGCGTTTTGTAGTCCTCATGTGCAAATCTCCTAAGCACGCACTGGAGGTAGTGCCACCTAAACAAGCCAGGCGGCGGCAGATTAGCGGCCTCGGGACGGGGAGGCCGTGCGGGGAGCCCATGGATGGCGGGGTAGGGTGCAGCTTCCGAACTGGGAACGTGTCCGATTACTGTGTCGACGTGATTAGGTGGTAGGATAGCGAACGCATGACACTCGTAGTTGTTCTATGTAATAGGTTGGTCCACGGAAGTTTCAGAGACGAAAGGAGACTCGGATGAACCGCGCACGCACCGGGGAGACGAAATGGAGACCCATCTCGTATCCATCAAACGCGGTTTCCAACCTGAGACTTAAACACAGGCCGAAAATCTCGTCGTAGATCGAGAGACCCGGGGGCGCGGGCTCTCCCGTGAACGTATGGAAAATGATGCGCGCGACGTGATCCCCCATGCGCTTCGGGCAGATGTGGCCGTTCGCAACTGGGTTCCGTACCGACAGCACCCAATCACACCCATCGCGCGCCTTCACGCGCTGGCGCATGGTGTGTGCGTTGCCGACATGGGAGGTAGCGGACCTCTCGGCGCGCTGGCTGATTTTGGAGAGGCCGACTGTGGTTCCGGGCGGGAGGGCGTAGCGGTAGATCGATGCAGTTAGTGGGTCTGTGGGAGACACCGGGAGCCACTGCTGCTGTTGCATCTCCATCTCCGTCTCAGTCTCCGTCTCAGTTTCCTTTCGCACCAGCAGCTCACCACGGTGTTCGGCAGGGTCGCATATGTCGTGGGCGATGTCTATCAACCACTTGGACGCCTCTTGGCTAGAATAGCGGAGGAAACAGTGGAGGGGTCCTCTGAGAAGGCAGAGCGACGTAGTGGATGGAGAGTCGGGGCCGGGAGTCATGGCTACGTCGGCGAGGATGTCGTCCGAAATTGTTGGTGGTGCGGCAGGATATAGACGCACCGAGGTGGAGTCGATGTGGAGCTCGAGCATTTTGTCGGACTCGAGCTCAGTTGCATCGGGTTCAGGGGAGCTGGGATAAATGTCTGATTCTGAAGGAGAATTTGGAGGATGGGACGACATGGAAGTGTAACGACAAGGTAACAATCCCGAAACACCCTTGCAAATGTCAGTGTGATCCGTTGATCACATGTTTCGTCAGCGAGCGCTTCACTCTGTATTTCGGTCGAAGACTCGAAGTGATCCAGGAATTTTTGGGGTCGTCTAAGTCGGTCCATCGTACAAAATAATCGTGCGTTGTTCAATTTTACAGAGTCCGTGGATGGTTCTGATATTTTCATGAATGGACCAATGCGACGGCAGTCGAGTTTACTTGAAAGCCGTGTTATGTGTAGTCTTTATATTGTGAGTCTACCTATTTACCACGAAATCGCGGCTGGCGAGTTAAATGAATAGGTAGACCGTGTGGACGAGGCACGAACTCGCGCATCCCCCATGAAGACGAGGCGTCAACACTCCCTTTCCCAGATCTCATAATCCTAATTTTCATGCTGTTTCAAGGCGCAACGAAAAGTGATTTGAATAACTCGAAATCTCCCGACATGATTATTAAGCGAACATCGATGTAGCAAAAGGACTGAATAAAGTAGGTATTTACACGAATATATAAGATGCAATTGAGTAAGTGGGTTTTATGCTAATGACTTGGATGATGTAGAATGCGAAATGAACGGTCTGGGTGACTAATGGAGCGGTCAAAATGAAGGAAATGATGAATATGCAATGCGTTTTGGGGATGATATTGGAAATGTAAGCTTAAGTAAGAAGCCGAAATTCGAACGAAAGGAATAAGGATGGTCGCAGCAGGATGTCGGAGAGTTTTTAATTCCTGGGAGCTTTTACGACACATCAGCATCTTCATAAATCGCACAATCACAGAAGAACATACCATCTCTCGAGCTCAAAAAGCTCAAGACAGCGTCTCAACAACCTTACCCACCCCCGCGCCAAATGCGCCTGCACCCCTACCAGTATTATGCATCGCACACCCAATTCCAGCATACGGCTGTGCCATCGGCATCTTGCCCCTCTTCCCGTTCTCGCACCACGACAAAAGGAGGCGCTGGTAGAGCAGCTCGGCTGGGCAGTGTTCGGTTTGGTAGTTCGTGTCGAGCTGCCCGGAGGAGAGGCGGATGGTTATTTGGTAGCTGCGGCACATTACTGTGGGCGGGGGACGATTGGTGACGATTGTGCTGGGGAAGAAGTATTCGACCCAAGGTGTTTGGGTTGGTATTTGATCCAGGAGGGAGCCTACTTTATATACCCCGCCCTACGAACGTCTCTTCTGCTGCGTATTTAAATTTCAGTGCAAGACATGGCCGCCTACGTAGATGACTCGCCTCCTTTAGTGTGTGTCGATATCAGGGCTTATTGTTCCTGCGATAATTGGGCCCAGAGATCATCAGTCTTCCACGGGATTGGGCATACGATGGGCAATTAGTAAGGAGTCGAACGCGATAAATTTGATTCGAGCCGACGGACTCACTCTAATTTGAGCCCAGAGGGTGGGAAATGGCGCAGACCCTCCGATCCATCATCCCATTGTTCGTAACTCATACTCGTAATCGTAATGTAATCGAAGGCGGGGATCTGAGATCCGCCAATACGTGATGTGCGAGCTGGGAAATGGTGAGGCTGTCAATAGCGGGTGCCGTGTTCTAGTGAGTCGGGAGGGCGAGTGGTGGCGTCGGTAACACGCTAATTAAGACGCGTTGTCAGGCGCGTCACGACCGAGTCATAGACGCGCTTGACTCGGGGAGGTAGTAATATCCATTTATGGTACCTTAAACGGAGAGGCGCATTTGCACGCGCTCTGTAGACTGTAAGGCACAGATTGGGCACTTGGCGGAGAAGCGCGGAAAGTGTAGCCGTGAAGGTTATGATGACGACTTTGTATTACACCAGGCCTTGGGAAGAATCATGGGCTCGCCTTTGATGGTATCACGTTAAAGTACAATAGTGAAGTTTATTGTCTTTTCAATGTGATATCGCCACGCTATATTCGGTGACTCCCATGTACTTTTATGAGTCATTCGAGTCGGGGTGTCATGACTCTCAGGGCCCAAATTTATGTGCTGACCGTGATTTTGGAGGGCTAAGGTGACCAGCGATACCAGGGACTGGTGAACGTGAAAATATTCTTCTATAACAAGGTTCTGAATAGCGAGGCACCTTCTGGTTATGACACGGTATGACGGGCGCTTATCAAAACACGTGATATCATGGTAGAAGAAATAAAACGTCAGCGTCGGGTGGTTCTGTGGATCTCCCGCCTGAAATAGCAAATGTTCCAACTTTAGCACGTAAATCATCCAATCGGATACGAGGAATCACTGACCTACGGTTTTTTTTTTTTTGAACATTGGAAGCACCGTGGTACGTTTGTTGACCGCATGACTTTGCCCTCTTACTACCTATACCTGACAGTCTGGGTGATGAACGCTCCCAGTGAAAATTGGTTCTGCGGTGTGCTGGAGAAGCTACAAAATAACTGCGTAGTCAAGTCCGAGCAAAACCAAAAGCATCCAGATTTGGCACGATTCGAGGTTATAAATAGAACGAGAAGTCGTTGGTCGCGTTCACCTCGATTATCCTTCGCTTTCGTGACATAATCTGCATTCTCTCCCAAATTCCGTCGTCCCGCTCTTTCTTCCTTACCACCACCATCCCCTTCCACACCTCGTCGACGGCGACTCGGACTCGACGCTCCTGATGTCCTCTCCCGTTCCTTACACACCTTCCCCGAGCCGAGCAACGCATCCAGCACTCGCGTAAGCCATTCTTTCGGTGAAGAAAGCACCCTGTCCAAAGTTTGGATCAAAGATATTGGATGCCTCAGGCAAGTCGAGGATGAGCGATTCGAATTCTGGTGAGATCTCATTTGCTGTCCATAGTAGAATACTGAGCTATCTTATTTGTAGCGAATGTCTGAAGCTAATCCTGAGAATCGGTATGTGTTCCGTTATTTTGACGCATATATCCTGATTACCACCCGCATATAGTCAACCTAAATGAAGCTTCGGACTCGAACGAGTCGCTGTAGCTCTCTCATGCCGTTATTCTGGATCATCCACGAAATCGGGGTCAGTTCATGTTTTACCAACTTACCAAACCAATGGCAAACCACAACAACTTCTGGGTTCTTGCTTCGTCCACCGCTGTAGAGTTCAGCTTTTTTTGCGACCACTGGCTGTCGGTTAGACAAGGAAGTGCTATCAATGGCAGCCGTGGCAGTGCAACCCTGTGGAGTAGCCCAACTTGCCTCTTGCCATCGCATTTGACGTGATACAGCTATGCTCGCCGGGTTTTCCAAGCTTCGCTGTCTCACCAGTCTCATGCCCCGTGAATTATTTTTCGTCTAATTGGGTGCGACTGGAATTATTCCGAGACACCTCGTGAATGACTCGGCGAATTATCCAAGTAAGTTATTGTGCAATGCACACTCATTGCCCTACTGAGTACAACCAGAAGGACAGGTCTATGAAGGGAACGGTCCTCTTTTCGTCCCTTTGGAGCATTACCACTATCCACGGAGACGAATTCCTTCAGGTGTCGTCCACAGCGCCAACTGTAAGGTGAAGTTTCCTTTCATTGTTTGAACTTCTCACTAACATTAATATTAAATTTATTAGCTCTCCACCGTCTCCAGCCACTTTTCAGGTGTGTGTGTGAAAGTACGCCTCGAAACAAGTATCAGTCCCTCATTCGCTAATGCATAATTTCCAGGCCGATCGCCTTTGCTGCACCATAGGACACTAAATGTACGCGACGTTCACTTTTCTTATGCGACTTACTAATATATACGCATACAGGGGTTTCAAGACTACTTCAAACTCGCGTACTACCTTTCACGCGCCTTCGTATTCAAAGTGAGCAGTTGGTGTTTTATTTTTAGGCGCAAAACCAGATGAACTTCTGGAGTAGCTCCGAGTGTCAGCTTATGTGATCGAGGGCGTGTGAACGCCAAGCCCGTTGTTCGCCGGTCTTGTGCCAGACAAAGAAATAAGCTTGGCAACGACTGCAACGTTTGACAAGGGCCTGTTGATTCCCCCTTCCCCAAATGCTCCCAACACATCGCAACCCAACGCCGGCGGAGAGCCTCTCGCGGCTCAAAAGCTCGAATCCCTTCAGCAAATTCATCACTCGCTGGGTCATCCTGGGATGCGCCATCCTCGTCGTGCTTTGGTTTGCTGGGCCGCTGGTCGGAGAAATGATGTGGGCGCCACCAGCAGAGCTTGCTGATTTCCGCCCTCGGCCTCCATCGCATATTGGGCCTATTAAGGGACCTCCTCAGCCTTCGCTGGAGGAGCAAACGACTTGGGATGTCAAAAAGAACGAAGTGAAGGAGGCGTTCAAGCATGCTTGGACGGGGTACAAGACGAGAGCGTTTCCGAGTGACGAGTTGAGCTCGGTTTCTGGAGGAAAATCGGATAAGTGAGTGGTTCAGAGTTCGGAATCATGGTGGCCTTTCTAAATTTTATTCCTCAGATACAACGGCTGGGGCGTAACACTGTACGACTCTCTAGACACGATGTGGATCATGGGCCTTCGGGAAGAATTCGCAGATGCCGTTGACAGCATCAGAGACCGTCACTTTAACGCGACAAAGGTGAGCAAATCCTATTAAAGGATGTTCATGGCGCCTATCTCATGACGCAGCCCGACCAATACGTTGGGTTTTTTGAAACGACGATACGATACCTCGGCGGACTGCTATCTGCATACGCACTCTCCGGAGAAGATGTCCTTCTCAAGCGTGCCGACGAACTGGGGCAAATCCTCATGCCTGCATTTCACGGTACAGAGTCGGGTCTTCCAGCGTACTCTGTCAATGTCGAAAAGTACGATTCAACTCCCTTTACGTTTGTTAGTCCTCATGATATGTAACCAGCGGTAAAATCAAGTCAGACGACAATAAGGATACTGTCCTTTTCTCAGAAGCGAGTTCTTGCCAGCTGGAATTCAAATACCTTGCGAAGCTTACAGGGAAGAAGGAATACTACGAACGAGTACGCCCTCATACTATCAACTCTCAGACTGATCCTCACATTTGGTTTACTTTCAGGTGCAATCTGCTATGAACGTGTTCTACAAGGCAAACGTCAAAGACGGGCTCTTCCACGAGCATTGGCGGATGAAAGACGGCGCACCCATCGGCGGTCAGTCCATCTACCATTCAACCAAAACACGATACTCACAATTTTGCAGCCCACTTCACCATCGGCGCAAACGCGGACAGCGGCTACGAGTACCTCCTCAAGCAATGGCTCCTCAGCGGGGACAAACAGGCACGCGACCAATGTAACTAAAAATACCTCTCCCTCACACAGTATCATCCCATCTCACTCACTCTCAAAACCCCAGACCTCAAATCAGCCACAGGGATGATCAACAACCTCATCTACATCACGCCCAGCCGGGGGCTGATGTACATCGGCGACCTCGAGTCCGGCTCCATGGTCCACAGACTCGAGCACCTCTCATGCTACCTCCCCGGCGTGCTCGCCGTCGGCGCGCTCACGCTCGACCTCTCCGCCGAGGTCAAGGAGCTGCACGAGTGGGCCGCACACGGGCTGGCGTATACGTGTGCGATCTCGTATGCGGACCAGCCGTCGGGGCTGGGGCCGGACCAGATTAGGATGAGCGGGCAGGGGAAGAGGTGGATTGAGGAGGTGAGGAAGTGGAAGGATGAGGGCAGGGTGGGGAAGCCGCCTGGGGTGAGAGATCCGCCTGCGGAGAAGGAGGCTGCCGATCATGACTACACGAATGGGTGGCCGAATGCATATTTATTGAGGCCTGAGGTGGGTGTTTCTCTTTTCTCTCTTGTTTCATGGGGGCCTTTTTGCTGATCCGTTGTACCTGGTGTGTAGACTGTCGAGAGCATCTTCTACATGTGGCGCACCACAGGCGACGTCAAATGGCGAGAGCGCGGATACGCCATCTTCGAAGCTATCAACCGGAACTCGCGCACCGAGTTCGGGTTCGCCACCGTCCACGGCGTCGACGGGACCTGGCTGAACAAGGAAGACTATATGCCCAGGTATGCCTTCCCCCCTTTATAAAACCTGACCCTAACTCACTTCACTACACTTTCCGCACGCACGCAGCTGGTTCCTCGCAGAGACGCTCAAATACCTGTACCTCCTCTTCGACGACGTGCACTCTATCACGGCCAACCACTGGGTATTCAACACCGAGGCGCACCCGCTGCCTGTGTTCACGTGGACAGACGCGGAGAGGAAGGCGTTTGGGATACCTTCGTAGTTTGAGTGAGTTAATGAATACCCCTCTAGAAAATCAAGGACATGGACTCTGTGTACGTCTTTTTCGGTTTTGAATAGGCGGGCGTTGGACTGATTATTTTGAAAGGCCGCCATCTATCCAAGTATCTTTATAGTAATATTGGATGCATTTACTTACCTACTTACATCACATTTACCCTCCCTGCAAATGTACTATATTTATTAAATGATGGAATTTATGTAGGGCTGTCATTCCTTCCTTCCTTCATGGGTGCCCTGCCCCTTTTCCGTTGTCCAAAGTTAGTTTCTACGGAGTGTATTTTTCCTGACCTTCAAGGTCCTACCCGTGTTCCTACCCTTTGTCGACTGCCTCAAGCCGATCTTTCTGAACGGATGACCCGGCTTGAAACGGGTGTTGTTTTTTAGTTGCGTGTCTACATTACAATCTGCTCAGCGCTGATTACGATTGCCAATTAAATGTGAACTTGGCCATTGATCTTGAACAGGGAACACCAGTTGCAACGAGTGGTTTCTGCGAGATATCATAGGATCCAGTCATGCCACTGTCATGGCGTTCACGGTTACCGTGTCAAACGGCGATTCTTAACAGAGAGAACACATGCATACATAAATGAAGTGAACAAACCTTTGTACGCCTGAGTCATGTCATCTCGATAAGCCGCGTCGTCGGCTGCCAGATAAACCGTTGGAAGTCCAAGGCCCAGAGGATCTAGCGTTCCGAACACAATGGAATGAATTAGGGAGGTGAGGTGCCGGCTCTGTTATTTGAATCATGATCCATTCAGCATAGGAACCTGACAGGAAGATATTTAAAATGCATAGGCGGCCGCAGAAAAAAAGATATTCCAAGAACCTCTAACCAAATTTCCATTCGCATTGCCTCGAAACTCACCAAGTTTCAGAGTCACCATTGGGGTTACATCCCATAATACGAAGTAGTCAGCGCTAGCCAAGAAAATCTCAGATGAAAATCAACTGAAGTATGAGAGATATAGTCGACGCTCTAGTCAACGGCGGGGTTCTGCCTAGAAATAGCTCCTCCCAGAATCCTTGAAATGGAGTGACCTATTTGGGTACCCACTCGGGTATCACGAACGACCCGCCAGCCCTAGAATAATATTTGATGAGACCAGTTAATAAGGCCAGATGGGCAAGCGTTTTATAGATAGAAACTTGAGTGGTTCAAACGTGCGCATCCTGTGCTGGTGTTAGACCGGCCATCGAGCTGGTGGGGGTACGAGAGTGATAAAGATGCTCCAAATTCACGTCGAGATATTTTCGTGCTGGGATTTTTATCCTTTGGGAGTGTCATGGCTGCGGCTTCGTAGTATGGTCTCGTCGGGCATCAGCTGGACGTTGAAGGTGGCGGTTGTAAAAAGACAGCAGGCGCACAAATAGGACCAAACACCGCGATCAGCAAGCGAAACAGAAATTTCTGACCTTTGAATGCATACGCCTACGTTCCGAAAACGAACAAATTTCTGGTATACTACCGAAGGTAAATTTCGAGCATTTCCTATGAAATCAGGTCTAAAAATTTACTGGTATAGATCTCAAAGCTGACTCGGAGTCCACCTCAGCGTAACTTGCCAACAATTTAATGGCTCTTGCACCACAACCTAACTCGGGGGTACGACATATCTATATAAAACACAAGGTTTTGAACCCCATACCTTATCTGCGACTCGCAATAATCTGTGATTTATCGGCTGATTGACATAAGTGGCTCCCAACAGGCATCAACTCAGAGCACCATGTCCGGCAAAGTGGCCAACCCCATCAATGGGGATGGAACTCCATAGATTTATTCATCTCTACTAATTTTCCAACATAATTTCACGAATGGGGTTGTAACCCCCGAGGATGGTCCCACCACCGTATTTAAGGAGACTCCATCCTTGCCCAAGACCAGGAAGCCAAAGCAACGACTCCCATTATGAAATTCGGAACGTCTTCTCCTCTGGTGTTCCTTTCTGCGTTGTCTACTCTTTACACCGCGGCTTATGCATCGTCTTCTACCGCTATGGGTCCGATTGTTACTCTGAACTACGTTTCTTTTCGAGGTAATGCAACAAGAAACCTCGTAAAATTCCTTGGAATACCTTTCGCTGCGCCACCGTAGGTACCTCAATTACCCTTTGGGTTGGCTTTCAATCTGATCGTGTTCGTGATAGCGTTGGTAACCTTCGGTTTGCATCTCCTCGCCCTCCCATAGCGTTCGAGGGTGTTCGCAATGCAACAGCTTTCGGACTGGCGTGTTTCCAGCAATTTTTCAATGTATCAGGCACTCCGCTAGCTGGGGGTAGCTCTCGACTGAACGTTTCTGAGGATTGTGAGACACTTACGCGCTCTTACAACGGTCTCTGAAACCTTATGTTTGTGTAGGTCTTTTCATCAACGTTGTGAAGCCGGCAGATCTCAAACCAGGAAAGAAACTTCCTGTACTTTTCGTGAGTTCTCGCATTTCGGAGGTCCTGTGTCTACTTTAATTCCTCCATGAAGTGGATCTACGGAGGTGCAGATGCTGAGTATATTTAAACCTAAAGACGACTCAACACCGATTGTGTAGGTGGTTTCGAGACTGGCGACACATCTATCAACCCAGGAGACAGTGTTGTAGCTCGTTCAATTGCTCTTGGTCAACCAGTGATTTATGTTTCGGCCAATTACCGCCTGAACGGTGAGTCGCTTCTGAAATTAGATTGAAATTGGATCAATTATGCCTGGTTTTTTTAGCTTTTGGATTTTTAGGAGGGAAAGAAGTAAAAGCCGCAGGTATAGGGAATGCTGGACTGCGAGACCGTATGTGTTAACGTCCTGTGATCCTTGTTTTCTATTAACGTGTCCTAGAACGCTTTGCTTTGCAGTGGGTACATGATCATATCGCGACTTTCGGAGGCGATCCTGCCAAAGTCACCATGTAAGCACCTTATTTAAGTATTAGAGAAAGCAACGCTTATGTTGTATTCCTAGTTGGGGCGAAAGTGCCGGCGCCTTAGCAGTGGGCTTACAATTGGTAACCAATAATGGCGATCCTGCTGGTCTCTTTCGAGGCGCCATCATGGTACGCTCGCATCCCAGTCCCATTTAATTTGGGAAGGAGGTTCACTCTGATCGACTTGCAGGAATCTGGTTCTCCGAATCGTCTGGATGATATTACTGCCCAGCAATCATCATTCGACCAACTTGTGGGCAACACAGGGTGCAACGGCTCGCACGACGCCCTCGCTTGTCTTCGAGCAGTTCCATTTGACAAACTCTCTACCGCGATTAATCTCTCTCCAAGCCTGTTCTCGCCCACGAGTCTTGCAATCACCTGGCGACCTACCATTGATGGTCATTTCATCGTTCGAAATGCCTTGGATTCTATCGAAAAAGGTCTGTATGCGAAGGTACCTACGACTCATTCTATACTTCGCGGTCTTTTTTAGAATGATTATTTTCCGCAGGTACCACTCATCACAGGCGATTGCGACGACGAGGGGACGTACGTGAAGCCCAAACCTGTATTGTAAAGACACTGCTAATATTCTCATTAATCAGCCTCTTCTCACTGAAAACCCTTAACATTACGTTCGTTGGTTTCGTCTATGCCTGTAATTTAGATGTCTGATTTTATACGACACGCTCTATTTAGGACGAATGACGAATTTCTGGCTTACATTAAATCCAAGTAAGTTCCGCTCGCCACTTTGTGCTTCTCCTCTAATGCATTTTTTTGATAGCTATTTCCCGCGAATCTCAGATTCTCAACTGGCAGCACTCTCCGTGGCTTATCCAGAGGATGTTACTCAGGTACGTAGGCATGAAAGATCGATTTATGGAGTCATTCATGCCCTCCCATTGTCAGGGATCGCCCTTTGATACTGGAACCGCGAACGCAGTAACGTCAGTGTTTAATTACTATGCTACTCCAAAGTCTTTCTGATTTATTTGCATAGTCCCCAATTCAAACGACTCGCCGCGATACAGGGTGATCTGGAATTCCAGGCGCCTCGTCGATTCTTCCTGAAGACCGCTTCCAAAACACAAAAAACCTTCGCATTTCGTGAGTTTGATCCTACTCACGTCCCAATGCGTTCGATCAAGTATATCTTGCCTACTTGTCAGTGTTCAAACGTGGAAAGTCAATCCCTGAACTCGGCGCCTTTCATACAAGCGATATCCCAGAATTTTATGGAACTGGAAATGCCACCGATTTTATCGGGACTGATGCGATAGGTATGAACTATGGACATACACCTATATTATAAGTCCTGATAGACGTGCTCTCAAGTGAATTTTGCCAACACGGGGAACCCGAACCTTCCCAAAAACCCCATAAGCCTTCTCTCGAAAATCGACTGGCCAGCATGGACCAACTCGGCCAACCCACCTCTCCTGACTCTCCTTGATCCCTCTCCAAATGTTACAATTACCTTCGACACCTACAGAGCGGATGCGATGGACTTGTTATCGGAGATTGCCCTGGAAATTTGAACCCTCCTATCACTTCCCTTTTGACAGGCGACATTGTTTTCTTCAAGTTACTGGTTGAAGTACTGCTCAGTCATTCGTAGTCGTAGCCATCTTGATACTCGCTCAGTTTTATTATTGATCGATGAGTCTTTGAACTTCTCATCAGGCCGAGGAGTCGACAGGAAACATTCCGTTCCAAGTGAGAAAACTGGTGGGCTCAGGTCCTGTTCAAATGGTTTACTGACCACAGTAAAAGCTAAATTGAGTTTCATCGTTCTCTTGAATGGGGAAGCTAACTTCTCAGTTTGCCTGGTCGACAATGACAATGACGATACGCGAAACAAATAGACCCATGAGTTCAGCAAGGATTTGACTTCTCATGTAGCTAAAACAACCACCCTGCCTCACCTTGCAGAGTATTACGAGGTTAATCTACGATAATGTCATTGAGGACAGGTCCAAGAAGGTTGAACACGTTTCCAATAGTGATTACAAAGAATATATATTATGGGAAGACTGATTTTAAAGGGGTCTATCAACTTTGTAGGGAAATCTTCGTCAGCAGGTTCATCGCGTCTGCTCTATAACTGTCAGAGGTAATCGTGACATTTGGGGAAGGGTCAACGAAAGTCAAGAGAGGTGGGTTGGCTGAGTTGATCCATGCTGGCCAGTCGATGTTCGAGAGAAGGCTTTTGGGGTTTTTGGGAAGATTCGGGTTCCCGGTATATGCGAAATTGACTAGATAGATATTATCACTGTTAGCACTCTTGATATAATTTATGCTCTTGTAAATCGTACCTAATGCATCAGTTGCAATAAAATCAGAAGCACCTGCAGTTCCATAGAACTCTGGAAGATCGCTTGAATGAAGTGACCCTAGTTCAGGAGTTGCCTTTCCACGTTTGAAGACTGACGAAATATGAGCAACAAATAATGTTCCATGTAGTTGGGTAAAACTCACGGAAGGCATAGGTCTTTTGCGTCTTTGAAGCGAACTGTAAGAAAAATCGACGTGGCGCCTGGAAGAATAGATCGCCTTGTATTGCGGCAAGTCGTTTAAATTGGGGACTGTGCATATTATTGATCAGAGAGAGGTTGGACTGGGGTAGTTTTTAAACACTGACGTTACTGCGTTCGCGGCTCCGGTATCAAAAGGCGATCCCTGGCAGATCAGAGATGTGAATGAGCTCATAAGTAGGCTTTCCATGCTAACTCACCTGAGTGACGTCCTCTGGATAGGCCTCAGCCAGCGCTGCCAGTTGAGCATCTGAGATTCGCGGAAAATAGCTAGCAAGAGGAAACTTAGATCAGGAACTATTGGTCAATGAGAGCGGGGCTTACTTGGATTTAATGTAAGCAAGATATTCAGCGTTGGTCCTAATGAAAAGTGAAATATCAGATATGGATATAGGGGCACAGAGACGAAACCAACGAACGTGATATTCAGGGTTTTCAATGAGAAGAGGCTAGTAAATGGACAAATTAGAATCGCTTTCATCAAGCAGGTTCGAGGGCCACTTACGTTCCCTCATCGTCACAATCGCCTGTGATGAGTGGAACCTTAGCATACAACCCTTTCTGAATCGAGTCCTCCGCATTGCGAACGAGAAATTGGCCATCAATAGTAGGCCGCCAGGCAAGTGCAAGACTCGTGGGTGAGAATAGACTTGGCGAGAGGTTAATTGCTGCTGAGAGCTTGTCGAAAGGAACTGTTCGGAGACAAGCAATGGGGTCAGGCGAGCCCGTGCACCCGGTGTCGGACACCAGTTGGTCGAAAGATGACTGCTGGGTCGTAATGTCGTCTAGGTGGTTTGGAGAACCGGATTCCTAAAAGATGGTGAGTATGAACTGCCTTCTAAAGTAGACTGATGTTTGTAGGTACCATGACGGCTCCTCGGAAGAGACCAGCCGGGTTGCCATTATTGACCACGAGGTGTAAGCCCACGGAAACGGCGCCTGCGCTTTCACCCCAGCTAGAAAAATCGCATAAAAACTGATTACCCAACAAAATTAAATGTTCCTACATGGTAACTTTGGTCGGATCACCGCCGAAAGTGGCGATATGGTCTTGTACCCATTGCAAAGCAAAGCGTTCTAGGGCAGGTAAGTCTGATTTGACAAAACAACTAGAACAGAAAGTAATATCTTACGGTCTCGCAATCCGACGTTTCCGATTCCTGCAGCTTTTACTTCCTTCCCACCGAGAAACCCCAAGGCTGGAATGGTTTGCTTGTCAGTCTAAAAAAAAAAGCTCGTTGGAAGAACACTAGCCGTTTATGCGATAGTTTGCCGAAACGTAAATCACTGGCTCGCCGATAGCGATGGAGCGAGAGACTAGGGTGTCTCCTGGATTAAGTGATGTGTCGCCAACTTCGAAACCGCCTACGAGAGTGTATGTCCAGTCATGATCATATTCTTTTATCGAGACCGTATTCGCACCTCCATAGATCCACTGCATAGAGGAATTAACAAAGATGCAGGACCTCTTGAGCATGAAAACTTACGAAGAGTACGGGAACTTTTTTTCCGGCTTTGAGATTTGCGGGCTTCACAACATTGATGAAAAGACCTGCACCGGGAATGAGTGGTCAAAGAGCGCTATGAGAGCATGAAAATATCTCACAATCCTCGGACACAGGTAGTGGAGGACCGCTTGAATCTATCGGGGTGCCTGATAAATTCAAGAATTGCTGAAAACATGCTGGTCCGAAGTTGGCAGCTTCGCGAACGCCATGGAATGATAGGGGAGGACGAGGTGGAGCAAAACGAAGATTCCCAACGCTATAAGGAATGTAATCAGCATACCATAAGGACCGACCAGGTGAGTTTTACGTACGGCGGCGCAGCAAAAGGCATCCCTAGGAATTGCACAAGGTCTCCGGTGGCATTACCTCGAAATGAGCCGTAGCTCAGAGTCACGACTGGACCTCCACCAGCAGACGGCAGTGCATAAGCACCGGCATAAGGCATAGATGCCAGGGAGAGGAGTCCCATTGGAGAGGATAGGCGAAGCTTCATGACCGGATTTCTCTATTCAGGCTTGGTTATCGTTGTCGTTCTGGTTTAGGATGAGGTATCCTTAAATACTCTTGAGATGGGACCAATTAGCTCGGGAATTACCTACGTTTTCGGAAGCTGCGTTCGTAAAGCTATGCAGCCAAGCTTCCAGCATGAGTCGATGAGTCGATTTTTCAGTGTTCAACTCGATACCGATTGGCGTAACCCCTCACTTCTCCTTGTGAGCGTGATGCCCGGAGTTTATGCTGGCTGTACACGAGTTACGCCAGTCGCCTTGCAATGTCTTGAATGCCTGTGAATCGCAGGTCATCATGTTGAGGACCACATGAGCAAAGACTCTAAGTATAGGATGAGAGATCTTTGACGTGTCGATGTTCCAGAGTGGGGGATTATTCTGAGTGGCGAATTGCTGGTTCTTGTTGGCTATGGGATGCTCTTTGGAGATGTGCTTCCAATTCGCCTCGCCCGCAAAGTCGGTCGCTTCAATGTTGGGTACTTCAAGTTATCGTCCTTCGGAGTTGCAACCGAACGGTACGTGGGGAACTGTGTCTAGATCCTATAATTAGACTACACGAGTCAAGTCCAGTCATGAAAGCATCGGAAAGGCATTTTCTTATTCTTAAATGGCGGCTCCTTTGAGGTCGGCATGAACGAGACGAAGTTTTGAATCGACGATCTGATAGGTCCCATCTTCGACAGTGAAATTGACAAGCACTCATGTATCATTGCTTGAAAAATATATAACACACAGTTGAGGAGTGTTTAAAAACCCATGAAAGACTCAACGTGTTTCCCACCAAATTTTCAGAGAAAGCTATTGGATTTGGAGGCAATCTATCAACTTTCCAGGGCAAGTTTCGACAACAGGTTCATTGCGTTTGCTCTATAGGTGTCGGAAGTAATCGTGACGTTCGGCGCGGGATCAAGGAACGTCAGGAGAGGGGGGTTAGCTGAATTGGTCCATGCTGGCCATTCAATTTTCGAGAGAAGGCTGTTCGGATTTTTAGGAAGATTTGGGTTTCCGGAATTCACGAAATTAACTTCAAACCATCGACATCAACACTTGAAGGTTGACTGTGTTAATGTAGTTCATACCTAAGGCATCAGTCCCTATAAAATCAGGAGCATCCCCTGTTCCTACTCCAGAGAATTCGGGGAGGTCGGTTGCATGGAATGCCCCTAGAAATGGGGTTGCCTTTCCGCGCTTGAAAACTGAGTTTTGTCAGATAGCCGCATTCCGAGATAGCTGGGTAAAACTTACGGAATGCAAATACTTTCTGTGTCTTCGAGGCGGTCTTTATAAAGAACCTGCGGGAAGCCTGGAAGAACAGATCGCCTTGTACAGCAGCAAATCGTTTGAATTGAGGACTGGGAGGGATAAGAGCAAGCTTCTAATGGAGTTGTCTTGAAAAGAACTGACGTTAATGCATTCGCGGTTCCAGTATCAAAAGGCGAACCCTGACGCAGAGATATTTTCAACTAGTTTGCGGCCACTCTTTGCTACAGAACTGACCTGAGTCACGTCATCTGGATATGCTACAGCAAGCTCTGACAGCTCAATATCAGTGATTTTCGGGAAATAGCTGGAAAAAGAATTAGCCAATATACAACTGCAACTATGTGAAGATGAACATACTTTGATTTCATGTAAGCCAAATATTCTGCGTTGGTCCTAAAAAGCATGTGGTGTTTAGACTAGTTATTGATAGTCACTAAGTCAGAAAGCAACAAACGTAAGGTTACGCGTCGTCAGTGGGAAGACACTGAGCAATGAACATATAAGTAGCTTCCTTTCCAAACGTGTTGGAAAGCCACATACGTCCCCTCGTCGTCGCAGTCCCTTGTAATAAGAGGCACCTGTGAGGTACAATATTAGGCAGGAGAGCAATCTATAAATCAAAGGATATGAACCTTGGCATACAGGCCCTTCTGAATCGAGTCCAGAGCCTCTCGAACAAGAAATTGGCCATCAATAGTAGGCCGCCACGTAAGTATAATGCTCAAAAAACTTGGTGATAGATTAACCGCTGCTGTGAGTTTTTCAAAGGGAACTGCTCTAAGACACGCAATCGCATCACGCGAGCCGGTGCATCCTGTGTTGGCCACCAGTTGGTCGAAAAACGGCTGTCGGGACGTAATATCATCAAGATGGTTGGGAGAACCAGATTCCTGTGGGCGGATGGGTATGAGCCGCCTTCAAACAGACATTGGTATGTGACCGCACCATGACGGCTCCTCGGAAGAGACCAGCAGGGTTACCATTATTGGCCACCAATTGTAAGGCCACTGAAGTAGCACCAGCGCTTTGACCCCAGCTAGAAATGAGCGGTCAAAGTTTAATTCCTCGATAAACTAAGCATGCATACATTGTGACCCTCGTTGGATCACCCCCAAAAGCTGCGATATGATCCTGTATCCAATGCAGAGCAAAGCGTTCTGACAAGTTCAGCTTCAGTTAAAAATACGAAGCTAAAATCTTACGATCCCGTAGTCCAATATTCCCAAGTCCTGCGGCTTTTACCTCCTTCCCGCCTAAAAATCCAAAAGCTAAAAATTTTGCTTGTCATGGTGTTGACGGTTTGCTAAAGAACTCGACTCACCGTTTAAGCGGTAGTTTGCCGAAACATAAATCACTGGTTCGCCGAGATCAATTGAGCGAGCTACGACGGTGTCGCCCGGGATGAGAGATGTGTCGCCAAGTTCGAATCCGCCCACACAAAACAGCCGTTAGTTGAGACCAAGTTGGCAAAAAGGAAACATACCTCCATATATCCACTGTATAGAGTAAATTAATGAAGATCGGAACGTTGTAAATATAACTATGAAGATTTACGAAGATAACTGGAAGTTTCTTTCCAGTTTTGAGATTGGCAGGCTTCACAACGTTTACGAAAAGACCTAGGCAAGACTTGCATTAGGCAATATTTTATTAAGACAAATAGAGATCTCACAATCTTCGGAATCAGCTAATTCAGCACCAGTACCAATTACAATCCCGGTGCCTGTGGTGTTGATAACCTGGTGGAAACATGCCTTTCCAAAGGAAGTCGCTTGGCGGACACCACGAAAGGCTACCGGGGGTGAGGTGGAGCGAAGCGAAGATTCCCGACGCTGTTTCGAACACATTCGACATTAGAACCAGCTTAAAAGCTGTTTGATACACTGACGGCGGCGCAGCGAAGGGCATCCCAAGGTACTCCTCGACGGTTCCATTGACATTACCTTGAAATGAACCATAGCTGAGGCTAACAATTGGACCCACAGTCAACAATCCCAAAGCGTCAGAGCTGAGCAACAACACCGCAGAAAGGTACTCGAGAGGAGTAGGCAGACCGAAAAACATAGTCGAAGTTTTCATTCTGGCCAGGTCGAAGTGGTTCTGGTTTTGGATAATTTCCCCTTAAATATGAGATGGGGCCATCGGCTCGATATTTTACCGAAGTACTCACTAAGTCCCAGACTGCATGGCCTCATGAGCAAAATCTGTAAATACTGGCTTGTCCCCTAAGACTCCCCATTATAGGGAGCCTCATCATGACGAGGGTCTTTCCGATCTCTCCGGCTTCGGGTTGATATCGTCCTATTCACATCGTTCTCCGTCAACTTGGCTTGGGAACGGTCAATAATGATCAATGATCACAAAATGTCTGCGTCAACAAAAAGCGGCATCAGCGTATCTGCTACGTCAGTCATAAAGTAGGAGGCTAGGCAGCGGGCTGAGGGAAAGGCAGGCAGAAAGTTTGCCACTGGCTGCAGGTACGCACACTCACTGCATTGTCCTCCTCACTGCGCCATTAGGGTTATTCAGAGTAGACCATTTGGATGTCATTTGGGGTTTCATTTGAGTTGTTGATTTGGACGTGGGTGACGAGCCCGTGACAGAGCAAAATTGGGCGGAGCCCGAAAAGCAAAATTCAACTCTGATCGTGTGTTCATTTCGCTCATTTGTCCGCAAACTTTTTGAAATGAAACATCCTGCCGAAATACGGCATTTTTGAATGATCCGTTCCCTCGGCACCTGCGACTGATTCAAACTGCGAATGGACGTCACTCAGTGACTGTAAATTTCCCGCGTTCAACATCAACTCTCATCGAAAGTCAAATGGCCGCCAAATGCAAGCCAAATGGCCTACTCTGAATAACCCTATTAATCCATCTACAGGGTTTCAACGGCCTGTATTCCAACCATGACGACGACGGGCAGCAACTCACCCGAACTCTATCCTCGTCGAGCTGTCTCGCACCCTATCTCAAGAAAAGATCTTGAACCACGTTTTGGAGTTTATTCACGCTTCCGTCACCCTCTTTTGAATTGACTGTTGATCTGATAAATACCACGCCTGGGCGGCCCGCTGGTCACATTAGCAGGTCAACTGCAAAAGAGAAGATAGACCATGGCCGGTCCACTCAACTCCAGGTCAGAATGTCGAAGGACTCTTTTGATATGCCACGTTACCTCGTCAAACCATTTATCTACGAAGGCGAGTGTTGTACCTCCGTGATTTGCTTGGGGAGAACTCTTCGACACTGATGTTCACAAGCCCTCATTCATCATTGCTTGAAAAATATTTATGACACAGTAGAGGATGTGTTTAAATACTCATGAAAGACTTAACATGTTTCCCACCAGATTTCCAACAAAGGTGTTAAAATTGGAGGGGGTCTATCAACTTTCCAGGGCAAGTTTCGATAACAGGTTCATCGCGTCCGCTCTGTACGTGTCGGAAGTAATCGTGACGTTCGGCGCGGGATCAAGGAACGTTAAGAGAGGCGGGTTGGCAGAATTGGTCCATGCTGGCCATTCAATTTTGGAGAGAAGACTGTTCGGGTTTTTGGGAAGATTTGGGTTCCCGGTATTCACGAAATTAACTGTCAACCATCGACGTCAGTACTTTCCAAATTGACCATGTTACTGAGGTACATACCCAAGGCATCAGTGCCGATAAAGTCAGGAGCATCCCCTGTCCCATAGAATTCGGGGATGTCGGTTGAATGGAATGCCCCCAAAACTGGAGTTGCTTTTCCGCGCTTGAAAACTGGGTTTTGTCAGAAGTGCACAGATAACCTCACGCTGAATGGTAAACTTACGAAATGCAAATACTTTCTGTGTCTTGGAAGCGGTCTTTATAAAGAACCTACGTGGAGCTTGGAATGCCAAATCGCCCTGTACAGCGGCGATACGTTTGAATTGAGGACTGGGAGGGATAAGGATCAGCTTTTGGTGACATTTTGTTGAAAAGTACTAACGTTATCTCATTCGCGGTTCCAGTATCAAAAGGCGATCCCTAACGAAGAGATACGTTCGACTTGTTCAAGGCCTTTTTTTTTGCGCAACTGACCTGAGTCACGTCGTCTGGGTATGCTACAGCAAGCTCTGCCAGCTCAGTATCAGTGATTTTCGGGAAATAGCTGGCGAAAGAATTGCAATTGATTAATATGCAACTGCAACGGTTTAAGGATGAACGTACTTTGATTTCATGTAAGCCAAATATTCGGCGTTTGTCCTAAAAAGAACGTAGTGTATAGTCCAGTTATTGATAATCAGAAAGCAAAGCAACGAACGTAATGTTGAGAGTCGTTAGTGAGAAGAGACTAGTCAACGAACATATAAGCAGCTTCCTTTTAAAACGTGTTATAAAGCCACATACGTGCCCTCGTCGTCGCAATCCCCAGTAATAAGTGGCACCTGTAAGACGCAATATTGAGCAGGAATCGCAATCTAAAATCGAAGAATAGGAACCTTGGCATACAGGCCCTTCTGAATTGAGTCAAGAGCGTTTCGAACGAGAATTGACCATCAATCGTAGGCCGCCATGCAAGTATAAGGCTCATAAATGAGAAAAGACTCGGGGATAGATTAACTGCCGCTGTGAGTTTTTCGAAGGGCACTGCTCGAAGACAAGCGATAGCGTCACGCGAGCCAGTGCATCCAGTGTTGGCCACCAGCTGGTCGAAGAATGGTTGCTGGGCAGTAATATCGTCCAGATGGTTAGGAGAACCAGATTCCTGTGAGTCAATGAGTATTAGCCGCCTTTCAACCCGACATTGGTGAAGGAGCGCACCATGATGGCTCCTCGGAAGAGACCAGCAGGATTACCGTTATTAGCCACCAGTTGTAAGGCCACTGAAAAAGCACCGGCGCTTTCACCCCAGCTAGCAATAAACGGTTAGAGTTTAATTCCTCGATAAATAAAGATGCTTACATAGTGACCCTTGTCGGATCACCCCCGAAAGCCTCGATATGATCCTGTATCCATTGCAAAGCAAAACGTTCTGGAAGGTTCAACTTTGGTTAAAACGCGAAACGAAAAATTAAAATCGTACGATCCCGTAGTCCTATATTCCCAATTCCTGCCGCTTTTACCTCCTTCCCGCCCAAAAATCCAAAAGCTAAAAAATTTGCCTGTCATTGTGTTAATAATTTACTTAAGAACTCGACTCACCGTTCAAGCGGTAGTTTGCCGAAACATATATTACTGGTTCCCCGAGATCAATGGAGCGAGCCACAACTGTGTCGCCTGGGGTGAGAGATGTGTCGCCAGCTTCAAAGCCGCCTGCCCAACAGCGGTGAGTTGTGATTAAACTGGCACAGAGGAGACGTACCTCCGTAGATCCACTGTATAGAGTAAATTAACGAAGATTGGGACACATTACAATAACTTACGAAGATAACTGGAACTTTCTTTCCAGTTTTAAGATTGGCGGGCTTCACAACGTTTACGAAAAGACCTGATCAAGAGATGCATTAGAAACAATCCAATGAAACAAATACATATCTCACAGTCCTCAGAAACAGCCAATCCAGCGCCAGTGCCACTTGCAAGCCCGGTGCCTGTTGTGTTGAAAAACTGCTGGAAACATGCCTTTCCAAAGGAGGTAGCTTGGCGAACACCACGAAAGGTTATTGGGAGTTGAGGTGGAGCAAAGCGAAGATTCCCGACGCTGTTTCGAACGCATTCGACATGAGTAACAGTCGGAAAGCTGTTTGATACACATACGGCGGCGCAGCGAAAGGCATTCCTAGGAACTCCTCGACAGTTCCATTGGCATTACCTTGAAATGAGCCATAGTTGAGAGCAACAATTGGACCTGCAGTCGATAACCCCCAGGCGCCAGAGCAGAGAAAAAACACCACAGAAGGATACCAGAGAGTCACAGATAGACCTAAGAACATGGTCGAAGTTCTCATTTTGGCCTCGTTGAAGTGGTTCGGGTTTGAAACAATTTCTCCTTAAATATGAGATGGGGCCATCGGCTCGGGAATCATCAGAGCCGCATTCGTACAATCGGGTCGATATTTTACCAAAGTACTCACTAAGTCCCAGACTGTATGACCTCATGAGCAAAATCTGTAAATATAGGGATTTGCGCAGTTCGAAAATGCATCCCTCCCATGTCCAACTGGCAGCTCGAGTAGCAGAACAGCTTTAGATGTAGAAAGTCACATTGAAGTTGATTATCGAGATAGATAGTTGTAGAGAACTAGCTAGGTTGCTACGGCAGTTAAACCACGTTGAAGGAGGCAAAGGAGGCAAAGGTCGTCGAAAGGAGTTCCAGCCCAAATGCCTCTGACGTAAGGTAAATCTGTCAGCATTCTCACGAACAATTTCTTGTGGCAAACACTCGACCTTCCTCTGCACATTCGCGGAACACAATGAGGCTACTTCCGTCCAACTTACAATTCTGCGAAAATCGAATTCCAGTATGCACGTCATGTGCTATAAATTTGAAGGGCTAAATAATTATGCGAGAGAGAGAATATCCACCCTTCATTCGTTGGATTCCTGGTCAACGAGGTCAGGGGTCAGCAGCCTATGATCAGCAGTCGTCCTTTTCAGAAGTTTCATGGAAATGATACACAAATTTTCTGTCCCATATTTTTTTGATGGGAGGGATTCGACAGGAATTGACTCTATAACGTCAAATGGCGTGTCTACTTGTCTTCGTCCACTCAAAATTCGGCTCGCGTTTTACCACTTACCATGAGTTTTCCTGACTAGCTAAGTACGTCTTCCTACATCTATCTGTGCAATTCGGCGAAAGACCGACGTATTCCTACCATTGACCGCCTGGGGCCAGTGATAAAATTTCTATCTCTTGCTGTTGTTGTTGTTGTTTTGGGGGGAAACGGTTGCTATTCGAGATAAAAAAGTACTGTTGAAGAAATTGAATTGGGAGGTGGACAAAGACGCGTGCAACTGACGCGTTGATGGTGGTCTCGTGACTGGAATAGAGGAAGAGCGATATCCCACAGTCGACTGCACGACTTTCGACTTCTCTGCAACTGTAATCGACGATCCTCTTGGATGTCAAATTGGTCTCAAGCCTCACTACTCAGTGCCCAGTGGGCTGTATTATGCGTATACGAAAATTGTCAATTTATTGCAGCCGCACGTAGACGGACCATGGCCATTTGATATCGGTTGTTCACTGAGGCGAAGCAATCCTTTGCCTCCAGCCCATTGGGGCTGAAGGGTTCCTCCACGCAATACCACCGGGTTGAGAAAAGCTCCTCAATTGCGCTGAAGCTTTTAGCAAAAACGATTGCGACCAAGGTACGTGGATAACTTGTGCCAAGTTCTTTGTTCGGACAGCTGGCTGATGCACCCTGCAGCTTCGAGAGGCTATTAAATGTCAAAACGGCATTCATCAAGCGTTCCCATGTCCTTTATACAATGATCCCTGAGGGATGAACGGGAGGCAAACAAAAAGTGCCACCTATAAAAGCGCGTTCTCTAGCACAATGGCTTCTGGTCCTGTTCGCCACCTCGCCATGACCGCTTTTTGGCGTTTCGTCTCGCTGTACCTGTGTCTTGCCACTGTATCCGCCAACCCTTCGTTGCAAAAACGCGTCTCTGGAGTAACCACTTCTGCGTCTGCCGCCAATGGACAAACTTTCGATTACATCGTTGTTGGGGCGGGTTTGACAGGGACCACAGTGGCCGCAAGACTTGCTGAAGACCCGACGGTGACCGTCCTTCTGATCGAAGCAGGTGCCGATAACAGAAAAGACCCTCGCGTCTTCGACATCTACAAATACGGCCAAGCTTTCGGTTCGGAGCTGACTTGGTCGTGGCCTGCAGACCAAGGCAAATTGATCCTCGGGTTAGCCTATTTTACATCCAAATATTCGCAACTAATATTGTCTTTGGTAGCGGAAAAACATTAGGTGGAAGTTGTAAGTTTCGTGTTTCTCGCTACTCCCGCTACGGTCACTGATTTGCTACGTCGTAGCCTCTATCAACGGTGCTGCTTATACTCGTGGATTAAACGCGCAATACGATTCATGGTCTACTCTGCTCGAACCCTCTGAAGCAAGCGTTGGATGGAACTGGCAAGGTCTCTGGAGCTATATGAAGAAGGTGCATCTACCAAGCGTCTACTTCCTCGTTCCCTTCGCTTACTTAACATTCTGTTCGTTGCAGTCGGAAACCTTCTCGCCGCCCAATAGCCAACAAGCGGCAAAAGGTGCTCAATCCATTCCGTCCTATCACGGCTTCTCCGGTCCAGTCCAAGTGACCTATCCAGACGAAATGTTCGGTGGACCTCAACAGCCAGCTTTCGTCAACACTATTGTTGGACTCACGGGGATCAACCACTTCAAGGACCTCAATGGCGGAACGCCTAATTGTGTCTCCATCACTCCTCTCGCGAGTTCTTCTCTTGTGCCTTTTGAAAGTTCGAATGGCTTATTTTTGCTTCTAGACTATAAACTGGCACGACTCCGACCACCGTTCTTCATCCGCTTCAGCGTATCTTGCTCCAGTGGAGAGCAAGGCCACCAATTGGCTGACGCTTGTTACTCATCAAGTATGAATGTGTTCCTTTTGTTCAAATCGAATGCCAAAGCTGAATATCCTCTCAAGGTCACTAAAATCAACTGGAAGAGCGGCGGCATTCCGCTGACAGCGTCTGGCGTCGAATTTGCCCCTGCCAGTGGAGGCTCCACTCGCTACACGGCATCTGCAAGACGTGAAGTTATTCTGGCTGCAGGCGCGATTCAGGTTTGTCCTCGTTTAGTGATATTCAAAGACTTCGTCCTTACGTTTTCCTGTCGGTTGTTAGACTCCAGCTCTCCTTCAACTTTCAGGCATTGGCGATTCTGCTATTCTCGCCCCCCTGGGCATTACAACCAAAGTCGACTTAAAAACCGTTGGGAGGAATTTGCAGGAGCAGGCAAGTGTTCTTTCGCCTTCACGTCCATTTAATAAATCTCTTGACTTTACACACAGGCCATGAGCACGCACGGTGCTCGAGGCAATGGATTTAACCAGGGAGGCAGAGGCCCGACTGACACCATTGCGTATCCCAACCTCTATCAAGTCTTCGGTTCAAATGCCAATGCCACCGTCTCGCGTATCCGTTCTTCTCTTGCCAGTTGGGCAGCGTCGCAAGCGGGCTCCGGCTTGTCTGCGAGTGCCTTGCAACAGATCTTCCAGGTGCAGGCGAATTTGATCATTAATAACAACGCTCCTGTGATGGAACTTTTCTTCGACATCGGCTATCCTGAGTAAGGAACATTGATATTCTTCCCCTTGATCTCGACTGAGTGACTTAATTGCATTTTGCAGTACCTTGGGCATTCTTGCATGGAATTTGTTGCCCTTCAGTCGAGGCAACGTCAAGATTACTGTCAGATTAACATTCTACGCTGAGGCGCCTCGCTTACTGACATTTTGGCTATAGAGCACCAACCCGTTCACGAAACCCAAAGTTACTGTCAACTACTTCAGCGTCGACCTTGATCTTGACGTCCAGGTGGCTGGTGCGCGTTTGGCGAGGAAAATCTTAACCACTGCCCCCCTAAGGTCGGTATGTTTGCAGCCAACGTCGTTGAACAACCTCTAATCATATTATTTGTTAAGTTCGCTTTCTGCAGGCGAGACAAGGCCAGGTAACGCCGTTCCAGACAATGCCAGTCGCGGCACGGACGCAGCCTGGAAGTCGTGGATTAAATCGAACTTTGATTCCGTCGCTCACCCTGTTGGCACTGCGGCCATGATGAAACGCAGTCTCGGAGGTCAGAAGTTTCGCTCGATGCTTCGTAGCAGGCTTAGCTGATTACCAATCCTGTCTTTTAGGCGTTGTTGATTCTCAGTTGAGGGTATATGACACAAAAAATGTCCGTGTGGTCGACTCTTCGATGATGCCTTTGCAAATCAGTGCTCATCTGTCGGCGACTTTGTACGGTGTAGCAGAGAAAGCGGCAGACCTCATAAAAGCCTCCCACAAATAGATACATCTGTCAGTATCCAACCTATGGATACTTAGTACTTATTAGACTGAAAATTAAAGCAATTTGGGAAAGGCATTGAGATCCGACATGATTTGGTTCTGAGTTGGTGACTTGTAGCCAAGTTTGGTCTTCGTCAAGTGGTGCGAAGATTCTCGACAATTCATATATGATATATCGACGAAACCGAAGAATGCGATTAATGCATATTCATTTATGCGGGTCGGTGTACGACGTAAAATTTAATAAGGTACTTGTGAGGTCATCCGACCTATCCTATTTACACATTCTATAGCATCTCGCCGCAACGTCACTCCAGTCTAGCATCACTAAGCGTATGCGTGCTTTCCTTCTTCGACACCGCAAGATGATACTCGCTTCTGTGATCACCGTCGCTGGTGTCAACAATCTGCATCACGCGGATATTTAATGTCGCGGTCGTCTTTCTCCACGACAGTGCCGCTGAGTGGACGTACTGAGCGATCTCCATCGTTCGTTTCCTTCGTGGTGTCAATGCGGATCGCGATGTTTTGCAGCTTGCTGTTCGTCGTCGCGTGAGGGCTGACCACGGTTGATGGTGCAGACAACATCATGAGGCTCGACTCATCGAGCTGGCTGGAGAAGGAATTACGGGCATTCAGTGTTGCCAGGAATGAGTTGGTGTAAACTGTATTTCAAGATGGGTATTGTCATTGAGACTGGGAAAACATCCCAGGATCCAGAGATACGCACATCGTCCAATGCAGAAATAAAAGCTTGCATAAATAAGACTATTTGGGGAGGCGATCAGCTGAGGGGACGTTAGTCGGTATTCAGTATGAACTCTAGCATAACTGGACGAACACAAATCAAGGACGAAATTGCACAACAGCTAAAAGAACAAAAAGTGAGACGGCGTAAAAGGTTGGACTGGTCGAGTAACCTACGTCGTTAGACTAGAGCAAGAAAATATATCAGCATTGGAAGGGACAATGACATAATGCACTTACACTCCAGTGTTTACGATGAAGATAATCTATCCATAAGATAAGCGTTGATTTATCTCAAGAACTTTATACTTGCCAGCTTGTTGATAATGTTATCTGATCTATAAACAGCAAAAAAAAATTTAGACGTTGCTAGAGGGAAGGGTGGTACATGTTTTTACCGTCTGAAACCTGTTCTCGACCTATGAAGCATGATGCAAAGACTGGCAGCAATGGTAACATCAGCTGCCGTTGAGAGCGCATTGATCGTAATTGTCAGCGGCTACAACGAGCAGATGTTAGATGTCAAACATGTCAGTCTTTGAACATAAAGGGCGCACCGATATTGTCAAAAGTTGTTTGTAGGTTTTGAATTGCATGCTAAGAATTTTATGGCATTTCAAAACGAAAGGTAAAAAATGAGTTATGACTTACGACAGAATGACCCAAACTTGAGGAATGTTCCGTAAGTCCATGAATGATATAACAGCGTTGAACGTTCTTACCTGTACCGCATCCTGGACAGAAATCAGAGGAAGAACTAGCAAAAGCCCCGATAAAAGGACGTACCAACAGTCGCGAGAATAAGGAAGACGATTATTCCTGTCAGGAAATAATTTTTTTTGCTCACTGCGAACCACCAACATCAACATGTGATTGAAAGGTCTCCAGTAAACGCGACTCACGACGAAATACACGAAGAGCATAGAATCTGAAGGGGCATAGAGGAAGTAAGTATGGAGCTCGGCGTGGTTAACAGTACCCACGTCTGAACAATTCCGCCGTTGACTCCCTAAAAGCAAAGGGTAAGTAAATTCGAACTTAGGATGCAACGAACCCAAACATACAGTGAACAGTGCTTCTATCTATACCGCGTGATGAAGGCAGAGATAAGTCGGGTTACAAAATGTAATGGGTCCGGTAAGCTCACCAACACGGTCCTATACAATGTTCGACAATGTTATATCTCGTTAAAAGGAATAAAGCTCACCATGTCAAAAATCGAAGACCGTCCGGGTTACTGGTACAAGAGTTAGGAGAGAGTATTCACGGGAGACGAGAAGCGCATACTGGTAATCGGACACCACGTAGTGATACACTAGGGAGATGGTTAGTGCCTCGTTGGCAAGAGTACTTGAACAACAGAACCTACCAGCGTGCGAGATCATCGCCAGGTGGATGGCATCGAACGACACCGTGGTCAATACCTACAATCAACAGTCAAATGCTGGAAGAAAGTGACAGTAAAGAGCTCTACTCACAAGCGCTTTCAAGAACCACACATCTTTCTTGTAGTCTTCGCACGGGGTGGACAAGCTTAGATCCAGTGGGGAGAATTGAAGGCAGTTTGCTCACTGGTGAAATAGATAAATGCCTGTAGCAGTGTAATCCCATGGAGCACCGCACTAACGATCACGCCAATCATCATTGCACCCATCCTACAAAAGTCAGACGGGCTCGGAGGCATGAGCAGCGAACTAACGTACGAGTTATCCAGTGCATAACTTGGATCCAAGGTTGCTGACCCCGACATTTTGAAAAGAATCGAAAAGGGGTTTGAAGGAGCGGATCGACCACCACGATGGTATGAAAGGAGCGGGGGAGCTGGAAAACCAGAAGGCGATGTTGGACCGCCTGCGTTGTATAAATGTTCGAATTCCTGCCCCAGACGATCTTCTAGACGAGAAAAGAAAAGAAAATTTCTTCAGGTCTAATTGTCGCAATGACGAGTGTTCGTGGCAAAGCACGAACCTGGTGCGAAGATTCAAGCGAGAAAACACCTTTTCGTCTGTTCCCCGCTGCTAAGGCATTTTGGGCCTTGGTTCTTGTGACACGATCTGTTGTCAGATATCACAGACGCAGATCTTCGCTTCGCGATATCTCTAAATGGAGTTAGAACCTTCGCAATGCTGGATTTGCATCCACAAAAAGGGTGGTTTCCACGTGAAAATTTGACCTTTTGAATCGGACTACAGGCATGGTGGTCAATCGCGACCAAGGGATACCATTGCGGAGGACGGTCTTCGGGTTGATCTCTTTTGTGCAATGTGCTCCGGGTTCCGATATTTAATCTTGCAGGGTCCTGCCTTTGATGGTTGCAGTCTGCAGGCTTCTGCATGGTGTGAGAAATGGATCCGTGACGCCTCTGCACCCGCCTCCACCCGCTTGCCCGAATCATCCTCATGGACATAAATACACCCCAGCCTGCCTTTGTGTCGACATTAATATTGAGCCAAGGCAAGTCGAGATACACACTGAAGCACAATATACCGTAGGCGCCCAAGGCTCAACTTGAAGGGAAAAACATTTAATCCGCTTTATGTGAGTGAACCACCCCAATTTTTCGAAAGCCTGGAATTTTGAAGGGTCAGGCCATCCAATTAGAAGACATCCGAATCTGATGCAAGCCGACCCTGTATAAAACGCATTCATTAGTTTTGTATGCCCCTTGGGCCTTCTGCATCGATACTTATCAGTTCTAACTGACAGAAGAAGTCAATGGAAGTTTCATGAATTTTTCATTCATCATGGATGGTTCTCGGGGACTGAAACCGGAGTTGAAAATACTTACGTAAGATGCAGGGGATGGGAGACCTCCATCGATTTTTTACACGGAATCGATCCAACAACTGGTAAAAAAACAACGCTTACTTCGAACTCGAGTTAAAGTTGATAGCTTTGACTATTGGAAATTCTGAAAGACTCAGAGGTTTGTTTCATTGGGGCAAAGCGCGAACTGTCGCCGAACATGTGAGCAATGCAACATTGAATCCGAGCAACTTTCTCAATTGACGTTCACACGTGGAGCAGGATTGCGAGTGAACGCACGAAGTTCATGCTTCAGATTTCGTGACAATCGAATGCAATGGACGAGTTTTCTTCGCTCCCTCGAACCCTCAAAAGTGCCTCAACTTAGCTCTATTGAGGTTGAGTGGAGGAGCGACTGTCAGAAGAGCATTTTACCTCTCAGATTCCCTTACGGAAAGCTCTTGCACGGTGCCGTTTTTACAGATTTTCTTGCCCATTACGGGATGGCTTGCAGATCTGATCGACGGGCATCAGGCACAGTGGGCCGATCGACTTAACGGGCACGGTTGAGCTTCCACATGGCTACATCCCTCCTGTAAATCGCCCACCATCTTCCACCAACTCGACACCATGACTTTCAGCGACCTCTTGGTTGTCGGAGGCGGTTTGTCTCTAGTTTGGTATCTATTCCAAACAATAAAACCAGAAAGCCACTACCTGCCTCCTGGTCCGAAAGGCCTTCCAATAGTTGGGGTACGAATCGTCTTTTCCGATCTGTAAACTTTTCCTGACCTTCTTCAATCAAATCTTTAGAATGTCGCTGATATGCCCCCTAAAGAAGAATGGCTCACTTTCGCGGAATGGGGTCGGAAATGGGGTCAGTGAACAGACGGACTACTCTCTGAATTTTGTTTGACTTCGCTGTAGGTGGGATCCTTTGTGTGAAGCTCCTTGGACGGCCTATGATCATTGTAAACTCAGCATCTATCATGGAAGAATTCGACAAAAAGGGATCCATTTATTCGGATCGCCCAGTACTGGAGATGGGGGGCGAACTCGTCGGCTACTCGCAAACGCTCGTTCTTATTTCTTATGGTGCTCGCTTCAGAACATACCGCAAACACTTTTCGCGCTACTTGGGAAGCCCGAAGCCCATACAACAGCTTTATCCTCTAGTTGAACATGAGACCCGCCGTTTTTTGAAACGAACCTTGGCGAAGCAGGACGGACTCATGGCCCACCTTCGCAAGTAAGTCTTTTCGTAATTACCTCGCGAACGAACTGATCATGGTTACTACTAGACTAGCCGGTGGAATCATTTTGCGCTTGACATATGGATATGAAGTTGTGGATGGAGAGGACCCTTTCGTCAATTTAATCGAAAGCGCAAACGACAACTTCAACGCTGCGACAGTCCCTGGAGCCTTCCCCGTGGATTTTTTCCCAGCATTGAAAAAGCTCCCAGAATGGTGTCCCGGCTCCGGTTTCTTGCAGACCGCACGCGAGTGGGCGAAGGATACTGAGAAGATGGTTGAAGTCCCGTACAATTACACAAAAAAGGAGATGGTATTTCGCTCCACTTTCCTGCCTTCTCCGAGCTGACCTGCCCGCTAGGCCGCAGGAACTGCTGTTCCATCTTTCGTCTCGACCACCCTTGAAAATGAAGCTTCAATGTCCGCCGATGAAATTAGAGATTTGAAATTTACAGCCAGTTCAATGTATGGGGGTCAGTGGCTCTGAATATCTGAGGCTATATCTAGAAATTTACGCTGTCTACAGGTGGTGCAGATACCACCGTTTCTGCAGAATACGCGTTCTTCCTGGCCATGGTTTTGTATCCAGGTATGAATTACCATGCTTTGGACCTTACCTTTTAGTTCAAATTTCACATTTCAGACGTTCAGAAGAAAGCACAAGCAGAACTCGACGCTGTCGTCGGTAACGGCAGGCTACCAACCTTCAATGACCTACCGCACCTACCTTATATCAACGCTATTGTCACCGAGGTCCTTCGATGGAATAGCGTTGCTCCTACAGGTATACATCGCATTGTCTTGGAGTCTAATTGTCAAACTAACATTTCTGTAGGTGTACCTCACACTGCTCTCGAGGACGGATACATCGCAGGATACTTCATTCCAAAAGGCTCGCTCATCCTCGCTAACCTTTGGTCCGTCCTCTATCTCCCGATACTTTCTCGACCATACGTCTCATCTTAACACTAGGAACATGCTACACGACCCAGCGACCTACCCAGACCCATTTACATTCGACCCAGAACGCCACATCGCCTCTCCAGGAAAGGAGCCCCAACAGGACCCAAGAAAAATATGCTTCGGGTACGGTCGTCGCATCTGCCCGGGCATGCACCTCGCAGAAGCGTCCCTGTTCTCCTGCGTGGCTATGTCCCTCGCCGTTTTTGACATAGAGAAGGTGGTGGAGAACGGCGTCCCTGTGACGCCGGTGCACGAAAATACTTCAGGGATTATCAGGTATGCCTTTTCCCCCGTGCTGACTTGTTCGCTGCTCATTTCTCGCTCTCTCTTTGTCGTACCAGTTACCCGAAACCATTCAAGTGTGCCATCAAGCCTCGCTCTGAGAAGGCGGCCTCGTTGATAACCGAAGATTTCCTGTAAATTTGCGTCTTGGTGGAGGCCGATTCCATTTGATCTACATGTCGCCTTGGATAGCTCCATGGGTATCTCTCCTTATTTGCCCTGCTCGCACCAACCGATTCCTTTATAACCCTGCATAACTCTCCTTATCGTCTTTTGTTTTATTTACATATAATAATCGCTCCTTAGAACTACTTCCTCCTTCAATACTATGCCCGCCAATACGGCGTCACCGGACTGTAAACCTAGCAATGTAAGGGAAAGATCCACGGTTAATCGGAGTTACTGGAGAGGTTTGCTCCAGCTGGTTAGTGAACGTTGTGTAGACAATTGGCATCAGTCACAAGCGGTCGTACGCGTGTCTCCGTTTTGTGAATCCCACTTCAATGGTGAGATTGCTATCAAGTTTTCAGCGGTTCCTCAGACCTTCTGCCTACGAACGCTCCTGATGACAACCGGTCACTCCATGGACTGTCTCTTCGCTTGTGTCCACCTGAGTGATTTAAAATGAAACAATGACCGCAGATAATTGTTATAAATCATGACGACGAGGGGAAGGTGAAATCTATTGACAAGGAATTCAGTTCTTGGGCTTGCACGACTACCAAAGATCCAAACTCACAATAATAATCTACATATTGAGATTCGACACACTGAACCATCCGCTACCAAAACGTTCCGCCAGGCGGGCTTCCAGGTATCGTTGGGCTAGGAATGTTCTGAGGTGGTACCGTGCTCCGTGGCACTGGAGCTGTTTCAGGCTCCTTCCTCCACTCAATCTTCTCGACCCTCACTTCGCCTTCAATCAATTGATAAACATACGTGACTACCACCGAGCCTTGGATGTCCATGAGAGCGAACGACGGTACAGGATCCCTATTCCAGCGGGATCAGATATACAATACAATGAAGTATCGACAAAATGTGACCCACCCATTGAATGCACCCGTCCACGCACCCGTTGCTGTGCCAGGATTCACGAAGAACTTGTTATCATATTCAATGGCCTGGAATCTAGGAGCAACCATCACTGCGAAATACAATAACAATAGAAAGGGGTACTTACACGTGTGTATGTCCAGATATCAACACGTCTACATCCATTTGCCTAGCCAAAGAGCTCAGCGAGTCCAAGTCACCAGTCGGTATAGATTGATGTCCATGAATCACCCCAATCTTAATAGGATTGTGTACCACAGATATAGATAACGGGAATGTCGACTCGTCGTAGTCGCCCTTCACAATGTGCACATCTGGAGATATGGTCCGTAGATACTCGTAGGTTTCCTTGTCGCAGACGTTGCCAGTGCACAGAATTTGTTGAATCTTGCCAGGGACAAGGAGTTTCTTGAACTTTGCAGGAAGGTCGTGCACTCGATGGGGAATATGCAGGTCTCCGATGACCAGAACGAGCACCATGGTCTACGAAGTGAAAGTGAGAGAGCTGTAACTCTGAAGAGCGTCGCCCGCAGCGCTGCCTTATTTATGCTTGCTTGGCTTCGCCCTTTAGGTCGTCACCAACAGACTCCTCGACCCTCCTCGACCTCACGGCTCGTTCAATTTCATCGAAACTCCTTGAAACCAAGGCACCTCTGGCCAGCGAATATTGCTTTTCCTCGTCTTTCATCGACTCTCAGTTTGGTATACCAGCTGGTGGATTTAGAAGGATTAAATACGATCTCCAGCCTCCTCCAGGCTCTGGCAGATCCCGCCGTAAACACAGAGATGGACCACCAGACTCGTGATGATTTTATGACCGACAACGCTCCGACGTAAATCAAGTTTCCTTGTGGGAGAGTCTACTTGTCCGGTCAATTTTTACACGGGGAAAACTTTTCGTTCACAAAATGCATTTGGTCCGCCTACAAGTATCACTGCACAGAAGCGGATTTTCTTTTCGACGTTGATAATCTTCCTTTGGAGCAAACGAGTTTAGATTGGAACTAACCATCCCTCTTTTCAGATTGGTGCACCCTCATTAGCCCTCAAAGCTCTGTGGACAATTACTCGACTGCGTTTGATGGCAGGCTGAATTCAGCGATCGATAATGGGCTCTCTCTTGCCTCGGTCTCCCCTTTCGTATCCGTACAAGGACGTGCTCTCGAGTTTGAAACGTTTCAACTCCCTCGACAACTTCCCAGCCTGCTCTGGGATTAACTGAACGCCAGGGGAAATGATCGCGACGTATGGATATGCTGGATCCGTTCTTGGCTGGAGGTGCGTAAGCATAGAAGATTTTGAACTCCTCTAGCCCAACGGTAAGCCTTTCGTAACAATAGAAGACGTGCCTGCTCACGGGACGACTACTACAGCCACAAATCGTGAAACCCAAATTTATTTATTTAGGTTAGATACTGATCCTTCAACGCCGTCAGTCCGTTGAAACGATTGCTACAGTTTAGCGTCGAGCCTCAAACCATCTTCACTAGTCCACCATTCAGTTGATGTGCAAGGAGACATTGTCCCCTGAGGCTCATCGCCAGCATCTCTCAGGAGCAAAGCCACCACCCCGTGAGCCGGCACGCTATGGCAGTAAAATTTCTGACAGCCGTCCCATTATCCGTGTGCGTCCAGAGATCCTGAAATACGAGTAAGTGGAAAGACGCTTCAGGCAATGGATGCACTAGCTACTCACCCGAACAAAATATTGTTTCCCTGCACGAATCCAAGGCGATGCAGTCAAACGAAAGAACATGTCAGCTGGGTGATCCAGGGTGTTAAGCTAGAGCCCCCACAAGTCAGATATCTTTTCTTAACCGAAAAACATGATGATAACTTACAAGCATAAAGATGGTGCCGTTTTGGCTTTCTCCGCTCCAGTACTGGGCGGGATGGGTGTCATTGTATGTCCAATCCGGCTGTATGAGAAGGTTCGTCAGAACTCTAAGCAAAAGTGGACGTTAATGACACGAATCACTAACGTTAATGCCCCACCGGAAAGGCGTGATTGAGGTGCCCACTATTGGGTCCTGGTTTATGCCAATTATTTCTGTGTTCTTGAGGATACTCAATGTTTGTCCAGACGCTCGTGAAAGCTGCCGTTTCGTGTTATGGTGAATTTGATATACATATTTATCCGATGGGTCGTACTCACGTCGGTACTCTGAAATTGCTGTTAAAGCACATCTGTCCATGGTTAAACCAACGGACTTACGATTAACAAAGGTGACTTCATGAGAGTCCATGCAGTGAAGTGGGACTTGGTTTAGTCATAAGTTAGGTCTCCATTTCCTCTGCAGATGATAAATTGGCAGTCAATAGATACGATAGAAAAGAATGCAAAGGCGTCTACACTTCAAGCTGAAATAATGGCCCAGGTCAGTCAGCAGAGAACAAGAATGGTTGTGAAGCGTATCTTACGATGTCGAGATCATTGCGACCATAGAAATCGGTGGCTAACGCATAGAAAGAATTTCTAACGCAAGTCAGTGAGTAAAGTCTTGTAGTCTAACAGCATACGTGCTTGTTTATGATCCTTGCCAGAGAACGCCATGTAGGTTCTGCAAAATTATGTGCCCATTACGACAAAATGAGGTTTTGGATGGTAGAATAGCTCACTGATATCTCCCGTCGTCTGCAAATAGGATGACATTCTCCAAAAAAAGAAAGGAAATTATCTGGATGACTTACTCGCCAGCTTTGACACAGTCGTCTAGCCCAGACCCACGGCTGGAGCTGCGATATAGTAAAGTTAACTCATACACAATATGTTTAATAGCGACTCACTCGACCCCATTGGCACAATGAAAACAGGATTGGGGGTTTACCAGAGGACTTGCTTAATCTTGCTATGGCGTCCGCCATGCGCTTGTACTCTGAAAGTTAGAAAAATATGAGGGATCTGAAAACTCAGCATGAAAACCACTCACTTCCGATCATCCCTTCTTTGATAATATTGTCATAGGGTACTGGATGGTCTATCAGTCACTAATTATTAAGTGCAGAAGTATTATGACTGACTTGCGCAATTATCATATCTATTCAGGTCAATGACTTCGCGGTCCTTTGCAGTTATTTCGTGAAACGTACTTTAATAAATCAAACCTCCAATCCTGGAAGAGCTTGATATCTCTGAGAGGAATAAAATATCGAATAAATGTTTACGACCAGTGCAGATTGACTACGAACCTATCCTCATTCATGAATGATCCAGGATATAATTTGTAGGTGAACCAGCCGGAGTCGCTGTACTAACAAGCCGTGAGCTCTCATTGGTATTCTCGATATCTTCTGCTTACAATCCCGGCTTTGCTATGAGGCGCGCCAGTAAACAACCCGGATAATAAGAAATATTAAAAATGCATACAATCCAAGATCGTGTATCTGCTCTGTGAGCCAATTCATTCCAGAGGGGAAACGTTCTGAGTCTAGAAGAAGGACAGAGTAAATAAATGACTTCCTGTCGCCCACGAATCTGCACATACTCGCAACGATATCTCTAGATTGACTTCTGTTCCTTTCTGAGTAGCAATCGTCCAGGTTCACGTAATTATAGCCAACGTCCTGTGTAGCGAAGATATTGAGGTCAGGAGAATCCAGTTATTATTCGACCTAACTCACCAATAGCTGGTACTCTTTCATTAAGCGGGCTGTCTGAACGATGACAGATTCGTTAATGTTGCACTGACGCAGCTGTGAGTAGGCCACACGAAGCAAGGAATGGAAGAAGTCTTACTTCATATGAATTCCATGCTATTGTAAGTCATTCGTTCCCTCTTCCACTTTAGCGGACAGTTATTGAACCAAGAGCACTCACTGTTATACCCCATGACTGCCTCCTAACATCAGTCCCATTGACAAAATCCGTAGGTTACAAAAATACTCGCAAGGCAGTCGGCCAACGCCATCTTCCCTTTCTTTGGTGCCAGCCACGGCATCTCTAAGGTAGACCTTGGATCCAAGTATTACGGAGAGCACGACGAGCCACAGCGCCAATATGATGCTGAACGGGGAGAGACTGAGAACGAGGCGGTATTGCAAAAACTTCCTCCACGCTGGAGTAATGTGTCAATCAACTCCATAGTATGCGATTGAATCGTTCACCTAATTTTTGGATGACCACTCGTCAGCTGGTATGTGATGCAAGTCAACGATACGATTGAAGACTTACCTGAAAGAGGTCGGTTATCATCTGCAAAAACTGATAAGAAACCCCATTTCTTGGTAGCGATGTCTTTTACCCTCACCTTCAACACGAGCGCTCGATCGCAGCAGTTCTTCCTGAGAATCAGCGCGCTTATAATTACGAGCACCTTCTCCTATGCCTGCAAATGAAGCTTAGTCGTGTGATAAGAAGAAAAGATAAATCCTTGGTCATACCCGCGTCAAGGCTCTCCTCGGAGGCTCGTGCATCATGTTGGACAAGAGGTGTGTATACTGACGATTAACGGTGTGCGAAAGACTTTGGCTTTGAAGAGCTGCTCGTCGTACCTTCAAGTTCGTGGGTATCCATGCGTCCGTTCACTTCGTTTTGTAGACGCCGCCGAGCTTATCTTTACACCTGGATATGTCAATAGGTAGCCAAGCTCGAGTGCAACCGCGGGACTCGACTTCAAAGCTTGGGTACGGTAGTGTGCGGTATTTGACTCTTGCTTTGTTTGAGAAAGAGCAATTGCAAGTAGTCAGTGCCTGTTGGTCGTCGAACGTTCGACAGGTATAACCCAACCTTTCCCGGCCCCAGTGACTTGAAAGTCTAGTTGACATGCGCCAAATTTAGTGGTTGGGGGAGGGCAAATAAAAATATGATGGGCTAAAATGATGATTGATCACGAACGTTCTTGTTGACTTGTCTTCCAGCACTCTCGATATGTAAGCGTCGCAGAGATAAACACCACCACCAGCAAACTCATCCTTGAGGCACACAAGATCGAACGAAAACCAGTGCTACGTGCTCAAATATCTCCAGCGACTCAGCAGAAAATACAATTCTGATTTGATGATCAACAAAACAACACATTGAAATAAAATGCGTAGAGGCCTAGCAGTGAGTTTGATGTTTACATGAATTTTGGCGTAGCACTTGAGAAATTGAAACGAGATGAAGGGATAGATCACATGTAGATGCCATTCAACATTTTTTGACTCTAACCAACTCAGTTCGGTCCGAGGTTAATATGGACGCCCTTGACTTGGGTGTACCTAGAGAAAGAGAAGAGCTCAGTCCGCAAAGTGATCAAAGACAAAACAGAAAAACGCACGTATCAAGCGCATACTCTCCCAACTCACGCCCAATCCCGGACTGCTTGTACCCTCCAAACGGAACCGAAGTCTCCGTAGCCTGCGCACAGTTAACCTGTACAATCACCCTCCCGTCAGCACACATCGACCACCCAAAAAAAGCAAATCCACATACCCAAGCACTCCCCGCCTCAAGTGCATGCGCAACCCTAATCGCCCGACTCACATCCCTCGTAAACACATGGCACGCCAAGCCGTACGTCGTATTATTCGCCATCTCCACGACCTCCTCCTCCGTCTTGAACTTGATAAGCGTGCATACCGGCCCGAAGATCTCCTCTTGCGTGATCTTCATGTCGAGGTTGCACTCGGTGAAGATGGTAGGCTGGATGAAGAACCCTTCGGACCCGTGGCGAGAGCCGCCGAGGTGCAGGTGCGCGCCGTCGGCTTTGCCGGTTTCGATGTAGTTCATTACGCGCTGGATAAAGAAAGATGGTTTAGGAGGGGAGTGGTGGGTAGAGAGAGATGCTTACGTCGAATTGGACTTTAGACACTTGCGGCCCGTGTTCGGTGCCAACTGCGAAGGGGTCTCCGGTCTTCTGTGTGAGGTTCTTCGCGACGGCGGTGAACTTCTCCAAGAAAGTGTCGTAGATCCCTTCTTGGACGAAGATCCGCGAGCCGGCGGTGCAAGCTTGACCTGAAAATCGCAGAAACAACAGCTCATCAACATTCTCCTCTTCACACCCTAATCCAAAAAACCAACTCACCCATATTAAAGCTGCCCACCAAAACGTCAGCCTCGTCTCTCCCACAAAGCTAAAGCAAAAAAAAAAGCTCACAAAATTCCAAACGAAGCCCACTGCACCGTCTGATTAATCTCCGCATCGTCAAAAATCACCGTCGGGCTCTTGCCGCCCAGCTCAAGCGTGACCACCTTCAAATTCGACTCCGCCGAGGCCTTGAGCACCTTCCGCCCGACGAGGGTGCTGCCCGTGAACGCGACCTTTTCGATGAGCGGGTGCTCGGAGATCGCTTGGCCGACGACGGGGCCTGCGCGTTATTCGAAGAGGTAAGTGAAAAGAGTAGATGAACGGGAGATAGGGGACAAGGCGTACCGTAGCCGTTAACGATGTTGACCACACCAGGCGGGAAGCCAGCCTCGACGATGAGGTCCGCGAGGCGGAGCGCGGTGAGCGGGGTGATTTCGGAGGGCTTGAGGACGATGGTGTTGCCCGTGGCGAGGGCGGGGCCGATTTTCCAGCTTACCATTCCCTATGAAGCCGTTGTTGACGCATATAGGAAAGAAAGACGATGCTTAAGACTTACCATGGGGAAGTTCCAGGGTACGATTTGGCCCTAATTACAACATAAGCCCAAGTTAGCTTCATATCATGCTCAGAGAACAGCGAAAGGGATACGCACTACAACGCCATAAGGCTCGTGCCTTGTATATGCGAACTTGGTGTCTCTCGTCTATTCCAACCACTCAGTTATTATCTGCCTCTCTTTCATAAAGTAAAATTGGAGGGGCTGAACCGACCTCGATAGTCTTCCCCTGCACCTTATCTGCCCAGCCAGCATAATACCGGATCACAGCAATGGAGCCTCCGATATCGGATGCTTTGGCTTTTTCAAAGACCTTGCCTGTTAAAAATCATAAATAAGTCAGGTCCAAGCCCACGAGAAGAACCGTGTCGCGGACGCACCAACGTCCAGCGCCTCGAGCGCAGCGAACTCGTCCTGGTGCTTCTCGAGCAGGTCTGCAAGCTTGTTGAGGAGCCGTCCGCGGACTGCGCCGGGGCATTTGAGGCCCCAGGTGGTTTTGTACGCCTGGTAGAATGACGCAGGTGAGTCATGGGGTTCGTGAAGGTGAGATGAGTGGTTGGAAAAGGGAAGAGGGTAATTGGAAATTAGAGATTGATACCGCTCAGGTGCCCATGCTCGACCATGCGCAACTTGAACTGAGACAGACCCGCCCAGAGATGGTGCTGGATCCGAATCGAGAATGGAAACGGAGTGTGCTCACCTGCTTGGCCGCATCAACGGCAATGTCGACGTCCTTCTTCGTCCCAACTGCGACTGAGGTGATCACCTTGCCAGTAGCTGCGAGAAACAGCTCTCAGTACTCTGGATGTAGCCTGTAGAATGGAGGTTGGCGTACCGGGGTTGATGACACTGCGTGAAAGGAAAAGAAGACAACAGGTTAGAGCTTATTTCTAAAAATAGATATGACATCGATGGTGGGGATGGAACGGCTATTGCAGAGAGCGAGACCCGGTATGATGACTGATATGATAACCAGCCTTTTGTCTCCTGCAGCGCACCGAGAGAGAGAGAGATCTGGAGGATTGGATGTACGCACTCAATGCTGCCTCCTTCAACGGGGTCGACCCATTTGCCGCCGATGAACAGGCTAGATGAGAGATCGTGAGTCGTCAGCTACGTTTCTGGAATGTAAGATGGGAGTGAGATGTACCCGGTGTGGATTGTGGATTCGCCTTTGAAGGCCGGCGTGTCGAATTTATGGGTGTAGGTGCCTGGCATTGTGTTTCTCAAGGCTTGAGGTGATATGAAATAAGATATGAAGCTTGAGCTTGAGCTTGATTGAGCGGACGAAAGAGAGTGAGACAAAGTTTGAGAGGTAACCGGGTTTATATGATGCTGCTCCTCCCTGAGAACAAAACAATAGTATCATTGGAAGAAGCGACGCGTGATCCAAGTCATATAATGTAAGCGTCCCTCGCGTGCGGGGTTCTGCTCCGTAACCCCTTCCACCGTTCCACGCGACGCCTTCCAGGATGATGGGGTGGACGCGTCGCTGCTCGGCGGAGGCTTGGTAACGGACTGGGCTTTGTAAGGCTGGAAATGGGAGGAATTACTAATAGAGGAATTTTTCAATTTCATAATTCCGCTTTTATTTGAATAAGCAGAAGATGTTACGCACCTTCTGGGTGCCGTCGCGATTCGAGAGATGGATGATGGCGGCCTGTGCGGGCAGTCAAGGATGCCCGCGACTTTGATCGTCAACAATTGATTCGACAGATATTCTTGGGGTCATCTATTTTCCGTTATCTACGCGGAGGAGGCCTAGGTTTAATATAGTCAAGGTACGCCCGTCCAATGCCGTGCAGCGACGGAAATGATTATGACACTCACCACTTGCGATTGGCTTTTGTCCGAGTTATTGGGCAGCTTTGCGCCGAATCACGAATGTAAAGGTTGCGTAAGATAAGATAAGACCATGATATTGGTGATTTTGTGAAGGTTGAGATCTCCTAAGTAAAATCGGTTCTGCGGTGCTGGAGAACCGAGCCAGTTCGAGCAAATCGCCGAACTGTCCTCCAGCTATGATCACAAACGTGATTTCTTGAGCAAATCCGAAAGCATCCAGATTTGACATGACTTGAGGCTATAAATAGAACTCGAGAAGTCGTTTGTCGCGTCGAAGCGTTCACCTCGATTATTGAACGACCCCAAAGATTTCTGTTTGGGGGACGTGGTTGGATTTCCTTCGCCCACTCTTTCTTCCGTACCACCACCATCCACTACACCTCGTCAACGGCGACTCGACGCTCCTGGAGCTGTCGAGCTGTGCAACGCATCCGGCACTCGCGTAAGCCTTTCTTTCGGTGGAGCTAACCCCGAGAATCGGTTTGTGCTCCACTATTTCGACGTATATACCTGATGACCCGCATATAGTCAACTCAAATCAAGCAGCAAGCTTCGGACTCGAACATTCTCCCTGTCGTACACAGTGTCAACTATAAGGTGGAGTTTCCTTTCACTGTTTGAACTTCTCACTAACATTAACTTTATTAGTTCTCCGCCGTCGCCAGCCGCTTCCCAGGTGTGTGTAGTCATTGGGCAGGTTTGCACCGAATGTAGAGGTTGCGTAAGATAAGAACACGGTTTGGGCGATTTTATGAAGGTTGGCAGATTGCTGTAGAAAGTGGGGATCGAAAGCAGACGAGGGTGAGTACTAGGAACCAATCATTTTCAGTGACTGACGCGTTTTCGGCATACAGCGGTCACGTGCCCCACCCACTCTCTGAAAATGGCAAAACGCCACTCCCCTCTCAATCAACGACCACAATCATGTCCTGCCCCCACATCGACGAAATCGCGCGCCTGCAGCCTCCAAGGCTCTCGCAAAGCGTCCATCGCGAGGAATGCACCCAGTGCTTTGATAATCAGGTAACGAAACGTTCTCCCTACGCGATCAAAACAAGCGATTGACGCCGAGATCTATTCCATCTTTTCGTCTAGGACGGCCCCGATGGCACTGATGTCTGTCTTAACTGCTTCAATGGCGGGTGTTTGAGTGAGGAGAGACACCATGCGTGGACACATATTCTGAAATCGGGCCACCGATTCACGCTGAATGTGAAGAGGAGGCCGAAGGCTAGGGCGTCCCCTCATAGAGTACGTCATCGCTATCCGTTCGATGGAAATGGAGATGGAGATAGAGGACCGCGTATACTGACGCCTTTTTTGACAGGCAGAGGACGAGGAGCCCCCGGCGAAGATGACGAAGCTCGCGATCGTCGAAGAGCGCGAGGAGGACAAGTACGAGCACTTCACCACCGTAAAGTGCTGGACGTGTGACCCCCAGGGTGGCTCTGCCATCCCCGACGCGTCGTCCAACCCCAAGGTGCGTCTGCTCTTCTTCCTTCCTCTCAGCCTCCACCATCAATCTGATTCCCCATCCAATCCAGATAAAATCCCTGATCGACTCCATCATGCACTCCCTCTCCTCCGCACGCCAATCCGAGGTCAAAGCTTGGGAAGAAGAGATCACCCCCTGCGAGCACACGCTCACCCTCGAGCAGCTCGTCTCGGGGCCCATACCTGCTTCCGGGCTCGCGCACTGCAATGCGTGCGAGCTCAAAGAGAACTTGTGGCTCTGCTTGACGTGCGGCTCGCTCGGATGCGGGCGGCAGCAGTTTGGTGGCGTCGGGGGGAATGGGCACGGGTTGGCGCATTTTGAGGCGTCGGGGCATGCGGTTAGTGTGAAGTTGGGGACTATTACGCCGGAGGGCGGCGCGGGTGCGTTTTGTTTTTTTTTCGTACGATTGCTGTTTGATCTGAGAGCATGCTTAGATATCTACTGCTACGCGTGCAACGACGCCAAAGAGGACCCGGACCTCGCCAGACACCTCTCTTCGTTCGGGATCAACGTGCAGACGCTGACGAAGACGGAGAAAAGCATGACCGAGCTCGTATGTATCTTTCTGTTCTTCATTCATCGGCTTAGTCTTACTCGCCGAGCAAATAAAGCAAATCGAGCAAAACCTGAAATACGACTTCTCCTTGACAGGCGACGACGGGCGAGCGCTCGAGCCTGTCTTTGGGGCTGGGTTGACGGGGCTCGCGAATCTCGGTAACAGGTGTGTCAAATCCTCACGCATATGTCAACGCATCTAACCCCGTTGATCCATCCAGCTGCTACATGGCCTCGGTCCTACAAACCATCATCTCCCTCCCCGCCTTCCAAGCGCGGTACACCGGCCCTGCGTCGGGGTCGGACCACTTCACAGCGTGCCCCGTCCCACTCCCCGCGGAGTGTGTGGAGTGTCAGATGCGCAAAGTTGCGGATGGGCTGCTGAGTGGGCGGTATTCGTACCCCGCTCACGGGTCTAGCACTGGCACTGGCGCGGACGAGGCGTCTTCAACGCCAGTCTTCCAGGCAGGTGTGAAGCCGACCTCGTTCAAAGCGCTCATTAGGAAGGGCCACGAGGAGTTCGCGACGATGCGGCAGCAGGACGCGGAGGAGTTCTTTACGCATTTGATTACAGTGCTTAGGAGGGATGGGCAAAAATATAAGGAGAGGAGCGAGGAGGGTGAATTTATTTCCTTTATATTTTTTTCTTTCTCTTTCACTAATGAGAACACCTCGCTTCCTTTGGTTGGGATGGGTAGATCCAACGACGATATTCAGCTACGCCACTGAACAACGGCTCCAGTGCACGTCGTGCGGGAAGGTGAGGTACCGCACGGACGCGACGGACGTTGTGTCCGTTGCCATCCCCGCCTCTGAGAAGGGGGTGGATGCGGATGGAAAGAAAATATATGAAGACGTGCAGCTGACAGCGTGCATTGACGCGCTGTTGGGGAAGGAGGGGCTGGAGTATGCTTGTCCTGAGTGTGCGAGGAGCGTGGAGGCGGTTAAGTAAGTGGATTTTCTTTTTCTTTCCTGTGTTTTCGTTTTGGCTTGGGAAAGGAGCTGACGAAGAGGATTTGAAATGCAGACAAACCAAATTCGCCTCCCTCCCTGAGGTCCTTGTTGTCCATGCGAAGAAGTTCCAGCTTGTTAATTGGGTGCCTACGAAGCTCGGTGAGTCTCTACTCCTTCATCTTCCGATCTGAGCGGCAGACCTTCTGACCCCATTACCGATGATAGACGTACCCGTGCAGCTGCCTGAAGACGACGAACTCGTGTTCACGGAGGCGCACATCGGCAGGGGGCTGCAGCCTGGCGAGAAGGAACTGCCGAATGATGCTCCAGGTACGGCGCATCACTTCTCATGATTGGAGTCGTATGCTGAGACGGCTGTATAGCCGCGTCCGCCTTGCCTCAGTTCAACGAAGCGGCGATGTCGCTGCTGGAGGGGATGGGCTTCCCTACTATTCGCTGTCAGAAAGCACTGCTGGCGACTGGGAACGCGGCGGATGGGGGTGCGGAGGCGGCGATGGAGTGGTTGTTCGCGCATATGGATGATCCTGGTGTGTTTTTTGTTTTGTTTTTGCTCATCACGGTTTGTTTTTGGGCTGGGTTGGCTAATGAATTTTTGAAGATATCGACGAGCCTATTCAGCTTACAGCTGGAGGAGGAGGAGGAGGGCCGGAGCCTGATCCGGAGCAGGTGGCGCTGCTTGCTGATATGGGGTTCACGAGTGCTCAGGCGAAGAAGGCGCTGCGCGAGACGGTACGTTGGCCTCCAAATATTGGACGTTCTGACTAACTAACGGATTGATTAGGCCGGAAACGCCGAGCGAGCGGTGGAGTGGCTGTTTAACCACCCCGACGACATGGGCGAGGACGCCTCTGCCTCCGCCTCCTCTTCCACTGCCAGCAACGCACCTCCGCCCGCTCCTGCTCATGTTCCCGGGATTACAGACGTGCCGGCGCGGTACAAGCTCGCCGCGTTCATCTCGCACAAGGGGCCGTCCGTGCATTCGGGGCACTACGTCGCCCACATCAAGCAGCACAGCGGGGAGTGGGTGCTGTTCAACGACGAGAAGGTGGTCAAGGCGGATGCGGAGAGTGTAAAGAATTTGAAGGGGCTGGCGTATTTGTATTTTTTCGTGAGGGTTTGAAGGATGGGCTGGGTGGGGTGGGATGAGTGGGATGGAGGGGTGGGGGTTGAAAATAAATACTGATAAATGCTTGTATTTTTAGTTTTAGGGAGGCAAGAAGCGGTTTTGAGGACAAAAGTTGTTGCGGAAATTGAGAGCCAAATCATGTCCATTCACAGTGGATGACTTCCCGTAGCATTTTGAACTTTCAAACTTGTATCAAATTCCAGATTTTTCGAAAGTCCGACTTCTCTGCCTTTCGGGATGCCGGGCGTCAGGTGGTTGTTAAGTAATCAGACCAAGGATGAGAAGCATGAGGCTCTGGGAATCGCCCCGACTCGATTCAGAACTTACCTGCCTGAACGGGTAAAATTTTTGATGGTATCAACATCGGATCACGGTCGAACTTCCTTTTTCGGGTTTGAAAGCGTTTGGAACAGCTTGAAAGCGTCTGAAATGGGGTCGGGGGGCCATTTCAGATTCCAAATCTAAAAATATCTCGTATCAAAATGCGCCGTCGCTTAGCCTCGCTTAAGCTCGCTTAACTTCGGCTTGTCGGCTTATTTAGAATCTGGAACCGTTTGGTATTTCAAACCTGTATCAAAATCCTACGGGAAGTCATCCACTTGCATACTAGATCCTCTCACCTTCACGTTTTGCTACACTCGTCGTTGGGTCATTGAGGCGCCTGCACGGTGGCAGGGACACAAACAGCCCAACGAATCGCAACAAAACGACACGAAAAGTGTGAAGATTAATGCGAGTGTTTCGAACGACAAAGACAACCGAAAGGATGAGCTGATATGGCGGGAGTAAATGTCGGAAGAGTTTAAAAAGGTGAAAATGGGGCGAAAAATGGACGTCGGTGTCACCTGTATTATGTAAGCCGGTAATGGTAACAAAAGTCCTCTGAACTTGTTCTGGTCATAATTTCTTGTATACGAAATGTCCTATATCTCTACTACACGCTTGCGGTTGCCTGGCATCGAGCTGTGATTACGAACTAGCAACATCGGCCTAGACTTGAGACTCAGTGAGAGTTTGTTCGTGTTTGCCAGGGAGAGCCATGCCCAAATCAGCACATCACTCCAAATTTCATCCATGTGGTTGTCGGCTTCCGCACACGACGCGAAGTTTAAATAATAAAATATGCTTCATCGTCTTTAGCTGACCACGTTCACCAAGAAACCTCATCTTTCCCAGTTTCGAGACCCGGTTTACAGTATGAGACAAGTAGGCGACTCCAATGTCAGTCAACAAGGAGCCATGCTAAAAGCGGGCGCCAATCCGATCATCCCGAGTTTGTTGTGGTCTGTCTTTCTCACCAGTATTGATTGACTCGGTCAATTTTTACGCACGCAGATAGACTTGCGTTGATTATTTCCCCACCGACTCGGACCATGGAACAACCAAACTTGAAAACGAGAGTTCCGCGTAGACCCACCCGTGAAATCAATTCTGTCGTTTTGAAGGATTTTGTAGGATTGCCTCTGGATCTCATCTTTGAGGTGTGGCACTCAAACCACCTGCGATCCTCGCGTTACCTTTGGCCTTGACATTGACAAAGCCGTCTTACTTACTAGGTCGCATCATTTCTCTGCCCAATCGATTTGCTCAACCTGGCACGCGTGTCCAAAGCCTTTCGTGAGGTGGTGATGTCGCGCACGGCAGTGTCGATCTGGCGACGGGTGCTTTCGCAGTTCGAGGATCTCCCAAAATGCCCAGAAGACTTGACAGAGCCACAATATGCAAGTTTACTGTTTGACTCCTTCTGCATGGTAGTAGTTGCCAAACTCTATCACCCTGAATTCGCATGTAACTTATGGTTTTCGGTGGTAGGCGTGCCTGAGTGTTCAAGGCGCAGTCAAGACAGATTATAACCTTCGGCTCAGGTTTTGCAATGCGTGTGCGCCTAATAAGTGAGTAACATCCTTCATATATTAAAAGTTGTCAGCTATAAGCTCAAGTTTCGTAGCCTGGGCACTGGGAGCGCCTTGCGAACGCACTGGATGCTCAGACCGCTGACAGCGATGTCGATGTGCACTTTCCTCAGTCTTTTGCCGTCGGCTGAGCAAGGAGAACCCCTGGTATGCAATGATATCGTCTGCCTCAAGTTTTAAATTTTAAACCCTGACTCACCAACGTTCAACATATGCTGCGTGCTACGCCGGTTGCTACAGAGGATGATCCTTAAGGACCACAACAATCCGTACATGATGTACTTCCTCCCCGAAGCAGACTCTGTCCGGGCTGAATTAGAAGGGTGTCAAACTCCAGCAGACGAAGTTGATTTTACTCTCAAGCAAGAAGCCATTGTCAAGAGGATGATGCATGTCCGTTTTACTTTCTAAGAGCGTTTGTCCGCGGTGTGGCTGATCGGTTGATTAATACCCAGGACGGGCGGACTCTTCGACTATGGAATGATAGTTTTGAGGCTCGAAAGCGGCGAGCAGTTGAGGAGACTACTGCTCGTCGAAGGCAAAGGTGCTTCTTCCCTTCTCCCTTTCTCCGGAAAGAAAGGGACAAAAAAATTCTTATTTGTTTCTAAACATTCTTAAAGGATAATGACCGAATTGGAGGCTCTTCAGCTCGAGAAGAAGTATTTTCCGCATTACTATTCTCAAGACGAGAACTCCAAAAAGTGGTTTGGTTATCTGAACCAGAATAAGGAGTTTAGTATGCAAGGTGCGCGGTCATTGCTCTTTGTTGTATATTCATTCAAGTCCATCCTTTGATATGTTTTTCATCCTCGTGGTATAGCTTGGAATAAAATTCGCCCCAAAGTGGAGGAGGTATACTTGAACAGCAAGAAAATGGCGTTGAGAAACGAACTTTCAAACGAAATCAAGGTCCAATACAACAGTCTTTGCCATGATCATCCACAACGCTATCGACTGCCCCCGTTCAATGAACTCAGCAGCTTACCCTGCATGACAGATTTCTTGGACACACATTCTTGGCCAAACATCCCCTGTTCCAAGGACGACCTGGGCGCTTTGATGGAGGACCTTGAACGCAACGCAATAGATCTAGACTGGTTATCCGAACCTGCGCTTGACTTTCTCGGGGTGCTCATGCGGCTTTTTCCAGCTGAAAAAGTCGGCTCCAGGACGTTGGAACAAGCGAGGGTGTTGTCTCTCTGCCACTGTGGAGCTTGCAAACCACAGCTCTGGGCCTTTCCGGAAATTATAGACCACCTCGCCGCTAACGAGCCATTTTGGTCAGTCTTGGCAATGTTAGGGCTTAACATTGACGCCCATGCTATTGGAGCTGCTGAGGACGTTCTCGTCGCATTGGGGTATTCGAAGAACGCGTTAAAGGCGGATGTAGCCAATGAGACGTTTATTTGTCGTTGTATGAGGCAAAATCCTGCTCAGGGCGATTTTTCGTGCATGGTCAGGACATGTCTTTCCCTTGCTATCCCGAGATGCGAGTGTATTGATCTGTCAGTCGTAGGTTTATCATGTTTATAAGGAACGCTCGCACTACAGGAACATGTTGAAGCATATTTCGCCTCGTGTGTACGTCTTGTTTTTATTTCATTTGATTCTTGAACCTCGGATATGTATGCTCACGCTGGACGCCATAGATCCAAGGCCACAGTCAACAGGCTTTTGATAGACGGACATGATGCGAATCGCATTCGAGCGCTGATCAAACCTGCCCGTGCCGTCCCAAGCACTGTATCTGAGTCGGCGGCTAGTACTGTTCCTGCCAATGCCGATGCCATCGACCCCCAACGCTGCTGTCGGTATTGCTACCAGCTTACGTATAGGCGAATTGCTGTTGATTCGCGATTCGAAGAGCACCATGTTGAGACCAGGTACGCCATTTTTTGGTATTTTACCCAACTTCAAGATTTAATGTGGATTTATTCGATATTCAGACACGGCAGAACACTTGAGGATGGTGACTTTGCTTCGTATGATCAACTTGTTGCCATTTATGGGGCGTGATAAGACGTTCAATGTATGTGTTCTGAATTTATGGAAATCACGTCTGCTCGCAGAATCAAGAGATACTCTAATATTTGTCAACTTTCTCCCACCTCCACACAATTTCAAATCTATAATATCTTGATGCTAACGGAAATCCCTCAGCAACTGTTGGAAATTCCTACACACGGATTTACTAGAACTCGCAATCCTCATCCTCTCGTTCGTAGGTTCGTTCCAAGCCGCCGTTCTTCTGCCGGTGCATGTTTGCTGCGCAAACAGGTGCAATGTTTGGCGGATTTTGGAGCTCCGCTGCACCTTCGAAGAAGGGGCTTGTTCCAGACTGACAGATTTCGATAGGACGTTTGAGCGACCATCGCTCTTCGTCATGTTCCTCTCTTTCCACAAAACTCTCGTTTCTTAAAGACCCGATCTCGCTCTATCCGTCCATGTAACTTATTCACGGAGACAAAAATTTTAAACCATCTTCCGACAACGATCTTTCTGCGACTTATCAATAATTTCCAACACTCGTTTTCAAAGGCTTTTCGGTGCTATCACTTACTTCAAGCATGTTAGAATCTATCTTACTCCATTTCTGAAGCTTACTGATAAGTTTTGGTGATTCAGATCGCGTTATTTATGTGTAATGAGCTCAATAGATGACCCCCAAAATCACCCTGCTGCCGGGTCCAGCAGATCCCCCCCACAAACCCCTTCACGTCGTCACCAGACTTCGCAGCGCTCGCGTCCACCCCCAGAAACGCCTCGAAAGCGGAGAGATAACCTCCAACAACGCTTGCAAGGCGTCAAATCGGATCTTCCCCTCGATCTTTCACTTCAATCGATACGACAAAGGCTGATCGCCTTGTTCAACCTCTCATATTCGCCGGACGACTGGCAAGTCCACCTGATCAGAAGGGTCTTGCAGGGTTATGACTCAATATTCTGTGCTGGCACTGGCTATGGCAAAAGCCTGGTTTTCGAGGCTCTCGCCGTCCTTGGAGGTCATAAAAAACTGGTCCTCGTTGTCAGCCCACTTAAGGCACTTGAACGTGATCAGGTATGTTATTTGATATCACTATGCCGTAGAATTGGTCATGAAACTATGGTTTACAGGCGGAACAGGCCATTGAAAAGGGGATCGACGCGATTGTCGTCATTCCAATCATTTCTTTCTTCGCCATCGTCTTCAAAGTGGTTAGTCTCGATATTGTACTTCCGGTGCTTATTCGGCGAGGCTAATATGGTTTCAAGAAGGTTCCAGGTAAATGGCGCAAGTGCACGGTATTTCTCGACAATTTTTTTGGGTTCAAGAAGTTTCTTGATAGACTGAAGGGTAAGGTCCTTCAACTTTATCTGCAGCTCCTTGTCTCCGATGAGCTTATCACTTTCTTCCAGTACTATCTCGGCTGCGCAAGGCTCGATCATTTTCCGTAGATTCTTCCTTGCCTTTGGGAAATTTTCAAGCCATGCCCGAAATATCATTCCTGCCGGAAAGGCCTTGTCCTCTGAGGTTGCGGTGGGGGTATGCCCCAAGAACCTGGCTGCTCTATTGTGCACCTCTTTGATAGGAGACGTGAATATGAACTGTAACAGTTGCCCAATGCTGATTTGGAGGAACATCACCAGGGTAAATATGAGATGAAGCTTCTCATTAAGTGATTTTTGAAGAATGTCCTCTTCAAGGACATTCTTCCAGTAGCTCTCGTCGTATAGCAATTTGTTGGTAGACATAATGAGCGATGAATTCAGGTAAAATGTCTCAAATTTCGAAACCTTCGAGGAGAACAGCTACTGTGTGACCCGACGTGACATTTTCTACTTCAAACGCAGAACCTCCAACTAGTTGTCCAATTTTTGGCCACAAAGTCGTTTTAAGTTTATAAAAGTAAAGCTATTTTGTTTTAATGGTCATACAAAAAAAAACGAGGAGAAACGATTAAGATTTGAGGTCTATATGGCCTTAACACCCTGCTGGAATGTAACCGAGACAAAGCATTCAGCTGAGGCATACATATTGAGTTCTACGAGATAAAATTTCGCTTGTACATTTTCTAACATACAAAGAACAAGCTTGTAAAATTTCTAAGAGGCGCGACGAAAAGTGCATTCGGAATTCAAAGTTGAACGTCCTCTCAGTGTTTGTCAGTTTGTCCCAAGCCCCTTCTGCGAAGGTGTCCGGGAACCGGACCGGAGCAAGGCGGCTTGCTCCGAACCTATATATCTCGTTCGGATGTATCTCCACTGGGACAAATAAAGCCCAATGAGCTGCAACAAAACAATACAAGAACTTCCCACGGAAACCCACCTCGGATCGCGTTGAACTTAGGGTGACCACGTTTATCAAGAAACGTCTCGTCTTGCCTCTCTGTCTTTAGTTGAGAAACCCAAGTTATAGTATGAGCCAGCCATTGCAACCAGTACCATTAGGTGACTCAAACGTCGGACAACCAGAAGGCTTACTGAAACCCAGCGCTAATCCGATAATTCGGAGTTTGTTTCCTTCTCGATCTATTTTCTTGTCAGTATTGACCCCTTTTACGCAGACAGATTTGCTTTGATTATCTCTCCAGCGACCATGAATCAACAAAAAACAAGAAATCCGCGTAAATCCACCCGTGGTTTGAAGACTTTTGTGGGATTGCCTCTGGATGTTGTCTTTGAGGTGCGGCACTCATACCACATGCAATCCTCGCGCCACCTTTGACAAAGTCGCTTTCTCAGATCGTGTCATTGATCCACATCATTGATTTGCTCAACTTGGCACGCGTATCCAAGTCCTTTCGTGAGGTGTTGATGTCGCGCACAGCAGCATGGGTCTGGCGGCGGGGACTTTCGCAGATCGAGGGTCTACCAAAATGCCCGAACGACCTCACAGAACCACAATATGCAAGTTTGTTGTTTGAATCCTTCTGCATGGTACCAGATAACTCCGTCATGCTGGATTACATTTGACTGATGGTTTTCGGTGGCAGGCATGCTGCAGCATCCGAGGTACAATCACGACAGATTATAAACTTCGCCTCAGAATGTGTAAAGCATGTGAGACGAATAAGTAAGTAAAGTCCTTCACGATTAAAATTGACAACTATACATCCAAGTTTCTTAGCATTGTCACGGGGAACACCTTGATGTACCGCCTCCAACCGCCACCATTGCTACCTGTATTCACTTTCCTTACCCTTTTGCCATCGTCTGGGCAAAGTTACTTTCCAGTATGATATCGTCTGCTCCTCAGCTCTTACTAACCATCATCTGTCTTTATACGCAGGCGTTCAAGTCGGAATTGACTTGCCACGATAATACTCCGTTTATGAAGTACTTCCTTCCCGAAGCAGACCTCATCTGGGCTGAATTGGACAAGTGTCAAACCCCGGCAGACAAAGTTGATTTTACTTTGAAACGACAAGCCGTTGCCACGAGGATGATCCAGGTCTGTTGTATCATAGGTGTTTGTGCAAGGCGTGGTTGATCAGTTGATATACAGGACGGAAAGGCTCTTCAACGCCGGGGTGAACATTTCCAGGCTCTAAAGCAGCGAATAAAGGAGGAAACAATTTCTCGTCGAAGGCAAAGGTGTTTCCTTTTTCCCCTTCTCCAATGGGGCAAAAAAAATCTCATCGTTTCCCAAGGATAATGGCCGAATTGGAGGCTCTTAAATTCGAGGAGAAATACTTTCCCGATTACTCTCCTAGAGATGAGGACTACAAAACGTGGTTCAGATATCTAAATCAAAATAGGGAATTTAGTATGCAAGGTTCGTGATCATTGCTCTTCACTGTTATTTAGTTGATTGTTCAGTCTTCATCATGATACTTTGTTCTTCTCGTGGTTCAGGTTGGAATAAAATTCGCCCAAAAATAGAGAAGATTTACAACGACCGCAAAAAACTTCTGTTGAGAACAGAGCTTTTGAACCGAATCAGGGTTCAATACTGCGATTTTCGGGGATTTCACCCAAAACACTATCAATTGCCGCCGTATGATGAATTCAGTAGCTTACCCTGCGTGACAGATTTCTTAGACAAACATGCTTGGCCAAACACTTTTACCGAGGACGAGCTGGGCACTTTGATGACAAACATTGAGCGCAATGCGAGAGAGCTAGACTGGTTATCCAAACCTGCGCTTGCCTTTCTCGAGATTCTCAGGCCGCTTTTTCCAGCAGAGAAAGTCGGCTCCAGGACCTTGGAACAAGCGAGGGTGCTGTCCTTATGCTCCTGTAGAGCTTGCGAATCAAGTGGCACGTCTGGGCTCTGGGGCTTTCCGGAAATTATAGACCACCTGACTGACAACTACCCATACTCGTTAATCTTGGGGTTGAAGGACGTTATCATTAACGCTGGTGTTATCAAAGTTGCTGAAGACGTTCTCATCGCGCTAGGATATCCGAAGGACTTGTCGAAGGCGGATATAGCCAACGAGACATTTGTTTGTCGTTGTAGGAGGCAAAATGCTGCTCAGGGGAATTTTTCATGCATGGTTGTGTCTTTCCTTTGCTAGCCCGAGCTGCGAGTGTATTGATGTGTCAGTTCTAGGTTTATCATGTTTTAAAGGAACGCTGGGAGCATTGGAGCATTTTCAAGCACATTTCGCCTCGTGTGTACGTCTTGTTTTTATTCCATTTCAACATCGTATATGTCCTGTATGCTTACGCTAGACATCATAGATCCAAGGCCACCGTCGACAGGCTCCTGATAGACGGGCATGACACGTATCGCGTTGATCAAACCCACCCACGCTGTCCCTGGGCTTGTGTCCGAGTCGGCAGCTAGTAGCCCTCTTTTTCCTGCCAATGCCATTGACTCCCGGCGCTGCTGTCGATACTGCTACCAGCTCACGTATAAGCGGATGATTGTTGATGCACCATTCAAAGAGTACCATGTTGAGACTAAGTACGCCTTTTTTTAGTATTTTATATGATCTTGGGACTCAACGTGGATTTTTTTCGATACTTAGGCACGGCAGAACACTTGAAGATGGCGATTTTACTTCGTATGATGAACTTGTGGCTACCTATGGGACATGATAAGATGAACGGCTTTGACAGTCATTCGCGTTCAATGTGTGTGTTCTAAATTTATGGAAATCATGTCTGTTCGTAGAATCAATAAACTGATCAGATGCTCTAATTAATATCTGTCATCTTTCTCCCACCTCCACGCAACTTCAAATCTACGATATTTTCAATCTTGATATGATGCTAACAGAAATCCCTCAGCAAATGTCAGAAGAAATTCCTACACACACTCCCGCTAGAACTCGCAATCCTCATCCTCTCATACATCGAATCGCCATCCGTGCTCCTAACTTGCGCCCTCGTTTCCCGCGACTGGCTCTTCCTAACTCGCCCGCGTTTCTTCTCCCGCCTCCGCCCTACCGAGAGCAAGCAAAAGGCGCTGATCGAAACCTACCCCGACCTCCTCACCAGCCCCCTCTCCACCCTCCCTCCCAATCCGTGCTCCCCCTCCTCGCCCGCTGGAGACAGCCGTCACCGTCCTCGAGCTCGTCAACCAACACCCCTTCTTCACGCCCGGGCACATCCCACTCGCCCTCGCCACACACCGCTTCGCCCGAGTCACCACGCTCAAGATTTGGGCTGACTTCTTCGACTTCCCGCATCTCATCGCCTTTATCTGCGCCTTCCGCTTCCTTGAGACTCTCGACCTTCATGCGAGATGGGTTGGGCCGGGGCCGCCCGATGTCTCTGCCTCTCAGTCTCAGTCTCCCAATGAGCAGCAGGCACACCACCGCCCCGCACCCACCCTGCGCGTCCTCGACGTGGGCAAAGTACACCCTCAGGTGGCTCGTCGCCCTCGGGCGAGAGGGGCTTCCGTGCCTGGAGAACGTGACGCTGACGGTTAGGGAGAATGGGATCAACGACTTCACAGGGATGAATGAGCTGTTGCGCGTCCTTGGCGAGGGGCTGCAGAGGCTTGCTTGTTGTTTGGAGGATCCTACTCGTATGTGTTCGTTTTATAAATCCCCTCCGCTAACCACCGCCGGCAACGCCTCGACCTAAGCCTGTGCTCCTCTCTATCCCTCCTCACCCTTGTCTACTACTCTCAGATACTGCTGACATGCACGATTCAACCGCGGCAGCAGATAATTCAAGTGAAGGCGTTCCGGCAATTGCAGGTAAATCCGTGGATTGTTTCTCTCCAAGAACTCGATGTGGTTCTGGCCACTTTGCCTGTACCTGCTCCTCCACTGCCACTGGCAGGGAGCGCGCCGTCCTCCAACTCGGATTCGCCTAGTAATGGACTTGGACTTGGACGCGTGAACGTGGTGGACTTCCCAAGGACCCGGCAGCGAGGGTGGACGTGCGTGGTGAGCGAAGCGGATAGAAGAGTGAAGCAGATATTTAAATAAGTATGTACTTTGCTTCGAGTAGTATCAGAACAGACATCTCTAGACTTCTTATTCGAACTTACGCTCTTTTTCCGTCCCCTTGGCCACCCAGATTGCTTCTCCTCGCTCGGCAACCTCGCCAATGCTATTCAGACTCGGTTTGAGCACTTGAGCGGGGTCGAGGATCTCGAAGGCGCGATGTCATCCCATCAGAAAGCATCGTATTAATTTATAAGTTACATAGGTATTACCACTCATCTTCCCTTCCAATAATATTACCAAACGCCTTAGTTTTCCTCAACTGTTTAACCTCGCCTCTGTCGCACTCCCGAACAACCTTCCGACTCATGCCGTCCTTGATGGAAAGTTCGCCCAAGGTGTTACCCACGGTTATGACCTCCAAGGTGCGGCAACCATTCGCGAGATCTCGTGCAGCCTCGTCGAATGTCGCAGGGGCATATTTTCCATAATATTTCTCAGCAACACGTCCTGTGTTAAACTCGGCGTACTCTTCCCAGTTAGTGGAACTTGGAAAGAACGGTTTGTTGTAGCTATTTATACCGCCCGAAAGAGTGAGGCGACGCAGCCTTGAGAACATGGACAACGAGGTGGTGAGGGAGGCCTGCATGGAACCGCTTTTAAGCAATAAGGAGCACATTAGAAAAAATAAAGGAGACTTGCCAGAGTCTCATTGGACGTTCCCATCAGTTCTAACTCCTCTAGATTTGGTGCGGCCTTTGACAAACTCATAATGTAATTCCCGTCAAATTGCCTGGCTGGCTTGTTTGTGTTTTCCACAAACACGTCTCCATTCATTCCTTCCCGCCATCTGTGCCCCTCCCGAGGTTTCGTGCTGTTTCCAGAGTCGGAGTGTATGCCCAGACTACGGAGAGCAGGCAGAACTCCACCTTGAGAAACGACGCGCAAGAGATACGGGCCTTGTGCATTATATGTCCCCCAAATTCCCAGAGTTATAAGAGACTTTGACACTCGAGGAAGGAGGGTAAAAGCATGGTCGACATTACACTGCGGTACCACTCCTATTAGCCATTTTAAAGCCGAACGTTAGCAGGACTCACCAGTAGGTATTTCAGGTTTGCGAGCATTCCAGCCTGGAAGTCATCAAACCAGTTCCCAACTACTCCGCGGCACAATTCTAGGCGCTCGATACCAGGATGGGCGCTCCAGAAGGCATTCGTGGAGAGGGGGAAGGAGATAAAAATCTCATCGAGAATGAGAGTGCGGAGGTTTGGAATAATGCAGCCAAGAAGTTCACTGGCATCAATCGCTTTTCCCTGTGAATTGTCAGTGAGGCGGAGCTCGAGTGTTTGTAAATTTGGTGGGAGTCGTGAGAGGTCGATAGTTGGGGTTTGATCTGAAAACAGTGTCAGCTATGATTAATTTCAAAATCTCTACATGCTTACAATCGAGTAAATCGCTTCTAATGCGAATGCTGGTCAGACTCTAGCAGGAGGTATTAGGCGGGACTAGAGCCTGCAGATAAAATGCTTACTTTGAGGGAGAAAATATACGGTTCTATCCACTCTCTCTGAAATTCTTGTGAAACATTAGACAAGTGGATCCTTTTCAAATTGGGGCACCTCGTCTTTAGGCTTGAAAAGAACGACAAGGGAAGTGTGAGGTGTCCCGCTGAGTCGTTTTCGACCGTCCCATCCCATTCGCTAACAACTTGAATGGTTAAAGATGAAAGATGTCGTAACCCATTGATTTCTACGAGTTTCTGTAGGGCATCAAGAGAATTGCGAGTGCGAATTGGTGTTTTTATCGAAGAATCGAGGCACAGGTGGTGGATACAGTGACTAGGAGAAGGATTTCCTCGTTTTTGGATGTCTTCCTCGGTCACAAGCTCAGCTTTTGCGATCAAGATGTCCAGGGTTGTTAAGGCTTGATCCTCCCCCACAAGCCGTATGCTGTCGTATACAAGCCCCGGGAATACGACCTCATATAGACGATAGCAAGTGAGAGCTAACGAAAGCAAGGTTGAAGGACGATAGACCAAGGGAAGGTGTTCGATAATCACTGGGAACAATTCTGGAGAAAGCTCGCTGAAGGATGGCGCTGACGGTGCGGACATGGTGACTCGGTGGTAAGTTATGATGCGAGGACCTGGAATCATTAAGGTAGATATTAGAGTATAAGTTTAATCAGGATTTTTCCATAATAACCTACGCACCTTTTCAAAGGTATTTATTCTGAAGAGAGCTTCACGTTGACGCACAACTTGCTCATGACAGTAATCACATCGATCACAGCCGTATAATACACAGCCCCAAGCTGAAAAATCATTCGTAAGATTCCAAATCTCACGGATCATCATCAGCAGATCCTGATTTTGAGGTCGAAAAGGCCTCTTCTATAACGTGACATAGCGCCATAGCGGAGGTACCCCTGTTTATAGCAGGGCGCCTAATTATAGAACCCCGCATTGGAGTGCTCTGTAGCATCTATAGCAAAAGATTTGCTGATGATTTTCGTACTTACTCCATCATTTGTCCATCTTTTCATTGATACTCTCACAAGCCATACTCTCCCATACCCCTTGATTTTTTGGCGCGGCCAAGCCATCAATTTACATCAAAAATGTTGAAAAATGCTCCCTCATAACCCATAACCTTTCATAACCCGCTAGTCCGTATCGCCCACCGAGGGGTATGGGTTATGAGAGAGTCGCCTAAAATCCCTTCCCCATTTTCGACATACGAGCTCTCCGAGGGCCTGGCTGTACGACGATAGCTCTGACAGTGTTACTGCAAGAGAATTGAAGGACTTGATGGATATCTGATATGGCGGCACTGCCCTTTTGTGTGTCGTTTTTGATTGTGTTTCGGCTATATCTGTAAGGCGAACTTGGCTAGTGTAAGCCAGTGCTATTCGCATGGCAAGGACGAGTCCAGACTATAATATTAGCTAGTCTGTTTGTTAGAATAGGAAGATAAATTACATGGTTGACAGTATTTCGTTAATGTATATACCTACACAAACGATCTATAAAATAACACTCAAAAATCATGTGAAACGTAGATAAATGGTTCTGTGTTCAGACCGCACCAGTGGCCATCTATTCGATGGAATGCATCAGGTTCTTAGGGGGTGCAAATGGTTCAATGGGTGTACGCTGGAAAGGGTGCGAGACCCGGAAGGCTGGACATTGGCTGACAGCAGTTTCAAAAAGGCCGTGCGGGAGGGTCGATGCAGGTCGGCGCGTCGTTGAATGCGAGCGGGTAGGCATTGGACCTTGACGGCGCGGATGCGTGAGTGTAGGAATCACGAATGAGGCTCGCGGTCCGAAGAACACGAGAGCTTGGAGACGGGGGTTCCTGCGGTTGGGAATGGCACGGAACTACCACAGTACCTGCCGCGGAATGCTCGCCGTAACATGGCAGATGACGTGGGCGTTATTGTGGCACAAAACGACGAGGGGAGCAGTTTGTGGCTGTTGGCGTCGACCTGGGGAGTCCAGACGGTTGAAAAGGGAGGCCGCGTATAGTCATTGACTCATTGATCGCGAATGGGTGCTGTGAAAGGGTGCAGGTGGTGGCCATTGACAAGAAATCGGCTGCCCATACGATATTGTAAGGACGTGGGTGCGCATTGTGAGCACCCTGCAGCGCAGTGATATGCGAAAGGTTGGTGACGGATTTGCGACTAGTACGCATGTGCTCGTTGCAATGAGAGCGAGAAAGCAGAGCACAGCTCGCTATCCATCGTAGCAGGAATGCAGGGACTGTAAACCTTGTAGACGGGTAAATAACATGGTGGTGAGGACCAGAGGGTATGCATACCTGTTGCCGTTGGCTGTCTTCCTAGCTGCTTCTTCCTCACCCCCCTGCTTCTTCCTTGCCGTCTATACCTGACGAGGTGCACACACCACCGCCTCTTGCAATTATCGTTCGCAGTTTGCAATGACCAAATCGACGGGACACGCGGATGCTCCTGGGGCCCTGTTAACGTGGTGGCATAGCCGAGATGGTGGCATTGTTCAGGCAATCTGGCTAGGTAGCTGGACGCAGACGACGGCGAGAGGTGAACACGACGAAAACAACCAGAGCCGCTCGGAAAGAAGTCGAGACGCTTATGTAATACCATCACGGAAATTACCGGCGTCTTAAACGTTCCCCTCGTCGAATTTTGGCCTGGTCCAGACTCCAAACCAGTCGTGGGACACCTTTTATCTAATCAGTTGATCCGAAGTTTCTTCGAAACTTGTCAACTTTTAAGGTGTCCCTACGACTGGCACCAAATGTAAATTTGGTCGTGTTTGGCAACACAACTCCCTTGGCTCCCCTCGCAATTTAGGGGCCGTAACGCCACAGTTATTGTAGAATACAGTGCACCATGTTACCTGATGCCTCCCTGGAAGACATTTAAAATATTTTAAAACCATTCTACAGTGTCCGTGTTGAAAAAAATGTGATTTTTGAAGGTCTATTCAAAGCCTTACACCGGCACAACACTATGATCTAACTACAATCCAAGGACACAACATTGGCATCAATGTGAAACTATACATTTTCAGAGGCTATACCTTGGGTCCTAAAGACCATGCAGAGAAAACGGTGCAACAAAATCTATGACTGTTTATCCGACTCAGAGTCAGCTCTCGCAACAGTGCGGTGGGTTACAATTCACGAAAGCAACTGCCAGGGTAAGGTGACCGCTTGACCCAGAGCACTCCGCCGTCAGTTGGCTTCAGAGGTTGACAGAAATTGGAGAGAAGTACATGTAGAATGATCGGTAAAGGAGGACGCGACGCAAACTCGTCGCGTCAAAGTGTGGTCGCTGCGTTGCCAAACACGACCAAATTTACATTTGGTGCCAGTCGTAGGGACACCTTAAAAGTTGACAAGTTTCGAAGAAACTTCGGATCAACTGATTAGATAAAAGGTGTCCCACGACTGGTTTGGAGTCTGGCCTGGTCTGGAGATTATGTAAACGAGTCCTCCTTCGTCGGACTCGTAATTAAATCATGATAAACCTGGCACACAGTTTGTACCAGAGGCAAACCGGTGGTGTACTTAAGGGACGTCTCCCAGTGTGTTTCCAGCCCAGCGCAGGTCGCCAAACAACATCCAGACCTCTGAATCCACAACGCAGGACCGTTGTTCAAGTTGAAACTCTCGAGATGAAATTTTTTGGATCCCTCCTACTCAGTGCCTCCTTGGCCAGCTTCTTTGTAAATGCGTTACCATTCTCTGGTCAATCTCCAGCGCTCGATATCGCTCGCCGGGAGGATACGGAACTCTTTCCCCGTAATGTACGGTCATCCTTTTGTTTACCTCTTCCTATTTTTGTTGATATCGCAACTGAACCTAAATTTATCGTCGTAAAGCAACTCTTTGCAGAACATAAGGACTACAATAAGCACCAAGCGGTCGAGTTCGTTAAAAATATACCTTTATCAGCGCTCCAAGGTTTTGGAGATAAAGCCAAGAGAATACATTCGGTTGACAAAGATGGTCGAGTTGCCAGAAGCAAAGAAAAACAAAAAAGTGGAGTAGGTCACAGCATACAACCTATCCTTTGCTATGTTTATGTCATTTATTGCTTCGCCAGTTCCGACTTGACAACCAAGGAAAAACTTCGTCCGACGACGACTACCACAATCTTCAGGTGCAGATAAATGGCGACATTGATGGCAAGTCAACTGTTGGCGGTATCCTCGTAAAAGGAAAAATGCGAGCCAAAGACGTGATTATGTTTCCACTTGTTGTTCGGGAGATTTTACTGAAAATATTTCTCCTCATTTGGAGATTCGGAAACTCTTGGTACACGCGGTCATGCACCCAAAAAAGGATAGGAATGGGAACGAGTATCTGCAGAAATTCGAACATGTAGAGAAGGATGGAAAAGCCCCAACCGATTCAAAAGGCAGGAAGCTGACAAACGCCCAAGCGCGCAAGAGAAAAACGCCGCGACACAGGTTTGCTCCAAACTCAAAAAAAAATAGGAAGGCAGCTTTGAAGGCTGCTAGGAAGGCTGCTAACCGATGATGTGACGAGCAATGCGTAAAAGCGTTCGAGTGAGCAACGATTCTTAGGTTTTCATGGGACGGTACATACACCAATATCCATATGCAGGCTTATGTAGATACTGCATTCAACAGAGTTTTCACAAGAAATATTAAGTTTGTCGAAGGGTAACACGTTGAAAACAAATTGAAGCTTCGGCGGAGGGGCTCGCTTTGGCGGTAATGGAGATGAGGAGGAAGGGTGTGCCTTTGCATCGGTACCTCGGGGACGAGGATAAAACCACTTGTACCCCATTAATTTCCAGCTGCACGAAGGCGCTCAGGCTGGTGACAGTCGCCTCACTAGTACTTTGCTGGATTTAATGCAAGCTCGACTTGGGCCAGATGCGGAATTGGCGTTTTTGTCGGTGTGTCATAGCGTGGGCAGCGACCTCGTCACGCCGGATGAAAGCGTTCTTCTCGCGGCGGGGCTGCAATTTTGCGGGCTTCGCAGTGTTACGGGCACGTTATGGGAGATGCGGGACGAGGATGGGCCGGGTATTTCGGGGGGAGTTTTACAAGCATATGTTTCGTATTCGAAACACAGGGAACTTGAGTTTAATGGTCGACTTCCGAGATTCAGCGGTGGCACTTGCTTTGGTGATTCAGGAGATGAGGAGGAAGGGTGTGCCGCGGCATCGATGAGCGCATATTGGTACATATTGGGGCGTAAATGCAGTCGAGTCTGTATCGTTAACCTGAAGGGATTTATGTATGCCTTTTGGAGAAATTGCCATGTCGATCCAACACAGAAATATGTCGCTTTCAAGGTCATGCAAATCTACCCTCGATATCGATATACCAATATCAACCGGATGATGTCTGCCAATGCTCGATGAGATTCGGAGCGAATTTTTTGTAAGGACTTGCATTATATTACCATGGCCAGCCCGCCCGTAAATTCAACAAATCAACTCTATTTAAAAAACTGGTCCACTTCGCTGCCTGCTTCGCGCACCACGCACGTCCACCCCCTCCGTTCGGTCCTCGGAAAGTCACTTTCCACCGCGTGCGCATGCATGCTTCCAAGTCCAGCCGAATTCGACGTCGGCACGGTTGATGACGGAGGAACGGGCAACGTCGACAACACCGAATCGAGGTCTTGGAACGACATAATCCGGGGATTAAACGAGGAGAACGTGTGTACCTCGATCCGCCGTTTGGTAGGTCGAATCGTGCACGTCAGCAGGATCCGAACGAAGGAGACGAGGGTGAGCTGTGAGAGGGAGGAGCAAGGGGAGAGGTCGATCATGTATGGCGAGTTATCTGTTCAAACTTGTTTATTTAGTGCGTTTCTTTGTTTCTTTAGGAGATTAGAAGGAAGAAAGCCTACGTACCAGGGGCGTAATCCCGCAAATCACAAGTGAGCCTGCGCACCCCGGAGCCGAGGACGCGTAAAAGCGCGTTCATACCCGCAAAATCGTCGTTCCCCTTCTCCGCGATTGTGAGCGTCACGTCTGCTAGCTGTGGCAGGGCGGCCTGCCCGAGGGACACGAGCCATGCGAGGGTATGCTTTGCGTACAGTCGGATGCGGAGGACGCGCAGAGTGGGTGCGGGGAGGTACTTCACGTTGTGTTCATGATCAGACCCGTTCTGGTTCTGGGTTTGGGGTCCAGCTGCAGCCAGAGCCTGAGACTGAGACTGAGACGCGGGGGTATCGACATCGAGCCTGCCGGGCCCCTCCCAGTTCGCCTCGAGGTCGAGAGTCTCGAGAAAGCGAAAGGCGCAGATGAAGGCGATGAGCTGCGGGAAGTCCGGGAAGTCCGCGTCGATCTTAAGCGACGTGACACGGGGGAAGTGGTGTGTTGCGATGGCGAGCGGGATGCGCCCTGGGGTGAAGAAGGGGCTTTGGTTGGCGACTTCGAGGGAGGTGACTTTGCTGCGCAGCGGGGCGAGGAGGGGGAGCACGGATTGGGTGATGGGTTGGGGCTGGGGCTGGGGCTGGGATGTGGCTTTGGATTGGGATTGAGAAGCAGAGGCAGGGTCCTGCGGGTCAATGATCGTCAACGAGGCAACGTGCGCCGGGATGGTGGCCGGCGGGCTGCTGAGAAGGTCGGGGTGCTTGAAGAGCAGCGCCCACTGCTTGCGCTTGGTGAGGCGGAGGTGCGCGAAGATGCGCGGGCGCGTGATGGCGAGCCAGGCGCGCGAGACGAGGCCACAGGCGGCGAGGACGGTGGGGGATTCGATGTATGAGAGGATGTGGATGGCGAGCTCAAGGGGGAGGGATGGCGGCGGTTCTGGGTTGGAGAAGTGGGTTTGGGATATCATGGGTTAGGTGGATGTGGGAGAGAGATAGTAAGATGTTGTCAGTGATCAAAGGCGATTGACCAATGACTCGAATAGCCATTTTTGGAATTAATTGCCTCAATAAGTCAGGACGTTGAAAACCCAAGCAGACAGTATAACTTGAGGATTTTCAGTGCTTCAGACACCGTATTAGAGCTTGCCGCCAAATGTGGGACCCAGAACAATGCCTTGAATTCTGGCACTTCACGACTCCGAGTTTGACCTGTAATTACTAGCTAGAAAAACACCCTCGGACATGTTTTCTCTCGAATTAGTTTACTGTACAATTTTATTCGACAAATTGCAAACAAAAATTTCGCTTGTATATTGCTCCCAGTCTTATCAGACATTGGCAGACAGGCTCTCAGTGTACAAAGGACGGTAGCGATTACAAGCCATGATCATGAAGCCGAGACGGCCACGTGAAGTATGTAGCTGTAGCCCTGGTGGCCTAGGGTGAAAGGCACGTAGCATTTTCTTCAAGTTCTAAATTGATGTGGGTTCAATTTCAATTGATCAGGCAATTTTCCAAAGATAGACACAGATCCTCCCTTCACGATGCCGACTGGACTGCATTTACGCGCCAATATGCATGATCAAGAAGGTGAAATGAAATAACGTAGGCACTTATCAGAGATGCGTGGTGATACCGCCGCGAGATAGCTGCCAACCAAGAGCGGCGCGAAGCCTATCCCACGAGGTTGAGGTCAAATCGTAAGCTGCCATCATGATTTCATATAAAGTAAACGACTCATCTAAATCCCCAGCTCGGTGCAGCTGATCAAAGCGCGTCCGAAGAGCGTAGGCGATGTTGTGGAAGGAGGAGGAATGATTTGGGTGGCTGGGAGAACGGAGAGTCAGTGCTTCGCGGTGTGATGAGATCGCGTTTTCTCGGTCCTCAATTCCATTCAAGTGCTCAAACCGAGCGAACGGAGAGTGAGCGCGTCGCGATGCAACGAGATTGCATCTTCGAGATCCCCAATTCGACCAAAATGTCTAAAATGAGTCCACAGAGCAGAGGCAAGATTGCTGAGGAAAGAGGAACGATTCGTGTGTCCCAAAGGATGAAGAACCAGTGCTTCGAGGTGGAAAGAGCTCGAGATCGCAGCTTGGAGATCCTCAATGGGGCCGAACTCGTCGAACCGAGTTCGAAGAGCACTGGCGAGGTTGTTGTGACAGAGCGGCAAGGAGGAAGGAGGCTCAGGAATGAAATCGCGTCTTTGAGGTCATCCATTAGACCGATTGTTGAAACCGAGCGTAAAGATTGTCGCGCGGAAGCTTTTCTAGGGAGCGACAGCGCTTCGGGTGACCTGGAGGACATAGAGTGAGTATTTCATTGGTATTTCACGGCGAGTTCGGATCGTTTTGGCAAGTCTACTCATCCTGTCAAATTCGCCTGTTACTGTAGAATCTTCGCAGACTTGATCAGACTATTTGCATAGAGCACATAGAACACATCAATATCTACAAACCTATCTGAGTACTTAGCATTGACAAGTGTTGTGCCAGTGGAGGTCACCTACTGACGACAAGATTGCACTGATATAGGGTACATACTATCACTTTAAATTGAAAAACCGTTCAACCCCCTCGCACGCTTCGATCACAAGGCACGACCACCCCCGCAATTGAGTGCTTGGGAAGTCGACCGCGTAAACCCTCCCGATTCCCTCTCCACTGCTCTTCAAGTTGCGACTACCATTGCCAGCGGCAGAACTCGAATTCGACGCCAGTGCGACGTCCACCATCAAAGAAGGACCGGGCAAAGCCGACAACACCAAATCGAGCTCCTCGAACGACATATTCTGCGGAATGAAAAACGAGAACAAGTGTACCTCTATCCGCCGTACGGCGGGGTGGATCGTGCACTTCACGTCTATGTATCCGTTGGACATGAAGGTGAGCTGCTCTAGGGAGGAGCAGGGGGCGAGGTCGACAGCGCGTGGGGTATCGTTATCTGTTCAAACTTGTTTTAGCGCGTTTCTTTCTCTAGAATGAAGGCATACGTACAAAAATCATAAGTGAGCCGCCGCATCCCAGAGCCGAGGGCGGGTAAGAACGCTCTCATCCCTCTGAAATCGTTGTTCCACCTATCAGCGATCGCCACCGTCACGTCTGCCAACTTCGGCAGCGCCGCCTGCCCGAGGGCGACAAGCCATGCGAGGATGTACTTTGCGTGTGCGCGGATGCGGAGGGTGCGAAGAGTGAGCGTGGGGTGGTACTTCCCCTTATGTTCAGGCTCGTTCTGGGAGTCAGCGGCAGCCTGAGACCGAGACGCGGGGGTATTGATATCGAGGGTGCCCCGTCCGTCCCAGTTCGCCTCGAACTCGAGCGATTCGAGGAAGCGGAAGGCGCAGATGAACTCAATGAGCTCCTCGAAGTCGGGAAAGATGGCGTCGATCTTGAGAACGGTGACACGGGGGAAGTGGTGTGTGATGAGGGCGAGCGGGATGTGGGTGGCTAAGTAGCTGTCTTGGTGGGCTACTCTGAGGGAGGTGACTGTGTTGCCTAGCGGGGCGAGGAGGGGGATCAAGGATTGGGATTGGGATTTGGATTCGGATGTTGATTGAGAATGGTCCTGCGGGATGATGATCGTCAGCGCATTAACATGCGCCGGGATGGTGGCCAGCGGACTGCTGAGGAGGTCGGGGTGCTTGACGACGAGCGCCTTCTGCATGCGCGGGGAGAGGATGAGGTGCGCGAAGATGCGCGGGCGTGTGATGGCGAGCCAGGCGCGCGAGACGAGGCCGCATCTGGCGAGGAATCGGATGGTGCGGGATTCGATGTAACAGAGGATGTGAATGACGAGCTCGATGGGCAGGGATGACGATTCTGGATTGGAGAATTGCGTTTGGGATGTCATGGATGAGGTGGATGTGAGAGAGATAGTGAGGAGGGAAGACAGATGTTGTCACTGATCAAAGGCGATTTGACCAGCGACTCGGATAGCCATTTTTGGAAATAATTGCCTCAAATAGTTAGGCGTGACTGCAAGGCTTTTACACAGTGCTTCGGACCCCAGAACAATGCCTTGAATTCTGGCACCATAATTCTGGAGCTTGCACTTTACTCGAAGCCTGGCTAGCAGGATAGGCATCACCGTTTTACAGCAAATCTTCCATTCCATTTATTAAATTCAAGAACTTATAACTTGAAGCAGAGTACCTGAACGACTCGTAGAGCAGCTTCAGATACATTATCTCTGTCAACCCAGAAAAGATTTATCACCAAACGACCGGCGCGCGTTTTGAAGGTGAATGATCACGCGGTCAGTCATACCCTTGTATGCTTCGAGCACGACACACGACCACCCCCGCAATTGAGTCTTTGGGAAGTCCACCGCGTAAACACACCATCCATTGCCCTTGCCACTACCATTGCCAGCAGCAGAACTCGAATTCGACGCCAGTGCGTCTTCCGCCATAAAAGAAGGAGCAGGCAAAGTCGACAACACCGAATCGAGCTCGTCGAATGAGATAGTCTCCGGAATGAACATCGAGAACAAGTACACCTCTATCTGCCGTGCGGCGGGGTGGATCATGCACTTCATGTCTATGAATCCTTCGGATGTGAAGGTAAACTGTGCTAGGGAGGAGCAGGGGGCGAGGTCAACGGTGTGTGGGGCATAATCTGTCCAAACTTGTTTCAGCGCATTTCTTTCTTTAGAATGAAAGCATACGTACGTGAATCATAAGTGAGCCGCCGCCACACCCCCAAGCCGAGGACGCGTAAGAGCGGGTTGAAATCGTCGTTCCCCCACTCAGTGAACGTCAGTGTCACATCTGCCAACTGCGGCAGCGCCGCCTGCCCGAGGGAGACAAGCCATGCGAGGGTGGGCTTCACATATGTGCGGATGCGGAGGATGCGAAGAGTGGGTGCAGGGAGGTGCGACGCGAGCATATCGATATCGAGGGTGCCCCGTCCCACCAAGTTCGCCTGGAGGTCGAGCGATTCGAGGAAGCGGAAGGCGCAGATGAACCTGATGAACTGTGAGAAGTCAGGGAACTCGGCGTTAACCTTGAGAACGGTGACGTGTGGGAAGTGGTGCGTGGCGAGGGCGAGCGGGATGCAGCCGTAGGAGACAAAGGGGCCTCGGTTGGCGACTGTGAGGGAGGTGACTGTGCTGCTTAGCGGGGCGAGGAGGGGAAGCACGGATTGGGCTTCGTCCTGCGGTTTGATGATCGTCAGCGAATTAACATGAGCAGGGATGGTGGCAAGCGGGCTACTGAGGAGGTCAGGATATTTGACGAGCAGCGCCCTCTGCATGCTCCGGGAGAGGCGGAGGTGTGCGAAGATGCGAGGGCGCGTGATGGCGAGCCAGGCGCGCGACACGAGGCCGCAGGGTGCGAGGGCTCGGATGTTCCAGGATTCGATGAATGAGAGGATGTGGATGACGAGCTCGATGGGCAGGGATGACGATTCTGGATTGGAGAATTGCGTTTGGGATGTCATGGATGAGGTGGATGTGAGAGAGATAGTGAGGAGGGAAGACAGAATCTGACAGATGTTGTCACTGATCAAAGGCAGTGACTCGGATAGCCATTTTTGGAAATAATTGCCTAAAATAGTTTGGCGTGACTGCAAGGCTTTCAGTGCTTAGAACACCCAGGACAATACCTTGAATTCTGGCACTATAATTCTGGACCTTGCACTTTACGCCTTGGAGCCTGACTAGCAGGATAGGCGTACGTCACCGTTGCACCATTTCTTAGTAAATTTTCCATTCCATTCATTGAATTCAAGTACTTATAATTTGAAGCAAAGTATCTGAATGACTTGAAGAGCATAAATTGACCCATCCCCGGAGCCAGAACTGAGAAGAGTGCCCTCAGTTATGTTGTTTCGAATGAAATACTTTTCACATAAAATGCAGACTCAAAGTTCGCCTACATTTTTCTCCAGACTCCGAGTGTTCTGTTGCCGTCAGTCGCTGAAATGACCAAGAAATAATAGAACAATGATCATTTTATTACGAGTCTTTTACTTTGTAAAAGTGAGTTCTTTTAATCTAGACGACCCCTGGAATTTTGAAAACAATGTAGATCCTGTTGAAACCCCGGGAAATTTATGTTGATGCCATCAAAACCGGGAAGGTAAGCCGGTTTGCCGACTTAACCGGCTTATGTAATGGTTGTTGCCTTTTCCGGTTGTCGAGGCCTTCGCAGGGCTTCCACATTCGCTCTTCGACTCTCGTCAGTCTCTCGTCGCGTCCGTCTTGAATCCAAATGCCCCATTTGCATGTCAGAGCAAAACGAAAATTGATATACCACATAGCAAATCAAATATCGGCATAGCAGTACGTACTGATGGCTCTCCCCATGCTATATGGCAAACCTCCTCTGCAGTCTAGCAGCCGGGTCCATTCCCCTTTCCCTCACAGTTGGTGTGCTGGTTTTGAACTTACAGGTCCAATTGGGTCCAATTTGCTTGTCCTAAACTGTGCCCATGCAGTTCAACGTTCCACCACCAGTGCACCACCGTTCACCTGCTGCGTCCCTCTGCTTCAACGATGTGGGCTGGCCTTCTTGTGTGCTGACGCTTGTAGTTTGCCAGGCTCTTACAGCTGCTGGAGGGTAGGAGGCAGTTGGGAGGCCGGGCGTTAGTTCTGATATTGCAATTTGCAGCAGAACGAGCACGCCAGCACAGGGCCCGACGGCGCCTTCCTTTCCCCTCAAAACTCTTCCACCATGGCCGTAAGCGGCTGCGTTTCAACATTGGGGAATCCGAGAGAAATTACGGCAAGGCTGATCCGTAGGACGATGACAACAATGACAATGGAAGGGTGAATCCACTGCCCCTTGGGCTCCCGTCGGACCCGCTTTGGCGACGTCATGGCATCTACCCCTTGTTTGCCATGCTCAGTACCCCCACACCAACGAGGAACCCACTGCAGAGTGTCGACGGCACGAGGAGGTAACGAGATGATGCACATATGACGCCAGCTCTGTTCCGAGTGCCTATCTCCCCTCCAATGGGGGGCGTGGGCCCTAATTTGGAGGTCAACTAGCCAAAAAAGTTACGTTGCGAAATCGACGCTTACCCAGCCAATCAATCCCCAGGTCGCTATTCCGGGTAACCTCTTAGCGTCCAACACCACTTTGGCGTCGCATTTTCCGCCTCACGGCGATGGGCATGGAAAAATGTACGTACCGGTACGTTGTCAAACAACTTCTGCTAGCCATCTAAACATGCGTCTCCATTGCAGCATCACGTCCTGTGATCCCCAACATAAGCTCGAATACTTTCGGCAAGCTGGCTGGACGTCTGACTGGATCGAGGTCGAGTCTCTTGTTATGGATGAATTCTTACGTGGCTACCTTGGATTCAGAAGATTCGGACAGGGATCAGGCTAGTACGGATGGGGCAAAGCCGGTGGTTGAGCCGGAAAAGGTGCGTTTTCAAGCTTATTTTCTTTGCATGTAACCTCTAATATTCCACTGCAGAAATTAAGGAACATCTTTGTCAATCGTCAATCTACTCACACCATTCAGTAACCTCTGAAGTTCAAGAATTCATTCGACGAACTTTCGCTGTATCTTGACACCCCGCCTGAGACCACCCACTTACCACTTCGTTGGCAGTTCACGCGACATACATATTTCTGGTATGTTTGAATTTTCTGACTTTTTGTTTTATTGCTCATAATCTGCTCAATATTTTGCAATATTTAGCCACCTCGCTAACATCGAGCATCTTTTCAGCCACTGGCGGTTGTTTCTCTCCCACACCTGAATCCTCTCTCCACTGAATCTACCTGCACCCTTATTAATATTATGTAGCATGCTACCTATGACCTATATGATCTATCGTGTACATACAATGCTTGCCCCACATGCACCTACTACTAATTGAAAAAGGAAGAAAAGTAAAAGACGAGTTCTGCCACGCAAAGCGGTGGCCCACAAAACAAGTGCAGTTAATGTACGTCTAAATACGAGTCCACAGCATTGGCGACCTCTTTCAGCTCTACATACAACGGGTGCTCTGATTCCTCACAGCGCAGAGGATGAGCGCGGAGGAACTCCGCGAGCACTGCCTTCTTTTCCGCGTTTCTGAGCACTGGCACGAGGAGGTCCAGTGGGATCTTGGCTATTCGAATGCGGTGTGAGTTTTTGGGTTATCAATCTCTCCTGGGCGGTAGAACAAGAACCGCTTGATCTCTAGATGTATGTATCTGAAGGCGTACATACATACACACTCGTATACACATCATTTAAAAAACCGTTCAACCCCCTCGCACGCTTTGATCACAACGCACGACCACCCCCGCAATTGAGTTCTTGGGAAGTCCACCGCGTAAACCCTCCCGATTCCCTCTCCACTGCTCTTCCAGTTTCTACTACCATTGCCAGCAGCAGCAGAACTCGAGTTCGACGCCAGTGCGTCTTCAGCCATCAAAGAAGGACCAGGCAAAGTCGACAACACCGAATCGAGCTCCCGGAACGACATATTCCGTGGAATGAACAACGAGTGCAAGTGTACGTCTATCCGCCGTACGGCGGGGTGGATCGTGCACTTCACGTCTATGGATCCGAAGGATATGAAGGTGAGCTGCTCTAGGGAGGAGCAGGGGGCGAGGTCGATGGTGTGATAGGCCTTATCTGTTTGAACCTTTTTTAGCTGTTTCTTTCTTTCGAATGAAAGCATACGTACATGAATCACAAGTGAGCCTCCGCAGCCCCGAGCCGAGGACGCGTAAGAGCGCGTTCATCACCTCTAAATCGTCGATCCCCCTCTCAGGGATCGCCAGCGTCACGTCTGCCAACTGCGGCAGCGCCGCCCGCCCGATTGAGACAAGCCATGTGAGGGTGTACTTCGCGTACGCGCGTAAGCGGAGGATGCGAAGAGTGGGTGCGGGGAGGCACGACGCGGGTATATCGATTTTGGGGGTGCCCCATCCCCCCCAGTCCGCCGCGAGGTCGAGCGACTCGAGAAAGCGGAAGGCGCAGATGAACTCGATGAGCTGCGGGGAGTCATGGAAGTCGGCATCGGCCTTGAGAACGGTGACGTGTGGGAAGAGCGTGGCTACGGCAAGCGGGATGCAGCCTTGTCTATAGAAGTTGCCTTGGCTGGCTACTCTGAGGGAGGTGACAGTGTTGCTTAGCGGGGCGAGGAGGGGGAGCACGGATTGGGATTTGGAGGCAGTGGCAGTGGCAGGATCCTGCGGGTCGAAGATCGTCAGCGAATTAACATGCTCCGGGATGGTGGCCAGCGGACTGCTGAGGAGGTCGGGGTGCTTGACGACGAGCGCCTTCTGCATGCGCAGGGAGAGGATGAGGTGCGCGAAGATGCGCGGGCGTGTGATGGCGAGCCAGGCGCGCGAGACGAGGCCGCATCTGGCGAGGAATCGGATGGTGCGGGATTCGATGTAACAGAGGATGTGAATGACGAGCTCGATGGGTAGGGATGACGATTCTGGATTGGAGAATTGCGTTTGGGATATCATGGGTAAGGTCAATGAGGAAGAAAGATAGAGATGTTGTCAGTGATCAAAGGCGATTGACCAGTGACTCGGATTGCCATTTTTAGAATTAATTTCCTCAATAAATCAGGAGTGATTGCCGAAAACTGAGGCATACCGCAGTAAAACTTGAAGATTTCAGTGCTTCAAACACCCAAGACAATGCCTTGAGTTCTGGCACTATAATTCCGGAGCTTGAACTTTACGACTCGGAGCCTGACTAGCAGGATGGTATCGAAATGAAGAACTCACGGTGCCCCAATCTTTGAAAAAATATCACTCGAAGCCGCAGCAATTTTCAAGCACTCATCAAAATGCAGCAACCACCCCCTGGCCTATCCATTATGCTCTCCAAAGTCGCCTGCAGTGTGGAAATACAATCTGCGGTCCCACATCATTAAATTATATCCGACAGCCGACGTAGAACTATACACACTTAATACGAGGTCACGGACGACGAGAAGACCTTGATGAAAGGTATTTACAACACAGTGCCACGAAGCACGAAAAAGTGCAGCAACGACGGTGCTTTACCGATTTCTGATGGACATTCTACAAGAATGGCACTACGGTTAGTTTCAAGTTCCTACATACAAATCTTGACTTACCAGTGCATTGACACCTTTAGCGATGGTACCGTCAACCTGAACCCGCCACAAATTGCAACCAACAAAGCTGATAAGGACATTGAGGACATGACCGACTCGGAGGAAGAGGAAGAGGAAGGTGACGATACCGATGAGGGTGAAGCTCACGCTGCAGAACCTCAGAAGTCCATTGAGGAGGCCGAAACATCAGCCCTGACAAACAAGATTACTCCAGTTGAGGGAGGGAAAACCTCACAGCGACGGAAAGGAAGAGTTCTGTAGGTCGACGAAGAGAATTTTTGTGTCCAGACGAAGGCTGCGAGAAGACGATAGAGGAGACCGACCTCCTCCGTTGCAGTGCGCCAGGCTGCGGTCCAACACCCTCTCAAGATTCTTGGAACCATAAGTATAGTACCACCTAACATGTCAAGGGCTCTTTGAAAGGCCTCGGGAGGATGGTTCTGCGACGACGAATGCAAAAAAGAATGCGGATTGTCGGGCAAGTCGAAAGCGGAGAAGGAAAGACCAGTAGTCATCAGAAATTTGTCATCGTAAGGGTATCGGAATTTGCCGCACCTTCCTAATTAGGTAGGGGGAGGGGACACAATCGAAAAAATCAACATCGTGTCTGCCAAAATTTTTCTGTGTACCCCTTGAGATCATTCGTTGCACCACTTCTTAGTAAATGTTCCATTCCCTTTACTGAATTCAAGTACTTATAACTTGAGGCAGAGTATCTGAATAACTCGTAGAGCACAAATTGACCCATTTCCACAGTCAGAACTATTTTGTGTTCTGTTGCCGTCATAAGACCACATCCTTGACCGAGAAATAATATTACTAGAGCTATGGTCATTTTATGCAGTTATTGTACGTCTAAATACGAGTCCACAGCATCGGCGACCTCGTTCAGCTCGACGTACAACGGGTGCTCTGATTCCTCACAGCGCAGAGGGTGAGCGCGGAGGAACTCCGCGAGCTCTGCCTTCTTTTCCGCGCTTCGGAGCACTGGCACGAGGAGATCCAGCGGGATCTTGGCTATTCGAACTCGATATGAGTTTTTGGGTTCTTCGCGTACGTCTCTGGAGGGATTTGCATCAGTGAAAGCCCTCCTCACATTCTCAAACCACAAAAAAAAAAAAAAAAAAAAAAAAAAAAGAACACGCACTGGGTCACATAAAAATCCACCAAAACCCTCGCAAGCGCAGCATACTTCCTCTCATCCACAAAATACACCCCCGACCTCTCCTTATCCAGCAAAAATCGCGCAACAGCGCCATAATACCAATCCGCCTCCTCACTCCCTCTATAATACTGATCGCACAACTTTACGGGGTCTTTCCACTTCAGAGTATCAACGTCCTTCCAGGGCACGACGGCATGGATCATGTCGTATATCTCGCGCGAGGAAGCCTGGAATATGGATGGGAGGGTGGCTGCGCTAAGCATGAGGAAGGTGCTGGGCCCTTGTGGGTAGTATCGCCCGAGGAGGGTATGCAGCCAGGTGGAGAGTGCGGTTAGGAGGTGGAGGGGGAGGTCTTTGGTGCTATCTGGATGGCGCTATTACAGTAGATGTAATTTTAAATTAGGTCGCAGCGAGAGAACTTGAACGAAAGGAGAGACAGACCAATTTCTGCAGCCAAAAAAGCACCCTCGACATGTTCGGCCACCGATCGTCAACGCCGACTTTCGACCAGAAGACCTCAGGTCTCACAGCATCGGGGGTGGGGCTGCTGGCTACTGTCATGCTCTCGAAGAGGAACGCGAGGTCGAAGGTGTACAAGTCGTCCAGCAGTTCTAGGGTGGGCTGCGCTTTGGGGTAATGTTCCGTGAACATTAGACATGTTTGGTAGCGGTCTGTATCTGTCAGGAAGATATCAGTACCCAGAAGGAAATCGGAGGACAGGAGAAAATAAGAATGCACACCTTTATCTTGCGCAAGATGCCTCATAACAAACCGCATAATCTCAGCATGCGCAACCCCACTATCAATAAAAAACTTCCCCGAGCGCGACCGATCCAGCAGAAAATCGCCCAGAGAGGCATGCGAGATACGCAAGACGTTATTCTTATCCCCGTGCGGAGGCACCGCTATAAGCGAGTGCAGGTCGCTCAGGATAATATCGATCTCTCCTGGGCGGTAGAACAAGAACTGCTCGATCTCCTGCGGTGTTTTGCGCAGCGACATGAACAGGAGCACTATAAAGAGATTGACGACCGTCTGGACGCTTGTGACGGAGGAAAGGATGTGGTTGTATAACGCGTCCAGCTCGGCAAAGGGGGTATCGTCTCCTGGCTCGGAGAGCCCAAGGATAATTTGCAACCTATCAGGAGGCCTATGCCTGCGGGATTCGACGTACTTCATCACAGTAGTCGCATATATAAACTGACCAGACGACTTCTCCACAAGCTTATTCATATCCTCTCTCGCAGGCCACGGATCAGGGAAATATCGCCTCGAGGGATGCTTCCTCTTAATCTCCTCGAACTTCGACTCCAACAAAATCCGAATATCCCTATTCGGGAGGTACGTATCGTCCAGAACGAGCGTGGTAGTGTAAGAGCAGAGCTCGTCCTCGTTGAACGCGTCGCGGATCTGCTGCTCCGGCCGGCTGGCGATGAGGAAGAAGACGGGGATGGAGAAGCGCTTGACGGCGAAGAGGAGCGTTTCGAGGATATAGACCTGTGCTTCGGGGTCGTTGCACTCGTCTAGGCCGTCGATGATGATGAACCGCGGGCGAGAGAGCAGCGTTTGCGTTGGCGTCTGCCCGTCCGTTCCTTCTTCTGAGTCTCCGGATTGAGCCCGAGCCAAGGCGCTATTAAGAGGCTGCACCACGAGGTTCTGGATCTGGGACTGCAGAGACAAGGAAAAGAGCATCGGGTTATGCTCCAGGGCCGCTACGACCAGCTCGCGTATCTCGGGAATGACGAGTATCATCTGATACACCAACGTCGTCACCAAAAACGCCTTTTCGTTCCTCCCCCTCACCGAGCGCGAGAAGAAGAACGTGCCGGCCAGCAGCCCCTTTCCCTCTCCCGCCGCCTCTCCCGCCTCTGCCCCCGCCTGAGCCCCCTCCACCTCCGAGCCCGCCCCCGCCCCCGCCTCATCGCACATCTCCGCTATACTCTGTGCAATCGCCGTTTTGCCCGACCCCGCAGGTCCATAAAGCCACATGAACCTCGCGGCCTTCTGCGGGTCCCTGACCCAGTCCATGATCTTCCTGAGCACCGCGCGCCGGGTGTGCGGGTGGCACTTTGGCGGGTCGAAGCGCTCGTCGGAGTTGTGGAAGGCGCCGGGGGCGATGTGTTGCTGCAGCAGACCGAGCCCTGTTAACGTTACGGTGTGCAGCCGCCACAATCGGTCAGATTTTCTGGTAGTTGTAGATCAGTGAAGATCCGCACCTTCCGTCCGGGCGATGTGCGTATGCGAGTGGTACTCATTCTGCACGATGAACGTCCCGCCAGTAACCAGCATGTTCTTCGCTTGGGAAAACATGGCTGGCGACTCGGAGAGGGCGGGTTTCTTTGGGCCAACTGGGTCTATGTTGAGCGTTCGAGGTGAAGATATGTAGAATCTGATAAAAACAACGTTACTGTAATCGATGACAGCCGCGGCTAAGGCTACCTCGAGTTTTGAATGTGCAGGGCTTAATTGGGCTAGCCGGTGTTAACGACAAGTCTGTAGGCAAACATATTGATCATGGAATGGCCAACAGTCCAGCATAGGATGGTTCAGTGACCGTAGCTCAAGCGTTCAGCCTTCCAGTGTCATCGAAATAAGATGCCTAGACCCCATGGCTGAGGATGAAAAAAGAAGGAACAACGTTCAAAAGTCTGCCTTACATAGAAATACAAAAATAGATAACAGACTAGATAAATTTATCATATCATGATCACACCCCTTCCACGCCCACCAGTTTCTCGACCAGTTTCTCGCGACACATACGCGGAATAGAAGAAGCGTCTCCTAAACCTAAGCCTTGCCCTCCGTGGGCCGTTCAGCCTGAGGAGTCAAACGCACAGCATGCCTACGGAACGTCTTGTCATAGTCCGGATTCGCAGAGTGCGCCGTCACCCGGTTGTCCTACATCACAAAACCCAAGCATCAGCCCACAACACACACGAGCACGAGCACGAGCAAAACACGACCCACTCACCCAAACAACAACAGTCCCCGGCTCATACCTCGCCCTAATCTGGAAGTCCGCGCCCTTGGCGATATGGTCGTACAAGAAGTTGAGCAAAAAGTCCGACTCCTCCTTCTTGAACCCGACGATGTGCCTCGTGAAGCCCTGGTTGACGTACAGTGCCTTTTCGCCTGTGACGGGGTGGGTGCGGACGATGGGGTGCTGGACAGCCATAGCGTTTAGGTGGGTTGTCTTCAGGTAGGGGTTAGAAGAGAAGCTGACTCACCTCACTCTCAACAGGCTCCCTCCTCACCGGCCCCCCACGAGCCCTCGAAAAGTCAGCCTGGAACACCGCAGAATGCACGGCCTTCAGACCCTCCAGACGTTTCCTGAACTCGGGCGAGAGCCGGTTGTACGCTTCGACCTGCGAGAGGAAGAGCGTGTCGCCGCCGCCGTTGTCTGGCTGTATGTATAGGGTGATGGGTCAAAAAAAAGGGGGGTGGGGGAGAAGGGCGTTGGTTGGAGCTTACCTGGTCGAGGATGAAGAAAAAGGTGGTGCCGGGTGGCTGTTTCTCGTAGGACACGTCAGAGTGCCATTGCAGGTTGCTCGCGCGGTTCCCGCCTGTGTATTCTCGGAATCGGTCGTGCTCGGCGTCGCGGTATACTGAAGAAGCCGGGTTTAGCTGAGGAGGCAGTGTACAAGGACCAGTTACGACTGACCAACATGGAACTCAGGGTACCCCTTGACGTTGCCCGACGTTGGGTGTCGTTGGATAGGGCCAAAGTATCTTTCATTACCAACATCAACACACAGCCTCCACGGAAAAGCAAAAGCAAAAGACAACCTACTTGGCAATCTCAATCTGCCGATCAGGCCCGAGGTCCTTAAAGTTCTGATCGCGGAACACAACGACCTTCCTCTCAGCGACGAAGAGAGCCAGCTCATCCAGACCCTCATTCGTCAGCTCCGAGATTTGGATGCCGGAGACTTCAGTGCCGAGGTATGGGCTGATGTTGGTCGTCTTGGTGTTGGGCGTGAGGAGGTGGGGTTTCTTGGGGTCTGCACGGGTGCCGGGGTCGACGTGGTCTGTTGGTGGTTGTTAGGTGTGAGGTTTGGGGCGTCGAGGTGGGAAGGAACGTACCGAAGTATTCGAGAGGAGGGAACTTCTCGTTCACGTCGAAGTAGGGGTAGTAGAATGGGTAAGAAGGACCCTGGAGGACGATGTGGTGGTCAGCAAGGTGAAAGGGAATGATGTGGGAGAGCAAACACACCTTCTTGACCTCGGTCTTGGTTTCCTCGGTCGTAGCTACCTCTTCCACAGCTTTCACGCTTTGCTTCGCAGCTTGAATGGGATCAACGACGACTTGCTGGATTTGAGCTACTGAAGGTGCCATGTCGAGTATAGGATTGAAGGAGGGTACGCTGAGAGGATTCTGCGTAGCGTCAAACCCTATCCCAAGCCAGCTTTATACCCAGCGTATAATTAACTCAAATCCAGAGTCACCCTTCGCGCGAACGCCATATCGAAGCAATATGGCCAACCGACGACGCAATCATTATCCACCCAACTCGGGGATCAAGGAAAGACATCCGAAAGGGCTCTGAGCACGCCTTTCCCCAGGCGTTATCTGAGTAATTGTGGAAACGGACGTCAGATGACGAAGCGCTGTTGGGACATATTGTGGGGGCTTACTGCTTGTTTTCCGGGAAAGAGACACCTATATGCCAGATGACGCGCTTTGGGACGGCGATGGCGCAAGTGCACATCTTCGGTTGGTTATCCGAATTCTTGCCTTATAGGTCACTGAGAGGGGAGGAAGAGGCGCTTAAGGACAGATTGTGGCCGTGAATTGGCTGAGGTTTCGGTGGTTTCGACGAGGAGTGCGAGGAGGCCATCGAGGTGGAGGTGGAAGTGAAGACGGGTCGGACTCCGAAATGGTTATAGAAGCCGACAACACAACTCAAACTCCATCAATTCGCGCTCCCGTCGAGCTGACGAAACGTTTTTCTTGACAACCCGTGTGGCACCAGCAGCGCGTTTTCCAATGAACATTGGAGGGGGGACGGGGTCACGATATCATGTGAGAGCTGGTGTAGGTGCTTCATCAGGGATTAAACAAGGTCGATTTGGTGTGGAAAGAGGGCTCTCAGTCGGGAGCCTGCGCTTTTTTCAAGGAGAAGCTTTTGAAGTCTGAGAAATTTCATATTCAACCATTTTCTTCTTCACATAAGCGCGTTCCCCCGCAAGGTTGGTGGGGATGTTTGGCAGCGTAGCCGACGACATGGAGCTGAGAAAATTTCTCAAAGTCTTTGCACCGTTGGACCTGCATTGCCTTGACAAACACACAAGCGGCATCCTTGACTTCCACGACATGGCTAGTCTTCACGGTGGTCCAGTGGCCAAGATTGAAGCGGAAAAGGTTGAAGCGGGTGTTAATAGAGACATCTTCAAAGCCAGCTGACAAAAGAACAGCTTCGTTGAGGATAAAGTTTGGCCATACAAAGCCTTCTTGGACCTCGAAGACAGCTGGGTCGACGCCATCCTACGAAGTGGTGAGCAAACATTCATTTACAATGTCATGAGAACTTACCTCCAGCCAAGCATACACGAAGACAGTTTGCTGAACCTTCCGCCTGCTCTCCAACCGAGTAACTTCCATCTGTCGGCCAGTTTCCCTCATGCTTTCCTCGAGAGCACGTTGAGCTGTATAGATGTCTGCCTTGTGGGAGGCAAAAGCGGGTTCTGTGACAGTATGGATTGGGATAGAGGATGTGGAGGTAAGTGGAGGAAGAGCTCTTTGAATCGCATCTTGACAGAGTCTCAGATTGAAGGAGCTGTCGAAGGCCTCCATTGGATGTGTAGGTTCTGCAAGGAAAGGTCGGGGAGTTGTTGCATGCGGTGCAGATGCCATGTAGGACATAACTGAGGTTTTTGATCCCTTGTGTGCCGGATCGGTGCAACCACCTGGCCCTGCGGCCTGCCTCGATACAATATGCGCCTTGCACATACGTCGGCTGCAGCCCCTCCGAATCCGCTTAGATTTGCATCCCGTCCCGTCGCAAGTGGGCTTTTCTAGGGCTTCTGGCAGGAAATCCTGCACATTACTTGCACCGGGAATAACGAAAGAACCGAACAAAGGTGCACCAGGCTGTGGGAGGGCAGGGGGAATACCGCTTGACCCAAGACGAGGAGAAAGGGAAGGTGGCCGAGAACCTAGGCAACGAAAAAAAAAGACATAATATGCCGGTTTCTGGGTTCCTATCGACACACTAGACCAAAATCAATCAAGAGCAGGTACTAAAGTTGCGCATATACTCACCTTTGCAAGCCATCGTCGTTGATTCCCGTTTGCATTCCCTTGACTTGGGTATAAGGAACAATGCGGCCACAGGTAGAACACTGAATAGGTTGAGCCATCGGGGGTTGAGACATCTTTATCCAACAGCGCATAGGGACAAAATTTGAGAGCAGCGGGGTTCCTAAGGTTGAGACGACAACAATAAGGCATGATAGAAGATAGAATCTGCAATGCAAGCTTAGCTTCTCAAAACAAACGGGAGGCCATTTCACGACTCACCAAAAGAATGTGGCTGAAATACACACTGCGATCCGAGGAATAACGGCGCAATGACAAGGGAACAACGAGCTCAACAACTTCAAGTCAGCATGAGCGCCAGCGCGAATGTGGGCGTGATCGCGTTCAGCATCACGCGGATGAGGACCATATCCGGTCATGTGGACGTGTGGAGGGGTATGCAAAATCGAAATCGTCAAGCAAAGTGTTTTTGTAAATTCTTCGAGATGCAGGTATATATTGTCCATATCATTCAAATGCTTGATTGATCCACAAGAAGAAAGGGCATAAGCCAAAAATGGGAGCACAGGCACTACTAAAGATAAATAAGGTAACGAGTGTCCGGGTGCGTGTGCTGTAAGTAGGTGTGATGAGGAGGTGGGTAGGTATGCGAGTATTAGAGAGCAGGCCAAAGGGTAATTACTGAAGTAACAAGAGTCCTAAATGCGTGGCGCGTGGACGAGGTCGTGAATGAATATGCCCCGAGATGCAAGAAATGAGTAACGGTCCGAAAGATTGCAAGGATGAGTGGGGTGCGAGCCCGTGATAAAGCCAATGATGAGTGGGTGAAGGTGATGACATGTTCGACGGCGTGAAAGTCAGAGCGATGGGAACACAAATCAAATCAAACCACCAACAGCCCAACAGTCGCCAAGCCCATAGCCACAAGCATGCTGCCCACACTCATGACACCCATGCTCGTCCCAGCGCTGTTCTTCGTTGACGACCCGCTGCTGCTGCTGCTGCTGTTTCCACCACTACTGCCTGTCGAGCTACCCCCAGACGAAGACGACCCACTCCCAGTGCCAGCAGCCGCGCCAGCACCCGAGTTCCCGCTCGACCCGCCGGTTAGGGTGCCCGCTGCGGTGGGGAGCTTGGAGATCGTGGCCCATGTGCCGCCTATATTGTATTACATTGATTGATAAGTTGAAAGATGACAGGGAATGGATATGATACTACGCACCGCTGGTCGTAGTGTTAGGGTTGTACGCCAAGAAGGCGACCGAGCCAGCCGCCGACAGCTGAACGAGGGCGCTCGTGGACGCAGCGTATGTCGCGAAGGGGTCTTTTTGCGGTGGGCCGGTGAGGGTCTTGGTCGTGTTCGTCTGTGGGGTTGAAAAAATCATCATCGTCAGTCGGAGGTGTCTTTGTTGGTGGTGGATGGAAAGGTAAAACTGATACTGACCTCGACGTTGACGACGTAGGTGGCACTGCCATCGTCGGGGATGAACGCAAATTCTTGTTGGACCTATACAGACGAGGTTTGAGTAATGGACTCTCGTTGGCTTCATGTGCAACTTACACCAGCATCAAGGAAGAACGACGCAGCCTTGCCGTGGGTCGAAGGGAACGCAGTGCCGTAGAACTGAGGCGCAGGCTGCATGAATGAGACTGAAAAAAACAAAAAGGTATCAGACCTCCCTATCCCTAGCCTCAAAACGAAAGAATGAAAGTGAGAGAGCACATACAATGAATCACAAAAATCTTCGCATTCCCCGCAGGAATCCCCGGAACACCCAGGAAATGCACATGGTTCTGCGCAAGCGCCAGCACAGGCTGGTAGCCCGCGGTGTTCGCGCCAGGAGTGGGCGTCGCAGACGCGACGGTCGACAGGTCGGGTGTCTGGACGTCGTTCCATGGGATGGCGCTCGAAGTCGCGGACTTGAGGAGGGCCATGTCCAGGGAGAAGATCTCGCCGTTCGAGTAGGCGTCTGCGCGGACACGTCAGTGTGCCTCAGTAAAAGGGAGGAAGAAGGGCCGAGAGACGTACAGAAAACGTTCGTATCGTGGTCCAGGATGGTGGCGAAGTTAGAGGGGTCGAACTTTCCTGTGGTCACACTTTGCATGGACCACGTTTTCGCTGTAGCATCGTAGATGTAGATTGCGGACGGGTTTGCGGTGTCGGCGTTGAGCACGTAGATGGCGTTGGTGAACTGTTGGATGGATCAGCAAGGGGTTAACGGAGGGGTAAAAATAGACAAGGAGGAATCAATTTTGCGGAACAGGGTCTTCAGGGAACAGATGCCAACAGGGACGAACGAGCGTCTGAAAGTTACGGAACAGAAACAACAACGGAGGCAAAGAATGGACATTCGAGGTTTTCAATGAAGGAACAAGGTACCCTCGAAAGTCGAAACGTCCGGAAAAAAGAAACTCACTTGTGAGAGGTAACACGTTGTGCTGGCGCTGTTGAATGGTCTGCACGTAGCTCAGCACACCGTCCTGTATCATAACGAAGGCAGAGAACACTCACGGACGTCCTGACGTCGTTATATCAGTCGGAGCAGCTAGAAGCAACCGTCAGCACTGTCAAACCCCCTCGTCCAAAGAGCCCAACACACCAGAAGAGCTCCACGTATCCTGCGTCCCAGCATTATAGTCCTTCCCATTGAACCCAAACGCCAGCAAGTTCCAGTTGATATCAAACGTAACGCACGCAGCAGGGCCTCCAGTCCCTGCTGTCGGTGCTGCAGCCGCCGTCGCTGCTCCGTGGATGGCGGCGACGACGAGGGTGGTGAGGAATGACCACAGCATTTTCTTCTTTTGAATTTTTAGTTTTTAGTGAGGGTGAGTAAGGTAAAGGAATGGGAATGGGACTGGGAAAACGAAGGAGAGGCAAGAGAGCGTGAGGTTGGGAGTGGGAACGAAGAAGCAACCCAAGGAGCTACGATCATTTTTATTTTTGGCGCGCGCTCACGTGGTCCGGGGATCCTCCTCCGCTTCCCGTTTCGGAATTCTGTGTTGGCGCGAAAATTCAGTGGCCAGATTTTGGGTCTGATAAATGACGTGAAATGTCTGTGGGTATCACCGAAAGTAAGGTCAGCGACAAATTGAAATGGTAAAACGTAGACACAGCATGTCAACGGTCTCTTGTTCATGATCAGACAATAATTTACCAACTCTCCGGCATTTGCGAAAACGCGAGATGCACACTGTGTCCAGTATTCGACAGTAAGTACTCCGTTATGTACCGGCCGCTGTTCGAAGAGCCCTGCCCGCTGTGGCCGCGAAGTGAGGGCGTTGATGCCAGTACTGATTTAGCTCATGCGACGACTTCAATCTACAGATGGCGGCTAGCGCCGCTGCGCCGGTCATTGGCGGTCATAGCGGCCATTGTCGGTGTCAAGTGCGGTGCGCGGAGAGCCCTTCGCTCTGGGGAAGGAGGGAAAGGGTGTTGGTTGGGTGTGTAGATGCATATGAGAGATGAAAGTGACAAGTTTCCCTCTAGCCAGAGGAGTTAGATCGAGGAAAAGGTGTACCCACAATGGACAGCTTCCAAATGGCTTCCAAGATATAAGAGGAGATAGAGGGATGATGAAGGCGTAATGGAGGGAGAGATTTGAAGGGCCAGTATGGTGGTATAACCCCAGTTTCGTGAGAGGAGAGGTTGGGTAAGAGGTGAGATTACGGGGTACAAAGGCGGCAAAGCGAGGAGGAAGGACTCCAAGAGTGTGTGTTTTGTAATCTGTTTTGAGACCAGGTAGAGCCCGACCAGACGGACTGACTAGTGCTTGAAATAACTAGTCTGGTCTAGATCTGCAGCTATGATAGATGCTTGAAACTTGATCTATGTTCGGTGCAAGTGCCAATTGCACCTGCAGGCTGCATCACCACCGACTGCGGAAAGGGAATGATGGGGTCGAAAAGAAACAGAAGGAAATAGATATGATTGAGAAGCTTACTTATGAATACGACAGAAAGTCACTGGCTTCCGCCATAGAATTTTGATGAGCAAGATGGAAGAAGCTTAAGATCAAGAGGAAGAAGGAATATGAAACAATACTTAACATTTGGATTGAATGATGGAAATGACATTCGTCGCATTCGCAGATCAGATTTTTTAGCGGATGGAGGCTTGGCTTCTGGTCGTCTATTCTGAATTCGATATATTTAGGTCAAAAATGGATCCCGGCGCCTATCTTCCGAGTCTGCTTTGATAGCAATCTGTGGCTGTACCGGGTGACTGAATCACCTCGCATTCTTTTGAACGAAACTGCCCTATGTAACGCATAATAAGCACAAGTCATCGGTAGCTGAGTCTAGGTTGAGAGTTAAACGGAGAAAGTCATTCCCAGTAGACAATGTAGCCCAGTCCATCAGCCATGGCGCTTATCTCATGCTACGCTAGGCGCTCAATTTCGTAGACTGGGAAGGAAGGAGGACGAGAATCAGACGGTTTAAACAGCAAATAGATAGAATTCAGGAAGTCAAGTAATTCAGGAGTACATGTCAATTATATTGTACATATCGTTCAGCAGGAGTAATAGTAAAAAAAAGAGTAAAATACAAAGCGTACAAAGCAGGAGGAAAAGTACGAGCAAGTTCAAGACCTTAAATGGAGGAAAATCGCCTTAGGTAGCCGATCCTGTCACCGTGACCGTGCTCTCGACCGATGTCGGTGACTCTGTGGTGGTGGTCGGTGACTCTGTGGTGGTCGACGACTCAGAGGTCGAAGATTCTGTCGTCGATGACGCGGTTTCGGTCGTCGTCGAGGTCTCTGAAGTGGACGTCTCTGACCTTGTGAACCTTGTGGTGGACTCAGTGGTGTATGAAGTGGAATACGAGGAGTAGGAGGTGAATGGAGGGGTCGCTGTGGGTCCTCCATAGCCTCCGCCAAATCCTATTGGGCCAGTCTCGGTGGAGCCGGAAGCAGCTGCGGCGGAGGCGGTTGCAGACCCATATCTAAACATAGTGAGAAAATAAACAGGTGGAAAAACAAGAGCGACTTACGCCTGACTGGCGGCGGAAGGATCGACATCATCCACCAATAAGACACGGTCAATAACGTGGGCCACGCCGTTTTCTAACAGGACGTCGGACTGAACGATTCGAGCAGAATTGCCCTTCGCGTCGACGACGGAGATACTGCCAGAGCCGTCCAGCTGGAACTGAAGCGTCTCGCCACCAGCAGTTACCGCACTGGTGCCATCGGCGATCAAGGTGGAATAGAGAACGGTGCTGTTCAGGTACTATCATAGACGACGAAAAATTAGTCGAAAAATTTAACTCATAACGTAGGATTGTAACGTACATGATTCTCGAGCAAGTTAATCAGCGCCGTTTGGTTCTGGCCACTTGGGGGAGAGTTCCAGGTCGCTTTACCGTAAGTATCAGGCCGGAAAGCGGCATTGTTTGGAACGAAGATGGTCACGCCTCTCGCGTACTGAAGTTTAGCCAGGGCAGTAACCCCACCATCGTATGAGCCTGGAAAGCGGATAGATGATAACAAACCCTTGAGGGTGGAGGCATTGATGGCGTCGAGGGCACTGGACAGCGTTCCCGGTGGAGTCAGGTAGCCGGTGATGGAGTTAATGAAGAGGTTGCGCCAGGTGATACTACGGGTAACGGAAACCTTCTGACTATCGCAATGTCAGTATGAAAACCGGCTGTAGGGCGAAAAGACTTGCGCTTGATTCAAGATGACGACATTGCCATTCGAGCTGTATTTGGTCCATACCAAAACCTGAGCCTTGTTTGCTGGGAGCTTGACAAGGTCAGGAGCGGTGAGTAGGGTGCGTCCGATGGTGACTTTAGGCCAGATTGCACTGAGAAGCCGACCGCCTGAACCAGAGTCCGGGTTATTCCACCGCTTTGCAAGTCTCCCGAACAAAGACACATATCCTGAAGGATATGCAGTGGCGGTGACCGTATAAGTTAAACTATTCGAGCGCGAGAAGGAGCGAGTCGACGTCGGGGACTCCCTTGAGCTCGAACGGTAGGTCGTGGTTGGCGAATACGTCGAGGAGGGGGAGTAGGTGGATCCGCCTCCTCCCCCGCCGCCATAAGACTCGTTCTTGAAATCGCCGGATAGGAAGTGATACGATACATACTCCGCAAGTTGACTAGCATTCCCGGACACAGAGGAGGGAACGCTTTGGACTTAGGAATCGGTAAATCAACCAGAATCAGCTGAAGAATAGGAGAAAAAAGGGAATACGCACTTGCGCTGTTGTCTGGAGCAAAGAGCGTATAGTTATTCCCGCTAGCGAGCTGATAGAAAAGATTTTGTCCCTGCTCCGTTGACTTCACAGACGTGATGACGCTCGCCAGTGCGGTGAAACCAGCACCTTGGAGGGCGTCCACGCAGTCTTGAATGTATGAGGAAGTAGAATTCTGGTCCTGAGCGATGACCAGGTCAAGCAGGGGCAACAATGGCAGTAGGAAGGAGAGCGGGAGGTGGGAAAAGCGCATGTTGGACCGTCGGAGGATTGACGAGGGCGAGGTGGTCGGGAAAGAAGGAAAGCAAAGGCAAAAATCCTGATGTCTTGGAAGGTATTTATAGGGCTCGGCCATGAAAATATGGTTCATTTTGACTGATAATGTCATAGCGGATGAGTTGTTTGAGCTTGCACATCCTGTCGCGGCATTGCCTGCGCGCTCGGCAAGGCGATTGTAGGCAAAAAAAGGTCAAAAATCCTGTCAAAAACAGAGTATTCATTCGAAATCTAGAACGCATTCGGGATGACCTAGATTTTGGAGTAAAGGCAAAGTGTAAGGTCCGTCAGACATAGACAAATCGCTTTCAGCTAACACTGCTGATTACTCAACGACGACAGCTTCATCGTTGACGAGGTTAAAAAGGTTGTCTTGCTCTGCTTTCAAGTCGACTAGATACAGATATTTTCGTAAGTGAGTTCTCTCAGTACTGTACTCGTCCTATCTGAAAGAAAGTTGCTCACCAATGGCACGGCTCCAACTCTTGTCTTAGCCCCCCTTTTTTTCTAAAAACCTGTTCGAATTTGGGTAGGCCTTTAGTCAGAAACCCAGAAGGGAAACGATTTCTTCGGAAAGTGAAACAGTGGAGTGGGGCGTGCAATCATAGCGCTCAACATTGAAGCTCAACGTTCAACTGTAAATCATCGAAATGTGATATATATTCCTTTTCCTGTAAAACAAAATAGTCTTGTTAGAGTTGGCTTTCGACCCATTCACAACGACTCGGACGACTCACGAGAGAAAATGGATGTGACAAGCCGACGATCGGCAATAATGAAATGTTTTTCAACATTACGTAAACATTTCCCTTTTACTGCCAGCACCGTCACGAGCCTCTCCACAACGTTCACCACGAAATGGCCCGCCGTTCAGCAGCTTCTGTACAGCCCTCATATCTGCCACATCCTCAACTGGAGCCCAAAGGAGCTCATGACCCCAATGAAACGATTCTATCGAGGCGCGTCTGAACATGCTCCAGGCGGCAAATCGCTGACGCAAGTTACTCTACAGGTTTTTGCGAACAGAGGTTTTCGCGCCTGAAAAGCTCCCTGGAAACATCAGTATTGCAACAGCTGTTGGGGTTTTCTTTGGAGGAATTGTTGCTATTAGGACTTGGGGAGACCTTCTAGTGCCAGCCTGATGATCTTCTATAGATTCCGGCTGTCGAAGGAGTCTGAAGGATGTGGTGCGTCGTTTGCCTTATTACTATGAACTGCTCTGACCTTTCGCTTCTTGAAGGAGGTTCTAAATCTTGTTATATCCATGCCCAACTCCTCCATAAAGTATTGTTATATAAACTCACCTAATGAACTGTTCTTTCTCTGGTTTCAATTGTGTTGTGGTGAAGTGTTCACCCTCTCTCACCGCGATTTTTTTGGTTTCCGCTTAAAATTTGACCACTTCTGTATCAGGCCCGATATCCTGGGTGGTTCAGCTCGAAAATTCTGTGACAGCTAATTATGATTTCAAGAAGCATATTGAAGGTCGTGGTTTCTACGCCATGGTTCAGTCTTCCAATATTCGTTCGTGGTTTCTCACAGGCGGATGATATAGTTGGTGTGAATGCTGGTATTTTCGGATGTTCGAACTTCGAAGGTTGTTCATAGTTTGCCCGCTCGGTACGTCCCCATTCGGTTTCCGAGGCGCGAGTGGTTACTTATTTTGAGCCTTTCGTCGTTTCTTTTAGCTCGTGTCCCTCCGTGAAAGTTCTATGATGACGGACTGGTCCCGCTCTGACAGGTCTGCGAAGATTCGTAACTTTTAAGCATTTGTTACAGTTTTTCCGGCGGACTATGACATTCGGTACCCTTTTCACTGTCTACTTGCCCATGACGATTAGGAAAAAGGCTTCCGTGTCTGGTATGGACTGTCGTTCCTTCTCTTGCGTGCCGTGTTCTTATCATTAGTGGTGTGGGATTGCTCTTAGGTTTCATCACAAAACAAGGGCCTCATCCATCGGCACTTTCTTCAATTCCACCGGTGCAACATTCGTCTCTGAGTTTCTTCGTTGTCATATGTTCTGAATCGTGTTCTTAAGTATGTGTCACAACTGGGTTGTAATGTCACCCGCAAGACCTCGGCGTCTTCAACATTTCTTCAACCTCTGCCGTTATCATTGGGCCTTGGCAAACAAATGGGTTATTAATTTCACCCTTTCACACAAAACCGCGGATTTTCTAACCTACGGTACAATATAGATCATGGGTTAGACTCCGGAATTCGGATCGGCTTCAAATGTCGTTCTTGTTAGTATGGCCACCGGCAACTTTGAAAGCAAACTTGAAGTGAACCACAGTGAGAAATACGACTTATTTTCTTCTTAACCTCCGTTTTTGCAAAGGCAGTCCCCGAGCAAACTCCTTTTTCTTCCATGATCTTTGAATATTCCAAATATTTAACGAGACCGGATTTATAGAACCTCTCACCGGTCAGATGGCCGGTCCCATGGGTAACTCTCTGACAAAGGGGGGTCTGTTTGAAATCAAACCTAGCAGTGGCGTTGGCCAAATCCCGGGGAGCCACTTGCTATTTGCCATCGGCTCCGTGATGATGTGCAGAGGTGACGAACATCCATTTTCCTTGCAGCCTCCGACTGACGAATGACAAACGAGGTCTTGATAGTACCTATTTTCGACGTGGGCTGAGTACGTGAATTCTATTGGATCGACGTAGTGTTCGTTCAATTGAATCAACGCAATCTCAAGACTGTTGTCACCCAATCTTCAAGTACGAATGTATTGGGAGTACCTTCCCAAGCACCAAAATAGATCGCCCAGAGTATTTTTGGACATCAAGTCTTGGCAACACTCAAGTGCCGCTCTCAGTATCCTTGCCATCTGTCGATGAAGATAAAGATGAACTTAATGGGGCTGGCCGTGTCCCGTATGTTATTGCTGCTTGTTGTCTCGTTACTTTAGACTGCTGATCTTGATGCACTCTCCACCGAAAACCTCACCTAGGCCTTGAGAGGTGGTCGTGTAGATCAGCTGCCTCAGTCTGACGCAGCGACATATGTAGCAGCCAGTAATGTGATTAAGGCCTAGTTCGTTTTACTTGCACCGGTCGTAGATTCAAATTCGAGGACGAGGTGATTCTAACGATCTTCCATCCTTCGGAACGCAGCTAAGTTTCCGTGGAAATCGGTCGCTTTTCTCCCAACGCATAGGTTCTTAGGTTGCTCAGATCTTAGAAAGGGAGGTTGAAGAGCTGTGCATTTGCTACCCTCGATCAAGTACATGTTGAGGTGAGAGTTCGTCGGTTTCTCCAATCGGTTATATTCAAGTACTTCTTCTGCCCAGTACCGGTACACTTTAACCCAGCATATTGCTGTTTGGCAACATTTACATACTCTGGACCTCTCCAGAACCCCAGCTTTCATCATGAGTGATTGGTTCCATGCACAGCGCTGTACCGGACCCGCTGTTCCATGTCAATATTCTGATAAGATGCTATCACGATACCTATTCAATCTCTATGTGATAAACCTTTTCACCTCCAGTCTGGGCAATAGAACTGAGCTCCTCGGAACAGATCGCGCGTATAGTAGGGCGATCCAAGAATAAGTATTCTGCCGGACTGACTCACAGAAGCGACCTGAGAATGTCGATTCGTCCAATCTCAGCTACATGTAACACGGCGAGAAACAGCAGTCGCGGGCGAGGGAGATTGTTCTATTCTGATACTCCGGGCCTGCCCCACATGCGAGTGAGAACTATGCTGTGCATGGAGATCCCCACTGTCCACGTTATGAGATACCTTTCTGTCCCTCGTGTTCGGGGTCCAAATACTGCGAGTCTCTTTCTTACGGCTTTTAATTATCGGGCATTCCTCGGACATGACGTCTGCAGAGGCTGCTACACTGGTAAACGATCAATTATCGACTTCACTGCCAACCTGCAATGGGAGAGTCATAAAAATGTTCAACGATCGCTTTCAGGCGAGACCTTCGGACTATTACATATGCCATCTGGCCTATGTTCGCCGTCCATTTCACACTCATATTCATGTTGGATTTTGGTCGCAGTCAGATCGCAGTTGGGCCCATTTATCCAATTATCAAGCGTCCTTCGTCGTGCTCTTGCAACTTAACATCGACTTGTCATCGTCCCAATGGGTATTAGGTTGTTCATTCTATGCTGGACCATAGTATCGATGGTACATGAGAATAATTTATTTTTACGGAGGAGCCATCCAGGTATACCAGGTATAAATGATGAGCAGATCGTCAAAAGATACAAACCGATCCCCCAGTCTCTACAATTTGGGCTTGATTAGATGCGCGACGCTTTGAGGATCAATCACGGCCTGTGGGTAGGGGAGGAAGGAGGACTGCATGTGCATTGTTCCTCCATCTACGGGGAGGACCTGACCGGTGATATAAGCAGCAGCATCGCTGAACAGAAAGACTGTGGCGTTCCCAATGTCGCTAACTACACCCATGCGACCTGCCGGATAGCCTGGTAGATCGGAAATGGCACCCTTGGGAGACAAACGATCCATGCCTTCGGTCCCAGAAATGGGCCCAGGTGAGATCACGTTGGAACGCACACCATTAGGTCCCTCTTCGACTGCCAAAACGGCTGACAATGCGTCAACTCCCGCTTTCGCAGCGGACACATGAACCTGGAAAGGTGTGCCTGCGGAACATGAGAAAAAATTTCTCGGATATTCGATGACCAGCTTACCGTTATAGTGCAGAGTAGCGCTAACGTGAATGTAAGCACCTTTAGAGGCACGGACATGAGCGAGTGTAGCCTTAACGGTGTTGAAAGTTCCTATCTATTCGCAGATAAAGGTTGAATGAAAGCTCCCGTAAAGTAAAACTAACTCACGGTATCGATTTCCATGACGGTCTTGAACGCGTTCTCCGACATACCAGATATGGGTGCTAAGAAATTCCCGGCAGCACCTAAGATGGATTGAGACGACAATTTACGATTGCATTTGGATAATGTCCCTCACCACAGATAACGTAGTCAATCTTTCCGAATTTTGCAATGGTTTTCGCAACAGCCTCCTTCAAGGTAGCCGGTTGCCTTACATCAGCCTGAGCAGGTATACATTCTTGACCAGTTGCTTCTGAGAGTTCTTTGGCTGTTTGGTTCAAGCGATCGAGTCTTTGTGTCCAGGAAGATTAAAACGAGAACGAAAACGTATTAGAACACACGCACTTGCGACCTACAATGGTAGCACTGGCCCCATGACGCATCTTTCGTGCGCAGTTTACAGTTAGTTTAGTATTCGCAAGGTTAAAAAATAGCTCAACTCACCATGGCTTCTGTCATCCCACGACATATCCCAGATCCTCCACCCGTGCAAAAGAGAACCTTCCCTTTGAAGATGTCGGGTTTGAAGATAGAAGTCGAATCCACGATGGGTACCGCATGCGGAGATGGTGACATGACGATGTAATTGTTGGAATGATACTGATGAACGTCAATGGGCGTAGATGCGGTTTGCAAGGTGGATTGGGAAGCTTTATAAAGTAGGGTATGGTGGTCCAGTGCGAGGCAGTCATCTCAGGATGCCAGCGGCTTTTGCTCGGTCCACCGGGTACTAATGTAAGCGAACAAAAGTCCGGCGATCACCGGACCGTGATCCGGCAACTAAAACGGGACGGCAGACGACCAAAAGTTACGCTTTTGCATGGTTAATAACTCGTAGTCTCGAAGAAATGGCGATCTTTCCCGTAACAAGAAAAATTACCTGAAAGTGTACACAGTCTCTCAATGTAAAACTTTGGAATAAGCCCAGCGTAGTGAATTCAATTCAATTCATTTCTATCCAGCTTCGGAGGACAAACTTGCAATGAATCGAGTTTGCTTTGAATTTGGAACTCTGTCTTCCTTATCCATTGGCCTTGTATTGAGCTTTCATGAAGTCATACAAATCGATGAGGGAAGGAAAAAATTGACCATAACAGTTTTCGATAAAACCGCAAGATCACTCCGAGTCCGATGGCCTGTATTTTTTTCTCCTCCAGAAAGTACTGAACTGAGCAGCCATATTATTGCCGTTCAGGTCCAAAGAATAGGTCCTTAAAAGAGGTTGTTCTTTACACGAACATTCGATGTCTAGACGCTTGTATTCCGACCATATAATATCAAAGTGATTGATTTCCGATATTTTCATTTAGGATTCAGAATCACTCGGGTGCAAACCAAAATGCACCCATCATATGGTACTTGAGCACAGAAGTGTCCAACATGTTGGCTCCAGTGCGAAATTACAACCCAAAATTAACCTCCAACGTAATAGCATCGGTGAGAAATATCGGTTGTGGGGTTCGCGTATGTCATTTCTCTAAAACTGTGTTTCCGATAGATGATAGATAGCGTTTGAAATCTTCTGCGGGCTGCGACGGGCGCGCCCAGTGTTGGTAGAGATATGTCGGGAAGCTCACAGCCGAGTGCGTTTTCAGGCAACAATCGATGTCATGCAGGCTTGGATTATCGCATAGTTTTCGGGGACGTCGGGAGGCGTTCACTCGCGCGTCACCGGCTAGTCCGCGTCGGTGATCTATTTTGGCGCCGTGCAAGGTGGGAGCAGAGAAGTGATAGCTCGTCGTAATCCGAGTGAAGTGCTACCTGATAACGGTGTCTGCCATCCAGTTGCATGCACCAGTTGTCCTGCTGACGGCCCATTGGCATGCAGCGTATCAGAGCAGTGTTCCATGTATTTTGAGCAACTCTGATCAAGGAATCCAACGATGTCATCATCAAGGGAACAGGCCGGACCGCGTCCGTAAATAGCTTTCAATACAATCTTCAACAACCCTAGTTGTCAATGCGACGTTAATGAATTAAATGCAAGCTCATCAACGATTTCGAGTGTGCAACACCATTTGTATATGTACCCAAGTGAATTTTTTACCGCCGGCAAGTTGATCGAAATAAATTCAATACAATTGTATAGTATATTTGATCTTCAATTGATAGGGCTGTCGACTTTCAATTGAGTTTTCGAGCACGAGTCCAAGTCCGCGAAGCATGTTGAACGCGAATCAATTAAATCTGATGCTCTGAGCTAAATGTGACTATCGACGAGACGGAAAGCATATAAACAGACGATGCGGAATATGTGGATGCAAGAACATATACAGTGAATACAGTATAAAATGAAAAAACTACGAGCCCTGAACCCTACGATACAACGAAATAAAAGAACCCTAAAGCTTGCAGAATACCGGAAAGGAGCTCTATTCAGGCTCTGGACCAAAATCCCGGACCGTGCCCAGACGACGAGGACGATGGTGTTGGATAAACTGACCCAGTTTGGACCGGGGGGAGACTTCGCTGAGAGTACGATACCGATTCACGGGTAGGCGGGTACGAACTCGCAGAAGGAACAGAGGAGGCGTCATACCCCCGAGGAATGAAATCCCTGGATATCGGAGCCGATTGGAGCTGGTTGAGAGATTCATACGAGGGCGAGTGGTGAGGAACAGAATGCGAGGAAGGTGTTGATACATTAGATTGGAACGGGGAAACCTGTTGGTTCGGATAGAAAGGGGTGTTCAGAGTGGGAAAGTAGTTAGGGGAGGAGGGAGAAGCGTTCGGTGGGACGCTAGAATTTTCGTTCGAACTTGACCAAGAACTCGCGGATGAGTAGGGGCTCTGTTTTTGGCTTGCGATCGAGTTCGAAACGCGATCTTGGCCATTACCAATCCAGGAAGTCGTTGCCCGTTCGACGCGCTCAACCCTCGTTGTTTGCCAGCCTTGAGGTGAATTGACTGATTCAGTGCCAAAAATGGTGGGAGATTGACCGTGACTTGGAGGATTGCCATAAGGGTACTGAAGACCTCCATGGCCCACCGGGATACGCGGGGATGCGACCCCACCGAGATTAGGTGCCATACGATCAGAACCGCCGTACTGCAAGCGGGTATCGTAGTGCCCGTTGGGACGAAACATGGGCTCTGAGGAAACCTGGTGGCCAGAGCGAGAGTGGCTATGGCCGTATTTTGTTTGGTCGACGCAGGGCTGGCCAATACCGTAGTGCGAGTGCTGGCGTGCATAAGGAGACGGCAACGGCGGTTCGACAGGATCCTCAGTTTCGGTTGGAGAGGCCTCGAGGTCGACACTGCCGACCAACTCGTCACCCTGGTCTGTGAGGAGCGCCGAGTCAACGGGTCTCATCGACCCGCTATCGGAGCGCCTGCGTTTTCTCGAGTTATTCGGCCGGCGCCGGTAGACGTAGTCGGGGTATCTCGAGTTGAATGATTCTTTAAGTTGCTTCGCTTGTTCGAGGTAGAATTGCTTTTCCGACTGGATGAGGGTCAGACAAAAATAGAAAAACGAAAACGTGCGCAGAGATCTCACCGAAGGCATTGAGACCCATTCCTTACTCAAAATCTTGCTAATTTCCCCGGTTCGCATAGCCTGATTTTCCGCGGAGACCTGTGGTCGTCTGCGTCGAGCAAAAATCATGAAAGCGTTCATGGGGCGCTTTGGTGTCCCGTCAGCGTTGAGGGTCTGGGAGGTCAGAGCGGCGTTGGACTCCTCTGAGTCAAAGTCAATAGAGCACCTGCAAGCGCAATCTGTGGGCGCTCATACCTTCAAAGTCTGCCTCGATTTTGTGCGAGTCGGCGTAGAGCGCGTAGCTCCCATCCTCAGATCCTGATTGCGATGCATGTTCGTCGTGTCTGTCGCTCTTGAGTGTGGGGGAATGAAAGCCGTTGGAGGACTTTGCACTGGACGGCATGTTATAGTTGTTGTACCGGCTCATGCTAGAAATTTGCAAAGAGTCGGAGGAGGGAAAAGACGAGCAGTTTGAATTTGAATCAGATCGGTGGGGTTAAGCGCGAAATAAGAGAGAGGCAGTGGACAGAGAGGAGCGGTGTGATCGGTAGGCGCAGGATGTCTCAGATAAAAGGTAAAGGGCGGAAGGAATTGCGGATGCAAGCAGAGTTTATGGACAACCGTATGCTTGCTGTTCGCTACCACCCGACCAGGAAAGCCCCCTTTGTTCTTCCCAACTCCAGTGTTGTTGACGTATTATCCCAGGAAGGGGTGCTTCTGCAAACAATCCAGTTTGATCGTCGAGCGAATCTGGTTCGAGGTGCTCATGACACCGCTTGATGAACCCTTGCAACACAGGCTCACAGGCACGGTCAGCGGATTACCAGGTCGTCGAATCTTTTCCGAGAATTTTCGACATCTGAAAGTATGTAGACCGGCCAAACATCTTCCCTATTCTGCAATCTACCCAGATGTCCGGAACTTCACGTTCCTCATGCGGTTAGACTGTCGAACAAATAGAGCAACCAATCCACAAGCGATAAAACCCCAAATGATCGAATAAGGGTCCCTCGTGATGTTTCACGATCATTGCGCTCGTGCCTCCACGGCCTTTTCCAGTGTTTTTTGGTGGCGCGATCGCAATGTGACAAAATATATCCAAATAATTTTAACCAGCGCGAAACTGTGGCGGAGTTCCAACTCAACCTCGTCCAGATCTGCGATCTACAATCAGATCTGAGGCAAATTCGGATTTGTTAGTGTGGTGCCTTGGGTTTGGGTCGGGAGATTCCAATTATCACTTCAGAAGATGGGCGCCAATGCCTGATTTGCTTCTGATCAAGAAAAAACTAACCAGATTTGGGCCCCACATGTGCAATTTCTGTAGCACAAAAGTTCCCACTCGGTCCAGAAAATCATCTTGGATGCGCAATGTGCTTAAATGGGGCTGCCTGTGTATTCTGCGGCTCCGAGAGTAGCGGGAATCGGGATCTGTCGATACGGGTTTGCTCCCTTGGTGTGGAGTCAGCATCCTTCATGTCAGTTAGACTAGACTCCTACCCTGAATGGCCTAAGACCTCTCTCTCTTTTGATTCTCAAAGTACCACTAAATTCCTGCCAATAAAAAACGAGTGATCCGTCTTCGGACAGACCATCATGTCTATACTCGTATTTCCTGCACTTGTCCTGTACTGTCAGTAAACGCTCTTCAACTTGTTACAGAATCAACAAGCGTTATGACAGTTGTCAAGGCATGCAAACGAAGTCACCATACACGACGTTGTCGATCAACATTTCTGTTACTCGATCACCAGCGCCAAACGTGCGAACACACTAAATCATGACCAACTGTTCTCTTGTACCGCTGAACCTGAATTTCTTAGATATGCTTCGGGTCGGTGGGTATACAGTGGTCCTGCATTTCTCCGTAGTTACTACGAACAAAGTTACGAAAGGAAATCAAGCATTCCTTGGGAGCGCGGAAGAGGTGGATAAAACTAGGCGCGGTGAGGCGCTTGTGGCGCACCGTCATCGCGCAAGTTGCGTAAACTGCGATCGCCTCGCTTGGTCTTATCACGGAAGTCATGCAGGCCAGCGACACGGTACTCTCTTCTTTCAAGATTTTTTGTAGATATTTTCACGAACTGGTAGCTTATCTGGCACCGTACGTATTTCGCCTATTATACTTTAACGAAGAGATCTGTGAGGTAAAAAAAGGCATGCAATACCGATTTTGCTAAGTTGAACTTCAGGCTACGGTGGTCTTAAGTCGATGCGAGGGGACGCACTCAGGGCTATATGTCGCTGTACCTTCCGTGACATAATTACGCACCCCTCGAAAGGAGATTTGCCGCCACTTGGGGCCTTCAAACTGAAACGAACCGGCAAAAATGAAGGTGGATGAGAGCAGTGAAAAAATGCATGAACTAAGTGCACGATGTCGATAATAGTTCGATATGCTGAGCGTAAAGAGAGACCGTTGGAATTCCTTTGCAGCACCGTACCAGTGTCCCTACCCACAAATATGGAGAAAAACATGCCACTCGAACAAAGCTATATCAGGCGTGGAAAATGAAACAAAAAAAGGCAAAAAAACGACCAACCGTTTTAATTTGGATTTCGATCAGGGCAGTCGGGGATTCCTTAATTCCCCAGAGCAGCCTCAGCTCACGAGGAATTGTCGAGCGCCCGGACTGCCCTGGGCAAAGGGCGGTGAAAAACCCGGATTTCGGGGCCTATGTCGTCCTAAGCCAATATTAATGACATTCCGCCACCTGGCCTACTCAGTAGTGTCGATCTGTCATGTTCATATCACAATCGATCAGGGACTCGTCTGAGGACGCAAGGGTTTGCGAAAGACGACTTACATAGGAAAACGCGAAAAAATAGCCAGTGTCCGATATTACTTACAGCTTCATCCTAGCTGGAGACGACTTGAGAGAAATTGGCACTCTGTGTTGATAACTGCAAAAGACTGGCTTGAACGACGCAGTGGTACCTCCGAGGGACAGGGTACCATCGGAGTTCCAACATTTTTAATATTTCGTCACGTTCACGTCACTCCTCCAGGTTGTCTCCCGCCGATACCTAACGGACAACTGATTAGAGCCGCCACCGTCTCAAGCAAGACCCTGGGCCTAATACTTCCTTGGGTTTTCGCAGATCCAATACCAATAGCGGGAGAATGAAAGACGCTCTTACCGATGCGAGTACGTGTTCTGATCTCTGCAGAAATCGGCAGGACGGTAACTAATTGTGGCCTAGATTTTCCGCGAACCGCAGATCAGCGCGTGTATCACCTCGGGGTGCGCCCAGGGGAAGTCGCGAATCGTATTGTGCGTCTAGAACACGTCCGCGCCGCGCTTCGTGTGCTTGAACGCAGCCAATTGAATTCAGGTCACCGTCGGCTCACCTTCGCGGGCCAATATCATTGCGTCGTATCTTGATGCCCAACCCAAGCCGTTCGTCTTGAATTCCGAACGTGGGTTTTTAACGATAACCGGTCGTTACAACGGGACCCCAATATCTATCGTAAGTATAGGTATGGGTGACCCAAACATGGATTTCTTCGTGCGCGAAATCAGAGAAAGCGTCAGCGGAGACCTGGCTATTGTTAGGTCCTGAGCACTGCGCAGTCCCATTCCCCTCGCTGAACTGTGAAAAAAAAGGCTAGGGTCATGTGGTGCGCTTGCTGATGTGCCTCCCGGAACAGTTGTCGTTCCAAAATCGTCTGTTGCCATCTCTCGAAACGTCGACTTCGACTTTGCAAGCCCAGAGAATTGTGACGAACCGGCGTACCGTATTAGTAAACCGGTCAGTGTGGTCGAAACCCTTCGAAATCCAATTTTAAAACGTTTCTTTGATCACTAGGTGTCGGCTGACGAGGAATTGACCAAGGAGGTGTGAACCCCCGCCCTTCCCTCCCTTGACTTCCAGAAGGTGTAAATGCTGAAATTGAACCCTTACTCCAGGTTATCAATGCTCTTGAGGCTGCAAAACCGTCGTCCTCAACGTCGGTTATTATGTCAGGGACAGTAAACGCTTCTGCTGACAGGTTTGTCGAAACAGCTTTGGAATTCCCACCTGAGAGTCTTAGCACAACACATGTAGTTTTTACTCCTCGCAAGGCAGGCAGACGTCATTCCCTGACCACAACTCGGATCTCATAGAACACCTGGAAAAGAAAGTTGAAAACCTATCGACACTGGAGGTAAGTCGCCCATCCGCTAATTAAAAAAAAGACCAGGTTCACTCACGCCACACAAAGATGGAAACCTTCCACCTATTCCACCTAGCAGCCTGTTGGGTGGGTCGGAGGGTTCCTACTAACGCTACAGCGACGCCTCTCACCGCTGGCCCGGTGACTCCCGTCATTGCTCAATCCTCCAGCCCCACACATCCACTGCACCGCGCTCCACCACCTTTACCGAACTCTGTCATCAGGGCGGCTGGGGCCCACATGGTTTTCGCTTCTCGTAAATCCCAGGATTTTATTACCCCTCAACTGGTGGAGGAGCTGGAAAATTGGGTCGGGCAGGTAAGTCAGACGGTCGGGATTCCGTTCACTTTTTTTCCCGTTCGAACGGAGCTCAATATTGATATGTTCGGCATCCCACTTTGGTAGGGAATTCTGAACGCTCTGATAAACATAGACATTCCAGAAGATGTAAGTGACTTATGGCCCTTGTGTTCCGACGTATGACGAATTTTCTGATGCTTCATTTTTTTAGCGGGTGCATAGCAGTGAGGGCAGCGTCTGGGAATTTGTGTAAGGTGTTCGTATTGATGTCCATTTAAATATATCTGCAAACGTCAGTTTGTCACGTACAAAATCCACTGATTTTCGGACTTAGCCCGTCGAAATCATTCTGCCCATTGTGATCCAAAATTCAATTTGGTTGGCTAACGATTCAATTTCCCTCCCGAGGGCTCATTCGAGCTCGGTTCATGCTTCACGACCCAGAACAAATTATGTCTGCACAGAGAACCTCTCTACCTGGACAAGTCGGGCATGGTAACTGACTACGTCTCGATACCAAGCGACTATTTCTATCTCTACATGGTTCACTCAAATTTGGGACAATTTCTCGCAGATTTCAAACTGTCCTGTCACAATCAGTCAATCCGAACCAGCCCAGATGACATCTACGACACCGCGGTCCCTGAGGGATATAGCTTCTTCCTGAGTTATCAGCTTGCAGTTTGCCACACGCAGATAAATAATATGGGCTGGCTGGAACGCTTCCTGCATTGCGACGACCGCCGATGCAATATTTGCCGAAGGAGCCTCCGCTGCACCTTCTGCACCCGACGGCATGTCCTGTCCTAATTGGGCAGCCTGGCGCCGTATTTTCCTCAACGGTTTAATCTTCCTTCCCATCTTGGCGACCTCTGTCGTCGTATGACCATGGACCACCGCGCCCGTATTCCTGTCTTGCAGTCCCCGCGTGACGGTCTGGATTGCTCCATTCGGTGCATGCAATACTCCTTTAAAGGTGCTGAGCTCATCTGCTGCGAAGCCATTGATACTTCTGTTCCTGGAATTGACGACCGCACGGAGGCTTGCGAAATCGACATCCTGGCACCCCCAAAATGACAAGGCCTCGAGTCTGGGACAAACTTTGACGCCACGTCGTGGTCTGCTACCTCCCACTCCTCTACTTGCTTCCTTTCCTTCTCGTCCTCCGCCTGCTCCTCCGAAGATATGATTTGATTTACTTTCCCCGACTCGTTGCTCTTGCAGACCTACCATAAGTCTTCCGACTCCCAAACAGGAATCAAGAGAGAGAGAGGTGAGGACTGGCATATACCCAAACATGGCCTCGACACGCCCTCCTTCTGGAGAGATTTTAAAGTGCGACAGCGTGAGATGCGTCAGGTTGGGAAGCCGGGGGTCCCGAAAGATGGATTCTAGGCGCGGAAATATTGATAGTTCTGGCAGACGGTTTTCACCAAAACCGGTCGCTCGAGCTGCGGGGACGATGTTTGTGAACGCCACCTTCTCGAGCGCGGGGAAGGAGAACTTGCGCAGGACGCTTGAGGTCGTGTCTTCGCCTGCGCATTGGAGACTAAGGTCTCGGAGAGAAATATAGCTAACGATGCTGCGGATAAATGTGTGCGGCGAGAGAGGGGAAGTGTAACCTCTGACGAAGTAGGTGTCGTTCCGCTTTTGGGGCAGATCTTCGACCCAGAGATCAAGTTTTTCCATGGCTGGGGCGTCGATCATGGAGAGGAAACGATGGACATCTCCGGTGTAAGGCCATGTCCAGTCAATCGACTTCAAATGACTAAGTCGCACTGGCTTCATCTCGATCAAGTTCTGGTCTGTGTCGTCCGCAGTTGCACCATCCAAAGGAAGCCAGACATCGAAGTGTGGAACTGTGTTGACGAGAATCAGTTCTTCCAAACGAGAAGTAAGGGCGAGAAAATGGCAGAGCGACGACATCTTGAGATAATAATAGGCTCTTGTTGAATTCTGCTTTTTGGGAGAATATGAAAGCTCGAGTGATCTCAGATTTTCGATGAAGGCTACAGGGAAATTGAACAAGGGGACTTGTTTGAGTTGAAGACGGACTAGTCGACCGTCATTAGGAGAAGTGGGTTCGGAATCTTTAGATGATTCGACCTCTTTGTGTAAGTCTCGATCCTTGTCCAACAAGCTCGGAGCTTCGATAAACGAAGGGTTTTCCTTCATAATGGCAAGATTGAGGTGTCGCAGTCGAGGAAAATCTTTCGTGTAGTCGTTGATTGAAGGCATGATGTAGACGAGAGATAAGGCAGCTTTACACTGAAGTGTCAGACTTTCCACCCTATGAAAGTGTTGTGAAAAACTGGACACAAATTTCACCATCTGGTAACTCTCCTCGGTTGGCGAGGCGCCGGGTGCGGGAGAGTATTGAACTTCCAATTGAACAATCTCCGAGCGCTTCAAAAATTCTTGAGCTACTTCTGGTTTGTCACTTCCATTAAGAATAATACGCCTCCATAAATGAGGCGTCGAAAGAGCAATCGTGCGCCACCTAGAACAAACATTTGAGATGATCACAGGTGGTCGGTATCTGGGCTCTTCAAGGTCGAAATCCGAGTATGTAAGGAAGATTTGGATGAGAAGTTCAGTTGGAATCCAATTTATAGGCTGTTTCTGCGCCGCCAACTTGTTCCTTTTCGTCTCGACAACCGTCCTCTCGTCGGTCACTTCATTTTTTAACGCTTGCAGGTCGTCAATGACTCTCTGTAAGTCGGCCTCTCGACGTTGTAAGGTCTGAATTTGCGTATCGAGAAGACATATTTCCGAACTAATCGAAGAGCTTGTCCTTCTCATAATAAGGACTTTGTCGCAGGAGAGTGAAAGAGTCGAAATGACTCTGAGCAGTCGCGACACGCGGTCACCCGACCAACCAGATTACGTCATTCGAAAAGGTCACGTGCAAATCCCGCTATTTTCGGCGCGAATTGTTGGCCACATATTTAGGTGATGATCTCCAGCACCTCTCCAACTTGCACGGTGACGACGGCAAAATCTTCGCCGTGTATGTCAAGGATATTCTGTACGGCCTCCTATTCCCCCCCCCCCCCACGCTCTTCATAAATGTTCATTGACATTTGTGGGGTAAACTTTGATGATGGTCGTCCGAAATTCCCAGGAAAAATGTCATGTAATAAACGATCTCCTGCTTCTCTCCTTCTGAACCATGCTTACTCACTTCAAAGTAATATTCATTTCTTATTTCTGCTCTGCCATGCTGAGAATTTACTTACTCTGCGTTTCAAGAAGTAGAAACTCTCAACAAAAAATCACCTCGCCAAGTTCTAGGTGTCAGGTTCGTACTGTCTCGACCATGATGTTGCTTATCAATATCGCCTCATTTTCAGGCGAAATTTCATTTTCTCTCTCACAACGCGACTCCACCTACCATTCGGGTTGGTAAATATCCTACTTTCCGATCCCCTTACGCGTTGACTGCCTCATCGATCGGAGCATAACTTCAAATTCGGGCGAGGTCATTCCACGAGGTTTCGCTCAGAAGTCGGTGACGTGAGGAGCATCTGACAATTAGCGACAGCGTGATAGTGCAACTGAGAATCCTTATAAGAATGCTTCTACTCGACTGGTCGTCGCTTAACGGCTCCTCAATATTCCCAATCATGTTTAGCTACAACCGCTGGCTAACTTGGAGTCTAGTTCTTCCAACGATTTTCAGTCAAGCTGAACCTCAACCACTTCAACTGGATGCCTTGAGTACTAATATTACTCACAGTTTGGATGTTTCGAACTGTCCGGGTGTGTCCTTCCAACTCATATCCCCTAGTTTTTCGTATTAAGCCACTGCCTCGCAGGATACCAATTGAACTCCTTAAAAGAGAGTAACACTGGCCTTACGGCTCGGTTAAGCCTGAAAGGCGCTGCTTGCAATGCCTTTGGAGCCGACGTATCCGATCTCACCATTGAAGTCACCTACGAGACCAGCTCCCGGTGGGTTGTTGAAGGCGTTCAAGTTAGCTTAAATTACCTAACCAAGATTCATTTCGAAACAGTCTTCACGTCAACATCTTTGATACTGCAAATAAGCAATATACCGTCCCACAATCGGTCGTCGAACGCCCATCGACCGCTCAGTCATCCAAAAGCACCTCGGATTTAGTTTTCAATCACCAGGCGTCTCCATTTGCCTTTTGGATTACTCGTCGTTCTCAACCTCATGCCGCGCCCTTGTTCGACACGAGGATCACATCGTTGCCCAAGACTCCTATACCCCCCGTCATTGCAAGCGACAACTCCACTGCTTTGAATGCCTTTCCTCTCGTATTTGAGGACCAATATTTGCAGGTATGTTGTCACTGTAAAATAGGTCGAGATTCTCTTCTAAACCAGCTTTTCCGTTCAGCTTGCGTCCGCACTCCCATTAGACACGAACATCTATGGTTTGGGAGAAGTTGTCGCTAGTTCTGGATTCAGGAGGAACGTTGGGGCCACAGTGCAAACAATGTGGGCACGAGATGTTGGAGACCCAGTGGACGAAAACATGTTGGTTTTGGTTCCTTTTCTTCTCCACGTGACGGCGTTTGATATAACTTTTATTCTTAGTTATGGCACTCACCCAGTATACCTAGAGCATCGTTTTGATGCTTCAACCAATACGTCCCAATCCCATGGTGTATTTCTACTGAGGTACGCAAAACCTTGCAGCCAACGTGATTTTTCTCAACCCTTCCTCTTAGCGCTGCTGGAGGCGATATCCTCTTGCTAACGCCTCCGTCATCCAATGTTTCTCTCATAGAATACAGAATGATAGGCGGTGTTCTGGATTTCTACTTCCTTTCAGGACCCACTCCGAATTCCGTCATCGAACAGTACGGTGCGCTGGTTGGTCTCCCCACTTGGCAGCCAGCTTGGGGTTTCGGTTTCCATCTCTGTCGGTAAGCTACCCGACGCATCCCCTCTCGCCTACTTCTCTTGCGTGATGCTAACCTTACTCTTCTCCCGTTAGATGGGGTTACAAAAATGTTGCAGACGTCCGTGACCAGGTTGCCAATATGCGAACTGCAAATATCCCTTTGGAAGGTCTGTGACATACCCGCTTATGTTTTCTTCAAACTAGCCTCTCTTATGCGGTATCCCCTTAAACTCTAGTTATGTGGAATGATATCGACCTGTATCACGCAGTCCGTGATTTTACCAACGACCCTGTCAGTTTTCCTATCGACGAGATGAAAACGTTCATCCGAGAACTTGTGAGTAATTATGACCCACAATCAGCACACTGATCAACCATATCTGACCTGATCAACCCCCTAGAACGCAAACAATCAACACTGTACGACTATCTCTGAGGCTATGCAATTTTGACAATGCCGTCATGGCAATCTGATGCACCGTCACCAGACATCCCCATAGTAGACGCAGCGATTGCGAAGCAGGTCAACGCATCTGACAGAGTACGTTATCCAATCGTCCAATTGCACCCCAATACATTTCCGGGGTTTAGACTTCCCAGATAAAGGGCTGATTTTGGATATCTTTTCTATTTCCAGTACGATCCTTACACAAAAGGAGTTGAAAAGTAGGTTCAGTGGACATGCTACATCGTGCTTTGATGCCCGACCATTATTGTTTTGCTTATCCGGTGTCTTCTGCTCCTGCTCTCCAGAAATGTGTTTATCACCAACCCGGATGGAACTGAGTATGTTGGACAGGTATGGCCGGGGTACACGGTGAGTTACCTCTCCTCCCGAGATCTCGCTTGCATGAACTGAGGGATATGCTTCTGTTGCTCTATCTACATAGGTGTTCCCAGATTGGTTCCAGAAGAATACGCAGGACTGGTGGACGGAGTCCTTCCGTAACTGGAGTAACTCAGGGATAGAATTTTCGGGCATCTGGCTTGACATGAATGAAGCCAGCTCGTTCTGTGACGGATCTTGGTGAGTTGTCCCTGAGGCGCTCAAACATTTTGCGTTAGTTTCGTTACATGGTCTGAACTATTTTACCCTCTTCCCCAGTGGAACTGGTGCAGATCTCAGCAACACCAGCGTTCCCTTTATCTTGCCGGGTGAACCGGGCAACTTAGTCTCGGGTAAGCTTTTTTTAGAATCCCCAGTTCACGTCAAGTGCTTGACCAATAATCTATTTTTGTAGACTACCCAGAATGGTACACTCAATATCTTTTCTTTGGCTTGGGTTCAATCTTGGCTGACGATAAATTAAAGCTATAATTCGACGCTCTCTGGTCCTAGTGGGAACATCACTGTTAATGGAACGCTGACATGTCGCCTGGATACATCGACAGCCGGGATGTCCATCAGCAAGCGAGGCTTGGGCGCAGGCAAGCAACAGAACGTTGATCTTAATGCGCCACCGTATGCGATTCATAATGGTGAGTGTGATAGTTCGAATATTCACAACATGGCCATGGGTGCACGGCAATGTGACTGAGCTCGCGTGGCAGGAAATGGACGTCTGTCAATCCACGCACTGGCCACGAACGCTACACACGCAGATGGCCAAGCCGAGCTGGATGTGCACAATCTGTGGGGTTTGATGGAGGAGAAAGCGACGCACATTGCAGTGCAGGACGTCATACCCAACAAACGTCCATTCCTGATCAGTCGCTCGACCTTCCCATCGTCTGGAAAATGGACTGGACATTGGGTACGTAGGGTCCTTTTTCCAGGGAGGCTTTGCCTTCCTCTTGTCATTGCCACATGCTGACCATGCTTCGTCTCAAAGTTGGGGGACAACTTCAGTTTATGGTCCTACCTCCGGTTCAGCATAGCCGTAAGTTGCGCCTAACCAAACTGGCTCGTTTTATTTTTCTTCTTTTCTTAATATTTCCTTTCCCATTCAGGGCGTGTTGCAGTTCCAGCTCTTCCAGATTCCTTTTGTTGGCGCGGACACGTGTGGGTTTAGTGCGTCCATTTTCCTCTCTTCCGTGTTTCATCCGAGGTTTGGCTGATAAAAGGTCATTTTTTCGATCGATTTGCTCTTCTAAGATGGAAACACAGATGAGGAGTTGTGCAATCGCTGGATGCAGCTTTCCGCCTTCACCCCGTTCTTCCGTAATCATAACGTTAAAGGTGCGATATCACAAGAGCCGTACCGATGGGACAGCGTAGCGAACGCTTCGCGCACGGCCATCGCCATTCGTTATTCCTTGCTGCCTTACTGGGTAGGTTCTTTGACATTCCTATCTTGTCTGTCAAGATTGAGATCGAGATAAACGTAGTACACCCTCTTCGCCAACTCTTCCACGAGTGGCACGGCGCCTGTCCGGGCGCTGTTCTACGAGTTCCCCAACGAGCCGGAGCTCTTCGCCGTGGACTCGCAGTTTTTGGTCGGAGGCGATATCCTCGTTACCCCAGTTCTGGAGCCCAGCGTTTCCACAGTGTCAGGCGAGTGACAACTTCTTTCGTCCGTACCAAACGCTAATTATTTCATTAGGTATATTCCCCGGACGAGGCAGCGTGATCTGGCGTGATTGGTATACTCATGATGCTGTCAAGAGCACTCCTGGCCAGCCAACCACGTTATCTGCACCACTAGGGCACATCAATGTGCACATTCGCGATGGGTCTGCGATCCTTCTGCATGCCAAACCTGCGTACACTATCGAGGAAACGCGTCAAGGGCCATACTCTCTTCTAGTGTCGCAGACATCTCAGGGAGTCGCGCACGGCACTGCTTATATCGATGACGGCATTAGCAGTCCCCCAGGTCCTAATCGGATCCTCGGATTCAAGGCGACCAAAAACGAGGTGACAATTTCCGGTCATGGTGGCTTCCAGGTCAGCCAAAAGCTTCAAGACATCACCGTTCTCGGCGTGGCCACGAAGCCGTCTTTGGTTTCGATCAACGGCCAGAAGGTTCAGAACTGGACTTACGCGCCAGAGCAGGGAAAACTTGTGGCGCTCGCGGTTAATGCGAATCTGAATCAACCTTTGTCGCTAAAATGGAACTGAGGGTGACTTGCGCTAAATGATTCGTTGAACCGAAGGAAGACGGAGGGTGACCTCGGTAACTTACAAAAAGCATTCGATTGACGGCTATAAGACGTAGTTCGATACTCATCATGTAAACAAGAAGCGAGAAAAATTTGGTGCGACGAGAGACCGATAAATGTCCAATAAAATATTTGACAAAGTTTAAGATGACGAGAACTCGAGTTCAACATAAAAGGTAATCCAAAAAATTGTCTCGACGTCCGCTACATGAATATACAGAATCATGCATGCTGTACCCTGCAGGCGAAAAAAAGCCATGTAAAGAGCCGAAAATAATTCAAACTAAAGATCTTTTGACGTACTGCACAAACCATCGTTGATCAGCTGCAACGCAATTTCCTCCATGCGCGTTCTGCGTCGCTTGACAATTTGGAGCAACAAAGTCGATAAGAGCCGCCTGTTGAGTTGACGATTTTGTAGGTCCATAATCTCACACTTTTATCAAGATGGGAATTCGTAGATCGCGACGTACCCAGTCAGTGCGGCAATAAGCCAAAGGACCGAGATCTTGGTTGACGAAGAAGGTTTTGCAGCTTCTGTACTGCATAACCACAGGATTTGACTAGCGTGAAGTATTCCCCAGTGCAAGTAATTAGCAAGCCAGACCATTTACGACGTCAACGGAAACGACGACGTTGGGTTGGTAATAAATTAACTGACCGTGGAGTTACCGTTGGGTATCGCGAATATGGCACCTAGTCATTAAAAATAAGTATTGGACATCCAGCAACGGTAGCATCTTTACTGACCGACGTTCTCGGCGTCATAGCGCAGTGCATCTGCGATAACATGACATTCGTTGGGGTCTGGGCCTCCTCCGGCGGGCAAAAAGCAGTTGGTGTTACCTGACGAGAAATACATTTCGCTTCTCAGTACGAGATCTACGCAAAAGATTGGTAAAGACGTACATTTCGCACCGCAGACGTTTAGAGGTGGGGTAGTACCCTGGCGACCCACTAAGGTTCCTAAAATCCGGGGTTGAATTTTCTCTGAACAGGAAAGCGTGGTCATCTTGACGTTGTGGTCTTTGCCGATGTAGGTCTCAGATATTATCTCGGCCTCGCCGGGACAGATGGACTCTGAGCATTTTAATCGCGAGATTTACAGAAAAAGGGCCAGATGTGCAAGCATAAGAATGTAATTTGAAAAAGAATGAGACTTTTTGGACATACCATCGGCGAACGGCAGTGCGAATGTCCATAACTGCAAATATGACCAGAGTACAGAGACGAGGACTATGGTAAGCTTCATGCTATGCCAACGTTGATACTTGATTAATGAATGTCCTTTCTTTTATGCTGGCGCGATGCTCCTACGCATCCCATGATCTTGTAGTTGAATTGACCAGCTGGAGCGCGAACGAAGGTAAGAAGATTCGGAGAAAGGTCAGAGGCCAAAGAGCATAGCATCTGCTCCATCCCACCCGAGTCAGGCGGGTCTGGCTGATCATGGAGAAAAGGCAATCATTTAACCATCATATGAAGGAAGTCGGAGAACACGGCTAATCGATTATCGTATCGGCAGATGCACTTATAACGCTGCTCATCAAGGTATATGGGCAATACTAATTGCTAGCAGATGAAGATAATCGCCGTCAGTCGATCAGTCAAGAAGGCGATGGGACAATCCACCGACCATCATTTGTGCGAACGCGCCTGGGAGCGGTGTGGTCTGCAAATGCTCCAGCCAGGAAGGAAGACAGAGAAAGCTTGACTCGGCAAGTTGACAGTTGGGCCCGGGAGAGTCATAAGGAAAAGATCATATGCGCGACCGCGTGTGTATGAAGAAGCCGCTAGCCATCGTGAATGATCATCCGCGTCACTGACTCACACCCGAAAGGACAAGTCGGGTTGGAAGTAAAAATAGCCTTAATGAGATGTATAGGTCCCGGAAATGGATGAGCCTTGCGAATTGGATCCCAGTTGAGATGAGCAGGACTGCTAGAGCGAGGGTAAGCAAGAAAGTCGTGTACGATGCAGGGTAGGGGCAAGCATGCTTTGATCCTGGAGGAAGATGTGATCGGCAAGAAAAATCTGGTGAGACTCTTTTCTAGAAATTTAAAGAAAAGAGCGTACTGAGTTAGCAGCAGTTAGGCATTAAAGGTGATCGAATCCGATTACGGTGTTAACGGGCCTTTTGATTAAGGGAGGGACTGGCCCGTGAAGTAAATATGGCAGTCTGCCAGACTTTCTGCAGATATCAAGGTTTTTAGCGGAAATGTCAAATCCCAGAGAGGCAGAGGTTTAGAAGAATAACAACCTCGACGCGATAAGATCGTCATTTAAAATGCATCAATTGCAGTCTTCTCCAAGGATTAGAGCAAAGTGCGGACGTGTGCGCCGCGGCGCATCAGCACACCAAAGGAAGATAACTGACAAAAACGATGTGGACGATGGTACGGGTGACGTTAACGTTCATGAGTATTCAGGTGCACATGAAAGTTGAAGCCATGTATCCAATGAGGAGCGGTTAGGAACCACATTAGTGAGAAAGCATTGACATCTTCCGACCTAGATGTGTTGCTGCTCAGAGTGAAACTAGTGTCGAGGAGCACCAGGGGCTTGTTAAACCGCGTCACCATCCGCATCACCATCCGCAAATCTGGAAGTGAAAAATCTTTGTCAGTTTTGTAGATCCAAGGCTGCTCCAGGAAATCCTATATCCTCTGTCGCAGTACGATCCAGGAGCACTAGTCTGTTGGCGTGAATTTTTGCGACGCCCTGTTGACGCCCTGCCAAAAGCTGTACTTCTGGATGAACGGTTTGCATGCCGTCTGGTGGGCTTTGAGGACGCAGATAGCAAACGAAGTACAGGCATCAGAGAAAAATTAATGTCAAGGTGCGACAGATCTAGAAAACCTCGATGAAGGACGCTCGTCTTAACGCGGATTTTCTGTCAAAGTGTTGGGCTATTCGAAACCATTATTTCTTCGTCGACCAAGGAGTTTGCATTGCGACAAGTCGTGGTCAAAATAAAACTGGATAAGATGTCAGGGCCGTATTGGTAATTTACGAATAAGTTCGATAATTCTCGTGAAGTAACCTTGGAGTCGATTGAACCAGAGCGACTCGGCATAATATTATCAAAGTCGAACTCGCCAAACTCGACATGTAGAGGGAATAGAAAATCGCAAAAGGGAAGAATCTTACGTTTATTCCTAGTTCAGGGTCGTTCTTGTTCAACTTGAGTTGATTTGAGTGAAAAGGAAGACTAGCGGCTGACCGTAGCCTCGGTTTTTAGGTTAAATAACTCAACCCACAATCCAATTAAAATGAGCTGCTCTGGTATGCTGTCAAGAAATTTCGGTTATAGATTGAAGCTGTTCATGTTGAAAAGAGTGAGAGGAGAGGGGTCGAGCGGAACTTGAGAAAGCGCAAAGTGTATTATGTAATTTTAAAAGACCACACCTCGTTAATCTCCTCTACGGCTTCACCTTTGCTTTTTTTCATGGATCGATGATTTTTCTGCGTTCCTTCTCTTCTTGGCCTATCTTATGTGGAAAATGACAAAAAGCTATACGTTGAACAACTGGGATGGCAGGGCATCAACTCCGGAACAGCAGATGGGAACAGGAACCAACATTTGGGGCAGCAGGTTTAATGCCAACCAGGCCTCGCACGAACAGGTAATGGTTGGCTTCAGGACTCTGTATTCTCGTGTTGACATCGATTACCATCAGACTATGGAAGGAGGAAGTGCTGGAAAGGGGACGACTGAACACGCCGTTTGTTACATTTGTCTTTTCCGTGGTTTTCACGTCATTTTGAATGTCATTCTGGAATGTAGGATAACTCATTTGAAGATGCCCGCCCTGGCCCTTCAGCAAATTCGGAGGAGCGAACATCGGTTTTTAGAGTGTTGTCTCCCTCTCCAGTACGTCATGTTCGAAAGGTCTCCTATGCAGCCGCCCAATGGTCATTTTTCACTACAGAGGAAGACCACAGGGCCGAATAATATCGGACACGCGTCGAATGACGTTTCAACCACGGTTCCTACCTTTATACCTATCCTCAGCTCGTCTCTACATTCACCTTTGGCTCGAAACGCGTCAAGACGAGGTCAAAGTCCTCCTACCATCAAGCAATTGGTCGAGGGCGTGATGTCAAGACCCGTGCCGCAATTTCAAGCACCAGCACATACTCACGACACGACCGACGTCATATCTCTGAACACTACTGACGCGGAAGGCGAAGATGAAGATGAAGACGACGAGGGAATTGTTGTTAATAGTCTGCTGGTGAGTTGTCTTGGTGCCACCAAAGTCCAGAAAATGATATTCAAGAACTAAATCATATCTAAAGTCCTTCTCGCCTGCAAAAACTGAACGTTCCTCTGTTATGGTAAGCTTCAATCTGTGGATGACGGACACGTACTCATGAACATGTTACTCCATTTTCAAATAGCGAGACCCATCAGCTTCGACTAGCCACTCCAATTCTGGATCGCAGTATGAGCACAACTCTCTCTTCACTCCGCCACTCTCGGACGAGTCCCCTCATCCTCCTGGAAATGGCAATGGCTGTCCTTCCGCTGACCGACTGTTTACTCCACCATCGCCAAGGCGCAGGCCTACTCCAATTTCAGTACCATCGACACCCACACCGACCATCCCTCGCGTAACCACGACTGCGAAACGGAGAATAAACAAGGCTTACGTTCTAGTCCCCCCACTGAGAAAACCTAAGTCGGAATATTCGTTTAAAGCCAAGAATCCGCGTTCAACTTCGCCACCGCGACCAAAGCATCGTCCAGGCCCATCGAAAGTGAAACCCGACTCTCAACCTCGGCCCAAGCCCTCAGCTGTTCAAGTTCACATGAGCCTCAGCGAGGCTCTGCAAGCGTCATTAAATCATAATGAAGACACTGGGACATTGCATTATAATGAGCAAGGGAAGAAAGTCATTCTCAAAAAGGCTAGAGAGGATAACAGGAATGCCGTTGCGGGTCCATCGACGGCGCGTTTTTCCAGTGCTTCTGGTCGTGGTGCTCCTGTATCCAGTGTCTCTGTGACCAACTCAAAGCCCAACGAAAAGAAACGGCGGCGCAAGTATGAGGATGACGGACACCCGAGTGACAATGGGAAGAAGAGACAGCGGGTTGATATCGATTTAACATTATCCGACCCAGACGACGACTCCGTGGTTGAATTTGTGAAACCCAACCACCCCAAACCCAAACCCAAACAAACCCAAGTCGCGACTCAATCCGTCTTTCGATCATCCTAAATCCAAAGCAGTCAATGCTCGTCCGCAATTCAAGCCAAATCCACCAGAGCGCCAACCCCATCCGAAGCCTGCACAACCACCACGAAAGAAACAAGCATCAGCTGCCAGTATATTCCACAACTCGGATTCCGATGTTGTTGAAATTAGCCTGGGCGTTGTACGACCTCTCCGGCAGGAGGTGCTGGCATTCAACACCCGGTTTATGCGGAATTCTGTGGAGACGGATGGCTCAATGCAGCACGAGGGCAAAACCGACGGAAATACTCAAGGTCGGCTGACGGAAGAGGCTGAACGCAACAAGGCGAGGACGAGGGAGAGACCTCCGTGGATTCGCAGGCTTCCTCTATCTCATACGCCGTCGCAGTCTTCAGTGTGTTCTGATCGCGAGGAGGAGAAGGACGATGAAATCTCACTTGGTGGCCCTGTCTTGACGTCGCCTTCGATTTCCAGTCCAAGGTCAGGATCCTTCAGGGTGGGTTGGGGCACGAATAGCGATGTTGAAGCCCATGATGACCTTTTCTCTGTGGATGAGGTTTGGGATGGCAGTCGTCGCGGCGGCAGTGCCGCAGGGCTGGAGTCAACTGATGATGATGACAAGCCCCTGATGGAAATGAAGCTTATGCGTCAGACCACCAAAGGCAAAGAGAGGGCGTTTCCTTCGACAAAACATTCAATGAAGCCAGTCAAGACTACTGTAGTAGCATCAGTTTCCTCTCGTCCACGAGCCGCTGGTGCATCCGTTTCGACGCCCTTTTCCACCCGACCCACACCAGGACAATTGGACAAATTACCACCCAAGATTGACTTGGCTGAGCGATTTCGGAAGAAGGAGAAAAAGAAAGAGCGGCTGAGAGTAGCTTCAAACTCGACCAGTGCTCTCTCCATTGTACATTCCACTTCCACTGCATCCTCTCATGTCGACGCTGGTGTCGGTGCCACGTCAGCACCTCCAATGTCTAGTACGTCTTCTCGACGTCAAGGGCAGTCCGACAACCCGACGACTCAAGAGGAAAAGGATGTCGTTCACACTATGCCCTCAGCGAAGGCACTTGGAAAGCGGAGGGCCATTAGCCCCTCGTCTGTGATCGTTTCTGGGTCAGCATCTCCAGGCTCAGGACAGGCACATGTAGTGGAGGCTGACGCCTTGACCGACATCTTCGTCCACAATTACATGCTTGATACCGAATTCCGCACTGGCCCGTCCGGCTCTAACTCCATTGCAGTCATTCGCCAGTCTTCCAGTAGCCTCTACTCGACCATGGAAACCCTTTCCTCGCTCAACAGTCTGTCATATCTTCAATCTCTTCCTCAACCTCGACAGGAAGAAGAAGCGACCATCAGCAACAGGAGTGGCAGCAGTCATTCACACCATTCAGATTTGAATCGAGCGAGCCAGGAATCAGAAAATTTGGAGTTCCCAGAGTCGGTCCTGGAGAATTTTGGGACACGCGGTCAATCCGAGGCCACTGGCCCTTGGGCGGAATCGTTCGCAGGAGGGGATGCCATGCACCTTGATGGGCAATATGGGTATTCGACCATTGACCCTACTTTGCTTGGAGGACAACCACTCGAAGATCACTTCTCTGAGCCAGACCTCGATTTCAAAGCCGACTTTGTGGAGGGTACCGACGACGAAAACGATCCTGTTATCAGAAAGCCTGGGTCACTACCAGCGTTGGTGGTAGGCATTACACCACTCGTGAGCTATTCTTCCAGTTCTAGTTCATCTCCTACGACTACGACGAATCCATCCGAGTACGCGCCCTCTGTCTTGACCGATCCAGGAGTCGAACGTGCCACCACGAAGCGGAAAAAAAAGCAGTCTTCAGCTGAAACCACTGCAGCTCCAGCGCGAACTTTACCCCGTCGCCACGCCCAGCGCAAGATGGCTGACATGGTTCCTACGGACGAGCTAGATGAGTTGTTGAGGGCCAAGACGTCGGAGGACTCGTCGTATTCGGCCTCATCAGACGAAGATTCCGACTCAAATGCGCCAACCGATGTGGTCTTTGTGAAGAAATCTGTTTCTATTTCAAGTCACAGAGCAGAGCCTTTGACTGTCGGCCAGAGAGGATCTAAGAAAGTGCCGACTATCAATTGGCCTAAAACAGATGTGCCTTCATTCTGTCATCAATGTCGACGCAAAACCGACTATCTCAAGATGCCCTGCTCCTGTGGCAAATATTTCTGTGTCCGCTGTTACGCCGTCCGGTAAGTCTTCTCAACTTTTGTTGTGCTTTTCCTCTTCGCCTCACTGCTCATCCTTTCTTCTTTTTGACCGTCCTATTCAGATACCCAGACGAGGAGTTCGACGTTACTCTACGAGAATTCACCTGTCCGTTTTGTCAAGGCTACTGCAACTGCACCAGTTGCTGCCAAAAGCGGGGGGAAACGTATGTGTCTTCTGCAAGGCCTGATGGTCACCGAGGACCGCCGCCAGGAAAGCGCGTCACCCTTGGCGGGAAGACAAACCTGCCTCCTCTAGCTCTGACTGGACCTATCCCAGAATCTGGAAAGTATTGGAGCACAATATATTCCTTGACGGGCGAGAGGATGGGCGCGACATACATAACTTCCCATGTTGATGGCGACCCTCCTGTTGTCTTCGCTCCGACGTCACGTGCCCAAGTCGCTGACGAACCCGTACCCAAACAGAAAAAAGCTATGAAGAAAAAGAAGATCTTTGTGGGCCAGATCCAGCCATCGTGGAACCTGGACCCGCATCCCAAGATAAAATATCTGGATGGGTTATCTCGCAGCAAGACAGCAACGAACTATAACACACGTTGGTACGTTGGCGATCGAGGTTTCCTCAACTACATCGTCGAACCAGTGGACAAGACCGGTCTTCTGGACGAACTTTCGTCCCTGTCGTCGTTGGAGGACGACTCCATGGACGAACCTGAACCGCCCGAAGTAGGTATGACAGGTACCATCGACTAATTGACTTTCTTAACATGCTCATTTGATCTTGTCCACTTAAGCCGAAGGCTTCATCCCCCAAAGCCTCGAAGAAAGCGACATCGCCCGAGCCATCACCGATTCTTTGAATTCCTGCGGAGCGATTCGTCTTCTTTCTCTATGGTGCTGAACGTCCGCGTGTTCGTCATTCAACCAGCATGACATCTGACCGTTATCATATTTTTTGTTAATCGCTCATTGATCATTGTATCATATAGTCCGGCATGTTTCATATTAGATTCAGGTTTTCTCTTTCCTCCTATTCGCAAGTCTGTTCGCTTTCTGTACATTCCTGTACATAGAGTAGACGTCATGGATTTTGTCTCCGAGTCGCGGGGCCTGGTTTGTTTCTAGTCTGGATTTTGGTTCAAGAATCAGTACATACATCTGTTGTTTTGCAGCATACCTATCGTACCATATATACAAATCAATCACATTGGAAGATCGCCAACAAGCTTGTTCAGTGGTCGATGTTTAGTTCATGTTGTCAGGTTGATCCAATGCCCTTGATGAACACCAGTGTCCTTCCGGCCCATCTTGATTCCAATCCTTGCACAGATCCCGATGGTGTGAAGGAGTTTCCGGCCTCCCTCTTCAGAGTAGTTGCTGGCTTGGTCTTGGTAAGTTATCTGAATTCTAGACATGTACGATAGAAAGAAAGGTAGTGCTGGAAAATGTCGAATTGATGCCTTCAGCAGTTACAGGACGACGGCGATAAAAGCACTGACGACCTCCAGACGTCTGTCGGCTGGAACTCGTCAAACCAGCAAAGTCTAGGTTCAATGGGACATGGGCTGGTGCGATCTTGACCTCGATATCTTGGTCAGACCTCTCTTTCCAATTGACCGTTCTCCGACCAGGGTAGCAGCGGAATAACCAGAAACATGCAATGCCAATTCATTTGAATAGACAATAATACACGTCATCGAAAAGAACACTACACTTACAAAGGCATATTCGGTCTCTGTTTTCCGGTATATGATATTACGATGCCCAGCACTAGAAAAAGTCCATGTTACTCGAGACTCTTGAACAGCATTGTATTTAACAAGGAAGCTGGATGGCGGACTGCCTCGCAAGACCTTGAGATTCCTCGGAGGTAGCCAAATGCCATGCAGGAACAAAGTGGGAAGGATCGGGTACCATGGACGACCCGCGGCTTCGACGAGCTGCTTTGTAAGTAATAACTGCAGCCGTAATGCCTGTATCAGGGGCTCTCAGTAAGTAACGACTCCAGAAACTAAGCAGAAGGAAAGATACAGACTTCCAATCGTGCCGACTAACAGGAATCCAAAAATAAGAGGAATGATGATGGGGAGGACATCATCAGTATAGACTTGTTCACCATGCTTAAGGGCGGCAGGCATGAGTATCAAGTAGAGATTTACTGAAGTTTGTCGTGCGGTCAACAAAGTTTTCACAATGAAACAACGACAGGAACGTACCAAGGTTCATGAATGCACAAGTTCTAGTAAGACTGACGCGTCTACCAGCGTTGAGAGGTCGCTTCAACCTCAACTTGGATTCCGGCAAGACGCTAATTTCCACGATTTATAAGAAACTGAAAAACTCCAAGAATCAAGTTTTAGTAGACTCACAGGGCAATGAGGATCAGGAAAGTGAAAAGAGAGTAAAGTCCTGAGGCGAAAAATATAGACAAAGTGTTGTCTACAGATGCGAGAAAAAAGGAGTAAGTTATAACGCCCTCGGTTCGTGGAAATGTGGAACGTACTGTTTTCGTCATCCTTGGCCAATGGCTTCTTACTTGTAATTGCGAAGCCAATTGTTTGGAGGACGAGCATGCAGAACTGGGCGATAAACGCGATCCCTAAAATGTCATAGGCGTACTGAGCATAAACCCAATGGCCAGTACGAAACGATTCAAAACATACAGATATAGGTTGAGCGCTGGTAGAGAAAGTCGAATACGCTCTTCGAGTTCGTAACAGCCACAACTCTTTCTGGCGCTGCCTCAGACTTCTCCAGATTGTCAATCTCCTCCTTGACAAGAAGAGGAACGCTGTCCTCTGCGACAGCGGTTTCTGCCATTTGAAATGAAATTCAGGTGTTTGAAGTTGATGGGTAGGGTGCGTGGACGGGAATGACCTGGATTCTGTCCCTGGGTGGCGTTTAGACGAGTATGTTTATGTATGTTTTGGAGAGACCGGAGAAAGCGGTTATCTGAGTCATGATCATATCGATTCTCGAGTATGGCATTACTTAAGTTGAACTGAACCTGCATCTCAGTTGTCTCGGAAAACTCGAATAAAACCTGCAAGCCGGTCAATGTACTAGTCTCAGCTTCGCTACGTACCCCAGCAAGCATGCCGCTGAATGGCCAGCACGTTGAACCGTCGTGAATAATTTTGGCGGCTAAAAATACCCGTTGCGTGAGCGTTTTTACTGATGGGCAATGTTTGGGCAATGTTAAATATAGGACATGGTGGCGAAGCCGCTTGTCTTGAGAGGGTAGATACAGGCTGAAGAGAGCAGGAGATTTCGCTGTCGCCACAGTGACTTTCATACCCCTCCTACAATATGCGTGTAACACCACCCCAATTCTCTCAATGGATGCCAACAAAATGTCGGCATCCATCGACCAGATCACAGAACGTGACCATGGCCTCGACCCAGATCTTACTAACAGATGTCAGTAAAATGTATCTCAGGAGTGTTTTACACAAAAAAAAAACTCTAAACTGAGGGTCTTGAATCCTATGCAGGTCGTCAAGATTTCATACAAGCAGCAATATCTTGTCGGGCGCCTATTCGTAAGTCGTCAATTTCCCTATAAAACAATAAAAAAGACTGATAGAAATATCGAAGGGAATTCGACCGGGAAGCAAGTACATGATGTGACCCTGTTCGCCGCAAATTAATCGTAGGATTTGCGCCAATCAGTCCTCTTGAGATACTCTTCAAACGTAGACCCCCTCAATCCACCAAGCTCCTTCATCCTCTCTTCGTACTCCACAAGGTCCATTGTTCCGCAGTCGGCCTTTGACGCCCACGGGGCTTCCTCCATCCAGAGCATCATTTGTTCGATATCCTCTCTGAACCCCTCTCCAACCATCTCGGACACGGTATCGCCCCAAGCAGAGATTGAGGTAGGTGCAGCACGGGCAGGTTCACCTGTGACGAGCGTATAGGCTGCAGCAAGATCGTTTTGCGAGCAGGGAGGGCTTTGGATAGGGTAAGTCTTCCCGGCAGTCTGAGCAGGTCCTAATATGAAAACGGCTGTCACGGACAAAGTCTGTTAATATGGGCCGAAAGAGGGACTTAAATAAAACACACCTGCAGCAAAGGCACCGACGTCGAAGTACGGATCGACCCAACAAGCTTTCTTATCAACCGACAATGGCGTACGGAACTCGACTACTCCATCCTCTGCGTTTGAACACGTCAGTCATACTCTCATATTTGACGAGGCAAGCTCACCGGCTCTTTTACAATATTGCTTCCAATTGAGGTTGGCATAAAACAAGCTGGGATGAAGGAACGTCGGCACCATTGAACCAAGTTCTGCGAGTGCATACTCTTCGACCTGCGCCTTGTAGTCGAAGTGGAAGACCTTTGTATACCGACCTCCCGAAAACTTCGTCAAGTTGGTCATTCCGGAGTATACAAAATGCTGGACACCGCATGCCTGTTTGATTAAGTCGCGGTTAGTTATTCAACTGGCATAACAAGAGGGAAAAAGAGATGTCACCAGCGCAGCATCCACGAGATTGAAGCCCCCAATGAGGTCATACCGATTGTCCTTTTCGGTCCGTATGGGCAGTTGCCATTGCGTCACAGCAAACACGCCGTAGGCGCCTTTAAACGCTCTCTTCAGGCTATCTACGTCGAACACCTCAGCAGCCATCAGCTTGAGCCGAGGTCCATGCTTTTTGATCAGGGTTAAGGCAGCTTCTGAATCGGGGGTTCGGGTGAGGCCAATGACCTGAAAAGAGGTTTGCGCTATTAGGGCAGATACGACCCCGCCGCCTTGCTGCCCGGTGGCACCAACAACAACGATAATTTTGCTAGATTGGTCTGTCATGAAGGATTAAGGAAAATGTAAATTGTGAAATTACTAGCACGGTGAAACTGAGACGGTTATATACTAAGTCGTTATCATGCAAATGGTTTATCCAACGCCGCTCAAGTAAAAATACTTGACTGATGTTCATATGGGCAATTACTAGGTTGTAGTGGTCCATCGCGTCATTAGAAGGTTTGGCCACTCGGCAGGGATTCGATTCGTTGGACGGATTTGTGCTTGGGAATCAGAAGCCCAGAACTGTCAATCTTCGGGTTTGACGTTCAACGGACTGACGTATTTCCTTTCGGTGCGGTGTGCGTTGTCGACGAATTGGTGGATTGAATACATTATTGGTTGTGTCGTAAATCATCGACGGTCCTCCGACTCCACGGGATTGTGTGGCCCATGGAGAAGTTAAACCGCGTATGATACAAAAATAGGCGCCCACATGTTTGGTCCCTGAAGTTTGACAAACTCGGTCTCGATACCGGTTATCAATGCCGAGGCTGAATCAGCTTTAATGTTTTTTTAATCCATTTGAAACTCTCACAAAGGCTAATTGGGCATTCTGATTGGTCCTCCAACGTCAAGGCAACTAGAGAATTGCAGCTAGAAGACTGTCGTCAGTATTGTCAAAGGTCTGTCTAGGCTCAGGGCCTAGAAAATGTCTTATCAGTAGTAACAAAGCTTACAAAAGTAAGTAGGGAATTTCTGTCCCCGGCTCTTCGAATTACTTCCCGTTCTGATCGCTGAGTTTAAAGGATTCAAGTTGAGAGAACTGGCGCATCAGAAGGGTGGCAAACTCAATTCTTTCCCCAAGTTTTTAGTTTCTCAAAAGACATCGTATGTTATTTCTAGAAACCTCTCTGAGGAGAAACTTCAAATTTCCGGATTTATGTGCTATTACCAAGCTCTCCCAGGTGGAGTCCTTCTGGAAACCGAGAAGCCAAAGGGCTGATGTCTTGATGAGAGCTTGATAATTAGCCGCAAAAATTTATTAGGGCAGCTCTACGCAGTACATTATCGAGCTAGTAAGTATTCTCTGCCGCCAGTAGTTAAAAAATGGTCCAATTTTAGGTCGTTGAGTCATTGCAAGCTGGGCGCTTATTTCACAGCGGCACATTGCCATAAAGGGTCTTTAATTTTATTTCAATCTCTCCGCTTTTCTGTGCAATGTGCAAGCAGAGTAAAACTTTCTAAATTTAAATGTATGTCATTGTACCATAGAACAAGTTTTGCGGTTTGTGAAAAAACACAAAAAAAAACCAAGCGAGAGGTTGCTAGCTCAGGCTTCGAAATTAGTCTTCTGGACGCTTTTGATGCCTGTTTCTACGCCGAAGTCTTGACAAGAGAAAGGGAAATAAATGCCTATCCCAAGGCTCATCTCCGAAATTTCATATCGATTCGTACTGAGGACTGATAAGCACAAGGCAGGGTAAAAAAAGAGCCAGACCATTGGGCAGTGGACAAGTCGACGCTGGATTCAAAAAAGAACAGATTATTTTCTCCGTGTCGTTTTGACGTGACTTGAGAATAATGTCCGCAAAGCCTGGACCTACCTATAGCAACGATGAAGAAATCATCACATGGACGCCTGTCCAATCGGAAATTCGGAATGAGTTGAAATCAGCACATGGGAAATAATTACGTGATGCGTTCAACCCGTACACTTTGGTCGCTGGGGGGCCGTTTTGATGAAATTGTCGTATGAACTGTTCAGATTCAAATCTATTCACGCTGCATTCCAGTAGCGAAGAAGAGCTGCTTACTGTATTACAGTAATTCCGTCGCGAAAGCTTGGAACTTGTAAATTGTCACCTCCACCGCCTTCGCTGCGTCACGTTTGTTCATTTCAGCCCGAATGTCGGAAGACTGGAGGCCTTTCCTTATGGTTTTTGGGATGTCGTCCGGGCTTCGGCTGCGTCGCGTTTACGGACACCTCGATGCCCACTTTTTCGATCGTCCATTGCCAGAATATGGATATATTTAAAGGAGAGGTCGTCCTGATACTTTTGTCAACCAGGACCGAGATCCTTTATTGTTTCAACTCTATCAACGATGGGGTTGTCCCAGGACGTTTTCTTGTATTTCTAGTGGCGTTGGTGGAAAAGGCGCTGCCCGGTACACAAAGCAGCAAGTCCAGGACTGGACCTTTGGTACTCTGGAAATGGTGACCACCATCACGGAAGCACACTTGCCATATCTTTCTTGCCCTGCCCAGAGGACTATAACCTTGGACGTGGTCATTCCCTGCTATCGTGTCGAGCTTCCTATTCTCTCCACCATCCTCTCGCAGAAGTATCCTGCAGCGCAATGTTCACCTCAAAATCGCCGTATATTTCCGAGCTCCAGAGCAGGCACTCCCATCGTCCCGACGTCCACATTCGCGTGAACAATACCAATTTGGGAGCGTCAGCGTCGTGTAATGGAGGCATGGAGGGGTCCGCCGCCGAATGGGTTCACTTCCTCGACGACGATCTTGTCTCCGATATAAGCAGACTCTTTGAAAACGCTGAGAAAGTCATTCGGGCCCACCCAATGACGGCAGGCTTCGTCGGCACTTCCCCCTTTTCTGCTGCAAATAGCGTTTTTACCACCGCCGTTCATCTCGCGAGAGTAACCTACTTCTGGAATATTGCGAGGAAAGTTGCAGACGACGTCCCGTGGGGAGTTACAGCGAACCTTAACGCGCGCCGTATTGTCAAAGACGGGGTTAATTCCGATTTGAGCTACCCGAAGACGGGCGGAGGCGAAGATATTAACTTTTGCCATTTGAAGAGAGTTTTCCTGAGGCGCAAAGGAGAAGGATTCGTCGCTGTGCCAGACGTTGTCGTTACCCCGTGGTGGAATTATGGCTGCAGGTCCTATCTGCAATTTTATAACTGGTCTGTTGGGGATGAGGGCCCGCTAAAAAATTGCCGGAAATGTCTACGTGAATTTCGCGCCAAATAAGTAGCTCGGAATCGATGCTTCTCTGCGGCGTTGGTGTGCCAGTGGCGCCTTTTCAAATTATGTTTCAAAGCCTTTATTTCTGTGATCATCGCTAATGTCTTGCACGACTTTTATCAACATTTTTATAAGCATTCAGAAAGAAACACTGGGATGAAGACGAACATGAAAAGTTTTTGGTCGTTCTGCTGCTCACCACGGTGCTCGAAAGTTCGTTCATCGGCATGTTTAGTGAGGTAGGTCGAACTCGCGGTATGATCTCACGCGGAGAGTATTGGCTCGTCGGTAGGAGGTTTGACTGGTTTGCTCGACGTGTCTGGAATGGACCTGGTATGGAATAGTCTGCAATGCGCTATTTTCAGCGTAATCTTCCTCTTTATTAAATAGATTAGGCGTTCCTGGCTCCATCATAATCCTGACTATTTCGTTTTTTTAGTGACACGATTCGTATTTATAGTACGGAACTGACTTTTACTGAAGTTTTGATGTGAGAACAAGTTCCGGCGATTCATTTAGCTATAGTCAAAAAGACAGAATGACGTCCCTCTATATCTGGAGATATTTCTTGGCGGAGAATCACGACGCGGTGAACTCTATGTCATTGGATAAGTAGAAAATGTGGCAACAAAGCCCGCTGGAAGCCCCGTCTCTGAGTATGCTCGCTCCCAATTGCAAATGGACCTTCTTTTGGGGCTTCTTGCAATTTGGTAAAGCGAATACGCGTTTGTCAGCTCATGAGAGTGGCGGTCCGGACCCCAACACGGTTTTCCTCTACTTTAGTGAGTATCGCAAAAACTGTTATCCTGTAAAGCTGAATGTCTAGCGGTTTTGTCAACATTTTGTAGAGTAAATGGTGTGCCTAGCTGCTGACATTCAAGTTTGTCTGGTATGTGGTGGGGTAACGACGCCTCGACCTTACCAAGGCAGTCCACATGACTATTTGTCGGGCTGAAATTAGTCCTTTCCCGAGCCTCATTCACACCCGATTTACATAAATAGGCAGGTGGAAAGTCTGGGGCTATATAAGAGAGGAGAGGTTTCACCCGCCCTGCTTTAATCCACATCTTCCCTCGATTATCCAGAACCATGCCATCCACCTTCGCACATCAATGGGACGCCCCCAAGTACAAGGGCAAGACGTCTTTTAGCACTGGTCTGTTTATTGGAGGAAAGTATGTTGATGGATCGACCGGGACCACCATCGAGTGAGTCGTCATTGACCCCTATGCGCCAGATAGCCTTACTGATCATCATGATCGTTATCTTATCGCAGTGTGATCAACCCGAGTGAGTGTCCTATGTTATGTTTTGTTTGTTGACCGCCAGTTCCTGACCACCACCACCTCGCAGCTAACGGGAAGCTCATCACAAAAATCTCAGAGGGTACTGACAAAGATGTTGACATCGCCGTCGAAGCTGCGCAGAAGGCCTTCGATACCGCATGGGGTTTGAAGGTTTCTGGTGCGGAAAGGTCTGAATTGCTATGGAAGCTCGCGCAGACAATGGAGGCGCACAAGGATGAACTGGCTGCGATTGAGGCTCTTGACAATGGTATGCACCGAGTCAACGTATATCCTTCGTCATGTCTTTTTAAATTTCTTCTTGTTCAGGCAAAACATACGACTGGGCATTCGGAACGGACGTGACGTTCGCGATTGATGTAGTGAAATACTTTGCTGGATGGGCAGACAAGATCACTGGTCAAACCATTGAAGTGCGTCAGAGAGTTCACGACTAGTTGTCTACAACTAACTCGTTTCCATCCATAGACCGATGAACGGAAATTGATCTACACCCGTCATGAACCAATTGGTGTCGTTGGCCAAATTATTCCATGTAAGTTCTTCACTACTTGACAAGTCAGCAGCCTCTAATTTTTGTCTCGAACTCAAGGGAACTTCCCTCGTAAGAACTAGAAATGACTTTCTTCAGCTGCATTCTCAACTCGTAAACAGTTTTGATGTTCATTTGGAAGATTGCACCTGCCCTTGCAACCGGGAACACCATCGTCATCAAGGTACGCCCTTCCAAATCTTCTCTATTCCCCGCACCCAAAACTAAACAAATGTCACCAGCCCTCTGAATTCACGCCTCTGACTGCCATCAGGATGTGCGGGATCATCCAGGAAGCCGGCATCCCCGATGGTGTCGTCAACGTCGTGACAGGCTATGGCCCAACCGTGGGTGCTGCTATTTCAGCTCATCCGAAGATCGAGAAGGTCGCGTTCACTGGAAGCACCCTGGTTGGCCGCAAAGTCATGGAGGCGGCTGCCAAGTCGAATCTGAAGACCGTCACCCTCGAACTCGGCGGAAAGAGCCCCAACATCATCTTCGACGATGCGGACCTCGAGCAGGCCGTCAACTGGGCTGCCCATGGTATCTTGTGGGTATTCTTATAATCTAGAAGTTTTTATCTTAATTGACTATGACTTTAGCTGGAACCACGGCCAAGCGTGCTGCGCCGGCTCGCGCATCTTCGTGCAAGCAGGAATCTACGACCAGTTCCTGAAGCTCTTCACAGAGAAAGCTCAGTCTATCAAGATCGGCGATCCGTTCTCTGAGGGTGTCGAGCAGGGCCCGCAGGTCTCCCAGATCCAATATGACGTCTGTACCCCATGCCATTTATCTATCACTTGGCTGAATTTACTGACCTCCTACCTGTTATCATAGCGCATTATGGGATACATAGAATCCGGCAAGGCGGACGGCGCGACCGTGCACACCGGTGGGGACAGGTATGGGACTGAGGGTTACTTCATCAACCCGACGATCTTCACGGACGTCAAGCCCGATATGAAGATCGTCCAGGAGGAGATCTTCGGGCCTGTGGGTGTTGTGATCAAGTTTGACGATGAGGAGGGTAAGCAGTTTATGACTTTATTCCATTGTGTATGATGCTGAGGGTTGGATCACTTTCTTTTCTCAGATGTCATTCGCCAGGCAAACGACACTGGTACGTTCCTGCTCAAAGTCTACTCTAATGACCAACCCGTTGACACTCTTCACTCTTTGCGTAGTTTATGGACTTGCGGCCGCCCTCTTCACTCAAAACCTCAACCGTGCGATCGAGACTGGAAACAGGTTGCAGGCAGGCACTGTCTGGGTAACGCCCCTTCCCTTCCTAGCTGCTTTGGCAAAAACTGAACCCGCGCGAATATCATGTAGATTAACTGCGTCAACCAATTGCACGCCCAGGTTCCTTTCGGAGGATACAAGCAGTCTGGTATTGGACGCGAGCTCGGAGAGTATGCGCTCTCGAAGTACGTTATCGTTTTTCAATTACGACCTTGTGGGACTGACTCGTGTGTTGTAGTTACACCAACGTGAAGGCCGTGCATATCAACCTCGGGCACCGCAAGTAAACGTCGCCATCACAATTGCCAATCGAAAATGTCACTTGCTTTTTTCACTTTCCAAAACGGAACTTGTCTTGTTGAAAGCGAACCGATGATCGCGATCAGGGGAAAAAATGAAATGTTGTAGGATATCATTGGGTGTTTTATCTATTTTTTATTTCCTTTGATCGAAGTCACCATTTTGTACTTGTTTCGAGGACGATGATTCGTATAAACATGCAAATCTCGTTGATTCTTGTTTCTTTGTACTAAGAAGCCTCCGAGAATAGGCAACATGACCAAGTCTACAGATCACAACCAGGACATTTCACTCGTAACTTGATTTCAAAATATGGGATTTCCTTACTACTTCTTGTTACAAAAACTACTGAACTCTGTAGGCAATCATCTCCAAGCTCGTCTGTTCACGAGTGCTGGACTCTGGTGGGTTGCATAGATCTCGTGAGTAATCAAATATTCAGACGAAGTCGTTTACTTACTGGATGAACCAGCGTCCATCATCCGCAACGCACAGGCCACCGTGCGCGTTCTGAGTGGCCTGGCAGTTCGGAGCGACGAAGTCGATGACGTTCGCCTGTGAAAGATGCGTCGATAAGAAAACACCTCAGATAAATTGGATTGAGGGAGATCTTACAAAGTCGGTACGGCAGTAGTTCAAAGGAGTCGACGCCTGGTTCAGGAAGAAAGAAGTGCAGCTACTGAAGGTCAGGGAGACGATGTTGCTGGACTGGATATTAGGTCAATAATTTGATCAGGAGGTGGGATGTTCGTCGTTGCTCACTCCGTTTCCGATCTGGAAGACTGGGGCTATCAGGGACATATTAGCGCCGGCTCTGAAGCAGAGTTAGAAGACGTGGATAATTACCGATATTCTGACTATCGAAACGCAAGGCATCCGCAATGACATGGCACTCATTCGGGTCTGGTCCTCCCCCAGAGGGATTGAAGCAGTGAGTGGTGCCTGGCAATATCATAACTGAATTAGAGGCGTCGTTTGCCTGATTTGGACGGTTTGCCACTTACAGGTTGCGCCACACACGTTGGCTGCGGCCTGACGGGGCTGCAGCAACGAGCCGGCGGCCTCGTTGATGTCGTCGCAGGAGATGAGGTCCATTTTGACGTTCTTGTCCGCGCCGATGTATTGTGTGGAGGTGATCACTTGGTTGCCTTTGCAAAGGGACTCTGGAGTGTCGTTTGTGAGTTGTTGACTTTTTGCATGGTGGCTGGGGTTGACATACCTGGTGCAACAGGAGTAGCGCCAGAGACGGCGAAAAGTGCAAATGCAGCCAAGATGAAGGAGTTTGTGAAGAACATGTCGAAGTTGTCTGTTTGTTGGATGAAAGCTGAGGATATAACCCGCCTTTTATACCTTTTGCGAATAGAAGTGCGGCATATGCTCCCGCCTCAATTCTAGGCTAGCATTGGAGCTCAAACGCTCAAACATCTAACTGCCCACGACGGTGTCGGACGAAGGTCATTTTTGGCCGTTGGAACTTCGGCACGCAATGCGAGGCAATGCGCGAAGTGCGTTCGATGGCGGTGGTAGTGATCAAGGATGGGGTCAAAATAGATTAGGTCCGTCCAGACCGAGTTATAGAAACAGGTCTTCGAAAGAGAGTAGGCTTATGTTTAGGGGATCCAGAATTCGTACTTCCTGCCGCGGCTCGTGGATCGAGTCCCGTCTTGGAGCATAACATGAAAATACCTTTCATTTGTTCATAAACCAGCACTCTTTTGCATAAATTGAAGAACACCAGAGACACCCCGACTGCACAGCTGCCGTAGAGGCTTGATGTGACCGTAGCTGACCTTCCTATCGATATCGAATTTCGAGGAGCTGAAACTTGGATATCTTGTAACTTCCATATTCAAGTTCGGTAAATACATATGTTGGCATCAGTTGTTTCTGTCCATTTGGGATGATATGAATCGTACGAGGTCGGCAGACAAGTCTCGTGGTGCGTAGCATGCGAAAAGACGGCTAGAAGTCGTCCACACAGAGCTGGAGAAGCGCTCCTGAAACGCTCAGAAAACTCAAAATAGTCCCAGTTCTGATGCGAATCAGCTTATACGGCTCGATGGTGGGAGGTATAGAGCATGCGGGGTAGAAACATTATGCATATGGATTTGAGTCCGAACTTGACGGGAAGAAATCCAATAGTCAACGCTCCTTGCAGGTGGGGATATCACTTCCCGGCCATCCATTGACATCGGGGTGAGCAGAAAAAGTGGGGTATAGACGTCATGAATTTCAAATTCAAGCGTTATCACTGCCAACAATAGAACTTCACAACTTCTTTAGTCAATAATTACAGAAGACAATACCAGGTCGAACCCACTGGAGTCTGGAAGTAAGATGCACAACTACAGGAACAGGGTACTGTACTGAGGGCAGGGTACGGGTTTGACGTGACAGAATGACCGCCATTCTTTCTAGAATTGTCAACCTGACGAGAAGGCAACAGAAATCAGTGTATCGCTGTTAATCATTTCAATGATCCCCTGCAAGACAACGTAGGAGCATTTCTTCGAGTACATTGAGTATGTTGGAAAAATTACACCTGTGAATTCACGTCCATGTTGAGGGTCCCCACTTCGAGGTCGAGTTTGTGCCCGATGACATTAGAGAAGAGCGACGCGTAAAGACATTGCGTGTTGATTGCGTGGCGCAAGACAAAGTAGAATCCAGAACGGCAAGAACGAGATGCATACACGGCGGACTCGGACAATCTATTGTCAAGTCGGCACGGAGGTTGTCCTTTATACTATATAGATACCTGTCAAGTGCTTTCCGGTCACACAGGCCGATGTCACCGCCTCCGTCTTCCTCCCTTCTGTGCCAGTTTGTCGAGAAAATTTACCAACAAAGAGGAGAGAAAATTGCTTTCGGGCCTCTTAAATTATTGGGAAAGTAAATCTGGTCGCATTTCTGGAGAAGGGAAGGAATTTGACCAAGTTTTCGTGACCGGAAACCACTTGACAGGTAACCTCGCCGTAACCTCTGCATGACTAAAAAGGATCACCTCCGTGCCGATTTGACATTAAAATGTCCGCCGTGATACTTGGCTGGGTCGAGTGACGTCCAGAGACGCAGACGAATTGTAGAACCTTTATGATTTTGTGCGATAGCAATGGTACTAAGGATCAAAAACTCGATGTTTAGTCGTTGACAGTTTACTCTTCCACGGTGTGGTCGCTTTTTCCTCTTGCCCATCCCGGCCCTCAGTCCACTCGGCTATCCACCACAATCGCTCGAGGTCAGAGTCGAGGGCAATGGAGGGCTGCGAAAGGCCAACCACGACAGCAGCCGTCCTGAAGTTTGAACGAACTTAAGAAGGAAATGGTGAACTACACGACGATGAACTTGCCGCGTCTGATCGCCTCATAGTGGATGAACCAGTTGCGTTAGAGCTTTCGGGTTGTGTTATGTCGCGACGAAGTGCATGGAGATGGAGGAAGGGCCAAGACAAAGCGAGGGCGTCGAAACAACGTGTGGAGCTTGAAGCGATCGACACCGACGCCCGTGCTTACATTCTCCACTCGCTCCGCGATTGCTCAGACAGAACGGTTCCGCAACGTCTTTTTTCATATCATTGCCAGTGGTCGAAATTTCGATATTATACCACGTCTCCAATCAAATTCCCGAAAACTGGAACGCGCCTTCAACTTTCAGCCAGTTCAGCCTTCAACCACCTTCAACATCACTCTCACCACACCCAACTTTTCCGCCTTCCATGGTCCAGTATTTCTAAATTCAAGCATACTAATATAACATGGGTAAGACTCCAGAATTATTTCTGAAGCATTAGCGCTAATAACCGATACCACAGGCGACGGCGAATCGCTGTTCCTCATTTTAGTGGCCAATGAGGTCATTCAAGCCAGGGGAGGACCACAATGGAACCTTGCTTCTGTTCTGAAAAGTACGAAAGCGCCTGAAAACAAACCTTCTGTTCCGCACGCGCGCGTATCATCTCGCCGATGCAACTTCTACGCGTTGAAGACTCCGATCAAGTTCGATGAGGCGACGGCTCAGGATATTTCGCAGGTCATGGTCTCACTTCATGACGAAACAAAGTATCAAAATCTATCGCACTTCACGCCTTTGGGGCGGATCGCCCAGGAATTCATTCCCAACTATCTCTACTTGGTCGTTGAGGCCTGGCCTGGTTAGTTCTCCTCGTGTATTGCTGAATGCTGTGAGACCCTAAGATCTTGACAGACAAAGACGAACAGGTAGCATTAGAGTTGAAGAAAAGCAATCCCGATCTTTACCGGTGTTTGGAAGTCAAGGTCAAAGCCGCCTTCCACTGGACATTGGACGACGTTCTTTCAAATGGAGGCGTTTTCGTGGAGGACGAGGGTGGACTGGGCAGGGTAAAGAAACCACCAAAAATGCTGGATCTAGAAAAGAGGTTATGTGGAAAACGCTCCTTCGACGTGAGTTCCTTCCCTTCAGATTGACGTACTTACAAATCTTCCTCTCCATAGGTTCCGGATGATGACCATAACCTCTCTCATGCGCGCTACTACAGTCCCGAATTTGACTCTACTTATATCCGTAATACCCAGCCAGAGGCCCAAGCAACCGTCAAGAGCAGTAGCGAATTCGCAAATTTTTATGCTTTACTGCATATTTATCTTCCAAACGCACCGCGCTTCAAGGCAGACAAGTTATGGTCGCATATGGCTGACACATTGATATACGACTTCATCTACCCACCGTTCACCGAGGGGCAGAACTCAACCGACGAGCTCCAGTATCATGAGTAAGCGCCCCTCGAGGTTGGGTCGATTATATGCTTGTTCATTTTTTCTTTTTCAGAGAAACGCCCTGGAAACTTCCTCTGATAATCTCTTGTCCTGCCATGAGCACCATGCCACGGAGGTACATCCCAGTCAGCGGCTTTGGCATCTGGTTTCGGCACCTCGACCTGCCTTTGGTCATCGGCGAGGTCAAGCCAAAGGAAATTGGAAGGGACCGCTACTGTATGCTCTTGCAGGCAATCGCTCTGGCCCGTCTTGTCTTCTATCTCCGTGGACTCAAGTCGGCTGCTCATCCTTTTGTCGTCGCTATTCATCTGACAGCGGAAATGGTCGCTGAAAGGTACATCGTGATGAAAACGGAGGAGGCCACGAATGAGGTATGACCCATTCTTTTGACTTTTACAACGACAGATTTATTGATGACTTCTAGGTCTATATTTCGCAAAGAAATTTCGATCTGATTAGTGGAGAGGACGTTATCGCCCTCCACCGCGAGATGTATAATCTGGCATCTGTTCTCGAGTCCATTGTTGGCGAACTTATTGCCCGCGACTATTATGACCTGCAAGCCCTGAATAGCAAGGCGGTTGGGTCGGAGTCTCCGCAGTCTGGTGGCACTTGGTCAAAGAAAACTAGGAAAAAGCGCCGAGACTTCAACATCGACGACGAGGAGGGGTCAGACGAGCCAGATGGAGACGAGCTGGGCATTTTCGGTGATGATAGAATTCGGGTCGATCTAAAACGAATGAATTATCAAGTGGCATACGTCGCTTATGGGGTATGTTCGTTTTCTATCATATACCATCCAGTGCTAAAGACTATATATTCCTGCAGCACCGAAATATGGCACCGATCATAAGCACTACGAATGGAAAAGTGGCTGGAGTCCTTAAATTCGTCAAGGAGGGGGGGAAGGAGGTCGAGATTCTGCAATACCTCGCAGACTTGCCGTCCGAGTTCAACCACACCGTGCACCCATTCCGCATCTGGCAGCTTGAAGGCGGGTCGATCATCGGTATGCCGATAGTAGGCAATCCGCTCACTTCCTTGCACGACCTGAACACACATCTGTGGTCGGTCTCGAAACAGCTCTTCGAAGCCATCAAGTTCATGCATGATCATAGCGTCGCACATCTGGATCTCAAGCCGGCCAACATCCTGGTCCCATCGGATTATGGCCGGCTCACTATCGTCGACTTCGGGGTGTCCTATCGGCTTAAGCACCCGGCACAGCTGTTGAGAGGCCGTGTGGGGACCGAGGGGTACATCGCGCCGGAGGTGGGCAAGACGAACTTCAGTCCCATCCGTGCAGACTTGTGGTCGACGGGTAAAGTCGTGGAAGAGTTGTGCATGCTTTGTCGACCGTCTCCTTCGCGAGACTAGTTGTTGGATCTCAGCGAAAAGCTCCTCGGCGATGAGCCCAGCAAGCGGCCGATGATGGCGGAGGTCCTTGAAAGGATGTTGAGTTATGGTGACGCTGGTGAAAGCTTAGATGGTAATCGAGAGGTAATTGCACGCTCACTAATATTTTTGAAGTTGGCTGAAGAAAACTTTTGCGCTCCGTTCTTTCCCCCGGTACATCTATTCTAGGATTGACACTGAGCGCCTAATTCATGATTACGACCGACGACATTGCGGTCCACAGCAGAGGCTTCTCGGTACCACAAGACATAGCTTTATTGTAACCACGGCAGATGTTCAAACGTTTTTCTGCTATGTACAAGCTGGTACCTGACTATTTTTTTCACCCCATATCTTCAGTGCAATTTTTGAAAAGGCAAGTCGGAAACAAAAGAAAGGAAAAAGGAATTTCAAAGATCTAAACACAATACTTCATGATCAGATACGTTCTGGAATCTGGATCAAAATTTCGGTGCATTCAAATTTTCTGCCATGCCCCGAGCAGTTTCGCTTTTATAGGAAATGTGCAGAGGAGAGCTGTAGGATCAGAGCGGGCTCCTGATCCAGCGATCACAAGAAAAGAAAAGTTCGCGACGCGATTGAAACGTCACATGACCGCACCAACAACCAAACAGCGACAAAGCAAGGCGGGCCACCGACGGATTATTTTTAGTCGTTCCAAATTCGGATGAGGCGACGACGCTCCCTTTGTGCAAACCGCGATCATGGCCGTGTCCAAATTCAAATTCGCGTGTTATTTTCCAGCAGAAGTCCCTCTCTTTCTCGTTGTTAACGTCAAGTCGGATGGATCGGTAGACGCACTAGCTAACGCGATTTATGATGAGCTCCTGGAGTATGGTCGGGAGGTTAGCTTGGCTGATATCCAGCTTTTCAAGGTAAAGTAAACTTTTGTTCTTCCTCTCTCTAAGGAGAACAGCCACCTATTAGTGCTAACTTGTACGAGTACTAGGCGGATCTTCCGATAGAGCCGGACGACAGCCTGAAATTACGCGCCCAGCAATGGCTTCGAAACCAGCCATCGGGCAGTGAGATTTCGAGAATGGAGTGGCTTGAATCGATCTTTCCCGAAGGCCCTGGTGGTAAGGCTGGTGAACAGATAGATATTATTGTTTCGAACAAAGAGGGTATGTCATGTTATATTCCGTTTTTTGATCCTTTGTTGCTGATTTTTTTTTCGTGTCAGTTCAGGAGTCGCTTGAACGACCCGGATTACATTTATAAGAGGAAAATTAAAATATGTGCGTAGGATCGGCACGTTCAGCACGTTTGCATTACTCATTATTCTTCCACCCCAAGCGCTCAACGACCATCTGAAACGCCTACCACCCACCCCCTCACCCTCGGAGCTCGTCCAGTCCCCTCACGCACAAGCAGCCCTACTCGGCGGGGAAAAGCCCCCTCCCATCTACCTCGGTCGGCCGGGAGGTCCCCCTGTCGCTCTATTCAGCCCCGCGCTCGCTAACTTACAAAGACGTCTCGACAACCTCGAGGAAGTCCAAGTTTCTGGTGCTGAAGTCCGGCGCGCTGCGAGATACCTTCGGTGTGCGGGTGCGTTTTACGAGGATGAAGAGAGTAGGCGGGAGGCGATTGAGGATGTGGTTGATGAAGTGATTGGGGAATCTGTTGAGTGGGGAGGGTCTCTGAGATGGGCGGGTGATGTCGCACCCGATGCGAGTTGGTGGCACCGCAATTTTCTCGTCTTGCTTTTGGAGGTGAAGAATACCCTGGGCTTGGAGGGCGATGCACTTATTCAGGCTGTGGTGGGTTATAGTAAGATTGTGTCGGCAGATAAGGTTCGTTGGATATCCCATATATATTACGTGCCACTTTCGCATACCTACCTCATCCCCCTTTTTTTCCTCTCTTATTTCCAGTACAACCCCTTCCGGGAATTTTGCAACTTCCCCGTCATCCTCATCGGCACCACCGCGCACCGCATCGAACTCGCCCTCGCCCTCGCCGTCTGCGTAGGACCGGTATACGTGACCAAGGCGCTCGCGCTCGACCTGTCCCTTGGGTTCGTGGTACAGACAACATCGTCCGCCTCGCGCGTGTCTTCGCCGCTTTGCACCAGTGTCGATTGGACCTGCACGGTTATTACGATACCGTCGACGCCATGAGAGCTCCTAAGCTCTCCTGCCAGTTACAGTGTCTCTATCCCAGCCCGACGCTCGTGGACCGTTCCAAAACCCTGCCCGCACTCACATATAAGCGATTTTTCACCCGAGCGGGTCGACCGACGTCGGCGATTGCGGATCTGGGGAACACGACGACCTGCATGTACGTCGCCACGCTCAACGATAACGATAACGATACAGGCGAAGGCGAAGAGAGAGAGGTCATCGTCAAGTTCACCGCGCGGTACAACGAGGCTGCGCACCGCCTGCTCGCGGACGCGGGGCTCGCGCCGAAGTTGTACTTCTGCGAGCGGGTTATTGGGGACCTGTATATGGTCGTTATGGACTACGTTGATGGGGCGTCGGTGTGGCTCCTCCGGGAGGTGGGTGTGCCTATTCCGCAGACGGTGTTGCGGGGGGTGATGGGGGTGGTGAGAGAGGCGGTGGGGATTTTGCATGAGCATGATTTGGTTTTTGGGGATTTGAAGGAGGGGAATATTCTTTACCTCATGTCTGACAAGCCGAAGGCGAAGGATGCACCAAAAGCGATGCTTGTGGACTTGGACTGGTGTGGGCGGGATGGGGTGGATAGGTATCCTGCTGCGCTGAACACTGATAATGAGTGGGCGGAGGATGTTGTGCCGTATGGTGTTATGTTGAAGGCGCATGATGTGTGGCAGTTGGACCGGTTGGCTGCCCTTTGTTGATTCACCTCTGTTTAGCTGGCTATACCCCGCCTTATTCCTTGACTTGGGCCAGTGTATATAGCTCAACACAGAAAGATAAAAAGGGGTCCAAAAAGTAGAACAGCACATAAACACAGGACACTTCAGTCACATTCATTCCGAATCAGACTTTCTATGCATCCAACTTCTCCAGGAACGCCTGCAACTCTTTCCTGCTCACCCCACCCTCCTGCCACGCCTCGAGGAGTTTCGCTTTTATATCCTCAGCATTCCCCCGCAGTTCCTCTCCTTTCTTGCCACGACAGGCATCGATGACGCCCCTTATTTCGACTCCCACTGCTTCACGGGTCCCCTTGGCTGCACGACCATTCCTGCGGAGGGGCTTCAGACCCCTCTCGCCAGTCCTGACCTCGAGCAACTCAAGCGCCACATTGAGCTTCTCCGTAAGATATGCAGCTGCACCTGGCTGATCAGCCTCAAACGGCCAAGCAATTCTATGAGATAAAATGAATTGTGTTGAGGTTGTTGCAGCCTGAATGTCTGAGAAGCTACGACTTACAGAGGAATACCGGCTGCAAGAGACTCTGTGATACTGTTGTGTCCACAATGCGTGAGGAACCACCCGGTTGCCTGGAACGTATTTCTTCATGCCTGATCACCAAAGAGATAGCGAGATAAAGCTTACTGGGTGGTTGAGAATAAATTGTTGTGGGGCCCATTTCGTTATCACGCCGAGACCAGAGGACTTCACTCTCTCCGTTAATCCATCCGATATTCTTGCGAACGGCGATGCGAAGCAGAAGATCTGTGAAAGGAAAAGAATGTCAACTTGTGAGCCAACGGAAATTGCGTACGGACGTACGAAAGGAAACTTTTTATCGACCAAGGCTTCTATGATTTCGTCAACATAGTCCGGATTAGTGGGCCAGAATATAGTGCCGAACGAAATCTACAAAAACTTGAACCTTGAAACGAGATAAAGCAGCTCGGAACTTACGAAAAGAACAGACTTTCCACCATGTTGAAGCAGCATATTGTCGAGGAACGCTTCAATCTCGCCCGCACCCTGAGAACTCTGCTGAACAGTTCCATATCCAAGCGGCAACAGAGGTCCAATCACGTATGTATCCTTCTTCAAGTCCGCGAGCCAGGATCTCGTCGCGGCCAGGGCCTCGTTTTCAAAGGCGTAAGCGGATGTCATGAAAAGCCCGTCGCATTGCTGGATAACGCTGCCCAGAGAAATGGGAGACTGAGCAATATCGTAGTCTTGCGGCACTCACGAATAACACCCTCTAATAATCGCGGAAACGGGCAATTCGAAAGGAAGCTACAAGTTTCCTTGATTTATCAATGCCTCTTTTTCTCGTTCATGAGAACATACCTTCTGCGGGAAGAACTCGTAGTCATACATGGCAGGAAGGCCTGAAACTTCAACGACCGTCCCGTCCGTATGATTGTAGATCTACATTAACCAAAACGAGTGAGATATAGACGCCTACGGAAATATAGCTCGCACCTTCTCGCCGATTTCTTCAGGTGCGACCCCAAGCTTGGCCGCTTCGGCGTCTATTTTGGCGCCGAGATCTCCAAGACCGCCCAACGACACTGGACCAAAGGATCTGAGAAGCGAAGTCGCATGACCTGTCATCCAAGCAAAGACTGGCACGGAACGCCCAGTGATTGCACGGGTGGCCAGCAATTGAGGTAATGCAAAAATCTGCAAGAACAAAGCGGTGAGATTGTGAATGACCAAATACTAAAGCAAACACACGTCGAGTATCACAGCGACTGGTCGAGGAACGACATCGAACACTGTCTCTTTCACAGCGCAAGTGATTGGTTTTGCCTGCGATAATGTTTCATACGCAGCGGCATACGTTTTGGCCATTGATCCGATTAGCTCAACGATATTGTCAGATGTGAAGTTGACAGTCGAGAGAACCCTTTCACGGGGCAGTTGAGCCGATTGCTAACAATTTCAGCTTTGGAAGTCACCTAATTCTTTGCCTAGCCTTTTCAGAGAGATCAGCGCCAAATTCTGCAGACACTTCGGAATTGGTTTTGTCGAGGAGCTCGGAGCCGACGAGCATGGTGATGACAATATTTTCATTTTCTTTCGCGAGACGTGCTGCTAGGATGCAGAAGGGTCTAACATGTCCTGTTAGTCAAGCTTCAAGGTTAGTTATGTTTGACAATCTGCAATGGACCACCCACCCCAAGCCGGTGCAGCAGAGAAAAGAAAGTGAGTGATATTTGACTGCGACATCGAAGAGGTGAAGGCGACGGATTTTCTCAAAAGTTGCTTGTCTATTTATGCCTTCGATAGATTAGCTATTATCGCCACGCCGTAAGCAATATTTGTCCAAGCTGAGTCGCACAGAAGAACGATGACAGAGAGTCGGGCCTAGAGAATCTTCGCAGGAGGAAGACAGAAGCAACGAGCTCTCCCCACGTTGATTGTCTTCGACGAATCAAACGCGGGATGCCAATATGCATCAAAGTTTATGACACCTGAGGTCTGATGGGACCTTATATCTTTAATGTTAACAGAGGCTTGATAACCATAGAGCATTACTTCGTAATAAACGAAGCGTGAGCCCAGCTGTCCGGATTTCCAGGCAGCGTCGGCGAAGTAAGCAGAACGGTTGATTTACATAAGTTGAAGACCAGGGTACGAGAAGAGGTAGGCAGCGAAGTATCGGCATGTAAGAACAGGCAGTGTGACAATTCGAGAGGTCATATCGTTCAATTTGAGACTAAAAACAGTGCATTAGCTGAGTTAGACCGGGGACCATGTCGTAGGACAGCTTGCGAGCTGTAGCGTGTGTGATAAACCTCTTCTCTCGAGTCCTTTCATCTATCGATAACATACAGGAACGAAGTACAGTACTTACTCACCATTGGTATGGACCCCGCGGGACCGCCTTCGATGACGATGTCCTTCCCAGAGATTCAGACGTCTCAGGGCAACTTGAATTCATTTCTACACCAGAGAAGCAGACGAGACAGCGGGTCGCATCGACAGCACTCTCAAAGGAAGATAGTGTAGGAAGTTCAAGTCCAAGCACGTCGGTTATGTTGTTGAGTCAAGGATGATATCGTCATGCATCAATTTGCAGCCCCATTGGTGTTCCTTAAAAACTATATGAATTCCACAGCCGCAGTATGCATTTTAGAGAGTCCAGCTTGATAAAGACTATATCTATCTAGAGAAATAAAACCAATATACCACCCGTAGAGATTAAGAGAAAAAGTAAAAAAGTAGTTTACCCATCACGGAAAGGGAAAGGAGGAGTCGCAGGGAGGCGCAGTGAAAAAGGACCAACAGAATATAGTGACACAACAGAAAAAACCAGCCCATCACCATCACCGCCCCATAAGCTGCTTCACAACCTCCGGCTCATCCACGAAAATCTCATCCACATCCGTCCACCCAACACCCCCACCCTCCCTCCACACCCGCTCCCTCTCAACCCAATACTCAACCCTCCCACCGCCCTCGCCGTTCCCCTCGCCGGTCCTCAAAGGCGCCCACACCCTCTCCCCCGTATCCCCATCCGTCTCCGCCCTAAACCACCTCGGCCGATGCCCCGGCGCCCTCCCCTCCTCCCTCGCCTTCCGCACCGCCCGCTGCTTCTCCTCCTGCGCCGTCTTCAAGTCATTCGCAAGCTCGTACTTCCCCAGCTCGAACGCCCGCTGGTCAGGCCGCAGCCGGCAGTCCGTGGGGCACAGGAACGGGCGGAGCGTGTCCGCGGGGCAGTCGTTCAGCGTGATCGCGTACGGCGTGAGGTTGAAAGGCGAGCCGGGGGGTTTGTCCGAGTTCCGCCAGAGGAGGATGTATTCGGGCGTGGAGGACGGCGAGGAGGGTGAGGAGACGGTGATGTCGGGGTTTAGGGAGTTGCTGGTGCTGCCGTACCCGGCTTTCTTCGCGACGAGCTGCGAGTTCCACCGCCCGGCGATGTCGTATGCCACTTCGCCGTCGGCGGCTTCGATGACTTGCCCTGAGATCTCGTACGCGTCTTTCCCTCTCCACCCACGAGGCTTGAACGTAAGGATGCACTGGTCGCCCGTCCGGTGGTTCGTGATCTGCATCATGCACCACCATCAGTCATCCACTCCTACAAAAAACAAAGTTCAAGGTAAGAACATACCACCATATCCCCATAATGGTCAATCGTCGGCGAGCCCAATATGAAACCCGACACATTGGTCGTCACCTTCTTCCAGCTATAATGCTCGACGACCTTGCCCTTCGCGCCCTCGCCCTGCGCACGCGGGTACGTCGGCGCCATCTCCTCAGGCAGCAGCAGGTCGACGTGCGCCACGCCCGTGGGCCGGATCTCAAACGACTTGCCCATGAACTTGTTCTGCGCGTCGACCTTTGTCCATCATCATCGTCAGCCCCAGGAGGACTTTGCAGGCAGCAAAGAAACGACAACGCACCTCGCCGTAGTAGTGCCACGCAGGCGACTCGGCCCAGCACGCCGAGATAGGCGGGTGGTGGCTCACTTGTTCGGAGACGTAGCGGTACTGCCGGTCGATCCGCACGTACTCGAACGTCTCGCTCTGCGAAAAGAACAGCGGCGTCAGACCGAGGACGAAAGCGAAACAAAGAAGGAGGATGGAAGGACGTACGAGCATAGGGTTGAAAGGCTTCGCGATCCGCCCAATCGTCGACGAATAATTCGACATCGCAAAGGCCGCGACGAACGCTATCCGGCGGAGCGGGTCCCGCTCGTGCGCTGCCACATCCACTGTTCAAACGCATCATGATCATCAGCAAAACATGCCTCCAAAAATGAAACAGAAACAAAAACAGTAAAAGAAAAAAAAAGAAAAAAAGAAAAAAAACTCACAGCACTCCGCAAACTCCATATCCTCCGCCATCCGCTGCAACATGCTCGTCGGCTCATTAAAGAACACCGGAAAGCTGATCTTCGTCAGGTCCTTCCCGATACTATGCTTCAGCACGCTCCAGAGGCTCGTCGATGGCCGCTGGTCGGAGGAGAGCGCTAGCCGTGCCCGGAGGGAGGCGTACCCCTCGTACGGGGTCGGCGTCGTCTGGGCTGAGCCTCTGCCTTTGGCTTTGGATTTACTGAGACTGAGGCGGGCGAGAGGGAGGGGGCCCATCAATGCGCGCCTCGTAAGACCCGCCAGTCCGCCGGGCGACGCCTCCTCATCCTCCTCTTCGTCATCTTCCAGCACCAGTCCTCCTTTCCCCTTCTCCCCAACACCAGACCGAACAGCATCCAGCGCAACGACGCTCACAGGGCTCGTCAGCCCCTCATGCACCACCAGCCCCGGCAAGTTCCCCGACTCGATCGCATCGAAGAACTCGTCCTCCTCGTCGTCTTCCTCGTCCGAGTCGACGTAGTCGTCGTTGTATCTCTGCGATGAGGATGAGGATAGAGACAAAGGCGCCTTTCTCACGGTACCTACGAGTGTATCCGCCGTCCCGCTCCGCGAAGGCGGCTTCTTGATCGTCCCCGTCGGGCCAAGAGCAGTGGCAGTGGGGGTAGTCGTCGTCGTCCCCGTCGGCGGCGGCGGCGCGGGTACGACGACAGGCACGACGACAGGCACAGCTACAGGCATCGCCGGCGCAGGTGCACCTGCACGCCCCATCCCCATCCCCGTCCTAGGGGTCGGAGCCGGCGCAGGCATCTGCACCCCGAACCCACCCAGCCCCGGCACGCCCACCCCAGGCGTGGGCGGGCTCACCTCCACGCTCGGGACGACGAACTGCGGCTGCGGTTGAGGCATGCCCAGTCCCAGCCCTCTCTGCTGCTGCTGCTGCTCCCTCTCCTTCTCCCTCTGCTCATCCACAAAAGGAAGCCCCTCCCCCCCTGCCTGCCCTTGCCCTTGTCCCCCACCCTGCCCTCCAACCCCCGCACCCACCCCTCCCGCACCCACCCCTCCCGCACCCACCCCTCCCCCCCTCGGATAAAACAACCTACTAACCCTCCTCCCCCCCCTCCGTCCCCTCTCCACCAGCTCCCTCTCCAACACCTCCCCCTCGCGCACGAGCACGCCCAGGCTCTCCTCCCACACCCGCTGTCTTTTGCGCTCGCGCTTGAGTTGACGCGCGAACCAGGAGGAGCGCGCGGAGGACATGGAGAGGTATGTGTGCAGCAGGGTTTGGGTTTGAGTTAGGGAGAGGTGGAGGGGGGAGGGTGCGGAGGAGGAGGAGGAGGAGGCGGCGCCTCGACCACCGGTGCCGCTGCCGTTGCCGGAGCCACCAGAGGAAGACGTCGACGTCGACGCCAAAGACGCAGTCGTAGCCGACGCCCGTGTATGCCCCGCACCACCCGCACCCGCACCCACGCCCCCCAAGTTGGGCCCCACCCCCACCCCAAGCCCGAGCCCAGCCAAAAGCTGCAAAGTCAACTCCAACTGCGCCGCCACCGCGTTCCCCTGTAGCTCGTACTCCTCCTCGTACGGCGGCACCGCCCTCGCCCCTCCTCTGCGGCGCGAGTCGTTGGACGACGAATCCTCTTCTTCATCTTCATCCTCATCCTGCTCGTCGCCACCCTCGTCTGCGCCGAAGCTCTCGTCGCCTGGATCCGTGCCTAGGCCTGAGATGGGGGAGGAGGCCCACGCCCCGCCTCCGCCTCCTGCGCCTGGGCCGCCGAGGCTTCCGCCAGACATGGAAGTGTCCAGCCCGAGATAGGCGTACGACGACGAAAGCGAGTCCGAGCGAGAGGGGGGTCTATCTTTCTCTTTGTCTTTTTCCTTGTGCTGGTGATGGTGTTCGCGCCCCAAGCTCTTCTTCCACATATGGCTCGACAGGCTCCTCGTCTTGCCCTTGACCGATCCTTTGGCTCCTAGTCCTCCTGCACCTGTGTCATACCCAGACCCAGCCCCAGAGCCAGACCCAGACAACGACCCGCCCATCGCCACCCCGCCGGCACTAGCATCGCTCTCCGCGCTCCTCCGCCTCCTCGTCCCCATCCCCGTCCCTCCCACCCCTAACCCACCCGCACCACCAGTGCTTAACGAGCTCGCGTCCGCATCACTCTCCCTATCCCTATCCCTATCCCTCTCCCTCCCACTCTCCCTGTCCCTATCCCGCTCATCCTCCCTCCCACTCTCCCTATCAGTCAAAAAACCACCACCCCCGGAAGCAGCACCCCAATGCGCACTCCCAGGTCCACGCTGATACCACTCGATACTCCGCCCGATCGCCTCTGCCCAGCGGTGCGCCTCGACGGGGTGGTTCGCTTTCATGTACCATTTTTGCGCCGTGCCTCCCCCTCCGCCGCCGCCGCCGCCGCCGACGCTATGTGCATGGTTAGAATGCGAGTGCGAGTTTGCCCGTGAAGGCGCCGGCGAAGCAGGGTACGCAGAAGCCGGTCCCGAACCGAACGCAGACCCCGGCCCCGAGGACGCCAGCGAATGGGAGCCAGCAAAGGAGGCAGGCCCAGCCCCCCCGCGCGAAGGCACCGAATGCACCTCGAACCGCGTCCGCGTCCTCTCCTTCTCCGGCGCGGGCGTGTGCAAGACGGCGTTTTTCATCGAGATAGACCCGCGGCTCGCGATGGTCTCGTCGTCTTGGTGGCGGTAGTCTGTGGGTTGGGTGGGAGGGGGTGTAAGTATGAAATAAAGATGTACGAAATTGACAATGAAGAAGGACATAAAGTAGAGTGGAATAGAAAAAGAGGAGGTAAACTTACACGACAACACCCCATTCCTCAACACGAACCACCGCGTATTATACCCCTTCGCCACATTCGTGTACTTGTTCAGATACCCCTTGAGCACAGGCGGCTCCGTGAGCGGGGCCGGGTTCTGCAGGAGCGTCTTATCCTGATTCGCCACTGTCAAAAACCAAAAGTAACCCTCATCAGCCCCCCAAAAACCCAAAAAAAAAAAAACGCAAACGCAAAAAAAAACACATACGTTGCCTCAAAAACACCCTAACCCTATCATCCCCCCCCTTCCCCACCGCCTCATACGCCATCTTCCCCCTCCTGTTTCTTACAAACACGTCCGCCCCCGCGCGGACGGCGAGCTCGATGAGACGGAGGTCCTTGCGCCGCGCTGCTTCGTGCAGGAGGGACGTGCCCGTGTCGGCGTCGAGGTAGGAGAGGTCGAGGTGGGCAGAGCGCGGGGTGGAGAGGAGGTGGAGGAGGGCGGGGGGTGGGGAGGTGGGAGGTGGGGTGTGGGAGGAAGAAGAGGGATGGGGAGAGGGAGAGGGGAAGGGAGAGGAGACGTAGGCGTGGAGGAGGGAGCGGTAGGATGCGTTGAGGAAGGCGCGGGAGTCTGTCGAGTGGGGTAGTTAGACGATAAAGCTCTGCAGAGGGAGGGAGGGAATGAAGAGAGACACACCATCGATAGCCCTCACAATCTCCTTCCCCCTCGCCACATCACGACACGTCTTGCCCTGCGCGTCGCGCCGCCCGTCATCGATATCGTCTTGCTCCAGTAAAAGATTGACCACGTCGAGCCGGCCGAGGGAGGCGGCGAGGTGCAGGGGCGTGGTGCCCGAGCCTGGGGGGTGGATGCCGTTTGGCGAGATGGCGCGGTGGGAGAGGAGGAGGGCGACGGTTTGGACTGGAGGGAGAGGGAGTGGGTTAGCTGGCGTGCTTGGGCGAGGGAAGGGAGAGGGGGAAGAGGGGGAAGGGGCAAGGGGGGGAGGACGTACCGGATGCACAACGCACGGCGAGGTGGAGAGCAGCTGCGCCTGTGTCTATGCCACCGCCGCCACTGCTGCCACTGCCACTGCCGTCTGCGAGCCCGTCGAAGGAGGAACGTTTGTCTTTGCTGATCTCAGCGAGGAATGGGTGTATCACCGCCGGGTCTCCTGTAAGCAGCATCGTGAGCAGCGTCAGCCCAAGTCCAACCCAGAGACCTTAGAGGGAAGTCAAGCCACTGACCATTACGCAGAGCCGACAGCAGCTTCACCTGGTACAGCGGTTCAACTGATTCCATACTCGTCAGTAATTCCCCAAGCGAGTGAGGAGAAAAGAGGAGGAACGTACGATTGGGAAGAGCGTCCGCAGAGGATCTGGCCTCTGCCATGAGCACGAGCAGCGCAGCGTAGAGGTGAGGTGAAGTGAAGTAGTCAAGAAAGCGCGGAGCGGAGAGACAATACAATATCTTGGGGTCGAATGTTTTCTTCCCACGCTATTCTGCATCACACCATCGATGATGATGATGGTTTCTTTCATTTCAAATCATGATTGAATTCTCGGTGTACAGAATCATTAATCACGGTAATGCTCGAGTAATCTGTCCACTACCACTAAATACCCTGCCCAATGTCCGACCTGCAATTTCTCCACAACAACCAATCGCAACGTCCCAAGAGCAGTCGTGTCATCACCCCTCCCCCAAAGATCAGACAAAAACAACTCAAGTCTAATTTAGCTCACGTTGGCTCGTTGGCTGGCGCCCTGCCACGTCTCCTTCCGTCTCCGTCTCCTATTCCGCTGTCACCCCCAAACTAACTGCCGTCGCCGAGGAAAACCCCGGACCTACTCACCTGTCAACTCAATATCGTCTTTGCTGTGTTGCTTTATTTAGCCGTCCCAACTTAGCACTTATCAGCGAAAAGACGATGGCAAGAGCCCAAGTTGGTTTTGACGCCTGTGGTCTGATCATCCGCAATGCTCACAGTGCTCCAAGGCGTGCAAGCCGTCTGAATGATGAGACTGTTAACAAGGACTTAGGACACACATCACCACGCGTTCTAAACTCGTTCGATTGTGAGGCGCTTCAAGCTGTCCACGATCCCAGACGTCCTTCCAAGTTGAGATCGACCTCAAACCTCATCCTGCATAATCCACTCGTCCCAAAAGCCCCAACTCGGATCGACTGCGGATCGACTGCGGATCGAGCACCTAGAGCATCGAGCACCTCATCGTCGCGATGACGGACAGGCCTTTTTAGCTTTTGGTTATTATTTAAACTGTCCAGTCATTCGACAATGAGTAAGTAAGCAAGCTCGTTCATGTGGCAAGCGCTTACTCTAATACTGATGTAGTAACAGCGGCACCTACGTAACTTACATGCCATTCCTCCGCCTCGTCGATCATCTCTTCACTTTTCACGCTAACCGTAAATGCGCCTAGCCTCCCTCCCACCGCAACGACGATTCGCCGAGGCTTCTGGAGAAGAGCGCGTCGATGTGCAGCAGAGGTTAACACCAAGATTAAGAACAACTCGACATACCCGACCTTTTATTACTTAAGACCACCAAACTACCCTCTCTACGACCAAGCTCGCTCGCTCGCTCGCCGCCTCCTCTTTCGGAGCCTCTTTTCTTTCTTTTCCCTCTGGATTATGGTCAATTAATTATCATGCTTGAGCACGAAAGGACGCGCGAGGAACTTGCATTTTCGCCTGCCTGCCATCGGTCTGGATTCAGCAGTGCATACTTGCACATACACATACGCGCAACAGCTCTTTCGCCTTTGTCTCTTTCGTTTTCTCTGTCTGACTTCTATATCGAGATCCTTCAAGCTGAGCTGAGCTGAGAAAGATCCCAGACGGCCTTCCCAACGATCTTAGGCTTCATTCCATCCTGCATATTAAATTCATTCTTCTCAAAACCCCCAACTTGGTTGACGGGGGATGGACGATGGACGATGGAGCACCTGGAGGATGGAGCACCTCATCATCCTCGCGATGACGGATGGGTTTTTTTGCTTTTGGTTATTATTTAATTTGTTCGGTCATTCGACAATATGTAAGTAAGGAAGCTCGTATCCTGGGTTTGATGATTACTAAAAGTGGATGGTAACAGCAGCTCCTCAGTAACTTACATGTTACTCTATTCCTCCACCTCATTCGACTCGATCATCTCTTCACATTTCACATTTCTCGCTCAACCTCTCGCCCACACCATCCTTGGACTCGGACACAACTCGCTATACCTAACTGCGTCTAGGCACTCACTGCAACGATGACAGGCCAGGGTTTTTGAAGAACGCGTCAATCTTCGCAGGTTAACACCAAGAGTCAACAATGGCATCCTCTTATTCTGACGATCATACTGTCCAGCCACTTTCGACAATCAAGCTCTCTCGCTCGCTCGCCGCCTCCTCGTTCAGAGCCTCGCCTTTCTTTCTTTTACCTCTGGATTATGGTCAATTAATTATCATGCTCGACCACGAAAGAACGCGCACCTCGTCGTCGCGACGGCGGATGGGTCTTTTTGCCTTGATTGTTTAAACCGTCCGGTCATTCGACAATACAGTAAGTAAGAAAGCTCGTATCCTGGGTTTGATACTTACTAGAACTTAGATAGTAAAAGCAGCTTCTAAGTAACTTACATGTCATTCCTCCGCCTCGTCGACCATCTCTGTACATTTTACGCCCAACCTCCGACCGCAACGACGATTCGCCTAGGCTTTTTGAAGAACGCGTTGACATGAAGAGGTCAACGCCAAGACTAAACACAAGTCAACACCCGCGTCCTTTTCTTTAAGTCATCAAACCATCCGACGACGACCAAGGTCGCTCGCCGCCTCTCTCCTCTGAAGGTACCCCCGAGCTAAACAGCCGCAAAAATGTCTGCCAGACCTAATAGCAACAGCAGCTCCTGAGTTACACGCTCTTCCTCTATCTAAAGATCGGACAAAAACAACCCAGGTCAAATTTACATACATGGCTCACGTTGGCTAGCGCTCGCTGTCACTTCAACCGTTACCTAACCACAGCAGTGGGTCGTCTCTGAGGACAAGCTTGGACGTTCCTGTCCTGTCAGTGTCAACTTAATATCGTCTTTGCTGTGGTGCTATTCTTACACCAACGTCCTGGCTTATAATTAGCGTCGCTCTGGTTGGTCGTACGATGCATGTCCAGCAAGGACATGCTGTACGCTGTCTATCAGCGAAGAACGCAGTTGACGAACGTGTCTCCCCGCCTCCCAAACTTGGTTGCTGTAAGCGAAACCTCTTCCTCTGCGACGATTCGCCCAGGCTTTTTAAAAACGCGTCGATGTGCAGAAGATAAAGAACAAGTCAACGCTCGCGTTCTTTTAGTCACATTAAGACTATCAAACTGTCCAGCCACTTTCGACAACTAAGCTCGCTCGCCGCCTCGCTCTTCTTTTTTTTTTTTTAGCGGGAGCTATTGTCTAATTTAATTTAACTCACTTTGGCTGGCGCCCCCGCCTTGTCACGTCTCTCCTCCCGTCTCCTTGTCCTATTCCGCTGCCACTGCAGCCCGTTACCCAACCGCTGCAGTATGTCGTCTCCGAGACTGCGCAGAACTGACTGTCCTGTCAGTGTCAACTCAATATCGTCTTTGCTGTGATGCTATTCTTATACCAACATCCCAACTTATAATTAGCGTCGCTCTAGCTAATCGTGCGCTGCATGTCCAGCGAGGACATGCTATACGCTGTGCTAACAACGAAAAACGCGGTCGACGAACGTGTCTCCCCGCCTCCCAGACTTGCTCGCTCGTAAGCGAACCCTCTTCCACAGCTGCTACGATTCTCCCAGGCTTTCGAAGAGCGCGTCGATTTGCAGAGTATAAAGAACAAGTCAACACTCACGTTCGTTTATTAAGACTACGTATCAAACTGTCCAGCCACTTTCGACAACTAAGCTCGCTCGCCGCCTCCTCGTTCAGAGCCTCGCTCTTCTTTCCTTTGGAGGCAACTATTGTCATTTAACTCACTTTGGCTGGCTGGCGCCCGCGCCTTGCCACGTCTCTCCTCCCGTCTCCTTTTCCTAGTCCGCTGTCACTTCAATCTGTTACCCAACCGCTGCATTCTGTCGTCTCCGATGTCGCCTCCTAAAGCAACCCACTGGCAGGACCTAACTGTCAGTGTCAACTCAATCGTCTCTTTGTCTTTGCTGTGGTGCTATATTTGCACCTCCCAAATTAGCTGGTCGTACATGTCCGGCAAGGACATGTTGTACAACCACATCCGGGACCTGTCTTTTCATTATTGTTATTATGACTAAAAAATAATTAATCTGTTCGGACACTTTCGACAGTCATTCAAGCAAGCAAGCAAACTCGCTACATCCTCGTTCGGCGAGTAAGCTTCTCCTGTCTTCGACCAAGCCTAAATGCAGCTCCTACCTCCAACCCCATTTCTTCCGCCTCATCTACCATACCCTTGGGTATGATCATCAGTCAAGTCATCAACGCCATCGCCGATGGCACCTGGTTAAACCCAATTACCCTCGCACCCTTCCAAACCCCGTTAAATCTGAGCTCGCAGAGTACATGTACTTGTACGTTTGTATGCGTCACCCATCAGTCCATGATTGATGATGAACTGTCGGAGAGGCGGAGGCCAAGTACGACAAGTACGACTAAGATCAAGAGCGCAGCTAACATCAAAGGAAGCAGGAAGAAGAAAGCAGAAAGCAGGTATGATTTTGAAATCTTTCATCATCCGAGTCCGAATCAAAATCTGCTGCATTTGTTCCTGACATATTTCAGAGCGGAATCGACCGCCGCGTATAGAGTGCGGACTTACAGCCGTCGTGCCAAACTCCAGAAAATGTAAGCCGACTTCGACCCCGGTGGGTCCCAGTACTATACTACTACTAGGCCGAGGCACGCTCTGAATCCTTGTCGGCTTGTGCTTCTTAGAATCTCACTCTGGCGTCGTCGTTCTCAATGCTGAAAGTCCTGTCGGAGCCAAAATAAAATGACGAAATTTTATACCGGACAGCCAGCAAATCGACCGAACATGGACGCGTATAAAGGACCTGGGTGCAGCAATCCGTCGATAACTCAGTAGAGCTACTAAACACGGTCGTTTACCCAAACAACAGCACACTTCGTGGAAATTCGAAAGCTGTCTGTGGACAGGTCCTGCCGCGAACACAATATCTACTTTATCAATACGCATCTCAGGTATGCTAGTAAAACATTACTCACCTTTCCTCATCATTATTTAAACAACATCCGTCCAGGGACACTGTCAGTAGCAGACTTCGCACAGCAGATTCAATTTGTCAAAGAGTCATTGAAAAATTGCTCTTAACATCTTCTTTCTGTGGGTCCAAAGCTTACGCTAAAGCTCGGCCGCTTCTTCATCTTTTGTTGCTTTCTTTGCTGGTATACCTCGACCTGGCTCAGGACCTTCAAATACATAGCCTGAGCCTCCGGATCGAGATTGAATTTACACTTCCTCTAAGTATACTTCCTGTGGCCTGGAGTTGTGTTTATTTTAAAAGATTTCGACTCGGCGATCAGGGATTACCGTGATGCGGACAAGTACATCGACAGCTGCAGATATGCTCTATTATGATCATCAATTTTTTCACGCTCCATCACGCTCCTATTATTCTATATTCTCCAATACATCGTATGTACTTGTGGAAAGTTAGGCTCGTGACCAGTCCGCTTTTGTCAAGCCCAAAAGAGCTTTGCAAAAGCGGCTGGTATGACTGGTACGTCACATGGCAGGGTCACACTGACTACCGCCAAGCGTGACGCGGGACTTAGTCAAATTTTTGCAATTTGATGCGACCTTGAGTTGTGAACTCCCTTCCACAACCAGTTGTCCGCCCAAACCAAACCCACAAATCTATTTCATTATGTTCCAGTACAAGGCTAGGTTGAGTAACTGAGCTTGTAGGTCGGAAAATTAGACAAAAACTAATGTAAAGCAATATTTCCTCACCGTCAACATGGTTATCAGTTTGCCAGTGCTCTCGCTTCTCGTCCTCTGTGTCCAAATTGTCAAGGAATCTCCAAAATGTTCAGATATTGAATGCAGTTTACATTGGAAATACGTTACACAAGTGTTGGAGGCAGTTTGAAAAAAGAAATGTGAGGGGAGCACAGATTTTCTATCCGCAGGCAGCAAATTCTCGAAAATTTCGCTAAGTCCGTCGACATCTTTGGCGGGGTGTCACGCCATCAGCCAAAATGGTTACCACTCTGACCAGTCTGTTCGCAAGCTCACCATCACAAGCGTTCCTATTTCGTTTCAACATGTTACATAATCATGTTTACATCATTCGCATGCAGTGAGCTTGCGAACAGACTGGTCGCGAGTCTAGTGGAAAGTCGTGAAAAAGACTGGGATTTAAAATTGTTTGCCATTACATTTTGGCAAAACATGTCCCAGCGTTAGGGTAGGCAAGATGTGGATACGAGAGCTGGACAAATCTCTACCAACTTACTGGCACATTTTGACTGCACGTCAAAAGAGTTCAGCCCCAGTCGCGATTTGCACAACTCAACATCACAGCATCAGAGCGTTAATTATAATGGTTGGGCGGAAGTATCTCACTTGCAAACCATGATGATCATCACTTGCTCCGTCACAAACCCTGGCTTTCTCTGCCGCGCGCTTACGTCTCAGCACCAATGGACCAACATGCTGCGGGGCAGCCTTCTTGCTGTCTACCGCGAGCTCACAGGCACTATTAATATCAATACTACATTCATCCTACTCGGGTCAGGTGTGCGCAAGCCCTGACATTTTTTTCTCATCGAAGTCCTAGGACAGCACCGCCTTACGCAGGCTCGGGACATTGGCGTACGAACCAATGGCTGTCTACGGCCTTCGGAGGGTATTCCCACTAAAGGATCACGGAATTACTGTCAGTTTGCGGTCATCCTTTTCTTGGCTGCATTGCCCCCCAGATTGAAAGAAGTTTTCTGATAGGTTTTCCCTTGTATAAGTTCATTAATAAGAGACATGCATGGGATGGGATTCCGCCCCTCTCATCGATCTTGACTGGCCTTCCCATCATCTGCGACGCACATACGAAGGTACCAGCATTAGCCACAGCGCCAATTCGGCCAGGACAAGGAGCTCCAATGAAGTGTTCTTCGAATTTCTTGGGGAGGACGTATCGGAGGATCGTGAAGGGTGGCGCAGAGGCGTCGAACACCCTCGCGATGTTGACTGGTCGGTTTCCGTTTCCTCGAGATATCGAGAGAGCAGAGTCGCGGTTCTCAGAGAATAGATGTACGTGTCCATGTCCTTGAGTCTTGAGACTTCGTTTCCGGGAATAGCGGCTAACGATACACATCTTGACTGCCAGTTTTTCGACCCGGTTCTCGGACGGGATCTGTGACGACCTCCGCATTGAACGAATACGCGCCCGTGCTGAATGGAGAGCTCAACCCGTTCGCAGACTACCTAGCTGACGACGCGAAAGTGTGGACCATGTATCTGGAGCTGACCAAGTCGAAGGGGGAGGAGCTGATGAGGATCTGGAATAGTGATCTGGACACTATCCTCATTTTTGTGCGTCAATTATCTTGCTTTTTTCTTCTTCTTGACCTTACGCTATGTATTACGACACGTAGGCTGGTCTATTCTCAGCCATCCTAACGGCATTCCTCATCGAAACCCGGAAGAGCCTCCAGCCAGACACACAAGTGACGACAAACTTGCTAATCCAGCAAGTCATCCAGCAGCTGTCCTCGGACGCGAACGCGAACCCACAGCGCTCCGGAGCCTCTGCCCAATCAACGCTCTTCAAGGCCCCGTCCCCTCTCGTATGGGTCAACGGGCTCTGGTTCGTTAGCCTCACTTTCAGCTTGGCGGGTGCATTCGGGACCATCCTCGCCAAGGGTTGGGTATCGCAATTCATCCCCGCCTCCGCTGGCCTGCCCATCGTCGACGCGTGTAATCGACATCGCCGCTTCTTTGGCGACGACCAGCGACATCTGCGTGCCGTTATCGCTGCTCTTCCCATCACTCTCCATATTGGGTTTTACCTATTCTTCGGCGGCCTCGTTATCCTCCTGTTCCAAGACGACCCGCGGATAGCTGTTGTGGTAACTGCTCTCATTGCCGTCACGATGCTGCTCTATCTGGGCTGCAGTGTGCGTCCTATCCTCAATCCCAATTCTCCTTTCCGGACACCTATATCTGGACTCCTGCCTGTGGTGAGTGCTACTGAACAAACTGGAAGGATGACGCATTGACAAATCCACGCGTAGATACCTCTTCTACTCCTGCCGTTCATCATTGTTTGCGACGCCCTCGGCCACCTATTCTTCACACCTCCCCAGCGCCGCCACAAACGCCGTCGCGTTATCCACACCGGTACTTACACGAAATTCGACACACTCTGTCTCTCAATCACCAACATGCGCAGACAATGGATGAGGAACATCCTCAACACCGTGACAACACTATATCAACTCATGCTAGTTTCGAACCCTCCGTCCGATGAGCTACGGACTGATGTACTGGTCGGACTGTTTTCTCTCGCACGTAGCTACAACCTCGAGGACCCCGTTTGCGCACTCGCAGGCCTGCCTCTCACAGCGCGGCTGCAGGAGGCCCTCTATGGCACAGACCCGCTTCCTGCGCTGACACGCAACCTTGCTGAGTTCTTTTCAAACCCGAAGAAGACCGAGAATCTGGAAATTGTTCAAGCATATCTTACCGTACTATTATCGCTTGTCCAGACGACTAACTCTTCCTTAAACTGGACGGCGGCTTCTCTCATACCGCTCCTGGAACCGGGTGGGATTCTTTCATCTTGGGACACATATCAAGGCGACATCCTCGAGCTCGTCATCTGCATTCAGATCCACGTTCGTGTGCGATCCGGTTTTCTGTTTCCTGTCGACTTCACAAACCGGGTCCCTGATGTCATTTCGAAATGCACGAAACCACTCCATCGACGTCTCCTGATTGAAGCGTGTCTCTCCTTGTCGGTTATGGATAAGGGAGCCGTTCTCGAGAATCTACTTAAGGATGGTCAGTTTGAAAGTTAACTCCGAAAAAAATCTTCAATTGACCTTCATTGTGTTCAGAGCTTATTCGTCAAATACTTCTCGGCCCGAGCCTTGGCACAACCCTCTTTTATATGATCAAAAATCCGCAAAAGAGGGTCCAAAGAGCTGTCCTCAGTTCAATTTCAGCTCTTTCTATTTACCGTAAAATCAGTTGTCTTTTATTCTGATATCAACTAATGCCTTAAAAATTAGCATCAGGATGTGCAGCATTGGTTCAGCAGAATATCTTGGATATGCTTTTAGATCATATTCCCAACAGTGATTCTCAGTTTCAAGCAGATGCTATTCTGATCTTCTCTGTCTTCCTGAGGCATGATCAGACTGATAATTTGGATGAAAATGAAGGTGAATTCAGTTTGATAAATATTCAATTGAGCAGTGACTTATAAAATATCTTTAGAGGTTGTTTATGAGCAGTCTATGCTCCAACCCTGGATTGAGCCTATTTTCTCACTATTCCTTGCTGCCATGCTCAAGAGTGAGCAACTTAATGTACAAGAAGCTGCTGTTGCAGCCCTTTCTTTATTTCTTGGTCATGGTATATATTTTTTCTTTAATGATGATGGTCTGCTAATTTCAATTCAAGCATATGCCAGACATGAATTTCTCCAATTGGACTATCCTACTGCATTGCTCAGTATGCTAGAAGCCAGGGAAAGCAGTCTTCAGATAGCAGCTATTCAAATATTGAATATTCTGATTTCTCATGGTATTCTTTTCTTTGAATGCACTTGAAATGTTTACTCATGCCATACTTAGAGGATGCTAGATCTGCCATAAATCAATTGGGATTTTGTCAAGCAATAGCATCTACTATGCAAGGCAGTACATCTCATATCCAGAGATACATTCTTGATTTTATCCTGAAATGTCTTAAATTTGGTCAGTCTTAACCTTTTAATTGACCTAGAATTAATTAAATATTTGCTAGATGATTTGAAATCCACACTTATACCAGAGCTTGAAGAGCCTCTCAATGAGCTCTTTAAGTTTGAAAACACAATGTCAGAGTTCACAGATAAACTTTTTTCAGTTTTGTATAGCATTTCATGTGATGGTCAGTCATTTTTCTATTTTAATTTATCCATGATCTAATATCAAGTTTTAGACTCAATTTGTGATGCTCTCTTGACATCTGATGTTCTCTTTTTCCTTCTCAACACAATCACCAATGCTGATTCTGTTACAATTGTTTCTATTAATCTGGCTTATTACACTTTGGTCAATATTTTAAACTACAGTGAGTTGCAGATATACTTCTCCTCAGTAAAGTGGATAATTCAATCCAACTCAGAACGTGGATCCCTTAATTTTCTTGAAGAAATTTCCAATAATCCAAAGAAACCTCTTGTACCAACTCATTTGATTCAATCAATTATCCATCTTTTGGAGAGTGGAAATTCCTCATCACAAATTCTTTCTATGGATTTGCTATTTCATTGTCTTCCCTACTGTGAGCATTTACTCTAAATTTTGGAACATTCTATTTACAGTTTTAAACAGTTGATTTGCGCCAACAACTTAAAAGCTCAAGAACAATTCTTTTGCTAGGTCAAAGACTGGATTTAGGAGAAGCTTCTGTTAAAAAAGCTGCAATAAATGCTCTTCTAAGACTAATTGAATATGGTATGACTTTGTACAATTTGAAGGATGTCCATTTACATTTTGTCAGACCATATTCGACCAGTGATTATCAAACCATCTATTGTGGAATCACTTCTTTCTATTATATGGAGAGATTGGACAGAGTTATCAGAACCTTCACTGAAACTTCTGACAATCTGCTTGAAACATAGTAAGCAACTAAGCTTTGTTAATTTATATCTTCTTAAAAATTACAGGTCATAATCCTACCCTTCTGATTCCTGATTCTACTTCAGAAATCCTGGAGGATTTATTTGAAAATGGCACTAGCCATGCTTGGCTAGCTGCTTTGACTATCATATCTGAGTGTACAAAGACTAATCAGTTTAAAAACTGTAAGTCATACTTTATCTGTATTATAATCTACTCATTTGAACCCTAGACAACATTGTCACAAAATTTCTTTCAACTCACATTGTTATGAAAATAACCAATGTTTTTTGTTCAACTGCTGAACTGATTCTTCAAGAAAAGGCTGGAGAAGCTTTGCATCATATTGTCAACCATGGTCAGATAATATGTCTCAATTTATTCTTGAGACTGATAAGTCAATCAAGACCTTCTTAGGCCAATCCTTGCCATGGAATATTTTGTGGATAATATTCTTTCTGCATCAATGAGCAGTGATTTGTCATTCCAGTATCCTGCATTAGAGCTTCTTTTGGATTTAGCAAAGCAAGGTATATTGATTTTTTTTAAAAAAAAAAATCTTCTGAATATGAACTTTTAAAGATGCAGAAAGCCCTTTATCAAGTGCAGACCACTTGAGTATCCTTGTGGAGGTCCTCCAAACTTCAGATTACCATGTACAAAATGTAATCCTGAAAATTCTCTTATGTGCTGTCCAATCCAGTGAGTCATTTGTTAATCAATGAATTTTATTTGAAAATAAATTTCCTGTCAGAAAATGCAAGAAACACTATTATCTTGCAAAATGTCCTAAATAAAGTACTTTTTCTTGGTACTTCTCCTGATATTCAAGTGTCAGCAACTGCCCTGCATGCCATTGAAATATTTTTTACTTATGGTAAGTCTTGATTTAAGTTTCGGCATTGAGTCAAAGCTTATATGGCAAAAAGATGATCTTCGCCAAGAAATTGATTTCACTGTGTTCATGCAATTGGTAATATACAACTTGCAGCAAAATAATCCCCAGTTGCATGCTGCTGTCTGTCATACATTCACAGCTATTGCAACCTACAGTATGTCCTATAATTTGGATGATATGAATTTTTAAAAATGGAGCTCTTTTACAAGATGATATTCACCATAAAATTATACATCCTACAATTATCAGACCCCTTTACCAGTCTATATATCAAAGTTTCAGTCCAATGACTGTCAATTACAAGTTAACAAGTGAGCACTGGTTTTTTTTTCTTTTGTAACATATTTAATATTTTTTTGCTTTACTTAGGTAGCCAAAGACATCACTTCTCAGTTATTCTTGAAGTCATGAAAGACATTGATGATTTTGGCCTCCAGGATATAATTCAAGACATTGCTCCTACTCTTTCACCATTAGACCCTGACATTGCATTCCAACATGCTTCAGTTGAATTCCCAGATGATTTAGAGTCATTCCAACATGACTCCCTTGTTCTTGAAGACTCAGATAGCAGCTTTTTTCATGTAGACCTTTAGCAATATTTGTACCACCAGGACTCAAAGCACAAAACATTTGTAACACCACATATCATCAGTAAATAGCTTCAAAATATTGTGATCCATCCTTCATTAAGAATTGCTTTGCCATGAAAGTCCAAGTTTCTCGACAATGTATAATACTGACTAGGATAATTTTCTTACAGACAGTGACATATACTGGATACCAACTTTACACCTTTGTCACTCTGCATAAAGAGTCAGTAAATAGTCGGGTGGACAAAGTAGCTTGCTTACGCTGATGCAGCAACAGTTTGATCTGTAACCGTTTGTTGAGCACCAGACCCGGCATCAGCATTTGGGCAGGTTAAACTGAATCCACGTTGCTGGAGCGTTGAATGAACGGAACGCGAAGGAATAAAGAAGCGGCTTGGTGAAAGCGGTTGGCGCGAGAAAAGTTGGGGCCTGGATCGCCGAGCAGGTGCACTCGAGCCGAAGCATTTCTAATAGACATATGTGAGCGAAACGAAACAGGGAAATAGGCGGAAGCATACTTTGAATAGCTCAAACTTCTTGTTGAAAAGGTCAACTTTTGTGTTCTTGTCAAATAGTCCGAAGAAACTTCCATCGGCGCCAGCATTTACGTCCAAAGCGGAATCAACAGTGAAGCATCCTCCAAATGTGGTGCTGGTAGTTAACGCGACTTTCGGTGCAGGAGTAGCAGCCGCGGACTCGGCAGAGTCATCGGCTGTAGCTGTAGCAGATGGCGAGGCGTCATCCGATGAGTCAGATGCAGCAGAATCGTCAGCATTGTCGTTGTCAGTCGAGGAGTCAGTCAATGGATCACTGTCGTCGGAGTTATTGGTGTCAGTCGCATCACTACCGTCAGAAGCGGCGTCACCAGAGTCAGCAGGATCTGCTGAATCTGCGTCGTCGGTCGAACTATCATCTGCAGCAGCATCGGTGTCGTCGCTGGCCGAATCCGCGTTGTCTGAACCGTCAGTGTCGTCGTCGGAGCCGGTGTTGTCACCGTCAGCGGAAGGGTCGACATTGTCGTTTGCGCCAGAGAAATCGCCGCTGGTGTCGTCGTTGGAGTCATCAACATTGTCTGAGGAGCCATCATCAGCTGTATCTGAGCCGTCATCCCCAGCGTCATCAGAAACGTCGCCATTGTCTCCAGTGTCGACAGACGCATCGGGGTCGGTGTCGTCTCCAGCATCGGCTGATGTATCTGGGTCGGTGCTGTTGTCATCGTTGTTGCCAGAATCATCCGCAGAAGCATCTGCAGAGCCATCGTCTTGTGAGCCGTCTTCATCCCCACCAAAGGCATCGGAACCGTCATCAGAGCCATCGAAGTTGTCTGCGGAGTCAACTTGTGAATCGTCCGCGCCATCATCCCCGGAATCATCGAACTGGCGAGAGTTCAACGACGGCGGGCTTAAGAAGTAATATCCTCGAGCGGCCTTTTCGGTGCTCTCCAGGTCACTCCTTGGGTTGATGGTCGCATCGGCATTAGCTCCAGCTTGGGCTGTGAGTTCCATGGTGGCACTCGCATCGAGGGCGAGGAAGACGTTGGCGCTGACGATGTTGTCCAAAGCGGAGATGCCAAAGTTGAGGGTGGGTATGAGATGTGCCTCGACTGTGCCTGTTGCCTTTGCGCTAGGGCTCGCAGAGAGCTTCAAGGCTAGAAGAAGGATGTGAGAACATTGTTAACGTTTCCATCTCGAGGAACAAACGTACGTGTGTCGCCGATGTTGAATGACCCACTGGTTCCTTTCTTCGGTGGGAAGGTGAGTTGAGCATTGTCAATTTTGTAGCTAATCCCAACGGTCATGTCAGCATTGAGGTCCAGGTTGGCTGTGGCCTGGCCATTGATCTGGAAGGAAGGGCCGAGAGTCAAAATTCTGGTGGTTGTGTTAGCCACGAACCAGGAAACTCAGGAACGTCGCAGACATACCCAGGAAAGTCAAGGCCTGGAATGCCAACTTCGAAAAGTTTGACCTTTCCTGAGTCGAGAGACCCAGACGCTGTCGCGTGCATATCGACACTGCCATCGATTTCAGCAGTCAACCCTAGGTATGCTCGTCAGCCAAAAGGAATGGAAAGCCAAGGAGAGTTTGGCTTGCCTGCGATAAGCGCGAAATCCGTGACTTTTGGAGGAACTATTGTACCACTGGCAGCTATGCCGATGGATGCTACGGCGTGTGCCTTGGCATCAACGTCGATCTTGACACTTGCGTCTACTGGTGGGCACGAGATGCTCTTGCCGACGAGGTTGAAGCTCTTGTCAACGTCGAGAGGAGGAAGTGTCTTGCTTTGATCCACATTGAAATCGTTGAGAGATGCTATGTCTATAGAAAGAAAGGAGGATTAATCGAATCGAACCACCTCACGAATTGTAAAAACATACCGTTAATAGCCCCACTCACAAAATCGCTTATTCCACGTCTGAAAACGCGACTATTGCTCCGTCTTTGCTGTGAAGGAGACGTGGCAAGATCGCCGTTAGCTCCTGGAACGTTGGCTGCTCGAATAGCAAAGTTGACAGGCCCGGCAGATCTTGAGACGGGGGTAGGTATCAAAAAAAATACGTTGTAGAGATATAAGAAACTTACGTGGGGTTAACAGAAGAGAAACTCGTGTCAATGTGCAAGCCCTTAACATCGGGCTGGGCTCCATCCCGACGAGTCAGCGAAGATGCAACATTCGATGGGATGGACTGGTCTTGAGGAGTCCAAGCTTTAGTAACGACGGCGAACGCGCTCTTTCCACACTAAAGCCAAAGAATGACTGTTACATTTCAATCACGTTAGGTAATGTTAAGGAACGTACGCTTTCAGGCAGTCGGACGACCTTCCCTACAGCAGCATTGTTGTTGCTCGTACTTCCGTCATACAAATGCGCACAGTCGGCGGAGCTGTCGTCTTTGCAGACCAGGCGAATGTCTTGCTGAAGTGCGTCAGGAGAACAATTGATGATTTCCCATCCAGCTGCAGGTGTGATATCAGAAATCGCGTTTTCGGAACCCCACTAGAAGGTCTGTTACTGATGAAATCAAGGAAGAGAAAAAGTGATGCGTACGATCTTCAAAGTGCCGGAGGCAGATCCATTTGATGCAGGTAGGTCTGGATTGATTTCAGCACACGAACTTTTGATAGCAGATAAACACATACCATATTGACAAACTCCAGACAAGCACGGTGTCGACCAGTCATTATCGGCAACCGCAGATCCCGCGAGGAGAGAGACGAGGAGCAGAGAGGCAGTCAACATATTAACAAAAGGCAAAACTTATAGAACCGTGAAATAAAGAAGGTGAAGTGACCGACCGGGGTCAGGAAAAATGAACGAAGGAGAACGAAGGAAGGAAAAGAAAAAGAGAACGAAATCAACAGACACGAAGAAGGGGGAAAAGTGCTGCACGCCCGACGATGGGGCTTTTAAATTGTTGCTCAGATGTTGGCACACGAGCATGCACATTGTGGGTTGATGTCATCAATATAATTCCTGAGGCATGCAACAATATGTCAGAGTAGGAATTATAGTCGGGCAAGGGGGATCAAAAAAGAGCAAGGTCGTTGCCGGTTACTGTTGAACAGGGACAGCCTGCGAAGTATGCGCCTCGGGCGTCGAGAAGCAGCGAGAAGCCTCACGGACGTTGGCTGATCGCTACTGATCGTCGTCAGGCGCATAGCGACAACTGACAGCGCTGCTTGACGATGAGATGTAGATCGTAGCACATGCAAGGCGCACTCACTTTTTGTGCAGGACCGTGAAAAGCTTTCAATTCCGCGAATATTTCCTCATCGCTAGCTTTAACTCTCTTCCGGCTTCGGAGTTGCTTCCACAAAATGAGCAAATTTGCGAGCATTTACGAGGGCAAAAGTTCCAATGTCGACTATAAATCCTGGTAAATGGTTCAAGTGCCTTGGTCTAAAAGTATGCTCTCCATCCGAAAGTGTGGGCTCAAAGAAGAATGCTTTCAAGGCTTGGCAAAAGTCAGGAGGCATAAGCCATGATGGGGTGGCAGTGGCAGTGGTTGAGTCGATGGGAACATCGTGATGCCTCCGAATTTGACGTTCTCGACAAGTTCTCACGAAATCTCTTCACCTCCAGTCATTCAGACAAACAGGCGTCTTGCAGCCGACTTCTTCTAACTCTTGGACTCTGACTGGGGCTAGCAATACTTATTGGACTGGCGCTAAGCTTGATGAGAAAACCAATTGATTCGAAACAGCTTAAGCAACCTCTAATTCCTAGCCCAGATGTCGGAGAAACCAAATTGGACAAGCATAGACCACCACGGAATGCAGTTGGCGCTTGACGAGGCTCGAAAAAGCTATAGACAAGGCGGTATACCCATTGGATCCGTCCTGCTCGTTCCAGACGAGGCTGAGGTGAACGTATTTAAGATTCTTGGCGCAGGACACAACGAAAGGATACAAAAGATGTCACCTACTTTGCATGGCGAAATATCTGCTTTGGAAAACGCTGGACGTCTCAGAGCCGACGTATATCGTAAAGCAACCATAGTGAGTGATTTATACTTCAAAATTCTTCAAAATTTCACTGCTCGAAATCCACACATCAGTATACAACTTTGAGGTAAACGCTGTCGTTCCTCAGTCCAGTCTCATCGTTGACATCATTGGTCGGTCTCGCATTTCAGCCCATGCAGTATGTGCTCTGGGGCTATCTGCCTTTACAAAATACCTCGCGTCGTCATCGGCGAGAACCAGACCTTTATGGGCGATGAGACTCTTCTGCGGAGTCGCGGCGTTGAAATCGTTGTGGCAAACAACGAAGAATGCAAGCAGCTAATGAGAAGGTTTATTTCTGAGAAGCCTGAGGTGACCTTTTTCACCGTACTACTGAACAATGATTACAATTTGACTGTGCTTCTAGGAATGGAACGAAGATATTGGCGAAGTGATGTGAACAAGTAAATGGACCTGACACCCACCACAAGCTGGTGCAGCAGAGAAAAGAAAGTGAGTAATATTCGACTGTGACATCGAAGAAGTGAGGGCAATGAATTTTCTCAAAAGTTGCTTGTCCATTTATGCCTCCAACACATTAGCTATTATTGCAATGCAATATGCAATATTTGTCCAAGCTGAGTCGCACAGAAGAACCATGACAGAGAGCCGGGCCTAGAAAAATTTTGCAGGATGAAGACAGAAGCAGCGAGCTCTCACCACGCTGATTGTCTCGACCAATCAAACGCGGGATGCCAATATGCATCAAATTTTATGACACCTGAGGCATGATGGGGCCTCAGATATTTAATGCTGACAGAGGCTTGATAACCATAGAGCTTCACTTCGTAATATACGAAGCGTGAGCCCAGCTGTCTGGATATCCAGGCAGCATTGGCGAAGTAAGCAGAAAGGTTGATTTACATAAATTTATCCGCCTTGTGGTTGAGTCAACATCATGACTACATCATGATGCCTTCGATTTTGACACTCTCGACAAGTTCTCACGACTCGCAATACTTATTGGACTGGCATTAAGCTTGATAAGGACACCGAAACAGCTTCAGCAACCTCAAAGTAATTCCTGGCCCAAATGTCGGAGAAACCAAATTGGACGAGCATAGACCAGCACGGAATGCAGCTGGCGCTTGAAGAGGCTCGGAAAAGCTATAAACAAGGCGGTGTACCCATTGGATCCGTCCTGCTCGTTCTAGACGATGCCGAGGCGAATGGGTTTAAGATTCTTGGCTCTGGGCACAACGAAGTGATACAAAAGATGACACCGATTCTGCACGGTGAAATGTCTGCTTTGCAGAATGCAGGACGTCTCACAGCAGACGTCTATCATAGGGCAACCATCGTACGTAGCCTGTACTTCTAATTTTAGTCTGAAACTCATTTTTCGAGGACAAACGTGAAATGGAAAGTCTCATGAGACTCGTATCTCCGTGAGACTTCGCAAGACCAAGACTTTGTGAGACTTCGTGATACTTCGTGAGACTACTGAAAGTATTGATGAGACTCGAGAGACTCGAGACTTTAAAGTCTCTGACTTACAGTTTGAGCCCAATATAAATATGACGCCCGCTTCTGATCTGCCTCTCCATCTTCCCCCCCCCACCCCCCACTCTCCGAGTGCGTGCTGTTTCCTGCTCCCACACTGTTTCCTGCTCTTCGTCGAGCATGACTCGCCGAGTCTCACTCGCAGCCGCCCAACACAGTAATAATGCCGCCACCACTCGTGAGCTGGCGCCAAATTAAGCCGGCGCTTATTCACTTCATAGAATAGTAAAATTGCGTGTCCTCATTCAGGTTCTATTTAGTAGTTTTTTAATGTACTATTATGTTGTAGATAATTATGTAAATCAAATCAAATTATACTTCATATGATATTATATTCAGCGACTTTGACTGTTTTCCGTTGGAATGAAAAGAATGCACTATTTTTTAACAGACTCTCCTATAAATCCGACTTGTAAGCCTTTTTTGTGGTTGGGATGTAAGCCAAAATGCGTGTCTGTTCTGTTTATATCGTACTAGAGTCCTTGCATTTAAATTTGTGAAGCTACTAGTACTACTATGGCCCCAAAAAAGGCAGTTCATTCATTCAAATCCAGCAAAATACTTTTCAGAGTATCTACAATTATTGTACAGAAATTTTAGGTAGTCCCAAAGCGCGAGGACAAGGCCTACGGTAGAGACAATGCCTCGGCTTGCGAACACAACTCGCGGAAGAGGCGGTACACGGCAGAGGTTAAATGGGGACGTGGGCTGCTAGGCACCTTCCAGGAGACGACTCAGACGAAGCAACAGGAAGCTATCAACCTGGGTGCTCGGGCAGCCGGATTTGTATAGACTGGGAATGGGAAGTGAATTGATGGAGACGCGGCACTGGGCTGCTGAATGAGAGCGCGACGGCGAGAGGCGAGCTGGTGCGCCAATAATGCAGGACGGCTCTGAGGGGCAGCGCGCGGCGGGTAAGGCCCGGGTGGTATCAAGCAACATGCGCGACGTGAGCGACTTCACCTAGCGTAAACCGTCAACGATACCCACAGGCTGGAGAGGAAAAGAGACGGGAAAACGGTTTGAGTAGACGAGCCTTTATATATGCCAAAATTCTGAAGGGTATCACCAAGTCTCACCAAGTCTCACTGAACTTCGAAGTCTCACCAAGACTCACCAAGTATCCCGGACTCTCGAAGTCTCGCCAAGGTATCTCAAAGTATCACGGAATCCCAAAGTATCACCTAGTCTCACGAGGACTCAAAAAACTCACAAAGTATCACATTTTCGTGAGACTTTCCAATACACGTTCTTTCTGCATTTTTCTCGACTTGAATGCCAGTATACAACTTTGAGGTGAACTGTGTCGTTCCTCAGTCCAGTCTTATCGTTGACATCGTTGGTCGGTGTTGCTATTCAGCCCATGTAGCATGTGCTCTGGGGCTATCTACTTTTACAAGATACCACGCGTCGTCATCGGTGAAAACCAGACGCTTATGGGCGACGAGACTCTTCTTCGGAGTCGTGGCGTTGAAATCGTTGTGGTAAACAATGATGAATGCAAGCAGCTATTGGGAAGATTTGTCTCTGAGAAGCCTGAGGTGACCTTTCTCACCGTACTGCTGAAAACTGGTTACAAATTGACTACGCTTCTAGGAATGGAACCCAGATATTGGTGAAGTGACGAAGTTGTGAACAAGCAACACTTACATGGCAATCACGATCATGATATCTCTACATGTTCTGGACGCGATAAAAGATAGTTCTGTTTGGAAGGACATCCATCCATCAAGATTCTCCGAAGACAAAGCACGTAAGTGTCGTTGAGATAAAGAACCCATGCTTTTGCGCAATTGGAGCTGAGCCATTCATTTTAATATTTTTTTCGATCAATCAGATTTCCATAAGTTTCTGTAAAATATACTCATTTGACTTGTTCTGAAATCTTCCGTTCTACAGATTGAAAATCGCGAGTGAATTCCGCATCACTATTCTGATATTCACCTAACCCTGTCATTCAATTGAAGACCTTTGTCCCTGATGTGTTCAGTCACGTGTTGACGCGTTCTTTGCCTGTATTTGCCTTCGGCTTGCTTCTAGGATGTAAATCCCAATTTAGCGACCTTTGTTTTTACGCCTGCTCCTCGACTACACACAACTCGAAGCGTTCTCGGTAATCGACATAAATCTTCTCAGCAACGGAGCACTCTATGATGTTACTGAGTCAAGGCCGCATAGCTAATGTGTCTACTTGTTTCGGTCATGGTTTCTCAGGACATAAAACGCGATCTCTATCGTGGGTTATTCCCCTAACGGCCCTCAGGCAGTATATTATTGGGCCGCTGTGTACTTCCATTTTTTGCGAATGGCCTCTCATGTTTTGTCACTGTCCGTTCCTCCGCCCTACGGACTTTACCAACGTCTTCCAGGCCGACGTTCCAAAAATACAGACTCGAATGGCGGCCTTTCTAATGAATTGCTCGGGGAATGGCTGTGGTGTACCAGGCCTCTCCATTCCACTCTCACAGTATCTCGTAAGTACACGTTTTCTATCGTGAGCCCTCAACCCAAACGGCGACTAGTGCACTCAGGGTGAACACCAACAGCGGATCACGTCGAAAGCTGGCCTGATTGAGCGTCCCCGAGTCACTTCCTGACAAAAAGTCGCTTGGGTGCGCTGTGTTCTTGCCTTAAATGTAAAATGCGCTGCTTTGACATTAAGTGCATTTAACGACATTGAGGAGGTAAATAAAAAAAACACTCACTTCTTCCCCCCAACCAACGTCGCCCTCGCCACTCCATACAAAATGGCCACACAGATACCCACCGCCGACAACGTCGTCCTGAAGTTTGGTGTTCCCGGCACCTCAGGCGCAAATGAGAGCGAGGACCCTGTCGATCTCGTTACCCATCCTGTACTCGCGTCGCGTCGAACACACACCCTAGTCCTAGGAAACGAATTGAATGCCGCAGACAACGAACGGCTCATTTCTTATTTAAACAGCGGCGCTCTTGTTCCTGATACGGACGCGCTGCAGATCATCGCGCACAAAGATATCTGGACCCCCGAGCAGGAACAAAAAATAGAACAACACCTTCCTTCGGTAGTGGCCTTTGTCACTCATGTTATCACTCCGTCAAAGGTGATAGAAACCACTGTCATCAAATGCGATTTCCCAGAGTCTACCAACTCCTCTGTCTCCATTCCCATCGACCAGCTGTTCGATGACACCGTCGACGACATTGTCAACCTTCCGGGTCTCGAAACTCTCGTTCTCCTCCCACCTCTCAATTCTGTTACTTTTCTGGCGGAGGTTTATGTATTTCATCGACAGCTCTTGCGTGCTTTGAATAAAGTGACAACCCTCAAGAAGGCCGTCGTACCCTTGGACTTCCTCGCTGGTACGAAAAACATTGTCGAGGCGCTGAAAGAACACCGAGGCCTTACCTCCCTCGAGCTGACCATGCCAACCTCCTTTAATCTTCTCGACATCGATTCTCGCTTCCAGATACTCTTGGAAGTGGCTTTGCTGAAGGAGTTGGAGCCGTTCCCCCAGCTCGAGGAGCTCGTCGTCGGAAAGGATCTCTTGGCCATGTCTGAACTATTCCTGGAAATGGCTCGACGCATGTTCGATACCCGGGTTGAGAGTGCCGACTCCCAGACTGTCTGCTTTAAAGACCCAGGACGTGACTTGTTGTACGGGAGGTCCATGTTATCCCTTTGGGGTATATAATTTATTCCATTTCACGTCGTGCGAGTCTTCTGAAGTCATAACCTGACCGACCGAAACTCATACACCATTTATTTTTTTTATTACTGAACCCACATCATCATAGTTAGCATAGCATTCTACCATTCAGTCCATTCCCTAGCGTTCAAAAAATAGTCTACAAATACTCGCACTTTGTTTAGTGTATATAAAAGTACAAACTGTACATTTTCATTTTATCTTGGTCGAGATGAACCTGCCGAACGAACGCGCAAAACCAGTTATACACCGCCGTGACTCGGGCGGTTGACTGACTATAGATCTAGTCTCTTTCAAGCCTGCCTCCACCTAAGCATCCGATTTTATACTAATAAAAATAAAAAGAGGGCCTTTTGCTGGAAAAAATAGTCGTTTCGGTCAAAAAAGAGAGATTGGCTGGGTGCTACCTAATATAGACATGTAGTACGGGCAACTCCGAAGCTCCGCTACGATGAGAAACCGAATCGTGATCATTGATTGGGTCTTTTTCTTGCATTTTTTCTTATCTTTCTTTTTCCTCTTTGTCCTCCAACTTTTCCGCGCACCATGTCTTCCAATGTCCCCATCTCCGGCGCCGGAAATATTACAGCTCCAACGCCCCAAAATACGCCGCTAAATCAGGCCCCCATCGCGTTGGGTCTATCTCGGCCCACCGTCCCAGACATTTCTGAGGACAATGAAGGCGAAGCTGCGGGTGGCGATGGCGAAGATGCTCTGCAAACGTTTCCAGGCATGGAGCAGCACATGCTCGGCATGGTGCAAGGCAAGCTCGCTAATCTGGTTGGGAAGAGCTCTGGCTACATCGAGAGCCTGCCTGTGGAGATCAAGCTGAACGTCGAGGCACTCAAAGGCGTGCAGGTGAAGCAGAACGAGCTGCATAACCAGTACAAGAAGGAGTGTTTGGAGCTGGAGAAGAAGGTAGTTATTTTTCCTTTTTTCTTTCATATTTCACTTTCACCGTCACGGACGGATCGATGGCTCGAGCACGTCCTATCTGGCCCATCTGGGGGTCTTCACGCCTTCAGGTGCTGTCGCACTCTTGCAGAAACAAGCATGGGCATCAGGGCGATCGCGATTTGGCTCCACGGCCTGGGATATCTGTTGCATCGCGACTCGGCGTCGACAGATCGGGGTTGAACTAAGCCACTCTTTTCACAAACAATTGTTTTCTGCCCCACTATCTGGTCGACCTCTCGCCCACGATGCCAGATGTGATGTTTCATGCAATCCGATGAACGATCCTTTTGACCATTTTGGATCAGCCCTTGCCCTGCTTTGAAATCACTCAGCTGATCTTTTCCTTGACGCTGACGAAATTTCTCTTAGTATCTCGAGCTTCAAAGACCGCTGTACGAACGCAGAAGCGCGATCATCAATGGAAAAGCAGCAGCCTCAACTGAGGAGATCGAAGCGGGTGAAGAAGCGTCACTAAAGGACGACGAAGATTACACCCCCTTGCCCAAGGACGTAACCCCATCTCCTTCCGGAATCCCGGAATTTTGGCTCACTGCGCTAAGAAACCACGTTGCCCTGAACGAGATGATCACGGATCGGGATGTGGAGGCCCTCAAACATCTCATTGACGTTCGCCTGGTGTACCTCAAGGAAGGCGAAGGCTCACCGAAAGAGACCCAGGGCAAACCTGGTTTCACGATTATCTTCCAGTTCGAAAAGAACGCGTTTTTCGAGAATGAGGTCCTGGAGAAGACGTATCTTTATCAAGAAGAGGTTGGATACTCTGGCGATTTCGTGTATGATCGTGCTCTTGGCACTACGATCAAGTGGAAAGAAGACAAGGATCTAACGAAGGAGTTCGAGATCAAGAAACAGAGGAACAAGAGTGCGTATTTACAATGTTTGTTGACTCTCGTTTATTCTAATTTCGTCAACTTCTTAGACACGAACCGGACTCGTCTTGTACGCAAAGCCAAACCGACTGACTCGTTCTTCAATTTCTTCTCGCCTCCTGTTCCTCCCACCGAAGAGGCCATCGAGAATGGTGATTTCGAAGATGATGAACTTCAGGATCTGGAGGAGAAACTCGAAGAGGACTACCAAATTGGTGAAGATCTGAAGGAGAAGGTCAACTTACAGCACCATCTAAAACATCAGAACTATATTCTGACGATTTATACAGATTATCCCTCGGGCCATCGACTACTTCACAGGCAAAGCTCTCCAGTACGAAATTCCGGACGACGACGATGACGACGATTTCGAGGACCTGGATGACGACGACGATGAAGCTCGATTCGAGGATGTGAGTGCTTTTTCCTGCTATATCTTTGCCTTTACTGACCCCAAACAGCTATCGGACTCGGACAACGATGTTCCGGTCCGCCGGCGCGGACCTCCGAAAGGTCGTGGCGGTGGGCCTGCAACAGGCGCAAACGTGAACCCAGAGGAGTGCAAGCAACAGTGAACGGCGAACGTGATCCTGAACTGCGTCACTTTATCTCGAAGGCTCTCGCATAATGCGATGCGTCCAAGTCCTATGAACTTCCTTCTTTCTTTCCACCTTTGCCTCCTGCGCCTGCGGTCCTCCTCGATCCGTCGACTAATTCATGCATATTCTGGTCACCCCCTTATATACAACGTATTGAAATATCCTTCTTCCCTTCTTCATGTTTCCCCTTCTGCTAATTCATTCATGACCGACCGTACCATATGTACTTTTCCATTTACTCACAACGTACTTAGTGCCGCATCCACTTTAATGGACTTTTTTACAATCACTTAGCGCGTTGGTTTCTTGTTCAATCACACTTGTTTCTTTAGGTGTATAGTCCTTGATATACGGTCTCCGCGTTAGAACTTGCAAATCAGATTTATCGGTGTGCGTCCAACCGCGGATCGGACAACGCGTTTGGCCGAAGGCTTTGCCCGAGCGATGGTAAGCAGCCGTTGACACTGTCTTTCTTTCACAGGTAATTGACCCTTGACCCTTGAGTAGTTCATGATATACAGCACCTGAAATGAATTGCGGAGTGCGGCAAGAAGTCTAGTGGCTATATATTAGCAACCAACTCGGATAATGGTGCTGCAACGCCGTGGCTAACACTTACTTGTGGCGTATTGCGTGAATCAAACTGCGTTTTCCAGATCTTGAATAATTATTTAATACATAGCAGATATACAGGTCCTTGTCGCAGACATTGTGCTCGGCTGGAGAAATTAATTATACGACCTTCTTGATTTATGAACGTCGGAACTGGCTCCCCACCCTGGGTGACCAAATAATTAAATGCTCCTAAAAGTCACCACCATAATCACAAGCCAATTAGTTCAAAATGGAGAGCATTGCAATGACTCTCACCGAGCACACAATGCCTAGGACGACACTGATGACTGAAGCCCTAGAGCTGAAGAATCCATGCAGTGAAGCAAACTCCGCGAGCATCGTGGACTTATCGTGGACAATCAAGGACAAATAACGCGTAAACACGTCTGGTAGGTTTCACTGATCATCGTTCGAAACTTCAAACCGCGTTCACTATTCACTATTCACTTGTACCTGAGAAGCCTTTATCTTCTTCTCTGCGAGAACTATGGCCCTTTATTTATTGTCGCATTCGATTCTCTCAGCCCGTCATCCCAAGTCATCACTTAATTTTCCCAGGAGAGCCAAAAGGGAACAAGATCTGATCTGGACGCGAACACAGCAAAGACACCTTTCATGGCCTGGTTTTTTGTATACTACGACCTAAACTGTGATAAGAAGTTTTGGTCCTTTCTTTCAAACCTGAAGGCTTTTGGTACACGCATTCGATCGGCTTGCTCTCCGAGGAATTGATAATCTAACGGGTCGTCATCCTGCCAAATTCCCCAATACATAAATGACTCGGGGCCTCAGGCGTCCATTTCTGTTCTCTGCAGAATTTCTGGCCATATTCACCGTCACATTCCGGCCAATTGTCTTCGGAAAAGCTATGCAGTCTGTTTTCGTCCTTTTTCTGCTGTGTAGGTCCTGAGCCATGCCGAAAAAAAAAGATCGGAGGACGCGCTTTACAGCCTGTCACCTGAGAAAACGCGCTTTGCCCTCTGGCTTTTATAATGGAGACGCGTCGATAGTTTGTGTGGCTATTACATCTTTCCCTCGAACTTCCTCCAATGTCAAGCGAACTTCAGACCTCCACCAACGGCAACGAGTTGTGGGCTTACGGCCTGCCTCAACAAACTGTCGACCTGCATGGGACGATGGAAGGAGATATCGTCATTCACCCTGCGTTGCATGCACGTCGGATCCTCGGCGTCATTTTTGGTGAGGAAACCACCGAAGAAGACAAAGGCGCCTTTGTTTTCGACTTTGTCAACCGTATTGCCCTTGTTCCAGAAATACAAGGCCTCCTCATGACAATGCCTTCCCACGTCTGGACGCTTCAGTTCGAACTACAAGTTGAACAACACCTTCCAGCCACAGTTTCTGTCTATAGAGTGACTCTCACAGAAACAGCTCGCGACCATGAAGCCACTATGACCCATATTCGAGGTCACGACAGCATAACTTCCTGGTCGTCTGTCTCGGTCCCAATCGGTGAAATCGACCTAGAAATGGCCACTCAGATTCTTTATTTGCCCAGTTTGCGCATCCTTAACTTTCTTCCCCCAAAGGAGCCTACGACTTTCGACAAAGCGGCTTCCAAAAACTCAGTCCGAGATATGTTGATGTCTTTCGATACTTTGAGGTCTATCAAAATACCTCTTGACTTTCTTGGCGACATCTTCGATATTCTCTCCCCATTAAAACAGCATACCAGCCTCACCTTTCTCGAACTTAAACTTCCTACGACTGCCGACTTGTTCCCTCTCTCCACCAACGACGTGGTCCGTGAAGAAATCTCCTTTGCGTTGACTGAAGCCTTGATCCACTTCCTTGGACGACTTGAGGGCCTTTCGATTCCTATGGAGGTCGCTTCCCCAGCCGTCCTTAGGGCTGCTGGAAATTTGCCGCATTTAAAAATGCTGAAGGTCACCCCAATAGGCGACATGGGTGGGGCGACCTTTCTGAATGTCGCCTTGATGAATGGTATTCCGTCGCCGGGAAGCTTTAATGCCTTGCGGCTTTTGGATATCGATAGACGCAGAACGTCGGAATCCGACTTGGCAAGATTCTCTAGAAGGTTTCCTGGGGTTACGATTGCGTAGTTCCAGGCAACGGTTAGATCTCTCAAATGTCGCGACTGGCTCATAAAATTTTAATTATTTGTAAATTACTCCAACACATTTTACTACACTCTATAGCATCATTCTGTGATTAGGACTTGAATAATATCATAAATATATCTATCTTACTTTCACTTTCGTACCTCATAAACGTCGCGCATTCCCTCTTGTCCCTTCGATTCGAACAGTTGACGTCCGACCCTTGTTCCCTTTGAGTTATTGATAGTATGGCTACTCCTGTGAGTAAAGTCTGCACCGGATTATTTTGAGAGTCTTTGACGTTGATAATTCCTCTCTAATTTATATGTGTTCCAATGCTGTCAATATACCTTTGCACTAGGCCATTTGCCGATTTCAAACCGGCCCCTATTCGAGTCGGATTGGGCGGGCCGAAAGCTCACGTGCTCCAAACAGCCAACGGTTTCAGAATTTTAGACACGCTATCTCATCCAATTTTTCACTGTTGATCTCATGATGTTCAAGCTCTCTTCTGTCATATCTACTCAATTCCGTCGTTTGGCCTGACCAAATGGAACATAATTTGGTAGTGATAGTGACGGAATACTGAGTTTTAACCAAGTTTTAACATGCGAAGTCGAAAACCAGTGCCAAAAGGTGCGTACCATCACCATCCACTGCATCGACTTTTCCTCACTTCTGTACAGCTAGCGGCGTAGGACCTCAGACCTGCTCGTGCCCTGATTAATGGTCGTTTGGCAAATTTTCTATGGACAGCTACTGGCTCTAACTCCTTGCCACATTCAGAGCCTAGGTCGCTCCAAAATCCCTATTTGATCGCCCCACTGCCTCCAAAAGCGAACAAAAGTGTGGCGTTGGGAGATCTGGCCTTTCGATTCGCCGTTGACCGTAACGCTCAGAATGCTCCACTTGCGTGTGCTCAGGTTGAAGGGATCTTGTTGGTTTGCAGACCTCGTTTGTCAGAGAATAACATCGTTGTTCCGTTTTAGAAAACGACACTTCTAGACCCTCCCGCCAGATAGCAGTCACTAGCCAGCAACTTAATCATGCAAGATATCGCACACGAACTCCGGTGAATTTTTCTGAATGATTCAATCGTCCTCGCTGGCCTTTCTACTGCCGCTCATTCATTACAACGAAGCTTCTCGGACCTTTCGCCCTCGACGCCTGCTGCTTTTCACCGAAGCACCATCACCAGTGTGCGATTGCACTCATTTCACGTCTACACCGATCAGGCTTTACTCTGAATTCTATGAAATCTGATACGTAGCCTGGCCCCAACAGGTTCGATGAGCCCCGGGAGTGTTTGAGCGCCGTCACAGCTATCCTTTGCCAGCGCCTTAACCGGAGTAGTTCGCAGCAAGACTCTTTGAGTACTTAAGAGAAGCCTGACTTGAAGTTCATACCCAATCACTGTTGCTCCTCGCTATGTTCAATACTTCAGAGCTTCCCAACCCACATGCGCCAATGGCGTTTATTCCCCCGGAGCTGGCTACTCAAATAACAATCGCTACATATGCCCTCGTAGGGTCTGTATCGGAAAGATTCAGATCATCATTCTATTGGATAATAAAACGAAACTTGTGTTCGCGATATTCTAGGTCTTGATTTGGGATATACTGTTGATGGAGAACCCAACATCCCGACGCCCCTATATCTTATTGCTTATATATTTTCTTTCCTATCATTGTTCCGGCTGCCTTGATCACGCAACCGATCACTTTCACGTTCTTTCGAGCCTATCTTTTATATCGAGTCTTTTTTCACTTTACACCTCAGCCGTTTACCATCGTGTGTAACGTCTGAGGTGCGTATATCCTTTACTATATTATGGACTACTTTACTTACGGAGTTTCCTGTAGTTTACTCATTTGTATTCTAACAGGTAGATACTCAATTCAGCCGTTTACCATCGTGTGTAACGTCTGAGTTTACTCATTTGTATTCTAACAGGTTATGGGCCCCGTCGTCCTACCTGCACTGCACACCTACTGAAAACTCATACGGCTCAATAAACTTGATTATCGACAATGACTACATCTTCGTCGACCTTATCCCTCATCACGCTATCCGAGAATGACAAACTCCGCGGTTACGAGAATTATACCGCTTGGAAGACTCTCATGGAGGCGCATGGACGACCGAAGGGACTACATAAATATTGGGGAAACCTAATCACAATTCCGACGTCAATAATTCCCACTACTACTTCGACTGGCACTGGCACAACCACTTCCGAGTCTACTGCTGAGACTACTCCACCTCCTATTCAAACCAAAACCACCCCAGCGAGCCCACCGTCTGGACCAACCCCCGTTCACTCGACTAATCCATCCGAGCTCGAATACGAACTCCGCGAGAGTGTTGCGCTTTCTTCGATTTTGATCAATGTCGTCGATATCGCCGGTTCGGGGATTAATACATCGGGAACGTCTCATGAGGCTTGGAAGCTGCTTCTTGACCAATATGGGAAGACCTCCGACCGCGCAAGGAACATGCGCGAAGAAGCGCTAGCAAACTGTAGAATGGCTGAGGGTGGGAAGGTAGCTGGCGAGGGAGGACATATCGAAAAGATGCGCACCTTAAGGAAATCTGCTAACGACGCTGGCGCCGACATCAAAGATCCCCGCTTCATTACTAAACTCCTCGACTCTTTCCCGGAATCTTGGGATGCTGTCATCACGCCGATGTACTCCGAGACAAGCTTAAGCACCGTTATCATGAATTTGACGACGCATGCCGAGCGACTTGCCATCTGCGATGCAAAGACCAAGCCCGAGAGTTCTATCGATACTGTGAAAGCTCTTGAGGCGACCGTTATAGCCCTACAAGCTGAGATGAAAACATTAAAGTCAAGCCGTGGTGGAACTTCGAACCCAAACAAGGCCCACCTGAAATGCGCCAATACGCAGTGGTGTGGGAAGACTGGTCACCTCATTGACGACTGCTTCCAACCAGGAGGAGGAAAAGCAGGCCAATATCCCCCGTGGTGGAAAGGAAAACGTACCGCAACACCGTCTGTCCCAAGTGCAAATCTAGCAACCTCGTCCGTTTCAACCACTGACATCTCGACTGGAGGGCACTATGCCCTATCTGCATCATTTGATATCAGAGACATTGAGAAGATCATTGCTGAAAACGTACCTGTCGTGCGCAAGGTTGCTCTGGCTGCCGTCGAAAGCCCTGGAATGCTTAGCACCGGATCTGCCTGTGTTGCTGATTCTGGATGTACGACTTATTTCTTCAAGTCTCGAGAGGCCTTCTCTTCCTATACACCGCTGGAAAAGGCAGCGGGTCAGTCGTCCAAAGAGGGGGCAAGCTTCACAGTTCTTGGCATGGGAATGGTTCAGATGAAAGTCATGCATAATGGGGTTGAACAAACCTTAACATTCAGCAATGCCTTACATGCTCCGGATGTCACTGCAAACTTAATTTCAATCAGCCGAATGGATTTAGCTGACTGGGATGTCGTATTCGGAAAGCGACAGGTACGATTCTTCAAGGATAAGAAGGAGATTTTCGGTGGAGTGCTCAAGAACGGACTTTACCTTGTCGGGGGTTCGTTTCTCTCGAGTATACCCACAGCTCTCACAGCTCGGTCCCTTCGAAGCCCTGGCGATATCGCTTTATGGCATCGCAGATTTGCCCATTTTGGTGTAGGCCGAATTACCGAGGCCAGTAAACTTGTCAATGGCCTCGACATCACCAGTAAGGAAGTCGTTGGAAAGTGCGAAGACTGCATCATTGGGAATCAGAAACGGCGACCTTACGACGAAGACATTACCCCCGTGACTGAGGTTCTTCGACTCACCAACATTGATATCTGGGGACCAGCCCGAGTGCAGTCCACTGGCGGCGCATATTATGCGATGAAATTCCATGACAGCGGATCCTCTCGCCGTCGTTCCTTCTTTCTAAAGGACCGAACTGCCGAAGCCGTCATAAGTTCGTTGACCATCTATAGATCGCAATCCGAAAGTGTTACTGGGAAGAAAATGGTCTATATTCGAACTGATAATGCACCGGAATTTACTGGCACCCTTTGGACGGCTTTCTGTAATGAAAACGGGATTTTAATGGTCCCAACTGCTCCTTATTCTTCTGGATCAAACGGAACCACTGAACGGTCAATCGGGATTACTACGGGATCAGTTCGTGTTATGCTGAACGATGCGAAGTTATCTGCAAGGTGGTGGGCTGAGGCTTGGGCATATTCGGAGATGGTGGAAAATCTCTTACCGTCCACACGCCATCCGGGGGTTATCCCAGAAGAGAAGTTTACAGGGCAAAAGCAAGATGTGGGTCATATACGTGTGTGGGGTTGTATCGCGTTTGTTTATATACCAAGCGAGAAGGGTGGCGGCAAACTGGGAGACCGTGGACAGAAGGGAAGGCTGATGGGTATGGAAGGTAGAGGGGTTTATAGGGTCTTGATTCCGGAAACAGGCCAAATCCTCAGATCCCGCAATGTCGTCTTCGAGGAAGGGCTTGGACACCGCACCCTCACGGCTGAGGGGGAGTACTTTGCAGACGACGTTGAGGGTGACGTGGACTATGAATTCTTGGACGAAGAACCTGTCAAACCTGCCATTGAAGCTCCGCAGACACCGCCGACCGAGACCGTCCAAACCCAAACTGACACTCAAGCTATTAATAAACCCAAAGTGTCTCGTCCGCGGATTGTTTATCCACCTGCATCTCGAAAATCAGCGCGTATTGCTGGTACCGAACCTTCCTCAAATAATTCTGATGCAACTATCCCCATTATTAATCAGGACGACGATGAGGACGACACTCAAATGGCCTTAGCTGCAAATATTCCTCCGGAACCACTCAATAAATTCGTTCCATCTACCTTTGCTGAAGCCTTCGATGTTACTCGGCGTCATTTGTGGATGCCTGCGATGGAAAGTGAGATAGAACGATGGGATAATCGTGGAGTTGTGACGGCCGTCCCACGTCCTGAAGGTGTTAAAGCCATTAAGGGCAAGTGGGTGTTTGATTTGAAGGTTGACGGTGATGGAAACTTGTTGCGGAGGAGAGCGCGTGGGGTGGTTAAGGGTTTCACGCAGAAATTTGGCGAACACTGGTGGGACTCTTTCGCCGCTGTGGTCAGGTATGAATCAATTCGGATGCTATTCGCATTAATTGCTTCAAAAGGCCTCGAGATGTGGCTTATCGACTTCGTTGGGGCGTACCTTAACTCGAAACCCCAGGGAGACAATTACATGGAAATTCCTGAAGGCTTCGAGAAACACTACGCGATTCTAGGTGTTGATACTGTCCTCAAAATGAACCTCACAATCTACGGCACTATGGACGGTGCAAACAATTGGTTCTACGAGCTCGACAGGACTTTCACAAAGCTCAAATACCACCAATCTCGTGCAGACCCTTGCATTCGCATCCAGTGGACCAAAGACGGTGGCTATTCCATCACCGGCACCTATACCGACGACGTCACCGGCGCTTCTTCAAGCGCCAAAGTAAAGGAAACCGCTAAGTCAGAACTGGCTAATGCGTACGAGATCACGGACCTCGGCCGCCCAAACAAGGTCCTTGGTATGATGCTCGTTCATGATAAATCTGGCAATATATCCGTCCATCAGAGGCCGTTAATTTTGAAGATAATCAACACATTCGGAATGGACAACGCGAACCCGAAATACACGCCGCTCCCACCAAACGTCAATCTAGACAATACGCAACCAATCCCTATTCCTCCGTCTGATGCCGAATTCATGCAAGACAAGGATTACCGGAAAGCGACTGGAATGCTCAACCACATTGCTAACGGAACGCGGCCAGATATTTCATTTGCGGTCAACACACTCATGCGTTTCAACAATGATCCACGTCCGTTCCACTGGACACTGGTCAAGCACTGTATTGCATATTTGAAGACCACTGCCAACCTCGCTATAACATATCGAAAGGGTGTCAATATCAAACCGTATGGTTTTTCGGACGCGTCCTATGCTGATGACCCTGATTCCCGAAAATCAACTGCGGGTTATGTGTTTATGTCTGCTGGTGGTCCTGTTTCATGGAAATCAATGACCCAAAGGCGCATTTCGACATCCACTGGAGAGGCTGAGTATGTGAGTACCAGTGAGAGCGGAAAGCAAGCAAGGTGGATGTATTCCTGGTATACGGAGGTGGACCAATCTTTCGATCTTCCCATCATTATCTATTGCGACAACGACGCCGCCGTTACAGCCACTCGAAATACTAGTGGCCACAGCAAATTGAAACATGTCGACGTCAAGGTTCATTGGATTTGAGAAGCAGTCAAACTAGGATTCATTCACATTGAACCTATCTCATCGGAAGAGAATATCGCCGACATCTTTACGAAGTCTCTCTCGCGTCCTAAACTCGAATACCTTATCAAGAAAATGGGAATGGAATTTTTAGATATGTGATCTTTCTTTCATTTTTTTCTGATTCTTTTGTAATTCTTTCGTCGGGCTGCGAGTTCAGGGGGAGTGTTGATGGAGAACCCAACATCCCGACGCCCCTATATCTTATTGCTTATATATTTTCTTTCCTATCATTGTTCCGGCTGCCTTGATCACGCAACCGATCACTTTCACGTTCTTTCGAGCCTATCTTTTATATCGAGTCTTTTTTCACTTTACACCTCAGCCGTTTACCATCGTGTGTAACGTCTGAGGTGCGTATATCCTTTACTATATTATGGACTACTTTACTTACGGAGTTTCCTGTAGTTTACTCATTTGTATTCTAACAGGTAGATACTCAATTCAGCCGTTTACCATCGTGTGTAACGTCTGAGTTTACTCATTTGTATTCTAACATATACTGATAAATCTCCCAACGGACTTAAAGATGTTACAAGTCCTATTTATAGGACGAGTCCTTTTACCGTCTTGACCCAGCCAAATTTTTGGGCATGTAATGATCACTTAGCCGGCAAACCCCGATATCAATTTTACGTAAGCTTCTATTTCCAGTCGGTTTCAACTTGGTCGTTCTCGACACTGCTACCCTCGCACAAGTTGAATAGCATCCCCCTCCCTGCTGTTTCGTCCATGAAATGCGCGGAGGCAAAGACCAGGGCCCAAATGGTGAGCCACCACGTCAATGGTCCCCTGCCGCTTGCTGACTTACTCAAAACAAAAAGGTGGGTGCTCAGAGGAACTCCTCTCGTTTGCCCTCGTTCGCCTTTCTGTTTCTGCCATGTCCGAGTTACCTTACATCCGTCTCTGAGCCGATCCTGTAGCGCCGCCGATGGCTGAACAGTTTCTTCATGGCCCCATGGTACCTCAATATTCTCAACGCCTACGCTGTACGTCTTCCCGACATCTCACTCTCCTTCTTTTTCTGACACTCGCCCTACTTTCGCAGTTTGACAACTTGCATGACGTGTCTGGTCTTGGAGGGGGGGCGACACTACCGGGGACAGGCACCACAGGTATAGTCTCTCCTAGCCAGACCACGATATATGTGATGTACCCTACGGCTCACGATATATGTGGTCTGTTTTTTACCACGCCCCCCAAACCGCGCTAGAAAATCTTTACTTGCCTTGCGGGCCAACGCTGCGCGCGGCATGTACGAGACCCATCTGGTTTGAGTTATCTTATCTTATCTATTTTTTTCCGTCCAGAAATTTGTTCCTTCCGTCGTCTTCTCGTCGTTCCCGTCGTCAAAAGTCAACGTTCAACTCAAACCCATTGTACTCGTTCTCAGCGCCTTCTTTCCTTCAAACTGCTCGCGTGTATGTTCGTGACTTTGTTCAACACCGACCCGCACCACCCTCTTTCGTTGTTGATCACACCATTACATAGGTTCTTTCGTCGTTCTCGATTCGCTGCGGAGCAGTAGTTAGGTGGGAGACATCGTCGAAATGCCTGTGGACTTACCAGTGGGTTGACTCGAAGGCAGCAGTCCTGGCCTCTTCCTCCTCCCTCGGCCACCTCTTATCAGTCTTGACTCTTGAACTGCGGACTGAACACGCTAGGCGCGCGTCCTGTGCTGGATAAAGCCGATCGTGTACTACCGGAGCCAACAACTGATTTGGTCACTCTTTCATGGACTGCACTTGCACTGCACCTAATTATTGGCCCAATATTCGTATTTTCTGACTCATCTGATAATTTTTTCCGTTTCAACTTCTCGTCAATCGCATCGCACATCACTGACATCACCCCGACATCCATCCCCAAAATCCCACCGTAATTTGTTTCCTGCATCAATACAGCCGTCGCTCTTTCAAGAACCATTTTCTCTATTGTTATGCCAATCATTCCTCACTATATTTTGCCCCTGCCATTTCTCTGAATTGTTTTCTTGTATTTTGATTTTCTTGCTTAATTTTTATTCCCAACTTCCTCCTCCTTTCGCATTTTTACTCTAAATTCCGACATATTTACACTATTTAAGCCTCTCCGTGTCGTCGTTTACCCCAGACTCCAGGCAAAATAAATTTGGATAGAAAGTCCATACTGTCAATCAAAGCGGCTCAGATATGAGGCAGACGACGATACGCGCCAAAAGTCTCTACGCGCTCGCACCTTGGATTTTACCGACATCACGCATTAGGCGCACGTCCTTTGTTTCGCGCGTTTAGAGCCGGAATCCCCTTGAATTCGACTTAGCTAAGCCCACGACAAATAAACCCACTTCCCTATGCAGCATACATCTTTATTCGTCTCAGTAATGCATTGTTCCCCCCTTCCAATATCCACTTGTGACCTGTCTCTTGTCATTTGCATCATGCGTCACACTGAAAGGCCTCCTGCGATCCACTGCAATCTGTCTTGACTCTTCCTGAGTCAATAAAGTTGTTTTTTCCTCCTGATGATACATTTCGCGACTCTCTGCGCGCTCGAACTCGGATTTTACTGACCGCGCTAGGCGCGTGTACCATGGATCACGCATTCACAAAGCGGATCACGTACCCACTCTGATGGCCACTCCATTAAGCCAACGATCAGTTTTACCATACTCCTTTTGCACTGCAGGTCATTTTTCGTTCCGACACTTACTTCCGCCACGGCAGCACATCGATCGCGTCACGCGTTGCCCCGACAAATCGCTATGGACTTCTACAAGAATTTATTTTTCAGAGTCTAGACAACCTTTCGTCATGACGAACTCTTTTCCATGATTCCATCAATCATCTCTCCCTTCCTGGTCGGTTCCCCATATGCTTCACAGATGCCCTCTCCCCCCAATTGTTTGAATCGGTGGTTTGCATTTTCCCTTCTCTAAATTTGTCCTCGTCTTCTCACTTTGTTTACAGCCGCCTTCGTCGTTTGCGGCTTCGTCCTTGTTCTCTACTTGCAACCCTTGTAACTTCTTCATTTTGTTGTTGGTCTCTATGAATCCTAATACGCACCTCAGAGCCTCTCATTTTGATCACGTTTCTGTTGTATTTTTGTGCACGGCATAACAATTTGTAGGTATATCACCGAACCTTCAATTTTATTTTTTAACTCATCATTCCTTGCTCGTGTTCACCCTTCCCCATTTCTTCGGCTCATCCTGCTGTACTTTAATTTTTTTATTTGAGTTTTTATTATCTACCTCCTCTTCCTCCCTTCCTCAGCTTCTGACATATTTATATTATTTAAATCTCCCTGTACTGTCGTCTATTCCTATTCGTGAATCGTACTCCAAATTTCCCCTCCTAAATATTGTCCAATTACCACTCAATACACTCTTACTCGCACTTCGCACTTTGTTTTCAGCCACCTTCATTGTCTTCGGCATCGCTCGCGCCCTCGTCCTTTGTCCCTCAATCTCGTCTCTCGTTAATTATTGTGTTGGTTCCTAAGAACCCCGAAACACACCTCAAAACTCGTTCAAACCAGTGTTTCCAGCCGTCTCAGTCGTTTACTGCTCCCACACACACCCTCTCGTTCCAGTTCTTGATATATCCCAGTTACTACTACAGCTTGTCAACGGTGGATTTGGTTTGTCAGCAATTGGCTGGAAAATGGCTGAACAATCAGTTCCGAGAAAATTGCTGACCAATCACATTATTTCACGTGCCCTATTCCCATAACGGGCTCCAAGTTAGTTGACCGTGAGAACAAAACTGAACTCTGGGTACACCGCCGTTTGGGAAAAACGTGAGGGAAACGTGAAGTCTGCACGCTGTCGACGTATTTTTGGAACGTAGATTTGATGTGAATAGACTCTGGCGGTCAGATGACGCCCTAAATTTAGACACCGTGTTGCCAGCTTGACATGAATGAAAGGTTTAGAGCTATGGATCAACCATGCATGATAACTCCTTCTTTTCAACCTAATGGTCAGATCTTAGATGTATGTAACTCTTTGCGATGGTCAGAGATGCTGACACTTGCATTAAGCCTAGATAAATCGGTGCCATTCGGCTAATTTTCTCTCAGATTTTGAGCTTTGGAGTCATGTAACACCTCCATGTCGAGCCTGACGCTGAGTGCGCGTAACCCCATGTGGTGACCATGAATCCTAATACCTTGGCTTAACCTCTATAGAAAGGTGGCTTCTGCCTCGGTTCTCCTTCAATTATGGGCCGGTAAGTCACGTAGCACCTCAGTGGCTAGCTATATGCTGAGTGCGTGTAACCCTTTACATTCATCATGGACCCTGACACCTTGATTAGACCTGGATAAGCTGATGCCATTCCCCTCGATTCCCCCTTGGTTATGGCCTGTGGATTTACGTAGCTCCTCGGTGTCCAGCCAGATGCGGTGTGTGTGTAACTTTATGCATTCGTCATGGATCCTGACAGCTTCGTAGGCCCTGGATAAAAGTGCCATTCAGCTAGGTTCCCATCGAATACTGAGCTTTGGAGTCATGTAACACCTCTGTGTCGGGCCAGACACTGAGTGCGTGTAAACCCTGGTGGTGATCATGGATCCCAACACCTTGGCCTGGGCTGGGGAGTCACGTAGCACCTCTTTGGCCAGGTATATGCACAGTGCGTGTAACCCTTGCATTCAGCATAGAACTTGACGCCTTGATTAGACCTGGATAAAATGATGCCGTTCCCCTTGGTCCCCCCTTGGTTATGGGCTGTGGATTCACGAAGCATCTTGGTGTCCAGCCAGATGCGGAGTGCGTGTAACTTTGTGCAGTCGTCATGGATCCTGACTGCTTCGTTCAATCTGGATAAAACGGTGCCATTTGCCTTGGTTCTCCCATAATCATGGGCCATGGAGTCACGTAGCACCTCTGTGTAGAGCCAGACGCTGAGTGCGTGTAACCCCTGGCCTTGATCATGAACCCTTATACCTTGACTTAACCTCAATAAAAAGATGGCTCCTGCCTCGGTTCTCCTTCAATTATGGGCCGGCAAGTCACGTAGCACCTCGGTGGCTAGCTATATGCTGAGTGCGTGTAACCCTTTACATTCAGCAGATATCCTGACACCTTGGTTAGACCTGAATAAAACGGTGTCATTCGCCTTGGTTCACCTTGCCCTGGGCTTCATTAACATGTGCTATCTATCTTGGTTCTCCCGTGGTTATGGGCTGTGGAGGCATGTAGCACCTCTGTGGTTACCTTTATACTTTCGCCTGGGTTTCCCCCTGGAACCTGAGCTGTGAAGTCACGTAGCACCTCTGTGTCGAGTATGACGCCGAATGTGCGGGACACCTGGTAGTGTTCACGATTCCTGAAACTTGATTTGGACCTAAATAAAAGGGAGTCGTCCACCTTCGTTCTCCCATGCTTGAGGGCTGTGAAGTCACGTAGGTCCTCTATGTCGGGCCTAACACAGAGCGAGTGTAACCCCTGGTGGTGATCATGGAATCCGACTCCTTGGCCTAACCTAAATAATATGGTACCACCTGCCTTGGTTCTACTTGTTTGTGGGCTGTAAAGGCACGTAGCAATTTTATGTCTAGCTATATACTGAATGTGTATAGGCCTTTGTATTCGTCTTGGATCCTGACAGCTCAGTCAGGCCTTGATAAACCAGCGCTGTCCGCCTTGGTTCTTCCACAGTTTTGGGCTGTGGCGGCCCATCGCACCCCTGTGTCCGGCTATATACTGAGCGCGTGTAAACTTTTAAATTTGTCGTGTATCCCAACACCTTGGTTAGGTCCCAAAATAAAGCCGTTTCCTGTTGCACCTGGTACATGTATTTGTGCTATCTACTTGGGTGGTAAGGACAGATCGTACAGTAACCTCTATGGCACAATTGAAAGGTCGTTCACTGGTGAATGCCAATAAACCGTCAACGTTGCTCGACTGCTTGATACACCTCTTGACCAGCTCTCATTGTATCAAATTATTTCCACTCCCTGTGTTGCACTCTTCTCTGGACAAATGTTTCATTGATGGTGGTTTGTATGTGGCATTGTTGAACTTCCTGGGCTGTCTGTTTGGCGAGGTACTGAATGAAAGCTGAGAGGACTGGGTATTGCATTTTGCACGTCATTTTAAGCAATTTCAGCTTAACAGTCATAGGTAATGTCCCACCTGGATCCAACAGTTTCTCAAATGTAGTTCTCACAAAGTAAAAAAAGTTGGCAAAGGGTTTAGATTTGTATGACATGTGTATGACTCTATATAAAATGAAGGTACACTCAATAGGATGATCCAGATGGCTCTGCGTTTATGTTACTCTGGAGCAACAACCCCTGACACTACATCGTCGACACGTTGTTGAAATTCATCAGGAAGGGTATCCTTGATTTCATAATTTTCATCGGCTCCATATAACTCTCGGTCAGCCTTGAGGATGGCGTTGAAAGCCCTAATAGATCAGATCAGTTTGATTTTCAGACAAAGCAGGATGTTATGACCCACTTTGTGACTTTGCTGGCAGAAGAATCTGCTGTCTTGCGGATAAACTCAAGGCGGTCGTCAATTCGATTCCAATACCTATCGGATCCCTCACACTCAATATGAACCTTGCGCTGTCAAGATAAATTAGAAGAAAGTTGGAAAGCGAGGAAGAAAAAAAAATACTCGCCATGATGGCAACCCTAGCACAAAGCTGGACAGTGGGACGGCAAGGCGTATCTTTAACAATTTGCTGTGCAAGAGCGAATATGTTCTGTTTGGAGATGATACTTTGATTTATCTGTTCAATAGTTCGTCAGTAAAACAGAGTAATCATCCTGCTGCGGAGTTGCCTACAATTTTTTTGATCTTAGATCGGAGCTGAGTGAGGGCGTAACTGACTTGAGTTTTGATCTTTTCCCAACTGGCATAGTCATGCTCGATCCCGGCTGGCAGATCAAAGCGATACTTCCTAATAATATCCTAAAAGAGTGGTCAATGTAAAGTTCTCAGGAAGATGAAGGACGGACCAAAATATGATTACGAGGGATGTTGCCTTTATAGGCACTTATTTTGACGGAAAGGAGGACAGCAAGCGCATAGTTGTTGATGTTGGTCTAATGAAAAGCTAAGTAATGAACAAAAGTACAAGTCTTAGAGACATACCTTGAGCTCTTCACTGATCTGGAACAGTGGTGCCGCTGACTGGAATGTGTCCACCTTGTTCTCCACCGACAAAAGACAAATCAACAGTTTTGCCTGCCGGCCAAGTGGTGTGTCCTAGATACGACCAGGGTGTTCAGACGTTCAAGTCAAACAGCAAAGCAATGGGTCAATAGGACTTACTGAGAGGAACGCCTCCAATTCGTCGCGTTGATCTGCCCGAAGCTTCTTTCGTGTAGCATAACGGAGACTGGCCGCTGTAATATTACTTATTGCTGGCGCTAAAGCTTGAGACTGGGTCGGCGTGGTCGAAGAGTCGTCCTCAGTGTCTGTGTCTCCATTGTTAGCCACGCCTTCCCGACGCGGCCGTTTTCCAAGGATCGATAGTTCCGGTGGGGGGCTGGAGCGTAGCATGGCAGCTTCAAGCTCCTTCTCTGCCTCTGTTAGCAGAATGACGGCTCCTTCTCTCCGGAGAGGGCGGAGCTGGGCAGAGGTATTAGTGGGTTGAGAGGGAAGAGAAGGCAAGGAGGAGTCGGCGAGAGCCATTGTGAAATGATGGAAAGAGGACACGCAACGAAACCCTTTTATATGATACCTTACATACGCAAATGACTCGGTTCTTCTGAATGACTCTGAGTGACTCCGTTCTGCTTACCCAAAATAATCAACAGGGACGATTGGTTGCCTTGAAAAAAAAAGAAAACATTTCATAAATCTTGGATATTTAGAAAAAGACACACGCACCTCACATACAGCAGCGGATAGTTCAATAGGATGGCGCATTGTTTGCACATGCTCTTCAGTTGAAACGAATAGGCATTCACGTCCAACCCACCCAGACTTCAGCTTCCAACCTATCGACACACTCTCTTCCAGCATTTGCACCATGAACTACAAGCCCTTCTTTGCCTCTCCTAAAACCTTCACGGGCGTGTACCGCTCGCAAATGAGCCGAGCCAACATCGTGGCTCTGGAAAATTCGAGAGCGACGAGACTCCTCCTGGCGGTGAAATTGCTCCCAAACCATGACAATACATTCTTCCGAGGCGCGGCGGGTGTTGAGGTCTTCGCTTGCGCTGAGCTCATCGGAACGTGTTTGGAGGTCGATCAGAGCTCTGCGAGGGCTTCAACTTGAAACCTTGTAACTGCTTGCACCATTTTCCACGTCATTCTCTCACGTAAAAAAGATAAGACGGCGGTGGGTTTAATATGGAAGGGTAATATCTGAATGAAGGAGAGAAAAAAAAACCGGGACAGCTGGACGCCAATTTATCAGCACATAAATGTATGATGAAACAGGAAGGTATGAACATTGAACAGACCCCTGGAATGGACTTCTTCAATGAGCCAGATCCCATCCTGAACTTGAGTCGCAGATACAAGTTGAGTGTCAAGAAGACTGATAAGTTATGCAGATGGGGACAAGAGTGAGCCACGCGAATGGGTGATCAAATACGTGCAAATACTCTGAGATGCCAGCGCTATTTGCATGTGTTTCAAAACACCAGTAATGGCCCTAAATAAACAAATGTTCCAGGCATAAATGATACTATATTGAGTATTATCACTATCTCCCAGCACAACCCATCCCCAATCCGCTTTCAGCATCCTGTCTTCTAATCTGTTGTGAAGAACTTCACTGTGGTATAGGCTTAATCGCGGTATGTGTATTTACTTCCTTTTCCGCGATGGAGAACCCTCGTTGAGAGTCTTCCTTAGCCTCTGCGCCTCTGCCCTGGACAGATCCGCTGCGCGTGGTTTGTGGCTACGCGTATTGCGGGGTGAAGCAGGATTAAAGTAAGACTGAGGACCGACAGGAATAGGTATGGGATATGGGTATCTTCGAACGGTCGTAAGTGTGGTTGCGGTCGTTGTTCAGAAACTGTTACTCACCGACATGGCCCTGCACCAGGATACCACTTTCTTTGATACCCTGACATTATGGGGGATGTTTCGAACAAAGCCAAGTATCATCTGCAACATGAGTACTCGATTTTGCCAGAACCGGCATTCATTCTTAACATTTGCAAGCCATTCGGGTGACGGATTGTCACGAAGACATCCTTTATATTCATCAATAACCACAGTTGGGCTTTGCCAGTAGTACATCAGGAAGCCGGTAGTGGGTGGGACGCGAAGACGGAGTGTCAGTGTGAATTCAGTGGGGTCGCCTGCTTCGGCGAGTCTCTAATGGATAATATAAGATTGACAATATAAGGCAAGTCCGATTGAGTACCCGCCTCTTTGCGTATGACATTGAGAATACATTCAACATCATCTTCCCAGGACAGGTATTCAAGGCATTGGCCGCGTTTGTGCGGATTGACCGTCGGCGCCTTGGTCTGTGTTTTCGCTTGGGAAATCCACTTGTCAATTGTGTCGGGGATTCCATGCTTTGTGCGATACGCGACTTTTTTGTCGTAGGTCATCATTTTAGTGGCAACGTCTACGAGTGGGTAGAACTCATCGTCGTTGAGGCTGGATGAGCGTCTGATGGGCTGAGGATACATATGTGATCAGTTGTGGTCAAATGCCAGTACCGTACAGAAATCAAAATAGGAATTGACTTGGGGATATATGTGTAATGGATTTGAGTCATACGTGCTTGAGTCAGAGATACTCAATATTTTTATATAAGGATTACAATGGTTCAGATCAATTTCCGTTGGCGAAAAATTTAAATCTGATCTTATTATTCTCCCTTGCTTATGTTTGCAAGGACTCCAAGACGTGGTGGCGTGCTGAGCCTGCTCGTCGGTTGGCTCCTTGCGGTCCTGGTAACAGATAACAGAATCTCAACACCTCTCAGTATATGTCAAATCACTTATAACTCCTCTGAACCCTATGTTTTACTTGACCTTACGAATCGTAAATTATGAAAGCGCGAAAACCGAATGTTACAATATAAACATTACTCAGTATTCTATCCTAAGTATTCCGCAACTCGACTTGTTGTATGGTGTATTTCAATCGCCAAGCAAGGTTGTCTATGTCACCTCGACTGAGATGGACTGACATTGCGGTATTTGTGAGCGAGATGAGAAAACCAGTAATCCTGTCTAAGGGCCATGTGGATAAAATCAAATGATGAAATCTGTCCCTTAATCCACAGGATTCAAAAGCAGGCCATAGAGCAGAGAACTGCGGACCGCAAATTGATAGAAGTCGTTCCATGTAGCAGGGACGAGGCAATGGTAAGACTTGGACTGGCATGCCGTCCGTTTGCGTTCCCTTTGAAGTGTAGGAAGAAACTTTGGAAGCGTGTGTGAGTCCAGTCTTGTAATCCGCTCGCTTGGGAAGTCCTTGTTTGATTGGATCTGGCGGTGTTGGGCTAAGGCGATCATGACAACTCAAAGCAGGACCGCAGCTTCTGACTGCATGAGGAGTTTTTTTCGCCTTGTTGAATGACGCAGATGGGCGGATCTTCTTCCTTCTTTGTGCCCTTAACATCTTGTCTTTTTTGTATCGGCGGGTCTTCTTCCTTCGCGCAGGCAACTTGTCCCCATATATGAGTCATAAATGAAGAAAAGACGTTGAGGAGAACTTGACGCACTTTTAGACCAGTTTTGACCCTGTACCATGCTGCATTGTGGAATGACCTCGCAATCCGCATCACCAAATACAGGGATTTTTCTCGGTCATTCTTAGGGAAATTGTCTGGGTACCGAGCCAGAACCTGAGCAGAGAAGTCAGGACCCGGAACAAACAACAAGAGAAGAGGAAGAAATTAGACCTCGGTCCGAATTGCGGCCTCGGCTCTTAGTTGGATGCTTGGAGGTTCATCCGAGTGATAGTGAGTGGTTGCAAGAGATTCGAGGAAATCCTCCTTCTAAGTTAGTATAGAATAGCAGGCAAAAAATAATTCGCTCACTTCAACCTGACAGAGCAACTCAGGGTTATTCTTCAACTTCCATAACTTTGAGAGCTGTATTTTGAACGAACATTCCGCCTGAGGAAGAATGCCACAAGGGCGAATATCGCCTATTTCAATAATGATCAAGCTACAACAAGCGTGAAAGAATGGGCTGAAACTTACGAATAGAAATGGTCATCTTTGCCTGAGGGATCGAGTGGAAAAGATAGGTTTGGGCCAAGTCTGCCAGCTATCTATTATATATGAGTCGAACACTTATCAACAGAGTTTAATCTTAATTGTACGCGTCGAGGCGAAGCGCGTGACATACGCGTCCATATTCGGTTTGAAACGTGGGCATACAACATGTCACTTTGTGAACTTGCCCATGGTTTTTCTTCCTCGACTCGATAAGCGGTTCGATACGTAACGCCACTACTTTCGTGTCCTCAAGCTGCTTAAGCGTTTCTTGCGCGTCCAATGATGGTCCTGTGTTCTCCGATTTGCAGGGTTCTACTCTCCTCCAATTGATATCGAATTTGTTCCGGCTGGATCCATAACTGTCTGTGAGGGGCGACACTAAGGCGTCCTCATTCTCGGTAGCGGAGGATGTTTGTTGTTGCCTCCAATCACTCAAAAGTTCAGCTCTTTCTTTGGTCAGAGGCCATTCTTCACGGTACTGCCACTTGCGCTTGCGCGGTGTACCACCATTCGGTACGTCATCCTTGTCACATTTCTTCGCAAGATTAGATGCGGCGTGCTGAATGGATTCCAGATTCTTCGTGTTGACGACTTCGTAATCTTTCGAGAATTGGCCTTGTTCACTAACCTGAATAAGATGAGATGCGTTTGAAAGTAGTGTGAGTAAAAAAAAGTCGTCACTTACCAATGAAACGCATTGAGTCGAAGAGCTTTGTGAACTTGGATTCTCTGAACGCCCTTAGTACATGCCCCCGGCCTGATAGCAAAAACCAGTCATCTCACCGATAAGGGACATGTTGAGCCTTGTCCACCAGTCCGTTTATTACACGACCAAGGGTCAGAAGATTCTGGTTGATCATTCCAGCTTCTCTTGCTCGCTTGTTTTCTGCCCCGGAACGTCCAATATTCTCCGACCCAGCAAGGTCCACAAAATTTAGCTTTCCAACCTTCAATAAGTCGTCGCCCATGGCGTTGGTTTCTTTGATGTGCACGGTAATGGAAAGTATCGAATGCGACCAACTAGAATGGTCATTAAATTTCGTAGACGCAATTTGTCTTCGCTCGTTACCCTTCGTGAGAAGCGCAAGAGCGTCTTTGGAGTCCTTGACAGCAATCTCTTCAAGATGAATACTCCACGTTTTGTTGCATCATCAAAGATTTTGAGTTTTTCTTCAGAGCCCTTTGCGTCCTTGCCCGTCGGCTGAATATGAGTAATAGTCGGTGCAGAGAGATCACTCGTGAGGAGAACACGGAGCTCTTCGTTGCAGAACTCGATAAAAGATATCTTCACAACGAAGTCGGTATATGCCTTTCCAGGTCATGGAAGAGGCGAAATAAGACACGGGGAATGATGCCTCCATGGGCAGAAGGGCGATGCATGCACGTGATGCGTGTCCCATCTCCTGCCACTGCATGAAACAATTCTCAACTTCTCTTACATTCTGGCTCTACAAAATGGCAACCCAGTGGTGCTTCTGGGACAAGGTCTCATTCATGTACAATTTTTACGATATAAGAGTTGAAAATGCAGACCACACAATACATTAATTGTCCCTGTGCCTGCCGAGGACAACGACATACAAGCAATCATATAATGAAAAAAAACACGTTAGGTCCATTTCTACATCAAAACAGTAGATCAGCATGAGGAGAGAGAAGAAAATCCAAATAACAAACAGGCTTCGTAACCAATTGAGTGTCGCTCTTCCGGTGTTTTTGTAGCAGGCGGGAAACTGAAATTGTAGAAGTTCCTGACGAATGACTGTATGCGAGGGGCATCCACTTCGTATACGTTGCATTAATAGGCCGATCTCTTCTCTCAGTGAATCCCCAAAGTGATCAATCATCCGCTTCACTACGTGCGGTGCAGTCCAATCAGGAAGAGTACACGGTGTGACGAGCTTTTGGCGACCCTCTGGTGACGAACGACTGGTCTGATAATACAGGTGAAGTAATGGACAGAAGCTGTGCACATACAGGACAGCAGCGCTTCGACGTTCCAATAATTGGCCCATATTCCTGTCAGCAAAATGAAGGGTAAAGAAGTAGATCACAGATTGTGGGCTCACATGCAATTTGACCATAATGGAAGAGTAACGATAAGTCTCATCGACAGGGGTGCTCATGAGGGTCCCAAGGGCTGCTTCACAATGAAGTGAACCTGCGAACTTATCTGTGGCAATCTTGTGAAAGATACGACAAAGATCAATGATATAGGGCAGGTGTTGGGTGATTTGGGCTATTCGAGCAGAATCAACCAAAATGGCCGCAGCAACATCTAAAGCAGTTTTCGGGTGGAGAACATCAAGGATATCATTTATGGTTACCCTATAACCTGGAACAGTGGTCTGATCTCGCATCTGAGATACGACATCAACCACATCGTTCAAAAGGTGCTGATAGACACTGTTGGACTGGACGGTGTTGGACCGATAAGTTATCAGTAACCCTTGCCAGGCATTATAGGCCCTGCGAGCGAGGCGAAGTGTGAAACGATGATTTGACTGTTGGCCTTTGTCCAAAAAGCTTGCCATTTGTTCGTTGTTCCAAAGACGAGAACCAGCTCGTAATCGTGACTGAGATGGAAATAAGTTGCTGTCTGCAAGAAACCACTTTCAATAGATCTGAACAAACAGTACAACAACTTGAGCCAGAACAACATCTCTGCAGATGTGCTGTCCAGCTTCAAGTACCACCCATTTGACGTGCCAGATCTTCACTATTATCCATGCTTTCTGACCACAAGATACATATGCGTACCGAGCCCATCAAAAGTACGTCAAATAGCCTCAGCGGCGACGAATTTTACCCACTTGTAGATCTTGCCAAAAAAATGATGACATCTGATGAAAAAGTCGCCTATCTCGCGAAGCATGGCATTCACAACACAATTGGCAAATGGATTTCCCAAGCGAAGACGCGGACCAAGGCACCGACCGTCCATCCGCACAAACGCGACCAATGCCTTGAATACCTGTTCTGGGAATATGATCGAATGCATTTTTAACGTTGTATGCAAAAAGGTGGGTACTCAACTGTGCTCAATTGGGCTTGCTAAATGTTGCCAACCTCATATTGTCCATTAGGGATACAGGCGACCGCACCCAATTCACACTGACACTCCGTCTTCGCGTCCCGCCTACTGCCGGCTTCTTGATGTATAATTGGCAAAGTCCTACTGATGAAGATCAGTCACCCGAATGGCCCGTAAATGTTGAAAATGAATGCGGTTCTGGCAAAATCGAGTGCTCATGTTGCAGAGGATGCTTGGCCTTGTTCGAGACATTCCCCATAACGCTAGGGTATCAAAGAAGGTGATATCCTAGTGCGGAGCCATGTTGACGAGGAACAACTTCTGAACTGGGAAAGCACTCGCACTCAAGAGTGGTCAAAGGTGCCCGTGTCCCGCTAATCTTCCTGCAATACGCGTAGCCACAAGCCACGCGCATCGGATCTGTCGACGGCAGAGGCGAAGAGGCAAAGATAAACTCTCAACAAGGGTTCTCCATCGCGGAAAAGGAAGTCAAACATACCGTAGCTTATGCCTGTATTACAGTGGAGTTCGTCGCAATAGATTAGAAGACAGGGTGCTCGCACCTCAACGCTCCGTCGCGTTTGTAAGCAGTGTATTTGTACATATTTGATCGACCCTTGGTCTGGCTGGCTCACAGGCGGCAGTTGTAATTATCTTCGTCTTTGCCCACATTCCTTCGTGATGGACGCTGACGGTTCCAGTTCTGACACGGAAACCTGTAAGTCGTCAATTCCAATCTCTCCTAACCAACTTATTTCCCATTTTCAGGTCGTCCGGAATACCGCAAAGCTTCACCTAATGTACTGTTTTGCTGTTCTCCTCACGAGTGATCTCTCTGCACCGACTATTACTCATATTCAGCCGACGGGCAAGGACGCAAAGGGCTCTGAAGAAAAACTCAAAATCTTTGATGATGCAACAAAACGTGGAGTATTCATCTTGAAGAGATTGCTGTCAAGGACTCCAAAGACGCTCTTGCGCTTCTCACGAAGGGTAACGAGCGAAGACAAATTGCGTCTACGAAATTTAATGACCATTCTAGTTGGTCGCATTCGATACTTTCCATTACCGTGCACATCAAAGAAACCAACGCCATGGGCGACGACTTATTGAAGGTTGGAAAGCTAAATTTTGTGGACCTTGCTGGGTCGGAGAATATTGGACGTTCCGGGGCAGAAAACAAGCGAGCAAGAGAAGCTGGAATGATCAACCAGAATCTTCTGACCCTTGGTCGTGTAATAAACGGACTGGTGGACAAGGCTCAACATGTCCCTTATCGGTGAGATGACTGGTTTTTGCTATCAGGCCGGGGGCATGTACTAAGGGCGTTCAGAGAATCCAAGTTCACAAAGCTCTTTCAAAATTCCTTGGGTGGCCGGACCAAGACCTGTATCATTGCCGCTATATCTTCTGCCTGGACCAACTTGGAGGAAACTTTGTCCACGTCAGACTATGCTCTTCGCGCGAAGTCCATCAAGAATAATCCGGAGCTCAATCAACGAATGACTCGGAACTCTCTGTTGAAGGAACACGTGGCAGAAATCGAGCGCCTCAAATCGGATCTTCAGCCGCCAGAGAGAAGAACGGTATTTACTTCTCCGAAGAAACTTGGAATCAAGTGAATGCCGAGAATGAGCTCAAAGAAACAGAGCTCGTTGAAGCAAAGAAACAGGTTGAGATCATCGAAAATCAAATGAGAAATGGTCGTGACGAATACGACCAGAGCATCGCTGTTCTCAAGCGCCGAGAAGAAGAACTGCAACAAACCAGACAACAATTCAAGGAGACGCAAGCGATGCTTCTTCGGCGGGAAGAACTCCAACAGCTCAAGGATACATACCTAGAAGAAGTCATCGTTCGTCGGGCCCATCAGGCTACCGAGGTTGTTTTGGACGAAGTTGCAGCCGATTTAAGAACTGTGGCTACAGGGAGCTTGCGCGATGTCGGTGGCCTTTTCGACAAGCTAGGTGTGATCAATCATTCTTATGTGACATATTCAAAGGATATATATATATATATATATATATATTTAGAACTAAACTCTTCCTCGAGCAAGATAATGACCAACCTACTTCTTGATGAGACAACACGATTTTGCAGTTCGCAAAAAGATGCGATGGCAACTCACCTCCAAGAAGTCAACACCCACTTTGATAGAGCGCTTGAACTGTTCCAACAGATTGATTTACACCAGGTCGACGAAGACCACGCACTTTTTCTATTGAACGAAAATTAGAGAAGGCCCACAAGTTTCTTAATCAGAAGGTCACTTCATGGTCCGAAAACTTGGGCAATATCTTGTGGCCAGCCTTGCGACAAGTCTGTGGAATTGTTTATGTCCCAAATCAATACGCTGGAAAATTCAACGACGGTTTTGCATACTTTAGTGGAAGCTATCTCAAAGGAGATAAATAACCATCTTGACAGCGAAAGTAGTGCTTTGGCAGAAATGCAGTCGCTTTCCAAGACTGTCTCTGGTCAGGCAATGGCGCACTTTCAAAGCCAGAACAAAAAACGAGTTACTTCAGCGGGTGTCTGGGCTCCTCGGCGATTTTATACAGAAGCAAGATGATACGCTGAGAGCGTCCGTCGGAAGCTTGCACCAGAGCAACAAAGAGGTGGAACAGCTGTTGACGGCTATTACCTATCACCAACCTTTTTCCCTACATGGTTTTTGATGCACCTGGTACTACACTTTTCTCACCGACTGGTCTATCGAGGTTATCTATACTTTTGGGTAACCTTAGCTTCCTGTAAGCTTAGATAGATGTCATATTGTAACAATTGTAACAATCCAAACTGCACTATGATATCAAATGATATAATTCTCAGAAATGAGGCTGTGGCAAGCCGGATGGTATTGTTGATGACCAATGTGCTGAAGGAAAATCTAGAACGTCAGACAAGCACGTAAGCTCATCGACGCTGGCATGACGGATATCTTTGTTTCCTTTCTTTCCATCACAGGCTGACGAGCCTGACGAGGTAAGTCCTGTTACTTAATATGCTCTGGCAGATTTATTTATTTAGGGCCATTATCGGTATTTTCAAACACATGCAAATAGCGCTGGCATCTCAGAGTATTTGCACGTATTTAATCAACCATTCGTGTGGGTCAGTTGTAATTACCTCCATCTTTGCACACATATCTTCGCGATGGACGCTGACGTTTCCAGTTCTGACACGGAAACCTGTAAGTCGTTAATTTCAATCTCAATCTCATCGAACCAACTTACTTCCCATTTTCAGGTCGTCCGGAATACCGCAAAGTTTCGCCTATCATGTCGGCCCTTCCTTGGACGACTCCGCACATCATACAGGCTCCAAAGCCTTTGACTGATTTCAACGCAGTATTGCCACGTCATAAAGTACTATTTCTCTGTTCTATTGTCTGAGTTCAATTACTTACCATTTTGTCAAATTTAGCACTTCATTCGTGCTTTGCATCAATTTGAGCGTTCACTTTTTTGCTCGGGTAAAAGTGTCGCCAACACCACCGCGTTGGCGCCGCTTATAGGTTTCGATATACGGAAAGTAAACTCGGAGGCTTCGTCGGTTATGGTCACTGCCCTTCCAACAGTCACGTCGGTGTCATCAAAACGTGATTATCAGAAGCTCTGCTCCGTTATCTGCGCGTATCGAACTTTCGAGGTCTTGGCCCTTGACAGTGGAGCTTATGACTTTCAACCTTCCATTCGCCTGCTTCCTTCCTTGTCTCTTCCCAAATTTGATCGTGAAAGTGAAAGCCTGGTTGTGCGTCCGGTTATGTATTTTTCATGTCTTTTTGGTCTTATAGTTTTTCTTGCAGGGCTTTGACAAATTGGATAATTGGCCGAAAGTACTCCTTGAATTTCGTACACTTATGGCTCGGTCTGGGCCGTCCGAACCCTCTGACAAGATTCATACCGGAAGCAAACATCTTACACTACTACAAATGTCGAGTCATAACAGTCAAAAGTTGGGATATGTCAATTTGGTTGATAACTTTCTGCAAGCCGCTTTGCACCTCTTCTACCTCAAGATGACTGAATTCCCAGAAGGGTCGCTACCTGAATATCCCGATCTTTTGAATGACCATCTCCGGTGCGTTAGACAACTGTCTCGTTGGTTCTTGATACTTATATTTTTCAGGATCTTCAAAGACGAAACCTCCACGGATCATTTCATCGAAGATCAGGTCGAGGGGAATCACTATTTACGACAGATGCGTCGCGCTGTTAGTAATGAGAATGGTTCGTCGTCGCCAACCATCCACCAACTTGGCACCCCTCTGCTATTAGCGCTGCTGCTCAGCCCCTTCTATCTGCTATTCCAATTCCGCATAACAAAAAAGTCGTTCAATCGTCGTCTTGTTCTTGAGTCCTTTGCCGGTTTATCTCTCTATAAGACGCCTCTCGTGCTCGAAATCGAGAGATCTATTTGGCGTTCTCTTATAGTCCTTGCCGACGCGGCCGCCACACCTCACGAAGCTTTACACCAACTTGTGTCCAATTTACCTTGGCCTGCTATAGAAGCAGCTTCGAACAGCCCTCGTGATCGTCGCATGTTTTTTAAGTCTCCAGGTGATCAAATATCAGGTTTTTTGCAATCTATATTCATTGACCTTTTGTCCTAGAAATTGCCCAGCCGTCTCCTTCTCCGACAGTGACACAGCCTATGCATACTGGGAGACAATTGGCAATACAATCTGCCTCGACCCCCATTACCGAGGATACGGAGGTTTCGGTGTCAACGCGGGACAACCCACCTCGCGACGAGGTTATGGAGAATACAGAACATCCATCAACATCTTTTGTGCCAGTTCCAACAGCGACGTCCAATTCCACTGACTGTACAACGTCAGAGACGAATACATTGCATGATGCAGCTCAGGGAGCCTCAATCGCCCATACTCAGAATATGGAAGTCGACGGGTCTAGGCCATCTCTGCAAACAGCGCCATCTCTCTCGTCATCCGATGCGCCTCTCACAATCCCCCAAAGTCAGGTTTCGTTGTCAACGCCGGACAATCGATCTCTCGACGATGTTATGGAGAATGCAGACCATTCACCAACACCTTTTGTGCCACTTCTGACCTCGACCTCCCATTCCGCTGACTGTACACCGTTAGTGAGCTGTACAACGCATGGTATCACCGTGGTTGATGACGAGCGTGCTGAATCTCCCGCCGTATCTGCGCCAATGATCCATGAGGGTCCTTCCACGGGCCTCGCACTGTCGTCTACAACTGAGATGTCGCTAGGCAATAAGGAGTGTCCACCGTCGCCGTCGTCAAGATCGTCTCCTCCAGTGGTGGCAGCCAGTCAGGCGCGTCCCAATCCTGTGCACAACAGGCAAGGCCAGGGAAGTTTCGAAAACTCCTTGGCTTCGCTTATCAACACGACTCTTCAATCAGATTCTATATCACTTTCTCACTCTGGCACTGTTGATCCCTCTCGTCTCTCGTCCCCTCTAAGTCTACCAAGTGCAGGAAAATTTTCGGGCGAAGGCGATGTTACAATGGACGGTTATTCTTCTGAAACTGAAGATTCGTCGACATCAGAAGACGAAAATTCCGGTGGGATAACATTTTCTCGTATTTGTGACCTGCAATAATTCCCTACCACCGCTATAGCGCGTCCAGTTAAGCCTGCAGTCAAGTCGAATTTTGATGCGCGACCACTACGCGACAATGATACTGATGATGAAGGTGAAGCACCGTTTTACTTTTAATTTTGTTTTCCCCTGAAGGTCATCTATGTCAGAATCTTCGTCATCGTTGTCGGACTGGTCATTGCCCGGCGGAATCAAGAACACCATCAAGAATACCTCAGAGAATAAGGATGGAAGCCTTGAATCCACAAAAGAGAAGAAACGCAGTGGCGGCTCCAATACCGAGACCAAGAAACCTGCTGGCCGCAGGGGTGGATCAAATATAACCGAGAAGGTGTTTAAAGGGAAAAGTGGATCAAATACAAAAGAGACGGGTTCCAAAGCTCCCAACGCCCTGAATGTCGATGAAAAGGATCCTAAAAAGCGACCCCGGTCTGGTTCTCTTGATAATAGTCTTCCTGGTAGCTCTTGGGACAATCCAATCAATGTTGATGATTTTCTCTCGATGTTCGAGCCGGCTATACTGGACACTTATGTGTGTTTCTTTTCATTTCAGTTTGTTTAGGCTCACATGCTTTACAGGCAAAGGACGAGGTGATTTCCCTTGACCGAGGAGTGACTTCTCGTATTACCTGTGAAGATTCTTTCATAGTTTATGACATCGACGGCAACCCCCATCAGTTTAGGCCACAATTCCATGTGCGTGATGAAGTTACTGTGATTTTCAGTAATCATTAATATTCATCGTTCAGCACAAAATCTATCATACGAAGTTCAAGGAGTTGATGAAACTTGTTACCGATGGTTACATCAACGGTCGTCCTCCCCACATCGCAGATCCGAAAAATTCTTGTCTGGCGAAATTGCAGCACGAAGACCTTTCCACCTTGCCTGCCATAGACATTCAGAACACAATGCGGCACAAGCAGACTGTTGTCACTGGGCTTCCCTTTGACAAATCAATGCAGTTCGATGCCAGCGGTCTTCGCACTGTTATCGGCTCCATGACTGCACAAATCTCCATTACTGGTCTGTTTTTTTTAAAAAACAAAACTCCGCCTATCTAAGTGGTCGTTTGCAGATTTCTCCGTTATCAGCGATGGAGATGATCCCATTCCTGGTGTCGTGACTGGGTATGTTAATGACCTTCTTGAGAATGCCTCGAGCACTGGCAAGATTTTGAACGGACTTGACCTTCCTCTGTGGTCATCCCATCGTCAATTCAACAGCTATGAAACTGATACCATCGCATGGGATCTCACTCGTGGGACCCACAGAGTTCCCCTTAGTACATCCTTCCCGACCCAGGACTGTGACTGGGGCATTGCTGGTCTAATGCACGCTCTCACTTTTTTGCACATTGACTGTGATGGTTTCAACACAAGATATGGCCCTAAAGTTGGACGAAAACTGTGGGCCTTCATGAGACCACGAGACTCTACATCACTTTCCTCTATTCATTTCTTCATAGATGAAAGGGGATTTTCGCTCTCTGGAAAGCCAAAAACTGACAAGTATGATTTTGAAGCGGTTATCCTTCGGCCTGGTGACGAGCTGTGAGTGTTTTGTAATAATCAATGCATCAATATACCTCATCCTATTGCAGTCACATGCAGCCCAATTCTCCACATTGGGTGTATGGCATAGACCATGTGATTGCACAGGGCGGTCATTACTATTCATCGTTTCTCATGCAGGAGACCCTGCAAGGCATGATACACGCCTTCGTTCTCAATGTGTATTTGACAAATACAGAGCATATTCCATCTCGACATCTACTGAGGAGGATCCTGATCTTCTACCATGTTGGCCTGATTGAGGGCAGCATCCCAGAACAAGGTGAGACCCTCCGCTGCTTCATTCTATTGTTTAATGATTTTCACTTGCAGATCTTGCAAGGGTTCATCTACCTAATGTTGAGACAATGGAAGGCGTGCTCGATGTGATCTGTCTTGCAGTTCTGGTGATTCTCGGCAACGTTCTGGATTTTAGAACTTACAGCGCTCCAAATCAACACTCCGATGATGCAGCCACTCCTGACCAGGCAAAGTTAATGAATACCGGCGACATCAATGCCATTCCCAATAATGAAAGACTTGCATGTTGCTATGCGCGTGGCGTTGCTTTACGCATCCTCAACTGGCTCCGCTCATGCACTACTTTCACTGGCCCCCCAGGTGGTATTGCTGATGATTTAATACCTTTGTTTTTTGTCCAGATTTTGGCCAGCCTATCGAAGTACAAACATCTTGCCGAGTCGAGGAAATTCAAGGGAGCTCCACACTGCACCTCCCATTTGCTCGACAGACAGATCGCCAACGTTGTTGAAGTTGATCCAGTTCTGAAGGCTGCCTGGAAGGCTAAACGTCGCATTCCTTTGGATTCTCTTGCTCTTCAGAAGAAGGACGCATACAAAGTTGAATGGACCCGTGGTTGGGAACCCTCGTGGAGAGTCCCATGCGGTGGTAAGGAATGTACAGTTCCTGTATTTTGCAAGTGCTGATCAATATTTAGATTTTGCTCGTCTAGGTCAGACACCTTTTGATATCAAGTACTTCAAGGCCTCTAAGCAGCGGATTAACTCCGAGAACGCCAACGCAATTGTTGGTAATGATGTCCAACCTCCTCACAAGAAAGTGAAAGTTGTATGATATTCTTCTCTCTTGTATCTTGAAACCTCGTTGTAACCTGCTGCTGTCATTTTTACTGTCTTTTTGCGTCAATAATTCATGTTCTGTTATGATTTTCCAAGTGTCTTATGATACAATATGAAAAGGAGGTAACACGTTTGCATTACAAACACGTACTCGAGGAAATTTGTAGATCCCAGCACGACGATGCCTGGATTTATGGAGGTCAGTGAGTGAGTATAGTATCGATCAGGATTTTGCTCATTGGATTAATGTCCTCTCCACATATGTTATTGAGTTTATTTCACTGTGCATAATAAATTCCAATAGATGTAATTTAGACTTTCTTGATTGGTCTTAACCTGAGCTTATCTTGCTAATAAGAGCCTCATGTTTGCTCCTGAAGTGGCGCTTTTGCCCATGACGCAATATGTATATTGATGAGACCATATTTGGCAAGAAGAGATTGCAACACCGACTGGTGATCTTCTGCCCAATATTACTGCCACCTCAGCGCCGATTCTGCGAAGTTACCTCGCTACCACCACCCATACTCTCATACGCCGCCATTCAACAACTTTCCAATGAATCGGGGACAGAGAGCTTCGACGCTGACCCAGTTGAAGAGTCCAATATCAGGTGGGGGTGTGTCGAATGATAAAACGAACACCCAGAAGTCTGACAATCGGTGGCAGATACTCATCGTCATGAAGACAACAGTCCAGAAACAACCAGTCAAGGTCCCCGGAAGGATATACTTGCCTTCAGAACCATTACCCATCTCGGAGCGGCTCTTAGGCTCGAGCCGACCGTTGCAGATCTCACCCCAAGAAGGTCTGCCCGGAAGTTAGAGCTCGAACTCTTGTCTTCATTTGCCTCCCTGGCTGTTCTCGGTTATGAGGTTATTGGAGTGGTACTCATGAATACTGATCATGCGACTCCTTTGGAAGCCATTATCACATACAAAACCCAAGCGAAGGAAATGGGCCTTAAGGCTGGTGTCTTACCCCGTTCCGATGGCCAGAAAGCATCAGCCTCTACAAAATCAATTCTCTCGTCACCAGGCGTACCTGATCGGTACAAAGGATTCAAAGATGCAAAGCCCATCGGTATAGAAGAAAGTGGCATTCTGGATTCCTATATCAGCGATGTCCTTCATTCGGGAGGGTAAACCCTGCTTGTTTCTGTTGTACCATTGCATTCTTACACCTTCATACCTTCACAGGTTTCAACCTATCTTGTTTGACGACCATATTTGGATGCTTCAGAAGATCCTTAACTCACGATATCCCAAAGACAAATCAAGGTCTCTTAATCAGTTTTTCCTCTACATAGTCATTGCATGTTTCCACAAGTTGTATCGGCGGGCATATGATGCACGATCAGAGTTCTTCCTGGCGGCCTTAAAGAGTGTGGATTTTAAAAAGATCGATTTTGACAAGGCCAAACCCAATTTCTCTTCAACAAGTAATCAGAATTTAACCGATCGAGGTTGTCTGATAGACTTCCTGCAGAATCATCGGCCAGCAGGGTACAAATATTCAAGCTTGAAAGCCAAAGTGACAACCTCCACCGCGACCACATTCTACGACAAAGACACGTTCATGGAATTCCATCACATGCTACTCGTCATCCTGGAAACCTACCGAGACCAGCTGAAAATAATGAATGGAGCGACTGGAAACGATGCAAGAACGAAGACTGCGTTTAAAAATGCAGCTACCAATGTCGTTTGGACCGGAAATTTACTTCAAAGGCTAACAACTGGCGCAGTCCTACCGATACACTTGCAAACTATTAGGAACTCGCTTTTTAGCTTAGCAACGTCCGTCTTTGCCAAAAATCAAGGGAAAGAAGCAGGTGTATATCGCCTTCAGCACATCCCTCTTAGAGACGAGTTATTCAAATCCCAGGCCAACGATAACGATCTGGATGCTCCTGAGGAGGAGGAGCCTGATGACCAGGACGAGGGCGAGGATGATCTTGAGGAGATCAGATCCAAGGAAGGATATCAAGTGGCCCTGAAATGGTTTAAGCTGCTGGTGTCTCAGTTCGCTTCTGCCCAAATGCTCCTTTATGGTCTCCCAGACCTTCACATTTCTTTCCAAATACTACAAATTCCAGAAGTCAGTGGTGACTTATTGCCCTGGAAGGACCTTGTCGCGGACAGCAACCTTTTTCCGTCGTGGTCACGAATGCCGGCCGGCTCACACCCTTGGAACAACGAACAAATTGCAAACTTTCTGGACAACGGCCAAAAGTCAAACCATCGCCTTACAATTCAGCTCGCTCGGAAGGCTCATAACGCCTGGCAAAGGTTGTTGGCAAGTTATCGGTCCGACACCAGCCAGTCCAACAGTGTCGATCAGCATCTATTTAACAATGTGGTTGACATCTTGTCCCAAATGCGGAATCAAAGCACTGTTCCGGGTTGTCGAGTAACCACAGACGATATCCTTCAAGTCCTCCGCTCAAAGACTTTCACTCTGGCTGACTCTGCTCAAACAGTTCAAGTCACCCAATCCCTGCTCTTCGTCATCGATCTCTGTCACATATTTCGCCGTCTTGCCGCCAAAAAGTTCACAGGTTCGCTACATTGCGCGGCTGCCCTTGGAACCCTCATGAGCACTCCGATCGAAAAGGCCTACCCCCAGCCTTACAATCCAATTATGACCAAATTGCATGTAAGCCACACACCCTATGATCCCCCTTTTCACCTCTCATTTTGTTGATAGCAATATAGGCCAACCATTGGGACGTCAAAATCCTGTTGTCCTATCTGTGCACAGCTTCTTTCAATCGTTTCACCCATGTCATCGAGCCAGTCATTCGTCGCGAGAGGCTCTCAAAAATCTGTGAAGTCATGTACTCTTCCTGATTGGACTCCGCCGCACGTCGTAAAGGAGATGATAGATTATTTCGCGGGCCCGCTGAGAGAAGAGATTTGCTTATTAATGGAACGTACGAAGTGGATGCCCCTCAAGTCCACCCGTTCGTCAGGATCTTCTACAATTTCGGTGTTCCGCTTGCTAGAACCACACCAGCGGGCCCCCACTCGAATGATCATGAAGCCTGTTTGTTATTTGACCTTTCTTCTCTTACCTCTGCTGATTATTGCTTTGAACCAGATATGGAACTAATGTGTTTATTCATTATTACTGTTTGTACTATTATGTGGTCCTCTGCAGGCACAGGGTGTATTACTGTATTGGTTCGTCTGGACAGTGAGTCGTATGTGCAATGGGTTGTCTGTACTTGTAACTTTGTAAGATTATGCGGAGCACCAGTTTTGGACATGTTCAACTCTTACATCAAAGTTTCATCAGTACGCCAGCATATCACTGGAGTCATTTGCAGATGTCGAGCCCTACTTCTTGAACTTCGAGTTTGTTGCTACGAACTGCTTGTCCTATTCGCGGAGATGCTTTGAGCCAGAGGCTGCAGACACAGGCGTTTTCAGCATGCTTGGCGTGTTCCTGACGAGATTGCCTTCGCTTTTCCAAACCTAGGGGCGACGATGGATCACTTTGGGCTGCACCAGGAAGGCAATACCACCTACAAGCTTACGACCCATCGCTATTACGCGCCGGGGTTCGCTTCGCACACCCAGTCTCCAGCTTGCCACTGGTGTTAAATTCGAAGTCAGCTTATTACATAAGCTCTCGCGTTAACATTTCTCTCTTTCATGATTTGATGATGATTGAATATCTCATTTCGCCATTCTCCTGCCATTCCGTTTTGTCGATATGGCCACAGGCAGCACGCGATAGCTAAAATAGAACCCAATCACAACATCATTTGAAACGAGACGAAAGCAAGACAGGTTTTGAGGACGAGGTAGCCTGAAGGTGGAGATATGGGTTTGGGCAGATACGAACGAGTCGGTCAGACGGGTAGGGGACCTTTCATAGTTGTCCTGTCTTTTTCATTCTTGCGCGCCGCTGTTGACTCTTCTGTCTTGGGAACGCCCTACCAAAAAAAGAGTGAAGGCAGCTGTCTTAGGATCTGGACGTGATCCTATCAGATAACAAGGCTCTCTACATGACAATCCTTGATTTTTCGCTCCGCCGTTGATAATACCTCACTTTTACGACTGTACAACGAACATGGAGGAGGTCAGCTCCCCACGGCCACAACTCAAAAGTAAGAACTTTGTTGAATGTTGGATGAGACGAACATAAATATTCATCTTTGTGAAGTCGAAACCAGCACCTCAATCCCCCAAAGTGAACATCCAAAAAATCCTAGCGTTTAGGACCATAACGCACTCATCGGCGGCATTCGCCAGTATACCTATCGATGTCAAAGTCTCCAAAAGGAATCTGTCTGCTTCAGAGAAGAAAGAGCTGGCAGTTGCGTATTCACTAGCGGCCATGGCCGTCTATTACCGAGAAATCATTGCAATGGTCATCCGTATCAAGGAGGAAACACATCTCGAGGGCGGTAAAATTTCGCCTGCGAAAACGACGGGGATTTTTACTAAAAATCCACGAATGGACGAGATGAAAGACTCGGATATCACAGAACCTCTTCTCGAGTCGCCAGCTACACCCGAACAGTACAAGAAGTTTCTGAAGAAACATAATGTCAACGATGGTGAAGGCGACATCTTGGATTCGTATATTCAAGAGGTCCTTTGTTCGGGAGGGTGAACACTGCTTGTTTCTGTTATTGCATTACATCCTTACGTCCTCAATCTTTCAGCTTCGAAACTGTCACGCTTGATAGCCAAGTGTGGATGTTCCAACAGATCCTTAACTTACGAAAGTCCGATGGTACATCAAAGTCTGTGGCTCGGTTAACACTGTGCATTGTGCTTGCGTGCTTCCGCAAGTTGCATAAACGTGCACATGAAAAAAAATCGATTCTCTATACCCAAGTCTTACAGAACGTGGATCTCGATAGAATTGATTTTGACAATGTCAAGTCTGGGCAGAACTTCGAACGCCAAGAGGAAGATGAAAAGAATGCAACCGATAATTTCTGGTTGCAGGAATTCCTCTCAAATCGCAAGTCTGGACCTCCCAGCTATGCACGCTTGAGAGCCAAAACAGCAACCCCCAGCAGACTCACTTTTTATGAGAAAGAAACCTTCAAGGAGTTTCACCACATGCTCCTTGAAGTTTTGGAAACGTACCGAAACCAGCTCAAAATAATGAATGAAGCGACTGGAAACGATGCGCAAACAAAAATCAAATTTAAAAATGCAGCTACAAATGTCGTTTGGGCTGGAAATTTACTTCAAGGGTTGACCACTGGTGCTGCACTTCACCTGCATTTACTCACAATCAGTGGGTCACTATCAGGTCTGGCTAAACGGACCCGTCCCAGACCTATGGGGGAAGAACTAATTGCGTTTTCCTCTGTGGTAAGGATCAGTGTCTCCTCAGTGACCACTGAATGACCATTCTCCTGCACAGTCCTCTCTCGGAAAAAACACCGCTGTTGACGATGAATCCAAACATTGCGACGAGGCGGGCTCTTCCAGGAATACTGGCGAAAAGTCCAACGATGTGGATGACACTGTGCCTCGTACAGAGTCAACGGCTGGTAACCATGGAGGTAATGACAATGCTGACAACAACAAGAACAAGAAAGACCATGACGAGAACAAGGGCAAGGACATGGACGAGGACGAGGACGAGAATGAGGACGAGAACAAGAACGAGAATGAGGACAAGGGCAAGGAAGCAGAAGTGGAACAGGAAGGGGAAGAAGGGGAAGGGGAAGGGGAAGGGGAAGGGGAAGAAGGGGAAGGGGAAGGGGAGGGGAAGGGGAGGGGAGGGGAAGGGGGAGGGGGGGAAGGGGAAGGGGAAGACGACAAGGACAAGGACAAGGACATGTACATGGACAAGGACAAGGAAGAGGAAGAGGAAGAGGAAGCGGAAGAGGAAGAGGAAGAGGAAGACGACGACGACGACGACGAGGAAGAGGAAGAGGAAGAGGAAGAGGAACGGAATGACGGCGAGAACGAGAAAGGCAATGACAGCGAGAACGCAGGTGAGAACGCAGGCGAGAACGCAGGCGAGAACGACGGCAAGAACGACGGCAAGAACGACGGCGAGGACGACGGCGAGGACGAGGAACAGGAACAGGAACAGGAACGGAATGACGGCGAGAACAACGGCGAGAACAACGGCGAGAACAACGGCGAGAACAACGGCGAGAACAACGGCGAGAACAACGGCAAGAACGACGGCAAGAACGACGGCGAGGACGAGGAACAGGAACAGGAACAGGAACGGAATGACGGCGAGAACGAGAAAGGCAATGCCAGCGAGAACGACGGCGAGAACGACGGCAAGAACGACGGCAAGAACGACGGCGAGAACGACGGCAAGAACCATGGCGAGAACCATGACGAGAACGAGAAAGGGAACGACGGCGAGAACCATGGCGAGGACAAGAAAGGGAACGACGGCGAGAGCAAGAACGACGACGAGGACAAAAATCACGGCGAGAGCAAGAAAAAGGACAACAACAACAACAAGTTTGAGTATGTCTCACAACGCAGCGGACACGATGTGATTTTTAAATGGATACATCTATTGGTTGGCTACGTATCCTATATCAACACTGTGTTGTATACACCCTCCCCATGACAGAAGTACTATTCAAGGTACTCACATCCCCGTGGGTCGGCGATACTATGTGGCCTTGGCAGCACTCCCTATCCGACTCTTCTCTCTCTCCCTGTGACTTCACACACTACGTTCTGGGTATAAACCCTTCAGCAACCCGCAGATCGCACAGTTCTTAAAAGATGGGAGAAACTTCAATCGTCGTGACACAGGTCGACTCATAAAGGATGCCATTCAGAACTGGCATTGTTTATTGAAAGAGTTCCAGCCCAAACACAAAGATCTGGAGCTCATTCAATTCAACACTCGCAGGCTCATCCCCATGAACGCCAGCCAATCCAGCATGGCCCCCGATATTATGTTTGATACCATTGTTGATGCTGTGTTGAAGTTGCAACAGAACTCAAAAACTTTAGTCAGTGTCAATCTGTCTGCAAAAATATTTTGGCGATCATTCGACAGCAAGATCCTTCAGGTTCAGGTATCATTGCAAACTTCCAGATACTGAACAATGCTCTTCAGACAACAGAGGTCACCCGTCAACTCATATACATTCTCAACCTCCACGAAGTCATTGTCAAGTTTTCAAAAAGTGCATTCTCGGGATCCTTGCACTGTGAGGCGGCTCTCGCAACCCTCATTAGTACCCCTCTTGATGGGTCTGACTCTCAGTCACTGTATGCCCCATTCATGTTGGAATTGCAAGTAAGTCAAGCAGCCTATGATCTCTTTCTCCCTTTCCATTTCAATTGACAGACATATGGGCCTGTTATTGGGGTCTCGAAACGCTGCTGCCCCGTCTGCGCATACCTTCTGTCAATTATTTCGCCCGTTTCGTCAAATCACCCCTTCATCGTCAGGGGTTCTCATCAGATCATTACAGCATGTACCCTCCCCGACTGGACCCCGCCAGACGTGGTGCAAAAACTAATCAATCATTTTGGGACGACGCTGAGAGGCAATATCTCAGCCATCATGGATCATACAAAGTGGAAACCCGACCATGAGATCCGAAGTCCCTCTTCGGGATCATCCGTTGTTTCGCATTCTTATTCAGCAGAAGCACACCACCAGTCGGTCTCAGAACCTGTTTGTTACTTAATTTTTCATCTCTTTTCTTATGCTGACTTACTGCTTCAATGCAGATTTGGCCGTCTGAATTGAACGAGAAAGAGATTGGTTAAAAGCAGTTGACATGTGCTGAGTTGTTCAGATTGGTGTTCAGATGTGTTGGGATGTGTCTCAGTCATGCAATCAATTTCACTTCCCTGGTTATTCATGTAGAACGGAATACTCTCAGCAGGTTTGAACCAACAGTATACAATGACTTGAATCAAAAAAAGCAAAACCCTGCAAATGTGCTGTCCGAGCTTCATATAGCTTTAATACAAACCTCTAACCAGCAGGTAACAGTTATAAAATTTGTGACAGAAAGCAAAAGTTTCTTGGGGAGAACCAGGATGGACACGGCAGAGACGGTGTTGATAAAGTGGTGGGGAAACACATGAGCTTAGCAACGTGAAGAGACAGACACCACAAATCTCATCTGCGGAAATTGATCTCAACCGCAGTAATTTTTATTCAGAAATGTCTGACTCAACCATGTATGACTCAAACGTTGTAGAGTCCCTACTTCGATTTCTATATGACATTGCCATGGGATATGCCCACCCCGCGTCTGCGACGATGAATAAATTCACACTGACACTCCGTAGGTGGTTATTGATGAATATAAAGGATGTCTTCGTGACAATCCGTCGCCCGAATGGCTTGCAAATGTTAAGAATGAATGCCGGTTCTGGAAAAATCGAATACTCATGTTGCAGATGATACTTGGCTTTGTTCGAAACATCCCCCATAATGTCAGGGTATCAAAGAAAGTGGTATCCTGGTGCAGGGCCATGTCGGTGAGTAACAGTTTCTGAACAACGATAGAAACCACACTTAAGACCGTTCGAAGATGCCCATATCCCGCATATCTATTCCTGTCGGTCCTCAGTCTTACCTTAATCCTGCTTCATCCTGCAATACGAGTAGCCACAAACCACGCGCAGCGGATCTGTCCAGGGGAGAGGCGCAGAGGCTAAGGAAGACTCTCAACGAGGGTTCTCCATCGCGGAAAAGGAGGTAAATACACATACCGCGATTAAGCCTGTATTGCAGTAAAGCTCTTCGCAACAGACTATCATTTATGCCTGGAACATTTGTTTATTTAGGGCCATTACCGGTATTTTGAAACACATGCAAATAGCGCTGGCATCTCAGAGTATTTGCACGTATTTGATCACCCATTCGCGTGGCTTACTTGAATTACCTCCATCTTTGCACACATTTCTTCGCGATGGACGCTGACGGTTCCAGTTCTGACACGGAAACCTGTAAGTCGTCAATTTTACTCTCTCTTAACCAACTTATTTCCCATTTTCAGGTCGTCCGGAATACCGCAAAGCTTCACCTATCATGTCGATCCTTCCTTGGACGACTCCACCCATCATACAGGCTCCATATAGCCTTTGACTAATTTCAACACAGTATTGCCACGTCATGAAGTACTGTCTCTCTGTTCTCTTCATGAACTCGCCAGTAGCAGGTTATTGGAGTGACAATCGTCAAATTCAATCGGAGGGCTCCTGTGGAAGCCATCATCACTTACAAAGATCGAACGACGTCGGTCCCGATGGCCAAAAAGCATCTACAATTCCGATTCTCTTGTCACTGGGCGTACCTAAACAGTGCAAAGAGTTCAGAGAGGCAAGTTGATTGGTGTGGATGAAATCGACGATGTCGTGTCGTCCATTTGATGATTTTAAAATCAACAGCCTCATCTTTCTTCCACCGATGGCCACTCGTCGTCCAGCCTCCTACCAACCCAATGCCACCACCACCCCAGCAGCAAGGGCCCAAGTCTGTCATGTCCAGGCCACCACCTTCGCAGCGAATGGTAGACAAACAAGATTCAAGTAGCACAGTTGGTGCATCCAGACTACAGAGAAGCGAGGATGACTCAGGAACTCATATCCAAGTGATAACACGCTCTCGAGGACGCTCTGAAAGGGAAATTCAAGCGAATTCCCCCAGCGTTGTACAAATCGAAGGTGCGAAATGTAGAGATTTGACCATCGAAACTACTGCTTCGGTGTCAAGTCTTGGAGTATTGACTCTACCACCGACGAGGACGTATTCCTTCGATCTTGTCTTTGGACCGGAAGCAACCCAGTATATGATCTATCACGATGTCGTTGGTCTGATGTTGGGTGAGGTTGTGATGGGGTACAACGGCACGTTGTTTGCATATGGGCAAACGGGAACCGGGAAAACGTATAGGTGATCATTCGACCCCTAATCTATATGACTCTGACTGATCAAATTTATAGACATACCATGCAGGGGGCTTAATCCCCTGAACATGCCGATAACCACTGGTTTCAAATTGTTCCCAGGTCTCACGTTCAATATTTGTTATCACAATAACATCGTCCTCGGTTTCTTGCTTCATCAGGTTAAAAGGAATTACTTCTGCCAGCAACCCGTCGAGGAATGCCACAGCGCGGCTGGGGATGTCAAACTACACGATGAGCTTGATAATAACAATCTTCTTTTGGGCTCACTTTCAATAGAACACCTTTAAGTGCTATTCAGAGTTTATCAAGATCAACGCCAATGGGAAATGCAAACCTGCTCTAAGTTGATATAACAACTGGAGAGTGAGTCAACTCGTGACTTGCGTGACATGTCCTTCACACCCTCTTGATCTTTTCCCTCATTTATGACCCGAGGGCGGAAGCCAAAACACGTATTGCCTGACTGTAAGTTTGAATAGCGGCCTTTATTATTTATACTTATGACCCAATTACAGTTGTGCAGTTATCAGAAGATGGCAAGAAGGTCTTGTGCCAGCTATGTCACTCTGGAACTGGGACCACAGACAAGGGATGGATAAGGAAAGACAGTCTTCCTAATCACTTGAAGTCAGACGCCCATGCAAAATGTCTCAGTGAACATGAGATATCTCATTCCTTTCAAAGGACTGGTGATAGAGCCATGTGGGAAGTGAATGCGGAGGAAGACGCGATGGACCTCGTTACCCTTACATCAATCAACCAATCTACAGTTGCAAAAAAAGAACATGCAAGACCAGGTGACAAAGAACAGACGGTGTGGGACGACTTCATAGACTCCACTGAAGTCTTCGACGCGGGAGTTGACCATTCGTTCCACGCTGCCGAAGAAAGAAAACGATTAGAACGTGAAGCTGTTGAGTTCTATCTCTGGCATGAGTCTCTGCCAGATCAGGACATAAATGTTTGTGAAAGCGTGTTGGATGACCTAGAACAGGAGGATATCCTGACTGAGCTTTTGCAGGACGCACGTACGTGTTCACTTCGTTTCTAGAGTTCAAAAGACCTCATCTGGCGTAGACTTGGTTCAACCCGATGCGGCGGAACTGCTCAATGAAGAGTTGGGTGGTGCACCTCAACCTCAACCTCCTGATGCTTGGTTTCCGTATGAGTCAAAAACGGTAAGCTAACAAGTCAACTTTCCGAGTACTGCTGGACTTATCCGTCTCATATTTGAGATGTTCCTTCTCGACACACTTGACAATCTCCCAAGGATGAGAATTTCTAACTCTCTCATGAATGTGTTGTTATGGATACTCCGCGAAGTTGGCGCTCATGATGTTCCCTCTTTATATCGTCTTCGACAGGTGCAGGCCACCTTAAGGAAAAATGGTGTACCGACCATACAACACAAGTCTCCAAAAGGGAACATCTATTCTATAAATGACCCACGTACTCTTGTGGCTATGGTATGCAATACAATCATGTCTGCATCAACAATCAAACTCATGTATTCCTCGTTGCTTATAGGATTGGGCTAATCCCACCGTATGTGATCACATCCGTCGTTATCCAGTGATCCCTCCAGATGGTGTAATATCGGAAATGTATCACGCGCAGAAGTGGATGGAGGTTGATCCCCACATTTTGAGCCCAATGTATGATGCTGGAAATTGCCACTATTACATCGACGAGCTCGCTGTCCTTAAGAATGGAAAGTTTATCATTCCACTGCGGTGGCTGGAGGATACAGAGCGGAAAATCTTTACCGATGCTTATTCTGTTAAATTCAATTCCCTGGTAAGGTGCTTTCTCTTTGCATACCACTGGTTTAAGGCACTAAATATGCCACAGTCTGTTGCTAGCGTGGACGACAGCAAATTGATTCGAGTTGCAGCCTCAGATTTAAAGCATAATTTTTTGGATTTGAACGACATGCGATTGTCTCTTACCTGGGACAGTGAGTCTGCAACCTCTTTTGCCTCGTAATGCCACTGATATCTGGCAAACAGACAAAACTATTGCTGCTGGATATCCAATGCGCATGCCCAACCCAGATAGAGCCTTGGCAGAAGGAGATCCACTGTACACTAGTTGGATAGATGTGTTTGGTGACGATGTATCTGGAAACAGATCCAAGAGCTACAACAAACACTGGAACATTTATATCAGCCATCGGAACTTGCCCCGAAAACTGCTCCAGCAGGAGTTTCATGTGCATTTTGTCTCCACTTCCCCGGTCGCCAGTATGACTGAGCAGTTCTATGGGATAAAGCAGGCTATTGAGTACGTTCAAATGTTTACTATGAAGCTTTATCGATGAAGGATTGTTTTACAGGTTAACCCATAAGAAGCCTGTAAAGGTTCGACATGGCACGACAGGTGCATCGATACGCTTTAAGATATACGTTAATAGTGAGCCAGGTGACAACCCAGCCCAAAGCGAAGTCTGCGGCCACATTGGTGGAAACGCAAACTATTTATGCAGAAAATGCAATGCTGGCGGTACAAAGGAATTCAAGCAAAGCGACCATGGATATCATCAACTTTTCCAAGTATGTAATCTTAGCATTCTTGTTTCTTTGTCTTCTTACTATAGCTTGGTTGGTCTAGCCAGGAAGTGCTCGTTCTGGTGCAGCAGTTCTTTCAGAAGTGAGATCTCAAGTTGAATTAGCCTGTCTGGGCATTGCTGCGAGAGTCGACAAACAGCAGACCGCGACAGGTATCAAGGACGCATACACCCAATATTGGATTGACTACCTGATAGGGGAATTTCAAGAACTACTTGAGGGGGATGACAAGCCCTCAAAGTCTGATGTCGAGAAGAAGTTGCTCCAATGGGTGAAGGATCATGAAAGCGATATCTATAACCCTTACCTGAAATTGGATGGTAAGCATTCGTTCAGGATCAGGAGCTTCACTGTTTAGACTTTCCGGCAGGTTTTGATCCCGCGGTAGATACGCCAGTGGAAATTCTCCATACCATTCTTCTCGGTGTGCTGAAATATCTTTGGCACGACTCTCACATTAAATGGAAGCCTCATCAAGAGGAAACATATTCGGTTCGGCTACAATCAACAAACACATCTGGCCTCTCAATCCATGCTATTCGTGCCAACTACATTATGCAGTATGCCAACTCACTCGTTGGGCGACAGTTCAAGTTGATCGCCCAGGTCAATGTTTTTCATGTCTACGATCTTGTGAACAGCACTCGGTTTCTTCTTACCAGGGCAGTTGGAGAGCTCTCTGCTCTTTTGTGGTTTCCAGAGATCAGAAATATGGAAGAGTATCTTGTAAGTTTCATGCAACTATGACTTACGTTTATTAATTTTGTTTCTGGCAGTCTGACGTTGAGATAGCCGCTGCAAATGTCCTTGATTTGTTCGCCATGATAGACCCGTCAAAAATGGCATGCAAAATGAAACTGCACCTGCTTGTGCACTTGAAAGAAGATATTCTCCGTTTTGGGCCACTTGTTGGGACCGCATCGGAGACTTTCGAGTGTTTCAATGCTATATTCAGATTCTGTTCTATATTCTCAAATCATCTTTCCCCAAGCCGTGACATAGCATTACAGTTTGCTGGTCAAGAACTCCTGAAGCACCGTCTCACTGGTGGTTGGTGGCCCACAGAGGCCGGAGAATGGATGAGGCCAGGCCCCTCTGTCCGTAACTTCATACGTGACCATTCAATACTACAGGCCGTTGTAGGTTGGACCAGTGACAAGCCTTTTGTTCCTGGTAAGTTTGAAATACATTATACAGTCCCACTGAATTTACTAACAGTAATTTAGGTTCCGTTAGACTGGAACCTCTCAAACGAGGCGCAAATCAGAAAGTTGGAAGCCGAAAATATGTACCATGGTACAAGACACAAGGCGCGATGGCTATTAATGCCTTAGAAGACCCAAATTCTCAATGGACGCAATGTAGATCTACCATTGGACGTTACGGAGATGACTGTTTGGTAGGATCATGGATTTTTGCAACGTCCCCATTCAATGTGAGTTTCAAATGACAAACCAGGATATGCACCTCAATAACTTTTGTTTTAGAGGAATGAGTCTGTCACTGGCCGCATTGTTGAAATCTGGTCCAACGAGACAACTCGTTCTGTTGTTGTTCTTGATGTCTTCAAAGTTTGCAATACCCGGCACAATATCTATGGAATGCCAATGTTGGCACGGCTGGATGACCAGACGACTTACATTGTCATACAAACTACTGTATGTATTCCCTAATACGGTCAGCATTGTCTAAATGCCATCACAGGACATTGAGTTTCTGTACAACGTTCAACATGATTGTGCTCTTGCAAAGTGTACAGCATCAGAAAAGCGTGCTGTGATGCAAGAGCGAGTTGTATTATCAGACGTATCCAACACCCTTATTAAACACGAATCTATTGACCGTTTTGTCATCAACACTCATGCATTTCATAATGCACACCTACTTCGAGCATGCTTGGATCGTTCTTTGGTTGCTCCCATCCTGCTTTATCCTCCTGAGGAACGGAAAGCAAAACATTCAGAATTTGCTCAAACCTTTCGAACCCAACAAGCAGATCTTAAAGCACAAGCAGAGCAGAAGAAACAGTTTAAGAAACAGTTGAAGAAACCGGAACCCTCAACTTCGGCTGGTGGATCAAGAAAGCGTGCAAGACTGGTATCAGAGGAAGAATCACTGGGAGTTGATATTACGGCAGGAGGTTAGCGGTCGGCTGAGGCAGCGGGCAGCTGTGTCAAGCCGCTTTCCAAAGGTTAGTCAGTAGTTCGTGTTTTTATAGACTCGACACTTACACAAGGTTTGATAGCATCACAACGACAGGAGTTTACATTGGAGAAATTTGGGGCCACAACAAACGAGCAGAGAGGTGGTGGATGGGTGGTGGAAGGTGAATTTAACCCGTCAATATCACGAGGAACTTGCGAAGACTGTTGTGCGTCCCGTCCGTTTTGTTCACTTTCCGCGGTTATTTTCGTCGTGGCTGCTACACGCTGTCGGCGCCTTGGTTCGTTCATTCAGCTGGTGGATCTGGGACCGCGAGAGGGCACGGTTGGAGGTGTAGATTGTAAGTTGTAGGGCTGTGAGGTCGGTAGGCGTTAGCCACACGGCGCGCATTCCGGTTTGGGACTGGCGGCGATGAATAGGTCGAGCCATCCGGTGCCTTTTTGCAGGAAGTCCTTCCACCTGGTAGAAAGGGAGATGCGTGTTTGGAAGTCGGGAGTTATGAAGTCGGGGCGCTGGAATACCGAGATAGCAGTCCGTTACATGGACAGCGGTCTCGACTATTCTAGTCGTCATTGCCGTTGTTCGTACGTAGCACGGCGCGGCAGGCCTGTAAGATGAGGGTAGGTGGTGGAAGATATACCCATCCTTGAGTAGGGCGTACCCGCACCCCTTTTCCAACTGGCGCTGTTGTCGGACACCCCCACATCAACCTGGAACCTACGAGGAAGGGAAGGAGAAGATCAACTTCCACCGAGCCAATATTTCGATGCACTTACATGAACTCGACGTGTCGTCGACCTGCGTGCCATGCCCAACTCTCGTTCGTGTGCCGCAGAGCCCACATACATGTAGGTGATCCCAAGCTGTTTAAACCCCATACCGCAGTGTGATTAAGGACTAACAAGACTAGCATCATAAACCAGGTCAATAGGCGCTCATTGGCTCAAATAACCATTTGCATGTCTGTATTTGGTCTCAATCCCTCTTTATCTTGCCTCGTCAACCATCTGCCTTTCCCTTGCCCAGATTCGCCTCAAACATGTCCCACACCAGTGACAAAAAGGCCTACATCGACAGTAAGCTCTACGCTGCCTTTCGTCATTGAGAGCGAGTACTCAATGAAATTGCTTTTTAGAATCTACGATGACGGAGTTGAGTCTCGACGACAGGCCCTGCACTTGTAGTGCCTCGCCTCACGAAAGTAAGAACACAGGTCATTTCTTCTGTCTCCAAGTTGACACCATAGAATTAGATCTCGTCATTACTGGAGGAACCTACCACGGCACATTGTTCCGGGCGACGAACGTCTTTATTTACGGCGGAACATTTGTGAACGCTGACTCGGCAGGTAAGTGTTACGTCTATTCAGATCTTCAACTACTCATTGCTGCCTTTGTCTACCGACTCTTCCCTCTTGGGCTCAACATAAATCAAACCTCGTACTCGAAATTATGCACGAACTCGTACAAAGTGGTACATAGCTCTACGAGTGCGGATCAACAAACCGATAATTCTTAAAGAAGTCGCAGCGAGCAAGGAAAAGATTGAGGCAGATTGAGGAATGAAATTAGTTAATTTGAATCTACGTGAGATGATAACGTCTTGTTACTTTAATACCGTCTTGAAATGTCATTGAGTCCTATATTTAGACCTATAGGAGATATTATAGTATTCAATGACTACGAAATAATAACAGCACTGCATAAAAGAACCGGTGAGGGAAGGAGCATGGACAACATAGACAGGCAGGGGGAGCTAGCAACGAGTTGGGGAAGAGAGGCCTGCACACCATTGTCCCGCGTTCGAGCAGCAGCACCGTCGGCATTGCTGCTGCTGCGCGTCGTCGCCCCGCCCCATGTTTGAGCAGCAGCAACACAGACGTTATCGCTATTGCCGTCCCGCACGTCCTCCGCTCCCTGCCCCACATTCGAGCAGCTGCTGTCGTCGGCCCACTTCGAGTTCGAGCAGCAGCAACATCGAGTGTCACTGCTGCCGCCTCCTCGCGGTTTTGCCTTCGCCCCGGGTTCCGAGTTCGAATAGCAGCAACGCCAACATTGGTGCCGGTACTGCTGGGTGTCGTCATTGCCCCCGCCCCATTCGAGCACCAACATATTGGGGTTGCTGCTGCTGGACGTCGTTGTCCGCCTCGCGTTCAAACGCAGCATCACTGCTACGCGTCGTCGTCCTCGGTTGAGCAGCTGCAACACCTGAGTTGCTGCTGCTGCCGTGCATCACCTCCCTCCCCGTGCTTGAGCCGCGACAGGTCTGGGGTGAGGGAAGGGGAGTTCAGGGGGGTGAAAAGCGGAGAGGGGGGGGGAGTTGAAAGGGAGAGTTGAAAGGGAGAGCGACGCTGGGGGAGGAGAGATCAGCAAAACGAGTCGATAAGACTCGTCCGACGAGGTGCTGCTGCTGGTTGTTCGCGTCGACGTCCCACGTGTTTGAGCAGCAGGGGCGGCCCTGGTGCTGCTGTCCGCGTCATCTGGGTCCAGGGTGAGGGAAGAGGTCTTGCGGGCATCTGAGGCGAAAGCGGCAGGGTGAAGGGGCTGAAAAGGGGTCGGTGAGCGGTAAACAGGTGAGGAGACGAGAGGAGTGGAACGAGTCAATGTTTTTGACTCGTTCCGCGACGCACCAAACGGGTCTCCCACACTTGGGTCTCCCTTCGTCCGTATCCCCAGCTCAACGCAGGTCTGTTCACGTCGGCCGACAATGGTGAGGGGGGCTCACAACGTAGCGCGAATTCGTTCGCGGCGAGTAAAACCTAAGCACAGAAAGGTGAGTAAAGATATTATGAAATACTTACGGATTCACACAAGAATCCCTCGACGAGGGGAAACGGTGAGGTCAGTGAGATGGAGATGGGGATGAGTGGAGGCTGTGAAATGGACTGAAATTCGTGAGACTGACAACGTTACATAAGCAACTCAGGTGAATTGCTCGAAGCACGTTCAATCTGCCGTCCCGCATTCCTGGTATCAAAGGTTAGTTTCATATCCCTTGTTTTCAACCAACAGACTTACATTTGTGAACCTTCCGACATGACAGCTCAGCACAAGCTTTGAACGACGAATTCGATGAGACCGCATCCGGGCGGAGAATCGAACTTCCGTAAAGGTTAGTTTCGTGTGTTCGTTCCCCTTCAACGAGACAACTCACACCTCGTACTAGCCTTCCGAGTCGACGACAACATCGGTGCCCCACCGTGAGCTTGTGTTTGACTTGAAGCACGCGGATGCACACGAGTTCGACGAGACGGCGCCAAGCTCTAGTGGAAATTTCATAGGTCAGTCGTTATTTGTCGGATATTAAGCGTGAAACTTACTTTCTATAGAACGTGTCTAATTCGCGCTCTCGTCCACCCACCTCGACTCACAGCACTTCCGAGGCATTTTGAAGGGCATAGGACCGTGTTCGACGAGACGGCGGCATGGTCCGTGCAGCATCCCTGGCACCTGTACCCCCCTCAACATCCAAAGCACTCGCGACTGTTCCACCACATTTCGAAGGCCAGCGAGTCGTGTTTGACGAGACAGCAGCATCTGGTAATATGGCTGTTTGGTGAGTTTCTTATCCCTTCCTGCATCTGTTAAATTGACTTACAGCTTGTATAGACCCGAACCGGATTACCGCTCACCGACTCGCAGCTCGAAGACATTCGCTATTATTCAGAAGGGCAGCGGATCGTGCTCCAACAAGACAGCAGCATGCAGGATCTGATGATTAGGCTGTTAGGTCAGTTAGGTCAGTTTCTATCTCTTCCTGCGTGGATTAAACTAACTTGCACCTTGTAGGGGTCAAGACAACAACGTCGATACCATAAGGATTCTAAGGGTGCGAGGAGGATGAAGAGGAGAGGCTTTCGTCGTAGCGCCTTGATAATAAGGTTGCCACCGAGCTTTCGAATCGAACGTGAGTTTCTCGTTCGTTCAAAATTTTACTAGACTTACCCACAACTCGTAGATAAACGCTCTGTTCGTACCCTCGACGGTGCAATTCGATGGAATGCGACGTGGAGCGTGCATCGTTGGAATAAAAACTGGGTTGGGCGAGTGGTAAGTTTCGAACTAACGCTCCAATCGACCCAAACCAACTCACCTTTCGAAGAAACCCGCACCTCGTTCAGCACCCCTCGCACTCGCAGCAGCAGCACAGTTCGAATGGCAGCGGTTCAGCCTGCAGGATCTGATGATGATGTTGCTGGGTCAGTTTTTCGGTTCTTTCTTCATCATTCAAACTCACTTACAGCTTGTAGATATCCAAATCGATGTTGACATCGCCAGCGAGACTCTGTGGGATAGGAGAGAGCGGGTTGAAGTCGTATGGAGCGAGGTTCGCTGTGGCTTGATCACAACTCGTAGGCTTGGGCTCAAGCACTATCGATGCGGATGGGCATGGACGAAGGGCGGCGGTGTTCGTTTTCATTGCGAGCTCGTCTAAATATGTCAGGGTCAGTCCCTCGTTCATTCAATTATCACCCAAGAGACTTACCATGCTTTCTAGTCCGAACTACGTCTCAACCGCGATCGAACCGAGGCCCAGGAACTGAACAAGACGACGCCAATATAGTCAGCAAGACTCCGAGAGGGAAGGGGAAGGAGAAGGAAAGGAGAGTGGGATGAATTCAAATGAAGCTGGGTCGGTGCTGGCCGCATAATATGGTTGCCACCGGGCTTTCGAAATCAAAGGTAAGTTTCAATGCATTTTGAGATTCATTAAACTCACTTACATGTCGTAGAACCTCTGGTCTGGACCGCATTGATACGTCGAAGGAAGGAGGACGATGTGCGGAGTTTGGCCAAGTTGATGTTCGTTTTCGTAACGAACTACAAGTAAGGGTTAGTCCGCCTTTGTTTTGCTAGTTAAGACACTGACTCTTACCTCGTAGTCCCAACGACGCTCCCGTTCCAATCGAAGGAAAACTCGTTGCAGAATGAGCGGTATCGAGCAAGACGACGACCAGCACCTTGCGATAGCTTGCACGTCCCGCTTGCTGGTAAATTCCGTAGGTCAGTTTCTTGTTCCTCTTGTTATCGTTGTAAAACATACTTTACACCTCGCAGAGACAAGCTAGTAAGCTGGAGAAGACGTCGAGAGGAAGGGGGCTGTGGGAAATCGTCAGACGGCGACGTTTTAGTTGTTGTGATGATAAGGTTGCCACCAAGCTTTCACAATATCAAAGGTCAGTTTCGTATTCGAATGGTCGTCGATTAGACACTTACTCACAGGTTTCGGGATAGCCAACGACGTAGTACGAAGGAGGGGCGGAGGCGGACAGCTGGAGGGTACGAGGTGAGGCTTCTCGAGGACTTGAATCGCGTTTAAATACTTACAGTGCTTTAGAAACCTGACCGACTCGTCAACGATTCCTGGCCGCCACCGTCAAACCCTCGAACAATGTGGGGGTTCAATGGTGCTGGGTATCGAGGCAGCTCGTCGGGCGTGTGCTACTCTGTAAAGATAACAGGTACGTCAATTTCTTGGCTCGCATTTGAATATCGGCACTTACTTTCTCTTTCATTGGCCAGCTCGTCAACGTTCCGGAGGCATCGTCAAACGTCAAACGAACACCGCTGGCAGCTTGCAGAAGGTCGATGCGAAGTGCAGACGTCGAGGACGACTGCGAGGGAACCTGGAAATTCAGAGGTGAGTCTGGTGTTTTATTTCGGTTCGAGGGAGAATCAAATGCTTACCTTCGTTCAAGTTTGTTTGTCCTCGCTCGACGGAGGATGCGAATGAGAGGGTCTGCGGGCTGAGTGGAAAGATTGACGGGTGAGTTTTCTGTGTTCATACTTCGAGAGGCGGGTACTTACGGACTCTTCCTCGTCAGGTTCCATTCGAACGGCGCTGTCGAAGACCTCAAATCAGCATCGAGCGGACGAGGAAGAATGGAATAAACGTACCCAGGAGAACGACAGGTACGAAACCGCGGGGCACAGACGAGCTGAAGATATCAAACCGATGAGCTCGTTGAGAGAAGGCAATAGCTTCGGTGCTTACCATTGCTCAAGATCGGATCGGAGGAGGAGAGGATGCAGAAGAGGTGAGGAGGAAATGAGAGGAACCGGTGGGATGAAGAGGAAGGAAGGATTCCGTGGGCTTATATAGGGAGGAGAGGGTGCCTGTGACGTTGACGGACTTGGAAACGGAGGAGGGGAGGTTGTAGATCTCGCGGAGGACCCTGACGTTAAGCGAAACGCCTCCGTTTTTCGTTCCGTTATCTCTCCGTCCGTCCCCTTGATGTATTCACCAATTCTTTGGCCTTGCGTATCTCGTAGTTGGCCCAAAAGGTAGGCCACCATTTCGTTGGCCTCATCTCCCCTGCTGATGTATCTGAAATAACAGAAAGTCCGTGCTCGTATTCCCCTCCACCTTTTCCTTCGCACCACCACCACCCCCACCTCTTTCACCTTTCTCTCACCACCGACTTTGCCCACCTTCTCTCAGTAGCACCCAAACCCACCTCGACTGCTGGCAAAGCCCCTACCTCTACCGCCTCCAAAGCCCCTGCTAAGTCAACTGAGGGTGCTAAGGCAGCGAAGAAGACTTCCAAAGCTGCAGCACCAGCTGACGGTGAGAAGGAGAAGAGAAAGAAGGTCTGAAGGGAGATGTACTCTTCATACATCTATAAGGGTGAGTCAAGAGTTGTGTTATCCTTATTTCTTTATCTCAAACTCACATTCTTTCTCCTCAGGTAGGTCCATCCCAACACTACAATCTCCAACAAAGCTATGGCTATCCTCAACAGCTTTGTCAACGATATCTTCGAACGCATTGCCACAGAAGCTTCCAGTAAGTTTTTGCTGCTTTATTAGTTCATCATCCGGTTTCTAACGCGTTTTCCTCGCTTCCAGAGCTCGCTTCTTACTCTAAGAAGTCCACTATATTATCGCGTGAAATCCAAACGTCTGCGCCTCATTCTATCCTGGTGAACTCGCCAAGCATGCTATCTCTGAGGGTACCATGTCGGTGACAAGTACGTGGCTCCTTATCATGATGGATGGCTTCGATGACTGATCAATATTCTAATTAGAATTCTCATCTGCTGGTGCCAAATAGATTTGTATTGCGCCTCATTGGGGATTCTTTTTATTTGCATGTATATCAGTGTACTTCTAAATCTAGTTTTTATTTGCATTGCCAATTGATCATTTGAGGACAGCTCCTGCTATCTATTTTTTGAACATTGGTCTTGAGTGCTTGAACTTGTTTCCTCAATCTGCATTGACAGTTTTGACCACTCAGATGGGAGGAATAAGACCCCGAAAATGGTATTGTTGTTACGTGGATATCTTGTGTAGACAGCTGCTGATCAGCAGTCTAACGTTGAATAATTTAGGTGCAATGAAGCTGGTTCCCAATCTACACACAAGCTGAAATAATATTGAGTCAACATAATATATTTCACCTGCATGGGAGCAGGTTCTGGATCAGGGATATCAGTGTAGTACTACCTGTAGGACGGATCTGCTGCTTTGTGGATATCATATGCAAATAGGTGTTAATCAGCTGGTTTGACATTAATGATTCCTGGTGGTATATGGATGTTTCTTGATCTGCAGAACGGCTAAACGGTCATCAAGCGCACACAGAGTATCCCAACTGTGTTGGGGCTGGTTCTGGACCTCGAAATTTGGCGAAATGATATGTATACCACGCGTGTGTTGTTTCATGAATATTACATGTAAATGCGTACCAACCAGCTGAGTCGACATGATAAATTTCAGCTCGGAAGGAGCTGATGCACAATCTAAGGGGTATGTGAGCCAAGACCTACAAAGCAGTCTTCCAGCTACGTGGTTGACATGCCAGATCATACACCACCCAGCTATTCTACAAGCTGAACTTTCAGCTGCTAAAGAGCTGGTCCCATCTCTCACTCATGTGGGCAAACACATATTTCCTATAAATTATAAAACATGACTAACACATTTTGCACGATCTGCAGAACAGCTAAACGGTCATCAAGCGCACACAGAGTATCCCAACTGTGTTGGGGCTGGTTCTGGACCTCGAAATTTGGCGAAATGATATGTATACCACGCGTGTGTTGTTTCATGAATATTACATGTAAATGCGTACCAACCAGCTGAGTCGACATGATAAATTTCAGCTCGGAAGGAGCTGATGCACAATCTAAGGGGTATGTGAGCCAAGACCTACAAAGCGTCTTCCAGCTACGTGGTTGACATGCCAGATCATACCACCCAGCTATTCTACAAGCTGAACTTTCAGCTGCTAAAGAGCTGGTCCCATCTCTCACTCATGTGGGCAAACACATATTTCCTATAAATTATAAAACATGACTAACACATTTTGCACGATCTGCAGAACAGCTAAACGGTCATCAAGCGCACACAGAGTATCCCAACTGTGTTGGGGCTGGTTCTGGACCTCGAAATTTGGCGAAATGATATGTATACCACGCGTGTGTTGTTTCATGAATATTACATGTAAATGCGTACCAACCAGCTGAGTCGACATGATAAATTTCAGCTCGGAAGGAGCTGATGCACAATCTAAGGGGTATGTGAGCTAAGACCTACAAAGTGGTCTTCCATCTACGTGGTTGACATGCCAGATCATGCACCACCCAGCTATTCTACAAGCTGAACTCTCAGCTTCTCAAGAGCTGGCCCCATCTCCGATTCACGTGGGCAAACACATATTTTTCATGAAATTACAAAACGTGACTTATATGTTTTGTACAGTTGGCGGTGTACAAGAACGATCCCCTAACGGGTCTCGTAATGTAATCTTCGGACTTTCAAACCCCGGTCCGCCCTCGTCGCGTCAATATTTTCTCTTACTGCGGCTTGAACTCGACGCGATAATACGCGATAATACGTGTAGTTCTGGTGTTTAAACTCTATAATCTTGATAGTTTCTTTATTCAAAGGTCTGAATACTGTTATGACTCGAAAGGGATGGCTTCAGGACCCCGCTGGCAGGATCTCGTAGGACTCAATGCAATCAAGCCAATTGTACGGGAGGTTATTCCAACATGGACAAATGATCTGCGTGCGGTCCAGCTCGAGCTTGTTCCTGGTCTCCTGGATGGAAGAGATGCTTTCTGTTGTGCTAATACTGGGGTTTTTAGGTCCCTTTTGCTATTGCTCTCTCTTTTTTTCTAGGTAGACGACCTGTCTAAAGTCAACGTACCTGGGTTCGGCGCTGCTCTTGGGTATGGTTCGGCGGCCTCGAGGAAGTTGAGTAGGGGGACGAGAGGGGCGGTTCGGGCTACGAGGGAGTTCGTGGGTTGAATTCCAAGATGCGGCTCGGCGACCTCGAGGGAGGCGAATGGGGCGAATGAAGGTGGTAGAACGCGGCAACAGAGGCCGCGGTGACGTTTGCGGGTGAACGCTGTGGCTACGAGGTGAGGGGTGGACTTGGGGGCAGATTATCAGCGACCGTGGCGTGGAGGAAAGAGGAGGAAATGTGAAGTGAAACTAGCCATTTCGACTCACTTCACGACATACCTGCTGGGTCTCCCACACCATGGGTCTCCCCTAGTCCTACTTATCCCCTCCAACGTGCCCCAGAGGGACCCTGCCACACCAGAGATTGAAGAACCTGTAAACCCACATGTGAACGGAAAACGTGTGGCCAGCGAGAACATAACCATCGGCCCCAAGCGACGAAGAGCCCCTCGCGCCGTTCAACCCAGCGTCGCTCAGACACTCGAAGAATACAGGCCAAAGTATCGCACATGCCAGCGCAATATGGGTTCAGCAGCACCCCTAGGTTCTGGAGAAAAGGAGAATGCATCTTTGACCCGAGTAACTCGGTCTTCTGCACGGCTACAAGGAGGGAATTGATCTTGAATTCCTGCGCTTCTTAAATTGACCTAGGTTGACTAGAGAGTTCACCAAAACTGCTGAAGGGAGAGCCGAGAGATGAAAGAGAAGTAGTGGGTGAAGGAGGTTTCAGACTATGAGGAGAAGTCCCAACAGGTAGCAATACCCCCGAATTCGATGTAGATTGCAATAAGAAAGAGGACATGAATCCTGGTGTGTCTGGGACTTGAACTGGAGGTGTTTTCTTGTAGGATCGGACCGTTCTAACGTTGTTTTCAGTAGAAGTCATTGTATAAACGGAATACAAATTCGATTTGAAATAATAAGACGAGTTGTGGAACCATAAACGCGTCAAAAGCGAAGGGAGACGAGGACAACATTGACGCGACGCGGTTTCAAAGTCCGAAGATTACATAAACATTTTCCAGCGCGGTTTTGGGGGCGTGGTAGAAACAGGACTACCACAGGTAAGTTGGGATCGGTTCGTTGGTTGTCAGTTGACTTACAAATTTGTTTTTCTCTTAGACGCTGTCGGCTCGTTGAAAGACGGATAGCGGTTTCGACTATCTATTCATCGAGACCACTACCCTCATATTATCCTCATCGCCACGGATCCAGCGCGGAGGAAGGCTGCAAGAGATGGCTGTTAGGGATACAGGCGTGTAGTGCAGAGGACAACGAAAGAACCAGTCGAACTGCCGCTGCCATCGTCATTGCAGTCAGTATGTCGAAGAACTTGGCTGCAGGAGGTTGAAGTCAGGGATATGAGTAGGGAGGGTGCAGAGAAATTGGAAGGACGTACCGAGGCCCGACGCCGTCGCAAGCACCGCTGTCACATCACTCGCCATCGTGGAAGCTGAGTCCAGAGTCGAAGAGACAGCTAGGGGGCAAACGAATGTGTCAAAAATGCCGCAGGAGGGCACGAAGGCGAAAGAACACGTACCGGATGTGGGATGTTAGGCCCAATGGCCTTGAACGGAGGTCTACGAGTCTCGAGAATCTCAGCAATGTTTCAGGTGCCCAGAAAAGCGAGGAAACAGCGTACCCAGCTCACCTGCGGCGCATTCAATATGCTGCGCTCGAAACTTTGAGGGCCAGCTCATGGTACCTACGATCCGAGAGGCATTTGGTGGGCTTACCGTGTTTGTATTCCTTACCTTACCTTACCTTCCCATCCTATCCAGCACCCCCACTCCTACGAACAACTCGTCGTCGACGCCACGGAATGCCAGGAAGGCGAACGAGCAAATAAATCGGACCTTAAACGCGCTGCCTTTTGTACTTCCCCCTGAGGCTCTACCCGCGGCGTCGACGACTCCAAAAGCCGAAAAAGGGCGCGATTGCTCGTCAGACACTTGCAAGCCTCCCCCTCCCTCTACTGCGAAGTCCTAAGTAAGTTATATATCTTTGTCGTCGAATGCGTGTGCTTACCTCTGATTTCTCTGTAGGTCAACTTCCTGCGACAAAGGCGAAGGACGAGCGAACGGCGAGAGGTGTTACCTACCTGGGCAAGGCCCACCGCCTTCATTGTCTGCTGCACGACGGAACTGGGCAGGGAGGAAGAGGGCCAGGGCTTCTCCCAAGTGCGTTGAGATTTTGAAAACTGACCTGATTATTGACCAATAACTTTTCGTCCGTTTCAGATCCACATCAAGAATCAGTACCGAGATCAGCATGTTGGAAAACAAGGCAAGACGGCAAGCTCACCGTATACACAGGCAGAAGCAGGCAGGAAGACTCCTCGAGATATCAGCGACGAAGTCAAAGGAGAGCAAGCCTGAGCATGCGGTGGATTGGTGCGAATCAGAGATTGCGGGAGTTGGCTCCCTGCCATCAAACTCGACGTATGTTTAGATACTTCTGATTAGCCTCGAGAGACTGCACAACTATGGCAGTCATATGAGTTCTGCACTTGCAGGGCTTTCAACGTGGCGTAGACCATATCTTATCTATCATAACATCAATATTTCCTTTGACGTGCTACGTAGTCCCTCATTTTTTATGACATGAATGCAACAATTGAGCAAGACACTTTTTCATTGTTTATTTATTCTGAGCAATGTTACATGTACCGTGATCTTTCTACTAAATTCTAGACTAAAGGGATTTCATTTTTGTTAGAAAAGGACTCGTATATGCCAAAAAATGGCCCACAAGGCAAGTTATTAAAGTACCCCTTACGTATGCCGCCGACAATCATATATTTTATCTCTAGGTGAGTGACTCTCGACTGCTCCGAGCGTATTTCCCTTACGAAGGTATGCAAAGATTCAGTTCCCTGACGTACCTCTTGGGTATTACAACGATGCAAAGTCGGTCTCTCCCAGTTTTCCGTGCTCTCCAATTTGTTGACATCGGTATTGACGTCATTTGAAGCTTCTCCCGTCGGGCAATGCCAAAACGTGCACTTCATTCAATTTCTCTACCCGATTGCCGTTCCTTCGACCTCCCTACTCTTTTTCTTTCGCATCCGTGCGATGTATATCGGAAATAACACTGTCGTTGCATTTTTCTTTTTTATGTGGCTGGCAGTCGTCGGAGGATCTTTTACTTCGACCCTTGGCATCTCTGCAACAACATCGGGACGACCAAGTATTGCGTCAATTCCCGCCTTGAATCCTATGTTGCTGCCGCTTGTATCATTCCTTTTGTCAACGACACTCTCGTCTTCTGTGCCACAAGTTGGCGCCTGATGCAGAACTCTTACGTTGATACTACTGTCAAAAACGGGGTCAAAGTCATGATATTTGGTCGACATCTACCATCCTTCTCTAGATCCCTTCTTCAAGACGGGCAGGCATACTACTTGTAAGTCGTTCTTTCAAACTAGTCTGTTTATGAAGAAGTCATGACACAATTGGCATTCAGGTCTACAATTACTCTCAATCTCGTGACAGTTTGTATGTTCTTCAACCTCTCGATCCCGGTTGTCTACAGATCGTTTATTGGCGTTCCCAACATTGTCCTTATGAACTCGATGGCTTGCCATGTCTACAGAAATGTTAGGCTAGGTGCTTATAAAGAGTTTTTGCCTAGCCAGCCGAGGATATTGGCCCGGACAAACAACGTCACCTCGTTTACTCTTGCCTTCACAGGAGAACCGACTAGACAATCGGTCGACTTGAGCAAGCAGACAAAAATTAATGGCAATGCAGGACAGGATAACGGTTCGTTTGTTTACGACGAAGAGCATGTTCCTAGGGTAGAATCTTCTGCGCAGACTTCTCCTGCATAATTCAAGCCAGGTAGCAAACCTAGATTATTCTAGCCCGAGACGTTTGATGATGCACATTGTCAACTTTAAATATCTCAGGACGTCGTTTTTCAGATAGCTTCACCGTTGCGTGAAACTGGGAAACTTAAATCCAAAGATGTTTCCTTGCAGCTTATGCTCAGGCCAAGCTTCATAACTTCACGTTCTCGTTATTCCTTTAGCATAGTGTCCTGATTTTTGCAAGTGAACTCCATTCCTGAAATATTAGCAAGCCTCTTTATTAAGGAACGATAAATGTAGCCTAAAATATGGTCTGACCGGCAGCCTCAGGTGTTCCATTATACTCGTCAAAAGCCATGCTCTCCGGAGGCCAAGCGTTAGAGTAGCGATGAAGATCGCGAGGACTTTCAAGATCCTTTCCGTCTCTTGTTAGAAAATCTTAGCGCTGAACACGGATCTATTACGAACACAATATAAACAAACTTTTCGACAGGTTCTACTGTCAAGCATTGTCGTCCTGTAATTCGTCCAGCAGAGTTCGTTATTTGCTTCGAGTTAATATCTGTCAACAGTGTCAAGGCCTGCTAAATTTTCAAATTTCACCTGTAGCCCAGAGTGAGAGTATATCTTTACTGTTATTGAAATATTGATCCTTCAGGTACTTCATACGCTGACAGGGTGTACGACTGGTTGAGTCGCATATAGCACTCAAGGGGCAGGCAAGTGTATTGAGACGCGGGAGGAAAATCTCAAGACCTAGGCCCGTCTTGTTGAAAATCTTGTACCCTCAGTAAGTATTACAATCAAACGTCAAACTGACAAGATCCACGGTGTTCGACATCTGAGCCATCGAGGCTCGAGCCAGGGTGCACCGTGAGTGATTTGCGTGGCGCAATACATTTCTCAGAATATTCCTATTTTAGAATTCCTACCATCGTTTGGGCTTGGCCCCAGGCCCTAATGGACCACTCTAAAATCCTACGCAAGTTGGGGTTCGCCCAAAAAGTCATCGATAGAGTATTCAAACGGTAAATTATTTTTTCCCCCTTTACTGGCCGGTATCAATTTGTAGTGGGACTTCGGCTGAGGATATAAAGCTGCAAAGACTTTGCCAGTGGGTAGAATCTTGGACCTCAGCCTTTTCAAACGCAGAATAACAGAAGAAAAAAACCATTGAATATTGCCAATCGATACCTATTTGATTTTGACTCGAATTCAAGGCATATAAGATAATTTTACTCTATGTTTGTAGATAATATTCTCCTTCTAAACGCCTTGTATTTCAAGTAGGGGTCCAAGCGAATCCGGGCGCTGAGCCAGGACGGATTGAGGAGGTCCACCGGTGCTTTGTAAAAATCCTTCTCAAAAAATAATTGGACCTCCAAATTCAAGGTGCTCTCAAGCTCGCGTGCGTAAAGATTTGGAAGATCGAAGCAAGCACGAAGCTCAGAGAAGCCAAGAAGCTGTTCGGTGCTTCAGTCAGCAGCCGAGCTTCGCGGCTGACCTCGCTCCCCGTCATTCGAACCTTTGGGTTCTCGTGAAGCAATAAAATAACACGAGTTGGACACATACAGGCCTATGGGATCAACTTAATTGATGGGCTTTTGATGGGTTTATATTACTTTGCGGTCTGCGTTTCTTGGCAAGTGCTCTCTGGCAAACCTGCTTAAACGCTTAAACCTGAAATTTTCACATACGATCTTCCGGAGCGAATGCCTTCCTCTCCCACCAGATCTGAGTTTCTTGGTACTTTGCAAGAGAAAAATCTTGAAGAATGCCGTTACTTCGAGATCGATTGCTGATGTCGCTCTCCTTTAACTTTATTTATATAAGTAAAGGCATGGGTGATTGAATAATATACGTAACACGCCATTCGCTATGCTCGCGAGCAAAGACAATTTCACAACGAGCTCCAATAGAATCAGAAGCGCTCTCTTCACTATCAAGTTCGAACACTGGTTTCTTCCAGCGTGGCTCTTCAAGAAAAAAATTAAATGGATCGGACTGTTGGTCGGAGGATGACAAACACACTTACAGTTTGCCGTTGCGTTCGAATATTTGTGAACTCAGTTGAAGCCGGCGGTTGCATCCTTCTTCCCTTCAGTTTGTGTGGTCCAAACTTTGGCGGATTCCGTATTCGATCCTCCTCGCCTCCCGCGAAACGGGGAACCGTGCAGATTTGTCTGTTTCTTGGTTCTGCGACCGAAGTTTTGGTGCACCACCCCATACTTTGAGTATTATTATGCTCCCCGTTTAAATCTCCAATCTTGAATTTAAGGGGGCTCGATGCTTATCGCTCGGCCCACGATCAAACCCGAGGATTAAGTACCTCAAATTCAGGGCCTTCAGAAAACTGTTTGTCTCGACCAGGGAACGAGGTAGAACATGAAATACCCAAAGCCTGTCAATTGCAAAGCCGTCAGTGTGGCGGTTTCATATGAGTTGGTGTGTCGTCTAGAGTAGCCAGCGTGCTCCCGCATGTTGGCAGTATGCTTGCGAAGGAAATTATAAAAGGTTACTTGACGGGCGAAATGGATTGGGTTGAGAAGACCGGCTACCCGGCGAATAATCTGGAGGAGGCTGAATGAGCGGCGAGTTAACGCACAGAAAATAGAGGCATGGCTATCATGTACCCCTGGCATTCTTTCGGTAAGTTACAAGCTGTGAGCACTGAGCACGGATGGGAACTTTCTCTGCTTATGCTAGGTGGCCTAGAGTGTTAATACCTTTAGCTTGTACCTTGTGATTGATACGCTTCACAATCGTCTTGAGCCTTGGGGATGAGTGAAGTTTTTCGTTTGATTGCTAGCAGTTTGATCAAACACAAGGGCGAATTTTTATTAGGTATTGGAATGGACTTGACCGAGTCTACCGCCACAGCGAGACATAAAATCCTAGGTAAAGTGCGTCGCCGATGGTATTCGTGGGATATTGAAACGTTGACTCGGTCCGACAACTTTGATACGCGTTTTGGAGAGGACTACACCAAAATGAGTGGGTGTGAAGTACGAGATCGAGGCCCGAATTTAGATTGGATGGCCCTGAGACATATCGAGGCACCGTGGAGAAACACAGATGAATGGGGTAGACACAGTAGATATTCCTGTCCCTGAAGCCAACAAAGAAGCAGAGGTCCAGTGCGATGAATCCGTTCTATCCTACCATTGTGACAGGATAAGCCTTTGATAGCAGATATTTGCTTACATTTTATGTATAGTATGGTTGCCTGTTTCTTAGTCACTATAAGTAATGAGCCACTGTTCGCGGGTAATAAAGAACTCCGGTCGAAATGAAATCAGGCCAAGTTTGACTCGATGAACACCTGGTGCTTTGTCAGTCACTTATTGGCAGTCAATCACCCTAGGCAAGCTCTTTTTCTTAAATGTTTCTAGTGGATTTGATTGAATTGGTGTTGATTTGTGTTGACACCTCGCCCTGTCAAGGACGCCGCCCGTTGATAGATACAAAAAGAAGCTCAGGTGGTTTCTTGCACACCAAAGACGGTGGATACATGTGTCAGTCAATACATGAGGTCAGACAAAACGAAGACGAGGAATTGATGCGGGCAGGTGGATGGTGTATACTGAGGCAATTATTGAAATATTGACGCCCGGATTGGGTGTATTTGGTCCTGCTTGTTGCCGCGGACACTGAAAATTAGCCGAATTCGATCGCCCGATCTGGTATGTGCCGCTCCGAAACCAGAAGTATGTAATCTCCTTAATTTGTGCAACTTGCCTCCGTTCCCGCTCCAGGCCGCGCGAAAGAGATTTTGCATGTAAGAATTTCGAACACAATTTTATTTCTCTCTTGAAGCGAATCACCGCGTGTTGTCCTCGGCCCCCCTCTGCCTGGTTCACAGGATTGCCGCGAATAATCTGGATCTTGTGGCCAAGAATCCGGGGTATACCAAGTCCGTCTCCTTTACAAATTGGATCTATATTTACGGGCGTCTCGATCGTTACATAGCTTTTACTGCGACACCGGAGCTCGGCAGCACCTCAAACATACATTAACTGCCAAAAGGTAAAAAGGCCCCACGCACCAAGATTTAATTCAGTTGCTTACATGCTTAGGTTCTCCTCTTCTTTTCTTTTTCGAACGGACGATATAACCAGCGCCTAGATGTCGTCCTATAATGACAACAATCACCCCCTTTCACACAGAGGCAACGACGACGAAATGCACTACACTCAGTTTACGGATTTCGATTCGCGAGACATGCACCAGTTTCCCGCTTCGTCCTCCCAGATCCATCCGCACCCGCACCCACACCCGCTATTCACCCGGCAGGAGAATATGAACACCACCGCCAATCGCTCTTTAGACCCGCATGTTCTCAATTCCCATTTCCGTCTACCATTCCCCCTCGCCTTTTGCCATAGTTCCACACCAACAGCAACGTTCCCCTAGCCATGAATCTCCGCACGGGTGGCCTCCTTACCATCACGGTGTCTCACAGTCGTTTCCCCAGTCAAATCACGATCTCGGGCCTCTAGCTTATTCACCGCCAGCATTCCCAAGTCCATCACCTTTTCCGCCGCCTAGACTATCACCGCCACCGGTGCATCAGCCGTTCCACTTCAAAGGACAAAATTTAGGACCAGGACAGAGTCACGGAAGCCACTCGCCTTCTGCGACGTCAAATCATCGTCTGACACTCGCTGGCTCGTTGGACCCCGCCACTGGGATATTCTATCGCACTCCAGAACATCCACGACTACGCACGGCACAAGCATGCGAGAAATGTCGCACGAGGAAAGCTAAAGTGAGCAAAGACCTTTCATTTATTCCCCTTTGTTCGTGCATGCATTTCCCTTTCGTTTTCTGGAACCCTGTTTTATCGTCGTGCTCGAAGTCGAGAAGAGTAATACTGACTCCTTTATTGTCTTTGTGTTTCACAGTGCAGCGGTGAACACCCATCCTGCAAACGCTGTCTCACTCGAGGCCTTGTGTGCGAGTACGCAAAGGAAGGTCGTGTACGCGGACCGAACAAGCCTAAGCCCAACAAGAACGCAGCAGGGGGGCCAAACAGCTCCGTCAACGCTTCGCAAGCTGCCTCTTCAAGTCCCACAGCTTCAAACCCCCCTGGATCAAGGAGGCCGTCTGAGACTCGCACCCGCACCTCCAGTACGCACAGCAGTAACGCAAGCGGCGGGTCCTCAGAACATCATTCACAGTCCCCTCTCAATTCTAATGCGGTGCGAAGCGCTCTGATACGCACTGGCCACTTCGAAGGGTCGTTGATCTCTGGGTCGTCTGGATTTGCGTCAATGTCCGCAAGCCGCAGGAACAGCGTCCCCGGGCATAGGAGTTCGCGGAGAAACTCTCTGTCTTTAGGTGAAAACAGGTCGTCGAGACCTCGCCCGCCCGACTTACAATTAGAGGCATCGTCCAACTTATATCGGCTGTCGGCTGGGGACGTAGGCATGGCTGGAGGTCGGGATGTCTCACCAGTCATGGGTTATATGTTCCCCGCATTTCAGCAGCAACAGAATCTGCACCAGTTTCACCAGGATTTTCAGCATCAAATACAACGAAGCGGGTATGCAGGGATGCAGGTCGACCAGCTACAAGTAAGCCGTCGTCTTATTCACTCTAAGAGTTTGTCGTTGAATGTTTTGATACAGCCGCATCACTTCACGAATGAGCAAAACGATCCGCATGTGCACCTTCAGCAGCGGAGTGTTCCCCACCGAGAGCGCCTAGACCACCCTTCTCAGAATCACTACCATTTGGGAAACATGATGCACAACGGGAACGTCGGTATGCAAGGACACGGTCTCGTCAACAACCCAAATGTCTCACAAATGGAAGTTGGCCTCAACGTTTCAGACGAAGAGTTTATGTATCCGTCCCCAGAGACTTTGTTTCGAGAGCACCCTCAATTGCAGCCACCGTTTAACCAGGAGCAGAGGCCCTTTGCCAGGCAGGACCAAGTAGTAGAGGACGAACACAGCCGCGAGAACATGTTGAGGTACGTCCAATTTACCTTGTCGGATCCACGATTTCCGAAGTTGACGAGAAGGTTTTAAGTTCTTATGCACCGACCACGGAGCCAACCCCGAGCTCGAGTCGTCTTAGTTCGCCGCACACGAGTATGGGTGGGAGCGCCGGGACGACAGTCGACTCTCCACTTGCCGTCACGACGAGTGGCAGTGGTCCAATGGTCCAAAATCAAGCAGGCTATCCTCAGCACCCACACCAACAGCAGCAACACCACCCTAGCGAAAACGGCCGGCTCGAGTTCGCCTTGGACCCTCAGTTGTGTCCGCCTGGCGGTCCGTCTGGTGGTGTCCACGACGGACGTTTTGGGGAAAGCGAAACCGTGGTCCATAGTCAAACAGGTCAACACTACTCCGTGTCCGATTCCCATGTTTTAGTCGGGGATTCGACCTCGTGACTCACTCCCGTCATCGCAGTTGGACATCCTCTATGGAGTCCAACTTCTCCCTCCTTCTTCAGGCCTTGACTTCCAAGAAAAAAACTGACCTCACCCAGAGTCTGGGTGGCCACTTCCACCCATTGACGAGGCAGCGTTAACGTGATTCGCATTGTATATATTTCTTTTTTTGCTTTCAAGTTTCTTTACTTCAATGTATTTAGATGGCTGGAGATCGTTGCATGGGCAGGAGACTGTACATTCTTCTCAATGGTCCTAGGTTTCATGGCCGGAATTTGGGGCGCTGTATTTATAAACCTTTTTTGTGAACACCGTTACTTTCCCCCTGCAAATTTCCTCACTCTTTTCGAATGCGTTCCATTCACGAAACTGTACGCAAAGTATATTTGTACCCTATACTTACTGAAAATCGGTCCATTTTGGATGCTACATGCTTTAGGCTTTCTAATTATTTCCTTAGAGTTTGTTCCACTGTATCCATTAGTATTTGACAAAGCATCGTGTATGAATTTCCATTTGACTTCTGTTTCTCTAGTCCCCTTTGTGGTCAAGGCCCTGACTTTCTGCGAAGGTCGCACAAATTCGACGGTTTTCCTGCCACAATGGTAAGGGTATCAACCAACTGTCCACCTAGTCATCGACTCGGTAGAGAGCTTCCCGTGTCGATTAGTTATCTCGTAACTCCTGTAGTATCACCAGTCAATAAACCGTATCAAAACGCCAGGTGAGTCGCAGTAGAGCCTATGAAATTTGTGCTTGTTGATAGTGATGAGTTCCCCTTCATAAGTAGAATCGATTGTATTGACGCCACAAGCAAGCCTCGTCAACGAGGTACATAGGAAGCCCAGGGAAGAACAGGCGAACTCCTTAGGGAGTACAGTTTCCGTGTGCGATATTTATGTGACGTGAAGAGCATGAAGACTCCGCTGGATATGAGACTAGGCCCGTCGATAAAAGATGGAGGAATATGGTAAACCAAGGTGGTTAAATGAGGGGAAATTTACAGGACAAAATGTACAACCACTCCGAGTCTACTATGAGACTTAGGAAAGTAAGTCGGTGAACAACTGTCATCTTCAGATCACCAGATTGGAGGCGGTTTCCATCTTCCAAATTTTCCTTCTTGAAGTTAGACCACTCATCTAAAAAGATCTGTGGAGACTGCACGGATTCAAAAAGGAATGTATAATAAATTGATAATCAGGCATGGCTCCAGGTGATCAGAGAAGGGCATTGGATTTCCGGGATAAAGAGCACAGGTGTGATGGTTGGCCAGGGCTATCTGGTGGCATGAGATATGAAGTACACGAAGAACCGACTCTGATATTGATGACATCTGCTTTTTTTCGGGGGTACGATCTAATAGGCTTTCGTGAGTCGTTTATCGTTCCTTGGGAAATTCCAGAAGTAAAACACCGAAATCGGAGAACGAAGACAAAGGTGCGTTCTAGCTTGGAAGGGGACGCCTCGTCGTTGGTGAATCTGAAACTCGTCAGGAGATCAGTTAGGTACGTCCTGCACCAAATCCATCTACCGTCAGTGCGTTATACGCCCGCAGGCACCGTTGGAGGCTGTTTGCTATAACTGGAGAAAATCTGGCCAATGAAGGCCGCTGCGGGCCTTTGCCTAAAAATAAAGCCGACAGTTATACAACAAATCATTGATGACGGAAACCAGCCGCGGCGCTTCAGTCAGACTTAATAGACCAGAAAGCTGCAAAGTGGCTTTGAATTCGTCCCAGAAGAGCTTAAATTGCTGATAGAGAAGCCGTTCAAGCGAATTTCTCGTATAGTCGCTAGAAAGTTCAATATGAAGTGGTCAAAAATTCAGCAGGAAGAATGTGGCCTAGGAACTTGAGCAGATGATGATGCCCAGGCTGGCTAGAAAGAGAAAGACAGTTTCCTGCGGTTAGTCTATTGTTTAAACGGTTGAATAGCTTTGAAGGATCAGGTGAGAGTCGGCCAAATGAGTCTAAGAATAGGGCACTTACCGGTCCGAAGTGCACTGTTGCTTTTGGTCTTTGCGCATCTGATGTAAAGGAAGAACAGACTAAACTATCAGCAGTGGTCAGCAGTGTCAAGATGCTTTCAAACTCTTCAGTTCAGCTGTCCATCCATATCGGGGCAATGACAAAAAAAAACAAGCCCTAAACCGCGACTTTCGGACAGTAGTGCCTTGCATCTGAGTCTAGGCATGTTCGTGTTACCCTTTTGAGAGACATATGTGATGGCTCTGGTAAGGGAATTCGAGAATCGCTTAGACTCTGTTGAGATTCTTCTGGAACTGGTGCCGCATCAAAAGTCTTGCAATTCCCTGAGCATAGGATGACCAGGTCCCCTATGTAACCATAACAAGTTAGCGAAAGAGAAGATGCTTAAGACCAAGGCTCGTGGTTGAGTTGGGAATGAAGTCAAGTTTTGCCGCAATGATGTTTTCCGTCTGTTGAGTCTTGGCGATGTGTGGGAAAATATTATATAATTTCACAAACACTGAGTACTGAGTGCCGAATCGGTCCCTCACTGCGACCTGCTTCAACTCGCGAAAACTTCAAGAACCTGGAAAGGGGCAAGAGCAAAAGTAATTTTATATTATTCAACGATTCCCATCGAATATGTGTCATACTCTTCAATAGTTTTTCCAGCTCCGAGTGGTAGTAATTAAGCTCAGCCAGAAACTTGTCCGACCTTGTAGTATGACTAGTACGTGGCGCAGGGGCACACTGACGTTGGTTGTAGGGCACTTACGGTGCCCAATGTTGGCATGTAACACACCCAAGCCCTTTGGAACATTCGACTGAAAAGGGAAAGCCCTTGGACATCGGCCAGTATGACGGCGTACTTCAAATTTTCAAATCGCGACAGACTACCGCTCCTTTCATCCGACCTCAAGTCACAGTCAACTATTATAGCGTCGACTTCGATCTAGACGTTCAAGTAGCTGGTGCACGCCTAGCTCGAAAAATTCTGACGTCACCTCCACTGAGGTAATGGTAATCCAGAATCTCTCTAGATCCGACACTAAGTCCCTTTACCAGCTCGTTGTCCACCGGAGAGACGAGACCTGGAAGTGCCGTTCCAGATGATGCAAACCGGGGTACAGACGCGGCTTGGAAATCCTGGAAAAAATCAACCTTCGACCCAGTCGCACACCCTCTTGGTACTGCAGCCATGATGAAACGCAGTCTCGGAGGTTAGTCACCTTCAAAAATAATAATAAAAACGAGTCGTCATTTACTGTTGCTTTAGGGGTCGTCGATTCTCAATTGAAGGTGTATGACACTACGAATGTTCGCGTGGTCGACGCCTCGATTATGCCGCTACAGATCAGTGCTCACCTTTCCGCTACCTTGTATGGTGTAGCAGAAAAACCTGCTGATCTTATCAAGGCGTCACATTGAGGTACTCAGTTGTTTGTTGTATACTGGCCATCTGACATGGACATCAAGACTGATTGTGCGATTGAGCCTAAACAATTAATTCTGTGTGTTCGAATATACGGTATTGGCGATTATGTATTAAAAAGACACCTGTTTGAGAGCAGGCTATGCAAGAGACGAAAGCGAATTGAAAGCGAATATAAAAATTGAAAATGCATGGAGGATATGCGAACGACAGCAAGAAAGAACAGCATACGAAAGCAGGAAAAAGTGAATATAACAAATATCTGTTGTCCAAAAGCTGATAGTTTAGGAAATCATATCACAGCGGCAGTAATTTGCGCAATGTCACACACGATTAGTGAAACTAACCACAAGGTCAGCTAGAGGGATTTTTTCTCGTAGAGAGGAGGCGAGCACGGATGAAGCGGACTGGGACCGCAAATCGCTTGAGCCTAGATAAGAACCTCGACTCGAGAGTGAAGGTGTCTTCCAAGTTGACGGCAACAGGGATTCCTTTGGCTTCGAGATCCACCGGTACGGAAAGTTGAAGTTCGAGCTTTTCTGGGTGTGGTTGTGATTGTGATGAATTGAACATGACCTTCGTTGCCTTTGCATCCTTGAGCGTAAAATCCAGTGGAAGGCTTAGCCGTCGGGGTTGTGTAATTGATCGTAACGAATCAATGAGTTGGGTTAAAAGACCATAGTGATTGAGGAATGTTTGAGGTGAAAATGGTGGAACAATCTTCAAATTGAGAGATGCTGTCGACGCGGACAAATCATTGGCCAATCTATCATCAATCCCGTCAACTGAGTTGACGAGAAACCAAAATTGCACGGCCTGCTCATGAAGGATAGTGGCTGTTTCAATCCGCAAAATGTGATCCAAAGCGCGTATTTCGTTCCAAATGCAGAACGGACCCAGGCACTGCTTTACGCGACTTAAACGCTGTGGTGTGAAGGAACCTGCGTGAAAGACGACAGAAACACATTCCAGAGTAAGACCAAGGCGCGTCCCCAGAAATAGATCAAGGGCCGCGTCTGCAGCGGCATCCATATTTGGACCAATGACGATCTGTAAAAAGCGAACTGGGTACAAGGTCGTGACTGGAAACGAGTCGGCGATGAGAGGGGGTAAGGGGATGTCCCGTGGCCAGCCGAACACGAGGGGGTAGCCAATTTCTGGGTGTAGCAGTGGCGTTGGGTACATTGGGCAGGCTGATTGGGCTTCGACTGGTGCATATCCCTGCCATGGCGCTAGGGACTATGGCTGGCACTTGGATGGTCCAAAACTTGGCTGACAGGTAGCACAGCATAGCACTGCGTAGCAGAGCTTTGCGGTGTGGCTCAGCCAACAGACTTCTAGAATGTCGCCTCCGCCATGTAAAGTTACATGAAGTCAGCCAATCCGGCTGATTGGAGGTCAGATGACTCCCAGGTTGCGAAATCCTGTTGAATAGGCCTAAAGAACCCTTGCAGCACGCTCTAAAGCATTGCTATGTGATATACCAGAATGTTGAAGGCGAGCCAGTGGGACGAGATACCCAGGCTACTGAGTACTTAGAGGTCGTTGGGCAGAGCTTGTCAGCAAGTATAGCTCTAGCAAGGCGATGAACCTGGCCGGATTCAAAGCATACAAATCCGCGGGACTCCCAGGAGGGGCTGGTCCGTTTAGCAATTTGTGAAATGGAGGCTGCGTCGACGTAGAGCTGAGTCAATGGCAACTGGGACCTATGGAACTGCATTTGAGTGCCGAAATTGTTATATCGGGGACAATTTTCCTTTTGTAAAGTCTGATAGGGAACTGGTGAACAAATTGTTGACGTTTGGTATACAGTGAAAAAGATACATGGAAGTCCGAGTTGGAAGGTAAACTGAGTCTGGACGTTCGGACAACCGCCGGCCGAATTGGGTAAGTGTTTCCTAACACGTGCAAGTCGGCGCCGTCCCGACTGGCGCTCAACTCTATAAATAGCTTTGCCGCGCAATTCAACTGGGCTTTCTTTGCACCACAAAAATTCATCATCATCATCAAGAAGGCCTCAAGCTCAAGCTTAAGGTTGAAATGTTGGATTATGAATTCTAAAAAAGCATCTCACATTTCCAGGAAAGGAAGAAAATGTAGAAAATTCTACTGCAGCACTTGCACGTTTCTTACTCTCACTACGAGTCCTTCGAGTCTCCGCTCACCAACCTTAGAAGAAACTCCTCCGAGACACGACACTGATCGGAATAAATCCTGGAAATTTGGCTCCCCCAGGGCTTTTTAGCGTCATTGACGAATGAAGCCCACTGTTCGTTCGATAAGGGCTGTGGATAATCCTTCAAGTTTGAAAAAAATCGGGGCTTCTTGTCGTTGCGCTCGAGCCTCTTCAGTCTCTTTATATAAAATTCCTCTTGCCACTCGCTCCAACCCAACTCCCCCTGGCTCACATACATTTCCCACATCTCAACAAAGGGCCACCAAGATTTATCAGCATACTTAGGCCGTGTTGAGTTTTTGCCCGATGATTCTTCTTCGAATTCCTTGTCTGCCTCGGTGCTGACACGAGAGTAGTGTCCACAGCATTTCTTGAACAGGTATCCGGTACTCATTCCATAGTGACAACGATCTCCACCCAGCCACCAAGGTCTCGCGTTACTTTTTGGTTCGAATTGCATTTCCTCGCGAAGGCTTGCAAGAAGTTTGTCAAGGCCAACCCAAGAATTGGACAGTAGCTCAAAAGATGCCTCGTTGTCTTCCTAGTCGCCTTCGTCTTCTTTCCAGTCTATTTCCGAGTCACTTTCGTCTTCGCTTTCGTCTACTTCGGGGTTACTTTTGTCTTCGCTCTCGTCCACTTCGGAGTCACTTTCGTCAGGTCTTGGATCCCCCCGACCAAGTCTGGACAAAATTGTCCCACCCTTCATGATGCGAAGTCTGTCCTGGTTCTCAGTCGGGTCCCAAGTAGCACCCAGCCGAGTTGCGTCCGATGTATAATAATCCCGAGTGAAACGATACCCCGACCTTTGGTAAGGCGGACCAGTTACCCGCGCCGTCATTTTTATCCCCCTCAATTGATTGTAGCACCGACTGCTGTCTCGGTTACGAAGGAGAAAAGGGGCCCCTCGTCGAATTAATTCCTTCAAAAGCCCTAGGTCGTCCAAGGCAGGATCAAGTCGACAAATAGAGAAAACCTCTGCGGGGGAGGTCGCGCACAACATCCACCAACTGGCTGGTGAGGATGGTTTTGAATATGTCTCGCTTTCTTCGCTTCCATGATCTGCTTGAACTCGAGCAAAATCGAATGCCCAGAGATTCTCTTCTTCGCTCCTGACGGCTCTCAACCTCTGACGTTTTACTTCTTTCTCTCTCGTCGCATCCCCGCCCCTCCACGAAGGAACGACCTTCATCCATTGCTCTACGAGTATATCCATTTGCGTCGTCCTCTCCGATTCCTTATGTTCGTCTCCATACCAGCCTGGAATATCAAATTCGCCCCACTCTTTTTTAAATTTGCCCTCGCAGGTCAGAAAACCCACGATGCTCTCAGCATAACAGCTCGCAAAAAATGGGCCTAAATCCCGCCGCGCAGAGAAGCCCAGAAGCATCTTGATGTAAGAGCTGACCTCCTGGTGCTTTGGAAGGTCAAGGGGCAGAGAATACGGGAGGCTGGCGGGTACGAAGCCATAGCGGATATAGACTTTTTCAAGAACCAGTATCGTGATTGGATCTGTGTCTGGATTCGATACCGGTTCCGGACAAGAGATTGGTGTGAAGTCAAGCCGCTCCATCTCAGGTTCGATTTGTGCGAGCACAGAATTCAAATGAGTATCCTCCGGCGGAAAATAACTTTCAACGGTTGAATTGGCAGGGCAGGTTGCTGGTTCGCTAAAAAAAAATTACAGGATACCTTATAAGTATTAGAAAGAGTAGCGATTAAGAATTTGGCCTCTCACTCATGGTGTATTATTTGAGTTTCAACGCCAATATCCTTAGGGGTAGCAGGCTGTTGCAAATTTTCATCGACTCCAATTTCTCCAAAGGGCTGGTGTTCATGGGTAGCTTCAGAAAAAACAAGGTCAGACGCCATTTCAACGTCTAATCCCAGAACCTCGCGTTCCAGGAATGAAGACACTGCGTTGTCGACGGGTCGGCTTCGAGCAAAGGTGATAAGTTCTCCAAGCATCTTTTGACGCGTCGCGAAAAGCCTATCAGGATCAGACGCGTCGTCAAAGAAGGGAATTAAAGAGGAAAATTCCAACTCCATTGTAGAGTTCAAGTTGCCCGTTATCGGCTTCAGAATTTTTCTGCAGGTAAACGAGAAAGATGAAAGGCGCTCGATGTGCCTCACTTGACCGTGATTGGTTCCGAAGATGTTCTCACGCATCGCTTAGCACTTCTCTTTTTTTTCAAGTTCTTTTCAACTTCCTTGCTACGATCTATACGCTCGCGAGTACATTATCCATTGCCTCAACCTCATATCCTCAAGCATTGAATGGTAGGCTAGCAGACTGTCTTGGTGCTGTTGGCGAATGGTCGTCGAAAGTGTTCCGGGCTCACCAGAATGACCGAAGAGGGCTTCCAGATTCCTTGAAAAACGCGAATTTTTTGCTCGGTAAGTGAAGGAGGTTACTATAATTGACTCTGCACTTGCTGAGTCTATCTCTTAGCAGAGACTAATCTATAACTTACACCAAGGATTGTCGTTATTCCAACGTAAGTAAAGCGCAGCTCCACCTGTTTGCCGATATACATATTCTAATCTTAGGAAGACAGCCATGTTGCATATCTTCAGTTCGTGATTGGATCTCTGTCCAGGTGTCGAGGCAACTCCATCATAGAGCGATCCGGATATAAACAGGAGATTCTCAACTCCAGTCTGTCGATCCCTATTTATAATTTTTTTGCGTCAGCTGTGCTGCTGTGGTTCTGCACTCCATTCCCGAGGATGATTGCGGAAAATCGACGTCAGGCTTGAATGACCTGCGAATTCATGGAACCGGGTAGAACCAGGTCTTCAGCGTTCAACTTATTCCAACACCGTCCCTGCACTTTTCACAAAACCATCTTACCATTACGGGATCGCGACCGCGAACCAGAGTGCTGGCTATTTATCTCGAGGACGGTGGCAGTTCTTGAAGGTAATCGTCGCTCTAATTTTAGCATCCAAATATACTAACTGACAGTTAGGACAGCGCGCTGACCGCCGAGGGCGGGGTAAATGACAGTCAATTGCCCGACCTTCGTTGGGAAAGTATATAAGAGTCATTCGCGTTCATGATTCTTTGGTAGAGCCTTGGTTGCGCTATCACTCTATCTAGCATCGATTCGCGAAGGATGCTCTTTATACCTGCTGCTCTAGCCTCTCTCTATCTCTCGTTCTTTGTCCTGGCTAATCCATTGCAGTTGGGTGAGTGATTCCTGTTACTTTTTTTCTATCCCCCCAGACGTTGGGCTGATTTTATTCAACAGATGGCCGAGACACTGTGAACAATGTCTGTGCAGAAATGCCTGATTGTACGTAGTTTCTCTGAAGTCACGTCAGCAACATCCACTCATGTCTACGTCCAGGCGCTTTGGAATGCCTATCACCTCAGCCAAAGCTGGAGATTGTGAAGAATGACTGTCACGTCATCTTTGATACCCTCCTTTTCATCAGTCAATCGTCAAGTAAGCATTTAGTCTAGCATTATCTTCCGGTACTTACTTCTTGACTTCTTAGGTCCTACGAACACGATCGGTGTACGCTGCTTCCTATCTTTCCATCATAATATTCTTACCAGGATTCCAGGCCGGCACTAACCTAACGATGAAATACAACACTTGCAAATCCTTCTTCTTCAATTCGGCCGACGTCTCTACCGAGTATTGTCGTCTTATATGGGTGTGTATTGATCACTTCGACCTTCTCCTCTAATGTGCTGTAAACTAAGTTCGAAAAATCAATAGGCCGACAAACTTCAACTCATGACCTCGACCTGTCATTCGCGAGGTGCAAAATGCGTAGGGTCCAGCGGTACTTGGTACCTTGAGTGAGTGCTCACGCTGTTGTCGCGAGAAGCGGCACTCGGTTTTTGAATGTGCTGAAATATTTTTAGGTATGAGCACTCCTGATGGGGAAATGAGCTGGTGGGCGGTCGGTGTGGGTCTATGACATGCACGGACTGTTTACAGATCTTCGATCTCATGCACTATGTTCTCGAGAATTGTCTTGAGTATATATATATTCAAAGAAATGAGCGAGCATACTGAAAACTGACCGCGTGAAATTTGGACCTCGTAATTCTGAGTACCTTTGCAAGAGCGCTGGTAGGTTAGCGCCCATATCTATGTTGTGCCAAGCTGGGTAACATAATGAAAAGCTATTCTAAGCCTCGGAAGTAATCATGGATGCAAATCATTCCATTAATATGAGTTCCATACGCATTCCGAAAGCATTTTGTCACATCGTCAAAGGCAAACTTCATCCTTCCCAATAGACTGTGGTAATATGCCCAACGGCGCGCCATGCAAAGAGCAGTGTTGGAGGTACCAAGTCCCAAATCGAATAAAATACAAAGCCAGAAATAAAATTACATAGTACAGACTTATGCGCAGAACAAATACAAAAAAATGTCCACAAATTGTTCTATTCTCAGCTCCCCAAAGATCAAATACCAAATCGTAGTCATCCACCCAACGCATGCCCCGAAAATAAAATCGCGATCGTCACAAGGACGGCAGAACTAAGGGAGCAAGCGACCCAACCGAACGTTGGAAAAGGCGAAAGAAAAACCAGTGGAGATGCAAAATGGCTCCTTACTGTTTCAGTGTCATCTTCCTGAACATATCCACCCATGAACCCTGCCCCAGAGGCGATTGGCCTTGCTCGTCTTCGTCTGGCGAGTAGTGGAACGACCCTGGCATGGGGGGCCCAAATTCGTCGTGTTTTGAGGCATCTTCTGCTTCTCCGGTCGACTCGGGCTCGTCTTGGAGTGGCGCGTTGTCAGTGAATATACCGCCTTTGTCTTTTGCAGGACTCGAAGGTTTATTGCTTTGAGGTTCTTTGCCATCCTGCATTGGTTGGGGCCCTGGCCGTGCAGATGAAGTTGAGGCATCTCCGTCAGGTGCGGTGACTTGTACAAAGTCGTTTGACCCAGGATCGCTCCCTCGTCCAGGCTGCGCGTCGATCTCGTCGTCGGACACATCGTCCTCGCCCCAGCCACCAGTACTCGGCGACTTATGGATCTTGCTGCCAAGGCTATGCAGACGGTGGATGGCACGAGCTGATGCAATGGCTGCACGCCAACGAGCTTTGGGGTCGAAGTGCTCGCGCAACCCAGTAGACAGATCGTGCTCGACCGAAGGTTCGTGTGTCGTGAGCCACTGAGAATGGGTAAACGGATCAGGCTAGAATCGTTCCAATAAAAAATTACATACGGGAGAATTGAGGGCTTCTGAGGTTGTTGGTCGCTTTGACGCTTCTGGGTTCAAAAGCGACCTAATAAGATTCTTGGCTTCATGAATGGTAACATCAGAGCCCGTTTTTAAGCTTGTGTTCGAAGACAGACCTTCATCTGAGACATTTTTCCAATAACGGTCATGGAACTCGATTCGTGCCGTGGTCGTCTCTTTAATTAGGACTTGGACATCATCCGACCTAAACGGCGAATATCCACATAGCAGAACGTAGATGATGACACTATAGCGATCCTTTAGAAATTGAAATAAATGAGAGAATATGATATACCCAATAGACCACATGTCAACAGGTTTCCCGTGCCCTTGTTTGAGTAGAACCTCAGGCGCGACGTATCCAAAGCTTCCTGCAAGGGAATGGAGCTGTTCCTCTGGAGAAACGAGATGTTTTGCACTTGGGCACGTTAATTATGGACATATTGCCGTGTAAGGGAAACTTACATTCCGAAATCGGCGATGACAATATCACTGTCAGCTTCTTTGGTGCGATATAAAATATTCTCGGGCCTATTGAGGCGAATTTAGCTCCCAGTTTCAATAACGCTTGGGAAACGACAGACTTCAGGTCGCGATGAACAATATCATGCTCATGAAGGTAGTTAACGCCATTAAGTATCGACCTTGAAGATTTACATCAGAGCCAATCTGCAAAGAAGATGATATGGAAAACCTTGTAACAGTTACCGCATCCTTTTCCGTGAACTTGCCCTTCTGCAAGATGCGTTCGAACAACTCTCCGCCGACAGCAAGTTCGAATGAGAGATAATATTTTGTCCGGGTTTCAAACCACTCGTAAAATTTAACCTAAAGGGCAGTTTGAGAGGTGGAATTAGTCAGACTTCCGCAAATACCTACAATATTCGGATGGTCCAGACCCTTCAACACCTCCATTTCGCCCCAAACGCTCTGTTCATTGCCCTTGACCTTTTTCTTCGGGATAATCTTCAGAGCAACGTCCTTCGTAATACCACTAGGCGCAGTGTTCGTAGGCCCCGGAGATGGTGACCTCGAGCGACCATTCTTGTGGGAGCTTATCGATAAGGTCGACTTCAGTTTCCCGTTGTGCGCATCGGGCTCACTGCTTGCTGCTGCACCTCTCTCAGCTGTGGTGATCTGGTTCGCAGGCACATTCCAGGTTGCTCTCTATTGGAAACAGATTTCCAGATCAGATGATGAAGGAAGGAGTGCAAGGTGCGAGGTTGAGTCATGAAACCACAGGGACTCATGATGATCGAGAAGACGTACCACGACCTTCCCAAATGTGCCTGTACCCAGCACCTGGTGCATCTCATAATTCTTCTTCTTGACGTAACTTGGTGGCTGCGGGAGCAGCGACTCTGTTAGATTCTTCATCATCTTGAACCGTCGGGCCTGTTGAGCGGGTGTTTATGTCGTCCGACTTGATACTGGAACTTGAAGCTATTTTCAGAACAGGACCCTAGCGTCGTACTCGATTCTTGAGAGGGTTTTCACCACAAATCCCTAGTAATGGCGGGAGGAGATGGCGGTAAAGAAGGGGCGAGGTTGGCTGGCAGGAGGTATGTCGCAGGTTATAATTATTTCCTCGTTGCATATTTTGACCGCTCCACACGTGCGAGTTCTGCGACAAAACACAGATAAGATTTGGATTTGTTTGATAAATTCAATTCGTAATCTTAACTCTCGCTTTCTAATTTTTATGGGGTACAGATGAAATACTGGGCCCGACATACTGCAATTATCAATGCGCGGTTTTCATACGCGGTTTTCATGATCCTCGCTTAATAATTGACTGCTTCTATCTCTCTGGCTGAAGAAGTCGTGGAGATCGATATCACACCCTTGCCAGGGTATATAGGCTCTCTTCTGGGCCAAGACGAATGCTTTTAAATTGGTTACTAATCTTCGGAAATTAGACCTCAACGTTGTTCTGCTAGGTCGATGGCTGACAAAAGGTCCAGACGACGTTCTTCGCTCGACTGACTCCGGACCCCTTGACATACATATAAAGAAGCTTTCTTGAACATCTTTCCTTGTCTCAACAATGTCCACACCTAGCACACGATCTGGATTGATCCCTGTTCCCAAACGAGTCCTTGTCATTGGCGCAGGTCCAACTGGTCTAGTCGCCCTTCGGAACCTCAAGAATCGTGGTGGCTTTGAGCATGTTGAACTCTACGAAAGAAGGAACGATGTCGGTGGTGTCTGGTGAGCATCGCTTTTATTTATGATTGGTTAACAATTGTAGAAGTCTGTAGGTATTTTGAGGAGCATGAGTCTTCCGATCATCAGGGCAAGCCTTGTTGGCCATCTCCAGCTTATAAAGGTCTCATAGGCAACGTCCTCCCCGAGTTCCTCTCCTTTTCAGAATTCCCCTTCCCTGAACCGCCAACGACGCCACACCAACCATTCCCGACATTGACGGAGACTCACCAATATCTCCAAAAGTTTGCTGAACCGTTCATTAACTCTGGGTCGATCAAGCTCAATAGGGAGGCGTTGCGCGTCGTGGAACTTGAAGAAGGAAAGGGTTGGGAGGTCGTCTCGAGGAACTGGAGCGATGGGTACAATGGACAGGAGGAAAACGAGATATGGGACGCCGTCGTGGTCGCTGTCGGTTGGTACGATAACCCAGTCTGGCCTGAGACGGAGGGATTGGAGGAGTTGAAAAAACGGGGAATAGCAAAACATGCAAAGTGGTGGCGTGGGCCCAAAGGGTGCGAAGGAAAGGTGAGGTTCTGATTGGTATTTCCTCTAGATATACTCATACTGTAAGAACGAATTTTCAGAAAGCCCTCGTTATCGGCAACGCAAATTCGGGAAATGACATCGCAGCCCAGCTTGCTCCAGTCGCCGAGCTTCCTGTACTCCAGAGCATCCGCCGAACTGCATTCCCGGGTTTCGTGAGCCTGCCTGACGAGCGCATCAGGATGGTCGCTCCAGTCTCTAAATATATAATCAAGTCAACAGCAGAAGGCACCAAATTCGACGCGTTGCTCTCTGATGGTACCATGCTTACCGACCTGGACATAGTGCAAGTGGGGACTGGCTATCGACCCTTCCCGGACTTCATCCATGTTCTCGCACATCACGGAGATCCCGCAGGAAACGTGCCCCTCATCGACGAAAACACGATTCCGAACCGTGTTCCGTCCCTCCATCGGCTCACCATGTACGCGTATAACCCCTCGCTAGCTTTCATCGGTGCCCCAATGGCGTACACTCCCTTCACTATCGCCGACGTTGTAAGCACCTGGCTTGCACTGGCTTGGCTCGGCGAGACGCCCTACCCCGATTCAGTGGATGGAAGACTGGTATTCGAGCGAGACAGGTTGGCGGCGATCGAGAAATGGAGGAATGAGATGGACAACCCTTCGTCACTTATGGTATATAACGTGCTGGGTTATGGTGAGCAGGAGTATGCGAGAGCTCTGAAAGCAGATGTGGTGAAAGCCCGGCCACATCTGCAGGACGTATTGCCCGTTTGGAGTGATGAGAGAACGGCGTTGAGGGAGGCAATGCACAGGACGAAATTCGAGGCGCTCAAATATGCTAAGGAACATGCTGGAAGATGATATCTAGTTGTAAAGTGGTCAGGGATTCATGTACTCGTGAATTTAAGTTGACTGGGCTTCCGGGATATCAGGGCATCTTGTTCGCTGTTCAAGTCTTTGGAGCAGAGATATTGAAGCAATACTTACACAGTTGGCACTGGGCAAAGCTGGGCACAAAACGCGTCGCGTACACCACGTGATTTACGCGAAATCGGATCACCGGCGATGGTTCTTGCCGGAGAGTAAAGCCTCTTTAGCTGGATCCACGATGACACCGAGTGCCCAATGCCCATTCTCTTGCCAAGTGTCCTGATTCTAATTCTATGCCTTAGAGAGTCTATGTATTTCAACATAGATTGCAATTAGGCCCCTACCGTCAATGGCGCACTACTCTTCGAAATGGATCAAGGTCTCCGAACCGTCACCTCACGTCTTGCTGGTGGAACTAGCCAGGTGTGTTATGGCGGTTGCCTTCGAGTGACCACTCAATTTGATTTGGAGTTGAAAGAGGTCCAGTGAATGCCTTTTGCACTGAATTCTGGGTAGCCTACGGGCAGCTATTTGACGCCCTGACAAACGACGGATATGACGTTCGAGCCCTAGTCCTTTCCTCTGCTTTTCCTAAATATTTCTGCGGAGGACTAGATTGTACGTTTCATATTTCCTCTATTATAGTCACTAAACAATTTTCGGAAATTTTCAGTGGAGGATGCCGCTGCCCTTGGTGCAAAAGGGACTCTGGACGGCGCACGCGCAGCCCTATCATCGCGAAAGATGATCCTAGCATTTCAACGCGCATTGGGGGCCCCGGAACGAGCTCCATTCCCTGTCATCGCCGCTGTACATGGTCACTGTATTGGTATCGGAGTTGACTTACTCGGGCCATGCGATATTCGCTATGCTGCTACCAACACGAGCTTTGCCATCAAGGTAGGGTACTTGCGAAATACCAGGGAAGAATAACTCTGAAATGACTTTTCTATTCAGGAAGTCGACGTCGGTCTGGCAGCGGGCATCGGCTCCCTTGCATTCTTACCCAATATAACTGGAAATCACTCTCTTGTGCGCGAGCTCGCTTACTCTGCACGCTCTTTCTCAGCAGCAGAAGCTGAGAAATTCGGACTCATCTCCAAGGTCGTACAAGGTGGTCGCGGAGAAGTTGCAAAGGAGACTCTGGAGCTTGCCAAATTCATTGCCAGCAAGAGTCCAATTGCCGTGTCCGGATCGAAACATTTGATTACCCACTCTCGAGATCATAGGTATTTTGTGTTCTTTTTGTAAATTTGTAAACCTTTATGGACTGATTATATTTGCCAGTGTTCCGGAGAACCTGGCCTACACTGGTGCTTGGAATGCAGCTGCTCTTATGACGACCGTCAGTCTCGTTTTATCGAACCTGCCCGGTTCCGCAATCTGACGTGATTTATTCAAAGGATATCGGAGACAATCTCGCAGCTATGATGAAGAAAGAAAAGGCCAAATTCTCTCCCTTAACAGCGGAGACTAAACTTTCAAAACTATAGCTTTGGAGAAGTATGGGGGGACCAATAAAGTTCAGTGTAGCTTGAGGAAGACTCAGACATCTGGATTGGGTTGACATTTGACATCGTTGGTACACGGCTGCTTGAATATTATAGGGCCTTCTACTCCACCAAATGCAAACTACTCGGTAGGATTACTAGGATATCTACTACATAGGCTATAAAACAAAATAGTCTTCCTCCTGAAAGGCCTGAGCTCCTTTGCAAATTGTCATTTTTCATTCGTCTTGCTAAAAACCGGCTTCGGTTAGTTCATGTTACCGGCTAGCATCCTTGAATTGGACGCACAAATACCACCGAACCCGCTTGATACACTCGACTTCCTCTCTTTTCTGACGTCTACACTGTGTAACTTGGCGCAAGCCCCACGACACAGAAGTGGGCTACTGCTGAGAACTTTCCTGGCAAGATCTCCTATAATAATGTCAAAGTATTCATCAAAATGGATCAATGTGTCCGAACCTTCCCCACATGTGCTCCTGGTTGAACTTGCTAGGTATGTCCTAATCATCGAGCTAATACGATAACTAACTTGAAAGGTGGCCACGCATTTAGAGCACCGGCAAACGCTTTCTGCACCGAATTCTGGGTGGCTTATGGTCAATTGTTTGATGCGATCATCAACGACGGATACGACGTCCGCGCTCTGGTGATTTCGTCTGCTTTCCCCAAGTTCTTCACTGCCGGACTGGATCGTACGTCTATAATTCATCTCTATTGCCTTCTAGTACTAAGCATCTTTTACCTCTTGCAGTGAATAATGCCGCTGCCCTTGGTGACAACGGGACGGACACCTCTCAAGACAGTGCTCGCACCTCGCTAGCAACACGAAGAAAACTTATCGCTTTCCAGGAGGCCATCGGTGCTCCAGAACGTGCACCATTCCCCGTCATCGCTTCTATACATGGATACTGCATCGGACTGGGAGTGGACCTCATCGGGATTTGTGATATCCGTTATGCCGCGTCAAATGCAAGCTTCGCTATCAAGGTGACAAATAAACTCTTTTTTTTTACATTTAAGAGGCCACCCACTGAACGAACTTCATCATACTCTACATAGGAAGTCGACATTGGCCTAGCACCTGACATCGGCTCGCTTGCATACCTCCCAAAGATTACCGGCAACCACTCTCTCGTGCGCGAGCTGACATACACTGCTCGCTCGTTCTCCGCTGCAGAAGCCGAGAAAATTGGGCTCGTGTCGAAGGTTGTGCAGGGCGGTCGCGACGAGGTGCTCAAGGAGGCTCTGGACCTGGCCAAGTTCATCGCTAGCAAAAGCCCGGTAGCCGTCGCTGGGTCGAAGCATCTGATTACGCATTCTCGGGACCATAGGTGTGTTTTCTTTGGTGCATGATAGTTTTTTCTGATTGAGCTCTACTGAAGCGTTCCGGACAACTTGGCTTATACTGGGGCGTGGAATGCTGCAGCTCTTATGACGAATGTCTGTATTTCTTTGTTGTTTGTTTCTTCAATTACTGATATTTCGTGCTCAAAGGATATTCGAGATGGTCTGGTGGCGAGGTCGAAGAAAGAGGTTCCCAAGTTTGCACCTTTGACAATACAAACCAAACTCTCCAAACTGTAGACATACTGTACTTGCCTATATCCTAACTGCTTTAATTTAAATCGTGTACAAAAAGCCTGTGATATTCCTCGAGGAAGGTGGTGGTGGTAAAACAAGCAATGAAATGTCAATGAAATGCAATCTATTCAAAACGAAAGCAAAATGTCGCAAAAGAAAAACATGATCGGACCACAACACAACGCATCTACAACAACGGTGGCACATCCAACGTCTCTTCCACACCACCCTCGCCCTTCTCCTTCAGTTGAACCTCGACCTCACCATTAACACCAACCACAAACTGCACCTCCACAGTCGTGAACCACTTTCCAGCATCTTTGGTCTTGCCCTTCGTCTCGATCCCCAGCTTCGCCTGCGTGTCAATCGCACCGAGGAAAGTCTCCTTGGTCACTGTGCGGTGCTTGAAGTCGACTTCTTCAGGTTCATCGTCTTCGTCGTCATCCTCGTCCGACGACTTCGATTTCGCTGGAGTCACTTTCTCCACCCGGATGCCCTCAGAGACCTCCCATACTTCGAATGCGATACGTTTCGAACTTGCAGTGAGGCCGACATCGAACGAGACAACCCTGCGCACGGGCAGCGCCGTCTCCTTCTGCACCACTGGCACCCACGTCCCGCCGACCTCCTTGTTCTCTGGTAGGTCGTTGGGGAAGAGGATGCCCAACGTCTTGGTGGTGGCTTTCACCTGGTGGCCGTCCGTAAACGATTCCCGGAGCTCCTTGTCCGCACGGCTGTTGCCTAATGAGTCGATCAAGGCGGCTTGGTACGCACATCCCCTAGCAAGAATGGTGGTAGGGTCGCCCACACCGCCACCCACGACGGTGCCACGGGCAAAAGGCGTGTCAATATCCTCCCGAAGGCCGACTTCGATGCACAGACGGTCGTCCAAGCCAGGCAGGCACCCTGTGCCACCGATGTAGACCACCTCGTCCACTTCGTGGGGGTCAATAGCAGCAGACGCCAGGAGCGCGGTGATATCGCCGGCGACGGCGGCGTAGATGGTCGATCCGAGCATGTCGAAGCGCATGCGGTTGATGCTGCCTGTGTAGTCCAGGCCGTCCTTGAGCGACTCGACGCTGCAAGTTGCGGCGCCGGGCGAGGCACTGATCGTGCGCTTGGTGTGCTCTATCGCGAGGCGCAGCTTGGCCTCGGCACGCTGGTCTGCGGGGGAGGAGGCGGGGCATACGGTGAGTGGGGTTTTAGTTTTCTTGGTGAAGTCTGCGGCAAAGAATTTGATGAGCTTGTCGTCGATTTTGTCTGCGCCGACGTCTGAGCTGCTGGAAGAGGCGAGGATGTAGCTTAGGCCTTCGCGGATGGAGAGGAGGGTCAGTGAAACGGCGGAGGAGCCAAAGTCAACCAGGAGCTGTGTTCTGTCTGGGCGAAGGCTCTCTCCACTCCAGAGAGAGGTGGTGGTTGTGGCAGCAGCAGCTCCTGCTTCGTCGAGAAGCTGCAACACAGTGACGCCAGCATCGGAGGCGGCTTTTTCGAGTGCACTTTTTTGTGAATCAGTAAATGTCGATGGGACGGAGATAACGGCGCCTTTTATTGATTTTCCAAGGAAATCTTCTGCAGATTGGACCAGAGACTTGATGAAGATGGTAGTGACTTCCGACACGGTCAAGATACGCTCTACAGGCGTTGGTTCGGAGCGTGGCGTCGGTGCATGAGATGCGGCTGGGGTATTGAGAGCGGATGTCACGGTACTGCCTGCGGGCAGGGGTGCAGGTGCTGGTTGGAGAACCTGGACTTTGTACGCAGGTGTATCAGGTAGCTCGGGGTGTTGAATAACTGGAGCTGATGTGGTATTTTGAGATTGAGGAATTTCAGAGAATCTACAATTTTGTTCGGATAGTCAGGACGGCATTTCACCAAATAAGAGCAGGACAAAAGACCCACTTTTTTCCGAGCAGATTTCGGAAGCCAGTTATTGAATTTTTGGCATTTTTCACAAGCTGTTGTTTGGCTTGATTTCCAATGTACTGTATCGCTGCTTGTAAATCGGAAGAAGGGGGAACGAGAACATATTCAACATACCATCTCTTCTCCATGGAATGCAATCGCACACGCTATTTGTCTCTCTCCGTCCTCGTTTGCTATACATTCCGCAAGGCCTTCCTATAAATAACGTAAGATGATCCTTTCTTTAGCTTCGTAAATTACAGAACAAAATAATACCAAAATTCACCTTGGTGAATACTGCGATTGAAGCATAAGAGTTGCCAAAGTTGATGCCTACGACTGGCGGCAAGGACGATACTTGTATAGGAGCCTCCGCGCTCCCATTCAGCATTGGTTTTGCGGCCATCGCCCGTCTATTTTGTGGTATCGACCGAAGGTCTGTGGAATGAGGAGAGAACGAGTTCGGGATCAAAGAAAATCTAAAAAATCTCTGATAAGCACGTGCCCGGTACTCGGTTGATGACTCAGCAAATTTGGACGCGTCGCGTGCGGGCTGGAGAATCCAAGTACACTTTCAATTACAAGCCATCAAGCATCAGGAACCAAGCAAGGTCTTCGATGGAAGGTACATTTCGTGGGACCTGGCTGTCAAGGAGGCTGTGGTTGTATCGACCATCCTAGTATACCCATAGCTTTTATGGACGCGACGACGACAAAACAAGCCTCTTCAACCAGCTGCTACCAGTTGTGACCACGACTGACGATAAGGAAGCATTTCAAGGGTTTTAGCGCCGGAGCTTATGCCACCTTCGACATCTCTTCAACAATGTTCACAGCGGCGAGTGTCCCCTCCATAACTGGGGGTATGTTCAACAGTGTGCAAGGTGATTTGCATGTTCACGGACACGATAGCAGAGGTATTTCCTTTATTTGGTCAAAGTTCTTGCTCTGGAGTGACGGTCGCCCTTAGGACTAGAGCTCTTGCGTGAACAGACTGCTCCGGGAGCCTTCCACAACTCATTGGAGAGACGACCAGCACCACAGTGCCATCCCAACACGCGACGCGTAGTTCTCAAGGAAATCATGGATTGGGCACGAAACCACGAACAAGCACATCCGTTTCTTTGGTTGTCTGGCCAAGCGGGTTCCGGAAAGACCAGTATCGCGCAGACTATTGCAGAAACCTGCCACGAAGAAGGCATTTTGGCTGCCGGTTTTTTCTTTTCTCGTGTGGCAGAAGGCCGGAACAACGACAGTCGTTTTATCGCAACCCTCGCATACCAACTATCATTGTCAATTCCCGGCACCTCTTCGTTTATTAGCTCAGCACTGAACCGGGATGCCTTTCTCTTTTCACGCTCCATTCAGGCTCAAATGGATTCCCTGATCATCGAGCCCCTCAGGAACAAGGCAGTTCGCCAGAGCACCGGAAAAGATGCAAAACCAAGATCGAGTCCAGGCCTAATCATTATAGACGGCCTGGACGAGTGTAGCCAGTCAAGGGGCCAAAACGACATTTTAAACATTTTCTCCACTGCTGTTCAAAGATCTTCCTTTCCCCTTTACTTTCTGATCACCAGTCGACCAGAATACAACATTAGAGACGCCTTCGACGAAGATGACCTCAACTCTCTTACACACCGAGTCTTTTTAGACGAAAAATACGACCCCTCCGCAGATATTAAAACATTTCTTGACTCACGGTTTAGAGAGGTCAAGCAACGACATCCTTTGAAATCGTTTCTCCCCCCTTCCTGGCCCACGGAACCTGATTTAGACTACCTTATTCGCAAATCATCGGGCTTGTTTATCTATGCGTCGACCGCCATGAAGTATATACAGTCCCACAAGCACTGGCCCACAGACGGGCTGAACGTTATCCTCGGCCTCACCCCTTGCCCAGGAAGAGACACGCCCTTCGCAGATCTAGACGCGTTGTACATGCACATTTTTTCCTCAGTCGATGATCTCAAGCCGGCACTAGAAACTTTCGCATTCCTCCTCTTTACCCAGTCCCGACTCATAAACACCGCTGACCTTGTAGAAGATTTCCTCTTCTTCAAGCGAGGAGAGCTCCAACTCATATTGAGCAACCTACACTCAGTTATTGATGTCCCCTCATCTGAACGGTTTTATCATCGAGAGCTTCGAATATTTCATGCACTCGGCGACTTTTTGACGGATGCGTCACGGTCAGGAAGATTCTACATTTCTCCAGGAGAAGCACACAACCGCCTAGCAAAATATTGTATAAAGCACATGTCGCCCTCTCCAACTTTCTGTAAGCATGGTTGTCATTTAGCATCGACCCCTTGCTGACATCAAACCCGTTAAAAGCTTTGCTCAGCCATCACCTCGTTGCGTACATCGGGCTCATGCAACATTGCTTGAAGGCGGACCCTACTGATGACCTCCTTCGCGACCTATACCGTTTCGACTTCTCAGCCTTCCTTGACCTCCCTTTACAAGGTGATTTTCCAAGAACACTCGTCCAAATCGACGACTTCCTTTCAATGACACCTTTGTTCTTGCAATGGCTTCAACGTCAGGTCTGACCCATTTCTGACTGAACAAGGTCGTTTTCTTAATCTCTTCATCCCATAGAATTACCCGTACAACAACGAACTGTACCGTCGTTATCTCGACCACTTTGACCGGCACATAAAGACGCGACTGTTGTACTACCCTCAAGAACCTCAGCTGCTCCAATTTCTTGCAGCTTCAACGCTGACGGAATTTCCGAGATTTACTTCCGTAGTCTGGCGTGTTTTGGCACCGAATAGCCCCCAACCTGAAACAACGGTATTCGCCCTGAGGACGACCGACTGGAGCCAGGCTGGACTGCGACTTACATCAGAAGAACGAACGATGGAGTCATGGGCCGCCTATTACTCTATGTTGTCTGAATTTTTTACCGACCCTAGCCGTGCGGGAGAATACTACGTCGGACGGTCTGGCTACATGACCCTGGCCATGAAAACTATGGACTTTCTTGCTGTCATAAAACAGTAAGTGCACATGCCGATGAATGCAGTGGAACCTGGCTGATTGTCACAAAAATTAGGTCTTATCCGGGAGACTCACACAGGGAAAAAAGGGAACGACAGGCGCCAGCTCAATGTAGTCTGGATCTTCTCCTAGCCTGTCTTTGGCATGTACCAAAGGAGCCAACCCTCGTCGAATATATACACGAGGTCCTGGGTGATGTCGTCATCACGGATATCGAAGAAACTGAAGAGAGAAATAATGCCCTCCTGGCAATACATGCGTATATCCAGGTACTGTGATAATCAATCTTACAGCTCGTCCTTGCTAACCATCGTCATCAAACTCTTTGTATAGAACTGTGAAGCTGAAGAGTCGTCCGATGAAGATGTCAATATGAATCTGTACGGCTATGTCGTTGAAGAGGATCTAGATGGGTACACCGTGGTTATCAACGATGGATGAAGTCAGCCGAGGCTCGCTGTATAGCCGAAGGATGGACACCACAAGGCTCTGCTTTCTCAGTGATAGAGAAGGCAAGAGGTTCGCTTCCTGGTCGGTCCCTACAGGCCTGGAGGACTTCCTCGGCAAGATGACAAGCGAGAAAGTCACAACTCTCCGAGGATAGGCCTGTCAGGGATCTAATGACCAGGTGTACATCGGCCCAGAGAAGAGACAGAGGAGAGATTGTCGCGTTTCTTCTGCAACCGCACACTTCCTCGGAGACCAGTCCCCCACTAGTCCGACAACCCACTAGTCGTTGGTTTTTCGCAGTCTCGTTTGTCTGATCTCGAAAATACAATATGATGCGACTTACTCATTGGTTATAACCGACAGTTGAAACCAAATTTGATTCGCCTTGTTCCAGTTTGAGCTCTCAAAACTTTCGAGGTATAAAAATATTAGTTAAGAGATAACAGATAGTTAGACTGGCAAGCACGGCTCGTAGGGCAAATTGACACCAGAGTGATAAAGTAAGCATTCCCGCTTTCTTCCGACTGCATTCTCAACTTTGATGCGGAAAGTATCGCCAAGGCTCATAGGCTCATAATAATACAGCCAACCAGTGATATATGCCGTTAGGACTGTCATAAATGCTGTGGTGCAAAGCGACCCGTGCCCTGGAGAATGCTGTGCACTCTTGAAAGAGTGTCAGACGCCCGAATTTCCTTACAGCACAGATTTCGGGAGAGCAGATCAAGCCGAGTGCTTATATTAATACGTACACGGGGTATCTGGGTTACCTTCTTTTTCCATCCTCGACCCTCTCTCAAGCCTCCATTTTGTCACCGACACGGGCAGTGGGACATAGGCCCTATAGCTATCCCGACTTGAATGCTTCGATGAATGGACCAAGGCGTTCTCCTTCAAGTTGCAACCCAGACTAATGTTTTCGCATGCACACATTGGGGCAGTAACAGGCGGGACTTTCACTGCAGTACAAGGCGACTTTCATACTCATTACAATACAATCGGCGATGTTGGACTAGGTACATTCTTTTTTTCCAACTTTGTGAATACTAAAGTGCGCTGACATCTATCTCTGGCTTATGCAGGTGGAATCAGGCTCCTTCATGGGCATATAGCTGTGGGCGCATTTCATAACTCGGCTGAGAGATTCGACCCTCCGAAATGCCATCCAAGCACACGAAAATCCATTCTCAAACGGATAATGGACTGGGTGAAGGACGACAAGAAAACACATCCATTCTTGTGGTTATATGGGCCAGCTGGATCCGGGAAAACGAGCATCGCTCAAAGTATTGCTGAACTATGCGAAGAGGAAGGAATTTTGGCCGGCGATTTCTTTTTCTCTCGGACATCTCCTGGACGCAACGACGACCGCTATCTCATCCCCACTCTCGCTTATCAACTCACTATTTCCATACCAGGCATTCGCGAGTACATGGTGGAAGCCTTGGACCGCGATGCGCTCGTATTTTCTCGCTCCATTAAAGCTCAATTAGAGACCTTGATTGTCAAGCCCCTTACCGAGCTCGCGGCCTCGTCTTCCAAGAAAGGGATTGTGACCAAACGGCAACCAGGCCTCATCATCATAGATGGCTTGGACGAATGCGGCCAACCCAAGTCTCAGCGCTACATACTATCAGTACTTTCTTCGACCATGAAGGCGTCAAATATCCCCCTGTTTTTCTTCATCGCCAGTCGAGCGGAACAGGACATCCGAGATGTTTTTAACGGTCAAGAAATGAGCAGTATTTCCCATCGGCTTGTCCTAGACCATACCTGTGATCCCGACGCTGATATAAGGATCTTCTTGGAGTCAAGATTTGAAGAAATCAAAAGCGGTCACCCATCTGGTTCCTTTCTCCCCGCGCGCTGGCCCCACTACTCTGATATCGACCGACTCGTCCGAAAGTCGTCGGGTCAATTTATTTACGCCTCCACAGTGCTGAAATTTGTCGAATCTTCGCGCCATTGGCCTCCAGACAGATTGAGCATCATATTCGGCCTTACGCCTCCAGGGGCTAATACACCGTTTGCTGAGTTGGACGCATTGTATACCCACATCCTCTCCTCAGTCGAGGACATCGAAAGGGTACTAGAGATATTCAGCTTCCTTTTCTTCAAAGAGTCAAACGTGAAAAGCAGGGTGGACCTCGTCGAATCCTTTCTTTCTTTCAGGCGCGGAGAGTTGCAGATGGTCTTGAGTGATTTGCACTCTATTATTTATGTGCCCCCTCCTGGTGATGGCTCGCGTAGCCTTCGCTTGTACCACGCATCTCTCAGAGATTTCCTTCTGGATAAATCACGATCTGGGAGATTCTCTCTTGACCCTAGTTTGGCATATGCTCGTCTGGCATTGCATTGCATCAACCATATGTCATTTCCTCGCCTATCATCCGGTAAGAATTTTATGCCTATACCGATGCTAATTGTTCAATACATTTTTTTCTTCTTTTACTTCTTAGCCCCAAGTCTTCTAAAGCTCACTTGCTACACGGGGCTTATGCAGTACTGTATGAACGCTTATCCGACCACAGCCCTTCTCGAGGGGTTGTATGCCTTCAATTTCGAGGCATTTCTTGGTCTTCGAATCAAGACAGAAAATGATATCGCTCAACGAGGTTTTTTCCACATTTTACCCACTTTTTTTGAGTGGATTAGAGCACAGGTTTGGCCATTCCTATCTTTAAACCTGGGTCCTTTTTAATACTTTCGGCATGCAGCGTTATCCAAACGACAAAAACGACCTTCACGATCGATATCTTGCCCACTTTGACGGATATCTGAAGGCAAAACTTTCGGAATACCCACAAAAACCTACGACACTCCATTTCTTAACGGCTTCGACCATAAATGGATTTGATGTCTACTCGCGGTACATTTTCTACGTCTTGGCTTTGACCACGCATGAAGAGTACCACGATTCATACAAGTATCACCTGATGCGCATTGACGGCGATCTCCTTCACCTGGGATCTGCTTTTAAAATGCGCAAGGTATGGGGCGGGTACTACTCGATGATCAACGACTTTTTCAACAATGCTGAGCGGTCTGGGGTGTACTATGTTAGTCCATCGAGGTATCGCGACCTTGCTATATTTTTTGTTGATATTTTAGCGGATCACAATAATCCGTGAGTCCAGCGGCGTACCTCTCTTTGAAAGAAATTAACCTGCATTTGCTTGATTTCTTAGCTTCCCAAAATACCATTTACAGGACGACAAGATCGAAAGTGCTGCCTTGGATCTACTTCTCGCAGTTCTTTCACGCCTTCCAATGGACAGAGAATTAACAAAGTATCTCCAAGCCAAACCTATCGAACGTGGGACGGGCTACTTCTCTAATCTGCAAAAGAGAAGGGAGGTTGCTCTCGAAATCAAAGGATACATAAAGGTGACTCTCTAAGCGTTGCTAAAATCTTTTGATGAGTTCTAGTAATCCTTTCTTATCTCAAAAACAGGAATGCAATATTGCGGAACCACTAAAACCAGAATCCGAAACGAACTGTCCTCGCTGCAATGATGTCGAAAAAATTCTTTCTCCACCTACTCAGCCCGAAAACCTAGCGGAAAAATTGCCTCCATCTTGGGTTCAGCTTACCAGGAGCTGGTTACCTTCATGGCTCGAAGCGACGTGATTGCCGTACATACCGATTTGTTCCAGTCGTTTGACTCATCTATGTAGTTACTTTATTACCCTCTGCTTTCCAAGAGACTTTTTCTATATCACTGCTATGAAATAGTGAGCCAAAATTCGTGGAGATTGAAATGAGAAAGGCTCATACGACGTCGAAATAATTTAAGTATTCTTACTCGGCTCTATTTGATTATATCGTCCAATTTTATTAGGATTTTTAAGTCGTGTATGGTGTAACGGCTAACATTACCGCCTTTCACGCGGTAGCTCGGGGTTCGATTCCCCGTACGCGAATTTTTTTCGCTTTGACATGACAATATCATTCGCTGTGCTGCATTTGACTGTTGTCTCCTTTGATTCGTGCAATACATTTTGGAGGTTTGTCAGGCTTCTCTTGTTTCCTGTGATTTCCTCTGACGTTCTGTTCGCGGATTTGGTGATCCCAAGCGTAGCTTTTCAACAATGCACTGAACACCGATAGCTGGTCATCAGAGACGCCAATTCCAAGTAGAGATCGCAAAGTGAATTGCATTTTATGACATGTTTTTTAATATATACATTATATCTACAAATGATTCTGTAACCGGCCAAAAACCCATTGAGGAGCAACTAAATACAGCACAAATAAGGTAAGTAAGATGGTGGCTTTCATAACACACGGAGACACAAGGTTGCTGCGGAGGGAGAAGAACAAGATGAAAAGAAGTCTTGTATGATACAGGAGATGAGTTGGATGCTGGTACAGTATATCATGATGTCGTGTCTTGCTGGCTGAATCCTGATAGAAGTACACGACGCTCAACGTCTGGATGTGGGGGTGTATCTGCGTGTGGGGGCGTTATAAATGCAAGGGGTGGGTGGGTGGATCTATATGTTTCGCGGGTCGTTCGGTCGTTATCGTGCCAATGTCCAGTGTGAGAGAACCTGAAGCTATTAATGGGACAGGCCGTTGAAGGCGAGTCTCCTCATGATACGGCTAATGTGCCGCGGACGACGAACGACCAACTCGTTGTCCTGAGGAGAGGCTGCGCGCTTCTTGATCTTGCAAGACTTGGATGCCGGCTTCGACGTCGACGAGGGCTGGGCAGGAGCGGTGCCGGAGCCGGTGGGAGTAGCGCTGGAGCTGTTTCCAGCGGATGCTGTTCCAGAGACGAAACTCGCGATCGCGGGGCCGGGGAACACGTACTTGGCGTTGGTGTCGAATACGCTGGGGTCGAAGATGCCTGGGTCGTTGTCGCTGTACGCGCCTGGGAGGCTCACGAGCTCGCTGGGCTGCGGTCCACCGGTCTGGGTGCCGCCTACGCGGAGTTGGGCACATGCTGGGTAGAACTCAGCACCTCCTGGGGATGTGGCCAGGTGAAGCGCGATGATCTCGTGCCGCAAGAGGTAGTTTCCGGGTGCAAGCGTGCTGGGGATGGTGGCACTAGCCACTCCGCCGGTCACTGGGGAGAATAAATTGTAAGAAAAAAATTGAAAAATGTAGACTCGAAGGAAAAAACGCACTGAGATCAGCTTGCGCCCAGTCAGGGCTTCCGCTTTTCCTGCCAATTTGCTGGATCTTGAACCATTTGGCCTGAGAGATATCGAACTTGTCGCAAGTTGTGGATCCACAGGATGCCATGTAAGTCAGCATCGGGCCAGTGTTATGAGGCCACTAAAAATAACACCGACGATCATCAGTACCGACGACGTAGAAGCAATCGAGAACACGCACATGGCTGAGATCTTCGCCGCGCCAATCGAATGTCAGAGCGTCTCCGGGGTTGGCGTCTGCGATGAGAGAGCCGGCCTTTGAGCCCGGTCCGCAGGTCAGAGCTGGGTTGCTTGCTCCCTTGTTTGGGTCTGGGGTGGTGATTTGGCGAATTACGCTGGGTGAGGTGTTGCCGCTTGGGATATTGCCCTTGAAGGCTTTTCCGTTGATTGTGAGGGTGCTCAGGAAGCCATGGGCAGAGACGTAGGCCGCGGTGAGGAGGGGGAAGAAAAGAGCTGTCGTCTTCATTGTAATAGTCGGTGAACGTTAGGTTGAAGGGTGCGCTGAGGTATGGTCAAGGAGAGTCGAGTGAAGGAAACTTGAAGCGTGAAATAATAAAGTGTGATCGCTCAGCGACGGCTAGAATGAGAATTCGTAAAGAGAAATGAGTCTCGAGACTGGGAGAAGACAGACAAGCTGTGGTGGGTAATTACCGACCTGGCGCTGGCTTGACTTTATAGTCGGGTGGAGTTCCCTTAGGGCCACCGATGAGCTTGTGAACAATCCCATCATTGTGCCGACTCCTTTTATTGTTCCTCGAGGTGGAGGCAATGCGTTTTTTTGTCTTCCATCAACAGACTGCGCCGGCTATTACCATATTGGGTACCGGCCGAAGCACAACAATGGAAACCTTTGTTTGGTCATCTCGGAGACACAAACAAGTCATCCTTCTTCTGTCCCAACCGACCATTGTCCTCTTCGACGTCCAAAATAACCTAACAAAGAGATTTATTTTTGAACGTAGCGCCTTCTCTGCCAGATACAAGCGAAGAAATGTAGGTCATTACGACGGTTGTGAACACTTGTTTTCTAAATTCCATGAAAAAGCCGTTGCAATGGATCCGGTAAATTTTACCCACTGCTTTGGCCAGTGACAGAAACTGACTCAGTCATATTTCAAGCAGCGATAATAAATTTACTCATAAACGACGCACTGTTATATATAGTTTTTGGCAGAACGCCGAGGACGACCAGCAACGGTCGTCTCAGGATCTCCTTCACCTCCTTCACTTTATTCTCGAAGTACTTGCCCGGGCACATAAGACCCACCGGGATAAAAACGGAACCTGGACCACTCGCCGTTGCCTAATCCAGTCGTCCTGGCTAACTTTGGCCGGAAGTCGTGGTCTTGGCCTGTCTTGGCCCGACGTTTTACACGTTCCCGTCCTCGAGGCTAGCAGCATCTGCCTCACGATATCTGGGCTGCTATCACGCTGCAGGTAGATGTGATGCATGTACCCTCGGATGTATCAATGTACACTGATCTGGTGACTGGACTGACGAAGTCGACCTTTTGGGTTTACCTTTATGATTCATTGAGAGCCTGCCTGTGATTAATATGATACCACCGTTTGGGAAGACGCCCCGTTCTCTTCATCTTGAGCTTTGAGCCTTCCTCTGGAACTATCACTGATTTTGGCTGGACTGCAGATACTGCGCACCAGTTTATCATACAGGACTGACCATGGCGTCCTGGTCCCTTTGCCTGTTGGATACGCATGGCAGGCGATGACTTTTGGCCTTATACAGGTTTGACCTTGCGTTTATTTTCGGTATTCGATATCTTCACTTCCGGTGCGATTGATACTCGTGAACTGACCGACTTTTCGATTACGAGTCTAAACTTCGGTAGTGCTCAGCATCTACGGTACCCTTCTACAGTGTTACTTTCGCATCTGTGAGTGAGTCATACTTCGATTCGATATTTTATTATCGGTGACGTTTGACGGTTGTGTTGAACAGGAGAATATGACTTTCCATTTGCATGTTGAGCGCTATCTCGTTTGTGGCAAGTCGAATTTGCCCATAATCACCGGATCAAATGGTCGGAACTGGGCTTGACTTGGTTTTGTTGTCGCGTTTATTGGACCAATGATATCTTGGAATTCTTGTCCCTATTCACCCAGACCTACAGACCTACTCAGTACTCAAAAAAGCACATATAATCAAACTTTTTCACCGTTGAAGAAAATGTTGACTGGAAAAGGAACATCTGTGCCACCCCATAGACTTCGACACGCGCGGGGAACGGACCACTTCCCCTTCGAGTTGCAATCGGCAGAAATATATCCCAAGTCTACGTGACTGGACTATCTTTATGCCGCCTTTCTCATAGGGATCCCTTTGGATGTGGTTTACATGCTGACAGTGCGCCAGAGAAGGAGCCGTTTTGCGTCGTACATCGCACAAATTCGGGGGAAATCTCATAACTATAAGACAGGTGAAGTGAAAGGCTTTGTAGGTCTAACAGTGCCCTCTATTCTATCCCTCAAATGGCCTCCAAGCCCATCGAAGCTGAGTTTTCCCTGCCTCCTGCGCTTTCTCCTGAACAGGAGGAGGCATTTAAAATTGAGAACCTCCCTTCATACCTCTCAAATTACTCGACCGAAGTCTCAGCCTCACAAGTCACCACTGGGGATGCAAACTCTACACAATTTCCTCATATCAAGGACTTAAAAATTGCGTTCACTAAAGAGGGCTACAAAATAGTCACTTTTGAAAAGGGTCAAGGCGATGACCCGAGAGAATGGAGCCTTGGCAAAAAATGGTTCGAATCTGAACAGGTCTTCGATCATTCACTATTTAACCATCTCCTAGGTATCTTACTGGTGCTACGGCCATGCTTTGCCTTTCAGTCACCATCGGAAGTTCTATTATAACGGGAGAGTAAGTGCAACATTTTAACTCCATTGCAGACTCTTACTTACCGGCCTATCCTATCCAGTATTGTCGGGCCCACCAAAACCTTTCATACTCAGCAAGAGATAACCAACCTTTCTGTGACATGTTTCGTCATGGGCTTCGGAATTGGGTGAAAGTTTTCATATTTAATATCGAATTCCAGGTCTCTGATGCCTGTGCTTCTCAGCCCACTATTCATGGCTCCTTTATCAGAAATTTTTGGTCGAAAACCTATCTACTCTGCAAGCATGTTCCTGTACTTTATCTTTACGCTTCCGAGCGCTCTCGCACAGAATGCTGCCACCCTTGTTGTTGGGAGAATGTTTGCAGGTCTTTGCGCAAGTGCACCCATGTGTAACGTTGGAGGAAGGTGAGGGCTTAAGAATGGCTCTTCGCAGAAATATCATGCTGAGGACCTACTAGTATCGCGGATGTCTGGGCCATTGAAGAGCGGGGGGTTCCGATGGCGGTCTTCTCTGCCACTATCTTGTAAGCTTTCATCGAACCTTGTCCAACAGTGTGTCAACAGTGTGTTCAAATTTTTATAATAGCCTCGGACCATGTTTAGGCCCTATTATTGGAGCGTGGATAGGCATGTCTGCTGGTTGGCGATGGATTTGTGCGTTTTCCCCATGTTTGAATTACATGTCAGCTTCATCTAAAAATTATTTTGGTCGTCTCCAGATTGGGTTTTGTTTATCTTCACCGGCGTCTGTTTCTGCCTCACATTGTTCATTCCCGAGTCGCTCGCTCCCGTCCTGCTTCGCCGCAAAGCCTCGGCCTTGCGACGTTCCACCAAAGATGACGCATATCGAACTCTGGAGGAACTCGAAAATGAGCCATTCAAGGAGAAACTCAAAGTCGCTCTCGTTCGGCCATTCTTAATGCTTTTTCAAGAACCTATAATAATATTTATGAGCTTCTGTGAGCGCACATCACACCTGGTCTCGTCTTGCTTTCTTTCTTGCTAATAGCGGCATGGCTAGATCTCTCCTTTGTTTATGGTCTCCTGTGTATGTCCCTTCAACCCAAGAACTACTCTCCATTGAACTTATAATTTCAGACCTTCTATTTTTTGCGTTCCCTATCGCTTTCGTTGAGATTCGAGGCTTTAGTAATGGAATAACAGGAACGACCTTCGTTAGTATCATGGTATGGTTTATTCTTTTCTCAACCTTTCCTTCTAAACCTCATAAATTCATCTCCAGTTGGGAATTGTCTTCGCAATGCTTTTAATACCGATTCAAGAGCGGTTTTATGACAACGCTACGAAGCATGGGTCGTACCCGGAAGCTCGGCTGTATCCTATGATGTGTGGTGCTTTGTGGGTTGCCTTCTTTTGATTCATACTCTCGCTGAGGCATTTTTCCGACCCTAGCATTCTTCCGGCCGCACTTTTCTTGTTCGCCTTCACTGGCGCATACCCGTGGGTCCACTGGATTGGTACGATATTTATCTGTCAGAAAAATTCTCTTTTAGACTAACCTTTCGTCATCTCAGCTGTGTGCATTGCCGGAACCATCTTCGGCTTTGCTATGATTCTCCTCTACGTCTCCGCTAATTCGTACATAATTGACTCGTACAGCAATTACGCCGCGAGTGCAATGGCAGCCAAGACCCTTCTGCGTTCAGAAGTCGGCGCGATGGTCCCGCTGTTTGTGAATCAGATGTTCCACGGAATTGGCTTCCAGTTTGCTGGACTGTTGCTAGCTCTGATTGCGACTCTGATTGCACCCCTTCCCTTTATCTTTTACAAGTATGGTGAAACAGTGCGTTCCAGGAGTAAACGGGCGACGCAGGTCAAAATGGTTAGATATCCGGATGGGAAGCAGTTTGCTTGATGCACAACCGACGACAGTGCGGTTGATTTTGTGGCTCTTTCGTGCTTTCTTTTCTTTTTCTGGTACAGATTTCTTGTGATTCGGTTCATGTCCGTCGTCATTTAACATTTTAAAGTATCACATTCACCTATATCTATTGATTTCTTTCCCAACCTTGCCCCCCAAGGTCTTGAACGGTCGGACGTCCGGAGCGGGGTCCCTTTCATCAAGAATTGCCTTTTCAGGAATGCCCCTGATCTGGCGATGATCTCGAGATTAGACTTTTCCCTTGACGCTCATCCGCCATTTCAAACCATTTTTTGTCTTTTGATACTTCAGCTGACATGGCGTCGCAGGATGTAGCTATGGACGTGGATGAGCAGGCACCGGCAGCATCTCCAACAACAGCCGCGCCCAAGGCCCCTCTCTTCCCAGTGGCAGCTGCAAATCCTTTGTTCCCAGTGCAAAAACCTAAACCCATCTGGGTTGCTGCGCCGGCGCGTCCTGAGGACCTGGGATCCAGTTGGACAGAGCAAAACTCAACCGAAAAGAGACTCGTGCACTTTCTATCTCGTTGGCCACCGAGTCGCACGCCCGCATCTTATGGTCCATGGATTTTGGCAGACAGAGGAGGGATGAAGAATTCCGTCCCCAATCTCGCTGGACTCGCGGCTGATTTTCAGTCCCTTCTCTCCGGAGACAACGTTAAAATAGAGACACTGGACCAAATCGCGAAGACAAACAACGTGCTTTGCGGCAAGTGGATGGTGTTCGAGGAGGCGGCGAAGATCGACATGCTCTGGGGTAAGATTCTGTACGACATGTGCATCGAAAGGAAAAAGGGGCAGGCGAAGGTGTCCACGTTTAAGGAGGACGAGAAACACGTTATTTGTGTTTATGTGGACGACTATACCGACAAGGAGGAGGTTACGGCTTTGAGGAAGTCGTTGAGGAGCGTTGGTGTCAAGTGGAAGATCGGCTTCAAACCCGACGCGTACACCCACCTGAACATCTACAAAGATAACCCTTGGAAGATTCGACCTTCTCGATACTTGGAATGAACGATTTTTTGGGAGCCGACGGCGATTTGACATCCGGCTCTTATTTTTTTGGCTCTTCGTGTAAGAAATTTTAGCTTTGCTACTTTTGAATGGAACTAACGGATCTTATTACGCTCAGCACTTCTAATACCCCCAAACAGTGACCTCACAAAATTTGTCAACATCCTTTTCCTCACTCAGTTTCCCCACCCCCCATTTCTCTTTCCAGTTCTATTTATCCTGCATTTGTACGATCTCTTACTCATTACCCCGCCGCCATACTGCTGGGAAAATCCAGCAAAACTCCTTCAACTCACGAATCTGTCAAAAGACTATCATCGACCTCAAAATCCGAGTCTGTACACTGTATGAAACATTTATGTAAAAAGAAGACGAACTGAATTTTTAGAATGCTGTATCTTGCTGCTGTAAAATCACATCGATATCTTTTATATCCTCCAATCTTTATTCATTTCTTTTGAGCACTATATATAAATTTGAAAGGTAATCTGGCAAACCTCAGTGAAGCCGACATCTGCTTTATTTTTAGCCTTGTTATCTTTTTTGATGACCCTTCCTTTCTTCATCACAGCCATGAAAGCCAACATCGACACAGTACTCATCGGATCAAGAGTGGTATTGGTCCCATATCGGCCAGAGCATGTTCCAGTGCGTGGACGACCATTGGTCTAATCCAACCCGAATCGGTCGCAAAACTCACTATCTTGCTTTTGTTCGAACCGCCTACTCTCCTCGATTAATACACATACGGTTACCTTGGCTATGACAGAAGTACCACGAATGGATGCTCGATGAGGAGCTAAGGCTATTGACGGCCAGTGAGCCCTTGAGTCTGGAAGAGGAATACGAGATGCAAGGTTTGTCTGCTTTGTACTAAAACCACACAAATAGAAGTCTTGACGTTGTCTTTGACGTAGAAAAATGGCAGCTCGACGAAGACAAGCTAACATTTATTATTCTATCTCGTGAATATGAGGATGGCACAACTTTTGAGCTGCCTGTGCCTCCATCGACGTTGTCGCCTACTAGCGACCTTATAACAGGACTTCCGATGGTCGGGGACGTGAACATATTTCTACATGGAGTGCCACCTCATCTTCGAGAAAAAGATTACTTGATCGTCTCAGACACGTCGGGCCAACAGGAGGAAGGCGACGAAGATGAATTTTATGCCGAAGTTGAGATAATGATTGCGGGTACGCGTTCGTTCATTCAATTTCATTTCTTCCTTGTACCTTATCTCTCTCATCTACGACCTACTGACTGAGATATTCTTCCACCCAGAACCCTCATTCCGACGAAAAGGCCTTGCTATTGAAGCCCTTCAGCTCATGCTAGGATACGCAACAGGCCAACCACCAGCACTTTTTTCGACCGTCTTACCAGAATCAAGATTGCCAGCAGCCGACACTGGCATTCAAGATTCCCTCTGAAGATCCCCCAGAGTGCTTGATCACAAGAATATCTGACAGCAATTTTCCAAGCATTCGACTTTTTGAGAAGCTCGGGTTCGAGATCACGAAAAGGGTGGAAGTGTTCCAGGAAGTCGAGATGAGGTTTAAACTGCAGCCTTGAGCTTGAGGTTCACCTGTGGTGGGTGGGTACGGCACTGCAAGTTGGAGGACTAACAGTCCTTCCTGTTTCATCATCCTTCATCGTGATTGGTGCATGCAAATATTTACCATATGTATGTATCTTCGATTTTCCGCAGGTGTAAATTACAAAATTTATGCCTTCTTGCAGACGCCAGGTCAGGTATACATAAGTACAGCTTTGCTTCGCATCTGTGGCGCAGCCACAAACACTTGTAATATAAGAGAAATAGCAGCACAGAGCAATAATCCAAATCCAAATTAAATAAATCATACATAAACCCTCTAAAGTGCAGGCAGCCCTCGTTCTGCTCCTACTGCACCTTCCTCGGTTTCTCAACTTTCCAGTTGGGTCATAATGGTCGGTCACGGTCTCCATCCCTTCCACCTTCCCCAGCGAGAAGGGCAAGTCAGAATATATACTCCGTCAGCGTGAGTGGTTTCACCCGAAAAGCTTAAAAGCTAGCGGACAACACTCCATCGTCCAAGTGGCCCGTGAATGAGGAGCTTAGGATAAAATACGGGAAAAGACACGCTCGTTTTGTGGCCTCGGAAAGAGTTGAGTGAACGTGGTACGGGGGGTTCCTGGGGTGCGTCGTTCGTGGGTTGATGGTCCGAACAAGGTCGTCAAAAGACGAGCTCTTGCTGTCACCGTGGATGGGGACGAGTGCACGTTGAACACATGGTTTCTGGAGTAGACAGTTAAATGTCAAACGAAATAGATGAGATGACTTGAACACTTACACTGGGCAGTCCATTTGGTTTAGATATTGTAAATTCCTTGACTGAGTTGCGAGCTGGAATACGAGGTTCGGTTGTGGAAAGGCGAAAGGTGATGGGTCTGCTGATGGTCGCCCAAGGGCCTTTGAGGGCATCGGGCAGATATGGGGCCAAACGGAAGGATTTGTCGTCGTACGATGGGTCTAAGGGTCGAGTAGAGAGCAAGATGTTTAGCGAGCCGTGTGTTTCTTCGTGGAGCAATGGAATGGACAAGGCAGGAGCTCCGCCTGAACCGTAGCCAATCGTAAGAGAACCTCCGTCCTTCTTCAGCGGTACATCCAGATTGGACCGGCTGCAGGAAGGCCGATACCAAGGATCTGCAACTGGATAAGATTTGATGGCAGCTTTTGAGAATCAGAACAAACATACCAAATTCAAGCAGATTGTTTGAATGGACAGTCGGATACAGATCGTAAGGGCTGTTGTTGGTCAACTTGAGTCCGTAGGAGCGCCCATGCTGCAATATAAAAGAACCGTTTTCATTAGGGACAGGAATACCACAAAGTTCCGCAACAGGAGAACCAGAGAACTTGTACTGAGATTGTTGCAACTCGTACATCTCGACCAGGACACAGTTTGTGATACCAGGGAAGTCTCCTGTGGGAAGTCGAGACTCGCGTGCGCCTTTGTTGCTCCGCACAGCGACAGCATTGGTGGGCAATTGAAGGCCTGCAACAGGAGGGTAGGCGATGGAATAGAAAGAGCCGACTTTGCTTAAGATTAATTTTCCAAGGAAATCCTGAGAGTCAATCTTGGGGTAGATATAGAATTCGTCACCGACAGCCAAACCGTGGGCTGCCCCACCGTTTAAAATGTGGCCCAATGGACCGTTCATCGATATATTGGTGTATGCAGGGATAAAGTATTCGGTCGGAGGAGACGATTTTGTCGTGAATATGTATCTCTCTCGGTTGAGGCCTTCGCAGTGGGGAATTTGCCTGAAGAAAAGCGTCAGCGTGTTTACTCTCAGTAATATTGACAACTGGGTAGGTGATGTCACGTGACGCTTACTTGCCGTCGATGTCTATTCGCATTATAATGTCACAATACCGCAAGTTCTTGATCTGGCTATCTCTCAAGACGTCCAGCAATGCGACTGTGAAGACGCCGCGACTGTCGGCTTCCCGAGCTAGGCCAGATGATCCGCAAGCAGAGAGGAGGACGTGTGAGCGCAGGCCGGTAAGAGGCGAGAATGATGTATTTGCTTCCAATCTTCCTCCAAATTGAAAGTCGGAGGGAAGAGGTACACAACGCACGCAGTCAGATGAGTTATCGAACGACCTTGTTCCTGATGCAGAGAAACACGAGTCCATTATAACGACCTTGAATAAACCAATGTTATCAGACAAACACGGGAAGTAAATCCTTAATGACGACACACAATATTATCGCCTTTTTTCTCCGCTATTGCGTCGAGCAACGCCCCGAGAGTACGGTCTGCAATAGGCGCAACCACCTCCCCTTCCGATTTACAAAAGGCGTCATATGGCAGGGTAAGTTGGATGTTGGCATTTGGTCCTCCACTTTCCCATTCTAGAGCAACAGCTTCGCTGCCATGGCCGGCATAGTAAATGATAATTGGATCGCCAGGACAGATACGAGGATCTTGAGCGAGTTGTCGAAGGCAATCGAGGATAGCATGCCGTGTGGCAGTTTCATTTTCGAGGATTGTGATATGGTCCTCAGGAACATTTAGCTGTCGAAGGTAGGTCACAACCGCTCGCGCATCGGCCACTGCGCCATGAAGAGGTGGGATGGTGCTTGACTTATATTCATTGATACCGATGCACAGCGCGAACCCATTTTTACTGTGAAATGATGGTTAGTTTGATGATAGGAGATTTTCAAGTTGGGCACTCACATCGTCAACGCCTCCATACTTCACTATAAACGAAGTGGAAAAAGTGAGCCTATGTTCGAGGCATCGCATATTGACACAAGTCGCACAGTCGTAAGAAGACCTTACGTAATGGGATTGTCGGCGGTGACGGAACCAACAAAACCCCAGAGGACAATGAAACTGAAGCTTCAATCGGCATAGGATACGTTAGCCAGTTCAATTGCGACCTGGGCTCTGCGTGAACTGGCGAAATTATCCAAGACCACTTTGGGACAAAAACTTCCGGTGTGATAGCTTTCCACCTCCGATCCGACGGTCATCTCGCACTGCGTTTGGCTAATCGCACCCAATAGGGAAGCAATTCCGAGTGGCAAAAAGCATTTGATCAGTCCGCAAGCTCACAATTTGTTCCAGGTCAAGATGATGGGTGAAGTCTGAATGACTGAATTCGGCGGAATTTGTCAGCCGTGATTTCAACCTCCTGAAAAACATACCATCGTTCTTCGCCATACCGCCACGCCATGATTCGCCGTGAAGGCGAGTCGGGACAATTGGTGGAGCCACAAGGACGGTAGTAGGTCTTATAGCAGAGCACATCTTCATTTTGCCAAATCGATCAATTGATCCATGTAACGGTGGCTTACACTTGATGATTTTCTGAATTTTCTCGATAAAAGAAGTAAATGGTAGAGGAAACTTCCAAGACGTACCTGATCTTCAACAGACAGTGCCGGACGCAACTGGTAAGCAACCGAAAAGTCTTTGCTTGGGAATTGAGGCTTTATTGGTAATGGGTCCTAACTATGCACCATCTTGCACTGAAGAGCATTGGAAAATTCCGCTCTTACAGCCATCATCATGCGAACACATTTCCGGGCAGGAATTCGTCTGCTATGCGACAAACATTGTCTGAACATGGGTGGGGGGAAGAAAGACACTCGACATTAGATGCTCGCTAGAAGAGGTGATAAGATTTCTTCCGAACAGCGGTTGTAGAAGGAAAGCAAAAACAACTTGAATAGAAGAAAGAGGAATTATTCGAGAAGACAAGCTCACCAAACTATGAAGTGCGAGTTTTCAGGATGGCAGTAGGACGGTCGTCTTGAAGTGAAAAGCGATGTTCGTGTGTGGCTCAATGTGAGCACGCTACGTGGACGGAAGTGTTAGGCTTTTTCGGAGATATCCGAGGGTTCCTAGGAGTCAAGTACGATTAGGCAATTGGTGAGTCAATAGACATCATTGAAGTCGACTCCCTCATCGTACCGGACACATGATTGATGTCGCGCTTTGGGGCAAAAACTACTCAGATTTTCTCCAAAAAAATTACATGCTCGTATTACTGGACATATTAGGAAGTCTGTGCTAAATTTTAGGTTCATTGAAGAGGATTTGACGTCCCAATATCATTTGCGAGAATTTGAGGCGTTTTTGATGGTGTTCACTTGACAAAAATGGAAATGACACACATCGATGACGATTTTCGAGCTTTCATTTAATTAAATTTTAACCTCTGAGCTCTGGCTCTCTGCGGTTTACTAGGGTATTGCCAGTTCAATTGCCTAAATCCCAAAAAAAAAATTGTGAACGAGGGGTGCCTTTTGGCAATGCTATCCACCACACCAAAAGCCAAATCAGCCAGAATTCGACATTATTGGATCCAACAACGGAACCACACAGCCTAAAATCTTCAAACTTGAAATACATGAATATATAATATATAAAAGCTTATATGCAAAATTTCTAAGGATTTTATTAAGATTTGAGGTCAGGGGACCAGGTGTGTCAAGGAGTGACGGTGTGCCGGTACACTGTACCTCTCACAGGACATACTCTCCCATAACCGGCTACCAGACGCGCAAAGTTACACCAAAAGCGCTCCCTCAAAACCCATAACCCATAGCCTGAATTGTCCACCGAGGAGTATGGGTTATGAGAGAGTCGACTGTATGCAAGGATCTGTTTCCGTAAATATGAAAAAGGAGGGGTTCACAGGCTACAGGACCCCTGACATCTACTGTCATCATTCATGCGTCTATTTCTGTAAACGTATTGCAACAACATGGACAAGCATGCGCCGTCGCTTAGCCTCGCTTAACTTCGGCTTGTCGGCTTATTTAGAATTTAGAAGCGTTTGGTACTGTACTATTTCGGTCAATTCGTCCAAGGGTGTGACATGGGACACAGTGGACGAATTTTTACATTCGACCAGTCTGTGAGAGACGAGGGACAACGGCCGGACTTTCGTCCAAACTGTGGGGCGCTTGCGCCCCGCGGAGCGCTCCGGCAGGTGACACGGTCCCCAGGCGGCGACCACGACCTATGTGACGAGGAACATGGACCGATTTCGTCCACGTCCACCTCCTGTGACGCGGGACTGGACGAATTGACCGAAATAGTACAAACGAGGATCAAAATCCGCTGTTTACATAACTTACATCTCGATCCCATCTCGGCTTTTCCCGCCTGCCTAATTTGGCACCATCATCGCAGGTTAATAATAAATCTATAAGTAATATAATGAGACAATATTATACATAAGAGAGAACGGGGTTTTGATGGCTGACAAATCTTAGTAATCATGACTAAGCCTACCCATCCTCTCTTTAGAGTCCCAAAACGACGACGGGTTCTCACACTCTATGGCGCCACGTCGCGTCGCTCTCCTTCCTTCCAACCACCATCCCTCCTCTCTCCGCCGCCCGCCAACATGGCTCAAACGACGCCCAGCTCGATTCCAAGTGCCCCTCCCCTCCAATGAGGGATGTGAGCCGAAAATGGTGGGAAAATGTGGGTTTTCGAGGGGGAATTTCAAGGTGAGCCACGAAATGACCGCCGCCACGTAACTAACCCACCTCGCACCCCCGTTCAGCGTTTGTATGCCAAATGGCAACGACGACACGAAGGTACGTCGTGAAAACGACCCCTTACTGTGGAGCTAACCAACCCCCTCTTTGCAGTGCTGGCCAGCCCTCCCGCGTCGGTATGTCGTCTTGCATGCCTACCACCGCCCCCTCAAGACCCCGAAGCGACGCCCCGCACCGTTCCGTGTGCCCCTCCCCTCCGACGAGGGATGTGGGCCAGAAATTTTCGGTTATCGAGGGGAATTACGAGGTAAGCTCCGAAAACGACCGCCCCTACGCTTTTAACCCATCTCGCACCGCTATTCAGTGCTCCGACGCCACGTCACGACGATCGGCGACGACAACAACACCCAGGTATGTCGTAAAATACCCCCCGCCGCGCAGCTAACAAATTGACGCAGCCCACATCCAGAGTCAGCACCCCATCCCCCTCCCTTTTGCTTCGCCGCCACGTCCTACCCGCCACCCCGTGACGATTGCCGCACCACAACGAGGCTACGCGGACGATGGGCAGCCCCACCCGCTACTCGCTCCGAGGATTCACCCCCAACATAAGGTACGTCGCAAAAATGACACAAGGTGAACAACAAACTAACATAGCCCACATCCCAGTACTCCCCCCCCCTTCGCTTCGTCGCCGCATCCTACTTGCCACGTCATAACGAAGCTACACAGACAGTGTGCAGCCCAACCCGTCATCTGTAGGAGGAATGCACCCGCCAGCTGTGGGGGGTACCCACACATCGACACGGCAAACCGCCGCGTCGGCGTGGAGGAATTATGATGCGGTGGTGGTCACCGTTTTCAAAACCCCGACGCACGGAGGCCCCCGGCCCCTGCCATGTCCCTCGCGAGTCGCCACACAATGCGGAAACCCACAAACACCAGGTACGTCGCAAAATGACACCCGGTGTCCAACGAACTAACACAACCCACATCCCAGTGCCCTTACCCCCTCCCCTTCACTTCGTGCGCCTGCGTCACAATGTCACCCGTTGTATCAAGTGGAAGCCCTGCCATTTCCCCTCGCAAGTCACCGTACCACACGGAAACCGCATGTCAGTGAGGGGTCATCACTACCAACAACGACGTTGCGGAAGGCACCATCACCATCTGTGTTGTGTCGATGGCCCCAAACTCCCCCACATTAGCGTCAGTGCCCATTCCACCCCACATTGAGCTGTGTAGGGGATCAACGCTGGCTCATGACGACGATGCAGAGTTGGCCTGTACATCACTACACTTTCACTCCAACCCATCCCCCTTCCACCATTAATCTGTATGTTAATTACTTTTTTACTATGTTTGTAATTGGAATAATATCATACTATACTTTCAATGGTTTGATGTATTTTAGAACATGGAGGAAAAAGGCAATCATGGGCAATTATTTTGACACAGATGTGTAGGAACCAGTAGAAAAAATGCAAGGCAGAAGTAGGCAGGCGAGCGAAGCGAGACTGCCTGCTTCTGTCTTGCATTTTTTCGTTTACTGCAGTTGAAGAAATTTCAATAGAGAGGGGCTTCGCCCCTCTCAGTGCTAAGTATTCGTGTGGGGCGTGCGCGGGCGGGGGGTCTGGGGGGCGCAGCCCCCCAGCAAGCTGTCGACCCGGAGCGTAGCAGGTGGGTGAGCGAAGCGAACCCCACCGTCGCGAAGCGACGGGTCGTAAAGCTTGTCAAAGATATTAAGAGAAGGCGGTCTTTGATGACAAATAATGTTATGTAATAATGTTACCTAATAAGCTGACTTTGAATTGAACGCCGGGGTCCAGGGGCGCAGCCCCGGCAAGCTGGAGACCCATAGCGCAGAGCTGGGTGAGCGAAGCGAACCCCGGCGCAAAGCGATGGGTCGTAAGCTTGTAAGTAATATAATGAGACAATGATGACTAATAGCTGACTAATAGTGTCCTCCCATATATAGACGGGCCGCTCCGAGCGAAGCGAGGAGTGGCCGAACCCCGTCGCGAAGCGGGCAAGCGGAGCTTGTTCACCACTATATCCGATTGATGACTAACCTTTCCATATACAGGTTGCAAGTTAATTATAACAATACGAGCATGTTTTCTCACAAAATTTTTTCGCCATTTAATTACAAGACAATTCCTTGTTTCATAAGTTAAAAAAATCTCAGGCTGAAGTTCACGGAATGGTCTTATATCCAACAGATTAGTCTCGTTCCCATCCTGTATTAGGCAATTCACACGGTGCTCTGATCGCCATTTTTGATGGTTCCCATCATTTTCAATGATCAGATGAAGTCTCACGGTAGAATTTCCTTATATATCACCACTGCGGATGGGACGAGACAACGGACAGTCGTGGACAGCCAAAGTCAACAAATCCTGTTGCGGAAGAACGGCTCGATAAAACTTTACCAAACTTCAGGATCATACTCTACTCGTCAAAAGACGTCAAAAAACCCACCTCCGAAGTTTTTCCCACGGGTTTTTGCGTTGTGCCAAATTTTTGGGCATAATTATCGAACTTTAGAGGGTCGTGGGAGTCATAAAGTCGTCTAAAATGGTATGTGCAAGTACCGATTCTACAACCGGAGGTCCAAAAAGAATGTTGGCAGCGCTCATTGAAGCCAAGGGGCGAAGCATCGGTTGAAACTAGAGTGTCGGACAATTCGGAGGGAAAAAAAAGATGACAAATAATCAGAATTATCAAGAAAATTATATTTTTAGCGTATATCTTTCAATTTATTGTGGGAGAACGGCTCGATGGACCCTTCCAATACTTGTGGATCAGATAGGACCTCTGAAAAGGAGTCGATTGGCAATTTTTGGTGATTTTTGTATCAGTTCTCACGGTTTTGGCCAAATTTTCAGGGTGTAAAAACTATAAATGGCAATTTATGAAAGATTGGCTCGATAGATCGTGATGAAAATGGTATGGCTCGAATCGTCTTTTGAATCCCCGTCGATTGAGATAGTTTTTGGAAAATTCCATAGATTTTGATTTTTTTAGTGGGCTTCGGCTGTCCACGACACTAGGCGCATTAATGTTTGTAGAGACGTGTGAAAAGTATTGCCTAAATATTCGGAAATATGGCTTTCATGTCTGGCGAGAAAATGTGAGGAAAAACTTGAAGCAAGTTTAAGTTTATTATCTCCTTGTCATGACTCAGACAGACTTTGGCCCATTTTAAATTAACTCGAAGTAAGAAAGAAAAAAGTAACATGCTATTTCGGTACAATAAAAATTGAAGATTTTGAGGATTGATAAATCTGACATTTAGCAATTCTCGAAATCTCTCGAATAATGTACTTTAAAATTCCGCAAGATCGGGTCCCTTTCCGCTGCTAGACAAATACTTCCATCAGATTGACTGCACGTACTTCGAACAATTATTCAGCTTTTTGTAATTCCGGGTCTTGAGAAAGCGGATGACACATTTGAATTAATTCTATTCTGAACAATTCGATCTACCGCACCGTTCTTGGCTGTCAAGGAAGACAATAGTAATGTCGGAATAAATAAACACACCCTGAGAAATGTATCAAGCAATGAAAAAATGGGAATCTTCCCAATCGATAAAATTTCTAATTGGTACTTGACAAGTACCTGGTGTAGTGGTCTTGTCGTCCCAAAGACCGAGCTTCGGAGGATCCATCGGAAGATTGCCGGAGATTCACACGTGGTCGCACTACCGGATCGAAATCGACACAGCACTGTTGGGCTGTGGGCAGGAAACGCAGTCATACACACCGTTTGGGAGGCGGTTCAAGAAACTGACTTTGAGACAACTTGAGACAGTTCCGTTTACTAGTAAACAGTGGACAAAATAACAGTGTAGAACACTTCCTAGGAAACAGTTCAAATAAATCCCTTCGAAAGGGTCATCAAAAGTACTTCCGAGCAGTTATTCTGACTGCCTTTGAAAAGCGATTTTCTGAACTGTCACTAAAGCGGTTATCCTGACTGCTTTCGAAAAACAGTATTTTAAACTGCCTCCAAGCAGTGTTTCTAACTTCTTTTCAAAGGTAGTCATTTAAACTGCCTCAAAAGCAGTCATTCCAACGATATTAATCAAGTACATATAAAAGCTACAAGACTGCTCCCGTAACTATAGTTCACTTACCAGCACTAGCTCCTACCGATTGATGACGCCGAGCAAGAATTAAGTTTTTCCTGCCCCCCCGTCGTGTTCTGGCTGTTTACAAGTCCATCAGGAACAGCAACTATTAGAATCGAATATGAATTCCTGTTTATAACCCACATTCAGCGCGAGGGCTTCCAGGCCCCGAGAGTTTAGATCGGACTATAAGCTACACCTCGAAAGGTGGAGGTATAGGTCAGTAACTCGAAATTACGGAGTAAAGAAAATAAATACCTGTTGATGTAGGAGTGGGCACATACAAAAAAAAAGTTTGGGTTCACCGGAAATGCGGCTTACTGATACTGAGTTTGAAATTGGAAATGCAACAGGGAGACAAATTAGATAATAGCGTCTGAGATTACATAAGTGAGGTAGCATCTCTGCTCACGCGCTCTTCTTCATACACTCCTCGCCCTTGCACCGCTTCTCTCTGCCGTGGTCGGGTCATTTCGCCCAACATCTGTATCTCCAACCACAGTCCCGACACCGCGGTTTCGGCAGTCTCCTGAGCTCTCTTGGCCCCATCAACAGTACTCGTCGAGGAAGACGAAGGAGTATCCACACGCATGTGCCAAGGCACTCCGGCGGGTGTGAGTTTTTGCATTGCAACCCTCGCAGCTATTGACAAACCCAACACCCAGAACATTGCCCGTATTGGCCGTCTCATGCACTATCTAACCTCAATCCTCGAAAAGCGGACATCCCTCAGCCCTCCTTGCAGCCCTCCGATCATCCATATGACCACACAACTGCTGGGATTTTTCAGCATGGTGTTCGCCGCTTGACCAACAAAACGGATACAAGCGCAAGGCTTGCGAGATGGGGGAAGTCAATGACCTGGCGCAGGTGGGTTTTTATTTCACGCACCCCTTTGCATTACTTACACCATCTTAGCATCTCGAGGATCTTTGCATAGCACGACCCAACGTTTTGCCACCGCAGCTCGCTATTGGCCACTGGCACCTCAAGCTCGCAAATGATGCCTCGATCGAAGCCGGCATGGGCCCTTTCAAGGCGCTTGAATTGTGCTCGCTGCCTGCTCGATAGGTGTGCAACACTTTCTTGCCCGACCTTGCCCAACTCCCGCTCGTAATTGAACATCGGATGTGGCCTCGTCCGTCATTGCCGACCTCACCCACCCCCACGCTGCCATCGATGGATGTCAAAGTCAACCTCACTACCCCCCCCAGTGCACGAATTCCTCTTGTTGCCTGCTCGATGGTGCAACGTATGAGGGCAGGAATCTGGAAAACAACCAAGCCCGAACGTGAACAAAATCACATTTGGCACAGCTTTTCTGTACGTTTAAGTTTTTCATTCACGTCGAATGCTTACCCTTCTTATTTTTCTAGCACCCGAACGACCCCTGCCTAACATTCAACCAGCACAGCTCATGCTTATTTTCTACCTCCCGAACGTTCCCCGCCAAACGCTCAGCCAGCACAGCTCATCAGGTTAAGTAGGGAATGGCTGTGAAATCGGAGGTCGTTTTGCCGACAGATGTTCTATGGTCTTGACAATACCATCCTTGTTGTCGTTGCCGCCTCCGCCTCCCGCCGCTACAAGCTGTATCCCTTTCTGGTGTGAGTTTATAGTCAAATAATATCTAATTATGTTACATGCTGCACAAGTAATTTTTAGTGTTGTACTGAACATGAAAGCTTGTTCATAATTTTAAAAAAGAATTGGACTCGTACATGCCAGCAATGGCCTACAAAGCTAGTCGAAATTAGTTGGCTTTCAACATACCACGTGATATTACATCATGTCACACATTGTCGCGAATATTGACAAGTCCATCTTGATCTTATTAGCTCTCGTCTGTCGACTTCTCAGTGACGCAGGTATTGAAATTCATAATGCTATTTGTACTCACTGATTTACCAAAGTCCACCTGAACTTGTTCATAACGACAAACTCGGAAATTCAACCTCGTGGTCTGCGAAAGGCATAAGCAGAGCCCGAACAATCGTGAACGACCACCGCGCTGCTATGTATTGCATCACCTACAGGGCTACGATTTAAAAATAGAAACAGATGTGGGGGCTGCCTGGGGTTAGGAGCGGGATGGAAAAAGCAGGGGATCCAAGCCATGGAGAAACAAGAGCTGCGTTGTGGTAGTCATATCGACTCATTTCACATTCTTTCTTGTCCAAAGCGTTCGCTCACCTAGAAAAATTCAGGGTGACAAATTATCACCTTTTTGTGCCGAAGCATTCGAGGAGAACTGACGAGGATTTCACTACAATATTAGTTTCTTCTCTTCCGGAATCCTGGGATCAATTCACAACTGCTTACCTTGGACCTAGCACCTCATCCGCTACTATTGCACCTGCTACGACTCCTACATCGACTTCTGAACCGACTCCGCTCTGGAAAATTACTTCGTTCCAACTTGTGCGCTTATTCTCGAGGAGAACGGACAACGGGCCGAGCGATCCGCACTGGGCGCTAATGCAGATGTTAAAGCTTACCTCAAGACGGAGAAGTCAGGAACGAAGAATAGAGGGAGGATATATATTTGTGCCCGAAAAGGGCGCCGGACTTGTTTACGCGTGAAAACCTCGGAGCTAGTAAATAAGGTGTCTAAGATCAAAAGCAACCCCACAGCGTCGAGTTTCAACCGTCTGTCGGTTTAAAAGCACTAATTTTTATTTACAAATTGCTCGGAGTTAGTTTAAGAATGGTTGAAATGTCAGCAAATCCAGGGTGAGTTTGAAAGAAATTAAGAAGAAAGGGTATACTTGATAAAGGCAAACAGAGCCTAGGTGGCTCAATATCGACAATTGGAAAGTGAGCTTTGTTGTGCAGAAAAGCTCGTTGAGAGAGGCAGTCAGACTGAGGTCGAACAGAAGGGAGCTCAATGAGACTGAGGTCAATTCTGACGTGCAAGAAATAGCGATTCATACGTTGGTCAGGGCTGCGCGGAGGGAAACCTAAAAACCAACTTGAACCCAGCTTTTTACGTTCCCGTTTTCTCTATGGCAGTACTCCCAGGAGAGGGAGTCAGACCCAACCGTACAACAAACTCGGTTTAAATCCTGACAAGTTGTGCGAAGGGTGCTTAGATATAGCGGCGTGGAGCTTGATTGGTCACCTTCGCAATTGATTTTCAGATTCTTCAAGTATGGAAACAGTTTCAACCATCGCACAAAGTAGTTCTAAAGAAGATACGTTGAGGTCGTATAAATAGAGGTCAGATTGGAGGTAGTTACGAAGGAATGGTCGTCTAATACGTCAATTTCAAGTTCCAATGAGTGAATGTTTCCTATAAATTCTTGATGTAAAGATTGAAGCCCATTGAAGTTGCATCGGCAATCTAGTCGTCGTTGAGAGAAATAACGAATGTGGCGCGTTAGGTTGGCCGGAAAAGTTAAGGTGAGAATGAATTCCTCTGAAAACCGAAGATGAGTTGATATTGCCATAACCAGAGGCAGCTTGGCGACGGCATCGCAGTACGCCTGATCCGGTGGCACGGTTTGGATTAGCGGCTGGATTCCAAAAGTTGAGAGCACAGAAACGTCGTTCGTCTTCCAACCTGAATAATTAGCGGAGATATGAGCACTTCTGAGGGAAGCTGGAAGTACGAGAACATATGGCCTGTCGCTCGGCAAATTCGTTTTTGTTCGCCCAGCATAGCTTATCAACCGCAGACTCTGCAGGTGACGATGGCGTGCGTTAAAGACTTCTGGGAGGAGAATCGGGGCGCGGTCCCAGACGACCAGACTGAACCTTTCCATTAAGGGACAATCTAAAAGAGAGAGGATGTCGGTGCAGATGTCCGTCGTGAAGCATTCGAAATCAATTTCGCAAATGGAAACTCCCTGTAAGAATTGCGGAAGGATCTCGCGAAGGGCCGGGGTTTGGAAAAATTCGGTATGAATGTTTAAGAAGAGGACCCTCCTCATGGCGGTGAGGACCTTGTCATGAAAGACTTCTACGCCAGCTGCTTTCATAGAGCGTTGATATTTGACTTCATTATGGCGCGATGACCGGTGGAGAAGGCGATATTCTGGTTCTGGGACTGATCGGCATATATGAATTGATGAAAGAGATGCGAGGGCCGTGAACAGGGATACGAAGGCCAGGAAAATCGTGTCTTCTCCAAAGAGCTTTAGTTCGTGAGGGTGAAATTGAATGGTCACGGACGATATTTTATGGAGTGTCATAAACGCGCATATTTCGTCACTGAATTCAATCAGATAAAGTAAGTCTATCCGTAAACGAATGTCGCCTCTCCTCCATTCGCTCCGGATATTATCGAAACCAGGAATTGAAACTAAGATCAGAACTGCGAGAGGAGGGATGTTGCCTTGCAGATTGATAGATATATTGGACGACCCGTGGTGCTGGATGAGTCCATGCAGGTGTAGGAATATGTGGTAGCATTGACTCCGGAGTGCTCTGCATGTTCTTGCAAGGGGGATCAATGAGCCGCCATCAAAAGCGTACCGGAGAATTTCGAGAATGATATCTAGCGGTAAGGATAAGAAGGGAAAGGATTGGCAACCTTCGGCAGCGATGTCTGCGGCCATCTTCACCTGGTTCTTTCCTTTTCTTCTCCTTGTTCCTGGGGGAATATCGCCATCCTATCGAAATTTTAGAGGCGCTGAGCAGCGAGCATCTGGATTATTGACACGTACCTGAAAATCGTCCAAGGCCTGAATTCCACTTTTCAACTGTGACGAACGGACATGTTTCGAATGTGTCCAAAAATGATCAAGAGTGGTGAGAGGCATTCAAGTTGTCGAGCACTATAAGTCGGGGCAGACAGATAGTTAGATGTTGAAATAGCTTGACAATGATTTAAATATTTCCTAGGCAAGTAGGATGGTGGTGTATGGAGATGCGCTTGTGCATTTGGGAAGTCGTAAATTGGAGAAGTGCAGGGTCGAACCACCAGATCTCAATTGATCCTGTCGATCGGCAACCGTCCATTCTGGGAGGAAGAGTCGATCTAGAAAAACGATTTCGGCGTCCTTAAATTGACTACTGAGCGGAAATTATCTATCGTCAGAATTGCCTTTGCAACCTACGCACCAGCAACCGACCACTTCATGTTTCGACAAGACGTTAAGCACGTCCGCTTTGCGAAACATAATACACCCTCACCACCGCCCTGCCTATCGCGCGCAGATTTCCAATATCATGAAGTCGTTGCGCCGAGCGCTGGAGAGAGGCGTCAAGACTTTTTGCGCTGCAATTCAATGCCATCAAGAAACGTACATCACTTGGCTCATCGTTGTACCAGCTGCGTCCGGCTTCATCGTTACCTCGAGATATCGGCGGTCAGCTGGAATTTATTAGATCCCCCCTCTACCATTACCAGGCACCGTCTCCCAATTCCAGGTCACATCATTCGCGAGCCGGCCACAAATCCTCCCCTCGATTTTATCACTATTTCTTCAACACAACTGCCATGGACCATTCAAGTTCATGCTTCACGAAAGGCGTATATAACCTTGGAAGATGTTTTTAATGCTGTGTATTTCTTCCTCCGCGAAAATGTCGCTAGGAGAGAATTCCACAGCCTCCTCTCCCAAGGTGACCAGCAGCGCGTTACACGTGCGTACGAGCGTCGCTACAGAAGCTACCGTACCGAACGAGAATATCAAGCAGAGAAATATGGAGGAGTGAAACGGGTCGACTTTCTCATGGAGCACTCCAACTTCCTTGGAGTTTCTAATACTTGCTGCCTGCCCGATAGGTGGCGCATTCATGTTTCTACGTAATAAACTCGTGCTGTGGGTTACTTGTTATTTACGTAGGCTTTTGTCCTTTCACAGTCTTTCTTATTTCTGCTTTTACATCTTGTAACTCGTGAAAGTTTATGCCTGAAATTTATGCCTGTCTCTGTGAACACCATTGCCACTGTCCGGAAATATGTATCCAAAGACGAGTAGTTAGACGCCCATACAGACGCCCATAAGACACCCAGTCACTGGTTCGGAGTTAACCATTTCCATGATAGCGAATGAAAATTCGGTAAAGAGAGATCTGTCTGGCAATAAGTTGGATCTGGTATTCTGATGGAATGGGCAAGAATCCAGAATTGGGATCTCCAGCAGAATCAGCCGAGTGACGGTCACTGCAGGGATCTGCCAGATCTCCGATCGTTCTGCCAGATCTCCGATCGTTCTGCTAAATTTCAACTCGCTCTCTCAGATTTGCGTTCGCCTTGTCAGTAGCACTTGAGCCAAAGATAAAGAAGCACTTTTTTAAGGGACTTTATTTGTTTTTTCTCTTCATCCTTCTTTCTAACTTGCAACGGATGGGTCAACTCCCCTCAGTCCTTCGGTTCTGGGCATGGAACGTGAGGTGTAGTTTGGGTCACACGGCGTATCTGACAATTTGCAGGAACTGGGCTTAGCCCCTTACCGCGTCTACAATACAAAGTACTATGACTTGAATTCGATCAAGCTTCAACCAGGAAGTGGAACACGTTTCGTTACAGCAAGTCAGTAAAGTCGTGACGTCTGTTGGTACTGTCCTAATCAAGTCAACAGACGAGGCTGGAACACTTCTATTTTTTGATACTCTCTCCAAATCGGAGGCCCCCCAACATTTCCGAGTCCTCTCCCGCGAGTTTGGAGGCGTTTCGGATATGTATTGGGTAAATTCAGATATTCTGGTGGTCGGGACTACTCGCGGGCATCTTGTTGTTTACAGCCTAGAAAATGAAGCGGTGCGTATGCTAGAAATCCCCCTAACTCATTGGGCTGACTTTGAATGTTAGCGCCGTTTGTTCGAAGTTTGTCACGTCAAGGCTCATGGAGACGGGGCATCACAGGTTGCTGTTCAATGCATGGACTACGACGCTAAGTCCAGACGACTTGCTACCATCGGGCAAGGACTCAACAGCATCCAGCTTTGGAGTGTTGCAGAAGACGGTATCTTTCCAAATCCTACCTTATATCGTGTAGATAATGACTGCCAATCAGGCAGCCTAACTCCTCAACCCATGGCGTCCAGCCCAACTGCATATGACGAACCGCGTTTCGTGTCCTTTGGAAAGGACGGGTTAAGCTTGCTCGTCGGGTATCTGGAGAATGTGAAGCTGTACGTTTCAAGAACTGATCAAGCAAACACTCATTGACGGGATTCTTATTACTCTAGCCGAACATTTTGCATTTCCACTTCGCGCTTTACCAGCCAAAACGTTTTGGGCCAAGAAGCGGGTGCTTTCAACGACCGAGAATTGTTTGTCGTTCACTTCATGCGTCCTCTTCTGCAACTTTACTTTGTTACTTTCAGAGGGAATGCCGTTGTCCTGGACGAAGACCGCATTCTAATTTTTAACCTCAAGGACGGCTTTGACATCTATGACACCGTAAATTTCAAAAACATTGCATCAGCTAGATTCGAGATCGATGGTTGCTGTTCGCAAGCAGTCTCAACACTTCGGAGTGGTTCATATGTCTTATCTTCTTCGATTGGAGGGAATATTAACATTTATCGTACCAACGATGCTGCTCAGAGAGGACGAGTTCTTATTAAAGGTGATTTACGCTGCTTGACTACTTTTGGCACTACTTACTCTAATGTCTTTATAGGGGGGAGTTCGGAACAAATTCAAGCAATACATGTTGGTTTTTAATTGCTTCTGTCCTCGTCTATATAATATTCATTGCCTCCCCAGTCAATGACCAATGACTCCAAACGCGACATTGCTGTTGCCATATCCTGCATCGAAGGGAAAACTAGTAGAATAAGTGTTTGGATGGTAAGTCTTCCACACTTATCCCACGTCTCTGAACTCCGGTTTTAATAATTTCAGTCTGGCTCGCAAAAAATCCGGCATACACCAAAGGCAGTTGACTACTCAACTGCGAGGACTGTTTGCCTTTGCATTTTTGTTTATGGGCTTTGCCATGCAGCAACAGCAGTGCTTCTCCCTTTAACCGGAAGATTACTCGCCTTCCAACCTGGCATTTCACTGCCTGTGGTTGACAACATTGGAAAATCTGATTATATTTCCAATGAACAAGAGAAATTTGGCAAGGTTCCTACCCGCGGTTCGGGCTCTTGGGCAGTCAACTGGTAATTCATGTAGTGATAATATATTTGGTTATCAATGAAATAAATGTTATTAAACGCTGCCATGGAATCTTATCTGAAAATATTGGGACCACTGAAATAGCTCAAGGTCTTTCTGCTGCGTTTCCTCAAATCCTTGCCCTATGTCTGACTGGCGCCGCTTCGTGTTTATGCGAACATTTAGTGGTCGTCATTTGCCGTTTGCTGTGACCGAATCAGTGGGAAACACACAACGAAGCCAAGTTGGCGGAGGTGACCAGAATTATTAGATCGACCTATTGAGATCGTATGTACTAGTAGCTACTAATCAGAGTAATGAACGAAATTCACACGAAGTAGGGGAAAGGAAGAAAGTTACTAGCTACAACAGGATTTCTTGCGTGTAGCCTAGATCCTTGAATAAATTTCGTAACCAAATTATTTGGCGTGTTGTGTGGTGGATAGCGCGATTGTACTTTGTTTCTTCGAGCTCCAAGCGATGGCGGCGTCGCCTAAAAATAGTGTGTATCTAGAAAAGACCTAGGTCTGGGTAAGGCAAGGCGACCGTTAAGGACCAGGCAAGTCAGTACCTCGATAAGCGTTCTTCACGACCAGAGGCGAGTTGAGCGTGTGGGAAATATCCGCGAGCTGACCAAGCTATCTGGCGGACTGCCGGACTGCCGGAATTCCCAGATCTCAGATTTTCTCTGTGTGGCCTGGGGAATGTGATTCTGAGTTTGAATATATATTAGTCATTAGGAACATTTCTTAATTCGGTACAAGCTCTGCTTGCCCGTCGCTGCGCGACGGGGAGCGGCGCTTCGCGCCGCCGGAGTTTTCGGCCACCCCTCTCTTCGCTCGGCGTGGCAAGGGAGCGGCTATTAGTCAGCTATTAGTCATCATTGTCTCATTATTCGCCGCTGCTTACGTCTCCGCGTATGTCGTCTCTCCCTTGCTTTGTCTAACCACCATCCACCTCTCTCCGCTGCCCACCAACCTCACCCCACATGGCTCAAGCGACGCGCAGCAAGATTCCGAGTGGCCCTCCCCTCCAACGAGGGACGTGGGCTGGAAATAGGGGGGAAGTGAGAGTTTTCGAGGGGGGGATTAACAGGTGAGGCACGAAACTGACCGCCGCCACTCAACTAACCCACTTTACACCCCCGTTCAGCGTTTCAATTGGCAACGACGACACCAAGGTACGTCGTGAAAACGACCCCCACGTCGGTACATCGTCCCGCCTCCCTACCGCCCCCTGCCCTTTTCTCAAGAGTTCGAAGCGACCCCGAAGATGAGAGTGCAGTCCCAACAACAGCACTTTTGTGCTTGATGGTATATCGCCACCAATTCGTATGGTGGCCCCTTACGCCACTAACCCATCTCGTCACGACGACCGGCACTGACAACAATCAAGTACGTCGAGAAAACACCCCCCCGCCGTGCAACTAACCCCCGTTATTGCAGTGTTAGCCTACTCTCACGAGGCTGGAGCGATGCCAAGCACTGTTCCAAGTGCCTCTCTCTCCACTGAGGGATGTGGGTCAGAAATGGGGAAAAAATGAGGATTTTCGAGGGGAATTAACAAGTGAGCTACGAAAATGACCGCCGGTTATCCAGCTAACCCACTTTGCTGCCCCGTTTAGTTTTCTACATGAACCGGCGATGACTGCGCCCAGGCCTGTAACGAAAATGACCCCTCGCTGTGCAACTAACTAACAGCCGCCTCTCTTCGCAGCGCAAGTCACCATACGACACGGAAGCCCCGCTTGTCGGTGAGGAGGCCGATGGCCCCAAATTTTCTACACGGGGTGCCCACGATGAGTTGTGGAAGATACGGCTATCAACCATGTTGGCCCTCACAAAGCAAAAAAATACCTGCATCGGTGTAGGAGTCAACTTGGTCTAAGGTCAGTGCCAGTTCACGGTGACCACACATCCATTCGCATCCTTTCCTTTTCCACCACCATTAATCTGTCTGTAGCTTAATTACATTTATTGTATTATTGCTTATACCCTGAGTTAATACAAAGACAAAGGACCCGTGTTTGCGAGTCCATGCGCATGAAAGGGTCGTCATCTGCCAGGTTTTGCAGATGAGGTAGTACCGAGCAAGAGGCGCAATCGATGAGCGCCAGTGAAAAGTCGATCTATCCAGATCGAGTGAGGTAGAGCGAGGTTGAGTGCCATCAGCTCCCCATCAAACCAGCATACATCAAGCGATCCACACGAAAAAAGAGAAATAGAAGATGGAATTTCGTCTGTAATCGTTCGGCGTCGTGTCAGGTTGATTGCTATATCCCCCAATAGATTGTAAACGACATGGTTATATAGAATGTCTTGTACTATCGACTACGATAGATCACTGTAGATTGTATCTAATTTTAAAACCACTCAATCGGACACGATATCACAATATTAAAAGGAGCCTTATATTCCGGGATCGTATGTTATCAACTACAGTAAATGTCGTACCCGGCCCACTGATATCCACGACGTCTGATATAAAGTAAGTCACACATACTTTGGTACAACCCAATTCCTTCATGTATGTATCAATCAAACTGAACTGGCGCCTTCTTTGCATTACGCGTCGAGGGTCTAGACCTGGCCTTTCCGGAAGACTCTGCTGCTGCCTGGAACCGCTACAACAAAGTTGTCAGGGGAGTAAAGCAAAGAGAGCAATAATACAAACCTCGTCTTCCGGGGTGCCTTTCAAACTAGTCCAATATTGAGCAAACCGTGCAGCAGTGCCACCACCCTCACCCTTCTGGCACCACTCTATCGCGCATAAGTTGCTAAATGGGCCGTTGAGAACATATCAATTGACATAAAAGCAACACATACCGTGCAGTCGTTGAAGGTGTTGGCAACGACACTTGCTGATTGCGATGTCAGTTAAATGTGTTCGACAGGAATGACTGAACGACAAGCGTAACGACTTACAATCTTGAGGTTAGGATTCTGTCATTCTAAGAAGCTTACATGGAGGCAAAAAGGCAGCGGTCAGGCTATGATAATGCCAGGCTGTGAGGTGGTGAGGGTAAGAGGAAGGAAGTGGGGAAGTTGAAGTTCGCGACCGTGAAAATCATTCAAGAACCCATGATTTGTCAGCGCCTTCCACGCCCATCAAGGCATACCAAGACTAAAAGCCTCCGCAATAATCTAATGAAATCGTGCAGGAACTCGAACTCGAAGACGCTCGAAGTGCCAAGCTCTCATAGGAATCGGCTCGAGGACTCAATCTCAGACAATCTCACTCGACGCGTTTTTCACTGGGGATGAGCAGCCACAAACTTGTCAAGTCAGTTCAAGCGGAGCTTGAAGAACGATCAAGACGGTGAGGAACTCCAAGCTCCAAGCTTCAAGTCGAACCTCAACATCTGATTCTCTGTTTACGCCCTGATATTCAAAAAAATGACCTGCAATGACGTGAGAAAGAACCTTGGGAGAAATTGCTGTGGCGCCCTCGCCCTTGAGCCACTTTTGTGCTTATCACCTATACGACCTTGTCCGAAAACGGGACAAATTCCGGTGAGTGTGGTCAAAAGCGGCGTCAATCTCATTAATCATTGGCCATGATACTTCTTTCTCCCCTACTTCCGTTCTGGATTTTTTTGAGCCCGATCTACATAATTATCAAACATGGCTCATAGACCGCGTGCGTTCAATGGATATTTGCTATATTCAACTAATGACAATCATTAGGCTCAACATCTGAACGCTTGGCCAGGATCCAACAAACAAAAAATGTCCTTCCAAATTTGGATCTACCATCCCCAACTAGCAACTCGAATATCTCTGCTCCTCGACAAGATAAACCTGCGGTGACGAAGTTGTCTACAAAGGAAAGGCTTAAAAGGATTGGGCTCCAAAAGCAGGCTACCACACAAGTCGTCCCAACTTCTGAGCCGGTGGTCATTGCTAGAGGTAAGGCAGATATCTCCTCCTTACTTCGTGCAAAGTTTCTCATAAATTTTGTAGGGCACGACAATGACAGTAACGTTGACAGAGCTACTCGGGAGTCTGACATAACGAGGAAGCTCAGTAACCTTTCATTGGCTCCTCCTCGCAGGCAGGGATTTCCACTTCAAACGTCCAACGCTGGGCTCTCTCCAGAACTTTACAACACGAGTAACTTTATCTCTGTCTTCTCCCTATCCCATCTTATGCAAGTTTGTCTTAGATCGTTACTGTCACGAGGGACGCAATTTGAACACCATTCAAACCTCATCTTTGGTTTCGTCGTTCAGCTCTCTCTTACAGAGTCTTTTTGCAGGAGCGTCCCAAGTTTCATCGTCAACAGCCCTTTCATTATCCAAACAGCTCCGATATCACACCCTTGTAGAAGCCAGGGGATCTAACGGTCTGACCAAACTGGATAATAAGGGTCTCCAAGTGGCCCCGACAGACATTCGCACTGTTTACAAGATTTTCGATTGCCTCGATCCCGAAATAACTATCTATGCATCCTGTCCTGACCCGACTTGCTCCGCAATATATCCCCCGAAGGGTGACCGTGGAGATGACCGTCACGAGTACCCTTTGCGGTGTACTGAATTTAAAGTTGGGTGCATAACTCCTTGCAACAAGCCTCTTGTCGAAAAATGCGCAGTTATCAACGGAAGAAATGTACCCCGACCTCTTAAACCGTATTCTTATCACCACTTCAATGACCATGTAGCTGGAATGCTATCACGGCCAGGCATCGAGGATGCTATTGAGTCGTATATGAGCAACGGGGCCGTCAAAGCGGAGCTCTCTGACATAATCTCTTCCAAAGCTCTTCGCGAGTTTTACGACGCCTCTGGAGCACCATTCCTGAGGGAAGTGGGAACAGAGATTCGCCTTGTTTGGGGCTTTGCGGCGGACTGGTTCAACCCCCTCTTTAATAAAGCGTCTGGAAAAGCAGTATCTACTGGTGTCCTCGCTATGGTTTGCTTGAGCCTTCCCCTCGACATTCGATATCTCGAGGAAAATATCTATCTGTGTGGACTTATACCAGGCCCACATGAACCCTCCGTTGACGCTGTCAACCATTTTATGACGCCGCTTATGCACGATCTTCAAGCCTCATATAAGTGTGGGGTTTACTATTCGTCCACTTATAAATACCCTGGTGGACGCACTTCGCGCTCGGGAATCATCCCAGTCATTGCGGACACCCAAGCTTCCAAAAAAGTGACAGGTAATTGCGGCCATGCGTCGAAATACTTTTGCTCTCGATGCCGGCTTCCTAGAAACGAGATCAGCAACATAGACCCTCAGACATGGCCACCAGGACTCACGCGCTCTCAGCATGAAGAATTTGCCGAAACATGGCGAAGGACTTCTAGCAAGAACAAGAAGAAGTCGCTCGTCAGTGCGAACGGTGTTCGATGGTCTGCATTGTTGCTGCTCGAATACTGGAAGCCGAGTGATTGGACCGTCACAGAAGCCGCTCATGTACTCTTGCTTGGCGTGATTCCAAGACATTGTCGGGATCTTTTGGGCCTTAATTTCAAAGACCTTCCCAACGACGACGCCGACGAGGAAACTCCTTCATCAGAGGCCATGGATGTTGGAAAACGGGCTCTTGTCCATGGCTCGCCGGGGAAGCTGCATAAACTCAAGAATACCGTTTTAGCAGCGCTTTGCAGAGAAAATAACATTGTCGTCCCTCTCCCAGCTATAGGTCGTCGATCAAAGAAAGATTTTATTGCGGCTCTTTTGGTAGGAGTTTATTCTCTTTCCTCTAATTATTTAGTGCCCAGCTAATTATTGATGCAGAGCCCAAAAGGGCAGAGTTTGGAGGCGAGAACACAGTCAAATCGAAGGGATTTTGGATTGGGTGTTTTGTTTGACGGGGCGCCATATGAAGACATTGTCGATGACGAAGATCAGCGACTTAATCCGGAGTTTGATCCCCTCAGTACGACTGTCATCACTAAGAACGCCTTAAGCAAAATCAGAGAAGAGATTCAGGTCACAATTCGGCCAGTTTGGCAAGCTGCTCTCCCGGACTGCTTTGGATCTCCAGAGCACGGAAAACTCAAGGCTGACCAATGGAGGACGGCACTGGAATTCGACATTCCCGTCTCCCTTATTCGCGCCCTTGCTTTCCGTAAATCTACGGGAAATGCTGCTGAGGATGCCAGGTTTCATCAGATTGTTGACCATACACTTGATCTAGCTATGGCACTCGCATGGGGCCTTTCGAGACGCACGTCGGAGTTCCATGCGCAAAAGTACACCTTTCACATGAGGCGCTATCTCGCAGGGATTAAAACACTATACCCAAACTACCCCATAAAACCCAACCATCACTATGCCCTCCACATCGCCGATATTCTAAATCTCTTCGGTCCACTTCACGGGACATGGGCCTTCTTTTTGGAACGATTGATTGGCAGGGTGCAGAAATTGAATACCAATTACAAAATTGGTAAGTTAAAGCTAGTATATCATCACAGTGACCATTTCATTCGTGATATCGGCAGGGGAAATGGAGAACACGGCGATGCACGCATTTTGTAGGCGTTCCAGCTTGATCCGCCTCCTAGAATCTCGGGATTGCCCATCTGCTCTCCAAGAAGCATGGGCCACATTTCGCACTCATTTAAACTTTCATGACTTAGGCGAATCACTTATTCGAAAAGAATCTGGGAGCTGCTCTACCCTTTCTCGGGAGACCCTTTGTCCAGGCGTTGTGGACTCAGTTTTCTCTGCCAATTGTCCATCAGGATCAGGAAACTCCAAGTTCAAAGTTTTTTTTACCAATGACTCCGCTGAAGTCTACCACCGGTATGAACAGAATGGAGTCCAGTATACCGACTATCAAACATCCGAGAAGCACAGCCTAATCTATTACAACCAAATTCCTGAAACTAATCCTAGGGATGGTTCAAATTTGCACCCTGCCCAAATTCGACAAATCTTCCAGCACTGTTCATTTTATGGAAGTGTATTTGTCAAAGATACATATGTCGCAGTGCACCCATATCTTGCAGCTGCAGTGTCCGTCGATTATTTTTCGCCTTTCAGTGATTTTCGAGCTGGGATTTTTCACCAAGATCCGTCATCGGAGGTGAAAATTATCAAGGCATCTCAGATCCATTGTCACGCAAACCAGCGACCATGGGATAAATCCCTTGTTGTTATGAGGGCCATCGACAGAGTAAGTTGTAATCTTTACCTTTTAATCAACTACTTATCTTTTCAAACTCTGTTGTTGATTTTTAGTATTATTGATGGTGTTTAGACTCTAGATAACTTTTCTCTTTCTCTTCTTTATCTCTTACCGTAACGCTCGTACTCGTGTTTGTCCAGTTCTCGACAATACACTGTGGTCCCATCAAGCTCGTGTGACCGCCCAGTGAGCCTCCGTGACGGGCAGGCTTCCAGTGTTGTCTGGAATATTGAGGCGAAGCAAGAACAGGTGGATGTGAGTAGGGCTGGTGTTGACATCGCCGTTCGGAAGAAGGGATGCTTCACCGGTGTTCCTCCAGGTCGATAGCTTTTTTTCGGTTTCGTCGCTTGTTTAGGGCCATAATTGACAGATGTCGTGGTCCCTTCACACTGGCGTGCGGTAAGTGGGAGGCGAGCACCCACCTGCAGTGGAGACACAGCGACGGAAGGCTAGGCACAGGGATGTCGAGCTCAGGCTGTGTCGGTTTGTCGCGAGCATGTCAAGGATGAGCCTCACGCTCTGCTCTACTGCCGATTGCTGCCGGAGGCTGGACGAGAGGCGGGTGTCGTTGATGGGTCATGCGGACTATGATTATTGTGTTCAAGAGCCAGCTTGAGCAATGCAATTTAATGACTACTTCTACAAGAGAGATACAAAAAAAGTCCTAGATCGATACATAAAATAAATATTAGAGGCGTTCGTGATAATAAGAGTCAAGAGCAGTGCATAGAAACAGGATCTGGAGGCAAAGTTGATAAACTGACTTGTGGAGACACAAAACCGTCGCCTGACTTGTTTTGCGGAGATAGATCATGTAGCGCGCTCAAATCTGTATTACCAGAATGCCAATTAACAGGAAGGAAGGATTGTACGTGCTGCTTGAACATCATAAGAGTGGATGTCGGAAGGGGAGAATATCGAGGATATTCGAAGTCTGAGGTTGAAGACGCCAACGCTTGTGGACCCAAAGTCTCTCTGAGTTGCTGAACTTGAAGATCTGCATCCGCAGCATACGCGGAAGCTTCTTCAAAATCGTCTTGGAGCGTGATTAGGTATATCTCACACGCCTTGATCTTAGACAGAGCTAAATCTGCCTTCGACATCAATGTGTTCCTCGCTGCTCGTGCCACGTCGTAGGCGTCTTGGCTAGACAGTTTGGGGCCGCTTTCCTCCAGACTCGACAGCAGGTGCTCTTCCTGGGCGTGCCGGATTGTTGAGTACTGCATCGCTGCTGTAAGCACGCTTTCTGCATGAGCAGAGCAAAGGTGGCGATGGGTCTTATAATGAAGAGCTTCTTGGAAATCCTTAACGCACTGAATGGAGCTTCAATATGAGAGCAGAGGTGCCAATGTTCACCCTTACCTTCGTGCGCCGCTCTCTAATGTCGATAATCTGTTTCGAGTGAAAAGTGGGCAAAAGTCCCACGTCGGTATCACAGGTATAGAACGGAGCCTGCATAATTCGTTGAAATGCGAAGCCTGCTTCGAAGGTAATAAAAGCTGTAGGTACTCAATTTGATACTCCGATTTAATTTGTCAGCAGGAAATCAGGTGATCAATCTCATCTTACGATCTCCTTAGTATCAGACTCAGTTACTTTGGAACAATTTACAGCTTGCACAGACTTGCATAATTATAGCCAGCTACACCAATTCCACAACAAAACCTAAACCGGAGTTAGATTCCAAGTAGAAGATCCATGCTTCACCGTTCACGGGTTCGTGTAAATCCCTCACAACAACGGAGTATTGCTTACCCTTTTTTCTCATAATATTACAGCTACATGCAAAACCGTAGACAGTCTTCAAAAAATCACCTTGTGCGCCGTTGTTTGGGTAAACACCTATTCTAGGCGAATTACTGACGTAGGGAGGAGTACTTCTGCTCCAAGGACCCTTAGAAAGCTCCATGTTGGAGTAATTTGCCGACGGGTTGTTCGGAATAAGGCTTCGTCGGGAGGACCGACGCGTGGAGCTTACCAAAAGCTATTGTTTACACAAATACAGGCGCAATGGAGAGATTTTAGAAAACTGTCTACGGTTTCGCATGCAGCTGTAAAAGCAGTATTGGCAGGTGCTGGACCAAATGAACAACAAAAGGAGGAAAATCGGCCTTGCATTGGCATTCTGACAATGGAGCCACTGGAAAGCTCAAGACTTTTGATTTGAGCGGTTCCCACGTTGCCGTGAACTGTGAAGCGGTGAAGTTCAAGTTTTGTTCGAGTTCAGAAGGCATCGCAGTGAAAAAGGGACGTCGAATCGGATTTTTGTTCATCAAAATTAGCGTAAGTTGATAAAATTGAACCACTGAAGTCAAGTACCCTATTTTATTCAATCAGGACATCCTCACGACTCATGGACGTCCTATTTGAACGAAATCAGACAGTACTGATTAGTTCAAGTTGTAAGTAACAGTCATTCAAAATCGTCAATGAAACCAGTCTCGCATACGCTGATTATATTGGATTCCAAAATGACAATTCACAATTGGTTCACAATCGAGGAATCGCCTCCCCAGCGGAAAAACACCTAGGCACAAGGTCCGTCAGGGAGGAACCAAAAATCGTCAATGAAACTAGTCTCGCATACACTGATTATTTTAGATTCCACAACGACAATTCACAATTGGTTCACAATCGAGGAATCGCCTCCTCAGGGGAAAAACGCCTTGGGAAAGGTCCGTCAAAGAGGAAGGGATTTTAAGTCGTGTTTCAGTCATGTTTCTGTCTAACCAGATAGCAATTTTAGGATCCAATGACCAACCAGACCAGGACGGGAAATTTCTACGAACAAGGTTCAATCAAGAAACACGAGTGTTCTAGGGCCCATGAATACGAGTATTCTAGGGCCCATGAGAGGGTATGACGGATTCCATATTCCGTGACTGAACCCAATTCTGTACGTAAATATCGCTCTGAGGAAGCATTTTGTCGGGACACATATAACCCTTCCGCGATAAAACTGTAGCCTTGAGCACCCAGAAACTCCAGCCGATATTATGGAAGGAAATCACGCCCACTACGCTCCCCCCGCCGTTGGACAGGCGTACGTTTGGTTTATTAGCTCAATTTCCTGGTAATTGACATCGAAATTTTACAGGCCCCCGGTGCAAGTCGTTCCCCACTCTCAAGTGATAAACATGCCACAGGATGCGCAAAGTGCTGCCCAATACAGCCCTTCGCAGATTCAGTCTCAGTCTTCGGGGCTGCCCGTTTGTTAGTGCAATTTCTTGTTTAAATTTTCGACGCCATACTCAATACCTTAATCACCCTCCATCACAGTGGCCTACCATCAATCCCACCGGCACCCCGGTTCGGTTCAATCGGAACCATCTCATACGCAGTATGTTGCTGTACCTGCACCAGCTCAAGGTCAGGGACAAATTGCTGTACCCGCACCAGCTCAAGAACAAGCACAAATTGCCGCACCCGCACCAGCTCAAGGACAGGCACAACGAGATAACTTTCGGTACTGGGAGGCACAAGGCAGAACTATTAGGCGCGACCAAGGCCCGCCGGGCCTATTTTCATGGCAACCCTTGGCATTCCACAACGCGCATGCCGGCCAACAGCAAATGCTAGCCGTTCCTTCCTCCAACAACACTGGGACCAGCCCCCCTCCAACGCAAGCGACGCCAAACTACGTAATTTGGCCTGGCCTGCTCCTCGGAATGCCTCTAGCGCATGAAACGGCACCCTTTACTTATAGCGATGAAGAAAGAGGACCGAGATGCAAGGCCATTTTCCTAGGAAAACTGATCAATCTCGGGATTTTCGAACCCATTTTGTGGACCGCATTCAATGCTTCTCTGCCGCCACCATGGGAAGCTTTGGTTGTGGATACTTTGATCGACGTCAACCATCTCTTCGAAAATACTGTGCTAACCGTACAATATTTTCGGAGTAATTTGCCGGACGCTCGACGAGAAGTAAGCAGCCATCAGTTGCCTTCTGGTGTCGAATATGTTTAACATTCTTCATAGCTCCTGTTGGCTGTGGAGCACAACTGTTGCGAAGCAGAGTATAATTTCAAACAGATTTTTATCTTGTTTTTTCGTTTAGACGGTCTTGGCGACGATGCGATTCGCAATTTACCAATTATGAATCAGGTCGACGACTACAGCCACTGCGAAGAGCATAATGAGGACGAGGCCCCACAATACCAGTCTGAGGTCGCAGTAAGACCGACTTTTGCTTCGAATGATCAGATATACTAACTTACTCAGCGACGTCCGTTGTTTAACCATCGCTATCTCAGAGACTTTTTAAGGGCGCATTTCAAGAGCTCTCCAACCTCGATTGGGCGCTTGGCGCCCCAAACATTTTCTAACATGTTCTCCGTCGGAATCTTGGTCTGGGCTTGTGTAGGGGTGAGTGTCATTACTACTCTCAATACACCGACTTAACGCTGTGGTAAGTTTCGACGCTCTATTGAGGGCTACAAGACGGGAATTTGGGACGACAACTACTACATTCCCAGCGGCGTTGTTAGTCGTCAAGATTATTATGCTTATCACACCCCCGCCTATAGCACCAGAATGCATAACTACATAAACGAAAGCGTCGACAACCTGACAGCCGTGTCAAACATGTCCGCTAGGTGGTGGCGAGGGGAGTTGTAAGTTTGTCGTTCATTCGAAGTGCTCAAATTGCAAGGATCTCATGGGTGTGGCAGCTAAGAAATTAGAATGCGAGTCGTCGTGAAAACCTTTCAATGCGCTGCTTTCCTCGTCCGTTAACTTTCTGCAACGCTCTATGACACGTTTTGGACAAATGTAAATAGCTACTAAATGTCAGATGCTCTTTCCGGATTATTAATTTCACCGAAAGATTGCACCATATTACACGCTGACCCTTCGCCAAGTGGTGCAATTATCAGTAAGGAAACTCAGTGCCGCAGGCGAGAAAATGAATATCCAAAAATAGGAGGAGGCTACACCAAAAATGACGCACGCTCGGACTCATTGACATTGGCGTCGAATCGCCATTGATCGGCTTGAAAAATTGAATTCTCAAAAAGGGAAGTAGCGATTTTAAGGTTTCGACAGTGACACGGTGTCGGTCATGGGATTGACCAAGGATTGACAGCCTGTGCTTGTGAGTACGTCGAGGGTGGATCTATACTTAGCTGTCACAGACGTCCCATTTTGCTCGGCGCAGTCATACGGCAAACTTGAACGAAGTAACTGGACGACCGAAGGTTGCCGACGAGCACAGTTCCACGAACTTGAAGACGTGTCCGTCAATATCAATCTGGCAACTATTTATGGCTTCTGACTCGGATCTGTTTCAACAAACCAAACCGTTTTAGGGCTTTCTTGATGAAGCGCAAATCGGACTACCTCGAATTGACGACAGGCGAAAAAGATCCCAAAAGTCCAAAAGTGGAACAGATTGTATTTCAGAGAGTACGTGTTGCGTGGCTTTCCAGTCCTTTCCTGGTACGACTTACATACCACAAGGCATTGAAAGACGCAACAGGGCACCCTTCACCCGATGTGAAGACTCTTGGAAAGACCAATGTGCCGATTCTCAGGTCGATCTGTGGAACATTCAAACTCCCTGTTTCAAAGAGCGGCGGAACAGCAGCGCGACCGACCAGTATAAAAAAGGATTACCTCGACGCTATTATGCAGCGTTTGCTGGCAGACGCTGGATCAGACAGTTTGGGCAATGAGGCTATGTGCGTTGACCCCGACATCTACCAGCCACCCTATGCGAGCCCCAGCAATGCTGTGTCAACCCCGTTCGGAGCATCACCTGCTTTTAAATCTACGTGTCCTTTGTCAGAGATTTCCTTGACGAATGACAGTGGCGGAAGGATACACGCCGATGAAGGGCTGCGGTGAGATTTGATACCTTAAGGCTCCGAGCTGCTGTATAATCACCTCGCTCAGGCACGCGTCTGTGAAAGTAAGGCTCTTCAGAAACCCAAGGGACTATCAAACTGATTTTGAATCCGAAATTCAAATCCACTACTCCCCCGAACTTGGGATTTCCCTTCAGGACTTGAGGAAAGAGCTCTCAATAGATGCTTGCGAGGTACTGTAGCCAACTTTGAGAGAGAAACCAAGTCTCTCATACTGAATTCTAGGTCATTCATCCACTGAACTTTAGACCCGTGTTCTTGCCAAGCGGCGTCGTGGATTCTTGCCTTCTTCCTATGTTATTTGGGACTCAAAACTATATTCGCGTCGCTCGGAAGCCAACTACGGCTGGGAAAGCAAACTAGACAGGAGAGCCAAAGATCTTGATGCCCATTCCGCCGCTCAAACCCAATTCAGTCAGCAGACTCGCGTCTCAAAGTTCTCTCTGGACCAACACATGTTATACGTCTAGACCTGGGTCGGAGGTTTATTCAAGAATAACGTCTCCGTCGCAGCTACTATTTAAATCGCTTATCCTGACTTCTGCCTACATCTCTACTGTCAAATCTCACGGACTCAAAGAAAAGAAGTTTTTATTTATTGTCAAAAATAAACTGGCCGACCTTTGACTTTTTTTTTGTCGACAGATGGGTGACTTAGGCGTCCTTGATAAGCCAAACTCAAGCAACAGGCATACAGAGGGTAATGCAATGCTTTAAGCCTGTGCCTGCCATCTGACTGAGTCTAACACACTGGGTAGAACCGACGAAGGCAGTCGTTTTAGTGCCTGGTCCTCCAGAGCCACCCTACGATGCGGTTCAAGACTTCCTGATGCCGCTCATAACCACCTGCTTAGGCTTGTACGGGACGACCTCTGCAGCGGAAGTACACGACTCACTTGACAAAACTTGACAACTCCATTCCCCAGAGGACACTTCCGAGGGAAAGGAATTTCAGCTCGTTCGATAATCATCCGCATTTCTTGGAGCTATAGAGTCAGCCTTGTGAGAATCTTGATTCCAGGTGTTGGTAAAATTATCCAAAAAAAGAAAGTACGATTTAAAGTTTGATCGGGCGGAATCTGCAGGAATAGCAATCTGGATCAGGAAAGTGTGCCATCAAATGTGCGAGTGCACTCGTGAATTGGAAGTTCCGGTGCATTTTCACCATTCCGGCGGCACTTTCCGCTTAGCGTCGCGAGTCGTCGCGTCGTTTGCTCACTTCAACGCGATATCTCGTTCTAGTCTCCTATTTTATTTATTATAATCCTAATTTCTAATACATAAATTTATATTATACCATAATAACGCAGAACGGGTGGGAGAGATAGCCCGAATGGCCACACTGATATAGGGACCTGTGCTCTGCGTACAAAAACGAGCAACCACAAGAGGCTGACACGATGCGGTAAGGGCGAGGTGTTGGCGGGTGTGTGCAAAATAGTGCGTCGAGTTCCAGTGATCGCGGTAAGGGCGGGGAGTTGGAGGTGTAAGCAGTGGTGCGTCTGGACCCAAGGATTGCGGGTGGCGGCTGCCTGAGTTCCAGCACACGGAAATTGGGCTGTAGGAGGAAATGCGAAAGATGTGGGAGTAAAATTGTAGTGCATTGAGCGCCGCTTGCAAAACGCACCGGTGTAGAGAGTCGAAGGCGGGTATGGGAGCACACAACGACGGAACGGGGATTGCAGAAGACAGATGACCTAGATATCGAGTTTTGTTTGCAAAACCGACGACGTTCAGAACCGGGCGTTATACACGAAACAGGTGGTCGTAGGGAACAAAAGGGCGGGCGACGAGCAGACACGGACTCCTAGCGGCACGGCAGGCGGTGCGGGTACTTTGAGCACCGGTGAAGGTGTCGTATCCTTGCGAGAGGAAGTGAGAGATGCCGTGCTACACACCGACTGCGGTTGGGGTCACTGCTGCCCACCATCGTCGGCGTGGTGGCAGGTATGAGCATTGGGCCCTGCTGGTGGATTAGTGAAGCGGTAGTGGGGACAATGAGGTGAACTCACCTGCTGCCGGTATCCTCACCACGCTCCCGCTGCTCCAAAGTTCCTCGCCCCCAACGCTGGCTGTGCATGCATCGAGAGGCGGGTTCACCGAATTGTCGTTGGACTGGAGATGTTCACAAGGCCAAAGTCCGAGTCGCGTCCAAGTCGCGTCGCACCTGGTTTCGTATTACATGACCAGCCTGCACAGGAATTCCCACCGGATGCTGGTGAAACTGCACCGAAATGTCGAATTCCCAAATTCTCTGAAATGTGCGGCGATCAGTGCGGCGGACTTTTCCGCGCACACTCGTGACCTTTAAATTCTCATGACGTCTTTGATAAGATAATGATTGCGATCCAAAATTATCTCACCCCTCTGCAGGATATTATGCAGTTTATTTTGCTTTTTAAGCGTCATTTCTATGCCTCTTTCAACGAATAAGACGTGTGTGCAAACTAGAGGTCAAAGAATTTAGTTAGAGAGGAATCTCCACGAGGACGCGTTGATGCCGGAACACGTGTCCCGCTCGGAGATCGCCCCGCACATGCGCGGCGATAATCCAAATTTACTGGGAATAGCTGAATTCCCATGTTCCTAAAAGAGAAATTTAAATTTTTAGAGTTCAATCGGAACTCAATGGATCTGCCGTGGATCAAGGAGTTATGCAAGTTCTGAATCTATGAATACAAGGCGCTGCTTCTTTCCAAGAAGCGATGAGCTCGGAGTTTTGGTCTTCGTTGAGGAAGGCAGGTCTTGCTAGGTATTACTTGGAAATTAGAATGAATCCTTGTTTTCATGTGGCTGACGGCGAATCGATGATGAGACGGCACTGACGGCGTGTTCACCTGACCGACCGTAAAAGTTCCCAACTTCGCAACTGGGGTCCTGGTCAGGGCTCCCTATATCAGGAAGGAGACAGCTGGAACCGCTCGGCAAACGCGCGCGCCAAAAATGCGTCGTTGGCTTGTTCTGACGATGCACGTTCACGGTTGTATGGAACACGACACTCAGACTGCCTTGCCTTTCTACAGAGTTTGACCGCAAACACTGCGAAAAGCTCAGGTCCGATGAGGTTTATATTCAAGCAATAATAATGTTACTCTTTGTAATTCCTTAGATAGAACATAGACACTGATATGTTTACTTGCATTCTACAATGCTGCAACTCAAGGATCAGCAGTCGCTCGTCAAGTGCTGTTCCCGAGCGGTTCCAGCTGTCTCCTTCCTGATATAGGGAGCCCTGACCAGGACCCCAGTTGCGAAATTGGGAATTTCGGGAGGGAACGTCATCCGGGAGCCCTTGGTCTGACCTCTCGAGTCTTTCCTTCGTCAAGTCTTGGTGCCTGTCTGCTACCGCCGTTGCTTAAATATTCTTGCCATTAATGACTTGATCCGAGCATCGCGGGCGGGAACAGCAGGGGTGGGTATCGGCGATCTGGATCGAGGTATACCAATCAACCTATAACTCTCTATAACATTCGAAGTGCCCTCATCTTTTTCGCTTGAACAGTTAATGTCCGCCTTCTGGTTTTCATTGCGACACAAGACCCCACCCAATCTCAATGAAGCAATTCACGCTGTGTGCATCTCTTCCGATGGACGCCAAATTTTGACCGGAGGTATTCACACTTTTCATTGGAAGAATCATAAATGAATAATGATCATGATTAAAGGTAGCTCATGCACAGTGAAGATTTGGGATGTGCTGTCCGGTCACCTGGTCCAGTCTGTACACATCGGTGTAGAAGTTTCAGCAATTTCCTGGGCCAACATTGGTTGGAGTCAAGACACCTTCTGGGTCGGTTCTACAGATGGCTCCGTGTCGCTATTTTCTCGCTCCACATCATCACATCTCGCGTACCGCTTTTTCACAACACTTTCTTGGCATTCCTGGCCACAGATATCGGTATGGCTTGTAATTTATGCATTCTCCCTTATGCTCAGCACCCATTTAGCGTCTATTCTTTTCACCATTTTCCCTCGCCTTTACAGCTTGTATACAAGGTCCAGTAGAAAGCATTGCTTCTTATAGACACTTGGTTTCCGTCGTGGGTGGCCAAGATTTACAATTCTGGGAGGTCAAAACACACAGCGTTGGACTGAGATCAAAATCGGCTATTTTTTCGTTGTCTGCACTACCCCAAACGCCGTCTGGGTCAAGAAAATCAGATCATACATTACAGGAAATACCTTTCGCACTTTCTCCTTCTCTACTCGATCACAAACGCATTCACACAGTCCACTTTCTCGGGGGTCGGGATGAAGTTTTGCTCTCTTTTGTTGACTCTCATCCAGCTGGGCAGAAAAGTATTCTGTAAGTCAGTATATCTTCTATCCTTTATCTAGGGAACTAATTGTCAAGCGTAGAGCGCTGTACTCTTGGAAGCCATGGAAGCTTTTACGGTCTATCGAGATTGACCGAAGAGTGTAAGACCTCAATTAATACTCAAGACAATTATTGACTTTTGCCTTTGACTGCAAGTGGTTTGGCAGCTATCAGCGAAGATCTTTCGACATTCGCATTTTCTAACCTTTGCGACGGCATTGAGATTTTCTCTTTGCCGAAACTTATACATTGCGGCTCAATCCCCCAAAAGATCAGTCCACAGTCGAATGTTACACGCGGCGTTGCTTTCATGGGTAATCAACATATTGTGGTTGGCGAGTCGGGTAGCGTATGCATTTACGAAGCCAACACACACACGTTGGTGTATCGACTTCAAGGGCCTACGTCAATTGGTAATGGTGCCTTATATTTAAAAATGTGTTGTGGCTAATATGTCCATGAGATCTGTTCCGGGCAGTGGATGTATGTGCATCTCCAATTTCTATCGGGATTCGGCCTTACTAAAGTAATTGAAATAGGTCTCATCTTATACCAAACTAGTAACCGCTGGCTCATGGAGCGGGACTCTCATGATCTGGGGTTGGAATGAGGTGAGTTTCTAAGCATTACCTTTCTTTTTTCGTTCTTTGCTTACTTCCAAGTGAAGCTGAAAACCTCTCGGCGTTGCTGCACCATGTCGAGGCCCTCACTCCCTTCTCAGCATGTCCTGTGTCTTGGGGTGATTTTCCTAATTATTTTGTACTTTCCGTTAATCTACGTCTTGGCAACCCTTCTCAAACATCCCTATGGCGGACTTTTTGGTAGCACTATTCATAGACAAAATTTTAAAATGGATATATGAATGTCATACATAGCATCGGCTCACGAAACCAGTTTGTCCCTAGAGTGACCACGTCGAGTGCAGAGATAAAGATTAATGAGAAGCGTCAGTACAATGAACGACTGTTAGGTGTCCATATAATATTCTACGCTTTCTCCCTCTGTCCCCGCTTCCTTTCCCGGCTTGACGAATTTTTTAAAAATCTACGGAGAATCTCCAGTGTTAGCCAGTCTTGTTCATAATCGCATAGGAATGGGTGTCCCTGCGAGGCCTTGATTGCAATATAAGCGCCGTTCAAACGGTTTGATTTCGGACTTCGTACCTTTATTCTGATGTCTTTGAGCCTTTCCTCCGGTTGGCTCTTCAGAGGGAGAGAGAGAGTCAAAGAATCCTTTGCCAAAGTATGGATTGTTTTCTACTCGTAGTTAGGAAACTTGTACGTGGACAATAAAAGCGCACAACCTTCACAGCGGCAAAGGATTCCCTGGATATTTCCAACATAGATGGAAGATTCTGGCCGCTTACATTGGCGGGCCTTGGAACCACTAGTCGTGTTTGTGCAGTCGAGATGCGAGAGTTGTTTATCGGAGTACAGCCCGTCACTCGGGGAAATGTTGGTGAAGAGTTGGCACATGTCGCAAAGTCAACGGATTCTAGATAGTAGTCATAGAGAAATCGGCATTAGACACAAATAACCAAGCAGACTCACGGCTAATAATATCTCCTGACAGAATTGGGAGCCGTCCAGAATACCAGGTTTGAGTAGACTGGAGAGGGCAGGTACGACGTGAGCGCTTGAGCGACAGCCAGCGCCGCGTTGCACGATCTGAATGTTTCGGGGATGGTACCATTGGCATGTTCAGTGGTTGGAGGAGCTGAATGCGAGTGAGCAGGCCGAGTTGTGGCTCTCTGTATTTCAAGCTGAGGAACACAATAGACAGAGCAACACCATTGAATTTCGTTATTACACCAAAATCTAGTTGACAATAATAATCAACGATCTTGTAACTATACCTGTAACTGCACCTGGGCAGTTGTTCCAAAGGAGGCATTACTTAGATACGACGAAATCATGTCTCTACTCGGCCAATTGTTCTCGTATCTAGAGAGAATCTCAAAATTCTGTTCCGCCTGTGCTGCGTGAGCATGAGAGCCACCCAGTGAAGATTTCTGCCCACCTCGTTTTGAATCTGTTTTATTGTGACGGGATTTTGTTTCGTTATCGTCAGACCTTTAACAAGTAACCTCTCTTTGGTGTACTCTTGTATACGACCTTTGATAAATTTCTTTTCGCTCCGTCAGGAGGTGGAAACTGGGCCATAAACAACTCGCTACCTGAAGTGCCATATAGCTCGATTCATCCCAACCCAATGTGGTTTTTAAATTGTAACCGCCTCTTCCTGGTGAACCAACTTGACCCTTAGGCTTGGGAATCCTTGAAGGATGGCATACTTCAGAGCCAGGCGTCACTAATGTGGAAACCCATGGCTATCCAATGAAATGACTGGAGACTTACTATACACATTCCGAGGTCCGGGAGGCTCGTGTTCGCGAATATCAGATATAGTTTCCGTAAATGAAAGGTTCTTTCCATTTCCGTAGTCGTCAAAAATAACACGGCAGATGGGAGAATCGTGCATTCTTGGCGGTATGGGGTACACGGTATTGAGCTGATACTCGTATTGAGATTTATGGGGAGACATATCTATTGCCAATTCGAAAATTGAAAGCCTTGAGGAAGATCCTGGACCTCAACAAGCGGTCTAAATATGTCGAGCGAGGTGAGGTCTCTTTTGCCCGATTAATCTTGCACAAACTTGGATCTGGGTTGGATCTGGTCATCTGACATGTCCCATGTCCTTGTACTTTTGTTCGTTTGTTACCGAAGGACCACCATCACTCATCGCCAACTGTTCATTGAGACGGAAAACGACAACCCCATCCCACTTCCGAGAGTCCTGCATTACAGATCCAAGGTTCATACTGGCACCTCAACGGTAGCCCAACGGAGTGGACAATAATTTCTGCGCCAAAGTTCCCCCACCCTGCATAATGTGCCCTGACCGACAGAGCATACAAATGAGGAGCGTCTCAGTAAGTTCACTTTACTTCCTCACTATTATCAGACACTCCGTTTTTAGCAGCTTCATTACTTCTTTGAGGTTTCTCGTTTGTTACCATGCAGCGTGGAGGGATCCCTCCGCCCTTGGGTATGAACCTCAATATACCCGTACCTGCAAATGCAGATACGAAACCGACTACACCATGGAACGCTCTCCCTGGAAGTTTCTCTCCTCTTTCTATGTACCACCTCCGCCGTTGGCAGGGTGTTTTCCCTGGCATTCGCAACTTTTTCGTTGAGTGTCAAGCTCGATTCCGGTCAAGCGATATTGCTTGGTTCGCTTGTGGGCACAACCGCGATGGAAACCATTCCCACCCCCCGACCTCATTTCACCCGTCCTTGGTCGCACTGGTCAAGGAAACTCCTTCCAATCGGGCCAAGAACGAGCGCAAGGCGCTTCTTCTGGAGCTAAAGGAACTTATGTTTGATGCGGTACATTTTCAGTGTTATTTATGCTGGACATGACTGAATCCGAATCCTACAGGCCACGATGTATGACCGTTTAACTGGCAGTACAACCATGATCATTTCAAGCGGTGGTACTACTGTTCCCGGGGCTCCAAACCGCCCAGAATTCTTGAAAGCCAGCGTTTACCTTCCTCCAGCTTTTGTCGCTCACCACCCTGATCTTCACCGCCCAATTGTGGACATTGTCCAGCACTTCATTGAAGCCGTTGGGGTCCGAACCGTGACAACGTGGACTCAACGAGCTCGCAATGACCTCGGATACAACCTTACACAGCCTGGCAACCCTAACCGCAATTCTTTTTCCACCTCTATTCCCAATCCCGAGCATAACTCTGCCCACTACACATTCCTCGGTCAGCCTTACCGAATTATGGAGGATCCATCATCTGTCCGTGCTCCTACTCCGTCTCCTGCCCGTTCAAGTAACCTCGATGACAACTCCCTAATCATACTGGACTTGCAACAGGACAACCTTGATCTCAAAAACGAAGTTCAGGCTTTGCAGGACCTCAATACTGAGCTCGAAGAAAATGCCAAAGACGCCCAATTGCAGCTCAGCATGTTGTCTCTACAGTGCAAGCAAGCAGATGAACGTGTCCGATTGCTTGAGACGCAAGCTCGGGGGCCCACACAGCATTCTCGCACCCCCACGCACCCCAATACTTCGAGGTATAGTCAGGTTACTCCTCTAATTTTGTCTCGGTCGCAAACTCCGAGCCACGGTCGCCCTGCACCCCAGTCCCCGGAAACACCCTCCAGGCAACGCATTCAACCAATGTTAGGTGCACCTACTCTTCCTCGCGCTGTTCACTTTAGTACTCCGTCTGTCTCCCATCCAGTACGTCCATCCCCTTCCATGTCCCCTGTCAGCGATGTTGCCCAATATACTGCAACCTTGAGTAACACTGATGGGTTGGCATCCACCGCGATTCTCTTCCTTCCTCGCTACATTGATCTCTACGAGTTGGGTCATCTTACAGCCCAATTGAACTTGATCAGTACCTACATCCCTGCAGCCAATCGCATGTTAGAATTGACGAAGTTAGGACTGGATGAGACCATCTGCGAAACCCTGGCTGAGGGAATTGCCATGGATAAGGGTGAGATTTGAATGAAGCTGGTTGGTCAAGAATGAATGGTCGGTTTTTTATTTTATTGTCTTCCTGTTCTTTACCTGAACCTCCTTTTTGATTTCTCCAGTGCTGTATCTCTCAGTGGTTGATCAGGGATTTCGTTCAAATTGACATACTCGTCTGGGTTTGTTGTTTTTCCGACTCTCCTGGTTCATACCTTTTCTGGACTTGTGTAGTTGATTCCGGTCATGTACTCAGACAGTACAATTTTGGATACACATTATACATTCTTTTGAGGCGGCCCGGATCAGGAAAAACCTAATTTGCTTATTTGCAAAAATAAGCTTCAATCAGTATAGCCCAAGCATAGCAAAACTGATCTCAACTTATTTCGTCAAATCTGCTTGAATACGATCTGCCACATATTACTTATTTCACACTGACTCACTATAAATCTGCCGTAATTAACAAACACCAGATTGAAGCTATCTCATTCTCCAATATCTGTTTCAATACACGAGCAAGTGTCTCATTGATTTCAATTATGTCTACATATGTCACAGTCAGTTCTATGAAACTACAAAACTACTAACTTCAATAGCGATGCTGGTGCTGCTGCGCGTCATCTCCCACCGCCCATGCTCGATAAGTAGCATTTCCAGGTACGAGAAGGGGAGTTGAGGAAGGGGGTGAAAGAGAAATGTGGTGAGGCAGACGGGCGTACGAAGGGAAGAGCGGTGAAGGCTGATGAAGCCAGCAGAACGAGTCAATGGTTTCAACTCGTTCCGCGACGCACCATGCGGGTCATGAACGGGTCGCCCTCTCCCCTGCCCTACGTTCGAGTAGTAGCAGCAACGTCGGTAATGCCGCTGCTGCTCCACGTCGTCATCCTGGTCTGCGTAAGGGCAACCGCAGTTCATGTTGCTGTTACTGCTCCCCACCGTCGTCGTTGCGTGGCGTTTGAGAAACAGCAGTATAGAAGGTAATACTGCTGCTCCCGGCCCCGTCGCCGTCTCGGCTATGCAGTGTTCGAGGGATGGCGCGAGCATGCTGCTGCGGATGTTGGTGGTCGTTCGCGTTGGCATTGGCGCATCCTGTTTGAGTAGCAGCGGCGGCACTGGTTGCGTCATCGGGTCCAGGTGAGGGTGAGGAGAGAGGCGTCGACGTGCGAAGGCAGCTGGGTGGAGGGGGGGGCAAGGAGCCAGTAAGTAGGTGGGGAAACGGACTCGGAACGGCAGAACGAGTCAAAAACACCGACTCGTTCTGTACGCACCAAACGGGTCACCCTCGTAGGGTCTCCCCTTGCCGTTCTGCACGCCTATCTTAATCCAAATCCTATCGAACGTCGGCCCACAACCCTCAGTAGCTGAGGGGGCTCACAACGTACCGCCAGTTCGTTTGCTCACGGTATGGGGACCTAAGCTGAGAACGGTGAGTAGAAAATGAACAAAGGAAAGCAGAAAATACTTACGAACCCACATAAGTGGGCCTACATCCCTCGACGAGGGGAGAGGCTCGGTGATGCAGTCAGTGAGATGGCTGGTTAACCCAAATTCGTTGTGAAGTCCTTTCAAACTCCGAAACATGTGACGTTGTTGATTGAGATTGAGCGTGAGAATACAACGAATCTCAACTTCAACTCTTTCCACCACCACCATTTCTTCGCTCTCGATAATCACTCATGGCAATATCTTCCTCGTGGCTTTTTTTTCTTTGAATATGAGGTACGTATTGTCGTTTCTTGCGCCGTGTCTTTAACATGGCTTTACCAGTGCATCGCGGCATCATAGTTGAGGGGGATTGTCGCAGGTACGTCCTCACTTCCCAACTGCTAACTTTTCTATCGACTGAATGGTTAACAGATGCGGTATGAAGGGCTTCACGCTTGCTTTCGACGTATCTTTCCGCACTCCTTCTTTTTGTAGTTGATTAGTTCCAACCCGCCCTCCGAATTGCGGGATCCGTGTTCTAAACCCAGTAAGTGTCAAACATCTTTGATACTTCTGCGGCTGATACCTTCCTTCACGCTCAATTGTCGTTCCTACCTCATTCATAAACCCCATAGAACGCCCAACTTGGTAATAATGTACGTGTTTTTGTCTGGCTTTGGACCAACTGACGACAAGACCGTCCGGACCATCGCAGCCTTGTCCGTTTGCATTTGTAAGCGCGTTTTCAACCTGCAGGGTATATCTGAGATGGCGCACTGTTAGAAATATCTAATGTGCGTATTACTTTCTTTTCGAGCTCGAAAACTTTCTTATCTCATACACAGCGCCTTTTTGTCCCACACACCTACTTAGAACGTAAGTAATAGTTGATCATTCGATTACTTCATTATTCACGTTCTTTTTAGCTCAAGTCAGATGTGGGACGTTAACGGTGGGATAGCATCCTGCTGCTACCTGCCTGCCGCTCGTCAATGCCCAACCCTTGGTCGCCCCACGCGCCTACTCGGAACGTAAGTGATAGTTGACAGTTCCTTTAAGCCATTATTCACGTTCTTTCTCGCTCAAGCCAAATATAGGATGTTGACAGTGTATTGGCGTCCCGCTGCCATCTGCATGCAACTCCTCAGCGCCTAACTCTGGGACATCGATCAATATCGAGCTCAAGCCGCGTCGGTCAGTTGAAACCTTGAAAGCACGGCAACTCCTGTTAACAGATAGTCCAGTTGTCTCGTGACCGGTTCGATGCTTTCCCTATTTTTTCTCGAGTAGGCACGTTTAGTAGTTTAGTATGTGTAATAGTCTATTAGTCCTTGAATATATTGCTTTTGACAATGTCCCTTTTCATCTACTGAGGTCAATGAAAGTTGAAACCTGGTCATCTACTGTGGATATGAGGTTTTTCCTAAACATATCCTTGCAAATAAGTGGGAATCAGCCTGTAATCAGCACGTAATCAGCCGCCAATTTACAGGGTACCTGACTTATTTAACTTACCTAACTTACCAGACTTATTTGGACTGATTCAAGCATATATTGTTCTATTCTGGCGTATTGGCAAATAAGCGGATGAGGGTTTTCCTGATAAGTTTGACCTGTGCAATTTTTTTGCCAACCTACATTCAGGCTATGTCTATCCTCACTTCATGAACAATTAACGCTGCGAGCTCTACGCGCATTGCATGCCCAAAGCAAGTCGGCCATTACTGCAAAACAGAAGAAAGAAAGGTCTCGTGAGTTTCTTGACAGGTTCTTCCATGACGGAGCTCGCATGGTCCATCATCATGAAAGATAAATCATTCATCAGCCGGAAAGAACAGGAACTTCGCGATGGTGTGTCCTCACTGACCTCAATGACTAACCAAATTTAAGACGGTCAAAACGCGAGTTCAAAGATAAATACAATGCTCTATGAGATGAGGAACATAAAGAACTTGTAAAGGAATTTAAGACTCAGGTCAGCAATTTCTTTGCATTGTGCGAAACACTCCCACATATCATATGAATCCGCGGGTGGTATTTTACGTCCGAGGCTTTGGCAGAGTACATGAAAATTGCTGCGAAGAAGTGGAACACTCATTATGAGTCAGCACGAAGGTCCAAGGGGTCGAGCGCTTTAAGAAGGCATTAATGCTTGATTTGGATGTTCAACATGGATCAGACCCATTCTTGACGTGAACTGTCACTCGTGAGGCCTTGAGGTCCCTGGATGCCATCGTAAAGACCTTAGTGGCATGGTTGTTGGAGGCTTAGAGAGCTAGTCATCGTGGTCAGCAGTTATGAGATTAATGTACCATACATATAACATAGGTTTGCCTATTGCGTACACAATGATCCGTAAAACGAAAGAGGTTTGTCGGCTGGGATGACTGAGCAGCCCGTTCAAACCGGCGAACGTTTAGCAGACCAGCCGAAACAGGAATAAAATTACTGAGGCGGGAGGGATGACAGCGGATCAATCATGTTGAACGAAAAAGGAAGGTGACCACGGGAAGTGGTCCTGTACAGTTGTCGGAAGGACCCGAGAGTGGACCATCGGGACAACGGGATAGTAGGCGACCTTCAAGAAAAGTGTTTTCAGTAAAAAGAAAATCTTCATCTGAGGGGCGCGCAAATTTAAAGCGCGCCGACGTGGAAAACTGGCCGGAAATAATGTGAATGCTGTCAATTTAATTTAGACATCGACTAACATCGTACCAAGGAGTTCAAGTAAATCCATCACCAAAAATTATGCATCAATTTGTGTCCATCAGAGTGGTGGAGTTATCAACCGCCCTATGACCTGTCGTCGTCGTCGAGACCTACATCCGTGTGAGCGTGATAGAAAGACTGTTTGTTTCATAAAAAGACGAACTCGCGGAACATTTGGAATGGTTATATCTGGTTCGGGCAGCAAAAATTTCATAACATCTGGCGAGATGTCATCGCTGTAAATGTTTTTGGCAAGCTTGGCCTTCGGGGTACATTTAGTGTTGACTCTGTGCGATTCTAAAAGTCGGACAAGAGGAGAGCTGCCCCGTTTAAGGGAACCCGAAAGCGTGACTGGCGTATAATGGCTGTCAATAAAGTGAAAGACCTTGAAATTTGAAAGCTTGTATCAGCACTAGAAAACAGGCGGCATTATTCTGACCTGGGTCACGTCGTCATGTATCCAATAACGCCTTACTCGGCGGATGGTCTTTGGAGTCAGGTAAGTCTTCTCTGTCTCAGTTTCGTCTGATGACATCTCCTCGTATGTAAAGTTGGAGAAAAACCGTTCAATTGTTTCCCATAAGTGAGCCTCTTTGGGATTAGCAAAAATTGTTGGCTTCTGAAGTGACTCTTCAACTATTTCGTGGCGGCGGCAGTACAACTGGAAGAAAATGTATTTCAATCACGAGAAACTTAAGAAGTAAAACACCAATTACAAGCTTTTTGCGTTCACTGCGGCGTAGATGGTCTTTCCTGCCTTGTTTTGATGTGTTGAGGTTGGCCAAAATCTCATTTGTTGTCAATGCCTGGATTTTCATCTTCTCGATTTTTCTGAGAACCGCCAAGCATTCCGAACGGTGACTCGAAAGTTTGTCGTGAATAACCTTGGAGATGTCGGCAACAGCTTCAAGCCGGGTATTGATGAGAGCAGGCGTTTTAATGTCATCGCCTAAAAGTTGAACTAACTTGAGTAATTGCTTATTTTTCGCGTATTCAACAAACTCAGAAGAAAGTAGCTGCACAAGCCGCGCGTTCCAAGGGTGACTCATGGGTTCTGCCCACAGAAGGAGGGGATGCTCGCAGGACGGTCCAGTATTATGAAACGAGAGGTAGTCTTTTACGGCCATAGTGTCGGGACTGGGGGGGAGAGACGGCAGAGTAGGGGTAACCTGACTACGAGCGTTTACGGCCGTCGCATCAGAATCTGAAGATTCATGAATAAGCTTCTTGTGAACTAAAAAACCTCTGATCATGGACTGGTTTGAAGTGTGTTTAGTGCCACGCTGTAATACTCCTTCAACAGGACACCCACATGCAGAAGCTTTTCCTGTTGTGACTTGGCCGTTCTCTTAGGTGGTGCATGCGCACGGATCCTTGGGTCGTCTCCCAGCTCGCCGTCGCCTTCTAAGTCAGCGTCATATGGATCGCCGCTGAAAATCAAAAAAAAAAAAAAAAAAAAATTAGCCAATGGTGACGGACAGAGGAGCCTGCCTCACGTGTTATTCGAAGGTCTTCCACGTTGTGGGGAAGTTGACCGCTGTGATTCTTGCGGAATTGGAGATGGGCCCGGCTCGAGGTTTGAGGTTTGAGAGACTTTTCTCAAGGGAAATGCTGGCGAGGCCTGACAGATAACTCAGAACGGAGGATGGAAGCGGTGTCAATAACTCACCCAATGACCTGGGGCCATGGTTATAGAAAATCGTCCTTGATGACTTATTATTTATAATTAGAAACAGATCCAGGAAATCGATCCTCGTTCTACCCTGGCTGAGAAAATGAAAATCTGGAGATCTGGCAGAACCAACAGGGATCTGGGAATGAAAGTAAAAGGCAGGACCCCATCAAGCCGTATAACCGAGTTGAGCTCTTGGTTGCTTCTGTCCCTTGTTTGCTTGCAGATGAGTTTTTTCTTCCTGACTTTGTAATGTCGGTTGTTGGTTGTTCGTTCCGCATCTGTAGTAGTAATAGGTGAGCTGAAAACCAAGTCGTCGCTCTAGAGTGGAAGGTAAGCACTGACGTGCTGGGGATACAGGTAAACACGGACAATCACGGAGAATCTCCTTGTGCAGGTTGTTTTCTGCTGATATCTGCGTAGTCTTGGCGGGGAATCTGCATCGTTCTATATGAATAAATCATCTCCCAACTAAGCTCAGATGTTCGCAGACCAGCGCTTTTCTGCTGATACTATCTGCGTAGTTTTGGCGGGGAATTTGCATCATCCTATATTAATAAATCATCGTCAGTATTCGCCTGCACATTGTCTCAACTAAGCTCTGATATTCGCAGACCAGCGCATGACCGACTTTCACTGAGAAGCTTCACTTGGCTGGTGTAAGGCAGATGGCAAGCCCATCAGCAAATCTTGGGTGGGCTATACCTGGGGACTGCTATGGAGTGCTAAAGAGTTCCTGGGATTACTATAGAGCCAAAAACAGGAGTCAGCTCATATTACCTTTTACCGCATCTTTATCTCCATACTTGGAGCAAACTCGGAAAGAAAATAAAAAATCCATATATTAGAGACTATGTAGGGAATACAAGTATTACAATGAGATTATAGAAACAGTATTAAGCAAAAGCGAAAAGCGACGGGGAAACGGAAGTACTGCTCGCCATTGAATGCTGGCAGGTTGGTGTGTGGAAAAAGGGCGTGTGTGGGGAGCTGAATCAAAATGCGGCTTCCTGGAGAAGTAGGTCAGCGGCGGTTGAGTATGAGGAAGTTGGGCGAGCTTACCTTACACTAGTGTTGAACGAGGGGAAGCCGCTGCGGTGTCAACGGGGCATCAAACATGGGACATTGGAAAAACGCGGGGAAGGACATACTAGCCACGAAAATAACAGCCGCGGGGTGTTCACCCTGGTTGTCGTCCCCTTGTTTTTGTTCTCCTCCATCTTTCTCCGAATTGGATTTTGTCGCTGCTAACTCATCGTCACCGTCCTTCGCATCCCTAGAAATTACCCTGGTCTTGCGCGCAGCAGGCGACAGTTGCATGGAAGAGGTGCGGCCGACGTTTTCTTCAAGAACACGTAGCACACTGTAAGAAACATTATGAGTCGGATTTTCAAAAGAATAGGGCAGGGACTTACAGAGTCGAATGTAGGGAGAGCCTTTTGCGTTCGCAATGACATCCTCCATCGCGGGTTTGGCGTCCTCGTTCTGTTGGGGACGGCCGACACGCTCGTAGGGCCGGGGAGCGAAAAGGTGCCTTCGTTACTATCTCTATCCGCATCCCAAACGCAGAGGTACAACGACGACTACGTCGCCTCGGACGAAGAGGACGACAAGGAGGACGAGTTCTTCGATGCGATCGAGTCGGGGAACTTGCCGGGGCCGGTGGTGCATGACGGGTTGACGAGCCCTGTGGGCGTCGTTGCGCTGGACGCTGTTCGGGCTGCTGGGGTTGGGGTCGGTGTTGGGGGAAGGGGAAAGGCGGGTTAGTGCTGGAGGATGAGAATGAGGAAGAGAGGAGGATCGGAGGCGGTTAGCAAGGGCCTGAGGTAGCAACATACCTGTTGTCGCCTTTCCTCCCTCCCATCCTTTACCTCCTTCGCTGTAGCATTAGTGCTGCCTGGCGTCATTGCATCAGCGCAATGAGTTGGTTCTGAAGGGAGCAATCCATCCCCAGCGTCAGCGTCGTTGTCATCAACCTTGGGATTTTGGCGATTGCGAAGGGAGGCTGCAGGGGGTCTGTAGGGCAGGCAGTGACTGTCATCTGCGAAATGGCTGGCGGCAGCGGTGAAGCACCGAGCAGGTCAGCGGTAAAATCCGAAACACCAACTCAAGATCCCGTACCAGATCAGGATCTCGATGGGATCTCCTCACTCTTTCTCCCAAACCACCACCATCCCCTCCGCCCTTCCCTCCGCCCTTCTTCGCAGCTTTGGCGATCTTCCGTTCTCATTCCCTCTACTGGCTCCCAGAGCTGTGCGCTGCACTCAGTACTCGAGTAAACCACCTTCGGTGTCAAGGCAGCCGCAATATACAATCTGAGAGTGAATAAAATTATTACAAACAAACTCTTCCCAATACTTCATTTTCCAGCTCAATTGTGCCGAGGCGCATCTTACTCATCGACGAGACACAGGAGGTACACCGTTTTAGCTATTGTCTACGACTTTTCTTTCACTGCGACGGCATGCCGGACTTTTGGTATTAAGGTGAGTATTCCTCGTTTATCCGTGTACTTGACACTGATTTCCCGTTATAGTGTAGTAAACCTAATGACTTATTTGAATCGAGCGACTGTCGAGAATCGGAGACGCCGTGGGTGGTAGTAATGGAACTGTAGTGTCGTTACAAATACTAGCTTGCAGATTAGAGCGGATGTACACAGATGTGTGCACATAATCGGACAACATCTTTTGAACGAATGTTATCGGGGACTTGCATCTGGACATTCAGTCGCCGAAGTCGGCACAACGTCAGGGAGGCTAGAAAATATTCTGGATTTCGAAGTCGACGGGAAGCCTCTCAATGACTCCCCATACCTTCGGATCTTCATCTACATCCCAGCCTGGGCTTGGGTATGTCATTGTGTCCCATCCGCAAATGGCAAAGTTTCGTTTGCTAGGACAGCATTTCTGCCTCAGTAACCTCGATCTGCCCGTTAGTCCTCCAGAAAACGTTGAGGGGTATCAGATATGCGTCTGGCTTGGTCCTGGTGCGTTGCCTCGTGTCTGAATTGTCGTCTTTCTTACATTATGTCTTTCCAGACGTTATCGAAACGTCCGTATATTTAATTTGGCCCGGGAAGGGCATATATTCCATTGGTCCAGTGTATGTCATTTATATTTATATTGGAGAACGATAGGCAAACGCATTGTAGATTAAATGCTTCAAATTCTTCTCGAATAATTGACCTGAGACCGGGTAATGAGGCGTTTATGAGTTGTGAACCACCGAACAACATTGCCCTGGAACTGCTGCACATCAACCCGAAACCCTGTTTTCTTTTCCTTCGACATTGGGGGAGAGAACATTCCGCCGTCCAAGACGAGGCCAAATCGTTATCATTCACATCTTATGCTCTCGAGGCGATCACCAATTTTTTATCTTATTTGGAGAAGCAGAAGCAGGTTCCTGGAGATGCCATCCATTCGTCAGCTTTGGAAACCTGGTACAATAAAACTGTCAGTGGACTAGGTCAGGAGGGCGAGGAAAAGTTCCTTTTTGACCCCACCTTACTGCTCGCTGGAATTATCAGGCACCTTGGAGCAAGGATAAATGAAGTTAACAACTTCAACATAGCCACAGATGAAGTTCTTCTGATACCTATGGTATTCATTCGCAGCTGGGGAAAGTATTTGACAGATGCGCTTGTCAGTTCAGAAAAGGAGCTCATCGTCAAAGGCCTAATCGGCTCTCCAATTTCTTAGCACAATATTGGACAAGACTGTACTCGCGCTTTTCGATTACTTACCTCCCACTTCACCATTCTTGATACAGATCTTAAGCCAGTTTTGCTTCCTAACCGTTTTTCTATTTAAAATTTAACAAAGACAACTTCATAGCTAATTTAGTTAGGTATGAAATTAAAGTACAGTTCCAAGGGCCCAAGTTAGGTGGACACGGACGCAGAGGAGCGGGCACGGAAGGCGAGACGACAATCGTCGTACTCGCCTTCGGACAAAGTAACTTCGAACCAGAGCCTCCAGACATCGTCGCGCATGCTAAGACGAACTTCAGAACTCAGACTCATTGCTCGAAGCAATTGATTCACCAGCATATGCTGCTAGCGTGTCAAGCCGTCTGTGAGGGTCGGCCAGAAAAGTAAGGTCTTCGTCCGGAAGCAGAGAGCATCGGATGAGATGGACCGATTGATCAGTTGACGCCCGAGCGACTACTAATGATTCTGAAGGTTCTTTAGTTGCGTGCTAATGCTCGGTTCCAACGGTGCTGTGTCAATTTCGATCCGGTAGTGCGACCACGTGTGACTCTCCGGCAATCTTCCGATGGATCCTCCGAAGCTCGGTCTTTGGGACGACAAGACCACTACACCAGGTACTTGTCAAGTACCAATTAGAAATTTTATCGATTGGGAAGATTCCCATTTTTTCATTGCTTGATACATTTCTCAGGGTGTGTTTATTTATTCCGACATTACTATTGTCTTCCTTGACAGCCAAGAACGGTGCGGTAGATCGAATTGTTCAGAATAGAATTAATTCAAATGTGTCATCCGCTTTCTCAAGACCCGGAATTACAAAAAGCTGAATAATTGTTCGAACTACGTGCAGTCAATCTGATGGAAGTATTTGTCTAGCAGCGGAAAGGGACCCAATCTTGCGGAATTTTAAAGTACATCATTCGAGAGATTTCGAGAATTCCTAAATATCAGATTTATCAATCCTCAAAATCTTCAATTTTTATTGTACCGAAATAGCATGCTACTTTTTTCTTTCTTACTTCGAGTTAATTTAAAATGGGCCAAAGTCTGTCTGAGTCATGACAAGGAGATAATAAACTTAAACTTGTTTCAAGTTTTTCTTCACATTTTTTCGCCAGACATGAAGGCCATATTTCCGAATACTTAGGCAATACTTTTCACACGTCTCTATATACATTAATGCGCCTAGTGCGACTGGATACGCCTGACGGATATCTAATCTACGTTTTGATGGCGATCATATCTGGTTACCGAAATCGTGTGAGCTTTTTGAACTTGCCGCTTGACTAAGCCCATCAAATGTGAGATGCGAGCTGCGTCTGCGAGCTGCGCCCAGCTTTGTACGTCCCTAATCCTGGTCAAGATGACTCGGACCCTTGCTCGAACCGTTGATAAAAGTGACTCATTTAACTGATTTCATTTAACTTGGCCATGTCTACGTCCTTATTTATTCGAAACTTTACACTCTTTCGCCAACTTCGCACCCCAAGACTTTCCCAACACCGATACTTTTGTGATTTTCACTACCAACCAGCAAGCATGCAAAACTCAAAAGCCGCTCCTCAAAACAACCCAGAAAAAAAGTACAACAAGAACAGGCAAGCGAGACCGCTTCCGCCCGGTGAGGAGCACCTCCTCCTTCCAACACCACCCTCCGAGCTTTCTGTAGCGGACACGCACACCCACGTACTGCCGACTTTCGACTTTTATCGGCGGAATTATAGAAACGGAAAGTACACTGATGTGTATTCCTTCATTAGAGGGATGTACGAAGGCAGGAACGTTGACGCCATTGTGGATGTGTGGTGTGATGCCCCGGTTAAGAAGCAGTGGAAGGAGTACGCAGATGCTGCAATGGACAAGGAGAAATGGGGTGGAATGGAGTATTGGTTCACGCTCGGTACGGAATTTTATGGGTTTTATATGCTCAATTGCTGATGGTCTCCCTGCCGTGGCTTAGGTGTCCATCCGTAAGTCGTTTCTTGTACTTTGAATCAAGCTCAAAGACGTTTCTGACTCTCAAATCCCAGTCACGACGCCAAAAAGTATAATGATAGAGTAGAAAACGACATGTTGGTCCCCTTCAATTCTATTCGTTGAACCACTGATTGATATTTCCAATAGCCTCGAGGCTATGAAGCACCCCCGCTGCGTTGGCCTAGGCGAGATTGGGCTGGATTACCACTATGACCATTCGCCCGTGTTCACACAGCAGCTGAAGCTCGCTGTCAGGCTTGGGAAGCCGCTCGTTATCCATACCCGTGAGGCGGATGATGATACTGAACGAATAATGAAAGCTGAGGTGCCCAAGGATCATAAAATTATTCGCACCTTTCTTTATCCCATCATGTCACCTTTTGTTGAAATGACTCACCCCTCTTCTCTTTGTCGAAAAACCTATACGAAACCTGACTTATTTATAAAGCTGGTGCCCTTAGGGCGATTTCCCTAACGTCGATACGTACCGAGTTTTCAAGGATCAAGCAATTTCAGCAAGCCGACACCAAGTCAGCCTCGATAATTCAACAGGACGAAGGCGATGAAGGTGACTTTTAAGCAGAAGTCGAGATAATGATTGCGGGTACGCGTTCGTTCATTCAATTTCACTTCTGCCTTGTAACTTACCTCTCGAATCTACGACCTACTGACTGAGATATCCTTCCACCCAGAGCCCTCATTCCGACGAAAATGCCTTGCTATTGAAGCTCTTCGGTCCCAGTGAAAAGTCCGTCGAGGATTTTCAAGCGGATTCAAGGCGGACTCTAAAAAACCGAGGCACAGCGAGTGTCCCCTTGTTTCCTCCCACATCTTTCCACAGCCTGCACCTCATTCAAACGGTCACCGCCTCTTTCTGTAAGTCGATTTTCATTACAAGACACTATTATATGACGTTCTCATTTTGGTCTACGTAGCGAAACTCGTGTACCAGCCAGCATTCAATACGATTGAAGAACGCTACCCACCCGTCCTGCCTCTTTTCAGCCTGTAGCTTGTTGGAAGTTTGGCAGTCGTTATTGTAGGCAAGTGGCCTTCTTTCTCCTTCACGTCGGTTTGCTGACAACGTTGTACAGTTTGATTTCATTCCACCCGCCTCTGCAAGCCTGCGACCGCGAACCATGCCACGTAGTTGGGAAGTTTGGAACATTAGTGACAAATGTAGGGGAAGTCGTTATGTGGGCGGTAATACTATCTGTAGATACTATGTAGTTTGTTTATTGTCTGTGTAATAGTGTAGAGCGAATACATATATTTACTAGATCCATTCTGTGGCATAATCGAGGGGATCGAGGGGAATCTGAGAACGAAATGCGCATCACTCAATCTACGACAAGCCTTGGCTGGCCTCGGTTAGCCTTGAAATATTTCGGCTATTGACCTAAAAATCAAGCTATTTCAAGGGGATTCAAGCTCCTCAAAACTCTTGAAAATCCTTGACCACGCTTGATTTTGGATTTCCCTCGACGGACTTTTCACTGGGCTTCAGTTCATGCTAGGATACGCAACAGGCGAACCACCACACTCTTTTCGACCGTCCGGCCGGAATCAAGACTGCCAGCAGTCGCTCCAGGCATTCGAAACTCACCCCTGAAAATCCCCCCAGAGTGCTTGATTACAAGGATATCTGACAGCAATTTTCCAAGCATTCGACTTTTTGAGAAGCTTGGGTTTGAAATTACAAAAAAACTGGAAGTGTTCCAGGAGGTCGAGATGAGGTTTAAACTGCAGCCTGATCAGCTGAAGTTTGAGCTTTAGGTTGACCTGTGGTGGGTTGGTACGGCACTGCAAGCTGGAGGACTAACAATCCTTCCTGTTTCTTTATCCTTCGTCGTGAGAGGTAGGAGACATGTGGAGTCGTGATTGATGCATGCAAATATGTATGTATCTTCGATTTTCGGCAGATGTAAATTACAAAAATTATGCATTCTTGCAGACAGCAGGTCAGGTATAAGTACAGCTTTGCTTCGCGTGTGTGGCTCAGCCACAAACGTTTGCAATATAAGTAAGATAATAGCAACACAGAGCAATAATCCAAATCCAAATTAAATAATCATCATACATAAAAGTCTCTGAAGTGCAGGCAGCCCCTCGTTCTCCACCTGCTGCATCTTCCCCAGTCCCTCAACTGTCCAGTTCGGTCTAATAGTCGGTCACGGTCTCTATCCTTTCCGCCTCCGCCAGCCAGAAGTGCAAGTCAGAATATATACTTCGTCAGCATGAGTGGTTTCATCCGCCGGAAAGGCGGATAGCTCTAGCGTCCAAATAGCCCATGAATGAGGAGCTTAGGGTAAAATAGGGGAAAAGACATGCTCGTCTTGTGGCCTCGGAAAGAGTTGAGTGAACATGGTACGGAGGGTTGTCGTTCGTGGTTTGATGATTCAATCAAGGTCAGAGATAGGCAAGCTCTTGTTGTCACCGTGGACGGGGACGAGTGCACGTGGAACACATGGTTTCTGGAGTAGACAGTTAAATTTCAAAAGAAATGGATTAGAGGACTTAAACACTTACACTGGGCAGTCCATTTGGTTTAGATATTGTAAATTCCTTGACAGGATTGCGAGCTGGAATACGAGGGCCAGCGGTGGAACGACGGAAGGTGATGGGTCTGCTGACGGTCGCCCACGGGCCTTTGAGGGCATCGCGTAGATAAGGGGCCAAACGAAAGGATTTATCGTCATACCATGGGTCTAAGGGCCGCGTAGAGAGCAAGATGTCTAGCGACCCGCGTACTTCCTCCTGAACTGATGGAATGACTAGAGCAGGAGATCCGCCTGAACCGTACCCAATGGTGAGAGAACCTCCACCCTTCTTCAGTGGTACATCCAGACGGGATCGGCTGCTGGGAGGCCGGTACCAAGGACCTGCATCAGGATAAGATTTCTGGCATGTGTTGAGAATCAGAACTAACACACCAAACGTAGGTAGATTGCTCAAATGCACAGTTGGATACAGGTCGTGACCGCTTTTGTTCGTCAACTTCAGTCCGTAGGAGCGTCCATGATGCAATATAAAAGTGCCGTTTTCAGTCGGGACGAGAGTACCACAGAGGAGCTCCGTGGTAGGAGAATGAGGGAACATGTACCGAGATTGTTGTAACTCGTACATCTCGACCAGGACGTCTTTTGTTATCTCAGGGAACTCCTTGGTAGGGATGCGACGAGATTCATGTACACCATTGTTGATCCGTACCGCGACAGAATTTCCAGGTAATGGAAAGCTCGCAACAGGAGGGTAGGTGACGGAATAGAACGGACCAACTTCGCTAATGACCAATTTTCCAAGGAAACTCCGACAAGTGATGTTGGTGTAGATATTGAATTCGTCACCAGTGACTAAACCGTGGACCGCGCCACCATTAAGAACGTGGGTCAACGGACCATTTTTTGACAATGAGGTGCATGCAGGGACAAAGTAATCGGTAGGGGGAACAATGTTGTCGTAAATATGAACCTCTCTTGGTTGAGTCCTTCACAGTGAGGAATCTGCCTAAGGATAAGTGTCAGCATGTTTACTCACATGAACGGGCGGCATAGGTCATAGGGTAGTGACAGTATGCGACGATTGAGGTATCCCTCACCTGGTGTCGATATCCATTCCCATTACAATGTCACAATATCGAAGTGTATCGATCTGACTGTCTTTCAAGAAATCCAGCAATGCGGCTGTGAAAACGCCGCGACCGCTGGCTTCCCAAGCTTGGCCAGACGATCCGCAAGCTGAGAGGAGGACGTGTGAACGCAGGCCACCACTGGTAAGAGGCAGGGACGATATATTTGCTTCCAGTCTTCCTTCAAATTGAAAGTCGGAGGGGAGGGGTATACAACGCATGCAGTCGGATGAGTTATCGAGCGACCTTGTTCCTGATGCAGAGAAACACGAATCCATTATAACGAACTTGAATGAACCAATGCTATGAGACATAATTGGGAAGTAAATACTTAATAATGACATACAATATTATCGCCTTTTTGCTCCGCGATTGCGTCGACCAACGCCCCAAGAGTACGGTCTGGAATAGGCGCAACCAGTTCCCCTTCTGATTCACAAAAGGCGTCATATGGTACGGTAAGTTGGATGTTGGCATTTGGTCCTCCACTTTCCCATTCTGGAGCAACAGCTTCGCTGCCATGGCCGGCGTAGTAAATGAGAATTGGATCCCCAGGACAGATACGAGGATCTTGGGCGAGCTGTCGAAGACTTTCGAGGATAGCATGCCGCGTGGCGGATTCATTCTCGAGGATGGTGATATGGTCTTCAGGAACATTTAGCTGTCGAATGTAGGCCACAACCGCTCGCGCATCAGCCACTGCGCCATGAAGAGGTCGGATAGTGCTTGACTTATACTCATTAATGCCTATGCATAAAGCGAACCCGTTTTCACTGAGAAATGGTATTTAGTTTGATGACAGGCGGTTTTCAAGTAGGGTACTCACATCGTGAACGTCTCCATACTTCACTATAAACGAAATGAAAAAAAAAGTGAAAATCCTTATGTTCGAGGCATCGCTCGAACGCCAAGTTGACAGTCAATCACAGGTCATTACGTAATAGGAACGTCGGCGGTTGCGGGAGACCTCAGAGGACAAAAAACCTTGAAGGTCCAGTCGGCATAAGATCAACGAAGGATTAGTTATTGATTTCGTCCTGAGCTCTGCGTGAACTGGCGAAATCACTAGGCTTTATCAAAAGGTCCTCAGGGTAAGAACAGAGCAATCGATGCTCGTAATAACTTGATCTAGAAAAAATTTGGCCTGGCCTGGAGAAAAAGTTGGTCACCACTGAATGCTCAACAGTCGAAAGCAAAGCTCACAATGTCCAACAGCTCGGCACTTTCCGACATCTGGCTTGTACCAGAGAAATGACTTCGACGGACAGGTAAGGAGGAGACGGCGGCAACCTCCACACCTGGCCTTGCCAGTTGCCAATCGCCAGTCGACGAATCAAAACATTTCAAAATGATACTGCGAGAGCTGGCGAGATAATGCTGTGTGGTGACCCCTTTGCGCCGAAAATTTTTAATGCGATAGCCTCTCACCTCCGAGTCCACGGTCATCTCGCACTGGATATGGTCGATCGTTCCTAATGTAGGGGCATTTTGGTTGGCGAACGGGGCTTACGGTTTGAGAGTCTCGTCGAATTTCTCGGTAAACGAATAATTCAGGACAAGTCGTGAAGGGGAATGGTAGAGAGACATACCGAAACCCTGGAAAACAATGTAGGACGTAACTGGTAGGCGATAGACAAGCGTTTGCCAAAAGCAACTGAGGGAACAGGCTGAACAGTAAACAAGGGTGTTGTCCAAGGTGCTTCAAGTTCGAGACCATTTACACCGTTTTGACGTGTTACGCAAGCTGGTTCAGTCCACATTATCAGATGCCTCTCGCACCTCACAGCCATTAATACACCACAAGCTGTAATTCGTCTGCTATGCACTGAGCATTTCTTTACGATCGGGAGGGGAAAAACTTCAAGAAGGGTGGTTGACTGGTGGCTTCGAATTCATTGGGAATATGTACTCGAACATCACCTACTGTCTGACATTAAAAATGTCACACGCTGTCAAAGTCCGAAATAGGTTTTCATATCGGCCCCGCCTATATTAAATAGCAGTATTAGGTCTTCATATCGGCACCGCCTGTCACTAGTGCACCTCTCGGACCCGAGAGAATTGGTCGGAGCCAATTAGCACCTCTCTACTTATGAATGACACGCGCGAACTTTAATATTTAATAAGATTTTAACGGATTGCCAGTAGGGGAAGGAGTGCATGTAAAATGAGTTCATTAAGATTTTATTGATTAAGGCTAAGTAAAGTTGAACAATTCTCAAGTCCCCTGCCGTCCAAAATATCGTATAACGTACAGACAACATTTTTAAGAGGAAATCCAAAAAGGTTATGACCGAATTTGGGGCTTAAGGTTTGTTCTTGTTTGTGCGGGCCTCTCACCCAAGTCAAAGATTGTTCGCTGCAATTTATTCCATCTTACATTCTATAGGAATTTATTGGCCCTTAGGTCTAACAATCAAGGTTCAATAGTTGCCAAGAGAGAAATTTTTACTCGAATTGAGTGCCTTTGACTTGAACAAGAGAATAAATTGTAGCTGTCACACCCGCCATGGGCGGGTCACTGATGGCGGGCGATTGGCGGCGGAGACACGTGCCGTGGAGTTTGCCGTCCTTACATCCTTAGAACGAGTTGAATATTATTATTCACTTGGTACCTTCCGCCCGTCTTCGTCCTGAGCATGGCCAGGCCAGGATGACTCGAATCGTCAACAAACGTGACCCATGTACCAAATTCATTCAGCTTAGCCATGCATATGTCTTCATTTATTCGAAACCCTACTCGTGCACTCTTTCACCAACTTCGAAAATCCAGGTTCAACCAGCACCGATATCTTTGTGATTTTCAATATCAACCAGCAAACATGCAAAACTCAAAAGCTCCTCAACACAACCCACAAAAAAGCACAACAAGAACAGGCAAGCGAGACCGCCTCCGCCAGGCGAGGAGCACCTCCTCCTTCCGACACCACCCTCCGAGCTTTCTGTAGTGGACACGCACACCCACGTCTTGCCGACGTTCGACTTTTATCGGCGTAATTATAGAAATGGGAAGTACGCTGATGTGTATTCCTTCATTAGAGGGATGTACGAAGGCAAGAACGTCGACGCCATTGTGGATGTGTGGTGTGATGCCCCGGTTAAGAAGCAGTGGAAGGAGTACGCAGATGCTGCAATGGACAAGGAAAAATGGGGTGGAATGGAGTATTGGTTCACGCTCGGTATGAGTTTGTATGGGTTTTATTTACCTGGTTGCTAACGGTTTTCCTGTTGTGGACTAGGTGTGCACCCGTGAGTCGTTCAACACGTTAACTTCATCCTCAAAAACGTTTCTGACCCTCTGACCCCCAGTCATGACGCGAAAAAGTACAACGATAGAGTAGAGAACGACATGTTGGTCCTCTTCAATTCTATTCATTCAACCACTGACTGATATTTCCAATAGCCTTGAGGCAATGAAGCACCCCCGCTGCGTTGGCCTAGGCGAGATTGGGCTGGATTATCACTACGACCATTCGCCCCGCGACAAGCAGCAGGCCGTGTTCACACAGCAGCTGAAGCTCGCTGTCAGGCTTGGAAAGCCGCTTGTCATCCATACCCGCGAGGCGGATGATGATACCGAGCGAATAATGAAGGCTGAGGTGCCCAAGGACCATAAAGTATGTGGGCATCTTATGGTCATGAATTCAAATCTAATTGGACGCGACTAGATTCATGTGCATTGTTTCTCCGATACGCCTGAATTTGGGAAGCGACTGCTGGACCATTTCTCCAATCTTTATATCGGTATCACAGGTACGCTGCATCCCATATTCCACCATCCCTATACATCTGACTGACATTCTCCCCATCTGCAGGAGTAATCACCTACTCAGGCAACAAAAACACCTCCGCCGTAATCCGCAACATGGCCGCCCCCCCTCGATCCCCAAACACACCAACACCAGCACCCACCCCAGAGTCCCTCCGCATCCTCCTCGAGACCGACGCGCCGTTCATGGCCCCCAGCAACATGTACGACGACCTCGCCCTCGCCCGCGGGCAGAAGCTCCCGCTTTGTCATAGCGCGATGATCCCCTGGACGGCGCAGTTCGTGGCGGACGTTGCGAATGGTGCGCGGGTGCCGAGGCATGCGCCCCGGCCTCCTGGGGTTGAGCTGTGGAGTGCGGATGATGTTATGAGGGTGTCGAGGGAGAACACTCGTAAAATGTATGGGGTTTGATTGATTGTTAGACGTCTACATATTCCTGGCATTATAATTAGAAGATACCACCACCATCATTTACTACCACCATTCACCATAATATCACATTTTGAAAGTCCTGAAATGCGTGAAGTAAAGAATCCAATCGGGGAGAATTTCAAGCTTTAGTCTGAAGACTTTTTCGAAATATTATTGTTGTCAAGTCCCAAGATTTGCCTCTCTGGACCAAAAATATTTGTAAACCTGTCGTGACCAAGGACAGGAAATCACTGAGAGCGGAAGTCACACGAAGGTAAACAGGACCGAGCTCTGTTGGGGTGGACGAGTACGTAGTACGACTGATCTCTACAAGATGAGTTCGTGCTACATGAGGAAATGTGTATGTAAGCGGTGACCATCCTTACACTATTGTCCAACGTAGAAAGGAGAAAATCAGCACACACAAAGGCTATGATCCTTTGACTGCTCGCGACCGGTGAAAGGTAACGCAGTCGCAAAGGAAAATCATTTGCCAAAAGGCGGTAGGCTGCTCAAAGAAATGCTGTGCCGGTACCGGAAACCAAGGGACCACTTGCCACTTTCTTCATCCCATCATGTCACTTTTTGTTGAAATGACTCACCGCTCTTCCCTTTGTCGAAAAACCTATACGATACCTGACTTATTTATAAAGCCGAAGCCGTCAGGACGAATTCCCTAACATCGATACCTATCGAGTTTTCACTCCAAGGATCAAGCAATTTCAGCAAACCGACACCAAGTCGCAATGCCCAAAGTGAAGAAAAAAACACCAACACCAAGCGAAGACCACCTTCTCCTCCCAACGCCGCCTTCATCACTCCCAACGGTGGACACGCACACCCATCTCGCGCCTACGTTTGAATATTACCGGGCTAGTTATCCAGAGGGCAAGCACCTCGACGTGTATGGCTTCGTGAAAGCAATGTACGAGGGGAGGAACGTAGACGCGATCGTGGACGTGTGGTGTGACGCGCCAGTGAAAAAGCTGTGGAAGGAGTACGCGGATGCGGCTATGGAGAGGAAATGGGGCGGACTGGAATATTGGTTCGCGTTGGGTGGGTTGAGTTGCTTGGCTGTTATTCCTTGATGCTAACAGGCGTGTTCTATGGCTCAGGTGTCCACCCGTGAGTGGTTTGTGGGGTTAACCATAAGAGTACTTTTGACCGTACAACGACAGACACGACGCTAAAAATTATGATGACGATGTAGAGAAAGACATGTTCGTCTTAATCCCGTTTTCGCGTTGTTTTTCCTTACTGACATGTCAAACAGTTTAGAAGCCATGACCCACCCACGCTGTGTTGGCTGGGGTGAGATTGGTCTAGATTACCGCTACGAGAACTCGCCTCGGGAGATACAACAAGCCGTATTTACGCGGCAGCTGAGGCAAGCCGTTAGGCTTGACAAACCACTAGTTATCCACACCCGCGAGGCAGACGACGATACTGAACGGATACTGAAAGCCGAAGTGCCTACGGATCACAAAGTATGCGGACTTCGTTCAACTGTTTGGAGAATAACAGGAACATAACAATCGACTAGATTCATGTCCATTGCTTTTCGGACACGCCTGAATTCGCGAAACGATTATTGGATCATTTTCCCAATCTTTATATCGGCATCACAGGCGAGTTTCTTATTCCAGTTACTGCTGTTGAGGCTAACAACATAAAAACAGGTATTATAACTTATGCAACCAACAAAAACACTGCGACGGTCATCCGCGAAATGGTTTCTCCCTCCGAATCACCTTCCAACGCGACAGCCGCAACCCTAAGCTCTCTGCGGATCCTGCTTGAAACCGATGCGCCTTTCATGATACCTGGCAATCTATACGATGACCTCCGGAAGATTGGCCGCAAGAAGCTTCCGATCAGCCACAGCGCCATGATTCCATGGACAGCCCAGTTCGTGGCTGATGTTGCGAATCGCGTGAGGATGCCTACACCACCAGCAAATGAAGCTGTGGCTGGAACTGAGCCTGCTGAAACGCCTGAAGTACCCATCACAATGGTATCTGAAGGTGTAGAGGGGCTAAAATCAATGGAGGAGCTCGAGACAGATATACCTGACTACCTAGAAGGACGGGGCGCGACTGAAGAAGAGACTGAGGCGTTCGAGGTGCTGCTCCCATCGGCAGAGGTAGAACCGTGGGATGCAGACGTCGTGATGAAAGTGGCGAGGGAGAATGCACGCAAAGTCTATGGCGTGTGATTTATTGATACGCAGATTTAATTCTAGAGAATAATTCCATAATATTAACATTAGACGAATTTCAGGTTACATGGAACGAAACGGGTCAAAATCGTTAAGATTCGTCTTGATGTCCGCATTGAAGATTGAATTTCGCAAGCAAGGCTATCCAAGATGCACGTTGTCGGTCTTTTCGCAACTCTACTACTAGACCAGCCACGTTCGGAAAGGCGGATTCGAGTCGCGTTTGCAACTGCCTCAATTCCTCCTTGGTGGCAAGGCCCCGCTCGTGTTCGCCCATAGCACATTGAAAGATGCCTTGCGCACGCAGAACGGCTGCAAGGCCAGGAAAGGACCCGTTCTGACTTTGAACGGCTTCGGTTAGGAAACTTCGCACCTCAGCGACGAGGTCCAGGGCTCGAGGAAGATTGCCATTTGCCGATAGACAAAGTGCCAGGTTAAATTGGGCTGACAATATATTTCTTCAACTTCTGACCAGGGTAAAACAGGATGCTCGGATTTAAGGAGCAGGGCCTGGTCGACGGCTTGTTGAGCGTGAATCAACGATTCGGTTTCTTTGCCTAGGTCAGCTAAATTCTCAGAAAGGGCCTGGATGCATTGGGGGAGGTGTAGGAGTATATACTTGTTGGTCCTAGCCAGCTCCTTCATAGAATCGGATCGGCAGAGCTCTAGGACCTCATTAAGAGGGACCATGGCGTTCTCCGGTTGTCCGTTGAGCTGGAATGCCCTTACCGAGGCCTCTAAACACCCAGCGAGGGCGTCCACGTCCACTTGGGGCTGTTGACGGGCAGAAGAGATACTGGAGCAGCATTCTTGGAGAGCTTCCTGTTCGTGTCCGAGTTCGCAGTGGAAGTGGACCAGACGATACATGGCGCTGATTGTCAGCGAGGTCAGCGTAGCGTGCTCAGGGAAACGTTTGCCAATCTCGATGGCTTTGCGGATGGGCTTCGTTGCCTGCTCTGCCTCTCCTTGATGATCAAGAATACATGCATATAGGATCAAATAGTTCATGTACTGTTCGACTTCTCCCGGATCACCAATTGGGTTATTGTCATACAATTCGAGACCTGCTTGCATCTGGCGACTGGCTTCCGTGAGTCGTTTGTATCGTATAAGAATGTAAGAGTAAATTTTGATAGCATGGCTCAATGCCGAGCTCGGAATGTCGGTAGGATATTGCACGATCAACACCCTGTAACGGCGAATAACGTCCTCGCAGCGTTCCACCGACTTCGCCTCGTTGTCTGCAGCCAGGGATAAATTCAAGTTAATATCCAAACAATCGGCGTAGGCGGATAAAGTACTGGGGTCATTTGAGAGCAAGTTTTCGTAAAGTTTAAGTGCTTCGTGGCCTTCGTTGAAAGCCCGGTCGTACATAACGGCACTAATAAGGATGCTTGTAAGCGAGCTAAGACCTTTCGCGAGGTGTATCTTGAAGACGACTGGGTCTTTAAAGGCTAGAGTACGGTATTGCGTGATAGCATCTTGAGCGGCACAGATCGCGTCCTTATGTTGACCAGCGAGCGTAAGGTCAATAGCAAGATCGCGATATCCATGGGCCGCCTCTTCTGACGATGCTTCAAAGATGGATTGATAGACCTTTACAGATTCTGCCCGAGTCACAGCCGCCTCCTCATAACGTTTCAAGCGACGGAGGCTCCACGAAACTTGATATAGAGCATCCGCATAAATAAGTAGATTTTCCTGCAATTCCCTGGTCAACATGGCCACCTCGTTCCATTCAGCCCAAGCTTCGTCATGTCGCCCCATTGCTTGCAGTACACTTGCACTTCCCCAGAGAGCACTGCAGAGTGAAGTGCCATGCCTTTTGGGATCCTTCTTGAAAAACCTTCGACAGATGCCTACGGATAACTGCGAAAACGAGAATGCTTGGTCGATCGGAACTATAGGACGAAAAACCTCTTGTGACAGGCAAGTTAATGCTTCTGCGAGTTCCACTTCCAGTTGACCGCCAGGATACAGAGAAGAAACTTCCTGAAATATTTTTGATGCGCTCATCAGAGCGTTGGCAGCTTCTTGGATCCGCCCCATTCTATGCAGGCTGTGGGAGAGCTGATGAAGAGCTCTGGCGTGATCGCAGTTCGCTTTGTGAATGGAGTGCAAGGGCTGTTGGAAGACCGGAACGTCGTTGTGATTTGCTTTCTTGGAAGCAGTCGAAAAAATATTTTCAAAAATGTTGACGGCTTCTTCCACTTCTATCAAAGATCTTTCATTGAGACCCCGCAATCCTGATATTGCAGCAGCAGTAGTCAAAACGCCGCCCAACTGACTCTTAAGTTCTAGCCGTTCGGAAGCGGCCAAATGTCGACTAATGGCTAGACATTCCTTAACTGCGTCTTCTGCGCCATCGAGGTTACCGATGTCGGTGTAGAAACTTGAGAGGTGGCGAAGGGCATGGACAAGATAAGGTAAATAAAGGGTCGAATTCGATCTCGCCAAGACTTTGAACAGGTTGACAGTCCAAAGGCCGATGATACTAGCTTCTTGCCGCATTCCTAAGTAAGATAGGTCGACAGAGAGACCGACCAGATCCCATGCGCCTCTTTGAATTGATAAGGCGTCGGAATCAGGTCTTAAAACCGCCTGGATTTCTAGTGTTCGTCTGGTTACATCTTGCTGAAAAACGTTTCGACTATCGATCGGGAAGGGAGGTTCAAGGAGAGGTTGGAAGGGAATTGTATACAACTCCAGTGGTTCTTCCTCAGACGAAGAGTAAGTGGACGATAATGCGGTCAAGGACTGATGGATGGCGTCGATTTGAAGGCGAAGATAGGCGTCGCAGACAATGTCCGCAGAAATGTTGGATGGCAATTTGGATAGTGTTGTTGAGCTTGATCCGATGAAAGCAAAAACCCTTTCATCATTGACATCGAGATTGGCCGTCTCCTCGTGGATACGGTAGTGTTGCACCTTGTCCACAGTTTTCAACTCTCGCACTCCATTTTCCACCCGCATGATAGCGAACATCTGTGAATATGTGGTTTGTCGGCAGCGTTCGACATTCGAAGCCTGTAACACACCATGAATTGCATGTAACATGTATTAACTCTATTTTTGAGTTCCCGAATGTTTGATTCCACCTTATTACGATTCTTCCATGCACCAAGTGTAAGTTTTAGCTTGCCGATATTGGTTCCAGAAGTTGAAGGAAGTAATTCGCGACAGGCATCGTAAATTGACGTCATGTCCCTAACATGATAATTCCGACATTAAGTAAAGGTAAAGATGCATCCAAAGGTCGCTTACTTTACGAGGTCGATCAGAGCTCTTTTCATGTGATCCGAGTTGTTTAGAACCTCGTAGTGATCCTTGCAGAAGTCATATAGTTGTTCGACAGTCTTGAGGACCTCAGCTGACAAATTTCGGGCATTTTGAAAATTCCGAGCAACCTGACGCCGAAAAGATTTGAAGTAAGCTTATAGTAACTTTGTATAAGAAAAACCGAGAACTTTCGAAAACGAACGCTCGAGTTTCTGAGCAAGCTCGAGAATGTCCTTCAAGGCCGTAGCAAGGGTTATCGCGGCGAGGGTAACAGATAGAGGGTCCGCCATTTATTGGAGACGTTGTCATCCAGGTTCCAAGAACGTCCTATAGTTGCACTTTATAATGAACATACTTCGCAGGCTGTGGCAGTTGTAGACCGCGTGATTTTCACGTCGGAACTAACTTGAATCATCTTTTGTCGTCTTGGAATAAATCGGCTTGCATCATGATCCTGTTCATCAGATCCTTTGGATGAAAATAGTTCAACCTGTGAATGATTAAGGGTGAACGAAATGTCAGGTTCAATGATCAAAGGATGCACAAGACAATAACTTACTACTTAAGACAATGGATGTCTCTTTTTTTGAGAATTCTCCAATCTACAGTTTCATGGCCCCGCGGGTTCACACTGTAAAAAGTTGAGAAACTTGAACGATGGAATTTCGATGAACGTCGGGAAGACAAGATCAACAGCGCGTGAGAACGAATTGACAAAGCGCACTGGTTTCTACTTGCAACAAATGTCGAATAGCGATTGAGTAAAAGCTTGTCCAAGAGTAATTTAGTAAATGTAAGTAAGATGAAAGATGACTCCAGGAAATTAGTCCCAAAGTTTAGCCAATAGCTGTGACATGAACAGAACATGAACTACATATATTATTTAATCATGGTGGTGGCACTGAAGGTCAAGTTTGGCGACAAGAGCAGTCCAAGAAGCGAGGTTCTTTTCGCCATTCAGTTCGATTTCAACCAAACGTGCAAGACTCGGGAAATCCTTTTCTAATTTCTTCTGCATCTCCTCGAGTTTGGACTTGGCCGCCAGCCCTTCTTCGTGTCGCCCAGAAGCACAGTGTAAAACCCCTTCTGCAAGCAGTACGCAGGCTAGTGCCGTGTATGCCCCGTTTCGGGTCTCCGAGCGTCCTTCATAGTAAGTTCGGCATTGGATTGTCAATTCTAGAGCCCGCGGAAGATCGTCGTTTGCTGCTAGGCGGGTTGCAAGATTGCTCAGTGCACTCATGTAGGTCGGCTCGATGTCTGACCATGATAGTGTCGCTAGTTTGTTTTTGAGGTTCATTGCTTCGTCTACAGATTCCTGGGCTAGAGGAAGCGCTTCGGCTTCCCGCCCATCAGCTGCGATGCTGCTGGAAAGATATTGAAGACATTGAGGAAGGTAAAGGAGCAGAAGGACCCTCGTTTTGGCGAGCTCCGCTAGAGCCTCACCACGGCAGAGCTCCAGAGCTTCTTTGATGGCATCGATAGCCTGCTGTGCTTGCCCAGTATATTTGTACGCTATGGATGCAACCTGCAGGCAGCCAATAAATTCTGCTATGTTCTCGAGCGTGGCTCCACGGGCATATGCCACAGCTTCCTCGCTGGCGGCAACGCCTTCAGCATACTGGCCCATCTCAAGGAAAAGCTGAGCACGACGATGCATCGAGCCAGCCACCATTGACGCAACGGGAGGATTGGAGGAAAACGGTTTCCCAACATCGACAGCTTTTTCGATAGGCACTAATGCCTTCTCGGTGAATCCTTGGTGGTCGAGGAGACTCCCTATTTCGATGAGACAGTCCATGTGCTGGAACGCCGCTTTAGACGACTTCGCGGGGTTTTCGTCGTACCAGTCGAGGGCTTCTTGAACGATGACACTGGCTTCTGGAAGGCGGTTGAAGTTGGTCAAAATTCGAGAATGGTTGATAATGGCCCTAACGAGCAGGGATTCCTCCTCCGCTGTAGGCGGGAATTGCTTGATCACCTCTCGAGAATGCCTGATCACATCTTGAACTCGTTCGATAGATTTGTTCTCGTTGCTCGACACCACACCCAAAAACGCGTTCAGGCTCAGACAGCGCGTATACTCTGGCAGAACACCAGGATCGTCGTGGATGAGCGATTCGTAAATTTTCATGGCTTCATGACCTTCGTTGAAAGCTTGTTCGTGTTCATTAGCATGAATGAGGATGCCCGTGAGGCAATTAAGGCCTTTCGCCACGTTCTTCGTATATTTTGCTGGGTCGGTGAAGGCCAATGCACGGTATTGCGTGACAGACATCTGTGCGGCGCGTGCAGCTTCTGTGTATCGCAGGGCGAGCTGCAGGTCGACGGCGAGGTCGTAATATGTATCAGCTTCGGTGACGGACGTGGTTTTAAGGACAGTGTTGTAAACTTTGACAGTCTCTGCGCGAGTTGAGGCTGCCTCGTCATGGCGTTTCAAACGACGAAGACTCCATGACACTTGCTCCAGGGCGTTGGCGTGGAAGAGCTGGTCAGCCATGATATCCCTTGCTAGGGCGGCAATTTCTTTCCAGACGGCAAGAGCCTCGTCATACTTGGTTTGTTTGCCCAAGATATTCGCTTGCTCCCACAAGGCATGACAAAGTGATTTGCTGTGCTTTTTCGAGTCCTTTTCCGCCAATTTCCGGTACACCTGAACTGCCTGCTGAGCGTATTCGAGGGCCTCGTCAAGAGGTACGACGTCATGGAAATCCTGATGAGAAAGTCGGAAATACATGTCCGCAAGCTCTGGCTCCAACGTTCCTTCAGGATAATAACGCGAAATAAAAGCCATAATGGTCGTGGCTTTCTGTTGAGCGTCGATGGCTTCCGCAAGTCGCCCTGCGTCTTGGAGACTGTTCGAAAGTTGCTGGAGAGCACGAGAATAGTCGCACACCGCTTTATCCGAGAAGTTTGTCAACGCCTGGGCCCATTCTTGCTCAGTCCGTAATAATTGAATGCTCGACTCGCTAAAAGGAGGACGATTCTCCTGAATCATGCCTTCGAATATCCTGACAGCTTCTTCTGCATCTTCGAGGGCTCTGTTGTTCTCTCCGCGTCGTGACGCCAGAAAGGCGGACATAGTTAATACTGGGACAATTTGCCCCTTTAGCTCCAGGTCAGTAGATGAATTGTGCAGCCGCCGGCTGATAGTAATACACTCCTGGATAGCGTTGCGTGCACCGTCGAAATCATTGACTTCGGAATAGTACCTGGCGAGGTGCCGGAGACTGTGTGCAAGATAGGGTGAATAGATGGCGGAATTGGTAGCTACAAGTGTTCGAAAGAGGTTTACAGTCCACAGGCCCATTGTCGCCGCCTCTTGGTACATCTCTAGCGAAAACAATCCAATGGAGAGGTTAACCATCTCCCAGGCTCCGGTTTGCACTGACAATGTGCTGGAATCGTTGCGTAGAAATTCTTGAATTTCCACTGTCTTGGCAATAATATCCTGCCGTAGAGTATTGGTGTCTTGCGAACCGAGGGACACGACAACAGGCTGATACGGTTGCAAGTAAGCATCCATAGGTTCTTCGACCGGATACGAACCCGCAGACGACAACTCGACTAGGTACTCGTCAATGGCATCGATTTGAAGGCGAAGGTATGTGTCGGAAATTATGTTGAGGCTGATTTCCCGAGGTAGTGTCGATAGCATCGCCGAGCTTGTTCCTAGGAAAGCAATGAGTCGGTCATCGGGAGTCCGCATCCTCGCGATCTCTCTCTCGATTATAGTGAGGATTTGTGAACTAGAATTCTCAACAGGGACCAGCTGGCTTTCGGTATTCATGAGCGCAAACATCTTTGAAAAAAAAATATACTGAATAAGAAACTTATAAAAATTTAATGGAAGCACTCACCATGACCTGCGTATGACATTTACTAACACGATTCCGGAGCTCCAGAACGTCAGATTCGATTTTACTACGATTCCTTCTGGCGCCGAGTGTGACCTTTAGTTTCCTAACTTTCCCTTCTGGTGGGGCCACCAGTAAGTCGCGACATTCGGTGTATACTAGTTTTAAGTCTCTGCCATCTTTCTAAGTGTAATCGAATTGGACTAGGTGCATTTCACTCACCTAACTAGATCGAACAGGGCTCTTTTCATGTCGTCAGACCCGTTACAAACTTCGAAGTGCTCATCGCAGAAGTCTTTCAGCTGTTTCACAGTCTGAACTATCTCGGATGCTAGACTGTGCGTATCTTGCAGGTTGTCGGAGGCCTGAAGGAGAATATGAATAAGGAAAAAATAAAACAGTGAACACTAACCCTTATAAACAGGCGCTCTAGCGTCTGAGCTGCACTGCTAATCTCCTCCAAAACGGTGGTGAGGGTTCTTGCAGGAACAACCGACAGAGTATCTGCCATGCCGGACTAGTACTCGTAGGGATAGTTTGGATGAACCAGCCTGCAGATGGGATGGGGTATAAAAGACCCAAAGTAGCTCATGCGCCTTGTTCAAGGCGGTGTTCACTATTCACGCCCAGTGTCGGGCTCTGGCATCGGATCGTAGACGGCACTGCCAGCTTGTAATTGGGTCTTGGCCTAAATTAAGCCTGTCTCCTGACTGAGCTGACTCGGACCCTGGTCCCTGGTAACCCCAAAATGAAGTTGATGAGATGAAGATAAGATCTTCTTTAGATTCTTCGAGTGATATTCTTGGAATGGGAGCAGCGGTGAGTCCAGGAGAATCAATATGTATGGTTTAGGAGATTCAAAAGGACAACGGCGCTGATCAACGTTCAGCACAACGCCAATAGAATTTCAGACGGAGATGAAAAATATTTCCACGCCTAGGTCATCAAATGATCAATGTCAATTGGATCGTTGGTCAGACTCGAATTCCACCAGGTAATTGCTTGAAGACTATAAAATCACCCTAACTAACCATTTGGGTGTAGATATCATGTTTTGTTTTCTCATACTCTCAAAAGAACGCGGTCGAGAACACGGAAGTGATGCGGAACGCGATCACATTCTAGCCATGTTATAAAAAGTTGATCATGAGAACACGAGAGTTGTGGCAGTGAAGCCGGCTGCCAGAGTTTTGGTAGCAACGTCCAACGGCCGCACTCATTGCAAGCATCAACGTCAATGCAGCCCATCAAAGCCCTGTTGTTTGACGTGTTTGGAACCGTAGTGGATTGGAAATCGAGCGTCATCGGCGAGCTCCAGGCATTGGGCGAGAAACATGGAATAGACCCAGGTACTTATGGTCTAGATAATTCTCGATGAAAATTTTATTAAAATCGTACCTTAGGGACTGACTGGGGTAAATTCGCGCAAGAGTGGCGAAATGGCTATTTGCAGAATACGTTCGTGGATTCGCCTCTGCATTTCAGGTCTCGCGATCGCCTGCTGACTGCGCCTCTTATATTAATCCAGACGTCGTATTGCTGAGGGTGGTTCTGGGCCCAATAATGTCGACACTATGCATAGAGAAGTAGGTAACTTTCCCATCTTCGACTATGCCGTAGGCTTACAGAACTCACAAACGTCAGATCCTCGACAATCTTTTGACAACTTCAGAATGGTCGCATATTGGCGCTCTGTGGGACGAGCCAACTCGCGAGCATATAAATTTGGCATGGCACCGTCTGAACGGTAATTTATCTTCATTAAACTCAGAATGAAGTTCATAGCTAATTTTTGTCACATTGCAAATTCAAGGATGGCCGGACACAGTTGAAGGGTTACACGCCCTCAAGAAGCAAGTCATTATATCTACATTATCGAACGGAAATGTTCGTTTATTGGTCGATATGGTAAATGTTCTTGATAATCGAATTTAATTGCATAAACTGAGGAATCGCGCCCATTTTCAGGCGAAACACGCAGGCCTCCCTTGGGATATGGTATTCTCTACCGAGCTTTTCAATACTTTCAAACCGTCAGTTTCTCTCCGTTCTTGCCCTCTTGAGTCAAGGTCAATCCACTTCTAGAAACCCAAAAGCCTATCTAGAAGCCGTCCGTCACCTTTCTTTGCAACCGGAAAACTGTGCGATGGTCGCGGCCCACATCTACGACCTACGTGCTGCGGCCAGCCTAGGGTTGCACACCGTATATGTCCGCCGCCCGGATGAGGACACAGAAGCACTAAAAACAGTGCCGGAGGTGAAGGGCAAAGCAGACGGTGGGGAGGTGGACTACGTTGTTGATTCGTTCACAGAGCTGGCTGAGATTCTTGCGGCTGGTAATGTGTAGGCTATCAGGAACACGGAACTACACGGAGCTGATACGGCAGGCTATATTATAAGAACTCGGTCATGGGTTGAGCAAAGTCAAAGTGTGGGAGCGCGAATGGAGCCAGCAGTTGTGACGACTGCCTTGACTGTACTTCTACTTGACCGCCGTGCTAAAAGTTTCAACATCAACGCCGATGCAGCCCATCAAAGCAATGTTGTTTGATGTGTTTGGGACCGTGGTGGACTGGCGATCAGGCATCGTTGCTGAACTTGAGACACTGAGTGAGAAGCACGTAATAAATCCAGGTATCGTGCAGACAATATCTTATTGAAGACATCGTTACTCCTCCACCTATACATCCTGTGTCATAGACACCGACTGGGCGGAATTTGCGCAAGAGTGGCGAAATGGCTACATGCAGACTATGTTGGTGAAAATTTCAAGTTCCACTATCTTTTGCTGAATACATTCCTTGACCAAGACGCCGCCTCGCTGCTGGTACTTCAGGGTCACAGAATGCAGATGCTATACTCAGAGAGGTAAGCGCCTTTCCATCTTTGATAAAATGACGTCGGCTCACCAACCACCCCAGATCCTCGACGAGCTCTTGAGTTCTCCAAAATGGTCACATATCGGCCCTTTGTGGGACGAGCCAACCCGCCAACATTTAAACCTTGGGTGGCATCGCCTAAATGGTATCTTGTTGGCACAGGACCCAAACGAAGCTACGCTAATGACTTGATATTTCAAGGGTGGCCAGATACTGTCGAGGGACTTCACGCGCTGAAAAAGCAAGCCATTATTGCGACATTAGCGAATGGAAGCGTTCGTTTATTCATAGACCTGGTGATTCTTTTCAACAATTTGCTTACCGCAGGAGCCTAAAGATTCCCTACCTTTTTATAGGCGAAACATGCCGGTCTCCCTTGGGATATGATATTCTCTCCTGAGCTTTTCGACACTCTCAAGCCGTCAGTCCCTTTCCATTCAGTTCATTTAATTTCTCTGAAATGTTATCCAATTTCAGAAAACCAAAAGCCTACCTGGACGCTATTCATCACCTTTCCTTACCACCAGAAAGTTGTGCAATGGTTGCGGCCCACATCTACGACGTGCTTGCTGCGGGAAAGCTGGGGTTCCGTACTATATATGTACGCCGCCCCAATGAGGACGCAGAGGCGGTGACAGAGGTGAAGACCAAAGCGGAAGGCGGAGAGGTGGACTATGTCGTTGATTCTTTCGCAGAGATCGTTGAGATCGTGGCGGCTAGTAATGTAGAGAGAGTCAGATAAAAAATTACAGTGACTTTGCATTATATACTGTGTAACAGTACATTGTGGGTTTATGCGTTTGAATTAAACGTTTGAGGCTAAGCTGATTGAGCATTTGCCTGTCACTCACTTTCAGAGGACGGTGGGCGCCAAACTTCAGCGCTTCCAAGTGGTCGAGGCAGGCTGCCTGGCCACTTGCTGGCCACTATAAAAAAATTTGCGCGATTAAAAAAAATAAAAAAATTTCGGAAACCTGGCTAGAAGCAACACAACACCCAGAGAGCATTATGATGCTCAGTAAGTAAATAATTTGAGTTTCTGATGTCACACAATGGGCAGAGGTCACGATAATGTCACACCTGGACAAAAAAAGTCTGGATGAAAGAAATCTCGATGAACAACACCGCCAGGACGACCTCGGCCGTCGTCGGCCAACAGCTACCATGCCAATGGCAATTTCCAAGAAAAACGGCAAAAAGAGGACAGCGCCGACGCAGGCAGGTCCAAGAGCCAAAAGATCTCAGCTAGAGAGCACAAAAACGGACAAGAAGCGAAGCCGGCCTATCACTCAACCTATTTCCGACAAAGAAAAAGAAAACGACTCTGAGTCCGAAAGTGACGCTGAGGATGCTAATTTTGGCGAGGAACAAGTAGATGAAGCAGCAGAGGATTATGAAGGGGACGAACAAGAGATGGAGGTCGACTCCAAGGTAGACCAAAGACCGAAGGATCCGAACGGCATGTTTTTACTGTTCAAAAATAAAAATCAATATAATGATCTATAATTCGTAACATATAGCTGCTCGAGAATCTCATAAGGTCCAGAAAGCTCTCCTCGAGCAACGGCGTGCCGCCAAACGGCACTCGACGCTTCTGGTCGATGCCAAAAAAGTTTGGTCACTTGCCCGAAAGAAAAATATTCCAACGTCGGAACGACAGAAGCACGTCAAGGCCCTTATGGATGTTATCCGAGGGAAGGTGAATGATATCGTCTTCAAGCACGATGCCAGCCGTATTGTCCAGACTGCTGTGAAATATGGAACTCAAAAGGAGAGAGACGAGATCGCAGAAGAACTGAAGGAAAAATACAGAGATTTGGCCCAGATAAATATTCAAAGGTAAGCTTTACTTCATGCCTCGTCTAGAACATACAAATTCAAATTTTTTGCAGTTCCTAGTGACAAAACTCATCAAGCTGTGTCCAGCACACCGGACCTCCATTTTCCTCGAATTCCAATCGCATATACTGCGGATGCTGCTTCATCGTGATGCGTCGTCCGTCCTCGCAGATGCTTTTGAGTTATACGCGAATGCGTACGAACGAACAATATTTCTACGAGAATTCTACGGCAAAGAGGCTTCCATGTTCACTCTGACGAGGGGGAGTGAAGAAGAGAAAGAACGGGCAAAGAAGGGGCTGAGTGGGGTTTTGGAAGGCGCCGACGGCGAGCGGCGGCGAAGGATATTGGGGGCTGTTAAAGACAATCTGGTGACGATGTGTGTTTAATTTCACTCTTCCAGATCTCGCCTTGACTTTTTTTTTATAGCTTTAACAATTCTGATAAAGGCGCGATCACACATGCAGTGGTGCATCGTGCGTTATGGGAGTACCTTACGACTATCAACACTGTCACTGAAGAGGCCAACCAAGAAAAGATGAGACGTGAAATTTTCGACAGGTATGTGTTCCTTGTAGTCTACGGATCCCTCATCAACTTTTTGCTCTTTTGATAGTTGTCAGGATTTACTAGCCGAAATGGTCCATACAAAAGACGGAAGCCGAGTTGTCCGTGAATTCATCGCCCAGGGTACAGCTAAGGTCGGTTATGCGACATTTCTTTGTTGTTCATCAGTTTGACGATGTACGTTGGCATAGGACAGGAAACAAATTTTGAAAGTCCTCAAGCCGCATATCGAGCGAATGTGTCTCGACGATGAAGCCCAGCTAGTTCTCTTTACTGCACTGGATGTCATTGAGTTAGTCATTTCCATTTGTCAAAGGTGACCTATTATTCATTACTCATCTTTTTCCAGTGATACCAAACTCCTAGCAAAGAGCCTTGTTTCCTTAATCACGGCATCCGCCCAAAAACTACATTCAAGTCCGCAAGGCCGCCGCAGTCTGCTTTACCTTCTCCTTCCTCGCTCAAGGCGACATTTTACGCCTGCTATGATTGCATCTCTATCAGAGACAGACGAAATCCGGTCACGGACGAGCAAGAAAAGCGCAACGAGCAGAGAAGAAGAAGTGCGGCGAGCAGCAAGCGAGGACCTCATCCGCTGGGTAGAAGAGTCAGGAGAAAGCCTGATTCGAGAACCCGCTGGGTGCTTGATCGTCGCTGAGGTTATGTTGTACGCTGAAGGAGGTTAGTGTTATCATTTTGAAATGGTTTATTAGTATTAAACTATTTGATTTATACAGACAAAACAGGCCCTGTTCAAGTTCTCCTTAATACCCTAGCTTCTCCGACAATAACAGACCCTCGTCCTATCGACCTTCCACCAACATCTCGCATGTACAAAGCCCTTCTCCAAGGCGGACACTACAACCACAGCTCTAGTACCATTGAGCGAGTCTCTGCTGCTTCCTGGGACTCTGCATCGTTCGCCGAACAATTTCTGAAGGTCGTAGGCCAGGAGCCCACAATAGCCATGTGTCTTGGAGATGGCGCATTCGTCGTCGCGGAGCTTTGTGAGGCGCTCATTCGCGGTGAGGCTGCAGATGGAAGACGGACATTGAAAGATTGGTTTGGGCCGGACATCAGAGAGCAGATAGAGAGTAGCGAGGTGAAGGGGAAAAAGGTGCTATTAGAGAAACTGTCTTTGCTCTGAGATCACACTATTCTATCAGCCTCTTGAAGGATGTTGTACTGTAGAAATTTATTAGAAGGTTGTGAGTCTGTTTGGATTGAAGGGCGATGACCTTCGGACCCTTTTGAACAACGTTATTATTAGATTCTTGCCCAGTTCTTGCCAGTTTCCTCCAGCTTTACTCGCCGTTACACGCGTCGACAAACGCCAATGTAAGTTGAATTCATCTACCGCGTTGCATTCACAGAGCCAATCGTCCCCCCAGGCCTCCGAAAGGCGGATTCAAGAAAAAACCACCTTCAGATGGAACCTCGACGCCCACGACGCCTGTGAGTATCCGAACCTATATTTCAGTAGCAGATGTACTAAAAAAATCACGTCAACAAGTCGCTAGCCGTTCAATTATCCTACTTACACCAACCCCGACCATTCAAGAACCCTCATTACGCCAAGAACGTCAATCGGAGAGCCAAAAACCTTAAGGCCGTCCTTGGGCAAGAACGCGAACGGGAGAGGCGGAAAGAGAGGCGAGACGTCTTGAAAGAGAGGAACTGGCGAAAACGGACCCGCAGGCTGCCATAGACATCCCAGAAGAAGTCCCTACTTGTGAGCAAAGTTTATTTGGACGTCAATCTTTGGCTGATTCCTTCCTTATCTGCAGATACCACTATAGAGGCACCGCCGTCGGTTATCCCTCATAAGCACCTTTGCGACATCACGGGCCTAGAGGTGAGATACCCGGAGTTCGTATAACGATGGCTGTTTGATATCTCGTTCCAGGCTCCGTATACAGACCCTGCAACAGGCCTACGCTATCATGACAAGAGCGTCTATGAAATCGTGAAAGGGCTTGTAAGTTACATTCACCTTTGCTTTTCTGAACAATTCTTTATATGAAATCTAGAGCATTAGCATTGCAAAAGACTACCTATCAGGTATTAGATCTTGTTCAACGACTTGTCCTTTACCTGACAGTTCCAACATCAAGCTCGAGGTGTCAATTCCATTGTCAAATAATCTCACTGCGCATCCCATGTTAATATTACGACCCAACGAAGGCCATTCATTGTATTGCAATTTCTATGTATGTATGTATGTATATATATATAATAATAAAATGAACAACAATATAGAACGAATGTTATGCTACGAATGCGTATTCCACATCAAAATGACAGACCAATTTGCGAGTAGTGCACTGAATTAAATCTCAGGCATCAACATTAATCGGGGGTGAGGATAAAGAAAACGACGATAGATGCGAAAGCGAAAAAGCAATTATGAAAGCGAAATTAAGCGTACATTGCCATTATGAGGGCAAAAACCCGATCTCTCTCCAGTAGGCGACCCATTTTTCGACGTCGTGCTCGTCCAGAGGCTGGAATGTCTCGTCTCGCAGTGTCGGCGACGCCTTCAGACTCTTGTCGGTGGCGACCTTCGGAAGGAGGCCCATGCTCTCCGTATTGTGCGACGAAGCACTCAATCCAATGCGGTAGAAGTGGGTGAGCTTCAAAGCCGCCCGCCTGTTTTCTGCGCCAGGTCCAGTCTCGTCCGCGTCGTGTGCCGAGCTCTCCAGTCGAGCAAGCCACTCCACATAGGGAACGAGAGGAACATTGAGAGTTGTGGCGAGCACCTGCATGATGTCGTTCCACTGGACCGGTTTGGGATGAACAAGGTGAAGTGTCTCGTTCTCCGTGCCGCGCATGTCGACGATGGCTGCGGCCGCCAAGTCAACAGGGATCCACGAAATTAGCTGCAAAATAGGGTTCAGAACGAGGAAAAGGAGGTGAGGTATCGGATGACTTACATCGTCTCCTTCAGGCAGACACCCTAGATACGTGGCAGACTGAGCAATAGCAGGGAACCATTGAGAAGGATCCCAGCATCCGTTGCGACCTCCGCTCAGAAGCCCAACTCGGATAACATTGGTGCGAAGTCCGTGGTTCTCCGACGCGAGCTGGAACAGTCGTTCGGCGACCCACTTCGACTCAATGTACCCGGTTTGGACGGAGACTTTAGGGTCCAGGACAGGCGACTCGGGTGCTTCGGTGACGGAGGTGTCCTTGGGATCTGGAAGCAATATCAGCCACTGGCCCTAACGTGTAACCTGCTGACTTACGCTGGAAGACGCCGATGGTACTGATGAAGGATACGGTGGGCTTCACGGCGAGCGTCGACAGCTTAGCAAAATCGAGCAAGTTTCTAGTCCCTTTGATCAAGTCTTCGTGATCATCTAAGGACGTCGCGAAGTCGACGGCCCAGGCTGAGAAGAGATGAGCCCATTGTCACTGGAGAGAGCAATCGAAGAGCTTACCATTGTGAATGATACGGGAGACTGACGAGAGAAGCTAGAAAGGTATAAATAAGCCACGCAAAGGATAAGAGACAGAAGGAGAAATACCTTATTAGAGACGTCCATCGGCAGGTTAAGGTCGTCGGCAACGAGGTCGCCTTCGAGGAGTACAAGTTTCGGAGAATCGAGAAGTGATAATGGGAGTCCTTGACGAGAGAAGATGGATTTGTGGCGTTGGATAATCGAATTATTGCTCTTTCCGGATCGATTGAGCGCATATACAAGAGTTATATCGTTGTTTTGAAGTAATTGAGAGAGTATATTTGATCCTAGTGTACCTGTCGTCCCAGTAATGAGACGACGTCTTCATGGGGGGTGAAAGATGGCGGAGTCTCGACAGCCACTGCCGACGTGGTGTTGTTCATCCCTTGACTGTACTTCGCAAGCATTTCGCCCATCAGTTCAGCTTTGACCTTGGCCGTTGCTGCTTTCGGACGTTTCTGAGTCTCGGTGGGTGTCGAGACCTCACTTTGCGAGGAGCGGAGGAGGTCACCAAGGGAAAGGTCGGCGAGCAACTGGATTTGTGTAACTTCGACGACGAGGTCGAAGAAGGAAGGAAATACGGGAAGCGGAAAGGGAGTCGATGCCATAGGCTGTAAGTGGGACGTCGAACGAGAAGTCGGCCTCCGAGATGTCCAATACGTTCCTCACGATCTTGGACATGTGCGCGGCGTCGTCCATATCTGATGCGGCTTCGACAGTTTCGTTGGGTAAGAGGTGTCGACCCAGGCGAGGCATTCCTTGAGTTCTGTCCAAGGCTTCCCAGTTCAAGTCTGGGAGATAGCGGACGACGCGTTGACCTCTTTGGAATCGGGACATGGAGTCGTCAAACCATTGAATCATATCTGTGCGATCGAACTCAGTACAACGCATGGACGATAACAAACGGAGGCTTTACCTTGCGCAGAGACTGACCACGGTATCAAAGCGCTCAGTCGGGATTCATTAGCTTCTCCAGTACCGGCAAGCATCAATGTCGAATCGAGAATGCCAGGACAGACGAAAGAGAAGCCATTTGAAAGTCGTGACATCTCTTCCTCCAAGGCCGTGTTCGCGCTGGGTAGATTGTCAATCAAAGGCCATGTGTAAAAGGGAAAAAAAAAGACTCACGCGCCATAATTCGTCTGTCCTCCAAACCCGAATAAGCCAGACACCGAAGTGAAAGAAACTATGAAGTCCAAAGAATCAAGATCAAGAACTTGCTTCAAGACCTCGTAGGCTCCGAGCTTCGCAGAAAAGACAGTAGAAAAGTCACTCTCTTGTAGATGGCGGAAGATGCCGTCAATGAGTACTGCAGCCAGAAGGATGCAACCGCCGACCCTGTATTGACCAACACTGTCGAACATTGCTTTCATGGCCGAGGCATCGGTAGCATTGACGGCGAGAAGGCTGAGACGAAGGTCGTCTTTTTGTTCCAGATATTCGACCATCCTCCTGACCACGACATTGGTGTTGACTTCGAGGCTCTTCCGGCCTGAGCGAGACGTTAGAATAATGTGCCTAGCACCTCTCTAGAGTGAATAGTAAGGCGTTAAATAAAGTTGCTAGAGGTGACATTACTCGAAAACTTACCTCATACATGAACAATGCCAAGTGCACGCCGATAGTACCAATACCCCCAACAATGATGTATGTCTTGTTGGGGTTGAAAGAGGATACGCTGGGAAGTTCTGCAGACGGTTTGACGTAAACTTCACGGCCTAAAGTCGTCGCCGTTGCGTTGGCGGGTCCTTGGAAGGATTCCACGTCGTTGTCGAACATGAGAATGAATATCGGAGAGCATCTGCAATGGAGCATGGATCGCGACGGAGAATACCAGGCAAGCCGTTCGTGTCGTCGTTCCACAGGAAAAGCCTTCCATGACGTGGGGACATTAGAGTTTGCAAGATCTGGATGTAGGCTTGGTCGGTGTACCCAGAGATGATGACGTCGTAAGGTTCGCCTTGAAGCTTGGCGAGATCGTATAAGCTCGTTTGCTGGCCGATACGATCGATCCGTAGGCCGTTCTTCGTAGCGAGGTTGCCTACATTGGAGCCCATTACGGTGTCGGCATGTGTGAGAAGGACGCGAGAAAGCTTCATGCGACAAGGTCGACTGAACGCGCTCAGACCTGGAGCGAGAATGGCGGTGACAAAGCCAGGAATAAGAGCGGGGATCATGCTCGCTTGCTTCGCAAGCTCTGATGGAACACACGTTAAGGTCGCGGCGTCGACAACCATGATTTCTTCGATGGGCACATCGACCAAGCCGACGACTATTTCGCCTTCTTGGAACCCTGATGCCGGTCCTTCAACGATAGATGCCAGAATTCCTGTAACTGCGCCTTGCTTCGAAAACGAAAGAGGTCGTAACAGGACGTGATGTGGGGGAAGAACGCGCTGGTCGTTGGATTGACGTACTTCGACGACGCCTGCTTCGATTTGTGGGACTGGGACGATGCGAGGCACAAGGAGCTTGCTAGGGTCTTCCGCTGATACGATGATATCTTGCTCATATCGAAGTTCAAGAGGCAAGTGGTCGAGGAATTCCTGTCTCATATCGTCGTCGTATTCCGGGGGGAAGACAACCAATCTGATTGTCCACGAGATGCATTCTCGTCGTAAAGCGCGGGCTAAACCTTGCGCCGCGCTGCCACCCCTCCCTTGCGTCGCAGTAATCCAGAGGTCCAGTGTCTGGGCAGTGTTTAGCCCAGACAACTCCCACTGCAGGTCAAGCTCCTTGCCGAAGGTGTATTCGTAAACGAATGACTCTGAGGAGTCGAAGAGCGGTGTCTCCGGGGTCTCCTTGACGGTCCAGGCGCTCTTCTGACTTTCGATGCAGAAATGGAAAGGATCCGCGTCTTCGGAATTATGCACCCTGAGAACCTTGAATTTCTCCAACGATTTCAAGTAAGATGCGAGTGGGTAGATTTCCCCGTTGGTTGGAGCACCAAAGGTGGAGTCATACCACATCGTCCCAAGTGATCCCATATCCCAAGCCTCGAGGTTCCTCTCCGTGAAAATGAAGGTGCCACCAGGAACGAGAAGACTGTGAGCAGTTTCAATGGTGCGCTGAGGGTCGGTTTGGCCGTCGACAACGTTAAAGAAGAACACGATGTCGAACAATTGGTCCTCAATGCCGGAAGGGCCAGAAACATTGACCCGAGCATTGCGAACCATGCCAGACGACACTGTCGGAAGAGATTGGGACGGATGTTTGTTGTCGACGAAAAGGCTGACATGAAGGGAGGGGAATTCACGAATGACTTCCTCAATACCAACTCGGAAGATGTCGGTTTTCACTAGATGAAATAAATAAGTCGAATGTTAAACAAAAATTAATAAGGCAACTTACCAACACTAGCAACGAGAATCTGAACCACGGTGGTATCAGAGCCATCAAAGCCTTTCAAGGCATTTCGCAACGAATTCATGCTGCACATTATCGCTTGATCGAAGTGAGGGCCTTCTGAAGGAGGAATGGCCTGGTGCCAACGTAAGACAACGTCTGTATAAAGTAAAGAAAAGCTTACTTTATCGCTCTCAAGATGCTCGAAATAAGCAGCCCAGCGTTCGTTGCGACCAAGGGCAGAAGTTGCAGACCCGGACCTGTAAAACAAATTGATGACTCGCCACTAATGTAGAGAAAATAATCTCACTTCGTGGCTTGGCCGGCTTGCATGCGCATTTTAGTTCGAATAGCCACTTTATCCAAGGTGGCAAAAAGGTCTGAGCGATCAGCGTGGTCGCACTGCTCACCCGCTCGCACGCAGGGCGGATGGAAGACAGGCTGCATAACGACCTGAAGGGGTCGAGAGGCGTCTGAGACGGGATTGATGTAGTGCTTGGCGACTTCGAGTCCTACAAAGGTGCAAAGACGGACACCCGAGTCGTCGACAAGGCAGATATCATACTGCATGGAAGCTAGGTAACAACATATGAGACGAGCCAGCATACATAAAGATCAAACATATGCTTACTAGGTTTCCACTTCTTCATTTCGACATGGGCATACAGATGCGCGGGGAAATAGGCAGTTTTCAGCTGCTGGTGAACAATTACAGCGTCGACATGTGCGGGCAGATAATAAACGTTGGGATCGTAGTCGCCGTGGAAAGGCTTGTAGGCCGACACTTGGATACAAGCATCCAAAATGGCAGGATGGAGGAGATATTTCCCATCACTAATGACCAGTTAGCAGAGTAATAAAACTGTGGGCAATTCGAACTCACCTCGCTAAAGTAGAGTCCATGCCCTTGATAGACGCAAGGGCCTCATTCGCATTGTAATACATATTCGTCACTCTTTGGAACCGTGTCCCATACGACGAGAAATACGACAAAGAGGGGTAGAAGTCTTTATAATAGATCATTAATACTACATACAAAGAGAAGCGTAAGCACTCACCAGAGCCGATGTGACCAGTACATCTGTTCCTAACTGCCTTGACGTCCAAAGGTGGGACAGCAGTTGGAATCTCGAACGACAAGTAGCCGTCCGCGTGCAAACGACCGTTCTAGAACGAATTATGAAAAGACGAAATATAAGAGTATAAAATGAGTGCTTACGCTGCCAGATCCGACATCTTTGCGAGACTTAGGAGTCGAAGAAAAGGACTTGATGGTCCAGAAAGCTCCGTCAAGGTGAATGTCAACCTTTACAGGTTTCTCGGAAGAGAGCGACAGGATCGAGCGAAGGTTGACATTCATGAGCGTAGATGCTCCAAACTCGAGAGCCTGAGAGAGGAACTTGAGTAAGAGGAATGTTGTAAAAAAAGATCACGTACCATCTCGAGATACCCAGCAGCAGGCATGATCGGCTCTCCTCTGATAACGTGCTCCGCCAACGTTGGATGTGTCTCCTTGTTGATGCGAAGGTAGCCATGATTGAGAGGTCCACGAGGGCTTTCCATTTGCTTCAACACCGGGCGTGTCAGGATACAATGGATACTTCTTCCTCACGAACGGGTACGACGGTAATGGAAGTGTGAACTCGGAACATTCTCGACCGTTCAAAACTGTGAAATCTACACAGTTGTGGCCAGCGACGGTGACCTTGCCGCACAGGCGAAGGATGTCTAGCTGTTCGGCGGATGGGCTACCGCGCTTAGGACGCTGAACGGTATGGAGAACTGTCGAAGTCTCCGACGACATGGTCACGATGTAAGACGCGAGGACTGGGTGAGGAGCGAACTCGACGAAAGTGACGTTGGGGTTTGCCGCTCTGATGGCCTCCATGGTTTCGGTAAAGCGGACAGGAGAGCGAGTGTTTCTCCAGAAGTAGTCGGCATCGAAATGATCTTCGAAAAGTGCGGCAGTAAGAGTGGAGAATGTCGCGGTCTTCGGGCTGTGAGAGCCGGGATAACGTTCGAAAAGATCCTCGAGGGCAGTGCAGTACACGTCCTTCGATTCCTCCATCATCGAAGAGTGGAAAGGCACCTTGGTGCGAAGCTTTCGGGCGAAGATACCGCGAGCATCTGCTAGGCTCACAACGGCATCCACTGCAACTTCTTCTCCCGCGATGGCGACGGCAGATGGAGAATTGAAGCAAGCGACTTCGACAAGGCATTGCGGGTGCTCCTTGCGATATTCGAGCAAGATTTCCTCCATGACTTGAGCGGTGCACCCAACGGCGGCCATGGTACCACCAAGTTCCTCGATAGGCGTGAAAGACCTGCCACGGATGATGGCCAGTTCCACCGCCATCGCCTTTGGCGCAGCTCCCGAGGCGTACAAAACGGCGGTTTCACCAGCAGAGTGGCCAACAACGGCATCGGGCTTCATGCCCAGACTGACCAGGAGATCGAACAAAGCGATCTGGAAGATGGCGATGGATGGAAGGACGAGGGCAATAGGCCAGATTTCTGGCAAACTCGGAGCAGACGAACGGTCGAAAAGGCCGTAATCGTGGATGATCGATTTTCCTGTGGATTTTTGGAAAACGTCGTCCATCTCGAGAATGCTCTGTCGGAAGACAGGGAACTTCTCGAAGAGCTCGCGACCCACTGGAACAAACAAGTCAGTAAGCACGTTGCTAGATTGATACAATGGACGAAAGCTTACTGTCTTTGTGTTGGGGGCCTTGGCCTGAAAACACGTAAACGAGGGAGTTGACGTTGCGAGGGCAATGTTCAGGAGAGCTTAGATTGGGTAAAGTGGCCTTGTCAACGCCAGCAATCGTAAAGGCCCTCCATGTAGCTTGCTTAGCTCGACGACCGAGAACTGTTGATAAACCAGGGAGGTCGGACAGATAAAGAGGGTAGTTCTTCTGGATCGACTCTGAGGAAGCTGTTACAGCCCTCGAAGAAAGACCCCCGACCATGATCAGGACAGGGCTATTGTCACTGCGTCGAACGTTCGAGATGGTCGAGAAAGGCTCGAAGATTGGAGGACTCTCCAAGACGACGTGACCGTTAGACCCGCCGATGCCAGAGCCAGCAATGGAGACGAGAGACTTGTTCTTGGAGCGGACAGAGAGCGGTGTGGGCTCCATTGGCACCTTGAGGCGGTACTCTTCCCATTTGATGCCGGGATTTAATTGACGAACATTGACCTGAGGGGGGACAGTCTTTCGCTCGAAGATGGACATAACCTTTGAGAGCGAAGCGAGGAAGGCGACGATTTCGGTGTGTCTGTGTTAAAGAGCTCAGCAAGTGCGAAGAAAAAAAGAAGTCTAGAGCACGTACCCGATGTTGCCCTTAACACTTCCGATAAGGAGCTCGTCTTCCCGGTGGAAGTGCTCGCCAACCCAATTGGCTTCTGTAGGGTCGCCTTTGGCCGTACCTGAAAATCGTCGAGGTCAGTAGATGTAAAAATAATAATTCGGGAAGAGTTACCTGTGGCGTGGAGTTCCACGTAGTCGACTTCGCGTGGACTCTTTCCTGCGCGTTCGAAGGCTTGAATCATAGCGTCGCGCTGAGATTCTGCTACTGGGGCACCTGGTGGTGCGGCGGAACCAGTGGAATTAATGGCAGTCCCGAGAATCTATACCAAGTGAGCGACGATACATGAAAAATGTGGTTAAGCCTTACAGTCGCATATATATGGTCTCGGTCTCGGACGGCGGCTTCAAGAGGTTTGATTACCACGACGGCACATGCTTCCGCTCTTGCAAAACTGAAAATTCATCTTGAGTAATAGTGAAGACGGAAGATCGATAAAAAACGCACCCATCCGCGCCCCCGTCGAAAGGCTTGCACTTTCCGTCCTTTGCAAGAAGAGATCCTTGACTATAAGTTATCCAATCGGCAAAGCTGAAGGTGGGAAATCGTAATTAGCCCAAGTGAAAAGACGAAAAATTAACTACTGACCGATGGTTTAACTGACATCCTCCAACAACAGCGGCTTCGCAATCTCCGTTGGCGATCGCCTGAACGGCAAGATGCATAGCAGTAAGAGTAGAGCTACACGCAGTGTCGACTGGGAGAGATGGTCCCAGAAGATCCAAGTGGTTGGAAATGCGGTTGGCTATCATTGAGGGATAGCCGGCAAATGAACCCCGAGAGTCGAACTCGTCCTAAAAATCCTTGAGATCAGGAAACTGGTCCAAGTCAAATGTTCACCACTCACCGGTTCTGATACGTTCATCAGGTCGATAGAAGTACCTGACGTAAAGCAACCGACTTTCTTCATTCTGTAGTCGATCCCAGAGTCGAGAAGAGCGAGGAAGCTATTTTCAAGGAGCTTCCGGGTCGCTGGCGCCATAGCTTGCGCATCCCTAGATGAAATGCCGAACTCGACATTATCGAAGGTGTCGATATCTTTGAGGAAGGCGCCTCGATTGACGTGAACTTTGCCGATCCCAGTGCCCTTCCATCTAATCCGGATAACCTTCAGTAACACGGTGAGGACGGCTGAACGAGAGAACTTACGCTTCTACGTTGAATCTCCCGGAAGGTATCTCCTCGTATGCTTCTCCGGACGACAAAAGGAACTCGAAAAATGATTTATGGTCGAAGTTTTCGGTAGAGTGGCTACCGCTCGGCAGCTCGACGGACACGCCCACCTTCGATGAAAATCAGTAAAGTGTCGTGAAGAATGTGTTGCGAGACTTACTATCGCTACAGGAGGTGGCATATTAGACCTCATAGAGCAGAAACGCGGGAGCAGGGTGTCATAAATTTGGATGAACGAAATTCCTGCGCTGGGTCCTACTTATATTTCGGGATCTATTCAAGTAGCGCTCTTCCGAGTCCTCATTCCGGCAATGAGATCCAAGAATTGTTTCGTACATCTCCGCGCGGCCTCAGTAAGGGCAGCAGGAGACAATGAGAGCTATGATCGTGGTAAGGCATGAAGGATGTATGGAGTCAGGCGGGCCAGCCCGATTGTTGACGCGTTGTTGGCCCTTGTTACGTAAGGCAATCCGGGGTCCTTACGGATGTTTTTATTGTCCAATCTTGGTCCCACCACAATTTGACGCCGAAACAGAGTGCAGTCAATCTAATATCCGAGTGATCGTCCGGGCTCGTTATTGTTCTCGTCGGCTGGATATACACAGGAGACATGTTTCGACCATTCATTCATGTTTTTATCTGCTTTTGCTCGATAATTCATCTGAAATTTCGTGCTGGCCTTTCTGGGGACCCAAACGGTTTGAACAATGCGTGGGCACTTGGCCCCCATCTCAAGAGTATCTCCATATTTCCATTGGACCTGCTTATGTATCGCTTTCTCCGCCTAATATGCTACATCCTTGAGAAATTCATGTCATATTTTTCTTGATCGGCGGGAAGGTTAAATGTATGTTAACGCTTGGACAGTTCCGGTCCCACGTCCCTGTTCAAAAAGCTTTGTCGATAGCCTCGAATGGTATTTCAAAAGCACGAACTCTCTCCTGTCGCGAGGCTCTTGTGAATTTTTTATTGATCGTCTCACCGATCCGAGGTCCCGATGGATATACATTCCACTGCCCCTCTCATTCAAAATGATTCACCCTTGATTGCCCGTCGTCCCAGCCAGCAGATCCAAGACATGGACGCGAAGACCATGAGATGCGTTGTCACCACAGGCGACGGAAAATTCGAGCTCAAACGCCTACCTATCCCCTCCCCGAAGGCGAATGAGATTTTGGTCAAGGTCGAGGCTTGCGCTCTGAATCACACCGACTGTATGCCCATTTATCTTCTCGCATGTTCACGAATAAAATTTACATTTTGAAACAGGGAAATCCATCATATTGCACAAACGACCCGGCAACATCGTGGGTTCTGACTTCGCTGGAACCGTGGTTTCTCTTGGAGCAGCGGTACCGGTCGGCTCGAGGAAGTTGGGCGAAAGAATCGCAGGGGCTGTACGCGGGAGTGCGTAAATTACTTTTCCGGTCGTCGCTGTTGCTAAATATATCACGAAGATATCAACCCAAATGGCGCATTTGCCGAATATTTGGTTACAGACCCAGCGCTTGTCTTCGCCCTGCCCGATGACGTCCCTTTTGAATTAGGAGCGCAGCTGGGTGTTTCCTGCTACGCGACTTGCCAAGCGCTATACCAGACCCTTCACCTTCCAACGCCCCTGAATCCGTCTTTGAATGGGAATGATATCTTAATCTGGTCGGGCTCGTCTTCAATGGGACAGTACGCCGTCCAATTCGCAAAGCTCTCCGGACTACGTGTCATCTCAACTGCGTCGCCTCAGAATTTCGACCTGGTCCGAAGCCTCGGAGCAGCTGAAGTCTTTGACTACGCAGACTCCAGGACTTCGAAAAAAATATTTTCAGCTACCTCGGGCAGGTTGGAGTACGCCGTGGACTGTATTAGTGACGGAATGACTCCCGTTCAAGTCAGCGGGTCGCTCAGTAAAGAAGGTGGGACCATTGTCACCGTTTTGCCATACCAGAGCAGGAAAAAGGGCGTCAAGACGGAACTTATCCTCGTTTATTCCATGTGGGGAGAGGTGCGGCCCGTGTTTAATTACTCACCCATTTACGGCTCATTACCACAATTTTAGGACGTCGAAGTCCCCATCCCCCTCAAGGGCAGCCACGAGCACTATGAAAACGCTATCAATTATAATCGAATGATCTCAGAGATGCTCTCCAAGAACATGCTCAAACTCGGCGCCATCAAGATCTTCCCTATGGGACTGGCCAGCGTGCAAGAGGGCGTCGACTATATGATGTCCGGAAAGGTATGAATTAATTATACGAGACAATAAGATGAACTAAATGACCACTTACTTTAGATTCATGCAGAGAAAGTCGTGTATAGGATATCAGATACGCCTGATATTTTGTGATTGTATGAATGACGAACATGTAACCGGCATTCTTTCTTACTCCCGTAACTTCTGTCTACTTGTTATTAGCACGGCATATGTTTTAATGAATACAATAGCCTGTGCAGAGCGTTATTATTCGCGCCATAAGCAAGCTGCTGAGGTTAGGTGGAGCCTCACTCCCGCGCGCCTAACGTCAATACAACGCACTTGCCATCCCGCTTCTAACTTAATAGCATGGTGTACCGGATCTCCTTCCCGTAGGCTCAAATGATGTGCATTTGTATATTATAGGTTGGAAGCGAGCTTCGTAATTAAATATAATTGTACAAACTTTTAGGATAGTGGACGACGCGGCCTTGGAGGCCACAAATATGAACTAGAAAAGGGCCGTTTGCGCCCAATGCTGGGCGGTCGGACCGAGTGAAGGTCGAATAATTCTATTGTTAAAATTAAAAGTACCATTGGTTTAAACCATGTTATGTTCCTTCATGTACCGACTCTCCCTACTCTCCTTGTCGGACATATCGTAGTCATGCTCGATCGTTTTGGTAATCTCCACGCCGTTCATCTCATGTGGAGCAGCCCTACTCTGATTTCCTTTTCGAAGCGATAGCGGGATTATCGTTGTCGGTGTCTCTCCTCGTGACATGATCTTGCTGTTCGACGATATGGTAGGCTCCCTGGACGTCCCAAGCTTAGTGTTCCTAAACACTCTACAGGCCATGATATTCATGAGAGTGATGTTGGGGACAGTGAACATGGTTCGATAGGTGATGGGGACGGCGGTAACGTAGAGCATGATGACTGTCAACAAATTCGTTGTGACAGTGGTTCTGAACCCAAATTAAAAAAAAAAAGAGGAAGCGACGGGCAACGTGTACTTACAGGTAATACACCTGGCCATCTTGGAAAAGAGTCTTGGAAAATGCCGGTAGGTATTCCCCGAATACAAGGGTCTTTACTCCGGACCGAATATTGTAATCGATGTGGGTATTCGTCATAAGACGGTAGGATATGGCGAGGAAAACGAGTGTGTCATTGACCAGGGGTATAATGGCCGCTGCTGATACATAATTCTCCAGGGCGGCGTTGAGACAATAGTCGGTCGGACCGATGTTGATTCCAGTAACTCCCCGGGTAACAGTGATACAGCCTCCTAGGACAGCAAGCCACATAAAGGCAAAAAATGCGATGACGAATTTGTTGCTGTCGAATACAGCCCGAACTCGGAAGAAAAAAAGAAGGGATGTGGCGGGGATAGCAACAGGGTATAGAGCGCACACCACCTTCTCAAACGTTGGGCAGTTTCCTGCATGAGCCGCTATTTCAAAGACACGACAATAAGCAGATATTAAATCAGATAAAACTCAATAGCTTACTTTCGAAAATGGTGCTGCCAGTACATAAGCCAGGGAGCCAATTCTGTAAATTTGGTGGTTAGGCCTTCACGTTACTGATGCTTATTGTTGCAAGGGACGTACCGAGAGAGAAAGTAAGCGAGTGTGGGTGGACCAACTCGATGTTTCGTCAACAGCTTGTAGTCACCTGAAAGATTATTCAGGATGTCCCATATTAAAACCTATATCGCGTAAGGTTCGTTATTTGAATAGGACTCGGAAAAAACTTACCCCCAGCGACCCCACAAGAATATAACTCGCGATGGTAACCTCGAACGCAATGTCAGGCGGCAGGAACGCCATGGGAGTGAACGGGTTGGGCAGCTGGGGGGAGGGATCGCTGGCCATGATGATGTGGATGAACGGAAAACAGACGTTCTAACTGCTGAACTATATAATGAAGACGGTTGAAGACATCCTATCTAGAACAGAACAAGTGAACCACCGTAATCAGACATCGCTAAACTTTTGAGGACCTTCGCTTCGAATGCCAACCGCTTGACAGCCGTACTTTGAGCCCTCAAAGTGCGACCTGCCCGCTCAATGAAAGGGGAGTTTGTTTTTTGCGCCATCAAAAATGCCGTAAGCGTAGGTGAGGATATATCAGGAACAAGGTATCAAGCTGAAAAGGTAGCAGCCTCCCTGACGAACGAGGCCAGGGTCAGAACTTCGCGGGTTAGAGCAACCCACTCCGTGATCATGTCGCCTGGGACCGAAAGGACTCGACCCAGCCAGGTCGGTCTGAATGAGTGAAAAAGAAGTTCCACCCTCAGAGGGACAGTGTTTGAAAGGAAGTATATACACCCGACTCAGCGCAGGAAGGTCGCCAATTCAGGTGGATTTTTGGTGGATTTTTGGTCGGTTCCAATGCGATCAGCCTTCGCCGGGAAACGTGAGACTCTTCTCGGGTACCAAGGGCAAAATTCGACTTCCAAGCAGGGTTTGGAGAATTTGAAATAGAAGCGTAAATAAGTACGCTAAGTAAATGGCTTTGATCTTGAAGCTTGAAAGCTTGAACTTGTGCTTGAGTGCTTTAGCTGTTGAGACTGTTTCTAAACGAATTTCGACTGAAATTTCTCTTTGGAAGTAAGGAAAGGCTCGGACACCACGCCGCACAGCGACCAGTCGTAGGAACACGTGATAGTAATGATCCCATCGTCTTCAACAACTCTTGAGCAGTCTTGAACGCTGGGCATCGCTGCGACTATCGAAACCACCTGATAGTTCTCCTCTGACTCACTGACTTTAATGTCCTTTCTCCTGGTTCCCAATTTCCCGATTGGAGTAGTGGTGCAAATGAATGATTGACACCTCAGTCGTTTCCTCTTATAAACACACCTCCGTTGGAGTGCAGCGAATGTCAAGAAACCTCGCAGCAACTACCCACTGCATTTAGCAGATTTCGCGTACAAGTTCGTGTTGTAACGGTGGAAACTGCTCTTTCATCGAAACTGAGGTGAAACTCGCAACCGCTTGGCGACTTCCGAGAAAAAGTTCGGTTCTAGCGGTGGATCCAGCATCGGCGGCAATGACAATGGTTATCCAGTTGAAGTTAGTAGCCAAGTGACTGAGAGTAAGACTGTTTGCCAATGAACAGGAAGAACTATCAGGGAGTGGTGCTGTGGCGCAATATGAAAAATACAAACGAACTTTTAAAAGTATTCAGCGTCTACGAGTAAATGATTATCATTGAAGGGCCACCGCACAGACTCAGAGACTGGACAAACGATCGCCTGAAAAGGTTTCCTTTGGATTTGAAGCGTTTTTACTTAAAAGGTCTAGGAGCAACACGTTTACAACGCCAAAGGGACAATTGTATTGTCAAATAATCGATGAAGATAAGATAATAATCATACAGAATGTTAGTTACTAAGTAAGTAGTAAGTATATTGGCAGACGGAGATGACAGGAGACAGATTTCACGGAGCCGCGACAAGAATGTCGGCCTCACCGTTGACCTCGCCCTCCTCTGCCTTGATGAGGCCAAGCTCGCCTCGCTTGACATTGGCCTTGTAACCAAGAAGGGGGTTGCGGCCCATGTAAGTCGCCTCGACGTCATCGCTGAAGACCTTCAACGCGTCGAACTTCCTCAAAACGCGCTCGCCATCCTCGTCTCCCTGCACCAGCTCTTCGATCTTCTGCTTGCCAAGCACGGGGGCCTGCATTTTGATGAGGTCGACGCCATAGCGCTGTCTGGCGCTGTGAATGTGGTCCTCGTCGACCTGGGGGTCGAAGAAACTCTGGCAAATCTCCATGACGTCGTGAACCCGAGTGTCAGTCAATTTCTTCTGACTGTCAGCAAGACCGAATATGACTGTCAAGTTGTTATTAATTAAATCGATCGTTTGATTTCGCAGTTAAGAACGTACCGGGCCTGAACATATCGAACGCAGAGTCGAAGTTGTCCGCGTTTATGTCGCTGAGAACGGGAACGGACTGCAGGTGCATTTGCTTGTAGGCGCCCAAGACGACGAAAAGGAACCTGCTCAACAGTCAGTACGACCTAAGTGCAGGCCTAGAAGAAAACATACCTAGTATGGGCAATGCCGACCTTCGCATCGTGCCAGGCTTGGGAGGAAACCTCGTCGATCTGACCTTTGATTGAAGCGCAGATGGTGGCGGAGGCGGAGAGGGCACCTGTCATGCCGATATGGACACCAGAGGAGAAGAAAGGATCGACGAAGTCTATTTTTACAGCGATCAGCACAATGAACTCGGTTTTCAAGACAACAAATTATACGCACTAGCAGCATCTCCAATAATACGGAAATGGTCCCCAGAGTAGCGCGTCGCGGAGTAACTGAAGTCTGAGGTGCTCTTGGTCGAACCAGGAATGAAGTTGCCCTTTTCGCCGATAAGTTCCCTGACGCCGGGAACGAATTGGAGTTGATCGAGGTAATGTTCGGTGAGAGAGGGCTTGGTCCCGTCGACCTTCGGGGTAGCCTTCTTTGCGTTCGACTTCGTCTGATGCATAACGAAGCCGACAGAGGTGGTGCCGTTGTGGAGAGGGATGATCCAAGCCCAGCCAGACTCGTCTGAAGTGACGTTTAACATGTGGAAGCAAAGAAAATATAGGATAGGTACGCACCATTGAGCGCTTCGAACCAAGCAGAGTTGGCCTTCTTGGTGCCGACACCGTAGCGTTTGACGTCATTCCAGTATCCCCAGACAGCGACATTGCGGAGGCTCTCTCGCATCTGGCGATTACCGAGGTACTTGGTCGACATGATACCGGCCCGCCCAGACGCGTCGATGAGCCAGTCGAAAGCAATCTTGCCGGTAGAGCCATCCTTCCTCGACCAGGTGGCCGAAATAGGACGGGAGGTCTTGGGGTCTTTTCCCTCGAACTGGATTTCTTCGGCCTTGGTTTCCTCGAAGACGTGTACACCTTCCTTTGCGGCGTGGCGGAGCATTAATTCGTCCATTTCGGACCGAATCTATGCCAAATTGTAAGTCAAGGTTGTTCGTGATTAAGTGAACAGCAAGTAGTACTCACGACGTTCCAAGTCGCATACCCAGGGCCCAAAGCAGTGAAGTCGGTCCCTGGTCAAGAGATCAGATATGGAAAGACGAGATATCACGATACAACGACTTACAACTTTCACGAAGACCGTGAACAAGTTTGAAACAAGCGCCAGGCTAAAACGATAACCTGTAAGATAAGACTATCGTGGAGACCGAATCACGAACCTTCGGCAAGAATCCATGTTTGACGAAGTCGTCCTCGAGCCCAATGAAGTTGAGATAATTGCGAAGAGATGGAAGCATCGACTCTCCGACGTGGTACCTAAACGCCTGGTAAGTTCATGCGCTTCGAAGGAAGATAAAACGATCTACCTCGGGAACTTGGCAGATTCCAAGAGAGTAACATCATGACCTTCACGACGAAGAATGGTTGCAGCGCAGCTACCAGCTGGTCCACCGCCGATGACGAGGATGGTACTTTTCTCGGGCTGGAGGACGTCGAAGAAATGTGAGTGCAAAGTTGACCGACGGAAATTGGAACGCGCTCACCACGGTAGCAGTTGTGGTCGACATGGTGTTGCAGAAGAAGTTTAGACTCGCGAAAAATCAGGGAATCTGATCGTTAACTTGGGCGAGAAACCTTCAGCTTCATATACCCTGGCTGATGGCCATAACTCAGACTGGGATATGATCATGGTTAATTTTCGAAATCATTCAAGTTCCCCGAAGGTGACCAAATCTCACATTGTTTTCCGTCTCGCTTCACATGAAACCAAGTTCCGCCAGGAATGGAGATCGGATAAATTGAATATTCGGTCACCCATATTACACTCGAAACTGTATAGTTGCCGTGCGATCTCGGATTGGGCCTGGTTTCGCGATTGGTCTGTCGGTCCGGGATGCCTCACAATAGCGAGGCGCCAGGCCCTTGCACTTGCACTCCCCAATCTTTATTGTTCTCTATTGTCTTCTTGTTGAGGCCGTATGAATGACCGGTCTTGTCCTGCCAACTCCAGGGCATTTTCATCTGCAAATTAGTGGATATTGGCCCTTTCCCAGAAGGTCGTTAGAGTTTTACCTTGGGCAATCTTGGTTGATGAGGTCGATCGGGCGAAGTCCTTTGGCTGTGTGTGTCCAAGGATGACCGTCATCAACCCGAGAAAGTAACAGGAGCAAATAAGCTGTCCTTTCCTTTTCGGTGCCGGTGACAGGGGTCCGCACTTCCCCTTGCAGATCCCTGGCTTTGCATTTGCTTCGCATCCTCAACATCCCTGACCTTGGAGTTACAGGAAAAGATCCATGTCGTGGCTTCCTTCTCGAAACCAAACCCATGGGATTTCAGAAAAAAAAAAGTTTTCTATTCTACCTGGGACCTGTTCACCTAAGCGCCTGAGAATCCATCTCGCGATGACTCCAGGGCTTTCCCAGACGCGAGCTGTAACACTGACTCTATGGAAAACGCGATAATGGTATATCCGACGATGGACTTCGTCAAAAAAATCCGATTTCTTGTGTATTGGTCTTTAAGCTTCTCGTCTGAAAACCACCTGCTAGCGATCTCCCACTCTGACGAACTGCCAGTCGCATCAGTTCGATATCTATCTCACTTTCCTTGAACTGGGACAGATAAGTGAGATATGGGTGACACCAGAGCGTCCTCGGCAACTGCGCTTGACGGTAGAATTGCGGCGACCAGTGATAGGGACTTCACCGCATTGAAGGACCTCTCGAAACCAAAGAAAGTCCTCGTTTTAATCGTACTCTGCTCTGCGTTATTTCTTGATACATTCAACAATTCCTCGCTTTTCGCTGCCATTCCTCCGATCGCCACCGAACTGGATATCCCTGACAGTCAAAGCGTCTGGCTACTTGGGGCGTATCAATTGACTTTCGCCGCCCTGCTTCTGGTGGTGGGTGTTTTCTTATACATTCCTCTGAGCTACAGACTTAAGTTTATTTCAGAGCGGTCGTGTGAGCGACTTGTACAATCCGAGTAAAATTTTCTAACACCAGTATCCCAAATATTTTACTTATTACCGCCTTAGAATGGGTTTTTTTGGTAGGGGCTACGACTATGGGGATTTTTGCGTTGGTCGCTGGATTTATTAGAAGCAAGATCCCACTCATTGTCTTTCGAGCGCTTATGGGAGCAGGTACTAGTCGACCGTTGTTCTCCTGCTTCTGGACTGACAACAGTGGCCTATAGGCGGAGCGTTGACAATCCCTTCAGCTCAACACCTTCTTGTTCACATGTATCCCGATCCAGTTGAGCAGGCAAAAGCTATCGCGATATTCGGCGGTATGGGCGGAATCGGAATAGGTCTGTGGACTACACCGTTCGGGTTATGGTCGCTCATGTCTGCCACAGTCGTTGGACTTATAATTGGTGCCCTGTTCGTGTCGTTTGTATCATGGCCTTGGGTATTTTACTTCAGTGCAATCGTATCCACCGTCATTGCATTGTCAATATCCTTCCTCGTGCCGAATGTTTCTCGCATTGGAGTCAAGGACACCCAGACTGCCCATCTGACGAAATTTAAGCGACTTGATCTTGTCGGTGTTGGGATTTTTACTGGTATGCGTTCCCCCATGCAAATTATTTGTTGGTTTAACAGTTCCGAATTCCAGCATCTCTGATTCTATTTATTTTTGCCGTCACCACTGGTTCCGTCGATGGATGGGGGTCAGCCAAAGTCATTGCTCCACTAGTAGTTTCTGTCATCCTCATGGCCACGTTCTTCGCTTGGGAACGGTACCTCCCTGAGTGGTACGCAGCTTTGTAGGTCCTAATTCCTTAAACGGCGCTTCGCTTTTGGTTGACGCATTTTATAGACCGCCCAAGATGTGGCGCTACGATAATGTCGTCATTCTAATTACCATTTCACTTGTTCCCTTTATGTGGTGGGGATCCATTTTCCCGCTTTTCTCATGGATTTGGGAGGTCGTTTATGGCTGGTCGGCGATCAAGACAGCAATTCATTTGTAAGTCCGAAATGAATAGTTGTATGTACCAAGGATCGTGGCTGATTCTGTCAATTGTCAAATCCAGCCTTCCAGTTGCTCTAGGAATTTTCCCGGCTTTACCGCTTGCAGCAATTTTGCAGACGAAGTTTCATCTTAAATGGGTGATCCTTTTGGGTTTTGCTTTACTCCTCACAGGAACGATCCTCCTTCCATTCGGGAATTTAGCAGGGCGTTATTGGAGTTTTGTCTTTCCTGGGTTTTTACTCGGAACGGCTGGTGCTGCAATTATTTACGCATCTACCAAGTAAGCTGGTTTAATCTCCCCTGTATCGTGGTTCTAATATTCGCTGGCCCAGCATCGCTCTTCTGGCGAACACACCTCCAGAGGTTTCCGGAATTGTGTCGGCGGTATTCGTATCTGTGCTGCAAACCGGGGGTGCTACTGGGCTTGCTATTGTAACTTCCATTCAGACAAGTGTACAGGTTAAGCACGGTGGACCAACTGGATTTGAAGGCCGTGCTGCAGGCCTTTGGTTTCTTGTATCATTCATTGGGCTCATGATGCTTCTGTTTTCGGCTTTCATGAAACAAACCCCCTCACCAGTAAGTGCCCAGGTTGACGATGCGGCAAACCATGGCGATCTCGAAAAGATTTCACCTGCTTAGACTCCATTATACACAAATAATTTCTTCTAGATTTTAGTTTAGTTTCCCTTATTTCGTTCACACCAAATTATAATTCAGACTAAATAGAAGAAGGCCGTGACGATGATTATATTAATAATTTATGATACTTCATTGAAACATGATACCCGACAGACCAGGTGTGAAATTGGAACTTTACTCGACAGCGGAAGGGACGTCAGCTAGGAGGGTCATGGCCTGGTGCGAGCGCGGCCTCAATCTCATCTCATATGGCTCGGGGAACCTACGTGGAGCAGATACAATGAGAACTTGAGAAGTCAGTGATGCTGGGAGTCAACGTACGTGATAGTTCCAGGAGTATAGGCATATTTTGGTAGGACCTCGTTACCGTCCTTATCGAGACCAGGAAGAATATCGCAGGTCGCGAGAGTCGTCGCAATAATCGCAAATAGTGTCCCTTCTGCGAAGTGCATTCCAGGGCACACACGTCGTCCAAACCCAAATGAAAGGCCTGTCACTTTGGCCATTTCCGAATCAAGTCCGTTGAAACGTTCAGGATTGAACTCCATGGGATTAGGATAAAGCTCTGGATCATGAAGCATGTGCCTGGAAGGTACATCAGTGCCGAAGATAAGAAACAGCTTTAAAATTCGCGCACCAAACATTGGGCATGATCAATGCTCCTTTCGGGATCTCGTATCCCTCATAAACGTCATCCTGGCTTACGGCGTGCGGAATACCTAGCAAAGTAATTCGAATGAGGATGAGTCGTGTGAGATAAATCAAAAATGCTAACCGAGCGGAATAGCAGGGCTCCATCGGAAAACTTCTGCCATGATGCTTCTGATGTAGGGCAAGTTGGGCCTGTCGCTGATTAATGGCAGCCTGTCCTTGCCGACGACAGAGTCGAGTTCAGCCTGGGCTTTGGCTTGAATTCTGGGATTGAGGATCATAGCCATAAAGAATGTCAAAGCAGAAGACATGTTCTGAAAGAAATATTGAATATGGAACCTGATAATGAAGGGAGATACGCACAGTGTCCAAACCGCCACCCATAACGCTCGATGCTGCCCAGACGAGTTTAGCCTCATCATCAGGGGACATTTTACCACCAGCTTCTTGAACAAATGTCCCGCAAAGGTTGGGCATCAAAGTTTTGCCAGTGTCCTAACATAATTGGTATCAAGATCATCAAGATCGTCTTCAGAGGCCAAGCATACTTACCAGGTTCTTTTTACACCATTCGTACGGATTCCAGGATGCGTCCCAGACAAGTTGACGCCATTCGTCGGCGATCTTCAAAAATCCGGAGCCTGGCATCCAGCGAGGAACATGTTTAACTGACAACCATCTCGTTAGAGAAAGAAAATTTTCGACGCCTTACGGAAGACTCACGAGCAGGAATGAAGTCCACCAAAAAGTTACCGGGTGTCGTTGCCTTGCCAAAGTTAACCATTGCTTGCAGTGGTGTCGTTAGGAATGGGTCATCAGCCGTTTGAATGTAGTATCCGTAAGTGACTCGGATGATAATAATGCCTATCCTCCTGTTTAAAGTTTGAGATTCTTGCGAGAATACGACACGTAAGTGACCCACAATTTGACTTGTTCGACGAGGGACTTGAGTCCTTCAGCAAATTTCGAACAAGAATCGCAGCCTCCTTTTCCTGTAAGGAGTGATAGCGAGGAGTCATGCTCAGACTGAAGTCCTGTGCAATCAGTCGACGTTGTTTTCGCCAATTGTCACCGTAAGGTTGTAGAACGAAGGTTTCGTCGTACCCCACACTAGTGGACGAACAATTTAATAAGCATACTCAGCCAGGCAAACAAATATACTTACAGGTCGCCTCCCATAACCTAGACATAGACTCAGCATTTAACTTATCGCATTGCAAACAGAGCACTCACGAAGTGCGGGCGATCGGAATAGATCGACGAGCGCTTATCAAGCAGATCCTTCGCGATTTTGGTGGAATTAATGATGACCAAAGGTTGTCCGATAATATCGACGTGCATGATGTCACCTAATACGATGTAAACCAATGATTTAGTTGGTGTAACGGGACTTCGACTTTAGGAGTGCGTACCATACGTCTTGCCCCACTCAGAAAAAGCCAACCAAGGCGTTTCTACCGGCATTTGGTGGACATTGCCTATCACAGGGAGGCGCTGTGGGCCAGGAGGTAGCCTCTTACGTCGTGCCAACGACAGGGCATAGAAAAACAGCAAACCACCAAAGACGGTGGCAGCAGGCAGAGCAGAGCGGGGGAGGTAATCCATAGCACGGAGCGCCACCAGATAGGACGGTCCTTTAAGTTAAAACGAGTGTGGTTGAATGCGATGAGTTGAGTTGATAGGTGTCTTGTTCTGGGGTTGGAATTCGTTCCGACTGCCTCTAAATCCAAGCCCCACTTCCGCCCAGGGAAGATGGATCCCGAATATCCGGTGCTGTAAAAATGGTCCATCTCCTCTTTCTGTGGCTAGGCGGCTGTTGAGGGGAAAAATCTTCACACATGATGGCGAACCTGCAAAGGCATCACACTTTTTTGGGTTATCCTTGTTCCCTTGGAACAGATCCCTGCAGCCTCGAGGCTCGAACCTACAGCCGTGCAGAAATCTCCTCCACCTCGGGTACCGGCTCTATCTTTGACCCTCGTCGTCGGCGACGAGGAACGACTCCATGGAATGTGGGTTGCAGGCTCGTTAGCAAATTCAGTGAATCCTATATGATCAGGGTTACAAAGGAGAGAATCATGGAATGTTTTCATGAACAGCATTGTGTTGGGACAGCGGAGTACATGGGGATCGAGCTCTACGTGTTTCATCTTTGATGCACAGAATGCAGCACAACGGTTCCGCTCGAATGGTCTCCCAAACAAACCCGCAAGTCCGCCGCCACTCAGCACATTCGCCACCCATGGAAGATTCAGAACAAATGAACTAACGTTTGGCGATATCTTGCATCTTGCATCCGTTTCATACGCAAAGCTATTCCATACTTGCCCACATCGGCTCGCGTTCGAGAGTGATATGGTCTTTTCTCCCTTGAACTGATGAGAAAGGGGTGGCTGCTGCAACAAATACCCATCGTGCATCCAAAATAAACGACTCGGATATCTGAAATGACAGGAGCGACCAGGCCTCATAAGACAGGACTAGGAACTTATTTGAGAAAATACGGCACTTGTCAAGCTTGAAAGATAGTAAAAAGTCGAATAAGGGAAGAATTGCACTTCCAAACCGACACAAATTTTAGATTCAAGCTCCGATCAGCCACCCTGATCGGCGCTCAAATATTGTGGATCCACATGTGTCCACAAATCAACCGTTCCAAACCGAAACCCATGGACACGACAGCGACGACGCTGAAGAGAGGGAAATGACTTTTTTTAAATTTTAATTGAAAAGCATGAAGTGGCCGATTTGTGTCCACCATCAAAGATGATCATGACCATCAGATTCCAATGATCAGAATTGTTCGTGAAGTGAGTTTAAGCGATTATAGTAGTGAATCTAAACAATATAAAGCATGCACTTAGAGTATAATTTTTTGTTCAGCAAAGGGAGTGTGTGTTGAGAATGAATGGGTGCAAATTAAGCCATCTGTGAGCGACCCATTTGCGATGTTGAGCCTACACCTTCTTCGGTTTCTGTGAGGTGATGTGGTACAGAAAGGAATCACGTACCAGGATAAGGTATGGATAAGGAAACACCACCTTGTGTGCTGTAGGAATTATGGCGAGCCATTGGAAACGATCTGTTACTGGTCACTGTTGATGTGGACGCAGCACTCTCTCTGTATAACCCAAGTTTCATGTTTCGAAAAACACGACATGCCATCACATTCATCACCATAAGATTTGGATTCCCAAACATTGCTCGATACACAAGTGAGATGGAATCGGAGTAGGTGATGATGGTCGTCGCAAAACTAAAAAAGATTGTACTCCTGTACGTATGTTTGTGAGACTTTTCTCGCGTTATGGAAAACTAGAAGATGCAACTGACAGATAATATGCCTGGCCGTCCTGTAGTAAAGCCTTGGAAAATTCCGGAAGGTCAGTACCGCGAAAAAATTTGGCCATTGTGTCTTTGAGAGTCCACCCATTGCTCGGTGAAATGTGCATGACACGCCATGAAATGGCCAAAAATACCAGAGTGTCGTATACCACGACCACGAGTCCGCTCATGGAAATTGTAGATGTGAAATTTCCAAAAGTGCAGTATTTTGTGGGTCCAATAGCGTTCCCGGTTATGGTGAATGCGTCCGCCAAGCTGCCACCACAGACGGCTAACCACAACATGAAGAACAAGAACACAACATAGATGTTGTCCGCGTATATGCCTCGTATGCGCAAGAAAAATAAAAGCGAAGTTGACGATATAGCAACGGCTAGAATTCCGGACATGGCTTTGGCGATTTTGGCGCAATGACCGATGGGTGCCGCTACGAGACAGCGTCTTCAATATGGACTTCAAAATTCCAAATTGCAGTAAAAAAAAACTTACTCTGGAAAACAACTGACATCAGGAGAAATGTAAGAGTGCTTAGCCTGTCTTAATTCAGTAACAGCATCGTTGGGTGTGCATTTGCCGATATCACCTCGAGATCCAGTAAATTAATGTGGGTAGTCCTATTTTATGTTTTGTCAATACCAAATAATCGGCCTTGAGGTTGTTCAGCAGGTCCCAAACCATGATCTAGGGCATCTTTAATTGAATAGAAACGTGAAGACGGAAGAACTCACCGATAAAGTTCCAACGAAAACATAATTTAGGATAGAAAGTTCAAACACCAAAAGAGGGGGAAGGTATGCTGCAATGGTTAAAGGATTCGGAGATAGAGGTACATTGGCAGCAGTAGAATTCATGTCGGGAAGATGAGAGGAGGAATTATGTCGTCAGCCTGACATACAGCGACAGTTTATATATGCAATCTAGCACTCTCAATCTGGCAAACAGCTTCGCTCAAGAAGTTCGATCAGATTAAGGTCGTCAGATGAGGAGACAGGCACGGCCTCAATTAAGCGCCACCAACGCTTGACCTCGTCAAGTAACCAGTACGAGATCTCAACCGAAGGCTAAGTGACTCGAGTGGATACATGATTGGTTCTGATGATCTGCACACTATCAGAAATGTAGTCGGCTCTACCTCAACCAGACCTGGTGGACTGATATTGTCTACCTGCCTTTTTAGCAGTCTTTCTGGTTGCACATGTGTTGTTAACAACCAAAGACGAGAGGTTGGAGTAATGGGTGGGTTTACGAGGCAAGATTAGGTTGGAGTCGTCGAAGAGCATGGACCTGAACCAGTGTGAGCTAATGAAGCCAAGAAGCCGAGTTATTTGTCCATTACTGTGAGGGACACTGGCTGTGCCAAACAACAACGAAGATCATTGGGCCCAGATCATCACGATTTGTTGGTCAAAACTATGATTATACTGAAGAAGATAAACATTATAAATACGGGTTCAGAGTTCGTAAAGTAGATTACTTTTATATTTGACTAAAAGAATGGGTTTTGAGAATGAGTGACGCAATTCGAATTTCAAACCATGCATGAACGGTTTGATTGGGATACCGAGCCCACACAATCTTTAGTTTCTATCCGTACGTTCAATTTCTATCCGTACGTTCAATTTGCCCAATGGATATCACGTACCGGTATCAGATGTCGACGTAAACACGACATCTTGTGTGTTGAACGAAACTGGGCGGATCCTCGGGAGTGAATTGTTGCTGGTCCTTGTTGGAGTGCTATCCCTGTAGATTCCAGGCATCGTGTTTCTAAACACACGGCAGGCCATCACGTTCATTACGAGGAGATTTGGAGGGCCGAACATTCCCCGATAGACTGGCGAGATGGAATTTAAATAGGTGATGATAGTCGTCGCAAAACTGAAAAAGATTGTGCTCCTGTTAAGTACGGTGGTAAGAGTTCACTCCTGTTTTGGTAAAATAGAAAATAGAATTGACAAATAGTACGCCTGGCCGTCTTGTAGCAGAGTCTTTGCGAATGTCGGAAGGTCTGTGCCATGAAAAAATCTGTCCACAGCGCCTTTGAGAGTTCGTACATCGTTGAATGAAATTGTCATGACACGCCATGAAACGGCCAAGAATACCAGTGTATCGTCTACCACGACTAGGAGTCCACTCACGGAAACCATAGGTGGAAACTTCACTGAAATGCAGTATTTTGTTGGTCCGATGGTTATCCAGGTTGTCGTCAACGCGCTTGCCAAACTGCCAGCACAGACGGCTAGCCACAGCATGAAGAATAAGAAGACAACATAGATGTTGTCCCTGTATACTCCCCGTAAGCGCAGGAAAAATAAGAGCGAAGTTGACGATATCGCAGTGGCAAGGGCTCCGGACATGATTTTGCCGAAGGTATCGCAATGGCCTACGGGTGCGGCTAGAATACACCGTCTTCAAATTGTTCCAGACTTTCAGGAAGAAACTCACTGCACAAAATGACGATGGTCAAGAAGAATCCAAGAGTGCTAAGCCTATCTATATTCAGCAACACTATACTTGTGTACATGAATAGCCAGCATTACCTTGATAGACAATAGACTATGGTGGGCAGCCTCATCTTGTGCTCCGACAAAATTGAATAATCGGCTCTGAGGTTCAGCAGGTCCCAGACCATGACCTAGAGCATCGTTGGTTCAAAAAAACCGCGAAGACAAGAGAACTTACCGATAAAGTTCCGACGTAAACATAATTTAGGATGGAGAGTTCAAACACCAAAGTAGGGGGAAGGTATGTCGCAATGTTCAAAGGATCCGGCGATTGGGCTACATTGGTGGTAGAGGAATTCATGTCGATGAGACGAAACGAAAAATTGCAGCCAACCTGAACTCAGAGCAACAGTTTATATAGAATATTCAATCCTCTCTATCCGCCAGGCAGCTTGCCCAAATTCGATCGGTACAGGAATAGAAGGACATGACCACGGTTGGTCGCTACCAACGTTTGACGAGTTATAAGAACGACAGTCCGCGATCTCTTCCCAAGATAATTCAAGAGGGTAGGCAGTCGAGTCTACACACCATCAAGATTGAACACTGAAGTGTCAACCCGACCGCTCCGAGTCATTTTTAAACCCTTGCGTGTGAGCAAATGATGTCCGAGAGAAGAACTTGAAGCGACGGGAAAGCTGGGGTCTCCTTGATCTATGGGCAGGTCCACCGACTCGGATGTTGACAATGTTTGAAGTCCTGAAGAGTCCTTCAGGTCACCGAGATGCTGCCCTAATCAGGCCGAGAAGCCGACTTGTTTGTGCGTATTTTATTTGGAAGACTACCTCCACGTCGTGTGCGCTGTGCAGCGCGTCTTGCTCGATTTCTTCGTCTTCCTTCTCCGAGAACGTTGAAGTTGTCGTACATAATAGCGCGTAGAGCTCATTAGCGCCCAAAATGTCCCAATTCAACTCACATTCGCCACCGCCTCTCCGGCACCCAGTTCCTACTCATCCGGCGTATATCCCTGAACCACCTTCTACGCCTGCATCTCCTCAAGGCTACCAACGGTTTTCTTCATCTCCAGCACCTGTACTTCAGCAACAACAAGCACATCAACACTCTCAAAATATTCAAGCTTATCCTACTCATGTTCCTGCGTACACAACTCCGTTCCAACACTCCCAACCACCTTTGCCACCACAGTATCAGACAAGCATGAACATGCATCACATGCAGCAGCATCCAGTACAACCGCCACAGCCGCAAATGCATGCACCTGATTATACTGCTTGGGGACTGGACGGAACGACGGCACAATTGGGTATGCAACTGGGACATAGTGCCGTAGCTGCTGGACAAGACTACGTGCAAAGAAATGTGAGTCAGTGTTCTTGATCAACGTGTTTTTTGAGAACTGAACCGTCATTTCAAGTTTGGAACCTTTATTCCGTCGAGCAACATCAAACACCAATTCAACGTGTCGAATTCATACGTCATACGAAAATTACGGCTTCTAGTTTTTCCATGGCTTCACAAAACATATTTCCGTCGGCCTCGCGCTCAAGGAGAATGGCTTCCGCCGAGAGAGGATCTGAATAGCCCTGATCTGTACATTCCTGGTGAGTCAATGTCTTTGCACCTCAGGACATGGCAGATCTTGTCCAAATATCTCAGTTCTTTTCGACCCTACGACGCGTCGCCTGCACTTTTACCGTGATATCCGATTGATTTTCGTGCCTCAGATCTCATTCTATTCATGGCACTAACTTTTTATGTCCGCAGTCATGTCTATATTCACCTATATCCTCTTGACGACTCTGCACTCTGGAATTAACGAGCGATTTTCCCCTCTGGTACGCACTGAGGTTTCCAAGCAGTTTGATGGCTCAATATGCATCGTCGGCCTTTAGATACTCGGCGAGTCTGCATCACGCGCAACTGTCGTCCTTCTTCTCGACTTTCTGTTCGTCAAACTTGGGTGTTACATTCTCAACATCCAAGGCTCGTCACAGGTCACTGAACTGCTTGCATATGGTGGCTACAAGTTTGTTGGGTAAGTGCTCTGCTTTTATTCTATCATTTACACTGGGAACTAATTTCATTGCCTCAAGCGTCATACTCACACTAGCGGCTGGTTTCTTGGGTTTGAAAGGACCGCTATGGTCACTCGTGTTTCTTTATGCCTTTGCAAGTTACGCATTCTTCCTGGTATGCAGAATTCCATATGGGCGTCGTCTCTTCATCTGATGACCACCACAGCTTCGCTCATTACGAGCTGTTATCCTCCCCGACGCGTCCAGTGTTTCAGCCACGCATGCAACAGGAACAGTCACACAGGCACAGCGTCGGCGGAGGATCATATTCTTGCTCCTGGAAGCGTTGATGCAGATTCTCTATATGGCATGGCTTGTTCGCATCTGAAGGCGCTACGGGTGTAGCGGAAGTTGCGATGATGGCGTTGTTATTTGGCGGCTCCATTGGACCTTGCTAATTATATTAGATTATCGGAATATATTTTCGTGAGTTGAACATCTATGTCTGGGTTAATGATCGTAGCGAATGTTGCAATGGTTTTCCTCCCTTAGTTGGGTGGGGAAAAGTGACAGCTGCTGTTCTTGTTCAACAATTCTTTGGCAGTCCTGATATAAATTGCCCGCAAAGAGTTCCACCAACACTCACTTGGATGGCCACAGCATCTCAGGCCTGTTGTGCATCATGTTATCGACAAATGAAGGTAAGTACGCAAATAGACAACCTTTCTTGATAAGAAATTAATGCATATATATATAGCAGTTGTAAGTGCGCTGTGAGAGGATCATTCCCGCATCACTCAAAATGAACAATCCAACATCACGATCGTGATGCCCCTTCCACCACTGACCACTTCTTTTCCAATTTCTTCAAGTCCCACCTACGCTGAATTCCACGGGCTGCCTAAATTCTCCATCAACTTGGCGATGAACTGTTGCTCCAAAAACCTATGAACAGCTGTCTTGACTCCCTATCTCACCATTTTAGTTCTCAAACACGACGAACATTCTGTCTGCATCCTTGACACCCCTTTCACTCGGACAGATGGAAAGAGAATAAGATAAACCCGCCCTCCATTCGCACAACTGAGGTTATCCGCTTCCCACCCTTGAAGTCGCCTTTGTACTTGGCTTATAACGTTTAGTAACGGTGCTATCTCGTTAACAGCGACTGTGATGACTTCTGTTTCTCCCTCACTTAGCGACACCCTCAGGCAGGGTTTTCCTGCTCATTTCCATGCCGGATTCTTGTTTGTGAGTGGTACGCTGCTCCGAGAATAACAGCACTGTTAATATAATTTGTCCCTGCTTCGCCTCTAGATCATGATTTGGGATGCTCTTCACAACATCAAAGACGATTATTACCTTCTCTCCTCGCATGAAGCAGCGACGAATACGATATATTTTATATCACGGTAGGTACGATACTTTTTATATTGGCATGTATTGAATAACTTTCCAGGATAACTACTTTGATTTATGCACTGGGCAAGACAATATTCCTGAGTGAGCCCACATTGTGAAGCATTTCATCCAATGGAGCTCTCATTGATATATTCCCGTAGCTATTCCTGTCCGCGACTGCAGTTCCCTTGAAACTGCCCTCTCAGTGATCTACGTCGTCGTCGTGGCTTCGACCCTCTTTCTCGCTCTTCTCCGTATCCGCGCAATATTTCGGACAAACGCCTTCGTTTTCATTTTTCTTGGAATTTCATTAGCAGTAGTCTTTGGCGCGAGCATGACCTTCGCGATAGGTGTGGATGGAAGCCAAAACAGTGGAGCCCTGCATTGCATTGATTCGATCGAGGGCCAATACGTTGGTGCTGGCCTTGTCATGATCTTCGCACATCATGCATTCCTCCTGGCTGCGACCACGCTTTTCATTTGGCAGAACAACATAGGGCGAGGAGGAGGAATAGCACACTGGCTACAACATTTACGAAATTTTGCATACGGCAATGCATCGTCGAGGTACCTACTCGAAGACCAGATCTGTTTCTTGTATGTCCAGCCTTTGTTTGACAGTAAAGGACCACGCATTTTGCTAATATACGCACAGGATAACTATAGTGGTCAGCATGATTAACATGATATGGTTCTTCGCCATTTCGTCCGACGATGCGTCTCTCAAAATAACGATAGTAGTCGCGTATTGTGTCATTTCCAACATCATGATCAGCCGCGTATACAGAAACACAACCCTTCGGCCAGCCGCTGACGAGATAGCGGCGGCTGTCTCTTCGAAATTCTCGATGTCAGGCACGTCGAGTCCCCACCATTTTGCTGTTGGCCCACAGGACGACTTCCACGACGTGCGCTACCTTACCTCAGATAGTAGCTCAGGCTCGGGATTTAATACGCTGAAGTCGACCACCTTGGAAATTGAAGTTAGCAAGGTCGTTGAACTAAAGCGCGACACTTTTAATGGGACTGAGCTGGGGACGGCATCTCAGGACGGTGTATCACATATCAAGACGGTCTGAATAACTTGGTATGGACTTTTTTTCAGATTCCTTTTGAACTTTAGGTATCCTAACGCTCGGTGATATTCAGTAGGCTGATAGTTTGTGGACAGCCGTCGTTGATTACACACATGTACTCTGCATGTACTTTATACTCACTTATGATACTGACAGTTGCGTATCGCTCGAATGCCACCTTGTCACTCTAATGTTAGGTCAAATGCGTCGCATGATAATATCGTATTCCATACTCTATAACCCTGCTATCATTCTAGTTTTAAAGTCCTTTAATATTATTGTAATTAGATTATTCCTTGAATCGGACAATATAGTAAGTATTCAAAACATGAAGAGTCCCTGGAGCCTGAGTAACATTCAATGAGCTGGCTGTAAATCACTGGCCAAACCGGCTATCCGAGAACCCTCCCGAAAAGCAATAGGCAAGCTGGTTTCCGCCAAACTATTTTCCCTATATACTCCAGTTTTTGTTCTTCGATACACACGGCACGCCATTATATTTATCACAGTAAAGTTAAGCATTGCCAAAATTGTTCGATAAACGATGGGAAGTGATTGGATGAAAAATATTATTGTCGTCGTGAAAGTTAGACCGAGCGTTGTCCTAAAGCAAAGCAAAGATCAAATTTTTCTGCCAACGCTTCCAAGAATAAGTCTGGCATGGTACACACAGGTAATAAGCTTGCCCATCACGCAGCAGGGCTTTTGAGAATGCAGGAAGGTCCTTGCCAAAGACGATGACCTTGAATGCGTCTCTAATTCGAACGCTCTCCTCCAATCCAATCAGCATAAGCCGAAATGATATAGCGAAAAAAATGAGAGAGTCATTAACAAGGGGGACGATGATGCCGGTCCAGATAAAGGTCTTCATATTTCCACCTATGCAGCGCCTTGTGGGTCCAATGTTTGATCCAGCGTCGCTGAGAACACTGAGAACGCTGGTGACACCTCCTGCGAGGATACCAAGCCACATGAGGAAGAAGAAAGCAATGACGGATTTGTAGTCGTTGTACATTGCGGCAACACGGAAGAAAAACAGGAGCGAGGTGGAGGGCATGGCAATGCAAAATATCCAAGGGATCACCTTGTAAAGCTTTTCGCAGCTCCCAATGGCGGCAGCTAAATGTTAAATGTCCTGGCTGGTAAGACGAGTCTGTGGCTCCAAAAGTGATAGTACTACCCACTTTCGAATACTGTGACCATAAGCATATAAGCCAAAGTAGAGAATCTGCGCAGTATTAGCTTGTGTAGCAGCCATGTACGAAAATTATTTGCATACCTAGAGATGAAATATATACCTGTCGGAAAAGTCATTCGATGTCTTGTCAAGAGTTTGTAATCAGCGTTGACATTATTCAACATATCCCAAATTTGCACCTGGTAGTAAGGGCCCGTGAAGAAACAAAAGCAAAGTTTCCAAAATCGAAAACTCACGACTAGAGCGGCAATGGAGACGTAAGACTCGATAGCTAATTCAAAGGTTATCGAGGGAGGCAAGTACGCGGATGGGTCCAAGATCGGCGACGTTGGATATGAATCAGGAGGGATGGCCATTGTTTCTCGAAGAATCGCGAAGAGTGGGGGTTTCTAGGTTGTTCCTGGGTGGGTTCGAGGCGACATATTTATATGCTGAAAACCTAGCTGTTCAACCACATTTGGATACCGTCGCCTGCGAGGATACGAGGAACTCGTCCCAAACTCGACATTCCTTGCCATGGCGCTTACTGCTCAACCAGTCGAACCGCCCATGAAATCGAGTTCATCGAAACAACAATCAGAGATCGATTCGCGTGCGTTCAATCGGTCACTCCGACGATAGCGCTGATCCAGGTACCAGCTACTCGTGTCTAGTCACAGAGGAACTGGTGGTGGTAAGTATGTCAGCCTAGTCCGAGCCTGCATTCTACATGCTGTCGGAGCCGCAGGTTCATCAGACGGGAGTTGCTACAATCCCAGGGGGGGCAGCTGCCCATGGTTGATGTGGTAGACGAGATGCTGAACATAACAGAAGAGATGAGCCCTTGTGCCTTCATCGCTTCATGATTAAAGGGTGGCCCACATCTGATTCCCTGGAGGTTCGGATCAATGGCGACATTTGTATATTTGTCAGAAACATAACTGCTCGCCCGCCTCTCAGATTTCATGCACAATCAGTCGAATTGTTCATGAAATCGAGTTCATCGACATAACAGTCAGAGCTGCATCGGACCGAACTTAGCACTGACCCCTGCGATACCAGCTAGGAGATTGTAAGCGCTGGCGGTCGTAAGTTTGGCAGCCTTGTGCCTTGTCGACGTCTGCCTTGTTGACCTCCGAGCTTGCAACCCATCTTTCGGAGCCGCAGGTTCATATGATGCAAGCTGATGCACAGCCGCGAGAGGCTAGAACGACCCAGGACACAGATACTACCATCTCAGCGTGCATTATATTTTTGCTTTCCTTGATTATTCTGTGGTTCACGAGATTGAACCTTGGAAGACAGGCAGGAAGGATAGTCCTTGTTTAGAAATACGTTCATCCATGGTGGGTGGAAGAGAACATATTCAGTACACCACCTCCGAATCGAGAGGAGTCTTGATATTGGCCGCCAGAAAGGCTGTGGCCCAAGGATTGAGCGGTGAGCGGTGACCTGGGAGATGAGATGTTGAACAGTGAAAGGCTGCAGTAAAGAACACAACACGCACAGTAAAATATTTTCCAATAAGATATATAAAAATTATGTAAAGTTTATTTCGATATTGAATCGCATATTCTCTCATCAATAAAATGAAATTTATTTAATAAAGGATTTTTTATTAATTATTCGTCAAATTTTCACCTATTGGCTTGAATAGCTTTCACATAATTTTCAAGAATGAAAAATTATACAAAGGATATGTAAGATCTTGAAATTTTTTTGAAAGACAAACGAAATTTATGCAAGGAAAAATCTTACATAATAACTAAATATATTAACTTGAATTCTTATCCTTTTCACAAGCAGTTATACGACCCAATGTAGAAATAAAGCTTATGTAAATTTTAAATATCTTGTCGTAAAATATTTAACTGTGCATGTGGTGGAAAGAGCTGTTTGTCCGATCGATGATGAAGAATGAAAAGCAGAATAAGTGTGGTTCCGACTGGTAGTGGCCGTGACTCAAGCTATCCCAGAAGGTCTCCCTGCAAGTGATGACTTTCACTTGTGGAATACCAGTCTGGGGAGAAATAGCAACTGCAAAGGCCAATTTGGAGCAGGAATATCTTTCAGCGCGCAATATCGATTCGCGTCGAAAATGAGTCTTGAATTCTTCGATTTTGGGGGTAAAAGCTCTTCAGCGATGTGTATCGAACCTTGTAGAGAGTAGCTATAGAGACCAATAGAAGTTGGGCAGAACCATACCTTGCGTGGCACCTGCATACTTAGAACCACACACCCGTTCAAAAAAATTATGTTTTTCTTCCAAATCTGCCTCACAGAGCGCAGAAACAAGCATATGTAACAAAAAACCCATAAAACCGATCCACAGGACCGGCGTGAGGGCGTAAAGAGTAAGGATAATCGTAAGCTCGCAAGTCGCCTAAGGACCGCGATAGAAGGCAACTAGAGCTAGAGCTAGAGCTAGAAGAGAGTGAGAGTGCACGCCACTGTAGGGCCGTACGATGGCAGTGGAAGGAAGAGGAGGACAGGGTTATGGTATAAACTGAGTATGTACGTAGACGTAGACGTATGACGTATGACGTATGCAGGCAGATGTGCTAAGACGATCTGGCAGGCTCAAGAAAGAGAGAGATGAGAGAGGAGATGAGAGAGGGAAATGACAGGGATCAAAAAGGTGGGTTCCGTGTTAATGGATATGAGGAATGATGCAAATGTATGGGCGTAAGAGTAAGAGTAAGAGTGCGGTCTATGCGAGTAGTGGCGGAATAAAATTAGGTGACAGAGTAGTGGGATGGAACCGGGTTGATGGATTGATGACGGGCGCAAAAGCCAACGACGCTTAAAGCTCGTCGCAGAAAGGCAAGTCATCGTCGTCGTCATCGCTGGTGTCCGGAGCCGGAGCCGGAGTGGTAGCGGCTTCGCAGCGGGCTTCGAAGCAGGAGCGGCCGGAGCAGCTGGTGGGCTGGGGTTGCCGGTGCTATCGTCCGCATCGCAATCGTCCGAGTTATCGTCAGCGGCGGGCGTAGAGTCGTCGTCGCAGCTGTCGTCGCCTGCAGGCGCGGGTGTGACGGGGCGCGGGTGCAGCTGGTATTGGTGCGGCATTGGCTGCGGGCGTTATGGCGGCTGGCGCGACGAGGGTGGTGGAGGCGGCGTTGGGCGCGGGGAGGGCGACGCCGCCTGCGGGGATAGGAGGAGCTTGAACGGTTTTAGCGGTGCAAAAACCTGTTGTTGTTGGGCGGAGAATTAGAGTAAGCTCCAGGATTTTCGAGAAGGCAGAAAGGAAAAAAAAAAAGAAGGAAGGAAGGAAGGGGACGACAAACCTCGCCATCGTAAATGTTGCTGCACGCCTCGTCGATCTGGGGGTTGTTGAGGTAGAGGATGGTGGTGTTCAGTGCGTTCTTCTGCGCGATGTCCGCGCATGTCTCTCCGGGAAGGACGATGTACGTCGTCCTGCAGTCCTCTGCCTCGTCCTGGGCCAGGCAGAGAGACTCGCCGGGGATGAGGTTCGAGCACCCCGAGTTGACTTTGTCGCTGTTGACAGCGGCGAGTTGGTACCTAAATATGGTGACAGCGTCGGGTCAGGGTTGCGCGGTTCGATCACAAGTGACGAGCACTGACGTCGATACGTTCTGTGCCTGCGAGATTTTGTCGCAGAAATCTCCAGGCTGGATGGTGTAGCTCCTGGTGCAGGCTGCTGCGATAACGGCTGGAGAAGAAGACGGTGAACATCAATGTTGTTGTTCTCGCATCAGATGCAGACCACGTACGTTGAGCAGAGAGAGCCAAGGCAGCGACGGCGACGAGCTGGGCGAACATGGTGGGTCTAATGAGTGTAGGTGATAAAATGAAAGACTGGGGTGTCGAAGACGGGGCCAACGTGGACGGGGGAGAAGGAAGAAAGAACGGCGAGCTCGAACGTGCGGAAAGGAAGTGGAAGAAGAATTTGAACAGAGACTAAATCAGCCCGCGTCTTCTTTTCATCAACCGGCATGTTCCAGACTTGGCACTCGTCGCTCACATCACCTTGGAGACGGACGACATATTTCTCGCGTTAATTATGACGCTCTTTTTCTAGCGAATAATTCTCTTCTAGTCAGTGTTGGAGTGGTCACCTCTAGGCGTTTTCAAGTCCTTGGCGAGTGGGACGGAAAGAGTTTTCGAGCTCGAGGTCTACTGGTGATGACATCCGAACAGCAAAGCATGCATAAACTTGGCATGAACGTCGCCGGTCAATCTTGACCGCTTCGACGGCTTGGAGCGGCTTGGCCTGATTGACGGGGTATATCGCCGCCAGGGCCACGGACACGACTAGGAAATTCGCAGCGGAGGTCCTCTGTATGCCTTTAGTTTTATCCAAAAGGCTTAGTCCGACGTGCTGGTCGTACTAGTACGCCGCTCGAGGAGGTTCAGACGAGTGCTGAGTAGAACGGTCAGATCTGATATGGGCCCTACCTAAACGAATACCCTCTGTAATCTTGCTGGTTCTTGCAACCTTCTGGCCACCATCGAAAACCTTATGCGGTCGCAGGCATTGATAAATCGGCCGTGATACCTACCTTGCGCAGGCTTTGAGTTCGCTGCCTAGACTGGTCTACCTCCTACGCGTTGCAGGCATTTTTTGTTATGCCGCTGGCCGACATGAAGAGTAATCGCGGTAAAATGGGGCCATACGATCTCCAGAGGCGCTTGGAAGGCGCTGCTTTCGAACATCGCAGGTTTTGTTGAAGTCGAACTTATTTTGAATTCGTCTCGAGGACTCGGATTGCTCTGACCGACTTGGATGAATTCAATCCAATGCGACAGGCCAGCACCAAAAATGACGAACAGAAAAATAATGATTTGTTAGCTTGCTTTTTCTTCCATCTGAAATTCGTGCTCTTCGCCAAACCATAACTTGATAATGATCGGCTTTGACACCACAGAAGCCGCGCTGACCGACCTACTTAGGCCTGGCATCTTGATCTTCTCTCTAACCACTAAACGCTGATCGCTGGATGTCTTATTGTTGAAGGGTATATTCATTCCTCGGCATTGGGAGTGGAACTGGCAGCGCAGCCAACCGCCTTTTATCTTGCGCTCAATAAGGTCTGCTTCAGAAACGACGAGAGCGCAATGTACCGAGGTAGGTAATCGCATCCTGCCAGTGTATCTCTCCTCGTCCTCTGTTGCATGTTGCATTCTTACCCGGACTCGAGCTCTCGTAAATCAAATCTCTCAACCTCTTCCTTTTTCTGTTTTTGTTCTCTGGCATATCCCATTGATATTGACGCTAACCCACAAAGGCATTAGCCCAATCTTTCACGCAGCGCATTTTGATAATATGATAAATATCTTCATGCTGGATCGTGTGTCTTGGTGATTCACCACGCGTCCTCGCTTGATTCAATTGCGTTGTTCGCTGTGTGTGATTTGGACAGCTTTTTTTTCAGATATAAATTCGTCGCCTCGGTGGATCCCATTTTTATGAATTCTGAATTTTAGTCGAGCTCCGTCAATGTCTTTGCCTTCTTCGATCCAGCTAGGCTCGTCGCCTCCGACCTTAGACCTCCCTGCTCTCCCGCTTTCAGTAAGCTCTGACTTGACGGTCGCGTCCTACCTTCCCGTTGCTGCTCTAGTCGTGAGTTTCAGGCCGGCCTTGTCTTCTTTCAGAGTCTCAGTCGTTTCACTGTTGGACTCCAGGTACACATCTGGGATATGCTGAGCAACGTCTACGCTGACTATAAGCTTTTGACGAGACATCCGCTGAGATTGCCGTCGATTGTGTACTGCATCTCGAGGTGGGTGCTCGGGATTCATTCCAGCATTGAATAAACTGACGGATCTCCTGCAGGGTATCTACTCTGGCCTGCCTACTTGTAGTCACAATATATACAAGTGAGCGCTATTAAGCTGTCATCCCAGAAGCAGCCTAGACCAATCAGGCTAATTCCAACCCAAACCATCTCCGTCCCCCAGGTGCCTTCTTCGGCCCATGCGACCCAAACTTCAACCTAAGCCCCTGGCTCTACATCCTCGCAACACAATCCACCTCCCTCCTCTTCTTCTTCCGCGTGCGCGCAATGTACCACGACCACCCCCCATCATCTTCTTCTTCCTCGCCTGGCTCGGCATCCTCGGGGGCAGCCTTGCCAGCGTGCTCCTCGCGCACATCCGCGGCGTCGGGCCGACGAAGAATTGTTTGGGTAGGGCGAGCAAGACGTTTGCGTGGACGGGGATTGTGGCTCCGCTGGTTAATGATACGCTTGTTTTTGTGGCTGTTTCTTGGAGGCTTACGGTGCCGGGGAGGATGGGGGATGTGAGGTTTAGGGAGGCGTTTGGAGTTGTGGTGTTTGGGAAAAACCTGCCGACGTTTTCGAGGGGGTTGTTGAGGGATGGGCAGGCGTATTATTTGTGTGTGCGACTTTGGATCTACCTCAGACTTGGGCCAGCCTACTAACTACGTCAATTCCCTTGCCATATAGAACGACGCTGGTCCTTTCGTTCACGTTAACCATCGTCTTCTTCATAGAATCGATCCCGTCGGTCTATCGAGTCCTTCTCTCCCTTCCCAATCTCGCCATTATCAACTTCATGGCATGTCGTGTGTACCGAAGGACGAAATCTGGGATGTACAGGGAAAATTCGAGCCCAGAACTCACCCTTCCGATGGTGTTTTATGATTGTGCTCAGACGCCTGAAAATTCTACGGGAGGTTTGTCGTTGGTGAATTCGCGATCGGTGTAACTTTGGGTGTTTTGGGTGGAAGAGAGTTGTCACAAATTTGTCCCGTCATGGTACGTATACGTACAGACTGATTGATTTCCGGCTCGCAATGCTTGTTATAAGGAGTCTATAGAGTTCATTGATGCCTGGGGAGGAGGATAACCTTGGGTTTTACTACACCACCATTTGTCAAAAAGGTCGATGACACATTGAGCCAATCTCCGCTTGACAGGTTTTGATCAACCTGTCTCCGGCATGGATGGCAAGGCACGTCAGACCTGGAAAGGAAAAGGTCCACGCCAGCCGCTCAACACCTGGCTCACATGTTTCGGCCAATGTCTGTAGAATCTGAGGGGCTAAATTTGCTACAACACTGAATACAAGTTTAATGGAACCAATTCGCGGAATTAAGTTAATAAATGGCTTAAATAGTTTATTTAAGCTCTTCACATTACCAAAACAACAAAGATTTCGAGCTTACTGTGAGAAGGTCCGTGCAGCAATTTTCGAAAATCCTCTAAGTCGTTTAAACTCCGCCCAGATGTTTGGCTGTCGTCAGCTTCAACCACAACCAAACACGAAACGCTCCCTCTGCCCTCAACCATCCTATCCTCCCGTTCGTTCCCTCGCGCGTTCCGTCTTGTTTTATTGTATTCAGTTTGTTGTTTGCACGCAAATGTCACCACACCTATCTGTTGTTCCATCTGCTCTGTTTTTTTCTTCTTCTCCTCTTCTCCGTGCGCCTGTGCGCGGTTTTTCATGTTGTTTCCTTTGCCATGTTCCTTCCCTCACCGTGCGCCTGTGCGCGGTCATGGCTCTGATGTCCCTTCTGCCTATTAGTACTCACCACGTTACTATTTATTGCAGTTCCGCCTTCAAGCACACCTCCAAGCACACCTTCTGCCCCTCGTTGTTCCACAGCTACACCCTGTACCACGCCGTCGTAACCCGATCTCGTTAAAGACAGTCGGTTATTCACCCCTCGCTCTCTTTGCCACCGAACTGGCCCATCTCAGTTGCGTGTAGGCGGAGTGAAGTTCTGGTGGCATTGGCGACGGAATAGGTGGTTCCATTAGCAGCTCAGGATGCTTTTGGGTCAGTTTCGTGTCTGGTTCCCTCTAGTTATTACTTGTATGGCTTCTTGAATGAATAATTTCTGACTTTCTCAACTCTACTGTGCTACTTTCGTAGTCGGCCTGAAAATGAACTAGTAAGAACAGAAAATTAGCATTGAAATTTATCAAAAATCTGCCCAGCCCGAGGCCATTTCCCTGACCTGGGCTCACAGCTGTCCACAATGTTTTCGGCTAACATCCCCACAACATCAAACTGGTGACAGCATCCTATTAGTGCGATTTCGATGTGGAGCCGACATGCCATCAACATGCCTGGCAGGTGGGCAAATGTCGTCGACAGGTTTTGAAAATGTTTCTCCCACATTGTTACCGTTTGGCGGTGTATATGTACATGTGTCCAAATAAAATGCGCGTCGGATTTAAATATTGGTATTTATATTCGCAATGGGTCCCACGCGATATCCATGTACACTATGCATTGAAATAAACCGAGAGCGCAATAAAGTGCAGGAGGTAGCTGCCAGAACAGGCGCTGACGAGGGCTCAAAATAGAACGCCAAAACCACGTGACTCAACTCGCGCACAGACCATGCACGAAAGTATATAAACCCCCCCCTGCATTTTGGGATTCTTTAGAACATACTCAATCAGGATCTGTTTACAGAAACTGACCGAGTCTCGCATTTTTACAAATGCCGCATCCTTCATATCCACTCGATGACATCCGCGCTCACTCGTTATACTGAGAACATGGCCGCCTTCGTGGAGGTCTCGAGGACGTTTGGCGGGTTCTTGGGCGTGCTCGTATGAGTCGTTCGAATGCCTTGTCAGCGAGTTGAGCGTCTGTCTGATGGATAATTTCTTTATCTTACTTGTATTCTACTGTATGATTTGTTCAGCAAATATATGGACTTTCGAATCTTCCTTTTGTTGTTGTCTTCAGAAATTTGAGCTGTGAAAAATTTTCGATGAAGCAACGGACGTCGTAGGATTCCGCTGTTACGCCGTCCCATCAATTCCACGGGAAGGACGGAATTTTTCATTTCATGACCTCACCTCAACTTTCGACCTTCGCGTGAGTATTTCGACGTAGACGATATTCTTCAGATGCAACTGAATGCGTGGCACAGCTTGAAGCTCGTTCGCGGTGTCGGGGCAGGCAGGGGTGACAGTCGGGTAGAGAAGGAACGACTCCAGTAAGAATTATTCCATCTCTTCCGATTTCGCCTCACACTATCGGTACTTGTGCCCTATAGTTATGCACCAGCGACGTATTGTGCGTCTTTCACGCGACACTGAGCACTGTCTGCGACGTCGTCGCGGTGCGTTGCGCACACAAACCACCCTCGCGACCCACGTCGTTCAGAAACCTCGGCCAGACCCCTTCAAGTTCCTACAACCCCAACTCTCCGACCTGCGGACCTCTCTGCTGTCCATGCTCGGGTCAGGCCACCCAGCAATCACCGAAATCACGAAATATTACTTCCTACATCCGTCCAAGCAAGTGCGGCCGGTGATTGTGTTGCTGTTCGCACAAGCCACGAACGGGCTGGGCGGGGACTGGAGTCGGAAGCTCTGGGAATCGGAATGCGAGGGTGCAGGGGGTCGGGCAGACGAGCTGGACCGGACGTTGACGCGTCCCGACGTGTTGAATGACTGGAACCCGAGCATGCCGCTGGAAACAGCCAGCTTTGACCCGACTTTCTCGTTGACGCCAACAAAGCTCCATCGACGCTCTCCACCAACTGAAGCCTACACCCTCCAAACATCACCAGTCACTCCTTCTCTGGCCAATGTTGTCCTCCCAACGCAAACACGACTGGCCCAAATTGTCGAAATGATGCACACCGCCTCGCTGCTCCACGACGACGTCATCGACGAGTCTGCACTTCGTCGCGGGGCCCCTTCTGCGCCAGCTTCATACGGGAACAAGCTCTCCGTCCTAGGAGGGAACTTTGTTCTTGGTCGGGCATCAGCGGCGCTGTCGCGGCTGGGCGATAGCGAAGTCACAGAGCTCATCGCGAGCGTGTTGTCCAACCTCGTTGACGGCGAGATTCTGCAAATGCGTGAAGTCAAGCTGGATGACGAGGCTGCTGATGCCGTCGTAGAAGACAACGTCACGAACGACCTTTTGGAGAGCAGTGGGCAGGGCAGAGGTGGTCAGACGAGCAGGGACGCGTGGAATATCTATCTACAGAAAACTTATTTGAAGACGGCGAGCTTGATGGCGAAAGGAGCGAGGTCGGCGGTCGTCCTGGGCGGATGCAAGGAAGGTGAAGTGTGGAAGGAGATTGCATATGCTTATGGAAGAAATTTGGGGATTGCGTTCCAGGTATCGTCTTCTTTCTAACAACTTCCGACATAAACTCACTTAAAATTATTATCTGATACTATAGCTCGTGGACGATGTACTCGACTACGAATCCGCCTCCGCCACACTGGGCAAGCCCGGAGGTGCGGACCTGCAACTCGGGCTAGCCACAGGACCAGCGCTCTACGCATGGGAGGAGCACCCCGAGATTGGGGATCTCATCCAGCGGAAATTCGAGCAACCTGGGGATGTGGAGTTGGTAAGTTTATCTCTTCCGTCGTCCATCATTCCCCTTTCTGCCTTTGCCCCTTTGCCTTGATTTTATGCCTTGTCCATGCTGTTTTTTTGATACCTATACACCCTACTCCAATTGATGATAAACCAACTGATGAACCGAACTACCCAGGCTCGAGACTACGTACTCCGGTCTTCAGGTGTGCAGAGGACAAGAGCGCTGGCACGGGCTTATGCGGACAAAGCCAAGGAGGTGCTGCAAGAGCTGCCGGAGAGCGAGGCCAAGGCTGGGTTGGAGGTCTTGACGGAGAGGGTCATCGGGCGGAAGTCGTGAGCAGCCAACTATTGGTGTGGTTTGGCGATGGTTTTATGGCGAAGAGATGTTGAGTGGGACGTTGGTAAAAGTATGTGCTTTATTCCTTATCGAAAGCAACGTGAGGGATGACTGATCGTTCTTATTTAGTTATATACTGCATCAGATGATCGTTTAGAGTCATTTTTAATCGATGCCGTCTTTTTTTTTGCTTTGCCACCATCTTTTGGTGTTCGACAGGTGGCTGCTTTTGAACATAGCTGCACACTGGTCCGGTGCTTATCGGAGTCTTACCTTACACATTTCAAGTCTCCTTCAGGTTGTGGGTGTCTTCTAGATCATCAAAGTCAGTTCCATCCATCAAGTTATATTTTTGCCCATGCGGAACCGTTGGTTAGAGTTTAATGTGATATATCTGCCCATTAACATTTTTTAATTGCTTTTCAGACAGCAGCATCCCAAAACCTTCTCCTCGTCAAGCTTTCGAGCAGCAAGCCGTTTTCACCAGCAATCGCCATTTGTCCTCATCCTCAACTCATGCCAGACAATGGCTATCCATTTGTCCCCTTGGCATCGACGACAGCAGCTTGATGATTTGATTTCTGAACTGGGACAAGTGAGATGAGAAGCCCGGCGTACCAATCGTATTCCAAGCTGTATTTTGGGGAACCCACGGTTGGGAATGATGTTGCCTGGCTGACGTGAGAGTGGGGTAGGGGGTACTCAGTCCTGGATAAAGGTTGCACCTCGGACCAGGCTGATCGTTTCTCACCAGGGGGCTTCCAAAGTGTATCTGGGGTGCCAACACCGAGCACTGATCTGCTGGAAATAGCGATGGCTGGAGGACCGGAGCAGCATAATCTGGCATATATTAACATGGCGCTTGGGTGAGAGCGCTGGGAGGTGTTATATAAATCCTGCGTCTTCTTTTTGCTTCAGTGTATCCCCTTATCTTCCTCCCTTTCAGCCGTTTATCGTCATCGTCATCGTTATCATGTCGGGAGAGCTAGTTTTGGTGCGTGGTTCTGCTGTGATCGCGGCAGCTGAGTAATAACGCCGTGGTTTTTACAGGTTACTGGTATCAATGGGTTTATCGCCGGACATACAGCTGAGGAGCTTCTCAAGCAGGGTTACCGAGTGCGAGGGTGAGTAGATCGACTTCATTGAGGAATATAGTTAACGTTGATATGCTTTCACAGGACCGCTCGAGGCGCCAAGTACGACCTTCTTGTGGAGACTGTGAAAGTACCTGGGCTGGAGTTCGTACAGGTGGATGACATCGTTACTGGAAGCTTTGCTGAGGCATTGAAGGGTGTCGACGCTGTTATCCATATCGCATGCCCTCTGCCTGGGAGGAAGGACATCGAAGAACATTCAAGGTGTGGTCTATCAGCTGGTTCCATTTTTCTATCATTATCTCTCTTTTTCCACCAGAGTTCCATTGACGGTGCGCTGAATGTCGTGCGTCAAGCTCAAGAGGCTGGCGTCAAGAAGATCGTAGTCACAAGCTCTTTCGGGTGTCTCCTCAGTCGTATGTCTGCTTTGACTTCGTTCGAGCTACTTTTAATGACGTGAACTATTTTTGTGAAGCGACCCACATTCCGGCGTTCCATGGCCTGAACTTAAACGAGACGAGTGAGTATTTCTTTTTGACAGCTTCGAGAATGTGATCTGATTCTGACTATGGATATCTTTAGATTGGGGCGTAGCGATGACGAAGATACGAGAAGAACAAGGGGGATAAATATTATGTTTATTTCACGCAAAGATCAAGGCGGAGAAAGCAGTTTGGGATTTCGCTGCCCAACATCCTGAGCTCAATGTCGCTACAGGTAAGTTCAACATACACCGCATTATCGGAGAAAATCTGACATGAATGGCTAGTCCTTCCCGGATATGTTGTCGGCCCATACCCCAAGACATTCCCTAGGCCTACATCAGTGGCCACGATGGGCACCAACGACTTCATCTACACCGTCATCAACAAAGGCGACCCCCCGTTCGCACCCAACTGGATCGTCGATGGCCGAGATGTAGGAAAGGGTCACGTACGAGTTCTCCAGCAGTTACCGCTCCCAGAGACGGATGTCAAGCGCTTCATCATCAACGGTGCTACTTACACCTGGGGCCAGGTAGCTACCCACCTGAAGAAGGCCAGGCCGGAGCTCGCGGACAGAATTATTGCGCTAGAGGACATTAAACCTCTCCCAGGCGTGCTTACTAACTTGGATACCACAAGGGCGAAGGAGATCCTGGGCTTTACCTCGTTTATTCCTACGGAGCAGACGATCGAGGAAGGCGCGGACGATATCTTGGAGTTGGAGAAGGAGTGGGCGAAGAAATAATTCCTGGTTCGGCAAGCGCAAAACGAAAATTGTAACTTCTGTAAATTTTGGTGATGATTTATTTAAAGATTTTCGATCAGGCTCCATCAAGAAGTTTTCTGTACTTTCAAGCGGCCACAGTGGTTTTTTTTAACTATCGTGTCAGTTATACGCTGCGTCGATCCATCCCCCCATTCTGAGGCTTTGCTCTTTCTGGTCATGCCGTTATCGTGATCATCTCTGTGTTCCTGATACACCGTACCCAATCTTCTGAGATTGTCGGGCTCTGAGAAGTTGCTAAGACCTCGAGCCAGGGTCCACAAAGGCTCCTCTAAATCCGTGACTATTCTAAAATCCCTGAGTATACCGAAGCTTCAACAAATTGCGACTGCCCTTTGATAGAGATATAATGCATACGATTCAAGAGCCCAGGCTTTGCGGTTTTGATCATGAGTGCGTCATTCTGCCCAAGCCCGCCGACGTCTGTCAAAAGTCAGCATGAAGCTGAAGGCGGGTCCCTTGATATTCATTCCCACTTCAGTCTCAATCCAGCTTACATATCCGTCATCCCCTTTGTCTCCGAAATGTACCAGACATTCCGAGGAAGTTTCGAAGTCGATGGTCAGCACCGGGTTAAACAGCGCAAAGAACTTATTCGTGCGCCGTATAGGCATCTCCAAGACTACTTGTTTATCCTGCCAGGCTGCCATGATCGTTGTAAGTCATTTCCCAAAGGTAGTTTAGCGTCTACCCCGCACTTCCTAGTAGATCGCTCACGAAATTGGGGTTCGACTTCAGTTTGCATGGACACCACCAGATCGCTCCGCATCAGCGTACAGCTGCGCAGGTTATTGACTTCGCAGACCCCGAAGTATGCGACTTTCCCCAAAGCATTCAGTCCTCGCCTAAGCGCTCAAAGTGATCGGGGTCTGACTATGAGATTTCTAAGGTTTCATCATGATATATCATAAATCCTATGCCGAACCACAAATCCACAACGCTGACGCTCCGCACGATCTGTCGTTAACAACTGAGCTTCCTTGACCCACATCACATCCTTCTTCATCCCAGACTTGCCGAATGGCTTTGGAACGGAATTAAAATTTTTGCCTTCTAATTTGGCTAGTTCGCCGTGGACAGGTGCGTCTGTATGCCATCTGAGTGTCTGCTCGTCCATAAATTCGACTTTGTATAGGGTGCATATAGTGTATTGAAGGAGGGTCTAGCAGAATAAGCAATTCCCCTTGTCAGATTAACGGATTCGGAATGCCGCGGCAAACCAAAGACGGGAAGATGTTCTGAGTCTAAACCCTGCACAGGTAGGTACAATGTTCCCTTTCATACGTTTTTCCTGACATTCTCATCGCGTAATGTCTCCAAGATACTCTGGATTGGATTCCTTAAAGGAAGGGAAATGTGACTAGTTATCCGCCTCTATTTCGAGTCCCCCTCGCTGGTAAAATGTCTGGCAATGCTACCGCCGTGCCTCAGCTCCCCAATCCTTTCACGCCGATGGCGTTTCTGCCACCAGACCTGGCGTTCCAAGTGACGATCGCGATCTATCTTGGTCGGTTCACTCGGGGTGAGTGTTCTCCCGTACATCTGACGCGAATTCCCCGATTTATGAAGCCGATGCGCCACAGGTGATGATTTGGGATATTCTAAACAACCTCAAAAACGATTACATTTTACTCACAAAGTATCGTATAACCTTGCCCACGATTACCTATGTTATCTCGAGGTATGTCCCTCCCGAGGTCGTCCATCGCCTGGCATCCTCACCTATTTATGACATCCTCTAATAGGCTAGGATCCTTGGGCTATGTTCTAGCGAGCACTATATTCGAGAGTCAGTAGTTCTATTGAGCTCTACCGCCTGCGACAAGACATTGACACGTCGTCTAACTTTTAGCTGCCCCGGCAGGGAATTGCATCGCCTTCGAGAAGGGTCTGGACTGGCTATACCCCATCGCCATTCCAGCGAGCTCCCTTCTCTTCTTCTTCCGTGTTCGCGCCATCTTCGACAAGAACATTTTTATTGTCTCCTTTTTCGGGTTTATGTGGCTAGCCGTTGTCGCTGGATGCCTAACGGTAACACAAGGAGTCACTGGCGCGCATATCGGCACGACCGACTACTGCATCAACGCGAGTCTCGAAGGCTACGTCGCTGCTGCGGCGATTATTCCGCTCGTTAACGACACGCTCATTTTCCTCGCCATTTCATGGCGCCTCATGACTAACTCTCATGTTGAATATACCCTAAAGGGCGGCATGAGAACACTAGTCTTTGGTGACTACATGCCCGCCTTTTCGAGATCGCTGTTGCAAGACGGACAAATTTATTACCTGTATGTTTTTGATTCCAGTCTAATTTTTTATTGAGTACGCGCTTACTGAATATGCCCGTTTGCAGGACTACCGTCACAACCAGTTTGTTAACCGTCATCATGCTCTACGTATCCTCCGTCCCAATTGCCTATCGAACGATGTTCACGGTGCCCAATATCATGCTCATGAACATCATGGCTTGCCGGGTATTCAGGAATACGAAGTTCGGTCTATTCAGAGAGGACACGATATCCACCAGCAAAATGAGGTCGAAGGACGACAGAACAGCCGCCTCCATTATCCCGCTTTCTCTCACAGGAAACTCGCGACCAAAAGGACCGGCTTCAGACACGACGGCTATCAACATGGATGGGATCGAAGTAACAAAAACAGTCGAACGTCTCCACGATTACCCTTCGGACACCAAGATGGAGAGATATCCTTCTCGTGGAAGCGGGACAGTATAAGTTCGAAGGAATTTTGATATGTATAAAATCATTTATCGCTCCGAAATCTGTAGAACATGTACAAAATTGTAGAGCGTAGACAAAATAAATTAAGTCAAACTCAACTGGGTATCCTCGAGCGGTCTGTGTGCACAATGCACAATCCAGTGCAAGTTGTCCGCTCACGCCGACCAGGCACTAATTAAAGCGGGGGTAAATCTGAAAAACCGGGGTGATGTGGCTGTGTCTTAAACTTCCGCTTTTGGATCAGGGTTGCAGGTTGCCTGTCAACCACCTCCACCGCCTCCACTGCGCCACGCTCTCTTCACACCCCACAGTGCCCACACCGCAACCAACAGGTAAGTCAATAAAGGCCTTTGAATCTGAATGTTCAGGTTTCTCATCCAAAGTTTTCTCAGCACCCACTTTTTCTCCATCTCAGCTTCTATCGTTCTAAACTTTTCGGTGTAATTATGCCTGCCTTCACACCCGACTCCGAGCTGGAACTCCTTTTCTCACCCGCCCTTATTCCTGCTGAAGTGAAGGCGCAACTCGGGGATGACCTTCATGTGCGTTCTCATGTTCACTTCGTCTGGTATAGTCAGCTCACTATCCCCACTTCCTCTTTCACAACTTAGATGCGTCCCTTGGCAAAGACCGACATATCTCGCTCACATTTGGCGGTTCTATCTGTCCTGACGTCCACACCCGACCTTACCGAGGCACAATACACTCAGGCCTTCAATGCCCTACTTTCATGCCCAAATACCTATTTCACCCTTGTCATCGTTTCACGCCAAACAGACCAGGTTGTCGGCGTTGGATCGATATTCCTTGAGCAGAAGTTTACCCGAAATTTGGGACGCGTTGGCCATATTGAGGATATTGCGGTCGACAAGAGCATGCAAGGGCGCAAACTTGGCTTAAGGATTATCCAGGCGCTCACTGGCATAAGCGAGACAGTAGGCTGCTACAAAACCATCCTGAACTGTAGCGACGCCAACATTCGTAGGTCTTGTTGCCTTTTAAACGTGTACCTTTTCTCACCTGTTCCTTAGCGTTCTATCAAAAGTGTGGCTTCGAAAAGAAGGAGAACGAAATGGCGCGATATCACAACGTCGGATCAAGCGCTGTTTCTACTGCCACCACCACTGTTATCACGGCCACTCCTGCTTTCCCTGAACGGCCTGTCCATACCCCCAGACTCTAGAATGTTAGAGTCTGTGTGCCAAAAACTTTCTGGACTAGATTCAGTATAGACTTCTCTGGCGACCACGGACATATTTTGAACTTGATGTTTCATAAGGACTGGCTTATATTATTTCTTGTATCTTATATTCATCTCAATATCCACTCTTATTACCGGCAACTGAAAATATTGTTCAGGGTTTTCCACTTACCCTCAAGACATCAGCGTAAAGCCTTCCAACCATTTGTCTATAGTCAGACGCGAACGGACGTGTGACTTGACTTATCATTCACGGCTTCCGCCTAGCCGCAACCCAACACAAGTACTGATGACGCTAAACCAAACCGAGGCTCAAACTTGATCTGGTCTTTCTGTGATGCACCGAGTATTTTCGCCCGTGTATCCATGGCGGGCGACAGTTGGGAGGAGGCACTCACTCAAGAACTAGGTAAGTTACCCCATGTATTGACGCGACATTTTAAACTGGAGCATGTGTTGCATAGTCGTAATCCAAGGAAATGTGATTCCGTCTCCCTCAAATGACTGAATATCGCTCAAGCTCGACGTCCGCAAATATCTACAACTGATGACCTAATACCGCATTCGTCGGTAAATGATTCTTCGAACTATCGTAAGTCGGAGGTGTCAAATTACCGGAAGTCATCCTCAGGAGGGCTCGCAGACAGGCTCTACCAATCCAAAGCCATTTACCAATCAACGGTAACGAAAACACGATTTTACGAATGACTCAACCTTTGCCCAGGAAGCCCAAGCACACGTACAAACGTAGGCTACGGTGACTAAGAAGGGGCCGTCATTGGTCGAGCTGGGTTCTTAAGTAGAAGTGGCGAACGAAGCGGACCACCTACTCTTATTTGCCCAGCCACTTGACCAATGCTTCTCGGCGTTACTCGCAAACACTTCAATTTTAAAGCGCAGCCGACCCAAGGACCATCATTTGACATTCATATATAATTGAAAGTTATTGACCAAGAAAACCCTATTTGGCGAGATCCCCTCCTCGAGGAAGTTCTTTCAAGCTCATGTCCAGCGAACAGCTTCCCAACCCATTTACTCCAATGGCATTCTTGCCCCCCGATTTGGCGTATCAGTGGACAATCGCTACATATGTTTTGTTGGGCTCTCTGTCGGTCTGGCATTCCTTTCACACTGAATAAGCGGGATTTGACTTTATGATAGGCATTGATTTGGGATATTCTAGCCAACCTACACTCCGACATGAAAATGCTGGTGCATGGCAGAATACGTTTACCACTTGTCGTTTACTTCATCTCAAGGTTGGAAAACAGCATCGCTTGTCGAACAAAAATGTACTTAACTTCAGAGTAGATTCGGATCTCTGGCGACGCTCCTTAGTGAAGCGATCATGCTGAGTATGTATGCCTCCTCTTCTCGACTTACCTCAGTTGATCAACAACTTGAACAACACACAGCGACCCCAATAGGACATTGCGAAAACATTCGATATATCCAAATTCTGTTCCTGTTTTCTGTCCCTCCGACATCCCTTCTCTTCTTATTTCGTGTCCACGCATTATATTCAGGGAACAAGTTCGTCATTAGCTTTTTCTCCCTCATGTGGCTCGCCGTCGTGGGGGGATGCCTTACACCCGTCCTAGGAGTCTCCGGCTCTCATATTGGACCAACAGAATACTGCATTCATTCGCGACTTGAGCCTTATGTCTCGGCAGCCTGCATCGTCCCGTTTGTGAATGATACCCTTATTTTTTTGGCAACGAGTTGGAAGCTTTTTAAAAATGCACATACCGCAGCGAACATTCAGAATGGTGTTCGAGTGATTTTGTACGGTGAATACCTTCCAGCTCTTTCAAGAGGGATTTTGAAAGATGGGCAAGCATATTTCTTGTACGTAGATTATCATCATCTTCTTCAGAAAATGACCCAAACAATATTCTTAGAACAATCATTGCTCTCAACCTTGCGACAGCAATTTTATTCAATAATTCGGCCGTGCCTCTGGTGTACAGAACCTTCATTGGCACGCCCAATATCGTGCTCATGAATTCAATGGCTTGCCATATCTTCCGAAACATCAGACTCGGTGTTTATAAAGAGTCAATGACCCTGCCCACAATCACCGTGACGCCCGAGAACAGCCACAGGCCTCTGTCAACTATTGATTTTCACGAAGTTGCATCAAGAATTAGTACCAATGGATCAACAACTGTCGAGCCTTAAAAACCGTGATTTTCCAAAAGATGGAGAGTGTTTGCGGGTCAGGTGAGGTGGTGTAGGGGCTGTTTTACATATATTGTAATCAAGATAAGATGAAATAAAGATCTAATAAATAATTTCGTTTCAAGAACTCTAGCTCTAGATATAGAACACGTCGAGGGGTTTGCTGTATTATATGGACACCGTCGAAGACCACTTACTCCAAACAGGAAAGCGAAGCAGGTACACCGTGTATAAAGTACCTCGTATGAAACACCGGGAGTTCAGCTACCGGACGATAATATTTGGGTAGGGTTGGTTCTACGACCGTCGACCAAAACCAAAATCGGATTGGATAAGATAGGAACCTAGCTGCCAAGGTCCCATAATAATGAACGGCCAATCGTATCATAGTATGACTAGTCGTTGTTATACGACGGTTGTCGCTGGCTCCGGAAGCCTGGGATTATACCTCGAACATGTATAGCAATGAGGAGCGTCGCTGGGAATATTGGCTCCTACTCCCATGACAGTCCGCACTCCCTTTGAGGACTCTCCGAACTGTCCAGAGGGATCTCGGTTGGTGACAAGGTTGGATAGATTTCCGATGTCATTGCGGAAGTAAGAAAGATTTGTTGGGCAAGTCGCACATTCTTTGTAGACCCCGAACTTAATATTTCGGTATACATGGCAAGCCATGACGTTCATGAGTACGATGTTGGGTACGCCTATGAAAGACCTGTAGACGACCGGTACTGACTCGTTGAAGAACAAGCTGGTCGTGACGAGATTCAGCGTGATTGTGGTCCTGGGTACATTGTCAGCCATAAGGAACACCAAAAAAGAAACCAACGAAAGAGACCAAGACAAAATAAATACTTACAGGTAATAAGCCTGACCGTCATGAAGAACGGCCTTTGAGAAAATAGGGAGATACTGCCCAAATATGACGACCTTAAAACTATTCTTGAAACTTAAATCAACATGGGAGTTTGCCAATAATTTCCAAGTCGTGGCGCAAAAGATGAGAGTGTCGTTAACAAACGGGACGATACAGGCAGATGCGACGTATGGTTCCAGGCGATCGTTGAGGCAATATCTTGTCTGTCCAATGCCGGAACCAGAAACACCAAAAATCGGCGTGATGGAAGCCCCAACCACTGCGACCCAGGTGAAGAAAAAGAAGCCGATAACGACGTTGTTCCCCGCGTACATAGCCCGTACGCGGAAGAAGAAGAGGAGGGTGGTGAAAGCAATCACAAATGGATACAGGAATTCGACTCGGCGGATGTTTTCGCAATGACCAATAGGAGCGGCTGTCCAGAGAGGTTAATTGGATGAATACAGCAAGCTCGGGATGGGAAAATCCAGAAAGACACTAACTCTGGAGAATAGTTATGGCGAAGATATAAGCGAGGGCTGTCATCCTGCGAATTGTCATCAGAGAGGTCTCGAAATACGTAACGATGCCGTTCACCTCGACAAGATATATACAGCTATCGAGGGCCGTATTCGATAATGGGTAAACACCCTAATGTCGGCACGAATGCTCGTTGCGACGTCCCATATTAAAACCTATCGTCAGAAATAAGGTTAAGCTTTACGCTTCGAGGACAGAGGCACATAGAATTACCGACAGTGACCCTACCAGGACATATGTTGCAATCGTCAACTGATATGCGAGATCAGGCGGAAGAAACGCCATTGGCGTCAAGGGATTGGGGAGGTCATCCCGGGAGGCATTAAACATCGGAGTCCAGTGTGAGGTGCACGAAAATCTGGGGAAGTAGAGTCGGGGTCGAAAGGCGGCATAGCGTTATATAGGCACTCGACGTTTTAAGCCCAGACCCCGCAAGGGCGCTCAGCCCTGATGAATTCAATTGAAGAATGCGTTCCTTTTGTAAGCATCTCGAGCGTCATGCTTACATCTTATCTCCCCGACCCTGACCGACGGTTGGACATGACGTGCATAACAACGGACCCAATTCGTTGGTTGGGCGTTGATCCAGAATTTTCTAATGCTAAACACAACGGTTGTTGTCAACTGTAGTCGAGTGTTAAAACGTCGACGGTTGGGCGAGTGAGCCCTGGAGCTCTGGAACTCCAGTGGCGTGGACAGCAAAAATAATAAGTGAAGAATGGCAAGGGGTGGAAATTTATCGGGAGTGAGGTCGAATGGCAAGTCCCTAAATCGATGTCCGTGCACATTAACGGCCTGTCTCAATTGACGATGCTGGTCGCAAAAGATAAAATATATGGTCAAAAGAACAGGTGAAGAGGTTCAATCGAAGAGGGCATCCTCTAGATGAAGCAGGGGTCGGTGATTGACTAGAGTATGCAGAATGCGTTAAAAAGGAAGACCGTCGGTCAAGTGGTTTTCCATAACGAGTCAGCTACACGTTCGGCAACTGTGCTCATGTTTGATCTCCAAATGACACCTCCGCTACCGTCGTCCGCTTCGACAGCGCTGAGGTCCTTCAGAACGAAGGGATAGCCACTGTCTGAGCTGGAACTGACACCTTCAACGAGAGGGAGTTCTCCGAGGACAGGCACGCCCAGCCGTTGGGCAATTTTATGGAAGCCATCAGGTTTTCCTGGTGTTTTGGTCAGGTCTAGAATCAAATCAAAGAATACAGCAGGTTGCTGACCGAACAAATATCGCGGAGTCGGTGTGTTGCACCCAGGGCACAGGTAATAAGCCTGATTGAGTACCAGTCCAGTTATCTGGTATGGGGACTCTTCAGCGGGCAATACAATGGACCGGGTTATACTAACCGGAACGGAGACCTTTCTTAGCATAGCTATCCCTTTTCTCACGTCGGACAAAGCGACATCTTGAGGTGTAGAGACAATGACTGATCCTGAGCCAGAATTGTGGATTGAGACGGAAAGAACCAGAAAGGAGGCGACCGACGAACCGTCAACGTTTACTAATTGCCCCAAGGTTAGAGGAACGTCGCCTGTCCCTGGCGGCATATCAATAACGAGGATATCCAGTCCTTGGCCGTCTTTTGACCAGTCCACATCGAAGAGAAGTTGCTGGACGGCCTTCTGAACCATTAAACCACGCCAAACGATGGGTGTGTCTGTGTTGTCATTCGACGCAGAATTTGTTGACGGAATGAGAAATCCCATGGACATACACGTGAGCCCGTGGTTGGTTAAGGGCAGAATAGACCCGACTAAGCAAGTAGAGGTGAGGTTAAGCTCAAACAACCAAGGGGCGAATCACTATTGGTCAATTCAGGTTCGCCAGCGTTTTGTAACCCCATGAGTGTAGGTATGGACGGGCCAAAAATATCCAGATCAAGAATTCCAACGCGTAGTGGAGCGTTAGTCTTCTGGTTTTTGCGAAGTGCAAGGGCAAAAGCGAGATTAACTGGAGAAATTGATCAGACGCGTCGTATGCGCTGAGTTCGCGAGACTCACGCGCTATCGTGCTTTTACCAACGCCTCCCTTCCCACTGGCAACTGCCAATACTTTTTCGACATTCGCAATTGGTCTCTTCTGAATGGGGCCCCCTTTCCGTGGAATCTGTGGTGGCAATTGACGTCGAGGCAAACCCTGTGATATGTTAGACCCTTGCTGATAAATGTGAAAGGAAGTTGCTTCGCTCACTAACGGGTTCTCATGTTTTACGCGATTAGTGGTAGAAAAAGAGCGATAATACGTTAAAAAGGACCCTGGACGATGTCGGTGAGTGGTTAACATGAAAAGAGCAGCATTGACGACAAGCACAAAACAAACTCAAAATGGAAATTAGTCACGTGAAATTCAACACGGGCCGAATTCTGTGGATGTGTGTTTTGCTTGACCTGCTCTCGACCTCGTAATACGAATTGGTAACGCGGGGTAATTACACTATGACAGAGCTTGCCTGACGAGAATTCGAAGCTCGCTTACTACATGTCTTGCAAATCCCATCAACGTTGACAGGAAAAAAGTGTGTATTCACCTGCATGTAGCTCAGCGGTAGACCGTGGCGATAAAAGGCCCATTTTCGCTCGAAGTCGACCAACACAAAAAACCCCTTTCGCCTTCCTCCTCGCTCGACTACATACCCATGCCTAATACCCAAGATCGCCAAAATATTGTGATTGTCGGTGGAGGGAGCTTCGGTCTCACCACCTTCAACGCTCTTGCTACGACTCTTGATGCGTCTAAATATAACCTCATCCTCATCACTCCCCGTCCATTCTATACCCACCTTATAGCGGGCCTTCGTACGGTCGTGACCTCGGAGGGGAGCCTTGAAGACCGCATTTTCATGCCTATCGACAAGAAGTTCGACGGTAAACAGAAGAAATTAATTCTCGCCGAGGTTACCTCTATTGTCGATGATGGCGCCAAGGGCCAGCACGTTACCCTAGACAGTGGCGAAACTGTTCCTTTTCATATCCTTGTTCTCGGCCCCGGCTCTCTCTGGGAAGGTCCTCTCGCGTTCCCAAATACGAAGGCCGAAATTCTTGAGTCTGTCGAGAGTTGGCGTGGAAAATTCAGGAACGCGAAGGATATTGTCATCGTTGGTGGAGGAGCCATCGGAGCTGGTAAGTCTCTCGGTTTTCTAAGTGGCACCTGTTTGACGAGCCCTCACACCTAGAGCTTGCCGGAGAGATTAAGGACCTTGGAGCGGTATGTGCCTCTACGTTTCTCACCGCCCTGCGCGTTGGCTCATTTTATTTATTTTCAGACTAAGAATGTTACCATCGTTCATGCTCAGCCCCACTTGCTGAACGATGCCTATCCCGCACGTTGGAGAAAGGCGGCCTCTAAGACTTACCGGGATCGAGGCATTAACTTCGTGTTCGACGACTTTGTGGACGACTTAGAGATCAAGAACGGGCACATCACTACTCGCGCCAAGAAATCGCTCAAGGCAGACCTCGTAGTGCGTATTATTTTTGAACTGATTCAATCAATAAAACACTTCTCTAATCATGATCTGTAGGTGCCGGCGCGGGGACCACGTCCCAACACCAAGTTCGTGGAATCTCTCGGCGCCGACGCGCTAACCTCCGCTGGATACATCAAGGTTACCCCCACGCTTCAACTACCAGGCCACCCACACATCTTTGCAGGTGGAGATGTTATAGACTGGAACGAACAGAAACAATCCTTCAAAGCCCAAGCGCACGCTGCCTTGATTGCCAAGAATGTGGTCTCCTTATTGAACAAGAAGAATCTGGCCCCTTACAAGACGGCATTCGAAGGTATCCTGCTGACGAACGGCAAAGTGAGCTTGTTCATACATGTTCATTCATTTCGTTCAAATGATCTGTCTTGCTCAGAACGGTGGAACGGCGTACTTTGGCATCCTGTGGGGAATCACCTTGGGCAATTGGTTATCGTCTTTAATTAAGTCCAAAGGCTTGATAATTGACATGATGAAGAACAACTTGGGACTTTAATTTAGGGAGTGTGACTTAGGGGACAGTCAATATTTCAGTGTTTGGTCTTCAAGATACCCGTCTTCAACTCATTTACATTTCATTGCATTCTTAATCAGATTTCGCTTTGCTCATTCATGTTTAGGCATTACTTTTGCGCTTTCAATCTAGTTTCAATGTACCTGATAATAAGTAAATAAACCTTTCTGCTTCAAGATCACAAAATCACACAAAGTTGCACGAAATTATCTTTATATAGGAGTTTAAGCCGAATTTGGATGCCTGAATCTCAAACGGAAATCAATCGGTGATATCCAAGACCAATTTAGTAAGAGCAATTCTATTAAGCCAAGGCTGCACCCTCGCAATATATTTTAAAGCCCATCGAAGTCAAGGGTTAATGCGATTACAGAGCTTAAGTACAACACCAGTCACTCTTTTGAGTATCTTGGAGTTCTACGCATTGAGAGTTGCGATGATATCTACAATCTCAATAAATGAATCAACAACATAATCCACCTCTCCTCCCTCTTTCTTGGTCTTGACGTTCTCTTTTTCGCCTGGGTTTTCGTCCGGACGTCGCACATAAATGGTGGGTATCCCAACTGTTGCTGCACCGCGTAAGTCAAACATATGGCATGCTACCATAAAACAATTCTCGGGCGGCAACATTAGATGGCGCAGTGTCTCTGAATACACTTTCGAGTTTCTAAGTTCAGAAGTGAAGGAGAGTTGGGTTAAATCGTTGACACACTTACGACAGAACTTACGGTTTGAATGTATTAAACAATTCTGTGGAAAGAAGCGCATCCCATGGAAGATCGGAATGTTTGGCCTTTCGATAATTAGTTCGTTCTTACTTAGATCCAAAGATCCAAAGGGCGGAGGAATACCATATCAATCAACAAGCTGAGATTGCCGTTTGAGAGCCCAACTACGATAACTTGATTTTTGAGTGCGTACAAGCCCGTGACGGTATCTGGCCAGCCTGAAAAGCAGATTAGAACGTTGAGATGTCAGTACCTATCCTTACCTTTGAGGCGATGCCAAACGTGAACGAGATGCTTTCGCGTTGAGTCGTCCCAGAGGGGGCCGATATGAGACCATTCTGGTGTCAGCAATAGGTCATCAAGCATCTATTCCTAGTGAGATTTATTTGAAATAAAAAATAGAACGGAGGAATTACTTCTCTGTGCATAACATCGACGTTCAATGTCCCCGAACCTCCCGAAGCAATATGGTGGCTGAGTGAATGCAGCCTGCGAGTTAGACAACAGGAACAAGAGAGGACAGGGTAAAACAGACGTGTTTTTCATAAAATTATCCCTCCATTGTTGAGCGAGTTTTCCCCAGTCGGTACCTACAATGAGTAAATTTGAAAGACCAGGTTCGTTCGCTTCATTCAAGATTCAGCAGCGCGCGAGCACAAACCCGAAGGTACACCATGTTTCCGGCCCATAGCATCAAACTCTGCGACCACGCTGGATCTCCAATCTACTGTCGTCCCAAGCACATCGAAAATAAGAGCCTTGACTGGCGGCATTATCAGCAGATGGGATCCCGGAAGTCCCAGTGGGATCTGATGTGTTGAGGTTATAAAGGTCTGGACTCCATCGTGTGAGTTTTTCTAATTCGGTGAACTCGGCTTTATAAACAACTGGCACAAAAATAAGCGATGTTCAACATCGTCTGTCATCTGTGCAGCGTGCTGTTGATCCTGATGTACCTCGAATGCGCTCCGCTGTGTCTTTTGGTTCTCAGGTGTATGGGAACGCATCCATTTTGTCTGGGAAGACTGTTGAAGGCGGTTCTGGTGTGCTGCCAAGTCCTGTGCTTGATATTTTGCTCCTGACTGGTGGAAGAGACCTCATTTTCTATCCTCCAGGATATGCGTAATCGTCCTCGCAGTGTTCAACTGCATGCTAGAGATCAGCTTTCTCGTATTTTTGACACCTGAGAGGACTTGAAACAATTGTACATCTTCCGTCTGGTCTACATCACCATTCGAAGAATGATTCTTCTTGGTCTTCGTTGATACAATCTCGTGGACTAGCTCGAAAGCTGTTCTTGCGCGCCGACACTTTGTCACTTCTTCTACTATACAGGTCTTTTTAACAGTATTTTGCTATTTTCGCCAGACTTACCTGGAATGTCTGGTGGTCGACACCGATGGTGGCACAGTGAGCCACGACGCAAACTAATGCTTCTGGAGACCAAGCCTCAGTAAAGGTTTCACGCTTCAGATAATGGCATACTACGTGCCATTTTTATCATCCAAGCTGGGATGCCGCGTTTGATTCGTCGAGGCGATCAGCGCTGGGGAGGAATCCTCTGCTTCTCCCCGTACCTATGCCTGCGAAATTTTCTCTTGCCGCTATTCTGCCATCGATCTTCTTTGTGAGTCAGCTTCAACAAATGCTGCTTATGCTGTTGGAATAATAGCCAGTTCTAGGGGCATAAATAGTCCAGCAACTGTTGCGACTTCATTTCTTTCGTCTTTTTGATGTCGCAGGCAAACACCACGCACTTCCTTTTCTCTGCTCCACCGGCTTGGGGTAAGTAGTTAAATTATAAACTGCCAAACAAGACTGAGTTTGAGCGATAGGGCATGTTAGGCCATTCTGCATCCTGGCAGCACGTCTCGTAAAAGAAAATGAAAATGTTGTCGTCACCATGATCATTGGTTCAGACCTGCTTCATAAAGCAGATTCAGAAATATCCGCAGAGTTTGGGAATGAAGCCTTCGAACAGCTTCGGCGACGAATTAGGTGACTTACAACTGAAATCATTAGCAATCAACTTAACCACGTCGAGAAAGGGTTCTTGCGACCGTCGAACCGACTTCTGACAATATAATTGAGCGTATAGGAGCAATGGCCGAAACATATGCCGCTGCCTACCAAGCGTTGTCAGAAGGCTGTTCAATTACCTGCGCTGTGAATAAAACAGTTTTCGATGCCGTTTCTCCTCCAGTTGCTGTAATTCTCGACGTATGTGGGCCACACTTGGGTTTAGTCATATTTAATTTCACCACTTTGTCCTTACAGATTTTTGCACTACCTCAGTTGCAGGCTACCCGCGCGATCACTGGACGTGCTGTACCAATCATGTCTTGGATGACAGGTCATGCATCCTCGCTTCTCCGGTTATTTGGCCCAGAGTCGTTAGGCGGTATTGGAGATATCGGCGCCAAAATAGACGCCGAAGCCGCCAGACTTGGTTTGCCATCAGAAGAAATCGGCAAGAAGGTGAGTACTTTTTTGTTAGGCGTCCGTATTCACCCGCTTTGCCATATCTAGATTTACAATCATACCGACGGCACTCTCGTCAAAATTTCGGGTCTTCCAGCCATGTATGATTACGAGTTTTTCCCTCAGGAGGTGCGTTCTTGAACGCGGGCAATGTCCACACTGATGAACAAAGGGAACCTGTAGTTATCTTTCGATTTGCCAGTTCCCTTCATTCTTAGAGGATGCTATACGTGAGTACTCCTTATACTGATACTGTCCTAGGATCCCATTCTTTGGACAGTGTTATCCGCGACTGTGATGGGGTTTTCATGACGTCCGCTTATGCCTTTGAAAACGAGGCACTTTCCACCACTAGATCCTGGTTTTTAGAGTCGAAGAAGGATATATATGTGATTGGACCTCTTTTACCGCTTGGATATGGGACCGTTGCACAGAGCTCGCGAGGCGCTAGTGAAATTGAAGCATTTCTTGATAAGATGCTCCTCCAGCGTGGTGGAAAGGCTGTTCTCTTTGTAAGTTCCGCTGTACTTTATCTGGTGTCAAGGTGTTTATATTTTGTAGATTGCATTCGGCACTCTGTTCTGGCCGGCTATCCCAGAATATGTTGACGAAGTCATAGAAGCTTTATTGGAGAGAAACTTCCCATTCGTACGTCCATACGTATTTTTTTTTGTTCACAGTTTTACATCTTTTTCCTACAGGTATTTAGCTTTGCGTCGCCATTCGCCAAGTTGTCGGATAGGATAGCGGAGAAAGTTAAGTCCTCCGGCTTTGGGATGATCACACAATGGGCACCACAACAATTTATTTGAACCACCCAGCGAGTATAATATCACTCATTATTGATACTAATCTTCATGAACATAAATGCTCTAGGCAACTGGATGGTTCCTCACACATTGTGGTTACAACAGCGTTACGGAGTCTCTGGCAGCTGGCATTCCTTTGTAAGACCAAATTTCTCAGATAATGATAGATTAAATATGCTTCATTTATAGGATTGCTTGGCCGTTTGAGGCTGATCAACCTGGTGCTGCTGCGTATCTTTCAGAGAATCACAATGTGGCTTTTGAATTGATTGAGGTTAGAACAGGCGAGAGGGGTCTTAAGCCCCTGCACAGGAATGGTCGTGCAGCCAAAGGAACCCGTGACGCAGTTGGAGTCGAAATAAGGGGCGTCATCGATGCGTGTCGCGGCAAAAGAGGAGAAGAATTACGAAGGAACGCCGAAGGCATAAAAGATAAGCTTTTCGAAGCATGGCAGAAGGGTGGGGTGAGCAGGAAAGAGTTGCAAGCTTTCTTGGAGAAATTTGCCAGATAAATTTAACGTACTTCAAGCCTGAACGTGACCAGTACCATACATACTTAAGGCCTTAGGGACTTCATTTTTATCCACAAGTTTTCTTTGAATTTGGAGCAACCTGAAATCTCGCAATAGCGATAAAATAGCGACCAATAGCCAACTACAGTGCACCAAATCCTCCATATAAATAGAGTCTGGTCAACCAATCTTCAGAGGTCGACTCCACATTTATTTTTAATTATCGACATTGATTTCTCAAAGATTCCGCCAATCATTGAGGGGACTTCTTGACTGGCAAGAATAACGTCACGTGTATGTGTATTTTGAGCTCATTTTAGGCATTTGTTCCTTGCTGACAGCCTTTCCGTGGCACCAGCCCACCCAAGACTGTAGGTGAGTGAGTAGCAGTGTTGCGGAAAGAATGCAAAGTACTAATGGCCCTGATAGTTGCCAGACTAGTCCTCGACTGATTGTTGTGAACGGTAACATATCATTTTCATCTACTCCGACACCTGAGCGGCAGTGCACTAGTACTCGGCTTTGCTACTGCGCATCTTCAGCCCCTGGAATCCACCTTCCGAAATGCACGTCTTGGTACACATCACCTGCGAAATGGGCGGAACGGGCTCCACGTTTTGTCGCATGCTTGGGGAGACTCCTCCGGTAATTGGCCAAGACCACTTTGCCGTTTCACCTCTATGAGTATCCGACATTCTCATCCCGGACTACCGAGCGATAGGCTGTATCCCGAACGTGGGATTGCTCTCCCGGATGGGCGCGTTCTTAATGATAATGGTTTCTCCGTTAGGGGACCTGGCCAGACCTCTGCTTTTCCTCACCACTTGGTGCCACGTCTGTCGCCTCAGGCTCTAGCCTCTCAGAACGCCAGCTTTCTTTGGGTACTTATAGCTCTTTGATTTCTTTTATTCTCGATGTTCAACATGGCTGGAAAACCGAACATCGTCATCGTGGGTGGCGGTGGATGCGGGGCCCAGGTCGCCAGGCAGCTGTCTACCGCCTTGAAGCCAGAGCAGTACAACATCCTGCTCATCACCGCCCGACCGTACTACACACATCTTCCTGCATGGATTCGCATGTCCGTTACTGATGAGGGACATCTCGAGGACAGGGCGCACATCACATATAACTACATGTTTGTAAATGGGAACGGCCAGTTCATCATTGGGAAAGTCGCATCCATCACCACGGAGGAAGGAGACAAGGAGGGCTTTGTGACTCTTGAAACTGGAGAGACGGTCGAATATTCGATATTGGTGCTCACACCCGGGAGCATTTGGGAAGGGCCATTGAATATTCCTGACAACAAAAAGGAGACGACGGAGCACTTGCGGACATGGCGTCAGAAATTCCAGGATGCTAATGATATTGTTCTAGTGGGCGGTGGAGCTGTTGCTCTGGGTAAGCACTTCTCCATGGTTCACGGTCCAGATTTTTTTCTAATTCCCTATAGAATTTGCCGGAGAGATAAGAGATATTTCTCCAGTACGTAGCACCTTCATTGACTGGAAGCCGCTTTGATGGTAAGGCACACAACAGACAAAGCGCGTGACGATCGTCCACGGGCAAGAGCTCCTTCTCAACGATGCATATCCCAAATATTTCCGCAAGGACGTCGCAAATGACATCCGCAAACGCGATGTTGAAGTTATACTTGACGACTGGGTGGATAACATGGAAATTTCCGAAGCCAGCACAATCCAGACTCGGAATGGAAGGAAGCTCATTGCTGACCTTGTTGTAAGCCGAATATCTTTGTCCCAGATTTTTATTCACTTCATCCAGGTTCCCTGCCGTGGGTCAACACCCAATACCTCATTTGTCACCCTCGTACCAGAAACGCTTTCCGAGACGAAACATGTCAGAGTATCTGCGACGCTCCAAGTCATGAAATATCCACGCATTTTTGCTGGCGGCGACGTGATCGAATGGGACGAGCAAAAGCAGGTTGGCAAGTACCAGAGGCATGCAAACATTATCGTTGCCAACATTGTCACCGTTTTGAAAAAGAAACAACCGAACGCCCTCTATCATGGAGCGTTTGAGATGATCGCCGTCTCGAATGGAAAGGTAATTTGCTCCGCCAGCGCCTATGGCCACGAGAAGTCATGCTGATTTCCTTTATAGAATGGCGGGTCAGGTTATTGGAGCATTTTCTGGGGACCGACGTTTGGTGACTTTATCTCCTCATCGATGAAGTCGAAGGATCTGTTCCTCACCTGGACTCGCAAGAGTTTGGGCCTGTCATATTGAGATGTTCCTGGCCTCCTTTCTTCGACCGATCGCCGAAGTCTGTCATGCTTCACAGCACATATCATTTTTTCAGCTTTCAGATACTTCACCAGCTTTCTTGTATTTCCCTGGAAACATAGATTTTTTTCCATTCTTAGTACCTGAACCGCATGGACCTGGTTCACAAATCGTGTGGCGCACTTCGGACCGGAATGTCTGGCAAGCCAGTTCAATTTAAATTGATCGGCGACTTTCTTCTTGCTCTGAGATAACGTCTGACGATAAAGGCCGGTGCTGTATATAACCTTCTTCGTGTTCATCGGTCTCAAATAAAGGAGGTGGCCTGAAAGAGGACCAAGATCAAAGCCGAGCCACTTCCAAGCCAGATGAAGCTCGATATGCAGAAGAATTCAAGAATTGAACTGCTTTCCTATTCTCCTCTGCAACAAGCGCCCACATTCTCTTAATAATTATTTAAATTACTTGCAGGACTTCGGGCTTTATCCTGAATTAACAGACGCTCAAAATAGCCGCGGCAACGGCCATCAAACTCAGTGGGCGCCTATTCTCCTTTCGTGCAGTTGCACGCAACTGACTATGCTTATCTGTCTCGCTCTCTAGCTGGGGCAATTTTGGAGGACTTTTTCGCGGCTTAGACCCAACCGAGTCAGTTGATTCTGCCTGCCATTGCTATGCCTCTCTGAGGCCCTATTTTTGGCAGTCTCTTTGGGAAGGCCCAACAACGAAATAATCCATCTGTCTGGCAAGCACCGACGTGTCCTAACGAGAGGTAATAACGCCACTGGTTCCTTCTGTCTAAAATCCAGGGAATCACAATGTTTGCGGCATGCCATGAGGCCTGCCGTGCGGTGTCGTGGAAGTCGCAATTCGCCTTAGTAAATTCGAATTGGTAAGTAGATTCCGAGGATTCTGTAATCTACTCTGCTCTTTCTAGATGAATCGTCAAATGAAAGGCAAATTGCGAAACGAAGGCTAGACTCTCAACTATCTTATGTTAACTTGTTTGCCCTGAGCGAAAAATAACCCTCTCTCACCCAAAATACCAGACCAAGTTCAGCTGCTTCTCACTGTGTACTATTAATTAGCGGCGGTGGCTCCAGGGGTGCCCCACAGCCAAAGTTTCTAGGGTAGGGGTGCAGGGCTTTTTTAATATTCAATGCTCACCCTTCAGCCGCTTCAATGTGCCTCGGATTTAGCTAATAAATGGTTACTGTCTGGAGGCGGGGTAGCGATAACGATATAGTTCTCAAAACTACTCACCCAGTCATCCGATTCACTATGTTATTAGGGAATCGTGCACTTGGGCTTTGGACAAGTCTATCTGCGAACTGGTTCATCAGTCCCACGGAAAACATGACAGCAAGTTTCGTCGCTCACGCTAACCGTATGGCCTCTGAAGTCTGGCAGTTCGCCTCTGTCAATCCCCGCATGACACAGGCAAATAAGCAATGTTGACTTGACGATGACATGGTGAAAAACTAAGTCAGCGTGTGTCGCAATCAGTAAGCCCGGTGCTGCCGGTCCGGACCCTAAATCAACCCTACGTCCTAAAAAGGGAACCCGTCGGTTGCGCTTGAAGGTTACCAGATCTGGGCTGCTGTGAACGTGCGGGTTTCTTTTCAACCACCACCATACACATACCCCAGTCCTTGGTTTTTTCTCCCTTTTCCACATTCCTTTCCTCTCGTAATACATAGCTCTCTATATATCTCTCCAGATACCATGAATTTCTTCAAAACGAAACCAAGGACACCGCCAGACCTCGTTCGTGGTCTCCGTGACGCCATAAACAGATTAGAGTCTGGAGCTCCAGGGGGGGAAACGAGAAAAGGTACGTTCAAATTTAGCCGATGCCATGGACGGTTTGGTCATTTATCGTGGCCATGTTCATTTTCAACACAACGTAATAGGCTGGCGAAGACGTCTCAAAGTATCTGCAGCAAGTCAAGGGTATCTTGTATGGTGATGGTGGTGTGTAACATCCCAATTTCATGAGTGTGGTAGTCATTCTAACGAAATAACCTCTATCATCTGTGGTTGGTCGTCAGAACCGGCTCCTGAGCTTGTGGCTCAATTAGCCCAGGAAACGTACAACACGGACTTACTGCTCCTCCTGGTTCAGAGCATGTCTCGATTCGAATTCGAGGCAAGGAAGGACGTCGTGCAGATATTCAACAACCTCCTACGACGGCAGATCGGCTCGCGATGGCCAACCGTGGAGTATCTCTCTGGCAAACCTGACGTTATCTTTGCCGCCTTGACCGGGTACGAAAATGAGGTGGCTTTGAACACGGGAATGATTTTGAAAGAAATGCTGAGGCACGAGCAGTTGGCTAAGATACTTCTTCACTCTGACCAGTGAGTCATCCTGACTGTTGAACGCCTTGACAAACCCTAATGGACCTCTCCTAGGTTTTACACATTCCCGCATTACATCGAAACAACCTTTCGGTATTTCCTGCGACGCTTTTGCAAATCTCAAGGAAACGTTGACACGACATAAACCTATGGTGGCCGAATATTTAGATAAGAACTACGATCGCGTAAGTAGTCTGTCTGGCTCTGTCACACTCCTTGTCTGTCGGCGCTAACAAACATCCGTAGTTTTTCTCCTCCTTCACAACGCTCATCCTGTCGACGAACTACGTGACGAAGCGCCAGTCCCTCAAACTTCTTGGCGAAATCCTGCTGGACCGTGCCAACTTCAACGTTATGACACGTTATATCGCCAACGAGGCGAACCTGAAGATGATGATGAACCTCCTCAGGGACAAGAGCAAGAATATCCAATTCGAGGCATTTCACGTGTTCAAGGTTGGTCATACCTCAATCATATGCGCATTCCGCGTCTCCCTATTCTCTGGTATGAATGCCAGCTGATGTATTGTATAGGTCTTTGTCGCGAATCCCAAGAAGCCGCCGCAGATCGAGACCATATTGAGAAGAAACAAGGACAAGCTACTGAGTTTCCTGAAGTCATTCCACAACGATAAAGAGGGTGAGTGTATCTGAAACATCCGCTGAATTGATTTAATTGTTTTCTTCTTGTCCCATAGACGAGCAATTCAGCGACGAGAAGCAATTCCTCATTGTCCAGATTCAGAATCTATGATTCGTCGCTGAATCTTTCCCGACTATGAATGTAAATACATCTGGTCATTCCCGCAAAGCCGACATCTTTACCCCTACATCCCGGATCTCATCCAAGATATTCATACTCTTCCGCCTCGCCTCCTGTCGCCACCATCGTTGTCGTTTGGTCACTGTTCCTCGTTTATTTTGTCGTTATCTCGCCCCTCTTCTTTGCTTCCTTCCGGCTTCTTCGTAATTCGTCATTCATCTCGTCACTCAAGTATTATCAGCTCTCCCATCGTCTTCTCTTTCCATCACTACTCGGTATTACCCTCATCGTCCAAGTCTCGGACCTTGTTCAACTCATCAGTGCATCCTCGAATCGTACTGTACACTACGTCATCCATCCTTTTATTACTTCCACCCATCATTGCGAAGTTATTCCAATCCGTCGATTGCATCATTACCCGTGATATCATCTCCGGTATCTTTACATAGCTGCTTTGAAGCGATATGTACTGCATTTTTGGCGAATGAGCAGTTTTCTATATCTAAATATGTAACTTTACCTACGCAACATCTCTGCTCATGATTCTAAAATTGCGTGTCGAGTAAGTGGCACTAACCACGAGCGAAGCGGAGGTGACAGTCCACTTGAAGGAAGTATAACCCCTTCTAGCTCCTGTGGTTCTCCAGACACACCTCGGGGCTTCCGTCCTAGGACTGGTCTTTTGAACGCGTAAGCTGATGCCGAACCATTCCGTTCTCGTATACGTGTTTCCTTGCAACTCGGAGGTGTAAGTACCGTATGTCAAAAGGAGGTCAGTGGTTGACTTTGATAAGCACTAGTCCCTAGAACGAGGCCAACCGAGAACGTCAAATTGCCCATGATGCATGAGGCCAGATCAGAGCTTCTCAACAGTGTTCTAATCCCAGCAGAGGAAGATTGAAACGATGAATTGCATAGACGGAGATACATACAGGCTAAAAGGACATAAAGCAACTTGGAACAGACAACGGGTTCATAGGGGGAAAACACTCGGAAAAAACATAGGAAAAATGCAAAATAGATCAAGCCTTGGAATTTTCAACACCAAAACTCCCGACATTCAAGGGAAGATGGGCGAGGCGAGGGACAGCATGCTTCGGGGTACTAGAAAAGAGCGAACCAAGAAAACAGAAAACGAATCACGAGCGAAAACAAGGAGACGAAACTTCACCAATCACGTCAACGAGAACCCACCAAAGTCCAAAAAGGCTTCTCCAAGCGACATTTTACGCACTACCAACGCCTCCACGATCAACCGCGGCTGCTCCACCTCGCCATCGCCACCAAGAGCGCCGCCCACGATCCCCATCGCAGCTGCGTCCACGTCGAGGTGCGACTCCCCCGTCGACGACGCGGAGAAGGTGGGGAAGGAAGGGTGGGCAGTGGGCGGCGCAAAGACGTCGTCGTCGTCCTCGAAGTCCTCGACGTGGGCCATGTCGAGGGATTCGGAGTCTGCGACTGAGGCGATTTGTGCTGGCTCCTCGACCAGGCCGACGTGAAGAGCCTCGAGGCCATTGATGAGAGACCCGGCGCCGTCGGTGGGGGTTGCTGCTGTTTTTATGGTGTCCTGACGTGAGGCGGAGTCGTCGAGCTCGGTAACGGCCTGCGCGGCACGGGCTTCGAGGGCCTTTCGCTTCTCCTCACGTCGCCTGTCCCTGCCTTGCCTGCGATTCAGCGCCTTGGTCTCCTCATTCGGCGCCTCGGTGTGATTGTGAGACGAGTTCAGCATGCTGAGATGTTTGTGCTTCTTGACCCTTTTGTTCTTGCCCCCAGTGGAGTGCGCGTAGTGGGGGTGATTGTGCACCCGCGTGCGGATCGGGCGAGGCTTGAAGACGGACGATATCTCGAGGTCGATCGAGAAGCGGGTTTGGGTAGCAGCTGCCAACTGTTCGTCGTCTGCTGAATCTGCTGGATCCTCAGTGTCGGCGTCCATGGAAAACACGGCGACGGTGTCGGAAGAGTCGCTTGCCCGCTCTCGAGGGGAGCCTCTGGAGCTGCCCTTGTCGAGGACAACCGTCACTGAAAGGTCTTGCTCGAAATCCACCTCTGTGCCGGACAAAGAGTCTGGGTCAGTCTCCGTCTCAGCCACCGTCGAATAGCCTCCAGTCGAATAGCCACCTTCAAGCGAAGACGGCGTGCCGTCCTCAAGCCTCGCAAGCCTCCTCTCCGCACCCGCCCACTCGCCACTGCGCTTCGCAAGACGAGCCATGGCCGCCGGAACCTCGATCTCTTTGACCACAATCACGCTCGCGCCAATCTCGCCAGCCATCATCTCCAGCGTCTCCAAGCTCTGCTCGAGCTCCTCCCTCGGCAAGCCGATAAGGTCCCCGGAATCCGCAACGCCGAGCTCGTAGTACGCTTGCCCGCCGCCCTCCAGGAGACGCCACTTCATCTGGGTGACGAGGCGCGCGAAGCGGGCTGCAGACGGGTTGAGAAGCTGCAATTTGTACTCCACATTCCCGTCGTCCGCCTCCGGAACGAGCCGCGGAATGAGCTCTGCGGCGAGTGGGCTTGGGGTATGCGTGCGTCTTGGCCCGGATACAGGAGATGGCGGGATGGAGATGAGCGAGTCCCATGGGCTGGGCACTCTGGGGCTCTCTGATTCGGACTCTCCGAACATATTTTGTTGGTTACAATCTGGCTCTTGGGCCTACGTTAATCGATAAGTTTTCGTTTTCGTTTTCTGCTTTGAGTGGGAGCCTATAAAGTTGCGAGTAATCATTGTCAGGTTTGTTGGTGAGACTGGGACTTGGACTGCGAATCTGGAAGGCTTATAAGTTTATGAAAGACCAAATTTGAGTCAATTTACCGCTCAGATGGTGAACATGACTCGAACAAGAAAAAGTGTTGTGGTGGCAGGAAGGAAAAAGTTGGCTCTGACTCGAATGCCATTTATGGGTTCTGCTGACAGCCGTATTGAAGGACGTCTGACTCCGATTTGCAAGCTTCAACGATATCGAACGTGTGTCCTAGTTAATTAATTGATCTTCGTACATAAATTTCTGCTTTCAAATGCCACAACATCTAAATCCCTAATGATACAAAATAAATACACTAGTCTACCATTTTTTTGGTCTGCAAAAAGTGACTCATTAGCTACATCGCGAAAGGAGGACCAGGCTGCGTACCCGAACGTTGCTCCAGGACTCAGCTTTCGAAGAGGGGCACTTCTCCAGTCCAACGTCTCCATGTACACGGTGTTGCCCCACCTGAAGTTGTCATGATATAAGCGATGAAAACTAGGAGTGGCATGAGGCGAATAGACTCACCATTTCTGAATTGTTTCTCGTCCGATACGTCCATCAAGAGGGTATTGTAGACTTGATGAGCAAGCAATTAGCCTCCATATCCGACACACACACACTGATGGCGACCCACCAGAAGAATACTAAAATCAGACCAACGGCGGTTCCAGCATCCAAAGCGGCCGATAGCACATCTTCAACGCATCCACATAAGCTCCGAGTCCACACAAAGCCCAACATACTCACAATTGTATTTCGCCCAATACGAGAAATGCTTCCGGCGGACGACGTACTGGAAGATGAACCCGATAATAGCCCACGGCACGTAGTTGACTGCGGTGGCTGGTGGAATCTGACCAACGCCTGAGAAAATAAGCCTAGCTCGCAATACCCCAAGTGGGCGGGAATTAACAACGTGTACGCCGCCGCGATAACCAAATTTTACTCACGGGAAACTATGTGCAAAAGAGGCAGCCTGAGCTTGGGCAGACACACGAGGCTAAAGGGTGGGACTTACTTAAGATAATTTAAAATGGTATTGGGGTATCGTCGGGTAATTAGCCAGAGCGCAATGGGGCAAGCAGCGCCAATGAGGAAGAAGAAACTTAAGCCTGCAATCACCTCGTTTGAGGGGTCATTCGCTAGGATCGGCAAAAGGAACACGAACCGCTACCTCAAAGTTAGAGGTAATTACGCCATGGTAACAAGAAAAGAACATACTAGTAAATTTGACCTTGAGTAAATATTCTTCCAGGGCCAATCAAACCCCACTAGGCAGTATCGTTAAAATCTATCAGCCACTCCAGAAAATCATGGGGCTTACAATGACAGAGGCTGTCCCAAAGACCTGCGTAGAAGCACAACTGAAACTGAAATAACAAAAAGTTGAGAAGCAAATCGAGTAGAACCACCGGGCCGCGTACTTGTTTTTCTGTTTATCCTGGCACAGGTCGCTGGAGAAATGTTTTGCATTTCAATGAAACGAAGAATAGGAATAGAAACCCTAGGATTGTACTTACGGAATATTCGAAAACATCCTGACACAGAGGTCAGCATCGCGAAAAATTATCGTATTTCCGATGTGATGCTCACCAAGATTGAACGCCTAGCTGGACAGTGCCGGCAACAACGGTAGCGACAACCTGAAACAAAATTATGATGTCAAAAAGAGACGCCATTATCCAAGTATTAACGTACTTGACACCAGAACATAGGCCGCGGAGGAATCTAACGAAAAAGTATTCGAAACAGGTACAACCCATTGAACATGCCGGAAATACCTTCATGTAACTAAGATAAAGGACGGTCAAAACCATGTACCGAAAAAAAGACGTGGCAACTTACTGGCCGAGCTTAAAATCAGCTGTGAATTGCATGGCTTGTGCCATCGTGATATATCCATAAGTCTAGTCCATAAATGCTATGAGTAACCAAGCCAAAGTGATGGGCGACTGGATATTACCTTGAATCTACAGCAACCAGCGTTTCAGCAATAAGCAGAAAGGGGCACAAGAAAGGATATGCACATCATCATAGCGTTGGGGTTTCCTGATACCAATTAGCGTGACGGACGATGATAAAACCAAGAAGCGCCTACCAGGTAGAATGAAGCCCACAATGAGCTCTGTAATCACGCTAGCACAAAGATACATTACAAACAACCCCCTCACACAACCCAAAGAACGACTCACTTGAGCCCAACCTGCCGGTTGGTCACCGCTTGGATCATCCCAATCGGGATAACATAAACAACAGCTGCATCATCTGGTAAGCGCCGCCCGCAACGGAAACGCGGAACATCAACAACATACATATAAGGAGCGCGATAATTAGCGCCCATATCGTCATGCCCGACGGCCATAGTTGTATACAAACACAGGCGAATACAAAAGTAAGAACTGCGTTTTCACGGCACCAATTTAGCGAGTGTCTGCAGTGTGAACCAACGCATGGAACTTACCAAAAATACAGGCATAGTACCAGTCAGGGACTACGAAATTTTCATGATCAAATGTTAGTACCCAAATCAAGTCAAAATGGACAAATTCGCAAAAAAAGAACATACCTTGGGGATACTGAGACATCAACCGGGCATGGATGTCCGGTTGTTCCCGCATGGAACGTCCGAACTGCAGTCGGATAGGTTTCCAAAAGTGTATGATAGCTGTAACACAGAAAGAATCAGCAAAGAGCAGATTGAGGGCCATTCCCTGACACAGAGTGTTCCTTACCATGTGTGATCGTAGCTGGTGATTCGAAGGGCATAAAACGGTTCAGCAAGGGGAATAAACAGGTGCTCAATGCCAACCAACGCACCGGTGATAGACAGGAAAGACAGCCCATAGGACATGGCGAATGTTGTGCTGTCGATCAGTGTCTCGTTAAGTCCCCTGTTCCTCGACAAATGCAAGATCACCCACGGAAGATAGAGGGGGCTGTATTCCTTGTACGCTTCCAGGTTAAGCGTGGCGTCGGCATTCTTGACTCGTGTTACGTTGTAAACTTTTCCAGTGTTGTCGTAAGCGTAAGGTGAAGATATTCTGTAAATATCCAAAGCGTGAAAGTCGTCAGCACTCGCGCAGAAAAAACAAGACGAGAAAGGAGAACTGACGGCATGTATTGGCTGTGCCACACGTTGTTGTACTGCGCAGAATCCCAATATATAAGTAAGCTTCCAAAAATGGGCGAGATGCTTTGACCCACGTAGAGGAGGGGTGTCAAGAACCCTATATAGAAAAGCAATCGTCAAATTGGGTTGCATTCCTCATCGTCCGGATTTGGGAACTCACAGTAAAAAATGAAGAAGCCTATCATGACATTTGCTTCTGCCCACCCTGGCGTCATACAAAATCTGTTAGCTTGCAGCTCCATGATAAATACGTTGAGGCATACATGGTGTGGCCAGTCTGAAAAATACGTTTAGAATGTGGAAAAAAGCCTACAATTGAAAGACGCGGTACTCACGGACTACCAATGAACGCGATTTGATTCCAATCAAGTGTGAGCAATGAGAAGCCCAAACCGCTGTGATATCTAGGGGTTCGCGGTACGTAAGGATCCACAAACGTCCGTCATGCAGAATCAGCGTAAAAGCGCACCCGAAGATTTGATTAACTTTCTAATGAATCAGTGAAAGATGAGCCGCTGATGCACCATTACGAAGAGCCGATATACTCACGACATTGTCGGGCCAGATCCAGCAAACCTACGAGGGTCATCAGGGCGGAACAAAAACCGCGGTATAGTAGGTACTCACCCAGCTGAAAACGCTATAGACGACGCAAAAAAGCAACCGCAGGTCAGGTTCTACCGCCGAGACAGTACCCGAAAGAATAATGGCGGAAATACCTGAGGGCTTGGAACAGGTAACCAGGAAAGATGTCTAGAAGGAACGAAAACAGCCACCTGATCAGCGTCTCGGCTTAAAGGCGGGAGGAACGGACGGAGAGGGGGTCCGGAGATAATGGGACATTAACAATGGAAGAAGAATTAAATGCTTACACCAAACAACAGCCGCAACGAAAGCGTAGGCGAAAAATCGTTCTCTGCTGATTCCGTCTCGCGGACCAATGCCAGCGTAGGTTTGGGAATGAAGGGTATTGAAAAGGGCGCAGGAGACCAGGGTATTTGGCCAGACTGCGATTGTAATCATTAGCACCGAGTGTTATCTTGCCGACTTCAGGGAATTCGAGGCGTACTCATAGAAGGAGGTGCAACGAGAAAACGGCGGGCAATACCCCCCATGGAAAATCCGATTAGCTGGGTCGACATCACAAGCATCCATCTGTCTAGAGCGCAATCAAAGATTAGTATATCTTGTCGGCGGGTCATTCAAAATCAAGTTACATGAAAAGTTCCATCTTTGACCGTAGGTAAACCGTTGGACGGCAACAATATCGGTTGCGTAAGCGCTTTGTGCACCCACACTTGCCATTATGGTCACCAAAACCTGATAAAAAAAGTCGCGTAAGCATCATCATGTTCCGTATACGCTTTTCGCGCGCGCGCTCGCCGCTGTCAAACAACAAGCTCTCGATGAACTCACGTGTTCTTTAATAGTAAAGGGGCCCGGGTTCAATTCCTTTCCAAAGATTGACCAATGAGGGCAGATCCGGACCCACGCTCGACCAACGGGGAATACGAGTAGCTGGGCGACGAGCTGCGTTGTGTGCGGATCGGAGACGAGGTTAGCCATTAAACCCGCGACATAGAGATGACCGACTTACCCCTCCAATGAGTACTGAGGGATAGCGGAAATAGAAGAATTGATTCATGCCCGGCAAGAGGATGGCCCACATTAGGCCGAGGATCCATGCTCGTATTGTCGATGCAGGCATGTCGGGGTCGTCAAAGTTCGCCACTGCAGAGCGGACTTCAGGATAGGGAGAGTCATCTTCTGCAATAAATTTCGGAGAAATGAGCACTGGTGGAAGATAATGCGACAACAGGGTTCACGCACCGAGAACAGAGTTGCTATCGTAGTTGGGATCGAAAATGCTGAGTATGCCACTACCCCGACCAGAATACGTGGATGTGGAATCGGCGAGGTTCTCTGTCCAGGCCACAGTTACGGCGAATTTAAGAGCGCAAAATATGGAGCACTCACCTAGCGATTTCTCTGCGTCCTTGAGAATGAATTCTAAAGGGTGTAGCTCATCCTTGGAATCGAACTCGTTCATGGCATCCCCCCTCCCACTAGTCGCGTTACTGCTGCTGCTGCTTCCCGGAACAGGAGGATATGTATGGGCTAGACCTTCCAGCGCAATTGGGGAACCCTATCTGGACAAACTGAGGCAAAAAAGGTAAGCCCGAGCCCCAAACTCGACGGTGAAGTGACCTCGCACCTAATGGAAAGAGAGAGGAGTGATAAGGGGTAAAAAGGGGAATATGTCGGCCAATATGTGCGAGGTGGGTGTATCGCGCGCGGCTAGGGTGGATGGCGTGTGCGAAGAAAGAGAGGAAGAGAACCGGGGACAGTTGTAGAGGTCCTCACTCCATTCGAAGTGGGACGGGAAGATGGACCGACTCGGTTAAGGCACCCACTACAGTATTCCCTTGTCACGTGGATATTATATTACACATCACCCAGATTCGAACTCAGATCTACGAAAAACATCCACTCTCTTGGCACGAATCTACCTTTCCTTCTCAATCCCTGCGCAGACTACTACCGCTTTTTGAATTTGCCCATTTTTTATGCCTGGGTCTGTCTCGCTTGCTCGCTCAGGTTAGCTTGCTTCATCGATCTCTCTCGTTTGTCTAATCTGGGACGTGAGAGATGCCGTGGCTGAAACAAGCAACTATCACAGAACCTACGCGGACTTTGAGCTCTTTGCAATCGTGCTGCGTGCCTGAAGAGGCGGACATTTTTGGAGAGATATCATGAGCGTCAAGATCTCAAAGATATCACCGGCCTATTATTGTCCACCACCGCCATCAGAACCTGTCTGTCTGGAAGCCACCAGTTCTCCATTCACGTATCCCCCCATCTTTTTGCCACCAAATCCTGCTCTTGCGCTAGCATAAACGCCCGCGAAGATCGACATGTTCGAATTTATCTCAATTAACGTCTCAAAATATGCCGGTAAGATCGCCTCCCTCCATCGCCAGCACCCTTAAGATCCAAATACCTACCGGCACAACCTCGCAAACGCAATCACCCAACTATCAGCTTATCCTACACCGCTTCAGCTTCCTTTTGCCCAGTCGCCCATCTGTCCTGTGTAATTGGGTTGACCTCTTTGAACTCTCCGATTCTGTCGGCACTACAGTCTTACTCCAGGCTCAACCACTGGGGCATTCCAGGCGCCCGACGCTCGGTGACTGGTGATTGTTGCAACTCTGACGTTTCCGGTTACACTCCTAAACCCTACGGCCTATGGGTCATGCCCGAATCTACTAAGACAGACGGGCTCCCGAAGTCCGTTCCCATATTTACTTAGACCCCACAGCACCCATTCGTTTGACAGCGACTGGACTTTCTGTCGCTGATGATCTCTACAAATATGGAACTGCACCCGACAATACGATGACATCGCTTGCTTTGCTTTGCTGGCGAAATGGCTTCACCTTCAACCCAAATTGCCCCATCGTGAGATTAGATGTGGCGCTCCCGTCACATGAATCTATAAGGGCTCTTGGCCTTCGTCCACGTCCTGAATATAGCGCACTCGCTTCTCGGAAACCCACTCCAGGCTGCGATTCTATGAAGGATCATATCTCTTGTCGTCAAAAGTGACTCTGACATGAGAGGCCGGCGTCGACAATACGGCCTGCCATTGTTAGCCCCACTTCGCGTCCATGTAAGACTATCATCTTGAAGTCGGGCTTCGACCTCGAAGAAACCATATCACGTACGTCAAATAACCACCCTCATCTAAAGACTGTCGTGTGCCCTCCTGTTGTTCAAGTATCGCATAATATCCAGATATCATGATCCGCCTTATCTTTCGTGCTCGCTCCTTCGCTCTCTCTGCGACATCGTTGAGCGTTGATCCCTAACAACCTTCACAGTTTGAAACACAGCCCACTATCGTCCATATGGCGCCATGTCGTAACCTTAAAGGGCCTTTCCCTGTCTATCTTACCTACATCTTGTGGAGACCTCTCAGTTATCAACCCTTCTGCGCTCCGTCCAAGTCGCCTTTCCCAATCACTTCAAGTTGCACTAGCTATTCAGCGCTCCAGCTCCCACGACACCCTTCTTGAATGTAGTGATCAGGGTACGAGCATGTGTATCAGCACTCTCACAACATAAAATAGGCAACCTCTAGAAGGAGGCAGCGAGCACGTTACGCCGGCTTCAACCAAAATAAGACCAGTTTCAAAGTGAAGCTCAAAGCCGTAGCCCAGTGTATCTAGCCCCATCGCCGTCCATTTTCGCGTCGGGCTCGCTCTTCATCCTGACGTCACTCCGTCGGCGCTGAACAACCCCCAAACTCCAACATCCAGCTAATCCCCGCCAGTGACTCCAACCACAGCCCGAAATCCCCGCCCTTAATGAAGCTGCCGACCTTCTTCAAGATCTTCTTCCATTCGGCCGTATAAATATGGCTCTCGATAACGGTCAGTAAGTGCGCCTGCCATGTCGAATGGAGATGTTATCGGACTGCGCATGTGTAACGATCATATCACATGTTTGTTGAGAGATTGCATTATGGCCGCTTTTAAGCTCGCCGCCTCTCAGCTCTGAGAAAACTTGGACGAGAGTTGCCCGCTTCGAGCCTAGTCGAGGGCTGAAAGATACGGCATCCATGGAAGATGTCTGGAGCAGTGGTATTTTCGACCGTCATTCGTCCTCTTGGGGGAATTGTTTTTCCTTAACTTGTCGTCAGCGGCGTCGGGATAATCTTTATCGTGTGACGGTTGGATGAGTAAGATGAGTTTCTGGTTATGATTCATGGAGTTGTTCTGACGTAGACATATGAGATAAGATTCTTTGCTATTGAATTGGATGAGGGGTTTGACGTACCAGCGCTGTCGCGAAAAAAGATTCACCGAATGACCTCGAATAAGGAATAGATAAAGCAAGACCGGACCGAAAAGAAACAGCAACAGCTAGAGCAAACACTCAGATGACGACGACATCAGAGGCTTATGAACGGCAAGGTTGACGTGAACTAAAGGTCAATTGACTTTCTCTAGATTCCCCTTGAACGCATTTGCAGCCTCAAACATCACAAGACACGAAATCTTTGAAAGTGCTTCTAGACTCTAGGGTGTCGCGTAGAGCCTAAGCCTGATTTATGCACATTACTGCCAGAATTACCTGCGGCCTTTGCGTTCAAGCAAGAAGAACGCGGTCTAGTCCCTTAATAATTCAGCCGTAGTGTCTTGATAACATGACGACGTTTCGACCCAGAAGTTCAAACTCTAAAATAACCCTGGTGCGATGACCTAATATGAAATAATGACTTCGCAATCATATTGAAGGTAGTCTCCCAAGAGCAGCCTACTACTTCTTGGCGCTTCAATAAATTCGAGTATTTGTTACTGGTGTTGAGGAAAACAAAAGGAGAATGCAAGAGAATGCGAGGAAAGGCGCTATTCTCAAAACTTCTGAGATAAAGCCAAACCCAAAGGATTCTAGGTAGATTATGAGGCAATTAGGTTCTTGAAGTTAACCCAGAGTGAAGCGTGGAAAAGAAAAAAAAATTATGGCTAACGCGTGAGGTGAATCGACTCTCGTAACTTCGAGGTAAGTCGCCGGTCCAGGTGCACATGAAGCCACTAATGAGAGAATCCGAATCGAGCAAAAGAAATGAAGAGGTGATGGCTACATGACGTTCGGTACACCAGACCAGGCGCCAGGTGAGCCGTAATGAATTGTTATCCATTCAAGCTCGGCTGATTTCATAAACGCGGGTTTGACGCGGGTGATTGGCGGGTAAAGTGTCCTTTTATGGAAGTCCATATAATCTTAGGTAATCGTTTCTCTTTTTTGCCTTCCTCCCATTTCCTCAAATGTTCCCTACAGCCCTTCGCGCTTGAGTCCGCTCTTAGGATCTCTTGATGTCTGGTGTTCTTGCTGCGCGCGACGAAACGTCAATCGCGCAATAATACGATGTGTTCAATGGGTGTCATCAGTCATGGGTTCTAAGTTTATCCACTTACCTGCAATGTTGCAGATCACCGTCTATACTTGAGCTCAGTGCCTGGAACGCGCCTTTTCAAGATTGAAGGTTCCTCCTCATTAAGCTTCGTTGGTTGTAGGACCAACGTGAGGCGGATTAGAGTTTGGCAGACTACATTCCTGACGTGATTCGCTGCCATCGGTTTGTGATTAAGAGCTGTGATAAAGAGAGAGGCCATTGCTGGGTGACCACGTCGCTCCCAGATATCAATTAATGGTCCATCCTAATCTCACTCACTTCCTTTTCTCGGCATTTCCAGCTTGGGGTGAGTCCTCTCTATCAGATTTCTGTCTTTCAATCGACTGATTTCGTCACTAGGACATATTCGGTCGTTCTGCATCCTGGCAGCGCGGCTGGTGAACGAGAACGAAAATGTTGTTGTGACCATGATACTCGCTCCAAGTTTTCTCGACAAAGCCCATTCTGAAATATCCGCTGAATATGGAGAAGGAGGGTCTGATGATGCTTGGCGAAGAATTAGGTGATTTTCCATTTGAATGGTAGGTTAAATACTGATTCCTACATTAACAGGGTACTCTCTACCGTTCAGTCCTCGGCTTATAATATTTTTGAAATCATGCAGCCAATGGCGGAGACTTATGCAACGGCCTATCAAACACTGTTGCAGGGCAATTCGATTACTTGCGCCGAGACTAACACCGTCTTCGAAGCTGTTCCTGCACCGACTGTCGTAATTCTTGATGTCCGTAACTACTTTCCGATTTTTTGTGCAAGGACTGACATCAGTCTTGTAGTTCGTTGCATTGCCTCTGTTGCAGGCCACTCGTGCAATTACTGGTCACTCCGTGCCAATTATGGCATGGGTAACAGGTCATATTTCTTCCGTTATTCGATCGGCCGGTCCAGAATCTTTGGGAGGCAGAGGCGACTTTGGCGCGAGGGTTGATGCAGAGGTGGCGCGTACAGGAGCCTCTATAGAAGAACTAACTGAAAAGGTGCATCCACAATGTGTTACAATTGGCAAGAGTCCACTAATCACCGAATCGACCAAGGTTTACCGTCTGACAGATGGAACAGGAGTTAAAGTTGCCGGTTTACCTACCATGTATGACTATGAATTTTTTCCTCAGAAAGTGAGTTCTACCCTTTGCATGAAAGCTAACAACATTGACGGACGAGATGACCCATAGCCTTCCTTTGATGGACCAATTGGGATGCTCGTAAGGGGGTGTCAAATGTAAGCTTCGACCTTGAATTTTAGCTAATATCTTAGGCATTCGAAAAGGTTTCTACAGGAATGCGATAGCGTTTTCATATCGTCTGCACACGCGTTCGAAGCCCAGTCTATAGCTGCCATTAGATCCGAGTTGAAGAAGGACACATATGTTATTGGACCCCTTTTACCAATCAGTTCTGTGACGTCGACGCAAAGTTCAAGGGGCGCTGTCGACATCGAGGCGTTTCTGGACAAAATGCTTATTCAAATGGGTGGAAAGTCCGTTATTTTTGTGAGCCCCAATACCAGCTTCAAGCTATTGTCATGAGCCCATTATACTTCAGTTTTCGTTTGGTACGGTATTCTGGCCTACAGTTCCGGAATATGTCGACGAAGTCATAGAAGCTTTAATCGAGAAAAAATTCCCGTTCGTAAGTAAGGTCGTGTCCTTCCCGCTGGAATATTTCTACATTTCTTCACGCCAGACTTTTTCCTTTGCATCGCCTTTTGCCAAGGTATCAAACGAATTGATAGAGAAAGTGAAGTTGTCTGGTCTAGGGATCGTAACGCCATGGGCACCGCAACAATTCATCCTCAATCACCCAGTAAGTTTTATTGTACGATCCCTTATGTAGCTCTTGGCTATTATAACATGTCTGCTACCAGGCTACAGGGTGGTTCCTTAGTCATTGCGGTCAAAATAGTGTCACAGAGTCTCTCGCAGCCGGCGTTCCGTTGTGCGTACTCTTTAGGCGTTATTGAGCTCATTTTAATTTTGTGTTACAGAATTGCCTGGCCATTTGAGGCCGACCAGCCTTGCGCTGCTGCACATCTTACCGAAAACCTCAATGTCGCAATCGAGTTAATCGAAGTTAGGACTGGCGAGAACGGTTTGAAGCCCCTCCACCGAAATGGTCGTGCAGCCAAGGGGACCCGAGAGGCGGTTGGTGTTGAAATAAGAGAAGTCATCGACGCCTGTAGGGGTCAGAAGGGGGAGCAGTTGAGAAAGAATGCTGAGCGTATCAAAGAGAAATTCGCCGAAGCGTGGCAGGATGAGGGGGTAAGCAGGAAGGAGTTGCACGCATTCTTGGAGAAGTATGTATGACTTCCTCAAGTAATTTTCTTTGTGCCTTTCAAGGATGTCCAGAAATTATTGGGACGACGTGTCGCTTGTGCCCTTCCGGTGCCTTGGCCCAACGACGTCTAAAATATCAGATCTGAGTGGTTAGCATCTTCCCTCTCAATCCTTTCCCCCTACACAAACCCCTCAAAGTCTAGAACAAAACTGCCATCTCCGCACACACAACTCCCAGCCCAACAGTGGTCATTAGCACGATTGGCACCAAATTCCATCTGGCAAACGTCACTTGCCGCACCTTGATCCCTTTCTGCAAAAGAATCTGCTTCCACAGGAGGCCAGCGAGCGACGCGGAAAACGTGAACGAAACAGCGCCAATATTCGACGCGACCGCGAGCGCGATAGCCGCACTCCTATTAAACGCCTTTAAATTTGCGGTGACACTGGGATCCTGGGCAGCGGACACAGTCGCCGCCCGCACGACCTTGGTCAGCAAAATGGTCGCGCCGATATTCGTGCCGCTCATGTTACACAGCAGCACGCCGAGCACGCCGACTACCCATATTGTGGGGTAAATCTGCCTGCCAGTCATGATCACCAGCCAGCGGGCGAATATGTCGATCCAGCCTTGCGACGCGAGCGCTTGGATGAGGATGAATTGGGAAAAAGCGAATGGGATGAGAGCAAAGGGGAGCCGGGGGAAGGCGGTGGCGAGGGTGGGGAAGTGGCGCCGGAAGCGGTGCATGTGCGAATCGTAAACGAGACGCGTTTTGGAGAGGATGGGCAGTTGTGAAGACGGCCGGGAAATCACAGATTCCGAGGTTAGGGGGAGTGTGCTTGATGTGTTGGCAGTGTTGGACCGCGTGTTATTGCGCGTCTCAGATGGAGAAGGAACCAAGGACGGGATCGGCTCGAGACCTGGCTGAAAGTCGGGCAAAGGTTCGTCGAATGTCACTGTCCGTGGTGTCTCTACCGATGTTGTGTGGTTTGCCTCCTCTTTAGCTAATGCTGTAGTATGTGCCTCTGCAGGCCCTTTATGCTGGGTCAATTCGCGGAGCACGTTTTCATCCTCGGCATTGGTCAGGTTTTCGTCAACGTCCTTCTGCTTTCCTCGCCGACGTCCTCCGTTAAAATCGATGCCTTTCACAGACCGGTAATGATCCCAACCCAAATCGTACACAAACTTGGCGACAGCGAACGGCAAGCTGATCTTCCAGACGTCCACATGAAAGAAGCTAACAACGATAATAACCACCAAGCACGTCAAGAGCAATACACTGCCCACCCACGCGCCGATGGGATCAAGGAGAACGGAGCGAGGATCTAGGTCGGTTGCTACATTTAATTTCTTGGGCAAGTACTTAGCTTTGTGGAATTGAGCAAAAAGACCGAAATAGCAAGTGAGGCTGCATGCGAGGAAGGGAAGGATGGTGTACGCGGTAAAAGCTGCGTTGTTGACGGAGAAGCCTTCGCAAATAACCACATTCGTGGGGTTCCCGACGAAGAGGACCATGGATGCAGTGTTGGCAGCCGCGAATTCAGATATGAGCCAGGCGATAGGGTTGAGCTGGTTGTCATCGCAGATTTATGGAAATTAATTTCCTTTCATGACGGAACTTGAGAAAATAAGATGATTTGGCTTACCTCGTTCGCTTTTGTGTAATAAACCAAAAACGCCGTTCCGCTTAAAATAACAGGGTCGTTTCCCAGAACCACGCTCAGAACTGTTAGCATCATGTAGAAATAGAGAAAGAGCCTTCTTCCGTTGGAGCCACCCTTGTTGGAGACCCAGAATGCGGCGGCTTGTAGGACGCCCGTGATGTCAAGGGTGATGGCCATGTAGGCGAGGGTGAAGAAAAGAATGAGGATATTGTACGGTTTGACGCCGTCTGTACCACTATGAAATTGCAAGTGTTGTCAGAGAAATAAACTTAAACGTTCGAGAGGGAGAAATTGCATACACAATGCCATCTCTAATCTGATATACAGTTAGCAAACGAACATGGATGTGATGTTGAGAGATGGGGCTCACGTCGCGTGGATTCAAGCACTGTGCGGCCCATAGGACGAGGATGGCGATAATAGGAGCTGTGGTAAGGTTGAGGTGGATGCGGGTGCGACGCAACCCGAGGTATGGAAGAGGCAAGGGGACTGTGAACGAGAAGGAGTGTATCACGCAGATTATTGAAAAGATGAACACCACTAGCGTAGCGATGGCTGGACCGGAGACCATGGCGAAAAATTTGACAGTGAAAGTGAGGTTAAAAGCCTCGCACGGTGCATTCCGTCCTCCTTTGATGCTTTGCTATGTACTCGTCCTAAGCGAAGGCGTTCCTTTCGCATCATCCAATCACCAACCAGTGGCAAATTTTCAAATCGGAACGTCACAGGGCTCGACACGCAGTGTCAAGCACTGCCTCGTCCATATCGATTTCCGCAATAAACCCGGCGTACTTTCCTGCCCTCCTCCATCCTTAGAAATTCCAAAACGATTTTCTTGGACAAGTTGGGCAAAGAACGGACATCGATCGCTGTGAGAACCCCGCCAAGCGCTGGCTGGACAGCCTCGTTCCTCCGATGAGACGTTTGGTAAGGTCGTGGCGATTGGTAAAGATGATAGAAGATACGGATATTGTGGTCTCAGGCTGAGCTTTGATTCTGAAGCTTTGAAGTTGTAGCTTGTAATTGAGGTATGTATACAATTGTTGAAGGATAAAGATAAGAGCTGTCTCTGACCATGGTAGAGCGCCAGCTACGTCATCGGTTTAATTTTCAACTTGCAGTGCCCCCGTAATACGCAGATACTATCATAGTTGGTAGTACAGAAATACTTTGTAAATGACTTGCACTGCGTGCATCATAGCGCGTATTTAATTGGGCAATGCATATTATGCAGATACAGGCTGCGTTGTGTTCGAAGGGTATAGATAAATCTCTGTTCTTGCTGCGGCACTTTCCTCAGGAAAGGAATCAAAGAATTTTAAATATGCACTAGGTTCTCCAACACCAGAATTAATTAATGCGTCGTAACTCGGATTCTCAAGGAATCAGTGAAGTCATAACTGCAAGTCACTTTCGCACTGAAGATTGAACAATTAACACTTCTGGTGTCCCACTCCCACATGTGTAGACCACCTTAAAACATCTATTCCAAGAGATTTCTAGTTTCAGCCCCGAGATATCGTCCAGAAGCCGAAAATCTGCTCCCGTAGCCCGACCTACGATCCTGATGGAGAGCGTAGGGATTGGAGTCCCTCGCTGCAGTCTGGAGACGAGGAACGCATGTATTTCATCAACCTTGTTGGATTCAAGAGGATTGCGGCCAAAACCGTAGAATATGGAAAGCAATTGAAGTTGTGGGAATGCTTTCTCTTGCACTGCACAGAATTTGCGGAGGAAAGAGAATGTAGAGGGCGTCACGGTGAGCTCCTGGACAAGGTTAAGCGACACGATGGTTTCTATCGTTTTCGAAAAGGTCGCCAAGATGTTGGGGATATCACGATCGACATCAAGATTTATGTTTAGGGAAAGCTTACGTGCCAGGGAAGGCCTAGAGAACCTTAAGGAGGAGAGGAGGTCCTTGAGTGTGCCATCTGGGAAAGCTTCAGACCTGTAAGTATGATTCAAGTGAAAGTGAAGAACGGGGTCGGCATTGACTAATGCGATAATTGAAAATTGCTTGTCATTGAGAGCAAGATTGACCTCCGTGACCTCTGTCAAATTGGCGTGTTTTGTATGTGTGGACAAGACTTGAGCTACGGAGGCAAACACTTCTGGGTCCAGTGTGGAGCTAGGGCTGCCAAGTGACGACCAAAATTTCAAACAACGTCCAACATTTGGGGTGAGGTGATTAAGAAAGGACATATACGGGCTTATATTGGCGGAAGTTTCCAGGTTGATCTTCATGAGCCTGGGTAGCGTGAAGCTCCGTCTAGTCACCTCGGTGGAACCTCCATTGGTGATAGCGTTGGCTCCCAAATCCTCCAGCACTTGAAGGAAAGGCATATCAGTAAGAGCGGTGAGTAGTTCGTGATAAGACACCGGTGAGCCAAGGGCAAGATGGCAAATCCCTCGTGTCCAGGGTGCTTGCAAGCTATAATAAATACCAGGCGCGGAAAGCATTCTGAGCATAGGTGCAGAGTCGTTGAATAACAGGAAATTTTGGGGTGGGAAAATCCTGGATACAGCCCCCGCAAAACCTGCATACTTTGCGCGAAACCGAGCCAGTACAAGTGCTGGCCGTTGAAGTAGGGGCCACAGACGAGAATCGTCGTCGAAGATGTTGCCGGGCTCGATGAATGACATTTCAATGTAGAGTGATCGCACCCTATGCCAATTCTTCTCCAGTATTTTTATGGCAATATCTTCTATATCCACGTTCCAGCCATCCACGTAGAGCCACGCAATAGTGCCTGTCCTGCGCAGGACCTCTTCCCTCCATCGGCGGTTTTCCAGATGGCGGAAGTTGATGACACGCCCCCACAGCGATGGAGAGTTGACAATGAGGTTTCTCCACAAAGAAAAGACTTGGGACTCAACCTTGAGGGTCAGTATAGCTGGCGGTTGACCGACTTGGTATTCGCCTTCCGTATTGATAAGAAAAATTTTCCAAAGTATATCCGGAATCAGCTTGAAGATTAGGCTATCGGGCTGACGAAATAGATGTTTATGTGTAAGAATGGAAAGAGAAGGGCGAGACTTTACCGTAGACATCCTCGACGACGAGTCGACGTTGTTAGACTCATCATGATCATGGATATTGGGTTGGATTTATCAGGACACAGCCACTCTGCCGCTCCCATACACATGCACCGATTAAACATCTCCACTTGCCACTTTGCAAGTTAATTTACAATAAACATCTAACCTAAGTACAGCAAGAGTGATACAGATAGCTCGAAAATGGATCTTGGTGCTACTTGAAAAAGAATTTTTCGATACCCTTTGGCTCTGGATCGGCTCTGGGTCTTTTGTTCGTCCTTTTCGTTGGATTATTGGAAGCAGTGATTACGGGACGAGCATTGCCTTGCTTAGCAAGATCCTGGGCGAAATGAAAATCGTTGTGCTCCAGTTCTGCCCTGGCAAGCCGGTCTTGAACTTCTTGTGCATCGTCTGAGCCTGAATACTGAGCAGCAGTAAAATCGAACGCCTGCCCACACCTAGGACAAAAATACGATAATGATCCTGGCAAATGAGCAGCGCTACCGTACAGGTCTTGGGCGCCTTTGGTTGAAATAGCCTTAGCCTCCTGTAGAGCACGCTCCTTAGTACTCGTCGAGGCAGGAGGGTTCTGCGGTCTGATTGAAGTAGAACTTGACGCCGGATTCAAAAACCCCTCTATGCTCCGTTGACCAGCCTCTGAGACGTCAATTCCCGTAAATGCTAAGCCTATGTTTGACACACTCAATACCATGCAATTTCCAACCAACTCTTTCCAGAGCTTGTCCCCAACAGAGGCGATTAACTCGATAGTCACTTCTTTAGAAGTGGGGAAGGGACCCTGCTTTGATCGTTTGCCTTCGCTGCCTGTAGAATGTAAATATTTAATATCAACCTACACATACGATGTTGGCGCCTCTCACCTCCCCTAGTGTGAAGCACGATACCCTTGGGCCGAAGGTTGGGGAAAATCTCTCTGGCGTCATTCAGTCGCAAGTAAAGTTCAGCTGCAAGGATTCGGATCCATCTGTTCCCTTCTGAGAATTTGGTTATCGGCCTTGTCACGTTTTTGAAAGCGTCCATATCCTTCGTAAGAGTTGAGCCTTTGTCTTTGACTGGAAAGTAGACCGTTATCCACCGAACACTTAGAAGCGAGTAATAACATACCCACACTTCTGTCAATTCCCCTGCGAATTTCATGTTTAAGAATGTAAATCAATTCCATGATGTCTTCAACGGCGTTACCTCAGAGCATCGTAAATCCACACAGCATTGTCTTCGAATTTGTGCTGTAGCTCCGCTAGAATTTCATCAGATTGACATGAATTCGAAAAGGAAAAGACAGGAAGCTACCAAGGTTTATAGCTCTGTAACGTGTAACGAACCCAAATTAAGGAGCAGCGAGAGCAGCAAAAATGCGCTTACAACAAGGCTCCGACAGTGGAAACATCATATTCCTTTGCAATGGCGTCGCCCAACTTGCCACCAAGGGATCGGATCTTGGGCAAAAATTGAGGTACAAAACTAAGGATTTTTCAGAGTCAAAGACGGAAGTGGCACCTTCTGGAATTGCATAGGCCGTAGATAGTCTGGTATTGCTGCATTTCTGAGAATGCTCTGTGTCATAATGAGCGTCGAAAATAGGTGAAAATGAGAGCTTCATACTTGAGCATCAGGCTTCCTGTACGATGCTGCAAGCTAAATACGAAACTTGAACAGCCGGACAAAATGAAAATACAAGACATCTACCTTTGCGAGAAACTTATTTCTAGCGATACCCTGAAGCTGGATTCAACTTTTATATTACAGGAGCGATAATTGAAAGAACACACAGCAGATGTTGTGTAACCAAGCCTAACCCTGACTGCCTCTCTTGCTTTATTCATCAGCTCCGCCGCTATAGATAAAGCGACGTCGTGCCAGGTAAATGGTGTTGCTACATCCTCGACACCGTCACCCTCTCCTGGCGATACAGGTTGGCGGTTTTGAGGTGCACTCCCACTTGGGTTAGACTGGCCTTCCTGATGTGTATCCTCAAGCAGCAGCAGTGGACCATCTGGGACTAGATTCCCCAGGTTATTCCATGAAATAGGCGGAGGCGGTGGTAATGGCGTATCAGCACCTGCGGGTGCGGAAGTAGGAAGATGTGCAAGATGCGGATATCTTTGTAGCATAATTTCGCGAACGGGTTTTGTGAAATCAAAGAATGCTTCATCGATAGATGCTTTTTCTTACAATAGACGAATCAACGAAATGTTCGGTGTCAGAATTGGGTGTGGACATACCGACTTCGCAACCCCGGAGTTCTTCTTTGAACAAGGCTGCAATTTTAATGCTTTCCCGGCGATAATAGTCCAAAGAGACCTAGCGTTCGTGTCTAAGATATGAATTATCATTGACCCACCTCAAAGAACGCTCACTTTATGTGTATTCCGGCCCACATCATCCCAGTAGCCAGGCTCGTCTTCCCCCTCCTTGTACGTAGGCACATGCACGATCTTCAGATGCGGACACTTCTTCAGCGCATCTTTCTTCTGGTCCAGCCGTGAAATGCCATACTTCCTGGCAGGATAATTCACGGCCAGTAACATGTCCCACTGCATGACGACCAGTGGAGTGTCCTTATCAACTCCGAGCCGATTCATTTCACAGGCGGCATAGAATGCGTCGCTGTCGCAGAGCGCGATTACACGCAATGGATCTCGAACTCCCAGGTTGCTCGAGAGGATATGCCGATAAGTTATGACTGGGTTGAGATCGTTGAAATCGTCGGATGCCGGAGAATTTGTCGTCATTTCAAATCCCCCTGAAAAGTATGGAAAGCCGGAGCACCATGCTCTAAAGTTGTAGCCAAACAGTCCATATAAGGTAAATTCACACATGGCTCGTGATGCAAGAGAAAGAGGTGATGGCAGGACCTCGAACACCACTACTCCCTCACTGTTTCGTCGTATGTCAGGGTGAAAGAAATACATAGAGAGATATTTAAAAGATAATGTCACAAATAAGGCCTTATATTTCTTAGTACAGTTCCTTCCCAAGTAATTGGTATTAAAGGAAACTTGAAATACCACTGCCAAAACATTTTGGGATCCGCTCAGCACATACTACAAATTGCATAAGAGTCAGACAACTTGAAGTCGGGTGATAGATATCCTGATCTCGTGGTATTGAATTGTGATATTAATCTGTCTTATCAAACATTGTGGGAGGCATGTTGATTACTTGTTAGAGGGCGAGTAATTCAGACGGTTGGCCCGGCCCAGGCAACCAGTATCCTACAAAACTTTGTATATAGACAACTTGATGCTATCGGAGGACACTGAGAAATTTATTAGACTATCAAATGTCTTGGAGTGAAATTATTATAGACAGCTGTTGACCCTGTTGTGTCAGCCTGGGACTACAAGTACTTATGTATGGCTAGAGTGACAAGGTTTTACGAAATTACTGGCCAGGCCAAAAGCCAAATTTACGGTTAGGATGGGGGTAGAACTTGAGTGTTTTTAACTCTCCAGCAATTCAATAATATTCAGCAGAAACCGTTAATACCCTTTGCGACTCACACGTTAGGCGCGCATCCCAAGCATTGCGCGTTCACAAAGCGGGTCGCGTACTAGTACCGGAGGCTACTCAAAATGCGACCCCACTAAGCCGACGATCAGTTTTACCTGTCCCCCCAAGTGTCCCCCAGCACTGCAGATCATTTTTCACCCCAATTTCGCGTTTTTAATCGGGATTATCACGGATATGACGAACCGCGCGGGTTAGGATGCGGGTTTTTCTGGGTTACAGGTACATGTAGGTGATTTCGTACCCTACAAAATCCCGTACCATTGACACGGGTTGGCGGGTCAGGTGCTGAGCTCAAACTTGGCGCTTATTAGGCATTCCAAGCGAAGGTTTTGTTACCAGGTTTTTGGGGGTAAATTTTCTGGATATTGTAGTTCTACCTACCCCTATGAATGTACAGTAGTCTTTGGTACCCTCAAACGTGCATAGCCTTTTAACGCTCATCGCGTCGGATGAACAAAATTAAGCATTAAGCGCCGGCGTCAGAGCGCCGTGTACTCGTATATTCTAGTATATTCTACTCACGGAGTTTCTTGAGATCTCAGACGATTCAACGGTTGGATAATCCTTTTCAAATCGTATATTCCGTAGGTATTTGGAGTCAGCGCGGCTACCAAAAGCGATTGGGATTAATCAAAAGACTAACTAGCTAAGTAACTACTTGACTCGGATTCCGAACACGCATAGAACGCTTCGCTTTCGCCCTCGCTCTCGTCCTGCAACCCTTGTACCTCGTTAGTATTCGTGGTGGTCCCTAAGAACACCAATCTACATCTTAGAACCACTCATTGCAATCTAATTTGTGTTGTGTTGATATGCCTACGATGCGCCATGCCGTGCACAAAACACACAACAAATACGCGATCGCAACGAGTGGCTCTAAGGCGCGAACTCGGGTTTTAGGGACCCAAAAACGGAAACGACAAGGTGCGAAGGTCGAGCGACAAAAGCGCGGACGAAAGCGAAGCCCTGTAACGACGAAGGCGGCTGTAAACGAAGTGCAAAGACGAAATCGAGTGTTGCGAACGACGAAGGCAACCGAGGACGAAACGAAGGACTAAATCTGACAAAATTCGAATGGAAAACTGCGAGTGCGATTTACTGAATAAACTACAGTACAGGAGGGTTTTTATAGTGTAAATACATCGTAAAAATGCGAATTCAGAGGAGCTGAAAGATGAGAATACAAAAATCAAATAAGGAATTAAAAATATAAGAAACTGATCAGAGAATTGGGGTGTAAAGAAAGGGAGCGAATAAAAGAGTTCGTGATGGCGAAAAGGCTGTCTAAACTCTGAAGAATAAATTCTTGTGAAATTTCGAAGCGATTCGCCGGGGCGACGTGTGATGCGATTGACGAGATGTCGTGGCGAGAATCAATGTCGGGACGAGTTGAAAAACGCGAAAATGGTGCGAAAAATGGTGTCGGCGTATAGAGGGAGTGACCGAACTGAGTGTCGGCTTAGTGGAGTCGGTTTCTGAGTGGCCTCCGATAGTGCACGATCCGCTTCGTTAGCGCGCGATGAGTGAGACGCGCGCCTATTGCGTGCGAAAAAGTCCGAGTTCGAGTGCGCAGTGAGTCGCGACGCCTATTAGCGTTTTGTGCGCGGTATATTGGTGCGTCTAGGTTCAAAATAACACCACAAGCATTGGGCACTTAGTAGCTGGACAGATAAATACTAAAATAATAATCTATTCTCATTTCCGTTTCCTGAATCATCTGCACGTCCCTCCGATTCCATTTCGTATTTGAGTTACGGTTGATTATAACTCTATGTGCTTGAACGATGGTTTTTGTCTATTCTATGTCACTATGTGAAAGGCGCTGTACCGCTTATTTGAATTCAATCACAGACAGACCAACTAATAGCTGTACTTTCAAGTTAGGTCCCCACAGAAATTTATTGTCATCGTTGTCCAAGTCAATAATCTATAGATCACCATGTAATAATTGTGGACATTAAAGCACAGTATGCGCCATAAGTCTGATGATCTGAAAAATCTATTCAGTGTTCTCCAATGATAGAAAGTAGTCTATTTCCAAAGTTTTGTGAAATACTGGTTGCCTGGGCGGGCCCTGCAGCATGAATTATCACCCACAGGCAGGGTTCCTAGCATAATTTTCACGCCAGTGACAGACAGGTTCCTCAGTCACCTTCATGTAATATTTTTTGTCTTGACCCATGAGCCATCTGAGAGTTATACGTTCTGAATTGGCTCAGAAGATGCCAGACGAGCTATTAGAAAAGCTTCGGAGGAGCTATGTTTCAATTTCATATAAAACCAATGGCATGGGCAAAGGCTGAACTATTAAACATGATGGCCAATTTGAAAAGTCGTATCATAAATTCCTATCTATAATCTATGTAATTCCTCTCATCCGACAGACGCGAAGACGACGACGAAATTAGTTGGGGAGTTGTGGTGTTCGAGGTCCTGCCATCACCTTTTCCTCTTGCATCACGAGTCATGTGTGAATTTACCTTATATGGACTGTTTGGCTACGACTTTAGAGCATGGTGCTCCGGCTTTCCATAGAAAAGTGGCACCAGGTACATCAAAAGGACCTGGGCTTCAAGTGAGGTCAGTGGTAAAGAAGTGATTGTTCAAAATTGCCACACAAACAACGGAACCAGAAAGCGGATTGTTTGGGTGGAACCGACGGGCCGCTTCGCGTCGCGGCGTTGCCAAAACCCCTCAATTGCCGGTTCTCCCCCCATAGTACTGGGTATCCGAAAGAGGAAAGAAGACGAAAAAAGCGGAGAAAAGGAGAGTTTTAAAGGAAACACTGTGGATTTTCTTACTTTTGGGCACATATACAGTATTTTAGGAGTCCTTTACCTTCTTATCAAGATTCCACATTTTCAGGATTTTTTTTTTTTCAGCGCGCTTCGTGCGCACAACCCACCAAATCACCCTTTGCCCACGTAGAGAGGCTGTAATTTGACCAGGGACTCAATATACCATACCAATTTGTCAGGAAAAAAATTTAGACACATTTTCAATTCATATACATTATTTTTATCTGCAAAAAATCCGAGTCCGCAGTGTGGAAGCAACCGTAGAGGAGAGGAGGCCGTCGGGAGGGCGGATCAGAACAATTCCAAATCTGGAAATGGCAGATAACATTGGGTGGCAGATAACATTTCAATGTTATCCAAAGCTCCTAAGCAGTTTTAAAAAATTGCTAAGAGACAGATATGTTATATACGTGGCATACTACCTTCTTTTAAAATATTTTGCCTTAAAAGTATGATTTGAGCCCAGGAGAGTAGGTAGAACATTTGAGACCCTTTTGAGACTTTGCAGGTACATAACCACTCTATCCGGCAAAATTTCACAATTCCTAGGCTTCATCACAAAATTTTGAAGAGACAGTCGTAATGAATGTAAGAACGTCTACGTTATGGCTAAATTTCATAATTTATGAATAAGAAATGAGCCCAGGAGAGCGCTCGGTATAGGCCAATGTTATCTGCCATTGGCAGATAACATATTGGTCGTTTGAGCCTTATTGAACTACATATTAAAAATTCTGAAGAGACAGATTTCTTAAACATTTACAGGCCTACGCATCTGCAAAATTTCGTAAAATTAGCCTTTGATTTAGCTTCGGGAGAGCTGTTGCAAAAATTCTGGAAGCTTGCTTCGGACTTAGCCGGGCAGATAACATACCCAGCACTATGGGCGGTAAACCCAATTGCCTCCTCGTGGGGACTCAAATCAAGTCTCAAATCCTACCTGGCTAAAGGGTGCTCGCAACTTCCTATGCCTAACGCAGAGATAGTCGCAGTCTGTGTTTTGGCCAACATTATAGCACTGGCTCTCAAATCCTCTTGTACTCGGAGGAGAGGAATGTCAAGGAGTAGTGAGAATTAGTTCGTGATAAGGGACCGGAAACCGAAGAGAGACAGCAAATCCTCGGCGTTGAAGATGCTTGCAAGCAAATGAATACTAGGCACGGAGGGCATGCTGAACATAGGTGTAAAATTGTTGGGTAATAGAAAATCGAGTAACCTTTCTAACATGACAAACAACGACGGTTATTTCAGTCACGACAACATCACCTTCTTCCCCACAACGTTTCAAGTAGAAAATCATGCGGCGAGCAGTATAAGGACCAGAGGAAGCGTTGTACCACTGGCACCCGAGAAAGACTATGCCTTGCCCGAATATACGAGCTTTGAATGGTGCATGAGCATGTTTCATGGACACCTGTAGTTGCTGCCTGTATACATGATGTCTAGTAAACTGCCTTGCACTATGATACGTCCAGCTGGCACAATTGCCACCTGCTGCTTTAGGACAGATCTTACAAATCATAGTGTAGGGTGCCGGAAATGCCGGGGGTGGCTAGGGTGTTCTCTGTAGGGGCGGGAAGGGTGTTATGGGTGCCGGGGATGCCGTGGTAGAGGGCGGGGAAGGGGTAGAATTAGTGTAGGGGGCGGGGGTGTACAAATAAGGAACAAACAATGCAGGAGAATGGCCTCGGGGCGGTATTTTTGTTCCTGGGCGGGAAATAGGCGCTTTCGAGCCCAGAAAATTTGTGATAAAGGATTAGATATATTATTGACGCCTTATTCACCTTTTTGCGCGCCTCAATCCGTGCGGGATTGGATGGATTAGCGCTCGAGCATTTGGATGACGATCTATTTTTAGTTTGCGATAATTCTCAATGCGGTAGTTATCTCCGGACACATTGACAGGGTTCATTTCTCATCATTTTCCCCTTTGCTCCCGTACATTTCGTGTATCCTTTGAATAAATTATCTAGCTGTCTTCCCCTCGAAAATACGAATCCAAAGATATCAATTTCATAACATAAAACCCCGAGGAGGGTGGTAGAAGGAAGCTTGACATTTTCAACCACCTTCCTGATTCGGAAGGCAGTTACTTTGGGTGGACCAAAATGAGGAAATAAACCATATAATATTCCACAGAAAGCTACGACAAATCTATAGTTACATTATACTACAATTTAACTAGTGGATACACTAACCGCGCCCCTACCTTCCCCGGTTTTGACGCCTACCAGCGATGGGGTCGCGCACTGGGTGCCTGTCACAAATTCGGTAGCTCAGCCCCTCGAATACTGCCCATCTCGAATCCCAGCAGCGGATGATGGCCTGACGTTAAATGCGGTGGTCGTGTTCAATATCCGGAGGGCTAGATGGTGATAGTTTCGGCAGTTAACAAGGACGAAGGGGAGGATGGGGATGAGCCTCGATGGACGGTGACTGGCACAACATGTCCAGCCACCAAAGCGAGGGACGACGCCTGGATGAATAGAGGAGGAGGCGGAGGAGGCGGCAGTTCCGTTGCCTCCATCTTCCAAACCATCATCGGCCGATCCTAGTGGAGGAGCAGCCGCAGCGATGCTCTGCGAATCCTTGCCGCTCGTCGCCTCATTCGTTCGCAAACTGCTGCAGTTTGCACGCGAGGTGGTGCTAGGCAGGCGGGAAGGGGTCGAAAGAGGAGCAGCGACTGGAGGTCGAGTCGTCTCTGTCCACCTGTAGGTTGCGGATTCGCAAGGGAAACAGCTGGTTGCTGGTTCCGCTCGCTGGCAACTGGGTCCGACGAATGCAGGTGCGGTGGTGTTCGTATCCTGCGCTCGATTCACGCTGCGGACCTGCCTTGGTGGGTTGTAAGTGGGCTTGGCGAGCGGAAAGGTCGGACGTCCGGCGTACGGGAATGCCAGCACAAGCCAGCATTGGGAGGTGTTGGTCATTGCGATGGTTTGCGAGGGAGGGCGAGGAGGCGACGAACATCATTTCCTCAAAGCCAAGACCACCCCACGCCGACTCAGCCAGCAGAAGAGGAGCGGTTGCTCCTTAGATCGTTGTCACTATCTTCGCAGTAGCGGGGTTCGTACTGCTGCTGCTGCCGCTATTGGAGCCTGGGGCCACCGTATCATTGAGCGCGGCGGTATTGCTCCTGCTCTTCGCAAAGTTACGGGGGCTCGTATGGCGGGGGCTCGTATGGCAAGGGCTCGTATGGCGGCAGAAGCGTAGGCGGAGGTGACATTCGGAGATTGCCTGTGGGGCGGATGAGCTCTACAAGAGAGCATGCAGAACGCACTGAACGGGTCTCCCACTCTAGGGTCTCCCCACTTTGTCCTGCTCCCCTATCCCTATCTCCCACCCGATAACAATGGCTCACAGCCTTCGAAGTGAGGTGTGGTCGTGCAGTCGCACTAAGACGTGCATGTCAGTGCAAAATATACCTAATTAGAAAATTTGTTAGAAAAACACGTAGAATGTACAATCAGGACTTACAAAGGGCTTTGGAAGGCCATGAGAGACGGAATGGGCAAAGGTGCTGACGAGGAAGGGGCTAGTGGTGGTCGATTGTGGGCAGAAGCCGCAGGTTTCAAGTTCGTCATGCGGGGACAAGCGGACTTTGAAATTTCGGACCGTGTCGTTCCCCGATGCGCGCTCGTTACCTGCATCGGCGCTGAGCACACTGGAGCTCGTAGTTAAATGATATAAGTACCTAGATTTGTTTGTATGATACTAACAAATGTAAATATCTTAATTTTAAGTGTAAATTTGCTCCCGAAACACCAGACTTGTATGATGAAGTAGGTGCGAGGTGATTTCGGGATAGGACCCATGGACTCTATGACTTACATCTAACCAGTGGCAACGTATGTTTCATGAATAAAATGCTTTTTTAAGACAGAAGGTGTGTATCTTAAAAAGTAGATACCTCCGAATAAATTTGAACAACATTTTTGAAACGTCGGATTCCATGCAAACGAGCCTTTGTGAAATGGGGAGTAATTCAAACTGAAATACGAGACCTCAGAAGGGTGCATCTAGATCTCTTGTATAGAAATTTAACCAAAGGTTTTTAGTTTTATATAATGTGGAAGGAGTGAGGTCCGAAATGCATTCAAAATGGTCCAGTCAAGTACCTGATCTATGAGATCTTCAATATGACTTCTCGTTGCATTAAACGGTACCTCGACTATTCGTCAAGATATCTGGCTACCAATTCGCTGGGAAATTTACCACAGCATTCCGCAATCTACTTATATACTGGAGAGTATTTATTTTATTAATCCAGCCCCCGAGTTTCGTCTATGGATGTTCATTGAATTTTCGGTGAATTGGTTTCGCAGAGAAAATGTTTACTTTTGATGTATAAAATCAGCTTAATTGTAATTTAAATGTATAATACGGAGCTATACAGTATTAAAAACATATCCCGAGACTATCTAGACTCTCAAATGGGCAGGGAGCTGCTTCGGCGACGTTCCAGGTTTTGAGAACGGATCGGAGGTTGGCCGGTCCGGGCTTGCCAGCCAATCGGGTGGCTTGTGGAAATATCCGAGGAACAGATCAACATCGATCAAAGTCGTTGATCCTCGTTCCCAACCACGACAAACCACCACCCCTGGCCTGTCCTTTGTCCCTCCCATCCTCCAGCCACGCCGTGTGCCTCTCCCTTTCAACTACAGGGACGTAGGCCGGCAATGCATACTTTCAGCACGCCGAACGATTCGGCGACCGATAGGTACAAAAACATGGAGACGAGGTATGTCGTCTTAGTTTAATTCTTTTCACTGGGCCGTCGTTCACCCACTGGCCCATCCCTACCTTCAGCTCTGCCCTACGTTCGTCTTGTCGATGCCGCCGCTAACTACAACCACCTCCCTCACCCACCACTTCGTCACCGCTGCTGCCTATCGTCATCACCACCACCCCACGGGACATTAACGTCCTCCACCACCGTTCTCACTGGCCACACAAACAAGACGCGACCGACAATGACTGGCGCCGCCAGTGTCGATGCCATTGAAGACACCAGGGTCACCGCCAGCGCTCCTACCTTCATTAAGGGACTTAGTCAGACGGGTGTGGCGGGGAGCAGGAACGTAATGGGGGGTCCTTATGAAGGGTGACCCGGAAGGTACGTCCTGAAACGAATCCATGGGATTCACATGGACGACGACTCACCCATTACCCAAGCCTTAGGTCCGACACGCCACTTCCGCCGCAACGACAACGACAACAGCTGGTATGGGCTACCCGCGATCCACATTGGTGGTTGGGTATCGCGACAGGGACTAGAGCGAGGAGCGGATGCAGCGCAGACTGCTTCCGCTCCTGGCGAATTCGCATCCTGCAGCCTTTCCCCTGCATTGGGATGTAGGCCGGTAACGGATGCCCGAAGCACGCCAAAGGACTAGCCCTTGTTGAGGGAGACCCGGAAGGTGCGTTTATTTTTTCTCTTTCCACAATGATGTTGACTTACCCCCAGTTTGGTTCCACTGGCATACGTGCTCTCATGGGCAACCGCGATCTACACGGCTGGCGACACTGCACTCCTCGACGCCAGAGCACCAACCCTGGTCTAGCAGGCAATAGCAAGACCGTCACATACACAGCAACTAGGGGGCACGAGTTCGCAAACGTGGGCTTCTGCTAGTACGGTTCGGGTACGAGGAGGGTTGGGCGCTATGCTGGTGGCGAAGGCATGAAGCGGGAGTAACACTGGGTGCTTCTGCTCCCATGTTACTTATGCTTCTCTTGCGAATTTGTCCCTCGCAGCCGCCACCTTCTCTCGACAACCCGTCAGCCATCCCGAGCCCGAGCGACCGCAAACAGCAGCTGCTCCTACAGCTGGCAAGCCCTAGGAATGACCCACGAATCGGGCGGCACGGGTCATTGTTCCTCCCACCTCAAGTTTGCAAGAGAGCAGCGTCCACGACTCGCAGTTCGGTCGGCACCACAAGAGCACCCACTGCGCATCACTGGGTCGCGGTTAGAACCAGTATGAGTGAAGGGACGCGTATAGAGTAGCTATGTACATTGTAGCTACAGTACTCGTATCGTAGGTAGCTGTGAAATATGATATATATGTTTTATTCCTCTACCGAGGCAACCGCCATCCGAATCAGAAATGTGGTTGAAAATATCAACCCATGTATCCATCCACTTCCCGTGGGTTTTAGCGTACAAAATTTGTATCTACGGATTCGTATCTACGAGGGGAACACGATTAAATACATTGTGCAAAGATTCACGAAAGCAAACGTGGGGGAAGGCAAAATGATGGAATAAGAACCCCCATCAATGTGTCCGGAGATAGCTACCGCATTGAGAATTATAGCAATCTAAAAATAGAAGGTCATCCAAATGCTCGAGCGCTAATCCATCCAATCCCGCACGGATTGAGGCGCGCAAAAAGGTGAATAGGGCGTCAATAATATATCTAATCCTATATCACAAATTTTCCGGGCTCGAAAAGGACCCCTGATAGTACCCTAAGAACCCAGATGCCGATCCGGATAAAAATTGTCGAAAATTTTTGGGAACCTATAGCACTGTCCGGATAAAAATTTGGATTTTTTGGTAGGAACCCAGAGGAGGATGTCCGGATAAAAATTGGGTTGGCCGACCCAACCTAAAGCCAGGTCCGGATAAAATTTGCCATACTCCAGGGATCCGAACGCACGACTTCGCGAAGAGCTACGAGCACAGCGGCAACAGCTCGCTTCAACCACTACACCACCACCATATACATGTGGACGGTAAAATAAGAATCTAGAAGCACCGTTAAGTAGGGAAATGCAAGGGTTCGTCAACCCGCACGGGTCACGGGTAAGGGTACCGACGGGTACGGGTACGGGTAGCGGTTCGCATACCCGCGACTTTCAAAACGAGCCCGAGATCATGTTTTTTGGCCCATAAACGAATGAGATAGAGCTGATTTCGTGAAATTCATCGAAATCAGCCATATCTCGCTCATTTTTGGGCCGTTTTGGACGTTCTCGGGCTCGTTTTGACGGGTAAACCCGTGCGGGTCGCGGGTACGGGTCTGCGCGGGTACGGGTACGGGTAGGCGCCCAGACACCCGCGGGTTACCCGTGCATTTCCCTACCGTTAAGCGAAAAAGGGGATTTTTGAGCAAAAAAACGCGGAAAATAGCGAATTTTTGCCACCCCCAACCCGAATCCGCGTCCGGATAAAAATTTGCAAAATTTGAACCAAGATCCGCCATCCGGATAGAAATTGCCCAAAATCGTCCGGATAAAAATTTGGAAAATTTGGACTTTGCGGATCTGGGTTCTGAAGGTACTATCAGGGGTCCTGCTCGAAAGCATCTATTTCCCGCCCAGGAACAAAAATACCGACCCGAGGCCATTCTCCTGCATTGTTTGTTCCTTGTTTGTACACCCCCGCCCCGCTACACCAATTATACCCCGTCCCCGCCCTCTACCACGGCATCCCCGGCACCCAAACACCCTACCCGCCCCCCAAATGAGCTCCATAGCCCTACCCGGCATTTCCGGCACCCCAGAGAGTGATTTATAAGCCTGTTCCCAAAGCAGCAGGTGGCAATTGTGCCAGCTGGACGTATCATAGTGCAAGGCAGTTTCCCTTATATCATATAGAAATCTAGCAACCATGGCTGTCATGGAGGGGAAAGGTGGTGATGGTCCAGTGTGATTAAGGCCAAAGATGTCAGATCCAGAGCTTATTCCTACGCGTCGCAGGACGAATTGTTCAAGCAGTTGTTCAAAGTGAATCTGCGCTGGAAAATCCCATGACCTTGAAGACTGTTATTCGAGTCATTCCTGCCAGCGAACAGAGGAACGTACGAACTTTTACACCCAGTTACCGTCGTTCAAATTTCACAGTTCGTGATCACCATCATCCTGTCGTTCAAGAGATCCCCGTCTCTTCCTTCTCTTCTCACGCAGTTGGTCGTAACCCTTCTGCAGCTCCCCTATTGTGCTAACAAGCGGGATAAGTACCAAAAAGACAGCAAGCGACTGCCCAAAGGTCCACTGCGACTCTCCGGGTTGCACCAGCCCTTTGCTCCGCGTAATCAACACCTCCGTACTCGCGATGAATAGGATCTCAGTGCCTGCAGCCAGGAGGAGGACGAAGTACCACATCTTCATGTTCCGCTTTTCCCTCCGATTCCGTGAGTACGAATTCGCATCTGAGGCCGATTCAGGCATGGGCGGTGCATGACGAGCGCGACGACGCTGGCGGTACTGCATTAAAGGGATGAACACCGGAATGATCGCAGCTGAAAATGCAAAGCTTCCGTAAAGGTAGAGCGCAACGACGCGGAGTCCCTGGTTCGTCACGGGGATGTCGTACCCGAAGATGAGGACAAATGTCCGCGGAGTGCACTCCGGCTGGCTCCCAAACGTCTTCACGTTGCTCCAGACCCAGATCCTGAGCCCTGCGACGGCGATGTAGTGCACCCATATCACGAATCCCCTCAGATGGAGCTTCCACGCGATCCGCTTCTTGAACTTCCTATCTGCCTCAGACTCCATCAGTTTTTTATTGAGCACAGGTCCGAAGTAGGCAGTGGCTATACATGGCACGAAGGTGATCCAGCTGAGCACAAGCACGATGTTCGCGTGGTACGTGCTGAGCCCGTATGTTCTAGCTTGGATGATGGCGGAGACGAGCAGGGCGCAGGCGGTGAGCTCGTTGGTCATGACGATGTCGTTGATCGCGAGGCTCTCTTCTAGCGTGATCTCGCCATCCATGGCGAAGATGGCGAGGGGGACGAGGCTGAGGAAAGCTTGTGCGTAGATGGAGACGCGCACGCCGATGCCGGAGATGTCGGGGTTGGGCAGGATGCACGCCGTCGGGGAGGACATGACGATGGCGTCGGATGAGGTGTAGCTGCATTATCAAGTTGGCACACGATATGAGGGTGCCGATTGTCTGCGGAGACCCTGGGGTATTCTAGCTGTCACTGGAAATAGGTCCCCGTTCGCAATAAAATTGGCGTTTCCCGTGATAGAACCTGGATAGAACTGTGTTTTGACAAGCCCCGGCATTCGAGGAGGCTGAACTTGGCCTCATGGCATTGGAATAAAATCAGGGGGAGCTGCATCAAGATAATCGGCGTAGGAATGTTTTGACGGAAAATGAAGTGGTGGTAGAGGAAGAGACTCCTGAACGACCACGCTACCGTAGACATACCCCTACACTGCCACTGACGGTCACCTTCCTTCCATCCATTTCTCATTAATTTTGAACTTCATACTTCATACTGATGAGTAAAATAAATGTGTATAAACTGTAGACAGGGAAGGAAGGCACACAGAAAGGACAAGGAATATATAACTTTTGCACCATCACGGACGATGATTGTTGCCAGTTCCTTCACTCCTTTACAGCACTGTCTTCTGAATCTTCTCTAATGGGCTGACAAGCAGAATAAGGACCAAAAGACGGCAGAATACCAGCCAAGACACCGCGCCCTACCTGAAGACACAAGCCTTAAGCGATATATGTCCATGAGCCCCAAGCATGCAGACTTCGCTGTTCATGGAGAGGGGGTAAGCGGTGGTCGTCCAGTCAAGTCAAGTCGGGTCTAAAGGTGAAAGATAAGGCCTAAGTACAAGAAGTTGATAGAGCTGTTGTTCAGAAGACAGCGCTGGTAAATCTGGGGCTTCAATATTACTGTATACTCCAGTGAATTATATGGGAGAAAATGAGAAGAACAAAGGGACGAACATTTACACCAAGTCACGATACACTCCGTCATCCAAAATTCAAAGTTCAGGCCCATCATGAACCTCTCGTCGTTCCACAGACTCCCGTTTCTTCTTCTGCTTCTTCTCACGCAGCTCGTCAAAGGCCTTCTGCAGCTCTCCAATCGTGCTAACAAGCAGGATAACGACCAAAAAGACAGCAAGCGACTGCCCAAAGGTCCACTGCAACTCGCCAGGCTGCACTACCCCTTTGCTTCGCGTAATCATCACCTCCATACTAGTAACGAAGAGGACCTCTATGCCCATTGCTACAAGGACGGCGAGGTACAACTTCCAGGAACTCCATTTCTTATTTCGATTTCGAAAATCCGAACCCTCGTCCAACGGAGACTCGGGTTTGCGTGGGGCACGACGCCCGCAATAGTGCTCGATTAATACGAAAGGGATCACCACGAGGATGACCAGCGCTGTGACTGCGAAGACTGCATAGACATAGAGGGCGAAGAGCCGGAGCACCTTGTTCGTCACAGGGATGTTGAACGCGAGGAGGACGAGGAACGTCTGCGGGGTACAATCCAGCTGGCTGCCAAATGCCTTCACATCGCTCCAAACCCATATCCCGAGCCCCCCGACGGCGGCGCAGTGCACCCACAGCACCGGCTCTGTCACCATAAACTTCCACAGGACGCTCTTTCTAAACTTTCCTGCCACTTCCGTGTTCATCAGCTTCATACCAGGCATGGGCCCCAGGTACACCGTTGCAAAACACGGCACAAAGATGATCCAGCTGAGCACGAGGACGATGTTTGTGTGGTACATGCTGAGCCCATATGTTCTAGCCTGGATGATGGCGGAAACGAGCAGCGCGCAGGCGGAAAGTTCGTTGGTCACGACGATGTCGTTGATTGTGAGGCCTTCATTCAGCGTGATCTCGCCGTACATGGCGAATATGACGAGGGAGATGAGGATGAGGAAAGCTTGTGCGTAGATGGAGATGCGCACGCCGATGCCAGCGATGTCGAGGTTTGTGTTTTGCAGTACGTGCAGAGGCGACGATTATCCGTGGAACCCCTCGTAGCCATGGAAGAAATTTGAAAAGCGCTGTGCACCAAACTAATCAGCACACTCATAGGGCATAGGACGTAGGGGGGAAATTTAGTCGTACCTGCATTATCTAGCAAATTGCTAAATAATACAATGCAGGACATGTACCCCTCCTAGCCATGGAAGACAATTGGAAAGCGCCGTGCAGCAAACCGACGGGCATCCTCATGGGCGGGAAAAAACGTGGTCGAGCTTGCATTATTTAGCAGATTGCTAGATAATTCTTCCCGCAAGCACAGTCAGCAAATCAGCCCCCCAAAAAAAAAACTTGAAACGACGCACCGAACTTTTTTTGCAGGACCTGTAACCTGACAATTGACTGTGGAACCCCTCCTACTCCAGCCATGGAAGACAACTAGAAAGCGCCGTACACAAAACCGACTGGCATCCTCGTAGGCGGAAAACGCGGTCGGGTTCGCACTATATAGCAGATTGCTAAATAATACTTCCCACATACCTAGTCAGCAAATCAGCCTACAAAAAGTGAATCTGACGGACTGACTTTTTGCAGTGCCTGTAGATCTAGACGACGATCGTCTGCGGAAGCCAACATAGCCATGAAAAAAAAAGGAAAGTGCTGTGTGCACCAGAGTCTGGCAGGCTGATGTATAAGTACCCAGTAATAGCCACGAAGTCCTGATCAACAAAATGCAGTAACTTCTGGTGATATATTAGTGATTAATCAGAGTTGAAGGTGGTGTATCGGTCTAAGAACACACCACCAACAAATTAGCTGTCCTTTATTTTTCGTCGGTGGCACTGCGTTCCACGGTGCTATCCCTCATGAATAAATGCGCCTCATTATTTGTACTTCCCTAGCTTATGAATAAATGTCCTCCGCCTTGTTTATCGAAACCGTGCCTCACTCATGCATGAATGTACCAAAATTAATAATTCATCGAAGCGTCTAAGCCTCTTCTACATGAATAATTGAAAGCAGTTTTGTTCATCGAGGCCGTGTATAAAATCGCCCACATTTATGCTTATTAGATCAGGCTCCCTTACAAATAAGAATAAGTGGGACTCAGTTTATCGATCCTTTATTCGTCGAGGACTACATAAATGTACCTAATTTTGTAATTCATTCAAGCCCTTCTTTCATTAATAAATTAACATGACTTTGTTTATCCAGGGTGTACCCTCCTGAAGGATTAAATGCGCAGCATTTTTTATAGATGCTCTTGTGATTTATCATGGTATGAAGGCGCGTTGATTTGTACTTCGTTACTAGGCTAGTTTTTCCTGCCGAAAAAATAAATTGACGGCACTTTATACATCAAGGTTCATGGGATTTGCTGGCAAATATAATACTTGTCACATTAGTGCTTCATTTCAGTAATAAATATGTACATAAAAATGCTTCCCAACACCTGGAAGCATAATTCTGGCCTCATTTGTTTAATTTTCCAAGCCACGGCAAAAAACAGAAATAAATGGAATGTTCAGCGCATTTTTTAAACATTCCACGGATGACATTACATGATACATGCTGCATAATGACTGTGGTACGTACAAACACGCATATAGATATGAAATGCGAGGGTTTATCGATCCGCACGGGTCGCGAGTAAGGATACCGACGGTTACGAGTACGGGTAGCAATTCCCATACCCGCGACCTTCAGACCGAGCCCAAAACCGTCTTTTTTGGATGAGAAACAAATGAGATATGGCCGATTTCGTAGAATTCATCGAAATCAGCCATATCCACTCATTTATTGCAATTTTTCTGCCCTTGGGCTCTGTTTGACGTGTAGGCCCGTGCGGGTCATAGGTACGGGTGCGAGTACTGGCGTGTTCGGGTGCGGGTAGGCGCCCAGGCACCCGTGGGTTATGATGTACATCACCTTACCTTCCTCTTTTGGTTCTGGTCATTTGCCTTGCGCTTCCTACAAATCGGCAATTCCTCCAAACGCATCATCATATCCCTTCCGGCCTTTTCTGACAAACCATTCTGCCCTACGAGCGCCGCTCACGACTGCAACCTAATTACATTTTGGTCTGCCTTTTCTCACGGCTGGCAATCTTTCGAGCTGTCTAGTTGCAGAGGGAGGGGATTAGGGTCTGGGTTTATGCACCACTTCGGCTGGATGCCATTCCGCTAAGTTAACCACCTGACAGCAAACTTGGGAAGGAAAAACACAGGTAAAGATGCCTTGTTGAGCTCTTGCCCTGCCGTCAAAAATCAGAGCTGCCTTTCCAAAAATAGATTACGATCACGGCGCTAATTATCTATCAAAAAACTTTGAGAATGATATATCATTGTCCCCGCCGGTCCAAAAATTGAGGTAAAATCACAATTAAGGTTGAATAAAATTTACCTTTCGAATGAGATACTTTTTGTGTATAGTTGTCCAGGTAGATTAAAAGGTCAGACGAAGGTGCAGAAGCATTGGGATCCAAACATGATTCCCAACTTGAATCCGCCCCATAATACGTTGTCATCAACTTCGCTTGAAAAATTTGGCCAAAGGTAATGTCAGAAACCAGAAATACTCTGACCAGTATCTGAGAGCACTTTTACTCAATCTAACGGGCCCTACAAAAATCCGTACGCCCGACACAGGTTGGCAGGTCATGCGCCTTGCTCAAACTATGCGCTTATCAGGTATTCCAAGCGAACATTTTGTGACCAGAGACCCTTTTAAACGTGCCTCTGGTAAGATTAGGTCCATGTAGTAAGGTGGGACGTCCTCAAATTGTCCAAAACGAGGCAAACATAGCTTAGATAGGTATATTTTTGACTGCGCTCTTTGAATTTACAAAGCCTTAGGTACAAAAAGTTAAATAGATTACTACCTGACCTAACCTGTACCCGCCACCCCCACAGGTTTACCTGTCAAAACGAGCCCAGGAACAAGGAATTCGGTGCAGAAATGAATGAAATACACTCTATTTCGATGTTTTTCACGAAATTGAGTGTGTCTCAGTCATTTCTGCACGAAAAAATGCGTCCTTGGTGTCGTTTGAAGGCTCATGGGTACGCGTATGCGTACCACTATCCAATTTACGAGTACCATTACCCGCACTGGTCACGGGTAAGGTCATCCCGTGTATCTGAGCCTATCATGTGCCGGCGCCAAGTTGGGCCGGCGCTTATTCATTGCACCTCGTAGATTCATTTACTTCGTTATATATGCAAGAATCTTCTGGTATCTAATTTTATTGTATGTAGTACTTTCTAGATAATATGACCATATGCGCATAAACTCCCAATACAAAGGGAGAAGAGTCTAACAATTCATTTTACCTCCACTGTACTCAATAACCTGTACCTGCCCAAAAAACATACCTGGTGCGAGTTTATGAGGGAAGGGTGCTAGTGGGCCTGGAATACCCCAAGGTTACCCATGCCAATCCCTACTATCAAGGGCTTTAAAACCGAAAGACAAAGCTATAGAGATTCATACATGGCAGAATGCAGGAAAAACAAACCTAGCCCAAGTAATCCATCAGCTGTTTTACGGGATGAAAAAATTTTGGTGTATTTATTTTTGAGGCCTTGTGGCCGAAAGACTAATCTCGGAAGGTTTATACATCGCAGAACATAGGAAAAATAAATACAGCTCAAGTTATGCATTGGATGTTATGACCGAATTAATAATCTGGCTAATTTTATAGATGGCTGTAAGTGGGACAAATAAATCGGTGTACTTTTATTTTTGGCTAATTTTGGGCGAAGGAAATACCTACGGTCATTTATCCATGAGCAGGTAGAATAAACATGGATACATTTATTGTTAAGCTTTAAGGACAGAAGGACTAATTGTGGGGAATTTATATATGCCCAGAAGGCTCAAAGACTAAAAAAAAAATCCAGGGAAGTTTATAAATAAGCATCAGGAAAAAAACACATTCCTATGTTGAGCTACATAGTCTCCAGAGCCGTGGTAGCCAGGTAGACAAGTACCCTGTGTAGTAGACCCCGTAGCTCTCTGCAGACGCTCCGTAGCTCTCCGTAGCCCCCCATATATGGATACGTGACGCTACATAGTCACACATAGCCAGAGGTCTACCTGGACTACCAGTGCTACTGAGCGCAAAAAGGAATCCGTAGACCTTACATGATCACATAGGCCATTGGAACAGAACAATTTATATTGAATAATGTAAAATATAAATGCCTAGTCAGATAGGTCAGTGTCACCTGCCCTCCCAGCCAATTCGTCACCGGCTCTCCCCTGCTCTCCCTCGTCCCCTGCTCTCCATGCTTTCCCAGACAGTCGCATTCGATAGGTATTACTGTCGTTGTGCTGTGAATGGAGGATTAGATCTAATGACAAAAAATAGATGTGAGATTCGTACCAGTGTCACTGAACGAATCGTCACGCAGGATGAGGCGCGAAGGCAGCCAAACCATTGGGGCGGCGGAGACTTTCAAGCTGTAGGAGAGCGGGTGAGGCGGCAATGGGATGTTAATGGAATACTGTACTTACGGCGGATGCAGCGCGGCGCGGGAGGACGGTATGGTTTCTGTCAAAATTGGTCAGTGGTGGGTTAAGAGAAAGCAATGGGCACAACTCACGGCCCTCGACGCCTTTTTCTCTTTTTAGACTTGCGGGCACTCATCCCAGTCCGATTCTGACCTTGAAACCCCTCACACCGCATGTTCCTGCGCTGTTGTCAAACATAGTGCCAATCGTCTCGTGGGATGAGGCGCGAAGGCGGTCAAATCACCGGGTGCCGAGATGTTGAAGCTGGGGGAAAGTGTATGAGCTGGCAGTGGGATGTTGACAGAACGTTGCACTTACAGTGGTTGTCCAGGTGTAGCGCTGGGCCATCCCTCGTGCCCAGGGGTGGCGAGTCGAATCACCAGGGGTTAGATGTTAAAGCTGGGGGAGGGAAACGCGTGAGCTGACGGCAGGATGCTGATATGGATTGCTGTACTTACGGCGCAGGTTCAAGGGCATGCCGTACTTGGTATGCCTGAGGGTGTGATTTCTGTCGAGATTGGTCAGTGGTGAGTCAGGACGAGCAGCGAGCACACAACTCATGGCACTCCGAGTCGTCGCCTTTTTTATCCTCGTGCGGGTGTCGTTCCTAGTCCGATCCCGGCCTTGAAACCCTCTCACATCGAGTCGCAAAGGCGGTGGAATCACCAGGGTTTCTGTTGAAATTGGTCGGTGGTGGGCAAGAATGAGTAGCTGGCACGCAGTGTTGGATACAAGAGTTCTTACCTTGTATCCTAGAGAGCGAACATCAGGGAACGATATGAATAGTGGCCGTGGTCAGACTTAAAAGTGGAGAGACGATGGTGGTGGAAAGAGTTGAAGTTGAGTTTGGTTGGTTTCTCACGTTCAGCCACAATCAACAACGTCACATGCTTCGGAGTTTGAACTGACTTGGTGAAATTCTAATCGCCAACCCGTATCTCTTCCATGGCCAGCGTCCACCGCCACCGGTTTGTAACGACTCCATCTAGTAATGACCACATCACCGAGCCTCTCCCCTCGTCGAGGGATATGTGGATTCGTAAGTATTTTTTTCTTTCCTTTTTTCAGTTTCTACTCACCACTCTCACTGTCAGCTTAGGTCCCCCATCCCGCGAACGGACTCGCGCTACTTGTTAGCGCTCCCACCCAGCCGCTTTCCGTCGACACTTCTCCCCTCACCCTGGACCCGATGACGCAGGGCAGCAGCACCAGTGCCGCTGCTACTGCTTGAACAATGAGCCAACGCCGACGACCCGACGGGAACAATAGTCAATATCGGTAGCACCAGGGTGACGACGCGGAGCAACAGCAGCATGACTGACGTTGCTACCGCTGCTCGAACGCAGTACATGACCTGCACGGTGCGTCGCAAAACGAGTCAAAACCGTCGACTCGTTCTGCTGGTCTCATCCTCCCCGACACTGTTCTTCCCTTCGTACGCCTGTCTCCCGTGCCACACCTCTCTTTCACTTCTTAACCAACTCCCTCAACTTCCCTTACCCTGGACCTGCTGTTGATCGAGCATGGGGCGGATGGAGACCACGCGCGGCAGCTGCTGCTCGAACACGGCACAATGACGCTGCATTTCCGTACAGCAGCAGCAGCATCACCAACGTTTCTGCAGCTGCTCGAACGCAGACTTGGGCGACGACGCGAGTAGCTGAAGCATCACCTGTGTTACTTCCTCTGCTCGCATGGAGACCAGGTCGACGACGTGAGCAAGGGTAGCATCAGTTTGTAGTTTCATAAAATTAGCTATGATAGATATGTATTTAATAACTACCAATGAAACATTTGCCCTGCGTATTGAGGCAGATATTAGAGAAAAAGATAAATTCAACCTAGTCCTTGTGCTTATTTGCAACTAAACAAATGTCACCTATATAGTTCTATGGAGGATACAGAGACGGGTACGTAGAGCTATATAACCCAGCGCAATGACTACGTCGGGATACCGGAGCTATCAGTCCTACGGACAACACCGCGTGACCTCCGTAGCCTCTGTAACCTTTGGTGAGAGGCACGTATCCTTTTGCTGTTTCCTGATGAGCGGATGGACAATTCGGAGGCAATCTATTCATGAAAGAACGGAAGGGAGGAAGAACAAATATGCAAACATTTGTTCTTGTGGGTTATGAGACTGGAATGACAATTCAGTGAATATTTATTGATTTACAGAGGCAAGAAGAATGAATAAACCGACGCCATTTTATTTTAGAGAACCTGAAACCCTAATAAAAAGTCGGGTGGATTTATGAATGACAATGGCTAGTGAAGCACTAGGAACACACGAAGGACAGGAATGTGGGCCCGAAGCATTAAATACATCGCCAGCACTTACTGCATTTTGTTAATAAATGTTTTAAGGATGTTACAAGACATTTATTAATCAAAACGACACCTTTGACTCCTGTGTGTGTACCGAGGCATCCTGACCGAAGTCATGCTTGCATTATTTAGCAATCTGCTAGATAATTCTTCCCACGGACTCTTTAGAGCCGGTTAGCGTATTTTGAGAATTCTTGATCTTTTCACTCAACTTGATGCCGTCTACAGCCGTCTACAGCACAGAGATGGGGCTGGTCCCGACTGATTCCATGCTACTCCAGTCAAGGCTGCCTCCAACGGTGATATGCAGTTTGTTTGAGCATTATCATCCACTAGGGTGTCGACGTCGCATTGTCTTTGTTGCAGAGGCGCGATGAGTACAATTCCTCCAGCTAAGGATGAGCACGATATTGTCCGATACACACTCAAGCCGTATGTCCTGCAAAGCGATTACTGGTATATCTGGACGATCATTCGAGTCCTTGGATTGAAGTTGTCTGTTTCCTTGACAGGCAGAGGACACTCGAGGATTCAGAAGTAGGGTGAATTTGCTGTCGGTCTCATAGGGAACTGTATAAAGAAATTGGAGAGAGTTGTGTAACCAGCGTTCTGCCCTCAATTCAAAGTCGTGGATCCTCGCCTGGAGCCATGGTTTGACGACGCATAGGAGCCCATCAAAGTCAGCTCGTCAGTTGTGACGATGGTGCTGATTGTCTGACGCTCCTTGATCATGATCCAGCTGTCCAAGACAAGGAGGGGACGAGGGTCAGGAACATTCGTGCATGGGTGGGTGTTTCTGATGGCGATGGCGATGGCGATAGCGATGACGGCGTTGAGGGGGATGGAGGAAAGAGAGACTGCTTGTTTGGCCCGTAAAAAGGACTGATTATAACAGCACGATGATCTAGACTTGAAAGTCGTTCCACTCACAGACCAGAGGATTGATTACAGTATAGAACGAAAAGATCATTCAAGACCTTGCAGATTCCTTTGAATTTGTCTTTGCGGATTCCTCAGCTTAGGAGCGTTGAGGCAATCGGGCGAATTCGCAGAAGTCGGACTCATGCCGGATAAATACATCTGAGAGAGCTTCAGAGCCAGCGCCCAGCAGCGATGATATCCCATTTATCCTCTGGCATCCTCACCTAGACGATTTGGTGGCACCAGTTACGTTGTCGGCTCGTTGGTTTTGACAATGCTGCTGGGTGCGCTCCTTGATTGTAAACCAGTAATCGCCCAGACGAGGAGAGAGAGGAGAATCACGAATGCTTGGGCGTCTCCTGTGCTCGCACACGGATGAGTAGGATGTTGAGGCCTTGAGGTTCAACTGGAGGTAGAGATGGTCGTGAATGGAGGGATGGAAGCCAAAGAGGTGGCTTTTTGGTTTCGTAATTTTTTTTCAACAACTGAGGACAGGCAGTCTATAGGCCTAGTTAGGTTGAATTCACAATATGCAATGTAATGAGTTTCGTGCATGAAAACAATGAGAGTTCAAGCTTTCAAGTAATAGTTATGGGAGGAACATGGAAGTCCAGATCGAGAACGGTTCGGAAGACAAGTGTGACTATCAACGCTCTTCTGACTCTTATACAGTTGCGGACAAGCAAACTCATCAAATATGGTATCCTGGGAACGCGAATTTTTTTGGGAAATCTGACGACGGATTCGAACTCGGACGGTCGATTTAAGCCTAAGAACAGTGTTTCGGTGAAATTCCCACGAGGTTTTAAGGGCGCCAAATTTTTTGACAAAATTTTCGACATTTATACCCCAGCGTGGGGGTCTGGGGGCCAAAAAATTCAGAATTTGAATGGTGGCGATGGTCATCTCCTTCTCGGAATGTAAGCGCATAAGGTCTTGGTCGGAAACACTACAACTGGAATATATTGGGAATATATCAACATTAATTTTTGGTCCCAAATGAGCATCCAAGACCCTTTTTCCCACAAACTTATGCATTTTTTTCTCAGGCAACGGCTCGGTAACTTTTCGAAATATTTTGGCATCGAACAGGGAAGATCGAAAGGAGTCCAAAAATGAATTTTCCAAGAATTTAGGGTCACTTTTTGACGTACGCCAATATTTTTGAGGTCGAAAATCCTTATATGGACGATTTCGGAAAATGTGCTCGTGCAAATGTGAAGCTGGCTACTAAACTAAGCCTTTTACACCCCTTCCTTGATATTCCGGTGTTTTGAGGAACCCTGAAAAGTCCTGAGAAGTCGACCACCAAATTTGATGAGTTTGCTTGTCCGCAACTGTACCTTGGCCACGCTTCGCCAGCATCAACGACCTTCTACTCGGATCTCTCTGCACACTGTACTTGGACGACCTCTCTGTATACTTGGATTCCCAAATGCCCACACCGCATGCACTGGCGGGTATCGCCCCCAAGCCACCTTGACACGCAGTGCCTTCATGTGAGTCCAACTGTCCAAGCAACATCAGCATATTTTGTCCTCTTTCTAACCTCTAACCGTCTCCAGAAATAAATTCCAATGGACGCATCCAATCCAGGGTTGACACTACTACTCTATACCCTTGAGTGCATTGACTTTTCACAAAGAACGGCGCTTTCCTTACCAGGCCACGGCATCCACTCATCACAACCGACACGAGGTCGCCAACCTCCCCTCCTCTCCAATGCCCGCTGTTGCTTTCGATGACAATTTTAACCTAGTCACCCCCCAACTCCATGCAACGACACGCGTCACCGTGTACAAAGCCGTTGATATTGCTCGCTAGTCCCGCGCTACGGCTCAACCCGCCTAACCCAACCAGCACCATCTCACCCACCCTCGAAACACTCTATTCACCCCACCTTGTCCGAACCCCACTAGCCCGCACCACACCATCGCCAACTCGCAGTCTTCAGTTACCCCCGAACTGCGCCACGTCGCCACTCCCAAAGCCATTCACGATGTCTGCCAACCGCGCCACGGCTCTAGCCCACCCAGCCTAACCAACGCGTCTCGCCGAGCTTCAAGCCCCGCCCGCTCACCCCACGCCTCTAAAGACACCAGCCTGCATCATGTCACCGTGCACTTGCGATCCCCATCCCCCGATCCCAAAGGCCCACTAGTCGCTGCATTTCTTGCTCATTGCCATTGATGAGCCCTCGTGAGGCCACTACCACCGACCGAAACCGTTGATGACTTCCATGAGCTCCATGCCATGTCACTGTAGCCACATCCACTTACGAGGTCCGTGAGCCCTCTGCCACGACCCCAGCCTGCCAAACCTGGCTGCTACTGCGCCACTGGCTCTTCAACTTACCCCACCCTCGTCCGAAGCCCGGCAGCCTGTGCCACCCCACCATGCACTTTTGATTTCCTGCAAACTGTATTAGTATCTCCCTCACCGTCATACTGTAGCATATCTTCTTCCTTAGTAAGTTAGTATTAGACTCTTATATAATGTTCAATTACTGTTACTGAGTTAAAGTCATGTAATAACAGATTCCTTTGGGACGAAAATCCAACTGTATACTCTGAAAGCACGATGAAACAATTTAGATTGACTCGTACATGCCGCGCAGTGCATTGGCCAAGCGAAATAACTATGTAAAAAAAATAAAACTGGAAAATTGTTCGATCTAATAGGCAAGTTGTCAGCACACTGAGGAGTTGACCGAATGGACTAGTTATGTTACCAAAGGGAAAGACTCATGCAGTACTCATAACCCAAAGCACGCGTCATGTTGTTCTACCACTTCGTGTATTTTACTTGGGTTTGCCAGTGGGTTTGCCAGTGGTGGTTGGCTTCACCGGACTACCAATAGGCCCTGGGGAAACTTGAATACAAATTGGCTGTCAAGCCGTCAAATGAATTTGAATAAATCCACAAAGAAATAGGCGAAGTGGAGATGCAGGTCACAGAATCGACTTACCATTTGTTCCTTCTGAAGATGAATGGGTGATAGGGGCGTATTGGGTGGGGACATTGACTCGGAATCTGTCAGTTCTTTTAAACCTTTCGAAGCTGCTAATTTGCCAAACACGCAAGTTGGAGTTTGACCGCCATGCTGCACAATATTGGCTGACACGTGGTATCCTCACTGCTCAGGCTCAGGCTGTGGACATTTCCAAGTCACTCCGTTCTCACCCTATGCCCAGAATATTCTCTCCGAGATGAGAGATAGACCTTCTGAAACATGGATAGCTCATCGAGGAGGGGACTAAGTATGGTCCGAGACGATGGTGTACACCAGAATCTTGGGCACCAGCATTCAGCAATGGGCCATGCCGGTTTAGTGTTGCCGCGAGCTGAAACTTGAGCTCTCGGCTAATCAGTTTGAGGTGCCTTGAGGTCAACTCAAGCCGGCTTGAGTTGGAGGAGCGCATTTGGACAGTACTCAAGCTTCAAGACGAGCACTGAGATTGGTTCAAATATGAAGCCAGTGCACGAAATACGAGAGGGAAACTTGGGCCGAAAATTTGACGAGAACGTGTTCAATTTGAATATTTGAAAGCTGAGCGACACGGCATTGCGTCGTCGGTAATCGCAGTTCTGAGCAGTGAGTTCAACCCAGTTCAACCGAAAGGGACAGGTCGAGAACAAGACATCGACTAACAACTCAGTACTCAGGGTTCAAACATTCAACGTTCAAACTCAGCAATGGCGTAGGACATTTATGACATAGGGACAGATCTGGTAAATCTTTGCCAATTTTCAAAAATGAACGACGCTAAGACCCTGTACCTAAAGGTAGCAGGAATATGCAAGACAGCTTCTTTGCATTTTGGATGTCCAATGACTCCGATCCTTATCCATGCAGACAAAATGTGCAAACATGCCGTTTGATTGCAATTTGTCCATGAAGGTCCATGACTTGTCCCCAACTCGTGCATGTTTGACCTTAGCATGGGGGCCACGAGGCAGTATGCTGTGATGTCTTCTCTTTTACGTTGCCGCTTCTCAACCTTTTCAACGTCTTTCCACTAGCCTCTGCTCTTCTCATTCTTTTGAAACCATTCCATCGAAGCCTTGGCCTTGTAATGCCCAGAGGCTTCCAATTGCATATTTCCTTCGACGGTCTATTCCAGCTGCTACGTACAGCTCGCCATTCCCTGAGATCTATTTTTCCCAGTAAGGCCAAGATGGAGAATCAGTCTGCTCAGACCCCACAACCAGACGTGCCAGTCAAATCGACAAGGATCAATAAATTTTCACCATCGATGTTCCACAGGAAACCAACGCTGCTGCCACTCTATGCCAACCAACAACCAGCCCCAACTGTACTGAATGCGCCACTTCGAGATAATAGCACTTTCCTTCACGAAAGTTCTGAGTCCCGCCAACCGAGACCTGGAATGTCCAAAGAGGTCAATGATCTCGTTGCAGTCACATCTAGTGAATACGAGAGATACGAAAGGAACGTGAAAACGTGGGTGCAAAATATTCTGTGAGAAAGTGCAGAGTCTCATTGGTCACTAGCGACAAATACATTTGGGAATCGTTCATGATCGAGCCAATGGAACTGAATTTTTCGAGGAAGGCCCTTACGTTCATTGATATCTAGTAAAGTTCTGACTTTTGCCCTTCTAACAGACCTGATCATGAGATAAGGAACGAATGGAAGCCCTATATTCATCCAGAAGGCGCTTTATATTTTCACAACACCTCTTGGGTAGGACATCATTATCTTCTCATAGGGTTGCATTTCCTGAAAGCGCGGAAGGAAATGCCAGTGGCCACCGACGTTTATATCTACGACAGGCTTTCCAAGGAACGCTTGGAGGAAATTATCGGTGAAATTATTCAATATATTGGCAGGTACAACATCAAGCTACCTTCAGATATTTGTCTTGTCCTCGAGTTCCGGCTCTCGGGACGGTGCGGGTATTACTTCGTTGATCATACGACCCGGTGTCTCTTCTGGCTCGACGAATTCGATGCAATGACCTTTCTGGATCCTGTCCGGGTACAATATACGCCTTCTCTCGTCAGTGAGTCTGAACATTTTCGTTGCTCAAAAATAAAAGACAGGATTTCTCAATGGTGAATATGCAGATCATGAAATGAAGTCGTTATATTGGTAGGTCTAACCTTGTCAATAATGGTATTCTATCGAAAAGGTTTTTCAGGCTCCACAACGCTTACTTCCCTGATTTGCGCCCTTTCCCAGCTGCTGGTTTTCGGGATTTGAAGGAAACACTCATTCATGCCATTGGAGGTAAGGTATCCAGACATCTGGGAAGGCTATAATTGAGTAAAATCCAAAGATTCCCTAACATCACCGTCGACCACTACACCATATAGTCTTGAAACACTGGAAAAAATCTTTAGTTTGGTGAAAGATATTCAAGGTGAATGATCCTTAACTCTCGTAAATAAAAGACGACCTAATTTTTCAAACTAGCTAATGAGTCGTACGGATCTGGATCCGCTGTCGTTATATGTCTGTTTGCTTTGACCTATTCACAATTGTTGGCGTCTCATTATCTCTACGCAGACCGCTTCCTCTACATATTTTGTGGGACATCCTGTAGCCATTGGAGAGTACTGAATACTAACAGAAATCTAGACAACGAAAAGCTCCTTCACCTACATGGAGAAAAGGGTGCCCGTTTAAATGCGGATCAATCGATTCACCCAGAGAGACACAGGACACTTATTATCAAAGTGTTCTCTCCTCTGTTGTTATTCGCTCCAGAAGTTCACTTCCACAAGTTGAAGGAAGTATCGGTTGACGGCCTTGTCGGGACACATCGCTGGAAAACCTTGTTGCAAGAGCTCATAACTGAATGGAAAGAATTCACATTATACGTGAGTTCTTAATTTATGAAAAATCCACCTTCACTTTTCATAATTTTGGTTCTCCGATGTCACCTACAGGCAACCGTGCTTTTAAATGCAAATGTGGCATTCTTGGCAATCCAGAGTGTCGACGCTTCTGCCCATCAACAAGGTCATTCTGCCTTGCAAAGGGCTAGCTATTTCTCAATAATGAATAGCATCGGAGCTATTCTCTTGGGCTTGCTTCTGATCTGGCAGCATGACTATCGAATGGTGAGTGGAAGTTCTTGTTGTCGTTGCATAATCTGATAATTCAATGCTCCTCTTCTCATAGAGATCAAATGTATTCATTGCAAAGCGAAGTAACTCTGTTATAGGCCTAGAAACTCTTGCTTTAATGTATAGCTTACCGTATGCATTACTTTTCTGGGGGCAAGTCCTTTTCTTGAATCCAATGTTAGAACATGTGTGACCAGAAAATTTAGATTTCTGTCGTTCCTTTTGGCAGTTTTACTATTGTGCTTCAAATCTGGCGATGTTCTGACAACTGCCATGATAACGATTTGTGGATTTATCCTCTTACTACTCTTATTATGGAGTTCTTTATTATCCATTGGGGATAAGCCTTTTCAGCTCGCGTGGCCACTTCGACATTTCGTCAGAGAAAATGTAGTTAAAGCAGGGGCAGGAAGGTTGAGGCCGACAGCTCCCGCTTTGCCGTTGCAAAGTTCAATTGGTCTACCAGTGGGTGAGGTATAATTTGGGGGGCCGCGATTCATTTGAATTTTGATAGTCAAAGTGGCGAGATAGTACAACGTAGGCATGTCATAATGGGACGGTGAAATGACAACACCACTGGATGTCAGTGACTTCGTTTCTGTGAAAGTGAGGTTTATTTGAAGCGCGCTTGGGAACGGGTACTGCGGGTCGACATGTCGCAAGTCGCACACCGAGGACAGCTGAACATGGAGGATGTACAACACCACCAGAGTCTGTCAGGCTGATGAATAAGTACCCAGTAATAGCCACGAAGTCCTGATCAACAAAATGCAGTAACTTCTGGTGATATACTAGTGATCAACCAGAGTTGAAGGTGGTGTACCAGTCTAAGAACACTCCACCAACAAATGAGCTGTCCTTTATTTTTCGTCGGTGGCACTGCGGTCCGCGGTGCTATCCCTCATGAATAAATGCGCCTCATTATTTGTACTTCCCTAGCTTATGAATAAATGTCCTCCGCCTTGTTTATCGAAACCGTTCCTCACTCATGCATGAATGTACCAAAATTAATAATTCATCGAAGCGTCTAAGCCTCTCCTACATGAATAATTGAACACAGTTTTGTTCATCGAGGCCGTGTCTCGTGTATAAAATCTCCCACATTTGTGCATATTAGATCAGGCTCCCTCGACAAATAAGAATAAGTGGGACTCAGTTTATTGATCCTCTATTCGTCGAGGACTACATAAATGCACCTGATTTTGTGATTCATTCAAGCCCTTCTTCAATGAATAAATTAACACGGCTTTGTTCATCCAGGGTGTACCCTCCTGAAGGATTAAATGTGCAGCATTTTTTATAGATGCTCTTGTGATTTATCAGGGTATAAATGTGCGTTGATTTGTACTTCATTACTAGGCTAGTTATTTCCTCCCGAAAAAACGGCACTTTATACATCAAAGTTCTTGCGCTTTGCTGGCAAATATAATAGTTGTCACATTGGTGCTTCATTCCAGGGATAAATACGTACATAAAAATGCTTCCCTACACCTGGAAGCATAATTCTGGCCACATTTGTTTAATTTTCCAAGCCACGGAAAAATACAGAAATAAATGGAATGTTCAGCGCATTTTTTAAACATTCCACGGATGACATTACATATGATATATCATAAGTCGCACTTGCGCGTCGTTGAGCACTTCAATGGCGCCCAAGTGAAACATGCTACATAATGACTGTGGTACATACAAACACGCATATAGATATGAAATGCGAGGGTTTGTCGATCCGACCGGGTCGCAGGTAAGGATACCGACGATTACGAGTACGGTTAGCAATTCCCATACCCGCGACCTTCAGACCGAGCCCAAAAATGTCTTTTTTGGATCAGAAACAAATGAGATATGGCCGATTTTGTAAAATTCATCGAAATCGGCCATATCCACTCATTTCTTGGCCGATTTTGGTGCCCTTGGGCTCTGTTTGACGTGTAAGCGCGTGCGGGTCATAGGTACGGGTACGGGTACTGGCGGGTGCGGGTGCGGGTAGGCGCCCAGACACCTGTGGGTTATGATATTCATCACCTTACCTTCCTCTTTTGGTCATTTGCCTTGCGCTTCTTACAAACCGACAATTCCTCCAAACGCATCATCGTATCCCTTCCGGCCTTTTCTGACAAACCATTCTGCCCTACGAGCGCCGCTGACGACTGCAACCTAATTACATTTGGTCTGCCTTTTCTCACGGCTGACAAGTCTTTCGAGCTGTCCAGGAGCAGAGGGAGGGGATTAGGGATTAGGGGTCTGGGTTTATGCACCAATTCGGCTGGGTGCCATTCCACTAAGTTAACCACCTGACAGCAAACTTGGGAAGGAAAAACACAGGTAAAGACGCCTTCTTGAGCTCTTGCCCTGACGTCAAAAATCAGAGCTGCCTTTCCAAAAATAGATTACAATCACGGCGCTAATTATCTGTAAAAACCTTTGAGAATGACATATCGTTGTCCCCGGCGGTCCAAAAATTAAGGTAAAATTACCATTAAGATTGAATAAAATTCACTTTTCGAATGATATACTTTTTGTGAATAGTTGTCCAGGTAGATTAAAAGGTCAGACGAAGGTGCAGAAGCATTGGGATCCAAACATGATTCCCAACTTGAATCCACCCCATATATACGTGGTCATCAACTTCGCTTGAAAGATTTGGCCAAAAGTAATGTCAGAAAATACTCTGACCAGTATCTTAGAGCACTTTTACTCAGTCCAACGGGCCCTACAAAAAATCTGTACCCTCGACATGGGTTGGCAGGTCAGGCGCCGTGCTCAAACTATGCGCTTATTAGGTATTCCAAGCGAACATTTTGTGACCAGAGGCACTTTTAAAAGTGCCTCTGGTAAGATTAGGTCCATGTAGTAAGGTGGGACGTCCTCAAATTGTTCAAAACGAGGCAAACATAGCTTAGAGAAGTATACTTTGACTGCGTTCTTTTAATTTACAAAGCCTTAGGTACAAAAATTAAATACATTACTATATAATCTAACCTGTACCTGCAACCCCCACGGTTTTACCTGTCAAAACGAGCCCAAGAACAAGGAATTCGGTGTAGAAATGAATGAAATACACTCGATTTCGATGTTTTTCACGAAATTGAGTGTATCTCGCTCATTTCTGCACGAAAAAATGCGTTCTTGGTGTCGTTTGAAGGCTCATGGGTATGAGTATGCGTACCAGTATCTAATTTACGAGTATCTTTACCCGCACGGGTCACGGGTAAGGTCAACCCGTGTATCTGAGCCTATAATGTGCCGGCGCCAAGTTGAGCCGGCGCTTATTCATTGCACCTCGTAGATTCATTTACTTAGTCAAATATGCAAGAATCTTCCGGTATCTAATTTATTGTACGTAGTACTTTCTAGATAATATGTCCCTAGGCGCATAAACTCCCAATACAAAGGGAGAAGAGTCTAACAATTCATTTTACCTCCACTGCACTCAATAACCTGTACCCGCCAAAAAAACATACCCAGTGCGAGTTTATGAGGGAAGGGAGCTAGTGGCCCCAGAATACCCCAGAGCTATGTACCCATGCCAATCCCTATTATCGAGGGCTTTAAAACCGAAAGACAAAGCTATGGAGATTCATACATGGCAGAATGCAGGAAAAACAAACATAGCCCGAGTGATCCATCAGCTGTTTTACGGGATGAAAAAATTTTGGCGTATTTATTCTTGAGGCCTTATGACTGAAAGACTAATCTAGGAAGGTTTATACATTGCAGAACAAAGGAAAAATAAACACAGTCCGAGTTATGCATTGGATGTTAAGACCGAAAGAATAATCTCGCTAATTTTATAGATGGCTGTAAGTGAGACAAATAAATTGGTGTACTTTTATCTTTGGCCGATTTTGGGCGAAGGAAATATCTACGGTCATTTATCCATGAGCAGGTAGAACAAACATGGATACATTTATTGTTAAGCTCTAAGGACAGAAGGACTAATTGCGGGGAATTTATATATGCCCAGAAGGCTCAAAGACTAAAAAGAAATCCAGGGAAATTTATAAATAACCGAATGGATAATTTGAAGGCAATCTATTCATGAAAGAACGGAAGGGAGGAAGAACAAATATGCAAACATTTGTTCTTGAGGGTTATGAGACTGGAATGACAATTCAGTGAATATTTATCAATTTCCAAAGGCAGGAAGAATGAATAAACCGACGCCATTTTATTTTAAAGAACCTGAAACCCTAATAAAAAATTGGGTGGATTTATGAATGACACTGGCTAGTGAAGCACTAGGAACACGCGAAGGACAGGAATGTGGGCCCGAAGCATTTAATACATCGCCAGCACTTACTGCATTTTGTTAATAAACGTTTTAAAGATGTTACAAGACATTTATTAATCAAAACGACACCTTTGACTCACAACACGTAAGACTGTACATAGCTTGAATTGAGGAAAGTAAGCCAGGCGAAGCAGGGGTCAATAATTTGACAGGCTCCATGAGCGTTAGGACCATGCCTCCTTGTAATTTGAGAACAGAAAGTATGGGGTTGCCAAGGCGTAATGCTCTACCCTCTCTCTAGTGGAAGTTAGACGAGCGAATCCTAGGGAAAATGGTAGGATTTGGCAGAATTTTTTGATAAGCTGTGGACAGAGGGACAGGCATAGGATCAAGCCACAGGTAATTTAGAATAAGCATTGTAATAGAGTGGCGAGAGTTTTCATGCGCGGGCACAATGGGCGTCCAACAGAGTAGAGGGAGCCATGGGGGTCCGAAGCAAGAAAGCGATGAGGTTCAAAGAGCGGATATATTCTAATAATTCACGTTGTTATCTCCTTGATTCTCACCACCCATATATCCAGCAAACGATTCCCTACCAACACCTGCATCCAAGCAAGACCAAGGCTGGGCGCTAATCAACCAAACTTGAGCTAAGGATGTACCGGAGCAGTCTGATACCCCCGACGGCGCCCCGCATGCACAAGCAAGTGCCGCCTCAAGCCACAGGCGCGGAGTGTCTTCAGATGAGCCCAAGCAGCAGCAGAACGTTTGGTCCTTTCGCTAACCATTACCCTCTCGAGAAATAAATCCTAATGAACGTATCTAGTCCGGGATTGACGGTACTCTAAGTCGTCGAACGCATCATGCAGCAAGGCGCGGCGGAAGTTCGTCCCCACCGGTAGGTGTCTTTGCCCTTTCTCATTCACTTCCACCCACCCCTCCATTCCGATATGTGCCAAAGCTGGTGCCTTCTTCCTTTTTCTTATTCAACCCAGCCATACCTTCTTTCCCTGCGTTGGAATATAGCGAGGCGCGTCAAAGCATAGGCCAACAGCTTCCTGGATGACACATTTTGAATGTTGCATTTCACTCCATTCGCGATGACCAGTGGGGTATTTCGGGCCCATCACTATCGCATCTTATGCACTCGTCTTGTCACCGACCGGCTGAAGCCTCCATGCGGACGAGTCGCGATTTTGCAGTCCGTCTTCTTCAACAGCGTCGCTCTTCCCCTGCAGGTTCCTACCTTCGTATACCAGCCCCTCGCTCTCTCCTGGATCTTCTAGGAGGCTTCGTTTGCTAGATTCCTCCTACCTCCTCCAGCCCGCAGAGGAGCCTCGCGCAATCAGCTTCCAACACCCTGATTTCACGTAATCCAACCGCCAAAACAACCACGTCATCAAAGCCTGCTGCTTTCGCGCAGCCCGAGGTTTTGTCCCCTCAAGGCCTTCCGTCTCGGCCTCGCCAACATCCGTAGTGGTTGTGCCGTGCTTTCAGTTGCCTGGTGCTCGCTCGCGCTTGATTTCGGTATTGTTGGGATGCATTGGATATCTCGAAGAGAGGTGATGCCGTGAATGGAGCAGGCAGGTCGTTTGGTGGGATTGGTGAAGTGGATTTTATCAGGTTTGTCGACTTTCGATTCCTCCCTTTTGAGACTAGCTGACAAACTTGGCAGCCTTCCCGTAGTCGGCGCCCCCTTCAGGCTTCGATCCTGGTCCTTTCCAGCCAGTCGGTGTTGCGCCTTCAAGTATTTTACCAGCTGTGATCCTCTTTCCTTTCCCTGCACGAGTGCCGCCTCTCTTCCATCAAGATCTCATCTTCCCATACATTCCTTGGTCACTCCTGCACATCTCCGACTACAAAGGCTCCGCAACCGAAGATCTGCAGTCCGCCTGGGGCTCGTCGACGACGGAGTAGCCACACAGTGCCGGCCTTGTTCGGCAGTCCGAAAAACTCATGGTATGACCCTCCCTTCGCTTCTGCGCCTGCCTTTCCCGGCTTCTTGCTCAATTCCGAGTCAGTCCGGCTACTCTATTTGCGCTCTGCGGCTTGGGATTCGAGTTCGTCGAGTTCGTCTAGAAAGAGAGTGTGGTCGGACATGGGGCGTGGAGCACTGACGTCAAATAGGATCATATTAGGTACAGCAGAGGCAAAAGTGGTGTTTTAGCATGGGATGAATTCTGAGGTGGATTTTTCCTTGCCATCTTCTGCTTTCATATCTGGCAGTTCCATTAGCCTCGGCATCAAGTTGCCCTCCTCATCCACATGCCCTCATCTTTGTACTCACTTTCACTTGTCTCATCCAAAGCTTCTCCCTCAACATCTTGTAGTCAGTTGAGTAGTCTGACATCAAATCTATGAAATCATTGCTGCATGATAGGGTAACTGCAGTACATATGTGAAGCCTTACTAAGTTGTCAGATGAATAATGGACTTGTGGTATTGAATGAGTGTGTGGGTATAGTCAACTGTACATAACTAGGATAATTCTATGGATGGTGTATTTGTGTGACCAAGTAGGAAAGTGAAGGAATTGGCTGAATGTAAGGTATATAGTAGTTGATATCCGGTCATACACTGAGAGTGAGTTACAACAAGAGGAATGACTCCAAACTGGTGGGAGAGTCCGCCAGTCCTTCCCAAACAGAACACCGTCGTCACGAGGCTAGGTCGGCAGATGACGTCCCTGTCAACTAAAATTCGTGGTAAGAAAATGACCAACTGGCGGAATAAGGGAGCGGCAGACTTACATTGATATTTGACCGACTGGAGGCTAGCCGCGGCGCAATTGATTTGACGCGCTTGGGCAAGGTGGTGGTAGAGTTGGCGACGTCACTGCTGCAGGGCTGTGAAGATATTATTTAACACATATACAAGTGGAAGGTCGGGGAGAGCACTTACTTCCAGCAAGAACTACAAGGTCTGCGAACCCCCGACACTCGAACGGGCGAGGTGAAACTGCAGGTGTGGGACGAGAGGAATTCGGCCGGCGTCGAGGCGTCGAGTTGTGTCTCCGAGTCAAAGTCGACGTGGTTGAGGAGATCGGGGTGTGGGGACTTGGAATGTGTCAAGAATAGTAGGACGCAGTATGGGACGAGTAGGGAGACTCGGAGAACGTAGAGAAGAAAGCATCGCATGGTGGGCGAATGTTAGAGCTCGATTCTGGAATTTTGGGGTTTATAACAAATTTCTGTCTTTACCTAGGAGGGTTTAGAAAATGTCGACGGCTTGCCTCGACGACGGACGAGCGGGCGTCTCTTTCAAATTCGGCTTGTTCTATTTTTGTCAGATTGCTGGGCCCGAACTAAGCGCCTTCCGTCGAATCAGATCAGTCGCGCACTGGGTGGTTACTTAGGAGGATTTAGAAAATGCTTTGGGCCTCGACGATCAACGGGCGCCTCTTTCAAATTCGGCTTGTTCTATTTTTGTCAAATCACTTGGCGGAAACTAAGCGCCTTCCGTAGAATCAGATCAGTCGCGCACTGAATGGTTCCGAGGCTGTTGGGGCACTCAGGGACGCACGGCTCTGGCTCTGTTCACTCACTAATAATTAATATGAAAGGCAAATTTAACGAGCGCAGTGAGACGAGGCTCCTTCCTCCAGGTAGTTTGCACATAAATCCCCTCGGAATTTGAATTTGTGAATTTCCAAAAAGCCCTATAAGTAGTAAACCCTCGGTGGGTGCATAGTGAAAGCAAGATAGGCTAGGCAGGACTCCAAGTTCGTCGCACAATGGGCGTACTCCATTGGCTCAACCGTTTGAGGACAGTAACCGTCAACCATAATATAAGCTGAATCTATAAAGATAAGTTGGAAACTATGTACAATGGACGTGTATAACATGGTCTCAAGCGCAATGCATCCATTCTCCACGATATGCACCCGGTTCAAAGTGCGAATTTTCAGGAAACTCGAATTCAGGCATAGCAGGAGCGAACAGATCGTCCTCATCAAGCCGGTGATGCACCGCCGTCGTGCACCTGGAGAGCCACTTTTGAACGTCGGACGGAGAAATGGCGATTCGGTGTCCTTCTCCAAAAACGGATTCCAAGCTTCCCTCGCCGGATAGGACTGATTCTAACTCCACGCCTGCTGAATTCTCCAGTTCTGTCAAGAGTGCAGGCCTCATCATTCGGTCGTCCGAGTCCCTATTCAGAGAAGACCAATAAACACCGTGATTTTCGTCCGGCCACGTAGATTCATACCTTGGTACTCTGGGTACATAGAAGGGCCCAAGCCCAACTGGTGGTTCCATATCAACGTCGCTCAAGAGTACGGGTTCGTCGACCTGCGTAAATCAATCACGGTTAGTGGGGATCGTGTTGCAATTCTAGAAACTCGAGACACGGATATTGACGGGGTCGTTTCCAACTGGTTACCTACCTGAGGAAGCACAAATGTACCCGTTAACCTCATGGAAGATGCCACCCAGTACGTTATCCATTCGAGGATAGTCGGTGGGGCATTGCTATATTCAAGTATCGGCGAGACGAAAGCCACAGTTCCACCTAAATTATATAACCGTCAGCACAAATAACGCCGTAGTAATGGAACGATTGGTCTTTACTTGCTGAAAATGCTCCAAACACCCAATGCGTGTAAGTTGTGAGGACGAACCACCTCCTTGAACCGTTACATGAATGATTGCACGCATCCCATATCTGAAAAAGACATTGAGTCGAAATATTGTGTTTTTTCGACAGGGCTCTCTTACTTTAGCCCATAGTCGATACTTGGCTTCCAATTTGTTGTTGGTGACCATATCAAATTCAGGAAACTATTCCCGAGTATTAGGAGAGCATTAAAAAAAAATTGCCTCCTTCTCACCGACGTGCATTCAACGAATTCCCGTAGGTCCTGTTCATTGAGCGTAAATGGCGTTTGATATGCAACTACGAGAGTGGCTTTTTTAGACACCTCGGACGGTTGCCAGAGGAGATATCGGAACAAGGAGTTGTCATCGGCAGGCCCTTGAACAAATTGCCAATTCTGGAGGGCATAAGCAGTGGAATGCAGTACGCGAGTCGCAGTCACTAATGGAAGATGCAACCACGAAAGGACACTAGAAGAAAAGAAAATGCATCAAGCACTTGGTCTTTCAGAAAATCGGACGTGCCTTACGCAGACAAATCACACCGTCCATATGAATACAAACTACCAAGTTTTTCCGGAAGGCAGTAACGCTCATCGCTGCGAGGATCAGTCGGGAATGATGGCTTGACAGGAATGTTGCGGTTGAGCCCTATATATCAACGCAAACATATAGTTTAGTCAAATATCTGGAATTTCGGAGAATACAATCCCATACACCCTAGAATTGTATCGTTTTCCACCATAATGGAGTGCATACTCTCGAGTTTTCTCCACCTTCCCAGTGGAACCGCGAGCTTATTGTTTTCGTGGCTCTTGCTGTAAATCGTGGTGTTCGGAAGGTGGAATATGTCGAGCCGATCGCATGGAGGAGGCTTGGGTAGTTCAAATCTCCTGAGATATGTACGAAGGTCCCTGGTAGCGTAAGTGTCGAAGTCATAGGCTGATCGTCCCATGGCGAAATCTCAAGATATCGTTCGTTCAAGGTTGGGGCTAATTTGAAGGAAATAGACGAAAAAGTGACGGACACAACTTTCGCAGTCCACTTTATTAGCATGACTGCTGAAGGATCGTCGTTAGAGTAGAACAAGACGGAAAAGAACAAGGGCTGGGTGAGGAAATGCCTTGTACTGAAGTAGATGTGAACAACACACACCATAAACGGTACTGTCCCATTTCATCCACCACGTGACGTTTCTGGATTTTCGAAAAAACTCAGAAAATCGGAAATTTTGAGAAAAAATAATAAACTGGGGTCAGAAAAAATCGGATGTGACTCGTGGTAGATTGAACAAAATTGTACAGTAACTGACAACTCGCCAAGTAAACGTCTGAATCGAAGAATTTTGTCTATATTTTTTTGGCGCGTCTCACTCACTCCCAGTCGGCCTAGAATAAATACTCTGCACCCCTCGCTCTTCAATCACCAACCCCGCACAACAAATGGTGCAGACCCTCCCTGGGTTACCTTTCTTCGAGTCTAGATCTTAGGTTACATTCTGCGCAGACTGTCGAGCTGGGCCGTATTGAACTATGGCTGGAGGGGGCCATCATACGAGAGCAAGCTGCATGCTGCTTCGTTTGATCTGTGAATACGAGCTTGCGAGTGCGCCGTTCTGTCAGGAAATCGATCTTTTTCTGTTTTGAAAAACTTTCGCCACAGCAAATCTGTTCCTAGTACACCTCGAATTTGGCGGAAGCCGCTCAGGCAGACTGCAGAGGAACGGATCGAGGAGCTCGCAGCGCCCAGCGCTGATCACATACGCCTCGCTTTATCCGCGCCTGGACTTGTTAATGATACAACCCGAGAGACCGCTTCTTGATCGTGATCTAGCGATCGTGAAGAGGAGGAGGGAGACGAATGTTATGAGCGCTTGGGCGTACTTAGATACCTACGTTCGTGCATAGACGGCTAGAATGATGGGATTCGACTGGATATGGAGACAGTGATGAATGTCAAATAGGCTGGTTGTTTGGCCCTTCGAAAGGACACTTTGGCTTTTGGATGTTCGAGTATGACTGGTCGTAACAGTATAAAATTCTTGGAACAGAAGGAGGAGTGTAAACGTCCGTTGTTGGTCAGCGCCAGTGGATTATACTTAGATGAGCAAAGCCTAGGAAAAGTGGTTGGGTTTAACTTTTTGCAGAATTGTTGATCATGCTACAGAATAAATTCTGAATACGCAGTGAAACGGAGTGGCGAGCGCTTCAAGCACGCACACGATGGGCGTCCGACAGAGTATAGGCGGGTCATGGAAGTCCGAAGCAAGAATGGATCGTGAAGAGATTCAACGAGCGTGTTGTCCTCATTATCTTATCAGATCAACGCCCTTGATTCTTACCACCCACATTCAACCGTACTCGTACTCGTGCCTCACTTTCGCTGCGCTTCCTCATGAACTAACGGCATTCTCCTTCGTTTCTCTCTTGTATCCGGATCTCTTGTACACTGTACTCGGACTGTACACATCTATATCTATCGCCCTGTATACTTGGATTCCCAAATACCCAGCAAACTATTCCCTGCCAGTGCCAACAACATCCGCACCCAAGCACCCAAGCACGACCAAGGCCGCTAGGCGCTAAGCAACCAAGCTCAACCCAAGGATGTACCGGAGCACTCTAATACCCCCAACGGCGCCCAGCATGCACAGGCGGGTGTCGCCCCCAAGCCACAGGCACGGTGCGCCTTCAGGTATGTACGCCCAAGCAGCCCAAGCACGTTCGTACACTTATCCAATGTTCTCCGCAGGCCCGTGGCCATTTCTCGACATAGACGACGAGGTATCCCTTCTCCCATCCATCCTACCCCCCAACTCCTCGTACTAACCACCCCACCCCACCCCTTCCCACCCAGGTCGACCCAGACCGCATCGCCGACCCGAACTCCCACCTCCCCCTCTCCGCCACCCCCTGCGCGCACCTCCAGACCACCTCCCCGCTGCCGCGGCAAGACTTCTGCTGGTGCAAGTACCCGCAGTCCCTCTACCCGAACTGGACGCGCCGGCAGCAGAAGAAGAGCCGTATCGCGCGGGTTGTGGATAGGGACAAGGACGGGCGGGGGAACAATACCGGGGAGAGCACGCTGCGGTATTTGGACGTGATGGAGGATGGGAGGTTCGTGGATGCGGGGGAGAGGGATGTGGAGGAGCGGACGCTGGATCGGGTGTGGGTTGCTATTCAGCAGGGGGTGGGTTTGCTTTTTTTATCGTTTGGAAAGGTCTTGTGTTCACCTGTGTTTCTACAGAGACCTGCGGGTGTTCGAGTGCGGGCGCTCTTCGTGGAAGGCCTATCTGGCCCTGTCCTGCAGATGCTAGGACACAGATACAACATCGAGCCGTTCTTCTTCTCCTCCGCCATCGGATGGATCCCCTCGCGGTTCCAATCGCACGTCGTCCCAGGCGAGTCGGATCGTACGTTCTCTTTCCTCATGTACTTCCGTTCTACGCATACATCTAACAACGAACATCCTCCTGCTTTGCTCTCTATCATACAAAGACATAACGATCACCCTCTCATTCATCCGCCCCACCGCAAACCTTCCCACCATCCCCAAAACAGCCCCACCAAGCGCCAACCCAAGCTTCGTCACCGTTGCCACCAACGCCCTCGGCCTCGGCCTCGGGTCAGTTTTGAACCTGAACAATACAACCAACCCCCAACAGCCCCAACAGCAGCAGCAGCAACAGCAAGGCCAATGGCACAAAGCCCCCACCCAAGGGCTCATCATCGACACACAAGCCCCCCTCCCGCTGCGGAGCTCAGGCCTCCTGCTCGTCGCCGACCAGCTGGCGGTGCACATGGTCCGCGGGCGGGCGTCGACTATCATCTCTCTCCACCCTGGCTCTGGCTCTGGCACAGGGGGGAGGGGGCGGTCTAGGACACATTTGCACGTTCCCGCCCTCGCTGAAGCAGGCGCAGGCGCCGCAACGGCTGCGGGGGCTAGTACAGCGGCGACGGGCACGACGGCGACGTCGGCAAAAACGATGCACGCGCGCGTGCACCTCGCGGGGCGCTCGGTGTACTGGGGGAACATCTTCAAGCAGACGGAGGACCCGACGTTCGTGCTGCTGAGCCTGCTGTGGTACGCGCTGTACGCGTGGGACGAGGCGCTGGAGGCGCTGTATAACCATATTTGTTTCCTCGTACGTTTGTTTTTTTCTTTGCCTTACCTTTTTGCCTTGCCTTGAACCTGCTGACGTTTTTTGACGGTAGGAATCGGAAGTGATGATAACCAACGACGTGCAGATGACGCAGGAGCTGCACGTCGTGCGCGCGCACTTGCTGCATTATGAGAGTCTGCTTGAGGACTTTAGGAAGACGGTTGCGTTTGTGCAGGATACGCCGAACCCGCGGATGGATGCGCGGCCCAGGAAGAGAAGGGAGCAGCCTCGGGGGTTGCCTGCTTCAGGCCTGAGGGAGTCGAGGACGGAGTCGGATATTGGAGAGGGAAGTGATGAGGAAGCGAGCGTGGAGGGCCCGAAGGCGAACGCAGAGACGGCAGAGGAGACCATTGAAGAGCCCTCAGAGCTAGGCTTAGCCCCAAGCCCAGACGCAGAAGCCGAAGCTAAAGCCAAAGCCAAAGCTGGAGAAGAAGCCGAAGACGAAGCAGACGTCGACGTCGAGGCAGACGAAGCATTCGAGAAGATGCGCACGCGCAGCGCAGCAACGATGCAGCGCGAGTGCCACTCCCTGCTCTTGGAGATCGAGAGGCTGGAAAGGAGCCGGAAGTTGCAGGAGAGGAGGCTGAAGAATGTCATGGATCTGGTGGGTGTTGGTTTCTTTCTTTCTCTGGTCATTCGGCGGTTGTCTATTCGATCGTTCCTTGTCTATTCGGTCGTTCCTTTTCGTCGAGACGCATACATCTCACTTCGACGGCTTCTTTATATGTAGGAGTTCAGCATGGTGAACATTGAGGATAGTAAACGGATGCAGAAGCTTACCGAGGCGGCTGTTAAGGACAGCGCTGGTGCGTCTTCCTTATTCCTCTGTTTCATGGCTTCTCGTATTGACGACTTCGCATATAGCAATGAAACAAATCGCATACCTCACCATGGCATTCCTCCCCGCGTCCTTCGTCGCCGTAAGCCCTTCTTTCGCATACATAATCATAACCAGTGCTTACTCTTACCTTCAAGGCCGTATTCGGGATGAACGTCTCCGAGATCAACCCCGGCTCGCTCACGGACCTCCCGCACTACGTCGCAGTCGCCGTCCCGCTCACGGCGCTCACGATCTGGATCATAGTGGCGTACCAGATACAGATTACGGAGCCGAGGGTGCAGACGCTCGAGGTGCTCGACCAGAACAACAACGGAAAGGACGGTGGAGAAGCTGAAGGGGGAGCGGGAGGGCACGCTGCTGAGCTGGACGCGGCGCGGTACGATTATAACTACCTCGGCTTCGGGTTCGGTTCCAGCGGCGGCGCAGGCGCGTCGCGCATGGGAGGGAACGGGAATGGAGGCGTGATAGTGCGCAAGCTGAACATCTGGGACCGGCTCTGGTGGCCCGTCATCCTGCTCGCGTCCGTCGTTGCCCGGGTGAAGGGGAGACGGAGGGCAGAGAGGATGGAGAGCGTGAGGCGGGCGAGGGAGAGGGTGCAGACGAGGTTTGGGACGATGTGAGGGGTGCATTGTGTTTTGGGTAGAAGGGAGTGTGGCGTTTGTAGGTTGTGTACTGATGTAAGACTGAACTAATAATAAAACCGACTGCGTTGTTACTACCCAGCTTATCGGCAAGCAAAAAACACTAATTTAAGGAATTTGAACTCTATGAAACTTGGGGTAGGGGTTGACGTTCCCTTTTTTCACCTAGAAAAATGTTTGACGAGTTCAAATATGAAGATTTATGTTGATACAGCATCTTTTATTTTACAGAAACGTCTGGATCTGGAGTGACAACATCGATACCATTCTCCTTTGCTTTTACCCGAATTTCTTCAGGAGTCGAATCCTGGACAGCAAGACGCAGCGTAGCAGACTTCAGGCGCACCCATTCCTCCGGCGAGCTGGTATTATCTCGGGTTCTCGACAGTATAGCCTCAAGCACAGGCTTAATAGACGAGCACATCCGATCTTCAAGCACAAGCCTCTCGAGATTCGGCAGCAACGGAGGATCATCAAGATCTCCGTCAAGGTCGTACCAAAACTGTGAGGTAAGATTTCTAGTTGCATTCGCTACGATGATATCGAGAAAGGTGAGCGAAGGCAGCTCTTCGAGGAGCCTCGCTATGCCCGAGTTCTCCCATTGAGCGAATGGGTCGAGAGACGAGTCGAATGTGAGTTCGGTGGGCTTGCACCGCGAACGAGCGATCATGGAAATTAAGTCGTTGACGAGAAAAGGGGTGGTGGCCATAATACCGAAGTGTTGGAGGTTTGGAATAGTCATGGACCGGCAAACCATGGAAAGATAGCTGCTTGTGCCGACCAAGCTCATATACCGAAGTTTAGGGAGGAAGGCGGGCGGCAGCTTGTCTGTAGCTCCGGACGTCTCTTCGCGACGTCCTCCTGTTGCAGTTAGCGATATCAGCTTGGGAGCACTGTGCAATATTTGCCTGAATTGGTCTTTACTGACTCCACACGCTGACAGCTGCAAATCGGTGAGCTGGGACCAGGGGACGGGGAACATGTCCATGGGGAAAGACACGAATTTTAAGAATAAACCTTCCAAGTTCGGGGCATTCTCGAATGCGTCACAAGGGGAGGAAGGGGGCGTAGCCTCTGTTAACTCGCAATTGATACCTAGGCAGCGGAGATTACGGAAACGATTCTTGGCCCGGGAGAGGTGTGGGTGGCACTGGGACAGGCGACTGACGTTGATCTGGGCGTCTGCCCAACGTTCGGCATGTTCAACGAGGATTGAGAGGATGGGGTCGATGTAACGCTCCGATCGGGCAGCGAAAAAGAATCGCAGCGACTCGTTTCCCGAGCGAGGGAGGCAGGTCCGGAGGAAGTTCTGGAACATACCCACTACGCGCGCTACAGTTTTAGGGTGTGTGTCGCCTTGAGGAGGGTCTATCTCTTTGAGGTCCAGGTGGATCTTAGACCAAAGTTTAGGGAGAGATAGTATCACCGTCCTCCAGTGGCTACACACTTCCCCAATTACCCAGGGCATGTCATAATAGCGATGCAATCTCATGCCGTGTCCCTGAGCAGAGAAGGCGACAGAGAAGATCTCCGCGAGTATTTCAGGCGGGAGACGGAGAATGGGTGACATGACCGCTCGGTATTGCAGCAGCTTCTCGTGCACCTGGCTGGAGTATTCTTCGAGGACGATTACCTTCTGGCGGACCTCTTTGAGGGTCAATTCCATGTCGGAGATTGCTTTGGCCCCGTAGCCTGGAGGAGGAACGAACGACGAGCGAAGATGGGGTGCTGGTGGGGATTTGAATTGTCGTTTCTGGATCCCACCTATCGTATCTTCCCCAGAGTCCTCTTGTCCACTGGTAGATTTCCAGACTCTAAGAGACCGAATGTAAGTTTATATGGCTAGTACTGCGTTACAAGGAAACTCACAAGCTTGAAATTAGATGAACCACCTCCTTACATACACCATAGAGGAAAAGTATCCAGTTGAATTCTCGATACATGCTGATGACAGGTCGTAGTACAAAAGAGGCATGAGATAACTGAAACATTCTGGCTTGAAGTCAAGTGTCTAACTAATATCCTATTCTTTTCTCCTATCAGTACCATATTAGCACTCAATTTATGAATAAGGTAAATTGTATTCAGGAAGAAGCTCACCTTGGTGCACGGTGTACGAGCGATCGCTCGTTGGAGGATAAATCCAAATAACGAAAACCTAGGTTCAAGGGGATTGAAAGGGGTACGTCGGCGAACTTTGTAGCCTATACAGCGTCGAATATATCTGTAATCGAAGCCCTTTGGATCCAAAAAGCACGGGGACTCGGACTCCAAAGCGGTCCAAAGGCGGTCACTAAATCAGAGAATGAGGGGGTTGACCCCTGAAAATGCAGTACGCAGGTCTGAAGGCGAAAATTGATGGAAAAATTGAGTGTCAATTGCATTTCACTTCTGAGGTCTTTCAATAACGATTCGAATGCCAACGGCGTTTTCTGCAAGTGAACTTGCGAGGAGAACTTCTCGGAGAAGGTCTGGTGCGTAACAGTCACGTGATGAAACCAACACTGATGTCAACGCGTTTACGCGTTGACATCTTTTCCTTGATGTCCCCTTGTCAATGCCTAAAAGATGCGACATCTCTGCTCTCGCCGGCCCAGAGCTTCAAACCGCCTATGATACGCTTCGAATGCTCAGAGATGGCCTAGACCCGAATGATCCTGATCCCGAAGGCTTCCATGAACAAGTCGACGCTACGCTCACCTCGATAGGGGCAAAACTCGGACGACCACAGGTACGACTCAAGCTCAGAGACAGCCTTCCATTAGCTCATTCTGTGCAGTCTCCTCTCATCTCGGTCATGACTATGGTGAAATTGGAGAAACGCAACATTACATTTGGTGGCGTCCTTATATTTCAAGAGAGTATTCGGCAGCGCGTCGAAAATACTGTATCTCTCGGACAGGACAGTATTTGGTCCTCGGAGAACCTGTACCGCAATCTATTTGTATTAGAGGATTTCTTTCGTTCTCCTGTACGTTGTCCGTCTGCTGCAGCATTCGCTGCACTGCTATGATTTCCTATCAGACTGAAACGAACAGACGAACGTGGATCAACGCTTTCTTCCTTCGCGCATCTGTGATGCTGCCAGAAGACAAACGCGTGCTTCTTGGCATGGATCACGACGCGCCTACAACCATCAGCCTGTCGGACCCTTCGACGCTCTCTGGATTTGTTGACTATACCGATTTCATCAATAGTCAGATCGACGCTGGTAACTCTGCCTTGGCCCATCTCCACTCCTTGGATAACAGCTTCACCAGGAACTCTTCTTTGAACCTCTGAGGTTCATCACGTTAAGCGGCTTGAATCATCTGGCTTTTTTATCATTGAGGTCGAGGACCCCTTCCCATACAACTCCATGGCCCACATTCTCCAAGCTGTGTATGAAATGCACGCCTGCGGAAAGTCTCTTCAGTAAGCAGATCGCGTCGATTTCTAGGGTTGTGTTTTCCGCTTACTTTTTTTGATTTTAGGAAAAGAATGATTCGTGGTGCCGTGACGAGTGGACGGGAATGGCTCTTCCTTCACCTCATATTCGCGGACGACTATGAAACAGCCTCCTTTTTCCATTCCACTGTAATCAATTGGAGCGTCACACCGTCAACCTTTGAGGTGGGGGAGGTCCAAAAACCCTACCCTGACGTGATTGCTGCTATTTTGGCGGATTGGGTCAGTGTGATATTAACCCCATTGTCAGACTGTTGACTGATTAAGACATAAGGTTGAGAACAGCCTCGAAGACGTAAACAATAATCCTTGGTTTAGGGTGGTTTAGTCTATGATACCACGAGTGGATGTATAACTAATCGTGCTATTACTGCCTTGCTTACTGGTGTGCAAGAAAAGTGGGTTCTCTGCTTCCAACTTGTGAAACATGTTCTTATCCAAGTTCAAGATGATCGAAGTATGAAGATATCTTATTATTTAATACCGACACTATTATATTTACTGGAACTTCGGAACAGACAACCTGAAAATCAATACCATTTTTTCCCACAGAAGTTTGGGTGTTGAGTCCAATTCACAACATCGCAGAATTCGCAGGCAGACCGAGAACGGTAGACGTCGCGAACTTTGGCACCTGAACAAGGTTAGATATATCTGCAGGATGTCAGCTCCATAATTTTTTTCCCAGACCTAAACACCGTGCCGAATGCCTACGTTAAATTGAATGCCACTAGCGATTGTAAAAGAGTCAAGTTGGTTGGTTGGTTGGTTAATAACCTGCGTGGTTGGAGTCATGAAAAATAAAACTAATCTCACACTCGCCAAGTTCCGACGTCCACAGCAACTTCCGACAAGACGCATTGTGAGGAATAGGGAGTACGCGGTCCTGCCCTGTGGCCAGCAGCAGGACCCGTAAAAAACCAAATGAGATTTCGGGAGCGAACGTCGTAATACAAGTACATGAGAGAAGACAAGTAGAGTATCCCTACTGAAAGATGGCGTAGTTAAAGATCACAAAGGATAAATGAAAGATAAATGATGTATGGAACCGGATGAAGGACAGCATTAAGTGGTGGCTGTTAGGAAGGGAGAGAACGCCATAGCAGTACGTGGGGCGAGTTTTAATCCGAATTTCATCGTCACGTCGATAGTGTTTGGCTGCATTGGGCTCTCATTAGGAGTGGGAGCGCAGGATAAAATATCATCGACGTATTGAACAGTTGAAGCTGAAAACGAGTTCGCGTTTTGGGGAGAGGAGCTGTGATGGCCCTGGTTGTCCATTGATAGATGAGGACAAACGAAAAGAGAAAGGGCGAAGGTGGGTGGGCGCGAAAAAACGTCGGAACTGGCTATGGACCTGATAACAAAACAGAAAGGTCAGCAGGACAGAACAGCAGGTGAAGGAGGAGAGGTATATCAAGCTCACCGAGTACCAACGAACGTCGAGGACAGGCAGCCGAGGTTCGTTGTTACTGGCGGGCGGGTTGATATACAAGGCAGCATGTCTCACCCGCAAACAATGCAGGCCGGAGCATGAGGTCAGAGCGTAGAGCGGGCTACGGCTCCGAAGACCAGTCTGGGGTAACGACGAGAATGGGGACCGGAGTCCAAAGGAGTTGCGCGCTGAGCGTACGCATTCCGGTCGATAGCGCGCCGGCAGACTGGGGGCATGTGTTGTGGAGAAAGCACACACCTCGATGAGATTAGACTTATGTAAACCAACTTTAAACCCGACTAATCTCACACTCGCCAAGTTCCGACGTCCACAGCAACTTCCGACAAGACGCATTGTGAGGAATAGGGAGTACGCGGTCCTGCCCTGTGGCCAGCAGCAGGACCCGTAAAAAACCAAATGAGATTTCGGGAGCGAACGTCGTATGGAGGGCTATGGAGTGGAAAGAATTGGAGTTTGCTGGGATTGAGAATGATGAACGGAGTGATGGAGAGTGATAGAGATCGATTAGAGGCTTTTTTGCGGGAGAGGATGGTTCGAGATCGTGAGAGCTGCGAGCACAGCAGGGTGCTGGCGAATGTAAATCTGGAAGGCATCGGAGCTCCAGCGGCCAATTGCTTGAATGAGGTGGGGAGGAACACCAGCAAGTGCCAGCGCCGTGGCCCCACCTGCACGGAAAGAGTGCCCAGAGATGTTGTTATCTGGGATGAGGCGGCGGAGGCGGCGGAGGAACCATCGGCGGGTAGGAACTCTGCCAGAAGAAAGAAGCCACAGTTCGGGATTGAGGGGGAAAAGGCTGTCACGGGATATGATATAGGCTTTGAAGGCGGCGACAGGGTCGTCGTCAGTGTTTGTGCTGTGCAGAAGGACACGGTTTCCTTCAAAGAGGCGGTCGGCTTTGTGGCCTGGTAAGAGGAAGGAGGCGGATGATGGTGTGGTGACAACGGTACTTCTGCGAATCACCTTGCGGTAGTCCTGAAGCACAGGGTTGTCAGGCCAGGTATTCTCACCAAGACGCATGAGGCCATGAAGTGACGAACACGCGATGCCAAGGAAGCACTTGTCATCGTGACTAGGGGATGGTCCAAGGTCACGTCGCATGTTGCACAGCTGTTCCCGGGTGAGGGGGCTTTTCCTGATAGTGGGACTGGCACGAAGCTTGGTACAGCCTGTCAATGTCCTCGACACAAGCGGGTCGTTGCGAGCGGAGCGGACAGAAGGGTAAAAAGCTTCAAGTTGGTTGCAGATGCCGGAAAGGTAAGAGTTGACAGATTTAGGTTTTATGTAATGGCACATGTAGACCGTGTAGAGGCTGAGGGTGTCGGGGGTGGGATCGACAGGGAAGTCGTGCATGCGGCAGAATGATAGATAAGACTGGAGAGCAGAGGAGTAGGACAGTCGGGAGGAGGGTTCAATTGCAAAACCAAGTGCAATCGCACGCTCATGCTCAAGTTTCTCTCGGCTCCAGGCAGGGCGAGCAAGCCTCCTGGACGAGTTCCGTGGCATTATAAAATGTCTGCCCCCAGCTTCAAACGAGGGGGTAGAAATTGTAAGATCGAGAGGTTGGGGCATTGCAGGAAGGCACGTGAATTGTCCAGGCGTGAAAGGGCATCAGCGATGACATTGTCGGTACCCGGGACATGGCAAACGCGGAGAGAGATATTGTGGGTGATCATGATGTCGCATGCAGAGAGAAGGATGGGGTTATATGTTGGTGTTGCTCGGAGGGAGTTAAACATTGAGACAGTGTTGGTGTTGTCGGTAAAAATTGCCAGCCGGTGAGGAACAATGGGATTCGCCTCAGCAGCCCAAGCGAGGGCAGAGAGGACACAGAGAGCCTCCCAAAAGAAAATGGGGAGAGGCTTTTCCAAGTCACTGCTCAGGGGGCATTGGTATCCGAGGGATAGGGAAGGTACCCAGAAACCCATAGCGAAGAGGCTGGCGTCACAGTAGATCATGATGTCTGCATGTGCCAGGGACCAGTCAACTGAATCAATCATGAAAATCCCGGGCAGGGATTCCATGTGGGAAGCGGCCCAGAGTAGCTCACGGCAGAGCTGCTTGTTGACATAAATTTCGCGCCATTGCTGGTTCTTGCCCTTAATCTTTGCATACAAAGCACTGAGGCTGGGACGAAGGAGTGGGAAGACATTGAGGGCCCAGTTGATCCAGCCTGCTAACCGCTGGTAGTCTGACAGTTTCGGGCGACGACCAGGCACAGCAAATGCACGAATGGCGGAAGTGAGGTCGCAACGAGCGTCGGGGGGCATGGAGATGGTCATTGTCCTGCAGTTGACAACGAAGCCAATCACAGTGAGTTCTTCACCCGAAACCTGCTTCCTTTCTTCGTGAGGGATCCCAAGCTCATCGAAGAGATGAAGAAACCGGCATTGGTTGGTTGGCATGAATTTGTGGTAGGGCTCATAGAAGGAGGTGTTCCGGGCAAGATCGACCGAGAAGCAGTCGTCGGCATAAGCGAGGACATCGCGGATATTACGGTTCCTGGCAATCCAGAGGACCAGGGAACAGAAAGATCCCCAAAGCCCACCAGAGGCACGGTTGCCGAAGTTGCTTGTACGATCGACATGATAGCGGTTGTCAATTTTGACAATTTGTTTGATTTGCCATCGCGGGTCCATGGGCTGATTGCGGTGTGCTCGCGCAGCATCACATTTCCAAACAACCAACGGAACGTCTCGGCCGTAGAGGATCCTCATCTCTCGAAGGACACGGCCAAGGTCATGGAGGTTGTCGAGGGGGACAGACACCATGGATCTTGGTATCATGGCATTACGTGCGAAAGGCTCAGCGCTGTGATTGACGCACATGCGTAGTTTCTTAGAGCGGCCTTTCGTGCTGACGACGATCGGAACGACCATCATGCCAGGAAGGAGGTAAGGAAAGCCTTTCGAGAAACACCCATGTTCGATCTCAATATCGCGCTGAGAACGTACAAAGTCGAGGTGTTCAGGCTCGGAGAACTGGTTTTTCGTGTCAAAGGTGGTGGGTAGAGGAAGGATGGAGGTGTCGGCCCAAGGCCAGAAGCCTTCTTCATACCCTCGACATACTGAATCGACGAAGGGTTGATTGGGATGGTAAGCTGTGAGCGAGCGCAAGACGCTAGATTTGATGGGTGTGATGATTGGAAAGAGGTCGGGGTTTGCTTCGATGGTAGCATTGGCTGTCTCGTTGAATAGTTCGTTGAGTGGAACATAAGGGAGGGGAGGAAAGAGTTCAGATGCTCGAACGAGGGTGGTGCCCTCACTTTCATCTGCATCCCAAATAAAATTCCGGGCGTATGATGGGCGAGCGGACCAGAAAGGAAAGCGTGATGTGGTTTTATTTACGGGCAGTATTTGAGGAATGCGGGCAGTCAGAACTCGTATGTCCAGTGCCGCGACATTTCCCGCAGATGTGAGGGTAGGTGCAGGTGGCAGCTGTGTTGGGGCATCTACCATCATTGTATCGTCTGCAAGGGTCTCGGCGTCGAGAGGGGGAGCCAGTAGTGGGCTTGGACCCCTTGGTGACTGTTGAGACTGATCCGGCGTTGTATAACCAGATGAATCCGAGATCACCAAAGGCTGCATGCTCTGTGAGCAAAATGTCTCGTCGTTGAGCTGCGCGAAGGCGGACCGCCTTATCGAAGTTGATAACTCTGATGTGGTGCTCGGCTGGGAAGGCGGTGAAGAGCTGCTTGATATACTTCCCATAGGCTGTGAGTTCGGCCTTTCGATGGGGGAAGGCGTAGACAGTCGCATCGACGAGGATGTCGAACGCGATAACCCACTCCGAATGGGATCGGACAACCTTAGCAGGAGCTGAGGCGCCGAGGACAAATTCCAAGGTTCCAACATGCTCTCGTCGTCGGTCGTCGGGAGCGAGGGAATAGACGCCTGAAAGGACGTGGTCGAGATCGACAGCCCGGCCAGAGAGGAGGTTAGTCCATTCTCCGTCTGGGAACTGAGGGCACCGGGAGGAGTTGAGTAAAAGGGACTTGACGAGTTTGACGTCTCGACCATAGTTTTCGAGCGCGGACTGGGTCTGTTGGAGCTCTGGCGAGAGAGCCGAGGGTGTGATGTTCTCCTGGATGATCCAGGGGAGTTGCTGAAGATCGACGCGTCGTTTAGACGCATGGCTAGACTCATCGTCCGGCTCCTCAGACCTCTGGCGCTTGGGTCCGCAAGAATCTCCTGCATCCGAGTGGTCGGGATCGTTATTGTGTGGCTCCCCAGCGGGATCGTCGTCTCGGACTGTGGGTTGGATAGGCGGCTCAGCAATGTTGGTGGTTGCTGCCGAGTTCCGAAACTTCTCGAAGTTGTCGAGGGTGGATAAGTATGAGCCGAATGCTGAAACGGCGGAGTCTGCTTTGATCGACTGGCCGGCATCAACAATGATAGATTGAATCTTCAGGAAGGCGTCGACTTTCGAAATTATGCCGCTCCGGAAGTTGTCAACTATCTCGTCGCACCGACTGGATATCCCGGCTGGAACGGACGGAGTAGCCTGTTCCTCCTCGCTAGGTTCTGACGAAACTGGAATAGGATTTGGGTTGCCTGCGGACTGAGCAATCGGAAGCTCAGTCATGAGAATGAACTCCAATAAATGGAGTGATGTGGAGGAACGACAATGAGATCGCGAAAAAACGTCGGAACTGGCTATGGACCTGATAACAAAACAGAAAGGTCAGCAGGACAGAACAGCAGGTGAAGGAGGAGAGGTATATCAAGCTCACCGAGTACCAACGAACGTCGAGGACAGGCAGCCGAGGTTCGTTGTTACTGGCGGGCGGGTTGATATACAAGGCAGCATGTCTCACCCGCAAACAATGCAGGCCGGAGCATGAGGTCAGAGCGTAGAGCGGGCTACGGCTCCGAAGACCAGTCTGGGGTAACGACGAGAATGGGGACCGGAGTCCAAAGGAGTTGCGCGCTGAGCGTACGCATTCCGGTCGATAGCGCGCCGGCAGACTGGGGGCATCCAAGATATTAAGAGAGTACGGGCAGAAATGTTACGTAAGTACTTATGTAATAAGCTGACTTTGAATTTAACGCCGGGCGCGAAGCGTCCGGCGGCGCAGCCCAGCAAGCTGGAGACCCATAGCGCAGAGCTGGGTGAGCGAAGCGAACCCCGGCGCGTAGCGATGGGTCGTAAGCTTGTGTGTTGTGGAGAAAGCACACACCTCGATGAGATTAGACTTATGTAAACCAACTTTAAACCCGATTGAATGTAAGTAACGGTCACGTGATGAACCAGTCGCGTCGCGTCGATACAGGACCCTCCTTTATGCTGCAATAGGTCCGATACTGGTGCTGACCGAAATGAGTCAAAATTTTGGTGTATGTCCGATACTGATGCTGACTGAGGTGCCAAAATTTCGCTCAATGTCCGATATTTTCGGGGTACCAAAATGCCTAGTCGCATATGATGTCCGATACTGTTATGCTTACTTTTATGGTCATTTCTCGACGATTTTGGGGCAAATTTTGTTGGTCAAACAGAGCGCGGACCAATACCGTGGGAGCGGACTCTAAGCGGAGTTGTCGGACCGAGCGGAGTGTCTGCGGCACTGACCAACAGAACTCGGGGCTCATACTATCCCATTCCAGGAGTTTGACCAATTTCTCACTATTTCCCAAATTGCTATGCAACCACTTACCATCCTGTCCTGAAATTTGACCACGATATGCGGCATTTTGGTCTCTATACGAATATCAAATTTTTTTCAGAGAAAGTTGGAGAGAGGCTACAGCGGAGCCCTTCCGGTGCTCAAAAGTCGAAGGTTCCTAGAGATTGACCACTCTGTAACGGCAGTGTCACAACAAATCACCGCTACTTTTTCGTCTAGTTTGCCCTGATTCCCAGGGAATCTGTCACGAAGTGTCACTTTCCAAAACCGCAAAACGACTATTCCTCAAGTTCTGAAAGATATAATACCTTTCCGAACGTAAAATTTTGTATTTAGGATCGCACCAATACCTCGAATAGTACTTCCAAATTTCATGGGATGAGGACCTCGCGATCGGTCAGGATCTAAGGCTACATTCCTATACTTTGGGTCTCTGAACGTAATCAAAATCACCATTCCTCAGTTTTGCAACATGCAGTCATAAGACTCCAAATTTTTTTGGATAACTTTATTGGCGGAGCATACTAGAGTACGTATGCCAATTTTTGTGATGGTATGGTAAGAATTGACTGAGGAAATCGAAGTGGTCAAACTCCGGGAACGGTCAAACTCCTGGAATGGGATAGTATTCGATAGGTGTGCGCCAACTAAGACATAACTGAGTTTGAATTGATATAACTCACGTGGAGGTACAGTCACATGACCCATTCCTCGGTCAATTCTTTCATGTTAACCCATTTATGAATGGAATACGAGAGCCTTGACAAATTCTAGTCACCCAAATGAACTAAAATTTGAATATACACCGTCTGCCAAAAAATGGAAATTTTTGGAAGGAATTGTGAGTTACAAGAAGAGAATTTCCGTGGATTTTATGTACCTAATTTATAATGCGATATGGGAACAACTGCACTGATATTTAAGGGGAAAAGTCTTTTAAGAGTACTCAGGAAGTCCGAGTATGATATTGAGCTTGAAATTAGGAACCTCCGCGCGGAGCGCGCTCCGAAAAAAAAAAAAAGGTTAAACCCATGTTTCCATAATTTCACCGGGTACAATTTTAAAATAAAAACCAGAGCAAAGGCTTGATATTTAATTTTTTAAACAAGGAAACAGAAGCTTACTAGACTTGCTTTTTGAAGATGCAAAAACATTAATAGAGGCGCGAAGCGCGAAAGAAAAATTGTACGTATTTGTTGCATATTTGGTACATTTTAACATGCTGATCAAGTTTGATCAGCCTCTGTGCGCGAAGCGCGCCCCGAAAATTATCTTATTATGCACCCCGCATTCTCAAGGCCTCGCAAGCGGATTCCCAAGTTCTGAGGGATTTAATGAATGAAAGCGGCCACATAATTAATTATTCTCCTCTCTCAGTTCTGATTTAATTTATTTAATTTTATTTAATATTTGGGGCCACCACACCTATATAATGCGAGCCGAACTCGGCAACCAAGTTCAACACCCTTATGCAGACTGATGTCCGATACTGCATGCTGACTTTCGTAGGTCAAAAATGGTAGGTCAGATATTTATGCGGACAAAAATGGCAAAAAATCGACCGTACCGAAAGGCCAAAAAATGACCATTTTGTATCGAACATCTGACAGCATAAAGGAGGGTCCTGTCGATACCTCTCACCTCTGGTTACCACTGCCATATGTACCAAGGGTTTCAATTTTCTGAGCACTTGCATGGCACTTTCTGTCAACAAAAGTAGATTTCCGTTGGAAAAACACCTATAACATTGCACTTAGAGAATTTCGACAACAAGGAAACGTCAGCTGGCGGCTGCGGAGGGCACGGCTTGAGGACCAATCCGTGGACTCGACGTCGGTCGTTGTGGATGGACATTGGAGCCAGGGAAGAGAAGCGTCTTGACTGCTGGTGTGTCCCTGGCGTTGAGACGGCGTCGTGTTGTAACTTGTTGTCGGGGGTTAGATGCTCAGCATGAAGGTTGTCGATGTCGATGGGATCGCCGACGTCGTTGCTAGAGCTTCTGCTGCCACCATCATGACCTTGGGCAGCAGGCTGAAAGAGAGGAGGGAGGAGGGAGGGCTGGATGTTTGTTGACAAACTTTCATATAAGTCACAATGCATTGGAACTCGTCGTTACTCGCTTGAGCTTTGGGTTCGATATCCAAAACTGCAAAGCGTTTTTGAGTCTGAAAATTGGATCGGAATAAAAGTGGACTTACTTCGCGCAGATCGGGGATCCAGACAGGCTTTGCGTGTACCTAGGCTTGGGAACCCGCCCCATAGTTGGATTTTAATGGCGGTCCAAACCCTGGCGGACTCATTGAGTGCGACTGGGCGGAGGAGGGAAGAGGACGCAGCATTCGGGGCGAATCTGGATCAGTCAACCTGGCGCCGATTCCGCCCTTGAAGATGCGTATGGGAAACGCCTAAAGACAGTTTGAAATGGCCCGGCGTCGATCTGGCACTTTTCGACAGAGAATGCGATGCAAGGATGGTACGGCTCTTTGGTGGCCAGTGTTGTTGTGTATGATGTCGTGATTGGATCGAGGATACCCCCCTTCACGATCACTTTTGTTGGGATTGGCAGTCGATGACAGTTTTTACTTGACAGTGAGTGAGGGTTGAAGTAGAGGCTGGTTGGGCGGTGTTGTCTGCGACATGGTTAACGAAGGGTATTGGATTTGGATCAACCGCTGAGGGTCTTGAGTCATTTCAAGATGCTTTGGAAGCCGAAGCCACTAGTTAAGCTCAGAATCAGTTGACAGGTCGAGGACAAAATGACTGACCTGAAGAGCCAAGAGGGACGTGGACTTCATACGCGTCACAGGTTTGTTAGAGTCCTAGGTCTGTTTGAGCAGTTCACATGCGGCGTCGATAAGTTGAATGTGAACCCGACGGCCATGATAAGAAGCTACAAAAAACGATGGCAACTGAAGGGAGCTTGCACTGCTGGCAAAATCGTGAAGTCTGGCGTTCTCGACCTGTGTTTGCGCAGGACTAAGGACGTGATATGGGATCCAGAATCCAGGACGACAAGTATGCGGAAAGGAAGAAAGATGGCGGCAACAACGATGATGGACAGTCATTGTCAAGGTTGCTCTCCGTGTTGCGTCGCGGTGCGGACTGCATTGGCATCCCATCCCCTGCCCATCCGGGGCTGCAGCTCTGGCCACCAAACGAACGAAAGCCAAAAAGGAACTAGAAACTGATAAGGACGAATGGCGGCAATTTGAACAACTTCAATGCAGTGGTTCGAAAGATGTGAGATTGTGATAGAGAAAGGGAGAGCAGAGTTGGAACAGGCGGGCGTTGGCGTTGGCGTCAAGTATTCCAAGACTGGAAGTGGGGTAAGTAATCGTTCAATGATGATTGGAAAGGTCTGCAAACCTCGTAGGTTCCAAGACGTCTGTCGCCCATCGAGTCAATCGCGCAGGCGAACACAGAAACCAATGAGGGTGGGTGGTCTCTGTAATGTCCTCAAGAACCAAAAATAGTCCAGCAGAGCAGCGCTCAAGGGCTGTGCCTGCCAAATATGAACTCGCTCTGGACGTTACCACGATTACTTTCTCATCCTCAAATTATCACTTTCGTCTCTTTCACAATGTCTCTGGAGGGTTCCAACAACTCTTTGTCGCAGAGAACACCAGTTTTTCAATTCAGTGGTAATACCACCATCGACGGCAATCCAACATTCAAACACACGGAAGGCGACAGCTTCGAATATCGCCAGCAAAACTCTTACACTGTCTATAACAACATCCAAGATCAGGAATCTGGTGCGCTTTTATTTTACGTGACTACTTGCTTTTACAACTGTCTTTTATAGGGATAAAACTTCTCTCCTCACGCATCGCTCATGGAGCAATCCATGACTCCTGCGAACGATACCCGCCTGGAAAGTGCCATCCGGGTACCAGGGCAGAAATCATCAAGGTTATTCTCGAATGGATTCATGACCCAAATCCTTCCTCCGATGTTTTATGGCTCTACGGATCGGCAGGTGTGGGCAAGTCGGCCATCATGCAAACGATCGCCGAACTCCTCTATGATGCGTATCTAGCACAATATGCGGGTAGTTTCTTCTTTGCTCGAAAGGTCGCTGGTCAAGACCTAGGAGGTATTCCAGCCCGCCACGACGCCAGCGCTCTCTTCTCCACCCTAGCATATCAGATTGCGACAAATTTACCTGGAATGCGGGCACTTGTTAACGATGCAGTAAACGCCGATCCAATTGTTACCACGAAGTCGATGGACATCCAGTTTCAACGTCTTATTGTCGATCCTTTGGCTCAATCTTCACTTCTTTCACAACGACCCACAATAATTATTGATGGCTTGGATGAGTGCCACAGTAATCGCACTCAGTGCGAAATTTTATCTCTGATCTCACAAGCGATCAAAGGTTTCCCCTCACCATTCCCCCTTCGCTTCCTTATTGCCAGTCGTCCAGAGGGATGGATCCGAGACTCGTTTGACGATCCAGCTCTTTTTGATATCACAAAAAGGCTCTCTTTGTCCGACGCACCCGATTCGGACAGGGACATTAGAAAGTATTTTCAAGACGAATTTGCCAGGACATACACTGAGAAAAAGCAATTCATGTCTAAGGTTGAGTTGCCATGGCCATCAGAGAAGATTATCGACAATTTGGTTCAGAAAGCATCAGGCCAGTTTGTTTATGCCTCTACAGTGCTGAAATTCATAAACACTGAGTTCTCCTACCCACATAAACAACTTGATATTATATTCACATCTGGACCATTGCAAAGTTCTGCATTCTCTGACCTGGACCAACTTTATACAAAAATTCTGGAGGTATATCCGAGGCCTGACACCTTAAAGACCATACTTGGTGGTATACTTCTTGGTCATGGCATCAAAGTCTTTCATATCTTTCTTGGTGTTGACCCTGATGAAATAGCAATGGTCTTACGTGCCATTGCCTCTTTGACTGAAACAGAAGTTGATCAGTTAAAAGATGATTCTCTTGATGATGGCCTTCATGATTTATATCAGGATCACCAACCAGGCATCAAGTTTTGCCATCTGTCTTTCTCTGAATATCTACAGGATAGTGAACGATCACATGGATTTTCAATCAACACCCAAACTACCTCAGACAAAATGTGTCAATATTTCTTTGGTGCAATCATTAATTGCTTAAAGGGAAAGGATCAACACATGTAATATTCCTAAATATTTTTTGACACTTTTATCCACTAACAATAACATTAGGTATTTAAACATTCCAGTATGGGATAGAATAACTTATCGGGTGGCCTTTGACACATCTCCTGAAGTATTGCTCTGGTGCATGGACAAACTGCTGGAAGCATTACAGCATCCTGCCAATGTCTTCACTCATCCACAGTCTGTGCTCCGATATTTGGATTATGCAAAGCAATGTACTGAGGTCATCAGTGGTGTACCTGGAATGTCACTTGCAAGCCTCAACTTCTATCGACATCGTGCTGCTATCTTCACCAGCAGGAGACAAGCTCTTCAGGCAAAAATTCCACTACTACAAGATAAAGCCATTGAGCAAATTTTATTGGACAGTGGCTCTTCACTGATAGAGGCCCTCTCATATTTTATGGACACCAAATCATTTAGGAGCAACTTTGGTTTGTCAGAGCTGTGCACAATTTCAGAGTGGCCAGCTTCTCGTGCAACAATGTTTATTCGAGAGAACTCACACCTCTTCAAGAGTACAAAGAACCAACAAAGCAAATATTGGTCTTATGACCCCCTTCCTAGCCTCCTGACATTTCTCTGTAACCCATCTCATGGACAGCCTAGAGGGGTGTTTCATAACACCTATCGCAAACATTGTATCTCTCTTTGCACTAATCTTGTTGAAAAACTCAGCCTCAGTGTTTTCCAAAGGTATTGAACAACATTTCCAAGTAGATGAAATGCAGCTAATTTCTTGTGTTTTTCAAAGCTCCTCTTCTGAAATTCAAAGTGCTTTGGACTGTAGGCTGGAGAAATTTTTCAATAACAAAGCAATCTCCAATGTCAAGGATGAAGATGATGTTCCTGATCTGGAAGGCTTGGTCAACATGTTATATGGTTGTGATTGGACACAAGATGCACAATCTTTTCTTGAATTCTCCACTTTGACCTCTATTTTGAATTGGCTTCATCGACAATTGGCAAGTAGTAAAACAGTGTCCTCTCTTTGTTTTTAACATCATACTCATTCAGCTGTTTGTGTAGAACCACCTCATATTTGATTCTGAGTCAGGCCCACTTGTAACCACAATGAAAGCTGTTATGAAGAAGATATACCAGAACAGAATCTTGCCAATGTTTTTGGCACCTTATTTCACAGACCTGCTGGTTTATGACCAATACAAAAAGAGGTTGGTCAGCTTGAAACTGGTGCCATCTTTAGATGGAATCAAACTTCAAAAAGGAGACACTCCAATAGCCTCATTGGAAGACATGTCTATTCCTATCTTACTTGGCAACTTGGAGCAGTATTTCAAAACCATTTCAAGTGTGGTTTCCATCATCAAAGAAGCAACCTATGATATGCCAATTGAGCTTTCTCAATGGTTTACCCATCTATCAGAGTTCTATCTTCACCTTCTGGTAAAGCATCTCTATGGGCTTCTGCACCTTGATTTCAGATTTAGAGAATATGAAGATATTCCACACAAGCACGACTTTGATGAATGGTTGGGACATGTGCAACCCACCACAAAAATTCTGGCTGCCCTTAGAGCTCTACTGCATTTAGGCAAGAACTTGAAGGTATGAAGGTATTGGCATGCTCCACCTGGCTTCAATTTTTTTATCAGAGGATTATTAGAGGTATTATGGTTTAATTATTTTCTCCTCCCATGACTCACAGTTATGTATTGCAGAAGTACAAGCTTGATAAACCAGAAGCACAACAATTTTCTTTGTGGTTAAAGGATATCAAGGAGCTGCAGAGTGAAAACCCAGATGACAGACCAGGACCTTGGATAGCAATGATACCAACATATGAAGATCCAAGATCAAGGTTTCAGGTATCATCAGGACCAGTTGACTGGTATGACCCACATGAAGGTTCTGAGAATGAAGATTTTACCGATGAAGACCTTGAAGATGAAGACCTTGAAGATGAAGACCTTGAAGATGAAGTCTCAGGGTCTGTGAAGATAATGGATGACATACAATAGTAATGATGTACCCTATACAATGTTCCAGTTACCTAAATCTACATTCTTGTTCCTATGTCATTTGGCAGAGCTTATTGAACTTTGAGCTTCTAGCTGCACATGTTCAGTCAGAGGATAGCCTGAGTTGAACTCCAAGTTGATTGTGAACACTTTGCACAGCATTTTCAGATAAGCAAAGTAGGATTTCAGGATTTTGTTGAAAAACTCACCCAAATATTGCATCAAATTTCTACAGCATGGAATTGGGGAGGGGACTTGCAAGAAAAAGCATCATTTTATTACAATGCAGATGAGTAGACATAGGACATGCAATACACAGTTGCAGATACTACCAACACTTTGTACCTCACTGCTGGTATATTTTGAGAAAACAAGGAGGGAATCAAAGAGAGTTGAGAGACATTGGTTTTTTGTTTGAGACACGCCGTGGTCACATGCTGCTCTGGGAAGGGCCACGTGCGCGACCTGGACAGTCGTTCCTGAACGGCGAGGTTGCCTTCGATGCTTCCTAAGGTCACCTTGCCTTTGTCTTTACCATTGAGCTGCATAGTGATCAAGGATCATACAAGCATAGGCAGCAGCAACAGCAGCGCTTGTTTAAATTTGGTCGCCGGAGCGGATGTATAATCCCAGTCGGCCGAGCCCATCTCCAGGTCCGGCGTGGGTCGCCCTCCAAGGTGCGTGATTAATTCATGGCAACAACGTGAAATAGCTCACCCACCCACTTTTCTTTTTTCCCATTATACCTTATATTCTGCCTAATCTTACTGCCATACGACCTCCCATCTAATCGACTTGTGCACCCGGTCATCGCCGTCGTGCTGGTTTCAGAACCGGAGGCCACGGACTCGTCTGCAGGCGAGGAAGAAGACGAAATTATAGATAGCCAAACGGACGGGGGTATCAGTACCCACACTGATGCAAACGTCAACGCCAGCGCTAACGCCAGCAATCACCACTATCAAGATCAATCGCATATGTCTTCTCTGCCACCTAGAAAGCGCAAGGATCTGGCGGACTCGCAGGACACGAGCAACAAACGCCCAAGACACGAGGACTCTGCGAGCTTGTATAAGCGAGGTGCGTCTATTTTGTTGTTCAACCATGACGGGATTGCGAACGCTTTTTTGCCAGGTGGGACACGCGTGTCTTTGAGCACGGCGGGTCCATCCACATTTGCATCTGCTGCGAATCTATCGTCGCGTTCTTCCAATGCCATCCCCAATGCCACTTCAAATCCCGCCACAGGGACCGCCTCCAAAGCCCCCGCACCTGCTGATCCGCCAGGCGCGTCCTCGTTGATGCCCCCGCCCCCGGTCCCACCCGCCGCCTCTAAGCCCAAACCCTCCAACTTGACCAACATGTTCTCGCAGGACGATCGGCGCGCTGCTGCTTCGGTTCTGGCGTCAAGTTCTGCTAAACCACGGTCTAAGCAGAAGAGTGCTGAGAGTTCGGGGTCTGGGTCCGGGTCGGGTTCGGTAGGAGGGAACAAGGACAAGGACAAAGGAAAAGAGAAAGACAACGATAAGGGCAAAGGCAAGGAGAGCGACAAAGGCAAGGATAAGGAAAAAGACATACCGAGTGGGCTTGCTGGAATGTTTAACCGCACACGGGCGTCACCCGTGAAATCTAAACCCAGACCCAAAGAGCCTGCGCAGCCCGCTTCCGATTCTGAGATAATCGACCTTTCTATGCTGGACGACGACGACGACGAACCGGCTCCACCTTCAAAGCCCAAGCCCAAACCAAGGCTCAAGCTTAAACCCAAAGACCTCCCCAATTCTAAACCCAAACCCAACGACAAAGGCAAAGGCAAAGAAAAAGCCCGAGCTTCCCTCCCCGACACCGACACGGAAGTGGTGGACGTGACAGATTCATCCGAAGACGACGAGGTGATAAGAAGGCTGAGAGAGAAGAGGAAGAGCGGCCCTCCGCCACGTCGTGCGTCGGAGGCGGCGGAGACGGAGGTTATTGAGATTAGCAGTGGGAGCGAGGACGATGTGGGTCCGCCTCTCCCAACAGTAAAGAAGGTTTTGCCTAAGCCTAAGGCGGCGGGGGCACCGCTGCCTAGACCTTCGGGGTCGAAGGGTGCCGCTGGTGCCAGTGCCAGTGCCAGTGTTGGTGCTATCAGCAAACCTGCCAACGCGAACGCAGTGGCTGGTAAAAGCGCCCTCAATTCTGCGTCTGGCTCTGGGTCGAGCTCTGCCCTCGCTCCCGCCTCTCGTTCGGGTTCTGGAGGGTCCAGTTCGGTAACGCAGTCGACATCGATGGTGCCGAAGACGAGTGCGAGTGCAATTGCACCGAAGGCGGTAGCACAGGTCGACAGCACTTCAGGCGAGAGGATGGACGTTGACGAGCCTCCTCCTGTGGGTAGTTCTACCGCTGCTGTGTCTGGTTCGACATCTCTGTCTGCGATTAAGGGGGCACCGCTTCCTAGACCTTCGGGGTCGAAGGGTGCTGCTGGTGCTAGTGCGAGTGCCAGCGTTGGTGCTATCAGCCAACCTGCCACCGCGAACGCAGTGGTTGGTAAAAGCGCCATTAATTCTGCGTCTGGCCCTGCGTCGAGCTCTGCCCCCACTCCCGCCTCTCGTTCGGGTTCTGGAGGGTCCAACTCAGTCTCGCAGTCGACGCCGACGGTGCCGAAGACGGGTGCGAGTGCAGTTGCACCGAAGGCGGTGGTACAGGCCGACAGCACTTCAAGCGAGAGGATGGACGTCGATGAGCCTCTTCCTGTGGGTAGTTCTACCGTTGCTGTGTCTGGGTCGACGGCTGGTTCGACGGCTGCATCCACGATAAAGCAGAGTGCTGCTAAGCCTCCGTCTTCTGGGGTTCCTCCTACTCCGCTGCCAAAGCCAACGTCTACGCCTAAAGCTGGTGGTTCTGGACCAACGAACTCTACTTCTACCCTTACTTCTACTTCTACCTCTACTTCTACTACGACCGCACCTCGACCTTCGACATCGACAGCAACGTTGACATCACCATCAACATTGACATCCGCTACGAAACCTTCTTCCACCTCGACGCGTTCTGATCCTATTGCGTCTTCCTCTACCATTTCCGCTTCTAGACCCCCACTCTCTACACCAGTATCGACCATTCCAAAGCCGCTAACTTCCGTCCTTCCTCAATCATCCTCGTCATCGTCGTCTTCTACCACCGTACTACCCTCTTCTGCAGCTAATACCGTCATAGTCAAATCACATCAAAAAGTGACAGAGGGGCAGGCGACACGCGATATGGACGTGGATATGGACGTGGATATAACCGTGAATACGAGTGCGGATACGGATATGCAGGTCGACCCTCCGGGTCCGGTCAAGAATTCAGCTGCGAATCCAGCTCCAGCTTTAGGTCCAGCTGTTGCCCCGGCTCAACTGCCCGCCCGCCCGGTTCAGGCTATCGTCGAACCCCGACCTCAAACTCAACCGCAACCTCTTCCTCTTCCTCGGACTCAGCCTCAAACCCAGCCTTCCAAGCCCGTCGGTGCCGCACCTGTTGCTGGGCCCTCCAATTCGAATTCTAAACCGGCGTCGACTGTTGCAGCAGCAGCAGGTTCAAAACCTGCAGATGCTGTTTCTCGCTCTCCTGTTTCTCAGCATGTTGGTGTCAACGCCGTATCGCCGTCGTCACCGTCAGCAGGAGCAAAAGCAACCGTAACAGCACCACTTCCAATAACCAAGCCCACGTCGAAATTTGATCCTAGGCCCAAACCTACCTCCGCTTCGAGCTCGAGTTCAAAGTCGAACTCGAACTCCAGTCCACCCGTTCAGTCAGCACCATCAGGTGTGCCTCCCAAACCAGTCTCGACCTCAGTAGCTGGTGCGAAAACTGCTGCCACTAGCCCCAAAGCAGCTGCACCGCCAGCTGCAACTCCGTCGTCGTCTGCACCGAATTCTGTACCGAAATCTCCAGTTATATCCAAATCCAAACCCCACTCCAGCTCCGGCTCCGTGTCCGGCTTGAAAAGCCCTACCCTCATCAAGAAACCTGCTCTTCAAGCTGGCTCGCAGGCATCCACCGCTGCTGCTGCTGTCTCTGTCTCTGCTCCTGCCCCCGTACCAGCCCCGCAGTCGAGCCAGGTCGCTGTCAAGTCGACTGGCAAGGATGCGCGTCGGGAGAAAGTGATAGAGAGGGCGTCGTCGTCGTCTTCGAGCGGTTCTGCTTCAGCTTCTGCTTCAGACTCTGATGACGAGGAGGAGGAGGAAGAGGAGGATCCTAATGACATGGGCGAATCCCAAGATAAGGGCAAGGATAAGGGTAAGGGCAAACTCAAAGCCCCGAGCTCGCCTGGCGATGCGGGCATTGATATGCGGGATTTGGATCATGCACTTGGGTTGACTTCTGGTCCTGATCCTGCTGCTATTGCTGCGAGCGGAATGGTGGCTGTGCCCGGGTCGTCTGGGTTGCCCGTGTTATCATCACCGTCATCCAAGAGACTCTGCACACCTGAACGGCCGGAGCAGGCGTCGACCTCTGTGTCAGTGCAAGTAAAGCAGCAGGTGGTTTCTCCGAGGTTATCTGCGAACGGAAGTGGGAGTGGAAGTGGAAGTTCTGCTCAGGTATGTCATCTTTTTTGTTGGCTGCCTTGAAGTATTTTTCTCACTGATTTTTGTCTTCATTTCGTGTCTTTATCACATAGACGCCTGTCAAACTCGTTGCCCGGAAGGTCGCCCATGGGAAGTCGGCATCTGCGTCTAGCCTGGGATCTGGACAACAAAGGACGCTTTCGGACGTCATGATGTCCGTTGCGCAGTCGAATGCCAACGTGGGGCGTCATAGACTACGCGAGCACAAGCGCACTTCGAGCAGCAATCAGCAGTCGAAACAGCCCCGACCGAAAGGTCCTGGAGATTCGCTAGAGCAAGCTATTGATCTGACTTCGGACAACGAAGGTGTGCCACCGCCATCCGCCTCAAGTTCCGGTGCCAGTGCCACACTGGATAAGGCTGGTGACGCTGATTCGTCGAGTCGTATGGATGTGGATCCGGCTCCGAAAGCAAAGGTGGATATGGATGTGGACATGGACAAGGCGAGGGAAACCTCGAAAAAGCTTGTGGGGTTATTGGATAAATTGAAAGGCGGGAGTGGAGGTCTTACTGCAGCTGCCAAAATCACAGAATCGTCCCAAGCGCAAGCGGAGACGCCGAGGTCTGGAACAGATGAGCTGCTTCTTCGGCCTGCTGTTGTTTCTCGACCTGTGCCTGAACCGGAAACTGAGCTTCAGGGAGAGGCAGACACAGAGGCAGAGGATGACGCCGAGATCGAGCAAGGTCCTCCTCCGTCTCCTCCGCCTTCATCACCCTCTCCGCCTCTGAAGACGCCTCTGATCACACCACATATCCTGAACGCAAGACCCGAAGGAGGGTTATCCGTTTCAGACGATGTGCAGTCCTCCGTAGGCAGGCATCACTCAGCACCATCTGTAGCAGAGACCGCTTCGATCCAGCCCATTCCACCTTCAAGCCCTAGTGGCACTGCTGCTGCTGCCTCGGGATCGTCGATCTCAACGTCCAGACCGCAGATGCCGGAGCGACCTATCTCTATGGGATCTGTCGGTGGGCTTCTTGGTTCCTCGCTGTCTCGTAGATCGCAAACCACGCAAGGCCGTTCTGTTGGCGAGGCTTTATTACCGACACCATTGCCCCAGACCGCGCGCTTTGGATTAGCAAAGCTCTCAGAGGTGGCCTTAGGAAAACGACCAGAAACCGCAGCTCCGGCCGCACTGCCTGATGTCGATGCTGATGTCGACATGGCTGATGGAACAGAGGACTCAGGCTTCTCTTCAGTTGCTCGGCAACTCCTGTCGGACGATGAAGCTATGCTAGAAGTTCAAGCATTAGTTGAGGCACCTTCAGAAGACGCTCCCGAGCCCGTGGCGAACGATTCGTCGTCTGAAGATGTCGTTGTTTGGAAGCCTTCTGCTTCGAGAGCACTATCCTCTGGGTCTGATGGTTCGAACGAGGCAGGGCCTAGCCGCAGACGGAGCTCTCCTTCTGCGCCTGCCGAACGAAGGTCATCACGAAGGTCGTCCCGCTCGTCTACTAGCGATAATCATTGGATTGGGTCCTTCGATGACGACGTTGCACCACCTGAATCCGCTCCAGCAAGTCGAAATACGACCCCAGAAGAAAATATACCTGCCCTGGCCTCTGCAGCACCGGCTGGAAAGACATACGGCGGGTTCGAGGCCCTAACATGGACGGGGTCCCGACATAATTATCAGCCTAAATGCCTGTACGCCAGAGACCTACCACACGGCCTGCAGGACCACGTCAACCAGATGTCGGAGCACACCAGAAGGATGCCGAACTTCCGCGAGCTTTTTGAGGCCATGATTCTGGAAAATACGGTGGAAAACGAGCCCGATGCGCCGAGGATCCACCTGCTGAACGACGTCGACGATGAGCCTACGCCGCCTTGGGAATTCCACTATACGAATGAAATGTGGCACGGAGACAACGTGCCACCGCCAGACGTCGAGAAGCTGGTGAGCTGTAACTGTAAGGGTGGGTGCAACCCGAAGAGCAAGACGTGTGCATGTTTGGATCGTCAACGCCAGCTATGTGGCGGCGATCCGAATGTGGAGTTTGCGTATGATAAGAATGGGAAGCTGAAGATTCCTGGCTTCCCGGTGTTTGAGTGCAATGATCTGTGTGGATGTGGTGATGAGTGTCGGAATCGGGTGAGTTGGAGGTGGTTCATTGATTTTGAGCTGCATGCTGATCTTGGCTTGGTTTTGTGAAGGTTGTGCAACATGGTAGGAAGGTGCCAGTCGTCATTCGAAAGACGAAGAATAAAGGATGGGGTATGTTAATGGTGTACTTTCCTTTCATTCTGACGTTCCTTATATCTATGTAGGAGTCTTCGCTGGGCCAAAGAAAATTCCGATGGGCACATTCATTGGAATCTATGCTGGAGAACTGCTTACCGATGAGGAGGCTCACGATCGTGGAGTGTAAGCCGTTGTCTGTCACTAGCATTGCGTTGGCTAACCAGTGATTTAGTGCCTACAACAAATTTGGGAGGACGTACCTCTTTGACTTGGATTTCCATCACCAGAAGGACGGACCCGAAGACGAATGGACAAACCAGTTTACCGTAGATGCCTACCATGCTGGCAACGTTCGTTCTCTTGTTTCTTCTCTCTCAAACTGCCATCCTAACCATGCAATCGGGTTTACAGTTCACACGTTTCCTTGTGGGTTACTGAACCTTTTTCTGCAAAAAATATGAATTGACAAAATGCAACCTTAGAACCATTCGTGCGATCCAAACAGTAGACTTTACCCATGCTACATCAACGAAGGCAATATCCAGAAACCTTTGCTTACCATCTTCTCCAGAAAGGATATTGAGCCCCACGAAGAGATCTGCTTTAATTACCGCGGAGACTACCCTGGAGAAGACGACGACGACGACAAGAAAGACAATGATGATGATGACGACGATGAGGGGAATTCGGCCGCCTCAAAAAGGGATAAAATATATGAGCCCTGCATGTGTGGGGCGAAGAATTGCAAAGGTATACTTTCATGATGGTCTTATTTGAGTGACCTGTTCTAATGTGACGCCTTACTCAGGCATTCTGTTCCAGTGAACATTTTATTATACCTTGTTCATGAAAAGTAGACTATTTCCAAATAGATTCCCCTGCATTATTTTGAAAGTGGAATCTGACCGATGTCAAGCACATGCCACATGAAACTTCAAGGAGAGATGTGGGAAAAGTGTTGAATATTGCAATTATTAGTGATTGAGCTACACAAATAAAAAACCAAATTATCTAATTATCATCATCATCGATGACGATAACATCGCCAAGCTGCCTAGCAGACCTTCTGCTACTGCTCGCGCCAGACCCACGGCCTGAAGCACTTGGTGGTTTACGCGTCCGAGACTTCTTCGTGACGACAGGATTTTCGTTGTCTGAATCAACCAGATCCACAACCTCTTCCTCTCCCACAACTGCGGACGCTTGTGGTCTCTTCCGTTTCTTGCTTCTCGCGTTAGCTGACAGTGATTCAGCAGCACCCACGATGTCATCGTCAGAATCTAGCTCGATGACCTCCGTAGAGGTATCAACAGCGGCTGCTGCTCGAGTTGACCTGGGAGCTGAGCTCGAGCTACCTGACGCGTTGGACGGTCCAGGATCTGCCCGTCGCTTCCCTTTCGTTTTGCTAGGCTTCGGCGACGGCGGCGGTTGAACGACGACGGGCGGAGGCGGCGGCTTAGGCGTGGCGAAGTTTGCTGTCCACTGACGTGCCGTGGCGTCGTGCTCTTTGCGATGTCGCGTATATTGTGTCGCAATGGATGGAACTAGGTGGAGAAAACGCGGTTGTAATTTAGAGTTGAAGGGAAAGGCAAAGTGTGAATGTTCATGAGTCATAACCGTCTCCACAATAGAGAAGTGGACGCACCGAGAGGGTCTCCTAATAATGTATTCAGATACAAATTAGATAACGACATCGAAAAGGATTACTCACTTGGATTCGGGTCTGTCAAGAGTGAAGAGAGCGAGAGCATTACTTTGAATAGGGATAATGCTGGAGACCAGTTCTGTTTCAGAATGTCTATGCAGATATTTCCCTGCTCCGAAATCTATTCCAGTGTCAATTTCCATTCCAATGTTCCCAATAAATAAATTGAGACGGCAACGTACGTTCATGTGATATATTCTGTGCCATAAACACCAAGGTTAACCCTCTCGCTAGTCATGGGAGTTGCTGGGTTTTAGCTCACCTAGTCTTGAAGAGGACTTTCGGGGCGGAGAATCTTAGGTCAAAGTCGACAAAATCAGCACCGACACTGTGTATGATTCGAACAGCAAAACTCACGGATAATCTGCAGGTAAAACTATTTCCACATTGAAGATTCCTCCTTCGTAAACGCTGCCTTGTGGCCCAGGTATACTCCCTTTCCATATGTTAAGGTTTCCTTCGGTGGGCTCTAGGACAATTGGACCGAGATCTTCCTTCTTGAGATCTGCAATTTCGCGGGTAATCCGCTTCATGGTCATCTGAGTGAGGAGTCTATGTTAACGAGAATAGTTAGAAAAGAAACTGGACCAACTGCTGAGGCGACACCAGGTGGCATATTGGCTGATGATGAGGATTCTATAATTTGGCACTCGGCGTTGATGGAGGTAAAGGTGAGAGAGTCGGTGAGGTATTGTTGGGCACTGGATATGGTGATCACGTGGCTACCTAACCTCAAACATGTGGCACGCGACGCGTCGCAGCTCCGACTCTGTTTTGAACCTCACCATCATCACCACCAAGATGAATGGCTACGAAAACCCCTAAATACGACTGGCATACAACGACTCTCTACGATACATGAACTTGATTTATCCCTTTTTCTACTTATTCCAACCCAATCTCTAGGTGCCCCATCGCCGCTAATCTCAACACTCCAACCTGCTGACACCAATTTTATTGACCAAATCATTCAAGCGGACATGGCGGCGAAGGGAACTTTACCATTTAAGATATAAAAATAGCGGAGAAACTTGTTCATTCAAGCCTAAAAACTCCACTTCACGAAGTAGAAGTCGGTAGGATTTTGATTCATGCAAAGCAAGAATTTTAGGACCTGGCATGGGGACAGCGGCAAGGCTTGATTCCTGCATCATGCAGTCATCGAGTTCACAATTGTCGACACCGTTTGAAGGAGCCTACTGACGGCTCGGCGATGACAGGTCCATTATACTCAACGATTTATAGCGACGTGCAGAGGATGAACGATGTCCACCCTATCGCCTTGTCAAATTAACCTAGAAGTTCAAGGATGCCATTGTTGCGTCATATCACCCCTTATTTCGAAGACAGACTCAAACCTTATCAAAGCCCTTTCACCTCCTGTTAATTACGATGACCTTTGAATGCTCCTCATTCAAGACTGATCCGCACCTACTCCCGATTAACTATTTCGAATATGACGACGATAAAAGGACTGCTAGCCAATTGATCCTGGCCACTCAGACTCCTGTGGTTGTTCTGGACTCGATCCTACTGTTCCCCGTAAATGTTGAATTCAGATTCCAGTCCTGCTCACCTCCTTTTCTCGGCAGATGCAGCTTGGGGTGAGCATTCTGAGTTTTATTCTAGATTGGTTATAGCATGGCTAAGATAACCTATAGGGCACGTCAGAAGTTTTTGTATTCTTGCAGCGCGTCTCGTTAACGAGAATGAAAACATTGTAATTACAATGTTTCTCGCCCCAAAACTACTCGAGAAAGCCCATTCCGAGATATCCACTGAATTTGGTGATGACGTCTGCAAAGACGTTCTATCGCGAATTAGGTGAGTATTCGCCTGGGCGCTCATTAACGTACACAAAAACTCATTCTCATTCCTTCCAATGAAGGGTCCTCGCGACCTTTGAGTCCACCTTCAAGAACCTTGTAGACCACAAGATACCAGCTGCTGAAAGCTATGCCCCCGCATATCAAACTCTAGTGGAGGCCAAGTCGGTGACTTGCGCTGTCAAGGGTACCATTTTTGAGGCGGTTGCTGCACCTCGTGTCGTAATTCTGAATGTGGGTAACCTGCTCAGGTAATTTGTCTAGAGTGGATTGGAACTATATTGAAACTCGCTCTAGAAGTGGATGGGTCTGCCGCAGCTGCGGGCGACTCGGGCGATTACTGGACATTCCGTTCCAATCGTCGTTTGGTCAACGGGACATGTGTCGTATACTCTTCACCTGTGGGGTCCCGAACACTTCGGTGGTTTAGGCGATCTTATTGCAGCTCATACATGGGCCGGCCCCGAGGATGAAGTTAGTAGAATGGTGAGGAACGAATCATCGTTGCTCGTTTATCAAATAACCAAAACTTGTCAAGGTGCTCTCCGGTGCGGAGGAGACGGTGATCAAAATTGCTGGGTGTCCTTCTTTGTACGGCTATGAACTGTTTCCCCAAAAGGTATGTCAATTCCTGGGCCTTGATGGTAATATTCAATTTAACGATATCGTGTAGCTACGCTTTGACGGTGCTTTATTGAAGTCGTCGCTGAGAGGCGCATATACGTAAGAAGGATACAATACGTTATATACCTGTATTTTGACGCTCCTCCAGACTCATGCAAGAATGCGATGGAGTCATCTTAACGACCGCTTACGCAATTGAGGACAGGTCAATTCATGCAGCAAAATCTTGGTTCTCCGATTGGAAAAAGGCGACATATGTTCTTGGGCCCCTCTTACCTCTAGGCTACGGAACTGTCACTCAGAGCTTCCGTGGCAATGTCGAAATTGCGACCTTCCTTGACAGAATGCTCTTGGAACACGGTGCACATTCGGTCCTCTTTGTAAGCTCCTGCTTATAGTTTACAGTATTGGGATTTACATTTTTCCACAGATGTCCTTCGGTACGGTCTTCTGGCCGACAACTCCCGAATATGTCGACGAACTTGTCGAGGCCGTGATCGAGAAGAAGTTTCCATTCGTGAGACCGCAGTTGTCCGCTTGATCGTCTGCCTTTCGAACGTGTTTTTTTAGATTTTCTGCTTTGCATCGGCTTTTGCCAAGGTCTCTGATGCTTTGGTCAAGAAAGTCGAGTCTTCAGGACTAGGCATCCTTGCCCCGTGGGCCCCACAACAATTCATTTTGAATCATGCTGTAGGGTTTTCTACCGTACATTTCTTACAACGTTACCTCTCTGACACTGCTTTTGGAAGGCTACTGGATGGTTCCTTACTCATTGCGGTCACAATAGTATCACGGAGGCTCTTGCAAGTGGAATTCCTCTGTGAGCTCATACCTCAAGAGGTAGAATGCTTCAACGTGGACTGACTTCACTTTGACTCGTAGGATAGCTTGGCCATTTGAAGCGGACCAGCCAGTAGCGGCAGCTCACCTCTCGCAGAATCTGAACGTGGCGATCGAGTTAATTGAGGTGAGAACTAGTGAGCGTGGTCTAAAGCCCTTGTATAGGGATGGTCGTGCAGCCAAGGGAACGCGTGAAGCTGTTGGAGCAGAAATTCGAGATGTCCTCGATACTTGCCGGGGTCCCAGAGGAGAGGAAATGAGAAGCAATGCGCAAACTTTGAAGAAGACCCTTGGAAAGGCATGGCAAGCAGATGGTGTAAGCAGGAAGGAGCTTCATAAGTTTTTGGAAGACTTCATTTAAAGGGTTCACTTTGCTTTTTTTTTTGCAGTGAGCATGATATGGTTGCAGTTTATGTGTTGACCCAGTTCATTTCCGGAATAATAGGTAGACTTTTGACTGGACGGGAAGGTGGGCTGGTCGCCATAGGCGGATTGACTAGTACGGCTAGGTGCAACAACACACACCGGCTTCGAACGAAAATGCTTGCCCAAACTTCCTTTGTTACATACCCCAGCCTGGACCTGGGTTTTGGCGTTTTGAATGGCACATGTTGTGCCATAGTATGGGTATTGCTTTTCGGTCGGAAAATCAAAAAAGCCTTCAGCGTTTATAGGAGATTACAAGCCAATTATGCGTACACATCTACATCACATCAGCCGACATATCCCACCGTTACTGCCAAAATGATTTATGAATAACATAAGTTTTTTATTTTTTTATTTTAGATAGATCTCCGTTCCCGACTCTGTTCCGATAGTATCGCTGATATTGACTTATCGCGAGTCCGCGTGCTGTTCGGGTCAGTTTGAATATTCGGTTTGCCTGTCAGAGGATCTAATTGCATCCCATACACATAAATGTTCAGGTACAGAGTATCATGGTGTTTTGAGCCGTTGGTAATGATTACCCCATCTCGCAGTCTTTGGGTTATAGTGCAACGTAGGGTTGCAAACCCATGATTAGAAATTTATGCCTGAGGCCTATAAGTGAAATATTGAGCGCTTATAATGAGCGTGGGTATATGAGCGTGGAATACGCTGTAACCTTTTATGGTGTCGATGACTTCAGGGCAGGCTTTCCACATTTTACTTGTCTTTTCTCAAAAATTTTTTTTTCTTTTTTGTCACTTTGTTCATCTGGACTTTCTTTGTACAGTGAACATTTGCACCTATTTCGAGTTCGTCATTAACTACGTGCAGATATTTCCAAAACAGACCCTTGCAAACTTCTGGAAATGCCGTGACACTGGTACATCAAGAATATCGTCTAGTCAAATCAGATGCAACTATTCGCGTAATTGGTACGTCAGAAATCATCAAGACTGGAGTTTAACGTTGATTCAGGAAGTCTTTGTCCAAGCACCGTTCATATCCTGTAGAGAACCCTGCCAAAGCTCACACTCAGACAAAACAACCAACAGCACTCGCCATTCTTGATATTTTCTTTGTATTCTCCGAGCTATAGTTCTTGGCTGTCCCGGCCAGAACACCGAGGAGCAGTTTTGCATGCCTTAAGACGCGTGTCGACTTTTTCCACAGAGCTCCGCTTCATTGAAATTGAGCCGAATAAGTTCGTGGACAACTCGTGACATCCTCCTTAGCATATTCGATCTTAAACTCGTGCCCTCTAGTGGAAAATGTGTTTTGTGCTGGATTGGACCCTCTGTGTACAGCATGTAGTGTACGTGGTGGACTGTCGTGCTGTATACAGAGGATATTTGCGCTCTATAAAACCTGGCAACCAAATTGAATGCCCCGCAACTTTCTTCGCACAACGATGGCTTCAGTCCTTGCCGGGCAAATCGCACCAATCCACGCCACATCTTTCTTTGCCGTTGTCTTATTCATATACGCTGCCCTTCGCCGTCGTCGAGTGCGCCAACTTTCAAACCCCCGTGGACTCCCCTACCCACCTGGCCCTAAGCCACTTCCCGTCATTGGCAACCTCTTCGACATTGCACCTGGTAATGAAGCTTCATCTTACCAACGATTGGCGGATGAATACGGTAAGCTGCCAACAGCTTCGTCAAAGTATCAGACACACATACAAGCTTGACCAGGCGACTTGGTCTTTCTGAGTACATTTGGGAAACATGTCCTTTTTATAAATTCATTCCAGACTGCCAACGAACTTTTTGAAAAACGGTCGGCAAACTATTCGGATCGAATGGAAACAACCATGAGCAATGATCTGTATGCTCTCATCCTTTTTCTTGATCAATTTGACCCTCATCGATCATCATTGGAGAATGGGATGGGACTTCAGCTTTGGGCATATGCGCTACGGTTAGTTGCTCCCTTCCGTAAGTCTTCCTCTTTGTCTAAATCGTTGGCAGGCGAACGGTGGAGGAAACATCGTCGTATGTTTCACCGTCAATTCCAGCAATCTGTAGTGTCCGCGCACTGGCCAATTTTGATACGGGAAACGCATGCCCTATTGCGTCGTCTCCTTGATAGTCCGAACAACCTTGACTACCACCTTCGTCAGTGAGTAAAATTGACATCTTCTTTATCCGTCGTAATAAAGTCGCATGCAGCAATGCCGCTGCTGTTATTATGAGCGTCACCTATGGGATCGCAATTGCCTCTACTGATGACATGTATGTCACACTAGCGGAAAAGGCGCTCGAAGGCATGGCCGCCGCGGCGAGTCCTGGGGCTTTCCTTGTCGATCTCATCCCCTCTCGTACGTAACAGATGTAGGTAAAATGTTCAGACTAATGCAGCTTTCTGCGGATCAGTAAAATACATCCCGTCAGTCTTCTATTCGTTTTTTTGGTTTTTGTGCTCATCGGTTTACCTTACTTTAGGGAGTGGTTTCCTGGAGCATCTTTCAAGCGTAAAGCGCGTGAATGGCGTGCTGCTGTAATGGACATGAGGGATGCGCCATTTGCAACCGTCGTTAAAGAAATGGTAATAAGGTTCTGATTTCTTTCTCTCGCGTTAACTCACTCTATCTGACTTTGCAGAAGAGGGGAAATGCTCCTCCTTCATTTGTTTCCAATCTTCTGAATGAGCTTGATTCAAAAGAAAATAACGACGAGGTGGAGACGATCAAGAATTGTGCTGGACTTACTTATGCTGGTGCGTCTCATACTTTGAGTTTGAATTTTCTGTGACATCTTCTCCGCATCCACAAGCTGGAGCAGAAAGCGTGAGTCCTCCACTTTCATTGGTCCATTGAGACCCCCAATAACCACCCTCCCTGATAGACCGTGTCTACTCTTACGTCCTTCATCCTTGCCATTCTTCTTCACCCGGAGGTCCAGGTAAAAGCGCAAAAGGAATTGGACAGCGTCGTCGGTCGTGATCGCCTACCGGATTTCAACGACCGTCCTTCTCTTCCATACGTATCGGCTATTCTCAAAGAAGTTCTTCGGTGAACTTATCCGTCTTGTATGTGAAATTTTGCTTTGCTCAATATTCCGTTTTAGGTGGAACCCAGTTGCCCCTCTTGGTATGCTTAACCTTCACTGCTAACCTGCGAGAAACTTGAAAAACCTTCAGGTTTACCTCACATGAACACCAACAATGATGAATATAACGGCTATTTCATTCCAGCGGGGACTATCGTAGTAGGAAATTCCTGGTACGCGCAATTTGGTTCTTCTCGGGTCAGGAATTACACAGTGAATTTAAACCAGGGGAATTCTCAACGACCCAAAGACCTATCCGAATCCTCGTCGCTTCAATCCAGACAGATTTTTGGGCCCCGGCGACAAGGGTCCAGGTCAGCACTTATCCCCTACTGATACCCTATCTGCCGCTTTTGGCTACGGCCGTAGATTTTGTCCTGGAAGACATATGGGCGAGGCACATGTCTGGATTTCTATTGCGTGTATTTTGAGTGTTTTCGATGTAAGCCATGCACTTGATGAAGGAGGTCGGCCGATAGAGGTCACCCCAGCGTTTTCGCAGGGCATGATTTGGTAAGTCAGAAATCTCTCAAGAGTGTCTTCCAAATAATGAGATTGGTCTTTCAGTCATCCGCTGCCTTTCAAGTTCTCCATGAAACCTAGGGGAGAGTTCGCAAGGGTCCTCGTTGCTCAAACTTTATTTGGATCTCAGCTGTTGTTGTAGTCAATGATGAATATCCAGTTGAAAACCCTTGGTTGCAAATTTTCGTACACAATGTCATCTTAGCATTCAACAGAATAAATACAAGACCAGTTGTCCAAATTTCCTAAATTTAAACGCACTTTACTCGAATCTGACTTGAGTCCATGAATTTCAGTTTCATCATGAGTGGGGGTGGACCGGGTGGCTGTGCTGCATGACTCTTTCCTCTTCCTCTCCAATACGAATCCAGCGTTTCTGCGACTGAATCGCGTATATCGTGGTTACTTCTTCAAAACATCACCGGTCACCACCAATGACGCCCAACTTTCTGTCATAAAATTTCTTAAGGGCACTGAAAAGGAAATATGCAAAACTGCTCACCCTGCTACTAGTACGATTAGGCTTTCGTTGTGACATAACGCATTGTAAAACCATGCAACTAGACACTCGGACTACTGTTTTTTTTGGAATATTATGGGTTGGAAGATGAGGATAGCCTCCAGTCACCGAAACCAACCAATCGGGGATAGGTGGTACCCACCATATCCAGTTGATATCCAGCTGTGAAAAGGTTGGAACCTGATGTCTGTCACAAACTGGTAAGTAAATTTTGTATGATTTTGGGCATCTGTTGACTTACTCGAGGAAATCCAGAATACGGACACCTTTGACTTTGGCCTAACATACAGTGGGTCTGTATCTCTTTCATTTGTTACAGAGGGCTCATTCTTCGAACCACTGACTAGTCTAGACTTGTTGGCACACTCCGAGTCGAGTTGTATTGAATCCATCCGGTTTCTCTCGGGACAGTCACCTCATCCTGTCTATTATTCACTGACATCAAGATCAGACTTTTTCCCCTCCTCCACGGTGATGGTGCTTCAAGATCGGACGTGCCATAATCATGCTCTTGGTCCTTACCATAATATCGAAGCGGTTTATCTTCTTTTGTACGTCTACCACCGCTTCAAATTTGGAGACTCACACTCTTCTACAAAAATGCCGGTCTTGGTCCTGAGCTTTCAAGCTCCACCGGCATTTCATTGTTCCGACAAGTGCGCAAGTAGTGTTTTTTTATCGAATCAAGGCTGGTCTCGAACTTTGCCTGCTACATCTGGTAAGGAAGTAGGTCGAGTTCGGGATTCGCGGGTGCAGTATTGTACCTTACCAGTAGGCATTTCATGACGCTCTTGAATAGTCTATTCTCATGACACAATCTTCAGGCCATAAATTTAATGACATTTCTGCAGCGGTCGATTGTCTTAGCATTTTTTTATTCGGCCCACACTGCTTAAGTTTTGTTATATTTTCAGACATCAGGTCTATATGTGTACCATTCCGATGGACGGAATTTCAAAAAAAAGGCCCTCAACTTGAGATCAGGTTCAGGTTTTTGTCAACGCCGTCGTTTCCCCGCTATTCGCCGCACTGCTTGAACGATGTTGTGCGCCTATTGGGCTGACCGCGGCGAGCTGCGGTGGTAAGTTACCGTAAGTATTGAATTGAATCCCTGTTCTATCAGCTTCAGCGTTCAGTAATCCAGGAATTCTGCCGACAATTGACAGCGAAAAACCTTTGGGGCTACCGTGTGGGCTCGGACTGTAAGTTTTTTATCTTTTTTTTCTCGATCGATCTCGACAGCCGTCCTGGTGGATGAGCCAAATTCTGAACACTGCCGTTATTTGTGTATCAGCGAGTCGTATATAGTTGGAACGAGGATACATATTCGTTTCTTCAACATGGACAGGTTATCTTTCTACGTTCTAGCTCTGTCTGTTGTCGCTCTCCTATGTTTTACGCTTCTTCGACTCTGTACTTGCCGTCAACACGCCGATACGGGCCTGAAAAGACTCCCGCTTCCCCCAGGCCCCACACCTCTTCCAATAATTGGTAACCTATTTGATATTCCTCGTCGGAATGAAAATGCCATCTACCAGGGACTGGCTAAACAATACGGTTTGCTCCCTTCAACTTAACAAGTGTTCATTTACTGAAAGCCTGATTGTGATCAGGAAATTTAGTGTTCTTAACGGCATTGGGCAAGAATGTTCTTCTGGTGAACTCCTTTGAAACTGCGTACGAACTGTTTGAAAAACATTCTGCAAATTATTCCGACCGACCCCAGTCAGTCATGAGCCATGACTTGTGCGCCTCTTCCACCTTTGTTTTCGCATTCTGCAATGCTAAATTACGACCTATTTAAAGAATGGGATGGAATTTCAGCTTTGCACATATGCTCTATGGTAATGACCTACTGTTCTTTGAAAAACCCACTGACCCAGTCTCTGATCTGTTTAAGGCGATCGTTGGAGGGAACACCGACGTATGTTCCATCGCCAGTTCCAGCAATCTGTCGCCTCAACACATTGGCCAGTTCAAAGGCGAGAAGTTCATGCTCTACTGCGCCGCCTCCTTCACTCTCCTGGTAACCTGAATTACCATTTACGCCAGTAAGCTTTCATTGTTGTTGGGCATTGGTGTTGAATTTTAATTTTTTTGCAGTAACATTGCAGCAGTCATCATGGGTGTAACATATGGTATTACTATTGCTGACAGCGATGATTATTATGTGGCATTAGCGGAAAAGGCAATGGAAGGAGTCGGCGCTGCTTCCAGTCCTGGTGCATTTTTGGTCGACTTGATCCCTCTGCGTAAGTTCCCGACCACCCAATATAAAATTTGCCTGTAGTGACATACGTCAACCCGGAAACAGTGAAATATGTTCCGTGCGTCTTGATACTTTTAACCCACCCAATTTGCTGATTGATGGCATTGTTAGTGAATGGGTCCCAGGCGCTTCGTTCCAACGTAAAGCACGTTTATGGCGCTCAGCCGTGATGGCGATGAGGGACCGACCCTTTGAAAAAGTCCTAGACGAAATGGTATGATTCTAGTCTGCTATCTCTGAAGACAAGTTGAAGAGTAAGCCAATCAGAAACAAGGGACTGCTGCTCCGTCTTTCGTTTCCAATTTGCTGAACAATTTGGAAAATAAGGGCAACTTAGAAGAAGAGAGGAACACGATCAGGAATTGCGCAGGTGTTATCTACGCTGGTGCGTTTTACCTTCAATTTAAATTTTTTCATTAGGACTTTGGAAAGTAACTGCTTTTTATTTAAGCCGCTGCTGAAAGTGTAATTATTTCAAACCGCGTCCCCAAATGATTCCATGGTAATAACGTTCGCAGACTGTGTCGACATTGACTACTTTTATTCTGGCAATTCTCACCCATCCAGAGGTCCAAGTCCGAGCACAGAAAGAGTTGGATAGAGTGATTGGTCGCGATCGTCTTCCGGAATTTAATGATCGTCCATCTCTTCCGTATATCTCTGCGATTCTTCAAGAGGTACTCCGGTAAGTTTGGGTATTGACCGAAACTGGTGCACATGCTTAAAGTTTCTGACACTTAATATCAGTTGGAATCCTGTAGCTCCTCTTGGTTCGTCAAACGATCTTCGGGCTAACACTTGCTCATCTGCTCGCTTAGGACTTCCTCATATGGTCACTCGCGATGATGAATTCAATGGTTACTTCATTCCTGCTGGGACAATAATCGTCGGAAATACTTGGTCTGCATCATTCTATCTTCTCCTTAATCCATTCTCAACATTAATCATTTCTTTGAAGGGGAATCCTCAATGACCCCAAAGCTTTTCCCAATCCCCGCTCCTTTAATCCTGACCGCTTTATGGGGAAAGGCGAGAGTTCAAATCAACACTTGTCGTCAGGAGATCCAATTTCTACAGCTTTTGGATATGGGAGAAGAGTTTGTCCTGGCCGCTATGTGGGAGATGCACAAATATGGATTTCTATCGCGTGTATCTTAAGCGTTTTTGACATTGGCCCTGCACTTGATGAGGCGGGACGTCCTATTTTGTGACGCCCGCATTTTCATTGGATGGAATGATTTGGTGAGCTTTAATTCATATCTAGAATCATCGTTAACAACAAACCAAAGTCATCCTCTGCCTTTTGAGTTTTCTATAAAACCAAGAGGAGATGCTGCTAAACTTCTTATCGAACAAACAGAGCTTACATCTTGATTATAGTAGTGGTTTAGATATTTTGGGCTACGTAGGTAACTTGGATGGCTCAACAGATTGTATTCGGCGCCCTTGCGACTACATCTCACATGCTTTTACTTAAACTGGGTTAAATGAATGGCGTCAGAAGTAAACAACTGAAACAATTGGAGATAGTCACCGCACTATCCTAAAATTCTACTGGTCTCTGTTTTTTCTGTCATTATGGCATTGTTATTTTTCTGTAAATTATGGTATTTGAACGGAGATCAATCCAGGATTACGGATTGAATTATGGAGGGTCTTGCATTAACCATCTACGCGCACCCTCTTATTAGCAAAGTGTAGTAACGCGAACAAGGAATTTGTTCGCGTCCAGTCGCGTCGCGACATACTTGTCACATGACTACTCAAAGATTGCCGGTCCGATGCGCAACTTCAGTGGCTGTGCTATTTTTCTTGCCTGCATCCTCCCTCTCGACTTGCGCGATCTTCTATCCTTATGGTCCAAAACCTCAAGAGAAAAAGAAATGAAGTAACGGCACCCCGAAAAGTAAGTTTTAACGGCATTATGCTGAATATTCACAGTCATTTACTCTGTGATCCCAGACGCGACGAACGGGCGACGAGGACATAGATGAGTCTGAATTTGACAACGACATCATCGACAATGGCGTAGATCCGAGTCCGGAACACGAAGGCTCCGACGGTGTGAGTTTAATGGACGAAGGCGAAGGTGAAGAGGAATGGGGTGGGATTGAGGGAGTGGATCCACTCCCAGAGCAACACTCAGGGAAGCGCTCGAATAAACCACTAACCGGAGAGGAGCTTCGAGTTATTAAGGATGCGAACGACCTCTTCAAGTCGAGTTCATTCAAGCTTCAGGTGATTAGCTCGTTCTTATCGCGTCTGACTATGGTCATAACATCATTTTCGCTCCAGATTGACGCTCTTCTACCCAATGTTCGACCAAAACCATCAAAAGTACCACCATTGGAACGATTTCTGTTTGAATTGTATGCAATAATTCAAGCAATCTCTCCAATAGTACCTCAACACCCACTGGAGGCTGCCCGCAAGTTGTTAAAGAAAGGCGTTGCTGTCCCATACGTCTTGCCTCTGCCGACAGAAGATACGAACTGGAAAGTCGCTTTTGATCCACCGAGTGAGATCATCCTTGCTGGGAGCTGGGCAAACAAGGTTAGCATCAAACCGAAGGACGGTCAGAAGTTTGGAGTCGACATTGCTGTGGAAATGCCTAATGTGAGTTTATGACTTCTGTCCTTGCCTATTAACTCATTGTTCGACAGAGTCTTTTCCAAGAGAAGGATTACCTCAACAGCCGTTTCTTCCATAAACGGTCATTTTATCTAGCCACAATTGCTTCTGCAGTACAAAAATCAAAGTTGGGACCCCAAGTGGATCTATCCTATGAGTCCTTGCATGGCGATCCTCGTTTGACAAAACTTGTGATAACGACAAAGCACGGTATGTTTTTGATCTCCATCACTGCTTCATTCAGACCGAGTCTGTTTGCAGATGATTCTTCTACAGATTTTACGAAATTGAATGCAAAGGTCTGCATCTTGCTAGTACTGTCACCTCAATCTCCTATTCCACTCCATCGGTTGTCGCCCTCTCACTCCAACATTCGTGTCAATGTCACTACCGACACCTCCAAAGATGATACAAACCTCTCAACGCATCTCCCAACTCCGATTTACAACAATGCCCTTTTACGAACGCTATTACCAAAACACCAACTTCTTGCTGTTCACGCACTACAGAACGAGATTTCGGCATTTTCTGATGCTCTTGTCCTTTTGCGTGTATGGGCTAACCAACGAGGCTACAGCGAAGGAACAAAACAGTGTGTTCGAGGGTTCGAAGGTGCAGGACCTTGGTGGTGTAACCTTCTTGCCTTGTTGCTAAATGGAGAGGAATTGCGTCCTGGTGCCTCGAAACCCAACAAACGAAGATCTGTTGGCAAAGGCCTCAGTTCGTATCAACTCTTCAAGGCTGCGTTGGAGTTTCTAGGTGCGGCTTTAGTTCTAGACCTTCGACCAGTCTTAGCTTAACGGTTATAAAGCCAAACACGATTTTAAGAAAGATGCCATCTTCGTCAAATCGCCTGAGGGGCACCGTGTCAGTTTATTATTTGTCGCTCTGGTTCGCTTATTGACTCAAATCTAGTTTCCTCCAGAAGAGTATACCAAACATCAAGATGCTGTTTTCATTGATTCTTCCTCATTAACCAATATGCTGGCGAATGTGCCGCTTGGATCTCTTGAGCTTGTGAGCAAATACTGTTGGACAATCGAATTAATCATTTTTTAAAAGTGTTTTAGCTTCGCTATGATGCCTCAAAAACTCTGGAGTTGCTGAATTATACCTCACTTTCGGGAGATCCGTTTAATAGCGTTTTCCTGAAGGATTGTCGAGATCTTTCAACGCGTTTTGATGTCGTTCTTCGGTATGGGATGCCTCTTTTGCTATGAATAGCCTTATTGATATTGCGTTCAAAGCCTCAATCTGGGATCTGCAAAACCACGTAATAGTCAAATACACTCAACGATCGACTTCGGCTCTCCTTCAAGTGCGTTACTAGCTTCGATGGGCGACATTATTCAACGAGGTCTCGGAGACAGATCTCGAGCCATAGCATTCCTCCATCCATCCTCTCTTCCACGTCCAATTTCTCAGGCGCATCCCTCCAGCCTGGAGACTATCTTCATTGGCCTAATCCACGATCCCCAACATGCCTTCCGTCTCGTTGACCACGGTCCAGCTGCAGACGAGCAAGATGAGTCTGTGCTGGAGAATTTCCGGGCGATGTGGGGTGATAAATCAGAGCTCCGTCGTTTCAAAGATGGCCGCATTGTTGAGAGTGTCGTATGGGAAGTGGCAACCGCCGACGAGAGGGCCCATGTTCCATCGATGATTGTTCGTCATCTACTCAAGTGGCATTTCGGGCTGGGAGAAAATGATATAGAAACATGGCAAACATCATACGACTCTCTCTTACGCCTGCCTCCGTCGATATCTCGCGAGTATATCAGCTCTGGGGTGTCAACTGGATTTAAAGGTGCTTTGACGGCATTCGACAACCTTGTTAAACAGATCAAGAAACTGGATAATGAACTGCCACTTTCCCTCCTGAACGTCAGCCCCATTTCCGAAGCACTTCGGTACACAAGCGTTTTCAGCCCTGTCCCACTTTCGTCGTCGCTATCTCAACTACTGCCTCCCAATGCTCATTATCTGGCCCCAATCGAGATCATACTTGAATTCGAAAAATCTTCAAAATGGCCGAATGATATAAAAGCTGTGCAAACCATCAAGCTCGCATTTTTCGAGCGGCTTGCATCGGCTCTGATGGCCTCGGTCGATATGCTGCGAGCTAAAGTGGTTATTGGCGATGGTATTAACGATTCTCAGCTCGTCGATAAATCTGCACTCGAAATCGTCACACCGGAAGGATGGGCCTTCCATGCACGGATATGGCACGATCGTGAGGTCAACTTGCTTGACCAAGTCATTGGGGGCAAAGCCAGCTTACTCCCGCACATTGTGTTGAAGAAGAAAGAGAGAAAAACTGCCGAGTATTATGAAGCTGTGGAGGCGAAGGAAGTATATATGAGGAGGTTCATTCATGCGCCGAGGCACCATCGAGCGATAGCAGCACTGTCGCACCACTATACAGCCTTCTCTGGCACAGTCCGTTTGGCGAAGAGATGGCTTGCGTCGCACTGGCTCCTTCGTAGTCAAATAAGCGAGGAAATTGTAGAACTCATCTGCGCATCCTTGTTCGTCGGAGCTGGACGCAACATCACTGAAGACACCGACCCTGAAAAGAGTGTGCAACATCTCGTCTCGGCAAGTAAGGAGCGGGGCTTTGCTACTTTCATCAAGTTCCTCAAAGAGTGGAAATGGGAAGAGGGCTTATTTGTCTCTCTGTATGGATCTGCGTCAGGCTCGTCAGTATCTACGATACAGTCTGGTAGGAGTGTTTGGAAGGTCTCGACGGAGCATGATCCAGGAGGTCATGTTTGGACATACTGTGGTCCTGACCTCTTGGTAGCAAATCGCGTGCACGCATTGGCGAATGCCACTTGGGATTACCTTCAAGGACTGGAATCTGGCGAACTTAATGTCCAGGTATGACTTCCTCTTTCTTATATCTGGTTGTTTATTCTAACAATCTGATGTAGGGCATGTTCATTCATCCTACAAATGACTACGACGTTGTCCTCCACTTGGATGCCTCAGCTCTTCCCCGTTATCTCCACAACGTCAATATAGATCATGAATTGTTGACGAAGCGTGGAAAGTACGCCAACAAAACCCAAGACGACGAAGTAGTGAAGGTTTTGCCTGGATTTGATCCTGGCTGGCTATTCTTTGCCGACCTGCAGGTAATTCAACTCTCGTATGTTCTCATCTGTCTATTGACAGGCACTTCATCTAGCGTGTGTACGCTGACACCTTCAAGGTATTTTATGACCCCTTTGGTGGTACCCAGATCGGTGCTGTTTGGGATCCTACATTGAAGGATCCTCGGCCTTTCAGAGTGCTCGGTGGCTTCTCCAGTATGCCAGTCAAGAAAGTACGTTATGACAACCCTGATAGTTTGTCATTCGGCTTATTTTATCTCGTTGAACCCAGGAGAATGCAAAGACAAAAGACAAGGGCCTTGTCACCGTCAATCGGGACGCAATTGTGGCTGAAGTTGAGAGGATGGGAAGTGGGCTCGTGACGAAAATTACCCTCGTTGATTAAAGTTGGTTTCATTGTATCTGTCACTTACTCTTGGATCCGTCTTTCCATAGAGCCAGCCTTGTTGTACCAAAATAAATGCTGTGCAACAGTCAGTGCAGTCTTCCGCAGGGGCAACTTTTATGCTTGACTGTTTTGTCAATACACGCCAGCAAAAAAAAAAACCTAGAATTCTTCAGGTCAACACGTGCCCATCCACAAATCACATGTGATCACGTCGCGTCTCGTGGAGAAACAATCCAACAGGCTTTTCACTCTTCAAGACTCTCCACCAATAAATAGCCCATGGCGATATGACCAGCCACAAGGGCTAAATACTTGCAGGTGTGGTCGTGTTCACTTTTCCGACGCGTATAGCTCTAGCCCTTGCTCTGATCTCTCTCGAGTCTTGGCTCTACACGAAGCCAGTGCCCCTGGCTGCCTCAAGGCCCTCAGAAGTAGTAACTTGAATTTTCCCTGAATTCCTGGATTCCCTATTTTTCATCGATATTGGAGATCCAGATGCAGTCAAATCTATTTCTGGAATATTTTTTTAATTTCAAGCAATCGGGCCTCCTCTTTCACTCGCTTCCTTTCTTGAACCAAGTCAGCAGCCTTCCAATACCAGCAGATGTTCATCCCACGATCAGGTTAGTCTGTTTCGCAATATCTTGCGGAGATTTTGTTGTCATTCGTCAGGCCACCTCTTTCAAATCACTGTCATCATCATGATCTGGAAACTTGAGCTGATCATGAACTCCAGGTCGTTGAAGGATTAGCTGTTGATTCTGCCATTCAATATCCAAACAAATTTGGGGCGGTGTATACACTAAACCCCTAGGTGCACCCTTCATTCCATATTTCCCTTTCATCGTGGCCAGAGTAATAGGCTCCAGAAGTTTGTACACGCTCCGAATCCGATAGGCATAGTCGTATCCATCCCAGTCCTTGTGGTGCTCATTGAACTCCCAATTTCCCAGCCCCTCCTCGACCAATTTTTCGTCTGTGACCGTGCGAGTGACAGCATTGTCGATCTCGCAGATGTACCCAATGTAAGATTGGGGTGCGGTGAGATAGAACCACACGCGGACGACAGATGCTGCAATCCGGTAACGCCTGAATTCGTAATTCTTTCTGCCTTCAACGATCTGCTGCATGTAGTCGTCCGTCATGGGCAGGATCGCGTCTTGGCGGATGACAGCAGTTGACATGCTACGAGATAAGTATCAGCTATTGCAGTAACTTGGTCGTCAAACGGGTGTGGACCTCGTTCTTTCGTTGTGAGATTATAGAAAGAAAGGTAGGCCGCAACTTGCAAACCAACCTGACTTATAGATATGGATTTTCGACGCAGGAGGTTCCAAAATGAGTACTCTTGGCTCCACTGTTCCTTAGCACCCCGCAGTTGTCTTTCAGAGGTATGAATCGAAGGATAGTGTCGAGGAAACAACTTAAGCGGAGTTAAAATTTCGAATTTCTCCAGATCGATGGAATTGGTGACTCTTCCCATCTCTTGTCATGTCTATTAAAATCTTGGTAGATCTATGACAACACTCTCAGCAATTCTATAGCAGTTCACATTAAAGGGACCAGTCTGAACAAATTTCCTATATATTATATTTACATGCAGAGATCCAATGGCTGCTTGTCGCTTGCATTGTAATAAAATGATACTCCGTCCTGCCCATTGTTTCCCTCAATAGTTATTCGGAATCCAGTTGGAACTGAACCACAACATCTGCCCAGGTATTGGCCTAATGATTGGACTACTCTTTGACACCTTTTCAAGGTCACGCCAACGTTAGGCAATTCTTGCAAAATGCCGTGCAGCAATTTGATCTCAGGAAGATTTATCTGTGCTATGAGGGCCTCAAAATAACCTGCCCGCGAAATCGCGTCGTGGAGCGCACAAAGGACGACAGACACCTCCTTTCCAGTCCCAGTCCTAGTACCTGTTGTTAGTATGTGCAAATTTATTTCAGCTAACAAAGAACTTACCTCAAAGTTGCAAAAAGCTGAGGCCACATGAGGGTTTCAAGGAGTACCAAGGAGAGGATGGCCATTTTTTCAGCATCAACCAAGTATTTTCCAGCGCGAAGGGGATCTTTAAGAAACCCCAGCAATACGTCACGATACTCGTCATAATAGCCAATGGGAGGCAAACGGAAAATCATGGCAGTGTGCGATTTGATGCCGACGCGAGAGATCTGTTGTCCTAATAGTACTTTTTTTTCAAAGCCTAATTTTGCTTCAAGGATGTCGCACAGTGTGTTGATGTTCAAAGGTGTGTGGGTAGACGCGACAATAGTGGCCATCACAGCATTGAACTCGATTTGGTCTAAGTGTTTACGAAGGATTTCATCCCATATCCCACGATGGTGGAGATAGAGTTCTTCTGTGTTAGAAAATCTCTGACAATCAATGGGGTCAACTATTTTTTTCCAAGAAAAAAATGAAGCGCACAGATGTTTTCAGAATGCGAAAAAGCTCATTCACTCGCATTTGGAAATCTTCCACGTTAAGTACCCATTCCGTGCAGTCCAGACTAGCTAAAAGGACCTCAAAAAAGGGTGCTCGAAAGACCCGTTCCCGGAGCTCATCTGTGAGATTCGCACAGAGAAGCAGGTCCCCTAAACTACTGATGAACCCGACGGCAAGAACACGAGCAGTTGGCCAAACATCCAATCCAATGTCTAATTGGATGGTATGCGACACATTAACACAGAGTTTCACTCCCACAAAAGGCTACTTACTGTACCGCTCGATATGATGTAAACCAACGAAGATAAGCTCTGTACGTGTTGTTGCGGGGTTGATGTAGTATTCTTTTGACCTATCTGGATCCGAAAGGAAGTCCCCAAATGAAGCATGCAAAATTCGAATGCAATTTTGTTCAATGGTGACAAGAGAGGAAACATCGACCAGAAGGCGAGCAACATCGCCATCCTCAAGAAACAGGAACTTCTCAAGGAAGTAGGTACTGTTCCCATAACGAGAATTGGCTACTGCCCCCAACAGCTTCAGAGTTGAAATTCTATCCTGCATACGGGAAAGCACATCTCTGTACAAGGCATCGAGTTCCGCAAAGGGGGCACCACCTCTGATAGGCCGTAGACCCAAGATTATTTCCAAGCTACTCATCGGTGTATATCGACTAGCAGATATATATCGAATCACAGTGGCAGCGTATATAAACTGCCCAGACGATTTGTTCACGAGTGACAAGATATCTTTGGGTTCTGGCCACGTCTGAGGGATGAGTTCCTTTTGTAGATGCGTTTTTTTCATTTCGAAAAAAGAACCTTCTAGATATTTCCTGATGTCGGCTTTGGATTGGTAAGTGTCATCCAGTGGAATGCGGGTTGTTAGCCCCTCGAAAGCTGAGATAGAAAATGTCAGACTGATTTCTTGCTCTGGCCGACTGGAAAACATGAACATGAGGTGAATAACGTTCACGTAAGAGGAAAGAGCTGCGGTGGTTTCGAGGATGTGACGTTGGGTGTTTGCATCGACACATTCATCCAGACCATCGACCAGGATGACATAGGGAATCACTGTCGAGGATGCACCCAATTTGGTGATATGCATCAGAGGGTCAACAACCAGCGCATTGAATTGGGCTTGAAAGGACTGCTGGAATATGGCCGGGTCATTTTCAACGGCATTTTCTATAAGACTTCTGGCCTCGTGTAGGTTTACCGCAATCTGATAAGCCAAACTTGCTGCCAGGGGTCGCACGTTATTTCGTTCGGGGTCCAACCTAGAAAAAAAGAAACTGGCCAAGAGGATGCCATTCGCTTTGCATAGTTCTGCGATTGTTTGTGCGATTGCCGATTTTCCAGCACCTGCGGGCCCATACAGCCACATAATGTATCGTTCCCATCCGATCTTTCCAACAATCCAGTCCATTATCTCAGCGAGGATAGCAGTGCGAGTGTTTGGGTAACATTTTGGGGGATCGAAGCGCTCGCCGGAGTTATGGAATGCACTTGGCGATGCGGCGTCCAGAAGAAGTTCTAAGCCTACCAGCATGCATCAAATCAGTAGGGATCGTGGGCGCAATCGTAAAATGTACCCACCCGTGCGTTTAGGAGGGCCGTTGTACTGAGTAAATACGCCCCCATTGATCCGAACGTTGTGGCTGCGGGAGAACATTGGAGGCGGGCGGGGCTCGAAGAATGAGAGGTCCAATTCCGACGTAGTGGGGAATAGTAATGGGAAAGTTGGCACTATAAATCCTCTAGTCGTGTGCGTGAATGGGCTGTACTTACTCGCGTACAGCACTAGAACTAGAACAAGCTGTGTTTCATTCCAATTCTGTACAGACGCGGCTGTGCAGCGATGTTGGTTGGACTTATTCGTCTGTAGCTGTATCAAATAGAAATGTCATCTATAGCGGCTGCAAGCATCGAGATCCAGGGACCATTGATAATGAATACAATGAAAAAAATTGCCGCGTGGCAGCACCTTGAGCTCTTAAAACGCGTCTTTCTATATCTCTGTACTCTTGATTGTGCAAGAAAGTACACCTAGGGTATACTTAGTTACTATTCAATGGAGTGACGAGCAACGCAGCTCGATAACGACACCAGGGAAGCGGGATATCCCAACAAGACTTGCTCATCGACCACCCTTCTGACTGCCAACCTCACCATTAAACGCTGCTCCGTTTGTCGTACTTGGACGGCCAGGACCACTTCCCCACTCAAGACCAAGTAACTTCCCCAGACTGAGGCGAAGAGAGTCATAGACGGCCTGATGCGGCGCCGGATGTATCGAATTGATTACATGTTGGTGAATGAGTCCAGTGGTTGGAGAGAATGTGTATGTCGACTCTCTGACGTAAAAAGTTGGAGATCAGCAACAGAAGATGGAAAAGAAATGGTTAGAACGCACATTACCCACTCGCCCATCTTGCCACTAACACGCGCTATTCCTGTTACAGTTTGTCGAAGTAGGACACTTTTTTCTCTATTGATCCTCCTCTTTTTACGAGGTAGATCAGATGACAATGGTGGAGTTGAGGGGGTATTGACTACAAGCTTGTCGTTCCGGACGGCGAGATCGGAATATAATGCTAGCATTGTATGTCTGATAAGACTGGAGGAGGCGAGGTATAATTGGATGCCTATTTATAGAGTGATATTTGTAAAATTATATAGAATAGAGGAATTTGATACGTACCCTCAGCGTGCAATGTTTTTGGAAAAGGAGGTGGGAGAGCAACTGGAGGAGTATAGGAGAGTCTAATTTTGGGACTGTAAATGGCTTCTTCTTCGTCTTGAAAAACGTCGTGTTCTAGAAAGTTGGGATTAGCAGAAGGGGTTGATATTGTATTTGGGGGCCGAGGTGTTCCCGTGATCTTGTTGATGGAGGTGATAAGCCCAGTTTTGAAGAACTCGGGCAGAGTTTCCTGGAGAACATAGATCGCGCGACCTAAGGTATTTAAGTCAGTAAGGTTAGGCACGATTCTGATAGTGCTTACCTGTCCTAATTTCCCAGTCTTGGTCGGGAATTTCAGGAGGGGGTTGGTTAGGATCTGGTAGAGAGTCCGGTGGTAGTTGGGTACGTAGTCCTATGTCGGAAATGTTTCGCGACGCGATGTCGACGGTATAAAGTCTTTTTGGAGGCTGTATATGATAACAGCGAGGTGAGATTGTCGTGCGTGATTTTGACCGCGGTCTGGTACATCTGACGAGTTCATTTCGCGCGTTAACAATTCTAGAAGACGAGAATGAGGCTGAGGGTAGAGAGACAGGCCGACTGAGCATGGCCTGGGCGGAATGGAGGGATGAGAAGGGACAAAACGCGTCCTTTGGCGACCGGCAGAGAGAATGATGGAAGACGTTTGTCGACAACCTTGGAACCAAACAATTGCTTGATTCAGAAACCGAGCCTGCTACCTGCTTTCCGCCTCCCTGCTTTTCCTCGCGTCCTCCTCGCCTCAGACCTCCTCCAAGAATCCTTGAACAATGAGGTGCTCAATATCCGCTCTGCGAACCATGAACCGTTGACCCTTCTGGAAATCAATGATGCCCAACTCCGTTTGGATTGTCCCACAATCGTTGACGACACGCACGAGAACATTTAGATCCTTCGGTGGTTTGATGATGCCTGCTGTGATATCCAGCTCATGCGAAAATTCAGATCTGAATTCCATAACAGAGCCGTTGTATTGTCGCAGATAGTCCACCTCGTGGGGCGAAAGCTTGCTGCGAATATCTTGGTTGGAAAGAATGTGTGGAAGAGCACCCCCGACTGCCCAGTACATATCCCGCAACCGATCGACGCGATGCGAATGATATGCCAGTAAGCACCTTTTGTTCCTGTTGATCGCAGTTTGGATGATAAGCAACGCAGGTGGTGGTGGTCTCCCGTCGATCAAGAGCGCGTCGATGGCTTTCTCGAGATCTCGTTGTTCGCGAAGGATTGATCGCACCAAAGAGTCGTTATACTTTAAGAGGCTGTCCGTCTGTGTAGATCGCCTGGATTCGGTGACGAGTTGGGTAGCGAGCTCGCCGTATTGACGCGCTTCGGTCATCGTCGTGGCTGTTGAGTGTTTTTACAGATGGTCACAGCTGTGACAGACGCGTTATTTGTTTGTTCCCGGAAAATCTCGGTCATGCCTGCTTGCAACGTGCTTTTCGACACCTGCTGCTCCGGGCTCCCAACATCAAAATTGAAATGAAAGCCTTCACAGGCCTTCGCATAAGGAGGTATGTGTACCTTTCTATTTTGTAATGGTCCAGTTGACGCTGATTTGTTCTCTTTTTATAAGCGAAATGTCGACAGACCTTATAACTAATATGCCCCGTCAAAAAATTATCTGGATTGAAATCATCTCACCATACCATGCAAAAAGTTCGACCGTTTTCAAATACTTAGATAGTATCCTCGTGGCTTTCATGCCCTGTCCTTCACAGGCGCAGCATAATTAACCTCCGAACAGCTTGAAGATTGGAGCCGACTATCCGTTGCATGATTGGCTACAAACATGCCCGAAACCGCTCTGTCACCGTTCAACAAGCGCGTGTTGACAGAACCCGAGAAGATTACTGATTACCCTCTGTGCCTGCCCAGGATGAGCCGTAGGCTGTCTATCCTCGGCTGTTTGACGCGTCTTTCACAAGCAAAAAAAAAATGAAAGGGCTGGATATAAGGCCGCCTGCGGTTCAGGGTTTCGCGATTGATCCCACATCCTTATCCTGACTTCGTAATGTTGCCCTGGCTGCCTGCCCAGCTGCTGCTGGTTGCTGTCACGTTCCACCCTCGACCGGTTCACGGGTGGTTCAGAGTCGCCTGTACGACCCCTTTGGTGCAAGGTAAAGTAATATCATTTTGACACCGAAAAAATCTAATTGCTTTTCAAAGAGAGGATTGACCCTATCGTCTCTCCTGGAGCGTCGCCTTCGAACCACGTCCATGTTCGTGAAATCTTCATTCAATGCCTTCAACAAGCTGATATATATCCGTTCTCTGCATAAAGACGGTGCATGGTGCAAATCGTAATTTCTTTCCCAATATTTCCTCGTGCGCTCAATGTTGAGTTGACTTTCGGTGTTCCAGGCTTCGCGGCGAATAGTACCTACGACTCATTACGGACATCATCATGCACGAACTGCCTGGTCGCTCAAGTAAGGATACTATTCCTCGAGTTTTTGTAATGAAGAACTCACTATGCTAATGACAACAGGACCTCTCCAACTATTGTAGGCCCTCTGTGCCAATTTCATAAGTTCATTTGAAGAAGCAACTTTTTGTCCAGGGTTCCCTAAACTGTACTTCCAAGATCCGAAGACAAAGCTATTCGAGCCTGTTCCAAACGGAGGCACGTCAACCTCTGTTTTACCTGCATTATCCCTCTTAAAAACTCAACCACCCTCTACAGGTCTCCTTGTATACTACCAAAACCGTGGTAATGGAGACGTCAGTAATGGAGGTCCAGGATTGAAAGCTTTCCCGGCCGGACTCAAAATGATCAGCGGAAATCCTCTACGGCGTTCGCGAAAGTGAGCACGTCTTTCACGTTGCCACACCCAAACACATTGCTCATCCCGGGTAATTGAAGATACACCCCTGGAGAAGGATCCCAGGCGGAGCTAGCGGAACGGGCGGTCGAGTGGGAGTGCTTGAGGTACCCTAATAGCAGCACTCCTGGTTACAACAGTGTGGACACTAGTGCGTTTTCTTGGATATGCCTGTTACCCCGACTAACGGACGGCCATCTTTTCAGCTAACGGATTTCCGAACACTGATTGCGAAGTATGTGTTGCTAGGACGAGTTTAAGAGAAACTCTTTGTCGATATTTTCTATCTCTAGGGTGGCTTGAATTCTCGTATTCATATGCCAGCTTGCTGGGACGGTGTAGTAAGAATGAAACTTTGAACAAAGTGTAACAATACCTCAATTTTCACAGAACCTTGACTCCTCCGACCACGTTTCTCATACTGCCTATCTGTCCGGTCTCGACAACGGCGAATGTCCGTCTACGCACCCCGTGCCTTTTATGAAGCTTTTATACGAGGTAAGGCCATATTTTTGGCCAATAATCTGGTTGTGATGTTCAAGCAACTCATAGGTCACCTGGAATGTTCATACTTTGGCGGATAGATGGGACCCTTCGAAGGATGCGTGGCCATTTGTGTATGGTAAGTGTCATCATCTGTCTACAGACGAGTTTAGCTCACTGAAATTGCTGACATTGTTAGCTACTGGGTGGGTCTTTCTTCAAGTTGCCTCTCCGAAGTTATTCAAGGAAAGTGTGTATCAGTGACCCTACAGGTTACTCGTGGCACGCTGATTTTCAGAATGGATGGGATACAGAGTCTGTTTCGTTCTTACCCCAAACTTTACCCCACTAATCCTTATTCCTCGTTCAGCGCTCTCCAAAGTGCCATTGACAAATGCAACAACCCAAACGATCCAACAGGCACAGGAATTACAGAGGCCTGTTCATTCCTCACCGTTGACAATGCCACCCTTGCAGACCAGTGCAAGATATCGCCACAGGTGGACGAGACGATTGACGGTCAGCTCGAGAAATTGCCTGGGTGTGTATTCACAGAGTTTATTTAGTATTGACACATCGAAGTTGACATCCCTTCAGGTGCAACCCTCTTCAATTTGGTCCACAGGATGCGACTTTGCAGTCTGCTGCAAAGTGTTTGGATCCTTCTACATCTCCTGCTGCAAAAAGCTTTGGCCAAAGCAAGTTCGCTGCTATGGAACTACAGGCCTTGGCCGTCAGCGTTGGCGTCCTGTTGAGCACTGTGCTGCTGGGTTTATATGCATAGACCTAGACGCGAGGAAGCTAGAGTCTAGAACATCTTCTTGACAGGTTTGATCTTCCATTTTATTTTCAAATTTCTTGGGAAAGATGTGCTCTTAGAAATCATTTATTAGTAGTATACTTAGTTTATAGCAGCATTTCAATTATAGAACCACAGTATACCTTTCCCTCTAACCGGTGTCACCGAAGCCCTTCGACAGAACCCAAGGAGCAGAGAGCCAATTAGTAAGCCTGTTAAACTTATTCTACAATAAACTCACGGTCACTAAAGTCAGTTGACAGAAATACCTGGGGTTGTCATGAGGTACAATATGTGATAAAAGCTCTGAGATGACAAAATATTCCAACTTGCCGTTCTCTAGCCTCTCACTATTCAAGAGTGTTCGTCTTTGAACAGGATGTCCAGCTCGGCCGCCCTACCCTACCCACTTTCGACAACAGGGAAGCTTACGTACTATGCCTCCCCGCCTGAGGGTGAACGAGCGTTTCTGCATATCAATGCTGATCCAATTACTGGAAAAAACCCGATAAATGTTCAACGCGTGGAGAAAGAACTGCATATTGAGAACCTTCGTGGCAAAGAAGATAGCGTGTCACTCGACACTGCCGGATTCCAATTCTTCCACGAGCCTTGCAAACACAGATCCTTCGCAAATGACGAGGAGATTGTCCGTGAATATTATCCTGAGACCGTCGAGCTTATCAAAAAATTGACTGGCGCTAGTCGAGTGGAATTATTTGACCACAGTGAGTCAAATCAATATCATTCTGTTATCTTATGTACAATAACAAACGATTACTTTCTTCCAGCTATTCGACGTCGTCGTCCAGGTCAAGCCGATGATCATCCTGACCGTCGTCAGCCAGTTATTCTCGTGCATGTCGACCAAACGCTCAAGTCCTCGATTGCCCGTGTTCATCGACATCTTCCTGCCTCTGACGCCCCTAAACTTTTGGAGCGCCGTTTTCAGATCATAAATCTCTGGCGTCCCATTAACCACCCGGCAGTTGACTGGCCCTTGACGCTTTGCGACTGGCGTAGTGTTAATCCCACCACTGACACCTTTCCAATGGCTCTCATCTACCCTGACCACGAAGGCGAAATAATGGGAGTCCAGCATAACGAGAACCACAAGTGGAAATATCTCCATGGAATGACCCCAGATGAGATTGTCCTGCTTAAGTGGTTGGTTTTATTCTCATTTCGCATTGGTTCTTTCTAAATGTTTTCTGCGTAGCTTCGATTCCATTCAAGATGGCAGCGTTGCCATCTTCACTCCACACACAGGCTTCAGCGATCCTGCCACTCCAGAGGGAACACCCCTTCGTGAGTCTATTGAGGTCAGGGCACTCGTATTCTATGACTAGACTTGTAGTCTGCCATGTACTATTACACTCACGCATCTATGTATACCTTGCATTGCAACTGGAACGTCATTCCGGTTTCTACACTGGATATGCAAGTGACAGAATGATCGACCTTGGGATGAAGCAGCGACATCTGCTGAGCTTTCTGCCCCCCCACAAAAGAACTCGAGGTGTCAACTTGCGAGGAATTCTTTCTCTGCCATTGAATCTGGCAAGTGATGTTGCCAGATTTTACGTTCGTCGCATACTACTGGAAGATGACATCATACCAAAGTTCCTCGTCATCACTACTGTCTCTGTGAGGTTTTGTCCAGACAATGTATGAGTTTGGAGGCGCGTCTTCCTCGTTCTTCAATCGCCTATAAGCCACGAGAAGGCTGCGGTCAGATATGACTCCGTCATGGTTTTGACTTAGGCCCTATTAAATTGGTGAACCCAGGAAATTGAGACTATGACATTGAACACACTTGTAGGTATCGAGATATTTCTGAATGAAGCCGTTCGTCCACATGTGAGTAGTCTAAGTGATGGGAGCGGAGGACCTTTGCGAGTTCCGGAGATTTTATCGACTTGGGAAGAGCAAATGCAAGTAGATCCATTGCAAATCTCTCAGCAGTGCGATTGTGTCTAATATCAAATAAGTAACTAGCCACACTGAATACAAAATTTAGAAACTTACACATTGGTGAGATAGGTAGCAACAAAAATGGCGAGCGTTGCATACTGGGCCCCGCCGAGGAAATACTCCTTAGAACGAGCCCGGTCGGCCAGGAATTGAGATAGGAGACTATAGAAGGCACTATATTCTGATTTTGGAGAGTAAATCTGAAGGGGATCATGACGACGTGGCTTCGTGTCGGCTCTTGGATTCGGTCCCAGAATTACGAATGTGTCCTCGGAAATAAAATCACTAAAGGCACCTGCGGCCAACAGTAATTTTGTTAGAAATTGATGCGGATAGCTTTCAAGTTGTCTGTGAATCCACTCGTCGACTTCGACCATGTGATATTGATATAAACTTGTATCGCAATTAGGATGTTGCTGGAAACATCAATGTTAGTTCTGGTCGATATAGATTAGATTGAGATCAAACAAGCCTTATGTTCTAGCCACATAAACAGGTTCAGGATCCTTTTGTTATCGTGATCAAAGATTCCAAACACATTTTGGTCTGAGGCCCAGAAAGCGAGATGAGCAGACATGTCGATATCATAAAGCTCCTCAAGAAGGTCCAGTGTTGGCTCCGCATTGATGCAATGGAGCATAAAATGGGCACGCAAACGATGTAGGTTGATCCCATCTAGCATAAAAAGTTAATGACTGCAAAGTTTACCACTCGCTACGGAAACGCACCTTCACACATAACATCTGGTTGCTTGAAGTGCTTCAAGCAAAGTATGGTTAGTTTTGTGTTGGCTTGGGCAGTATCTATGTAAAAATTTCCAGACCGAGAACGATCGAGGAGGAAGTCCAGTAATGAAGCATGAAAGAGTTGGAGTTCGCCGTGCTCGTCATTGAGCAACGGAACATTTATGAGGGAGTGCAAGTCACGTAGTACAGTATCCACTTCCCCGCGTCTGTAGAAAAGAAAGTCCTCTATAACAGTCCTGGTTTTCACAAATTCAGAAAAAAGCATGACAGTCAAAACCTCGATTACTTTGCCAACATCTTGCACGGAGGAGAGTATGTGAAGGTAGAAGGCGTCAAGCTCGGCGAGGGGATTGTCAATGGCGGTTGCTGATAACCCAAAGACAGAGTCCAATCTGTCCGGAGGCCAATGGTAGGAAGAATCAAGATATTTCATTACCGTGGAGGCGTAAATAAATTGTCCAGAAGACTTCTGAACAAGGAGTTTTATGTCAAGTTCAGAAGGCCACGAGTTGTGGAGCGAGGGATTTTTTTGTTTGATATCGTTGAATCTCGATTCCATGAAGAGTTTTATGTCTGCTTCGGGTCTATAACTGTCGTCCAGCACTATTCGAGTTGTTAAGGCGTGGAGGGGTTGTTCGTTAAACGTGTCACGGATGAGCGGATCTGGACGGCTGGCCAGAAGGAAGCAAAGTGGTACATTGAGTTGTTTCACAGCATCTAGAAAGATATTGAGGATGTAACGGTGAGTTTTTGACTCCTCGCACTCGTCCAAGCCGTCTATAATAATAAATCCAGGTTTTAAGTAGAGGTGTGGGTGGTGCTCAGCTGCTTCATTGAGGGGTTTGATTATGAGAGCCTCGATCTGAGCTTGAAGGGACCGGGAAAGAAGTAAAGGATCATCCTCGAGGGCTTTTCCAACACGTTCACGAATCTCGGGAATGGAGATTGTCAACTGGTACGCCAAAGTTGTTATTAGAAAGACTTCATTATTTCGACCAACCACACCACGAGAAAAAAAGAAACTGGCTGCTAGAATCCCTTCTTTATGGCACATATCGGCAATGGTTTGTGCTATGGCTGATTTACCCGCTCCAGCCGGCCCATATAGCCAGATAAATAGGCAAAGTTTCGCGGTGTCTTTTACCCAGTCCATGATCCTTTTCAAAACGGCTTCGCGTGTTTTTGGGTGACATTTTGGTGGATCATACCTTTCAGCGGAGTTATGAAATGCTCCAGGTGAAATATTATTCTGGAGGGACACAAGACCTTGTGCATTTCAGTAACCAAGTACTAGAAAATTGTAGAGAAATAGGAAATGCCTTCTCGACCCTCATTGGAACTTATTGTCTGAGCCGTGAATCTTCCTCCCGTAATGACTATGTTCCGTGCGTTTTGAAACATGACAAGGTTCAAGTTGAAGAGGTGGGCACTTGGGGAGGAGAATCCGTGGGAATTTAATTATGCCTTTCAACGGTTCGTCTCAGGTGCGGTGCAACTATTCTTGGCGACGACTTTTTGGCTCTTGGGAACCCGGAAAGTAGGGAAAAGTCGGCCACTGTCAATGCAGAGAAGCGTAAAGGCTGTCCGTTCTCTTATGTCCTATAATATCCAGGTTCAAGTTCTTGACGGCGTACGCTTCCCCCCACCTGTGCCACGCTCATGGGATCCCTGGGATCCCCTGCCTCGGACGACGAGGTAGTCGTCGCCAATAGTCTCCTCGAACAAAATGTCTGGGGTAGAACGAGTTCCTTGAGTTTCGATAGTGCCGTAGGCATTTTCACGCAGAATGGACTCTCGCCTACACAAGTCCGCGACATATGGCGGATAGCCGACAGCACAGGCAGTGGAACCCTCTCGAGAGATGAACTTGTTGTCGCAATTCGGCTCATGGGATGGGCACAAGCTGGCGAAACAATAACTGAGGAATTATTGTGGAAAGGTATGCTTATTTGAAATTCTGTCCTATTTTACAGCAGACTGAGGATATCTTGAATAAGCGGCGCCACTGCCCAAGCTGAAAGGCTATATGGATAAGTTGGCAAATAAGGTTGATGCACCGCCTCCAACAATCAACTCTGATGATACGGCCGTACACATACATAACTTCCAAGTATCCAGTTCAGTTGACGAAAACTCAAGCAGTCAGTGCGATCCATACTCCTTGGCAAACTAAAAAAACCTAACTTCTTTCTACACAGAAAACCTTGTGACGGATACCTGTACAAAATCAACCCCAGCAAGAGGTCATGCTGCCAGATTTATGTTAGCTTTTTCATCATAGAAACATTGGGTTCAATGGAGAAACTAATAAATTCCGCTTATAGGGAACTCGTGGAGAGTCTGGGCAGAGAGCCTGAAACAATAGAGTCCCAAGAATTCAACTTAGCCCTACAGATACTCAAATCTTGGTTGATTTCGACTTCATCAAGTCCGCCTAATAAGTTGGGGTTAGAGTGGCAGGCCCAAGAGTTCCCGATACCTGAATTCGGAGCGCCCTCTTTTCTTCCTTCCAAGTTGAACGATTCTCCACTCGATTCTGTGCAATATCCAGACCTGTTCAACGATATCCAACTTCCTGAAAATGTTGAATGCGGCATACGATCCTTTATCGCAGATATCGAGAACCGAGGCAGCATTCATGGCGATGCGGTTTGTAATTTTGCAGCAGAATATAATCTATCGCTAGTCGAGCTAGTCGAATTATGGTGCGGCTCTTTTATGATCCTGCGGCCTGCTGATCCTCCAGGTACTTAACTGTTGTTGCGTCTAGGGGTGAAACAGACATCCATGCCAATTACACTATCACTGCCAACAGGTTGGCCATGTTCAGCGAGCTACTCCAAAGAAAATTGGTAAACACAATGACGCCGAACGCAGTGGATTCGCAACCAGTGATTGAAAACCGTCTTTCGTCGGGAATGGTGGAAAGAAGCGGGCAGCCGTCTTCAGCAGGGGACATCACTCAAAATCTCTCCCAAACCTCGGAGCTGCCAGTGTATACTGTCACTCTGCCTGTGCCTCAATCTCTCACAGAACCAAGCCTCCCTTCCAAAGATATTTTGAAGGAATTGAAACAGGAAACCACTCGACTGTCACAGCTTGCAGAGAATTTTATTTCTGCCCAGAGTACAAGCCAAGATCTACGCCGTCGAGTTGATGATCTTCAGGATGACAACGATCGCCTTAATCTATGTCTAAGCAAGGAGAAGAAGAGAGTTTCCGATCTCTCGTTCTCCAATGAAGAGCTCAAACAACAAGTAGAGGCTCATCTTCAAGAGAACGCGCGACTCCGGGCAGAATTATCGAATATGGAGGAACAGAAGGCCATCTGGGAGAAGAACGCGTTGACATTGGATGAAGATGCGTTGAAAGAGGAGCCACCGTTTCAACGACAACAGGAGGCTGATCATTTCCAGGACCAACAGCTGACAGAACCAAAGGGGATTTTGAAAGACGTGAGCCAGACCGTCTCAAACGAATTACCGCATTCCGAATCGCGTCGCAAACACAAGATGCGTGTGCTCTTCCTTCGGGCCTCACTTGACGAATCGCGAACGGCGGTTGCTGTGGCCTCGAGTGAAGCTGAGGGTCTTCGCCTGGTTGTTGCCGAGCAATCCGAGCAGATAACCACACTCCGAAAACAAATACTTGACATGGACCACTATGCACGGCCGATAACACTGTCGAAGGATGACACTCGCGACTTTTTGGACAGCCTCTTTCAACCTTACGACAATCTGACCGATTCAGATTCTTCTTCAGAGGTATCTGAACCACCTGAAGATAGTATCGACCCTTTCCCTTGGGCAGCAATGTCAACATGGGAGGAAGAAATTCGAGAAGATCGAAAGCGAAACTATTCTCTGGGTTTAGAGTTCTTGAAGCTTCGGAAGCATGCAAGGAACGCTCAAGAACGGCAGGCACAGAGAATTGGTCAGCTTACCGCTCAACTAGCCAACAGCGTCGCAGAATGCACATCGGTCAGAGAATGGGCACTGGAGCAAGGCGTGAAGCTACGACGGTCTCAGGCTGAAACGGCCCTGGTTCAGGAAGAAGCTGATCACCTTGGGAGGGTCATCGACTCCCAGACCCAAGCACTCTTCAAATTAAGGGCCAAAATATCTAAAGCCGACTCGCAAGCTAAATCCAAAGCATCAGTTTCTTCAAGTAAATCACTTCCTGCTGTTCCGCGACTTGTTGCCCCCGGTTCGCATTCGTTCAATATCCAAACTTGAGTACCAAGTCTACAAATTACAGTCTTGCAACACATGCCCTGTACCAATTATTGGAGGTGTTCGCAGTGGCAAGGCAAAGAATCAATTCAATTGCTATAGCCTCGGAGGCTAGTTTTTCTTCAAGTCACTGACCAACGATGGATGTTTATGTATGCAGGCTTTGTCAAGGGGTTCTTGTCGCGTCTTGTCTGACACTGACAGGTGAATATTTCAGGATGAGGTAGATAACAGATGAAGAATGTCAGAATTGCGTAGGCTTGTAAGAAACCATTTCAGCTCAACGTTTAAGGCGCTGGGTGTTCAGAGCAATAAATATTTGGGGGTAATGAATACAGTACATGCACATTGCAGATTATCTTCCTGAGGGTAAGGACGTAAAGGGAATCCTAAGCAACAAGGCCAAAAGTGATCAATACCGCACTATCACACCACCGCGCCGGCAATCCTACTCGAAGCAGGCTTACTCTCCAACCCAGCCTTCACATTCTGCGCATAATCAACATTAAACGCCTCATTCGCCATGCCCAGCGCAGCCTTGTCGCCGAAGAAATACGTCGAGTTGCTCTGGCTCTCTGCGATGGCCCTGAGCTGCTCAAGCCGCCTGAGCTCGACGAGCGTGGCTAGAGCGAACTTGCGGTGCTCGGGGAGGATGGAGTCTTTGTCGGGGCTGAGCGAGCGCGCGATGTTTTCTACTTGTTGGGCGATGGCGGAGGCTTCCATTAGGGCTTGTTGTTGGCTGGGTGGTGGTGCAGAGGTTTAGATTGGTTTAGTACGGATGGATGAAGGGTAACGTACCGAGCTTCTGCTTCTCGGAAAACGGTTTTGTATTTCGCATCGGCTTCGTTGGATTTGGCTTCGAGCTGTGGATATGATTGTATAAGAACAGATTCTAGCGGTTTCCATGAGAGAAGAACACTTACATGACCCTCACTCTCCAGAATGACTCGTTGCTTTTGACCTTCAGCTACGTTAATCTGGGCTTGTGTGTCCAAGAGCTGTTTTCTGCGATTCCGTTCGGCTTCCATTTGGAGCTCGAGTTGGCGCTGTAGGATTGTGACAAACATATGAGATCGTATTTTGGCAAGCAATTACTGACGAAAAGCTCACCTCGACTTCGCGGTTTGCTGGTTGGAATGACTGAACCTCGAATCTCGTACATTCAACACCCCAATCCTAGTAGCCGACCAGAATAATGAGAATCAACATAGGAAGAATTTGGCAAGAATCTCCTCACAGAGATGGAGTTTCCAATGACGACATTTAGTTGCTTGTTCAGTTCATTTCGATCAGCGATGACCTAAAAATCCGATGGGGCCATGCCTTAGAAAAAGGTTCGAAGGAGGGTTGCATGGACGCACTTGGTCATAAGAGAATGTTCCCAGAACTGATCGGACAGCAGACGTTCCGATATTTTGTACATTCCTCTCTACTTCTGAGACGCCGAAACATGCCTTGAAGTTGTTAGGAAATGTTAAGTAAATGGTTAGTTGTAAGCTCACCTTGTAGCTGTCCTTTATACGGTAGAACAGAGATCCTGAGCATAGAATCGGAACATTATCTGCAGTATATCCTGGAAGCTGAAATGGCCATTCAGAACCTCATGTCAGCGGCATGTCCTTGCACTTTAAGGAAGCAAACTCGCACATTGGGAATGTTGACCGAGGACTCGCGGACATCGAGGACAGTTAACGTGTGGTAAAAGGGTATCTTAATGTTCAGACCGGGTGTCAGTTTGACTGGATCTCGACCGAGGCTGTGGGTCCATATAAGCACACGAGCAGAGGAAGTAAGTTTCCGAAAGATCAATCACCTGAGGCGCCAGCCTTCATGACCTTGTTGAATAACTGTCAAGAAGGTCCTTCGACCTAGAGCACGAGAAGAAGCAACTACTGCTCCTTGTCGATTGCCCAAAGAAACTCCACTTCGGACGCTGGTTCTGAGGCTCGTACGTGCCAATTGAGGGGTGTTCATTCTTGTTATTGGTGTCCGGTGTTACCTAGTGGGTATGAGGCGGACGAGATAGGGAGATAGGTGGAACTTATGGGTATCCCGAGAAGAAAGAGTCTGGGTATAAAAGCTAGAGGTGGACACAGCAAAAATGCATTTCGACTCAGTGCCGCCGCGACGCGTACGAGGTCAAGCCCGTAAATGCCTCGTGGCGGTGCAAGGTTCGAATTACGTAATCGAGGCTATTTCGGTAAGAACCTGATTGGCCCATTGTCGATCCGGTGAAGAGACGTGTTACCCAGGGAAAAAATAGGTCTGCCTCGCATTTTTATCTGCTTTCATGGAAAGATTATCAGCAAGAAGTTACTTGACTCAGACTCAAATTTGGCGCTTTGGACTAGAAGGAGAAGGCGGCCAGGTTCGGGTTGTTTACTTTTAGAATGGAACTGGTGTCTTGCTTGGCTGTCTATCTACTCCTAATTTTTTCATGTCTGAATAACCACCCCGTTGCTTGCCGATCCACTCACAGCGGGTTCTTACTCCAGGTTGATCGGCTATAGACGCGTGCGTGACAGGCGCGTAATTAGTATCACATCACGTGTGCGCGTCAACAAGAAACCAGTCGTTGACTCGGAATTTCTTTGCCAGTGCCACCATCCACCACCACCACAAGCATGAAGGACGAGACGTCCACTCAAGCACGCAAACGCGAGGCTGCTCTATCGCAGTCAACACTTCCATTCGGCTCAACGCATAGTCGACCGTCCAAATTGTCCTCGTCTGCCCCATCCAAGAGAGACATCCTCATCTCCATTAAACCTGTTCATATGAACAATATTGTGGAACGAAAGAAAAACCACGAGTTCAGGAAGTATCTAATCTCGAACACGGTCGAGCGGATGTGGTGAGCATCCTGGGTTGCTTTTCGACTCTGCTCAACCTGAATTTTAACTCCTTTCCTGGACTCTCAGGTTATACGTGTCCAGTCCGGACCAGACGCTGCGATACATCGCCACAATAAGCCATGGAAAATCTCCCGGTGACATCGAGGACGAGGATGGGCTGGGTAATGCCGATTTTAATGCTGGGCTGAAGGGTGCTTCGATGTACGGCTATGAAATCAAGGAGCTGTATCAGCTGAACGAACCTCTTGCTCTGACGGAGATGCAGAAGAAGTATGGGGCGACGTTTCCTCAACGGTTTTCCTACGTGTCGGGAAAGATGATTGAGAGTATCGTGTTGGAAGACCAAATTCGGCTCTTTTGATTTATGAGGTTTATTATGCTGGTATACTATTATAATGACTTGGTATGGATTATACAAACTCTATCCTACGCATGAAGACTATATAACGAGTTTACAGGAAATGTAATTTGTAGCTTAAACATTGAAAACCGGGTATCACTCGCGACGAGTCGCAAGACTTGAATGTCGTCGCCGACGACATTCAAGTCTTGCCAACCCGCCCGTGCACTGGCTTATCCCCGCGAAATAAAGAATCAATATACGCAATACTGTACGTCCTGAACAGTTTAAAAGGGTGCTCGATCCAGTCCATGACTTCATCAAAAATGACCCCGAGGTCCTTTCCCTGCTTCTTGAACGCCTTGTACGAAATAAGGTAATCCATATTATTATCCTTGAGATACTGGTATGCTCCATTTCTCACATAGAGGCTCTTTGAAAGTTTTGCTCCAGACCAGTCGACGATAAGTGGGGCATAAAGGATCAGCGGGGCCTCCTCCTTCGTGATGTGCCGCCAAAGAAGCTGCTCTTGATAGAAGCCCGCGTAATCTGAGCCGGTAACACGGATCCATGACGCGTCGGGGTCGCGTGCAATGACTTTCGTGCGGAGGATGTTCCGCAAAGGGGTATTGAACTCCAACTGCCGAATGTGCTTAGTGTCGGAGAGGTTGAGGATGAACGACCCATGCTTGGGGCACTGAAACTCGATGGTACCCGCTTTCTCTGAAAACGAGTATACGTTCTGCACACCGTCTTTGTCGGCCAATCCGCAGTCCTCATGGGGGCAGGCCGCACGGATGGCGAGGTTTCCTGTCTTGGGTGAGAACGACGCGCCCAGCACCTCACGGTCGCGGATGATTTCGCCAAGCGCAGCAGGGACATGCAGGTCTCCCAAAAACTCAGACTGCGTGCGGATCTGGTACTCCACCCCCGTGCGGCTCTTCAACGCGTCAAGTATCTCGACAAAGTCCTCCATATACTTGTCCATCTCGCGCGTGAACCGCTGGCTCTTCTGGTACCGCAGGCCGTCGATCTTGAGCTGCTCCGACGGCGCGGTGTCGATGACGTCCAGGCAGACGCGGACGCTGCGCTTGTGCTCCCGCTGGAGGCTCTCCGCGAGGAAGAACGCGACGGTGAAGGTGATGATGGTCCCCATGTGCGGAGAGCTGTTGGGCTGGGATCCGATGTGAAGCACGATGTGGTCCTTTGGGCAGTGGCGGTTGATGTACTGCGTGAGGTCGTCGCGGAAGATGTAGGAGCCTGCTCCAAGGGGGTGGTGCGCGACGTTGTCGTGCTCGATGGTGTAGGTTCCTTTGTGGTTGGTGGTTGCTTCGGGCATGATATTCTGGAGACAAAGGGTGAGTGATCTATGAATGCTCTGAACACTGGGTGTGGTTACCTGTAGTAGTAGATAGATTGTGGTATTTGGAATAGTGAGGAAGAGGTTTTGGTAAAGAGCGGTACTCGGTAGATGGAGGTTAGTTTTGAAAAGAGGCTCGACAAAGGATGAAGAGATTAAATAAGAATGACCCGATCAGTTGTCGTCTATTTTTGTTTGATCCGAGTCAGGATCAGCATGACTCCGCTTAAAGAGAAAAGTTTACGGTAATGGCTGTGCACCAGTACGTGACCGCTGCCGTACAACTCGCATATGTACACACAAGCGCAGGTATTCAGAAATATTTACAATAAATTTGAAACGGCTCGTAAAAGGGGGGGTTTCGCCACGAAGGGTTTCTAAAGCCGCGCCGCCGCGATCAAAGTGATCAAATTTTCAAAGGCCGATCTGTGCACGTGATCTTTGACGCGTCTAAATTAAAATCGAGACGCGACGCGTCGCGTCGCGTCATACCCTGCTTCTTTCCTGCGGAATCGGGGAGGCCGGTTTTGCTTCAAAAAAATTTGAACATTGATACAGTGCGACATCTTTAAGCATATATAGGTGATGTCCAGTATTCTGATCTGCTTTCAGCTCCAACTGGCACTTAATTTGTTATGGATATTGTAGTTTTACATACAGTTACGTACATTTAATAGTTATTTAGTCTCTGAAACATTCAAACAGAGGACAAGTTGCGCACTTGATGCGCCTTACGGATTCAGAGTCAGGTGTGTGAGTCATTAAGCGCTGGAACATCGCGCACTCGTGTATTCTGGAATCTTCTATTCAAGAAGTGGACAGTCCAAAATCCTCAAACAGAAGACAAGTGCGCTAACGAGTCACCACTGCACGCATCATAGAGTCAGCTTTGTTGAGCTATTAAACGCCCGAGTCAGAACGCCACGCACTAGTTTAATCTGGATCCTTCTACGCAAGAAGTGAGTCCGCTTTACAGATTGAGGCAGTGTCTATGCATGGACTCTTCAGTGAACCAGGTTTTGATGTCCTTTTTTTGACCACATATAGGCAAAATAAATCGCGCGAACCGCACTAAACAGCCTTCCACTCTTCTATCCTGACCAAATGTTGGCCAAATTAATTACATGGAACGCACCTATCGGTTTCCTTGTCTACTGCTCGGTGTGGCTCAAATACGTGCGGCACACAGGCAGAATATTATAACGTCTTTTTAGCATTAGTGTTCCTAACGCAATGAGTCACCTAATGAGGCTCTGCGTCACCGCGCCGCACTGAATCATTAACGAAAGGCGAATGAGTTATATTCATTGTACTCAAATATGTCTCCCTTTGTGTAGTCAATGTACTGTAGTTTCTTTATTTTTGCCCAGGTGGTGACTGTGCTACCGCTCGTTTATGCTTAAATTTAAAAAAACGCAAAAGGCGTTTGATTTACAAGATCACAGAACTTGAAGGCTTCATATTTTCCAGTCTGCGGAAATTTATAATGAAAAAATTTGTGATCAGGCACGCTGGAAAGGCCGTTTAATATTGATTATAAATGCAGCTCAAAATGCAGTACTTAAACATTCTGACTAGTCGTAGCAAACATAAGGCAATGGCTCGCTTTGACTTCGTGCTTTGGGTAATTATCTAAAATGACTTCCAGTTCCTCGTACATAACCCCATAAAAATCTCACTTCAATTCATTACAGGGCAGTAAACCAGTAACTTCTTCAAGATCAAGATTGGGTAGATTACTCGACTTTTGGAAATAAAGCACATATATGTATTTATTTTTTGAAAGCCCTTGTGTTCGGCAGCACCAATTATCCATTGACAGAGTCACCTGATATAATCTGGCGCGTCGCGTGCCGTCGCGTCCAATTGCAAGCTAGATAGGGGACATCCCCCACGGCTGTCTAATTTGACTCGCTTATAGTCGATCCCGCGGGAATGCAATTGCGTTCACAAGGGATATCTCAAGGTAGCTTTTCCCCACATACTAAAACAGGGTGTTGTCAGTTTCAATTTCGAGTAATAGGTGCCTCGTTGGGAAGACAATTTACACAGATAATCCATTTTCTGGTGGGTTCCAATTGACCGATGCTTTATGAGCAGAAAGTCTACAAATATGGTTCAGTGAATCTGTTAATAGTAGTAGCCATCTGTCATGAAGTTAGAGTTCAACGTTCAGCGCGAACGGGCCGTGCTTAGAATACGAGTATTACTATCACTCGAGTCTGAGTCATTTCAACGACAAATGTTTATCGCCTTGAGTCCACTTTGCGGTACTGTTGTTCCAGCCCCAACTACGCGAGCAGGAGAATAACGAGATATGTAGCAAGGATCAACCATTTTAAGAAGGGGTAGTAAGCCGTTAGTAAGCCGTGCCGAAACCTATTGTAAGCACAAGAAGCACGCAAGACCTGCAGTGGATGGGGTCACTTTTCGACAGGTTCCTGGCCTATAAAAGATAAAACATTCCCTGCCTTGTAGCCTCACACCTATCGTTCGCAATTCGACAACTCCCGCTCTTAATAATGTCCGACCCAACTACCACACTGAAATATATCGCTCCTCCCGAAGGGGGTGTACGCCCGGTGTTCAGCCTCGGAAGTGCTGGCTCAAAGCAGGTTCAAAGGAACTTCGGATTTGAGGAGAAAGAAGCGGTTATCGAAAACGTGCGTGGCAAAGAAGAGACTGTCTCCCTCGACACCACCGGTTTCCAATTCTTCCACGAGCCGTCCAAGCACAAGGATTTCAGCGACGAGGAAGCCGTCGTCCGAGATTACTATCCCGAGAGCATCGAAATCATCAAGAGGTTGACCGGCGCTAGCCGTGTTGTATTGTTTGATCACAGTGCGTTAGGCGCTCGCCTTTTGATCGAAAAACCAACTGATTCGTCCGCTTCCAGCAATCCGTCGTCGTCTGCCTGGATTAGAAGACCAATTTGCTCTCCGCCAGCCAGCTGGTAACGTCCACGTCGACCAAACCTTCAAGGCGTCGGTTGCACGCGTCCACCGGCACCTTCCAGCCGACGAAGTGCCCCAGCTGCTTAAACGCCGCTTCCAGATTATAAACCTCTGGCGTCCCATTAACCACCCAGCGATTGACTGGCCCTTGGCGCTTTGCGATTGGCGCACTGTCGATGCTGCCAAAGATACCTTCCCAGTAACTCTTCGTTACCCTGACCGTGATGGCGAGACTATGGGTATGAAGTATAACCCCAACCACAAGTGGAAGTACCTCCGAGGTATGACTCCAGATGAGATTGTCCTCATCAAATGGTCCGTTTTACCTTCCAGTCTTGATGATTGTGTTCTAATGTGGATCGACTTTTTACAGCGCCGATTCGATCCAAGATGGAAGCGTCGCTGCTTTCACCCCACACACCGCCTTCAATGACCCAACCACGCCAGAGGGGACCCCTCCGCGCGAGTCTATCGAGCTCAGGTCGCTTGTCTTCTATGACTAGACGTCGATTATCTGGACATGTAGATTGTTTGTATAGTTAGCCAGTTATGTACTTTGTATATCACCCAACGTGGATGAGAATATGATACGAACTTTGTGTTGTTGCGTGTTCATGTTACAGTGGAGTCGGTATCCCGGGGCTGTTCATATTTGAATGTAATGATAAGTCTCTGTGATACGATTATCAGCCAGTGCGGTCCTGCAGAGCCTCACCACATTTGAGAAGTCGTCGTCCAATGGACCCATTTATGGTATTGCACGTAATCTGGCAATGAGAAAGGGTTTAACACGACGGCCGTAAAAGCATTGCCTGCAAGTTCCTTGTTGCCTTCGACGAGGCTGAAGTTGAACAAAAAACTTTCAGAAAGACGAACTCCGGAGGGATGATGGAATTTAACAACGGCGTCCGATATAGTGAGGTTCTAGATCGAGGGATCGATGATGTTCGTCTTGCGGGACTGTTGCCGTCTGCGTTAGAAAGAAAAACGGCTGAACTGTGGCATTTTCTCCCGGGTAGTTCGTGATGGGTATCCCTGTAATCTTTGAAAACACAAGATGAACAGAGACGAATCGACAGTAGAAAATGACAGCTCACATTTCCTCGCTGTAGTTCTGCACTCAGAGGTAAATCGATCTTGGCAAAGTTTTAGTGAACACGGCCCAGACTTTTCTTGGATCGCAAAGATCTATAAAATCATACCAACCATATCATGTTGAGAGGAGAGTTCAAACTTGGAAAACGCTGACACAACCGCCGCCCAAAGCAGCACGCGACTGGGTGACAAAGCTGCGCGTCAGTTATTCCAAATATCGCTCTTCACTCTCTTTCTACCATCTAGATCAACGTCAAGCGCGATTTTTTCGTCGCCACACTTATCAGACGATCCTAGCCGTTCTCAATGTCCTCCCAGAACATCGAAGAGTCAACTACGGCTCTGGTGACAGAGTAAGCCACTTGTCTTTGAATCTGAACACCCTTTGATTATCAATACAGAACAGCGCCAGACAACAAAACAAGACGGTATGATCGTCAGCTAAGGTATTTCATTCCATATTATAGAATATCAGGAAGTTCATCGTTTGGTGGGCAGACTCTGGGCCGCCTCAGGGCAAGCTGCGCTCGAAGCGTCCCGCATCCTGGTCATCTCTGGGACCGCCACCTCCACATCGATCCTCAAGAACCTCGTTCTGCCTGGTATCGGCCATTTCACCATCCTCGATCCAGCCAAAGTAACCCCAGAAGACGCCGGGAACAACTTCTTCCTCGAAGGGCCGTCGAGCATCGGCAAGTCGCGAGCGGAGGAGGCGGCGAGGCTGCTCGGAGAGCTGAACGACGGTGTGGAGGGCAAGGCGGACCTGCGATCCATTGAGGAGGTGCTGGAGAAGGACAAAGACTGGTTATTAGAGTTCACCATCGTGATCGCGCACAACCTGGAGGCTGGAGTGCTTGACCGTCTCGCCACGCTGCTTTGGGAAGATGAATCACATCCTCCCTTGCTGGTTGTACGATCGGCAGGATTTTTGGCAGAGTTTTATATCCAGTATCACGAACACACGGGTGCGCCCATTTGTTCCTCCAATCGTGGATCTGTTGACTAATCTCCAGCTATACAGTCATCGAAAGTCATCCTGAGACAGCGCAGTCCCTTCTGATCGACCATCCTTTCCTAACACTAATAGACTACGCGATGTCGCTCGATTTTGAGAAGATGGACGTGACCGACCATGCACACGTTCCCTACGTCGTCATCCTCGTTCGTCGCCTCTTAGAGTGGAAGAAGACAGTAAGTATATTTCAGTATCATGCCTACACCGGCTAACATACCTGCTAGCATGACCGCAGTCCGCCAATAACCTACGAGGAGAAAAAAGAATTCAAAAAATTGATCCTGGATATGAAGAAGAAACCGGACGAGGAGAACTTTGACGAAGCCGAGGCGCAGGCCTACCGCGCGTGGACGAAAACCACCGTGCCCTCCGAGACCAGGCAGCTCTTCTCCGACCCGAAAGTGCTCTCCCTCTCGCCGACCTCTCCGCCGTTCTTCCATCTCGTGCGCGCGCTCAAGAGGTTTACCGACGAGCAGCCGAGGCAGACGATGCCAATAACAAGCACGCTGCCGGACATGAAGGCCAGCACGGGGTCATATATCCACTTGCAAAAGCTGTACAAGACCAGGGCTGAGGAGGAGAAGGCGATCTTTAAAAGCTACTTGGAGGTACCTATAGATGAGGATATGGTGGACGCGTTTTTGAAGAATTCGCATGCGCTCAAGTTGTTGAGGGGAAAGAAATGGGGCTCGTTAGATGCTGATCCCGAAGCATTGGGTGGGTGCTCGAGTCTTAGCTCTCGACAAAGACAGTCTGATCAATATTCATATTGCATTTAGTCTCTGCAATCGCAACTGCTCCGAAACAACTCGCGACGCACCTCGCCCTGAGCGCCCTGTCAACTCTCGCCTCAAAGCACCAGCCAAACGCTCCGCTCACGCCGACCGTGGAGGCGCTCACTGCCGAAGCGCAGGCTTTGTTCCCACCAGGCACCGAACTTCCAGAAGACTTCGAAAACACCGTTGGCGAAGTGTACGTTTTACTCTGTTTTATGTCGATGGACAGATATTGACATCTTTCTACTTACTTCACCCAGTGCCCGCTCGCCGACTGCAGATCTACCGAACACGGCTGCCCTGCTCGGCGGTGTCGTCGCGCAGGAGGTCATCAAGATGATCACGAAGCAGTATATCCCGATCAACGGGTCCTGCGTCATCGACCTCATCGAGTCCTGGACTGGGACATTGTAATTCTGGATGCCATCCAGCGTCTGACCTGCATTTTTTCTAGAAGGCGCATTGGGGCGATTTCAGAATGTAGACGAAGGCCTTGGCCATTCATGCTTGGAGTTGAGATGCAACAACGGCATATTTTTTTTCTTGGACGACTCGAGGCTCGCACAATACTGTACTTAACAACAATCAAAGTGCTATGTTAATTGCTTTCGCGCAGTTTTTTCCTTTCAAACGTAGCCTCGATGAAAGACCAGCGTGAGCTTGATTCTAGAATCACCCACGAACGTTGAGTATATCTCAGAGAGCAGGGAAACCTCAACCTTGATGCAGGTGTGAAGTCCATCACAAAATGTTCATGACACCTTGCTAGCTCAATACTCAAACAATTACTAGGTCCTTTCCTTGCTCACTAAGTATTTGCTTTTCATTGTTTGCTGTTACGTGAATATTCTAGGCTAAAAGGGTTCAAAGCTAGTCGTAGAAGACAAGGGCCCGAAGTTCGATGGACTCGCGGAGAGGCGTTCCCTCTGGCGTAGTTGGGTCACTGAAAGCAGTATGCGGGGTGAAAAGAGCGACACTGCCGTCCCGAAGCGAATCCGCGCTGGCAGAAAAATCGTCAGAAAGAAAAGCAATATTATAAAACCAAACATTGCACGAACCATTTGATGAGGACAATCTCATCTGGCGTCATCCCGTGCATGTATTTCCACTTATGATTCTCATTATACTGCACCCCCATCACCTCCCCCTCGTGGTCGGGAAAGACGAGAGTCATAGGGAAGGTATCCGTCTCTGGGTTTACGCTGCGGAAGTCGCACAGCGCCAGCGGCCAGTCGATCGCTGGGTGGCTTATGGGCCTCCAGACGTTTATAAGCTGGAAGCGGCCCTCCAATAATTTGGGAACCTCGGATGCGGGGAGGTGTCGGTGCACCCGTGCGATGGCGGCTTTGAAGGTTTGATCGACGTGCACTTGGAGCGCTGGTTGGCGGAGGCCGGGCTGGTCGTCTGAACCGGGTCGACGGCGGCGGATGGCTAAAATTAAAATTTAACAATGGCCATTGGAATTGTCCGCAAGCACAAGGAGTGCTTAACGTACTGTGATCAAATAGCACCACTCGGCTAGCCCCAGTCAACCTCTTGAGAATCTCGGCGCTCTCAGGGTAATACTCTCGGACAATCTCTTCGTCATTCGCAAAAGACGTATGCTTTGCAGGCTCATGGAAGAACTGGAACCCAGCGGTGTCGAGGGACGCAGTGTCCTCTTTGCCTCGCAGATTTTCGAGGACCACCTCTCTCTCCCCGTGTGTGTAATTTCGCTGCTGTGCAGCGGTAGCAGTGAGGCCGGGTACGTAGATGGCGCGAGCACCGTCTTTGGGAGGGACGATGTACCTGAGCTTTCCAGTCGTAGACGCTGGGTAGGATGGGGTAGTTGTGCCGGGCATTAGTTGGTTATGGGGCCTGTCAGTTCTCTCAAATAAATGAAGCTCGAGGTTCTGTGAGATAATATCCGTTATCTTATATATCGACAAACTTCGTTCACCGAGGTCCTGCCAGTGGATGCTTGTGCTTAAAATAGGTGCCGGTGGGCTTACTAAGGGCTGACCGAGTGCTCCCTAAAAAGGGACATTGACATGTAAATTTTAAAAAGTTAGAGGGGTCGAGGAGTATAAAATAGCGAGAGCGACGAATACCATCTATTAACCTGCAAGTCCACTTGCCGCTCCCTTTCTCAACTCTGCGTTGAGTCCCTAAAAATTCGATAAGAATAAGAGAAAACGAGGCAAACCGAAGACCTAACTGTGAGTAATCGATAAAGTTCCCGCGAGATGGAAGGTTAAGCGGAGCGCGATGCATTTGGATGGCCTTTCGCAAAACCCAGCTGACGAGTTAGGGACGCGACGCGTTTAATTATATCAGGTGACGTACGTCATCGTGGACTAAATATAGCTCAAAGGCCCTGGGCTATCCTGAGAGAGGATGGATGGTAGGATTATAATTTCTATATATCCTTTCTTCGACGCTGTTATTTATAACTTGAAGGTCAGATTTTGAGCTACAGCTAAGCGAAACACCGGCCTCCGATAGCTTCCGGTTGATCCCAAACATTCCACCGCGTTGCCACGGGTAAGAAATATGTAGGTATCGTTCGAAAGGTGTTCTTGTCCTCATACCAGAATTTTTCGCATGTTCTTTGAGCATGGAAAGGCGCACATTCCTGTCTTCACTTAGATCAACAAAAAATGGGCGCGGAAAGAGGAAAAAACCTACAGTATTTTGTTATAAAAAAAACTTGAATATACCGAGTGTAAATACACCTGTCTCGTTTGCACATACTCAACCATCGACGAAATAATCGAGATTAATGTGTATACCTCGTACGTTCAGGGCATTCTCCTGAGCAGCTTCGAACCAGGATGCAAAGTTTGTTAACTCTTTCTTATTCAGCTCGTCATAGTCATTTCCAGAATCCAGCAAAAAGATAGCCCTACGAATTTCAGGGTCGTTTTCAGGTCAGACGACCTACTGCAACAACTATATAGGAGCAACGCTATTTGCTCGCGAGTGTACGCTTAACGGAGAATGCGACGTGGCTGTTGGGCTCAACATCGACTGTCGAATGCATATCCCTTGACATATGTACTTCTCGTTAAATACAAGGATCTGCAATGATCGTTCAATCCAAGGTCGTGATTGTAAGAGACTCTGACTTACCTTCTTGGTCAAACTTGAGCTTGCATTGTTGTTGAACTGGTGAACGTTCGAATCAAGAGCAGTCACAGCACGTTAGGCGCACAGCGTCACATCTCTAACGCCCATTATGGTCAGTTACACAACCCTGACCCCGCCTCATCCCCGTGTTAAACCGTAGCCTGGCTCCTTCGTAAAGCATGCCCCAAATCCTCCTCCATGCTGCTGATCTTAGCCCTCCTCTACCTCTTCCATAACACCATCAGCGCCGCGCCCCTCTCTCCCATCCTACGCGACGCTGCTCCCTCCGATCTCAACCCTGCTGGTCCAGCACAGTGCGTCTGTCCAGATCAGCAGCGATCACTCTGGGACATCATCTGGAACTGCCTCGCCACGATCTTTGCCTGCACCTGGGTCTCCATCCACCCGAACATACCACCACCCGGTGAGAAATGGTGGAAAACGGGCTTCCGACGGCTGGAACTCATGCTTTGGGGTGTCGTCGCTCCAGAATTGATAATATTGTGGGCTATGAGACAGTGGAACGGGGCTAGGAAGGTTGCTGAAAGATATCGCGGTGAGCGACTATAAGTTTTTTCATTTGAACTGACTAAATTCAACCCGTAATTTCAGGACACGGATGGACGAAGACACACGGATATTTCATGCAAATGGGCGGATTCACCTTGTTCGAAGGCGGCGAGCCAACAAGAGTGCTCATGCCTGACACCATGGAAGAGCTTCTCCTAAAAGGCCAGCTCGATCTTCCTGAAATAACGGAGGAAGACATCTACGATCGCAGCAAAGCCGACGGGCTCTCGAAAGCGCTCGTCATCGGCCAGACCTCGTGGTTCGTCGCGCAGTGCATCGCGAGGCGTGCGCAGGGGCTCATACTCACTGAGCTCGAGCTTGTCACTGGCGCGTTCGCGATCCTCAATGGAGTGATGTATTTTTTGTGGTGGAACAAGCCTTTAGATGTACGGTGTTCGGTGCCTGTTCATTTATTGGATGAACCCATACCCGAGGAGGAACGATTTACGTTCGACGCGTCAACAGTGGAATTGTGTTCGTTTTCCTTGCACCCTTAGACTTTGGTTCTTGCTCATTAAATAATTACCAGCGATCACACGTTGGCCATGGGACGCTATTTTTGGTATAGTGGCAAAGACGTACATTAAATCAGTCAACATCTCCACTTCAACTAGAGCATTGTTCTCAAAAGTCAAAAACATCACCCCAAAGGCAGCACTCCACACCATCCTAACCACCTTCCAAAAAACCCTCACACCAATACTAACCACCCTCACCGCTCCCTGGACCGCAATCATGGCCCTCTACCTCCGCCTACACGAAATCATCGACTTCCAAAACACCGCCTTCAACCAGTCCCTGCTCACCCCAAGTCCAACCGCCGGCCCCGTCCTAACAGTACCCACATTCTACGCATACATGCACTACGCCGCCTCCACCACCGGGTTCGTCATCCTCCCCGCCGCATCCACCGTCGCCGCCGTCTTCGGCGCTTTGCACTGCGCAGCGTGGTTCTTCGCCTTCCCGACCCGCGCAGAGCTGATCATCTGGCGCGTCTGCTCCACCGTCATCTCTGCTGTCCCGATCAGCGTGATGTTCCTTTTCCTGGCGTTCTTTGGTGAGGTCAAGATGGCGCCGGAGTCGAAGTTGGAGATGGTTTTTAAGGCGCTCGTTATGGTGTTCAGTGTGGTGAGCACGACGGGCCTTCCGGTGTATGCTGTTGCGCGTCTTGTTTTGTTTGGGGAGGCGTTTGCTGCGCTGAGGTACCTTCCGCCGAACGCGTTGGCGGATATCAATTGGCTTTCATTCCTTCCTCACATCTAGATAGTAATTAAAATGTCTTCACCCCCACCCATTCAGGACTAGGCGAAAGCCGTCGTCAAAAACAAACATGCAAGATAATTTTGTACGTCCCTATTGCACATTTGAGTTATTTGGAGCCTTCAATGAGCCCCAGTTATCCATTATGCACCCTAAACAGTTAGACACTGCTCGTCGTTGAGCTACCATAGATGCTTTTTACAGGAATCACCGCAATGCAAGCTATAATCTATCTTGATCTAGAATGTCTTCATAGTGGAATGTCAAATTCGACAAGAATGAAAAAGAGTGGGCTGAGGCGTTACTGTATTAAGGGAGCCTGATGGTTTTACTAGCCTATCTTACTCGCCGGATTTAGCGACGCGACGGCCGCGACGCGTTTAATTATATCACGTGCCACCCGTCATTATGAAAATGCTAAATATTCAACCGCATCACGTAGTGAGAAAGGTGCCCAATTTTATCTTTAAGGATTACACGATGAGGGAATTATTTCAGTTCGACGTGGATAAGATATTACATGTGTCCCCTAACCCTCTATGGGCTCCTGGAACAGCCTAAATAATGTACAACTCGATACAAGTGGATTTTTGATACAGGTGGGTTTTGTGATGGCAAGTTCAATCGTAGAACACGAGTGCCCTGAGCTCAATCGATTCTCGAGGAGGTGTACCCGCAGGAACAGACGGGTCGTTGAAGCCCGTGTGAGGAGTGAAGACGGCAACGCTTCCGTCCTGAACCGAATCGAAGCTGGAAATGATTTTGTCAGATACAGCTTATAACATGACATAGAAGGCTGGTCGCACCATTTAATCAAAACGAGCTCGTCGGGTGTCATTCCGTGGAGGTACTTCCACCTGTGGTTTTCGCTGAATCGCACGCCGAGTGTCTCGCCCTCCCTGTCGGGGTAGACAAGAGCCATGGGGAAGGTATCCTCACTTGAATTGACGCTGCGGTAGTCGCACAGCGCCAAGGGCCAGTCGATCGCTGGGTGGCTGATGGGTCTCCAGAGGTTTATGATCTGGAAGCGATTTTCGAGCAGCTTGGGTGCGTCGGACGCGGGGAGGTGTCGGTGCACGCGGGCGATGGCGGACTTGGTGGTTTGGTCGACGTGGACTTGAGCTACTGGCTGCCGGCGGTCGGGGCTGTCGTCGACTTGACCTGGACGACGGCGACGGATGGCTAATGGCGAATAAATGAGTACTGTACAAGAAAAAGATAAAGACTTTAACGCACTGTGATCGAATAACTCCACTCGTGTAGCACCTGTAAGCTTCTTGATAAGCTCGATGCTTTCAGGGTAATACTCCCGTTTGATCTCTTCGTCGTTCGCGAAAGACTTGTGCTTGGTCGGCTCGTGGAAGTACTGGAACCCAGCGGTGTCAAGGGAGACGCTGTCTTCTTTGCCACGCAGGTTCTCGATGACTACATCTTTCTCCTCTCGCGTGAAGTTCCGCTTCCTTTCTCCGGTGTCGGAATCGGCGTTGATGTGCTGGTACGCGCGAGCGCCGCCCTCGGGTGGGACGAGATACAGGAGCTTGCCGCTGGCGGAGGCAGGGTAGGAAGTGGTGACCGAGGCAGACATGTTGTTGTTGTGGTGAAGTGTCGAGAGGTGGGAGGCGTGAAACTAGATCTGGTGGATATCTCACCACCGTGCATCCTTTTTATCTTTTATAGACGGAGCTGACTTCATCCATGGCAAGTCTTGCGTGCTTGCTTAGAATAGGTGCTGACTGGGCTTAGTAATAGGCTTAGTTGGCCCGCAAGGCAATTGTGAGGATCGCCGTTTTCTGATTATAATTCGTCTCCCACTGATTTCAAAGGCTTGAAGTTCATGCGTTCACGACAGGCTATATTCAACTGAGGAAGATTCTGTAAAGCGCGAGACTGGCGGTTCAAATCGGCTAAAAGTTGAAATGGTCCTCGGCCCCAGGATTACTTGGACACTGTTCATCTAAAAACAACACATTAGGAGGTGAGAATCGAAAAATTGAGGAGGGCCACGTACCACCGTGCCGTCTGGACGTCGTAGGCATGAATTCAGGGAAGGTTGTCTGTTCAGGCTGTTCTGGATGGATTGACCTCAGAGGTTTTAGCGGAGAAAGGTTTTCTCGGCATTAGGCGGAATGGGTGCGAGACAACGTGCGTACCTCACCCATTCTTCAACTTTGCTATAACCCTGTAATGCCTCATTGATCACTCAACCCTCCGTCGTCGAATATTGAGGCACAGGCTCCAGAGGTACCATGTGGCATTTTCCAGGTCTCCGGCGGTGTTAAGCACAGCGTCGGGCATACTCTTTAAAGTTTAAATGTGCGCCGTGGAAGGCGCCCTGCAGTTATGGCATCTTCATCCCATGGTGATGGCTCTGGGTTTGGAATTTTCTATTTCCAGCTCATTCATTTTTGTACTTACCTACAGGGGTTCCAATTTTCCGCACGCATACATCTGGATTTGAATGGGGAGTTGAAGCAACAGAGAAAGCTGGTTGATTCCTTACGCCTAATTGGCCGATTAAGCCATTCAAGTCTGCTACTTTTCCATGACTAGTGCGCTCGCAGTCAAACGAATTCCCCGTCTAACCTAACCCTGATCTTTCTTCATAAGGATGTCTCAAACCCAAGGCAACATAAGGTTCGGGAAGTTTCGTAAGATTGAACGGAGAGAGATTGAATAATTACTGCATAGATCACTTATTGCTATTGCACTGGACTGTACGCATGGTTTAATTAAATCTGAAGTTCAATGATTGTGGAGGATCAGCGCTACCGCAACGCGTTCAAAGAGAAGCTGGACGCTTTGCGCGTGCGGGCCCGGGTTTTCTTGCCTTCGAAGAATCCACGAGACTGAACCTTGATTTCTATGTTCATTCAAAGCCAAGAGTGTGGTAAGTCGGCTATTTCTGAAGATTAGGTTACGACGATACAAACCTTGAAACTGGAGCCATCATTCGTGGTCGCTAACCACCAGACTGAGAATAGTCTGAAAAGAACCCTTGCAACCCTGCTTAGCTAGCCCATAAGCTCTGCCAAATTGGTGCATTCGCCCTTTCACCCATTCCCTCACCTCCTGCTTCTCGAAATCGCGTTTTCTCTTTTAACGCTGAGATCTGGCTAGCTGAACCCCACACTTTCATTCTTTCCTTTTCCCCAGATCGCGTTTTCTTCATTCGCTGCTTGAAGAAACATCACGAACCATCCCTTGGAAACTTGACCCCTCTCTTTCGCTGCATAAAATCATGGTCAACCACGGCGACCCATCATCTATGACCCATCCAATATGGGAAACAACTGACGCGAGACAGTATATCTCTTGTGAGGACCGTCATTCATATTCAGTCCTTCAAATTAATTAACTTGACCGGTTCTAAAACATCAGTCGTGTCAGTCGTCTGCTTGATCTGGGAGTATCTTATTGTATTTTCGGAAGAGTGCACCTATATCTGGAAGTGCGTGCGTTCTCTCCTTTCGGAGCCGTCTGCCAACTTTCGCTCATGTTTTGATAAGGAGTCGTCTCATGGTCACGAAGTGGCTGTATCTCGGTCTGCGATATTTGGCAATCGGTTTTTTGGCGTACGAATCCTTCTTTTCCCTTCGTAGCACTTTTGTTCTACTACTAACCAGAGACCACTTCAAACAGAACAAATTACTGGGCATCAAACAAGCTTCTTTCAAAGGTCCCTTTGCCTGAATCGACATGCTTTTCTTGGTTCGTCTTCCAAGCTGCCTACCTCCAAGTCATACAAACTCTATTCGAAGTGACTCTTCTTGTGAGAGGTGAGCTTGGTCTCATCTTCTCATTCGCGACTTATGACTAAAACTGCGCTCAAAAGTGTGGGCTCTGTACGATAAATCTCGCCGAATCGGATGGACCTTGTCGTCACTTTACCTGACCGAATGCATTATTATGCTCTACTCGATTGGAGGCGTCACCAGCCGGCTCCAATTTGATCCCACCTGTTTGGTCAAGGAAACACCCCCAGGGGCATACTTCCTCGCGTGCGTTCTCTCTACAGCCTTCTTGACCTGAGATCAGTTGTTAACCTTCAACCTCTCCCCAGTTTCACCCCTCTGGCCATGCAAGGCATAATTTGGTCTATGATATGGTACAGGCAAATCAATCCTAGCCCATGGTTCCGTTCAGGTGGGCCAATCGGCTCATTGATGTTTCGAGACGGACTGGTAGCATTTCTTCTACTCAGCTGTAAGTGATAAAATAATTTTGAATTTTGCTGAATCTCACACGGAGCCTAGCCATTATACCCGTTTGCCTCTCATATTCCGTGTACGTCCACGACCTCACCGACAGTGTTTGGACGTAGGTGTCTTCCACTGTACTCGGTTGATTACTCTGATCCATCTATTTTCAGTGTTTTGGTTACCATCTATTCGATTGGGGTAAGCTCTTGATTTTCTGCCGTGAAGCCTTTCGTAATTCGCTGATCCTCATAATAGGGTTGTCGCATCATTATGAACATGCAACGCCTGAAGATCCCTCAAGCTGCATCTGCAGCCGAAGTAACACCGCTTGTGACCCCGTCCTGCACGACTACGGGAGTTAGTCTCTCGCGAATGGTCGATGACGACGACGACGACGGAACACGGGCGGAATTTCCTATATAATATACACATCCCAACTCTAACCATTTTTTCTTCTTCAATTACCAAAATGTCCTAGGAAACCATTTTACATATATTATAGATATATCCTATCCGATTCATAGAGAGCTGAACGATACAACATAATAGGTTAAACTAATACAAAACAAAGCTACACAACATGACGGACAAGTATAGTACAATGCAATAGTACAACATAAATTATGCCCAATAAATGATACCACATAACAGAAGAGGAGGGCTTCAAAAGATGACGCGTTGAACAGGATAGTGCATGGTTATAAATAGAGTAGGGAGAAGGGGCGGCGCGAAACGACTCGACGTGAGTCATCAGTCGAAAAAGGTCACGGTGAGGTTTGGGAAGTAGTCGAGCAGATCTTTTTCGAGGTCTTCCTCGATAGAGCTGGTCCAATGATCCTGCTTAGGACCAATAGCCAAATGCTGCAGGTCCCATCCAGCAATCGCGTCTCTGATCTCGCTGAGGTTGGCCGAGAACGGCGACTGCCGGTGGAGCAGGTCAGTGGACATTCAGAAAGGTATAAAACATACGTCACGAGTCACTTACAATATCCCGTTGTCTGTAAGCGCTTTCCCTCGAACGTGAATTATCAATTAGTACTCGCTGACACTCTATCTTGAGGCTCTTCAGGTTGGGGAACAGCTCAGCCATGCTGGCAAGAAAGCTAGCTGAAAAGGCATCGATTCTGACTTGCAGGTTTGTGATACCCTCCGCGAGGGCCTGGCTTGATACGACGGATCGAAACAACCGACGCAGTTCAATTGCGGTGAGGACACGATCTGTCAGCGTCAGGGAATTGAGAGTCGAGGAGTGCATGTCAAGAAATTGAATCAGGATATCGAGTGGAGCGCGCAGTGGTCGTAACGCGACTCCCAGACCGCGAAGCTGGGGGAATGGTGAATGGGGTGACCCTATGATCCGTTGGATCCAATTGATGAACTCGGGATCGCCGGGCTTTGAGCGTTGGGTCAAGCGACTGGCGAATAGGTTGAGATCCTTTAGAGTGGTGCGGTGCTTGTCCAAGAAGAGAACGAACGTCATTGGATCGGAAAGGTGAGCGCCATCATATGGTATGGAGAGGGTCACCTTCTTGAGGGACGGAAAATATCCCATTTTCCGAAAAATACGCGACATGTCGAGCTCTTGGGATGTGTTGGCGGACGTGAATGTCAGAGAACGTAGCGAGTCCTTGAGGTTGTTCACGAAGACGACGAAGCCTTCATGGAGGTGGTCGATGTCTTTGAACGACAATGTGCCAGTTGTGAAGTGAAAAGTGAACTCTTCCAGTTTAGGAAGCCGAACTCGTGCAAGGCTGCTGAGGATGAACGGCGGGACTTTGATCGTCAACACCACCAATTGATTGGACCAGGCCTCCAAAGCCGGAGTCAGAAACGCCTTGTAAAACTCCGGGTGGTAGGCGAGGGTGTCGTTCCACTCGATCGTGTACTGCTCGACGTTGATCATCTGCTCAAATGCAGCAGTCACGTTGGCGGTATCTTTCCGCAGTCGTTTCTGAAGCCTCTGCTCGGCCTTCTTCTTGGTATAGTGGGGGTCAAGAAGTTCGAGGAAACGGACGACCAGGTTCTCTGTGCGACTTCGAGGCGACTTTGTCCGAGGTTGAACAAGCCACGGTCGAATTGTGACTTGCTTGACGTGAATCGCGGCAGTGGAGTCACTTGGAAGATGTTCATTGTTAGTTTGACCGATTCTTTCACAAAAAGGTGAAATACGAAATCACATACCATAGATGCGCCAAGAGGCGCTTCATCTCCTTATCTCGCTTGGCTAGAGTAAGGGTGGCGTAACGAGATTTCATCCATGCCTCATAGAAGACAGGGTGGCTGCTGTTGATACAAGCCAGTGTCTCCGAGGAAATGAACCCCACGATCTGGCGTAAAATGTCCTCGTTGAGCAAACACATGGCCGTATGGAGAGGTGCTGGTACAACGAGGAGAGGACCGAGTCAGTCTCGACTTAGTCAGTATCCGGAAGCCACGAGGCATTACGGGGCATCGGGAGGTGGGAAGAAATTAAGTAGCGCGAGTCACGTGTGAACGAGCTCGGACTGCAAAGTAAATGTCCATTGGCATTTATTCCTCGTCCAAGTTGGCGCATTTCTGAAATGACTCGGGGTGTGCGTGGCTGGAAGGAAGGACGAACAGCCTTCAATGCTCGCTTAGCGTTACCTTGGACATTGGATCATGTGACAATGATGTCGTGATCAGCACGAAATGGCGTAGTCCGGTTACGCGCTTGTCAAGAGGAGGTTTCGAGGATATAAAAAGCATCTGCCGTTTTTCAAGCCAGTACCCGTCTATGATGGGGTAAATTGGCTGAACAGAGGCCCGTAGGTTGGATCGAAACAACAGGAGCAGAGCTGCAGGCCAATATACAGAAGTCTTTAGGAACGCGAAATAGATTGGGATCATGTAGCACATCATCTAACCAGCGCGTTAAAGATAGCAAATGAGATGTTTTAGCCAATTGATAACAGACTTAGCAAGAACCTGAAGATGCAAGCCAGACAGCCTGAGACAGGACCAGTTCAGTCAGGCTCTGTAAATTCCCGATAGACCCAAGCCTGGGGTAATTGCTTGCTACCAGGTGGTCAGAGACTTTCAGTTGACCGACATATTGATAAGCCAGGACCTGGACTCGTCTAGTGGGACCAACAGTAAAATTTCCAAATCGAGCGAATTCAACAAATCGTCAGAGACAGAGTACCAAGTTTGGTCCAGGTAGCACAGAGCTGAACTGAGGTTTTTAAGAGCGATATTCAGTAGAAGTCTTGCAGAAGTCAAGATCAGATTCTATGGATAGTGCGCCAAGTAACATGGTGGTTGGAAGATAAGGAGCAAAAAAACTATGTGGCGTGTTTGGGACTTTCATTTTAGGCAACCGAACCCACACTGATCGAGTTTAGTTAGTGCACGGGACCGGCACGCGCCACGCGCCGGACAACTCTTTCATGGAAAACAAAAACCATTGTAAGATGGGAACTACTTATATTGCGGCCTTTCAGAGTGCTCTCCAATTTCCCAATATCCCCAGGCTGGACCAACATCATGTCAACGTCAGAGACGAATCCTATCTCTTCTACCTCACCTTCCAGACTAGTAATTGTCGCGACCCGTGAAGTGCGAGCCACCGCAGAGCAACTCAAAGAGCTCTTCAAGGACTTTCAAGAGCCACACATAGAAGAAATTCCCGAAAAACTGGATTTATCGGAAGATTGTTATTCCACTCAATTTATTCAGCCTCCCGAGAATGAGGTACTATACGGGCACCTTGTTCGCTTTCAAACAATTGACGACGGTGAGCCCTAAGCATCCCAAGATTCACAAAAAGGCAGTGCCACTGACAAAGCTTCCTCTCAATTCTTAGCAAGGGCTGCCATCGCCGATTACAACTCCCGAACCATCCCCGGTAGCCCACACCCGGATTGCCAGATAACCATCTTCCAGGCAGGGCCTGAGTATCTTACATCCGCGAAGGACAAAAACGAAATAATTCGCCCACCCAACCAAGGCGGCCTCATTTTCTTGATCACGTTCTACATCTCTTGGCTTGCTGTATCACTGCGGACGTCATTTGCAAACGTTTTTGGCAAACTCGGCGGAGCTTCTAGTCGTTTGAAGGACACCCCATCTTCAAACCAGTTTGCCAAACAAGAGATTGCTGCTTCAGCCGCTGTACCACCAGATAAAACCATTGAACACTTGGCTCAATTGCACTCCTCAGAACTCCTCGACAAATTAGAAGAATTACGCCGCGTCTTCGTCGCACAAAGTCGAGCTCCGTCGGGAAATAACAATGGCCCTATGCAGGAAAGTGATAACACATCGACATCCGAATATCGAATGTTCTTCGTCAGATGGAAGTCGATGTTAACTCCCAATCATTGCGCTCTATCGCTATCCAGGAAGGTCTCAATGACCTGAAGATGTCTATGAAGGACAACCACGATTCTCGGCAAGTAAAGATTTCCAAAATCGTACAACTTCAAGAGGTCCTCGTAGCGAAGGAACGGGTCGCGCAGCTGGAGATCCTGGCATTAAAGGCACAATTCAGCGACTTACAAGCAGTCCTGAAGCAAGCCACCGACGATACAGCAGTTAGGGAGAGGAATGCCAACGATGCTATCGAAGCTGTTTGCAAGCTATCACGCGAAATCGGTGAACTTCGAAGTAATTTGACATCCCAGGAGGAGTCGATCAATGCGGAGAAAGCCAAATGGGAGACAGAGTTACAAACATACTCTGCTCGAGTTCAAAAGCTGGAAACGACCAACAAAGAGCTAGAATCGAGTCTTACATTCAGTATCATGGATTGTGCTGCCTTACGGTCAGAGGCAAACATCGCCCGAACTGCGCTTCAAACGGCGACGGCAAAGTACGAGAAGCAGGTTGAAGACCTAAACACTAGTATAAATCAACTTCAATCCCATTTCTCTGACCTTAAGAGCAAACTTGCCTTTTCCGAGGCCGCCATCGAGGAACGAACAACCGAGTGCGAGGGCTGGAAACTCAAGAGCCGAATTTCCGAAGCTAACACCACCCGTCTGAAGGAGGAAATCGAGGGAAGGGTACAGCAGCGAAAAGTAGAAGCTCGACACGAAGAAGCCCTGAGGAAGCGCATCGAAACCAAATATGGTCGGCTGGATCAACTCGTTGCGTGGAATGACACAAAAACTTTCGACCACCTCACCTCTACGCTCGACGAATACGAGAAATCGGTGTTCGACAAGAAAACTCCTTTGACCGTGAAAGGCGTCCCCTGGCCGGTAATGGACGACCCGAGATGGCCTTTCGCACCTTCAAAGGTCAAACGTGCTGGTGTTGAAACCTGTTTGAGGAAGTATCAAGCCGTGGTGGCAAAAAATGACAACAAGGTTTACGCTGCTTTCTTGTGCAGGCTCATAGCCGTTTTCCAGTCGGATAAATGGAACCCCACTCAAAGCCTTTCAACCGTTTGGAGTCCTGATGGGTACATGGAGGCCGGAATCATCGTCGTCCAAGTCGTTGAAGCAGAGCTCAAGATCCTAAAGTGGGCTGAAGGCGTGGAAGGTATGAAGTAGAGTATATAATAGGGACCATCAATTTCTGCAGAGCCTCAGGTGATATAATATGTGTTCTAGTTTGGTGCTCAGCCTATTTTGATAGCAGGCTGTTCATATTAGTATGACAATAATGTATGATGCTACTTGAAGTTGGCTCACCCGTGAGTAAAATAGGTATAGGAAAAGACCCAGCACAAATGACTTCATCTTCGGCTCGTGGGTTAAGCTGGGCGGTTGGCGTGAAGCTCCAAGGTCAATCTCGTGGGCTATTACATGGAGATGAGAGGATCATCATGAAATTGCCACCAAGGCCAGAACATGTCGGAAATTTCTAATCCGGATGGATGAAAATGACAGTAAAGTCGTCCAGGAAACTTCCCACTGGATTTCGATCCTCGGAAAGTCAGAAGGAGGAAAATTGAATCAGGTTCCAGTCCAGACGACGAACGACGACATGTGCATGAGGATTCAGGAAAAAAAAAAACTTCAGAAAACGAGAAAATTAATCACGTGTTACATTTTCGCGATCACGAGACTGACGCGTACCAAGACACGACCCTTGCAAGTCGCCTAAAGTTCGTGAAATGATCAGTATAACATCCAAATTGTTTCAAAGTAAATTTGAGTGACACGCTTCGGACTGGCTGAACCCATTTGATAAATCATAAATAAAGCTCTACAGAAAAACAAGCTCCGAAAACAAAAAGCAGAATGCCAAACACAAAGCAAAACGCATGAAAAGAAGCAAAGATAAGCAAGTTTGACTATCGCCTGTGATAACGAGCAAGGAATAACTGATCCTACAGAAATCCGTGGTGCCGGTGTCTACTCTAAAATTGTCCAAACAGCAAGGAATAAATATCGATATCACTAACTAGGGAGACGGAGGCGGATAACCCATCTCGCCCCGGTCTATCCTAGCAGCAGCAGCCAGCACACTACCCCCTCCGACTGCAGGCGAACGCGATCTCACTGAACTTGGGCTGGACGCTGACGTCGTCGACACCGAGATGGATGCTCCACGCTCGTGGTTCCGAGCTCTCCGATCCAAATCGAATCTCAAGACCCCGCCGGGTCCACTGTTGCTCAGCCCACTAATCCCACTCATCCTCCCAGAGCCTACATCACTCCGGTCACCCCCGACGACCGTGCCTGAGCGTTGCCTCGATGACACTTGTCGAGGAAGCTGCGCGGTTGACGCTCGACGCGAGATGACGCGGGGTTGCGGTCGAGGGGACATAGGTGCGTCTTCTCTCGACCCAGGCCTCAGCGTGTGTAAGGAAGGCGGCTCTGCGCCTTCTCGAATAGGCAAAGGTATAAAGCTCGGGATCGGGACAGGAGATTCTGGTCCAGGTCCAAGACGACTGCCAAAGGTGCTCGCAACTTGCGAGAGATGGGCATGTGAAGCACGGCGGCGCAGCGCAGCGCGTGGTTCAAGAGGAGTTGCCGGATGTGCTTGTGTGTAAGTAGGAGACAAAGGCGAAAGAGGCGGCTGCCTTGTATTTGTGGTCGGTACGAATGGAGGTGGCGATGAACCCGTCGTCAATCCCGGAGAGTGCAAGTTCGCATGAGACATGCGTCGGGCGATTATTCTTGGAGCCGGAGATAGCGTTTGTGGTAATTGCTCTGCACGTCTGGGTGACGTCGATATTGAGGTCAGATACCGCGGCGACGAATGCACAGGCGAGGGTGAAGATTGCAAGGGAGGAACTGAAAGCGGGGAGGGTTTCTTCTTGTTCTTCAGCATACTCGCGGCCGTGGCAAACGTCAGTGACGGAGAAGGCCTCAAAGACGTCGGCTTCGTAGATCCCGACAAATTCTTCGCCATGGCCTTTGCGCGAGCGATCCCGCCGCCAAATCTCGCCAAAGCCTCTTCAACGGAGGACAGTCTTGTGTTCGATCCAAAGGTCGGCGTACCGCACCTCGAACTAGCACGTTCGATCATCTCTAGATCGTCCCGGTACTTTCGTTCTTTACCGGCGCTCCTTCCTGACCACGAGTCGTCTTTGTCTGCATCAGACGTAGAGGTCACAGAAATTTCGGCGCCAAGGCCCATTGGACCAAATACCGAATCGGCTTGAGCTTCACTCTCAAGATCGGGGATGGTCACTGGCACTGCAACGAGGTACCCAAATAATGAACCAGGGGTCTTCGTCACTTTCACAATCTTCCAACCAGCCGACGAAGTCAGCTCGACCATCTCTCGAAGCGTACGTTCCTGTGAGTTGAACATTACCTGCATCTATACATTCAGGTAGAGTGTATTCGAATCAGCGAAGCCGAAGTTAAGAAAATAAAAATATAGAAGTCAAACATACCGTCAGATCCATCCAATAAACATTCGCGCTTGCTTTTCCCATATTCGGAAGCAAGGGCGCAGGAGCGAGCATGCTCTCTGCGCCTTCTACATCTTCAAGGCCGCCTGTGCTCCCGGTGTCATCCTGACACGCAAGGGGCAGGACAAAATCTGCGATGATGAGTTTCGTTTCTGGCATCGCTGCCTCTCGCAGACGTAATAGGATCTGCCGAGCAAAGTCGTTTGGCCAGTCGTGCAGGACCACGCGGAGGAGGAAAACAGCCGCGTTTCGCACTGGCTGGGGGGTAAAGAAGTCATGCACTGGGCCGAAAGTATAACGTCATTAGAGTCGTTACTGAAGGTTCGGCGAGCGAGCTTACCTTGGAAGCGAGCAGTAGATTCAAGCAAATCTGGACACTTTGCCTTCCAGGCCTATATCGCAGTCAAGAGGAATCAATATCGACTAATCGATAAAACATCAAAGACCTTACCTTTTCACCCATCTCACACACCACAGGTCGATCTTGAATAATAAATTGTAGGCCCAACCCTTCGTCGCCTGATTCGGCAGACGAAGAGAATGCGGTGGCGAGCAACATGCTAGTCGAACCGATCCCACCTCCTACGTCTACAACGATGCTTCCGCGAGGTAACGAATCCCAGTCAAAACCTGAAGAAAAGGGGTTGCATTAGCGCATATATCAGACAAAATCGTCTAAAAATAAGAGAAAACCAACCGTTCAACACCGCTCCAGGTGCTTCCCAACCTTCCGTCCCAGACATAGCCTTGCCGAACCTCTCCAGCCGGAATTTGTTAGATTTGTTCTTACTCTTGTTCTTGTTAGCGTTGGTCACCGTAGTTGTAGACCCGGAGTCAGTGCTTGAGGTTGGGCTGGCAGACTTCTTGTTCTTGTAAGTCCTTCGTAAAGGCTGGTTCTTTATGTCGGAGCTCCAGTCTTGAATTTTACCAAGAGTGGGTGGTAGAACCCCACCTCGGCCAGTCTCGACGCTGTGAAAAAAAATATTAACAGTGAGGCTGAGTTTTCCAGGACGAATGCATGAATGATTTCTGTACCCGTCATTTTCGTCAGGTATGTCTACTGTTGACTCCACCTCGCCTTCAAGCCACCCAAAGAAGCCAGTGCCAGTTTTCACCGTGTCAAAAGCCAAACAAAATGGAGCTTTAGCGGGCTGTCTTCCGTCTCGGGTGTCCTGAGACGGCGAGAGGTAGTACGCCTCGGTCATGTAGGCAGAAGATTTTTGGATTTCATCCGTGCTAAGCGGAAAGATTTTTCAAAGTGAGCCTGAATGAAAAAAATGGCGGTACTAACCAGAGTCCGACGAACGCTGCTATACCATTGGTGTCGTGGTACTTCATTTCAGGTCTTCAAAGAACATTAAATTAAATAGGTAAAGAAATAGAGAATCACGGCACTGACATTCCCTCTTCTTGATAATTTTTCAGTTTAGCGAAGGTTTTACCGGAGTCCACGAGCGATGATATTCGGTTGAGCGTAAAAACGTCTGGGGATACCTCTCGTAAGATGTGGTGGGTCGCGAGAAGGCGCAGAATGTGTGCTATTTGACGTGAAAACGGAGTAAGTTATTCTCTCCAAGAAATAGGTAAGATACTGACCCAGTTTTCTCGCGTTTACCCCATTCTTCTTTGAGATTTCGTCTACGTGAAGGCCAGCGGCACCTGCCTCTCGGAGCAGTTCGACAACATGAGAGGCTTCCAACAATCGCATGCAAGATGGAAGGTGGTACTGACGAGACAATTGAGCCAACCACCTACCGAGAATTTGAAACCAAAAACTTACTGCCATTAACGCATCGCAAAGTGACAGAAATGGAACCTGTACGGTGGCACTCAACTGTCCGGCAGCAGCTACGATGCGCCCAATCGCAGCAAGTACCACGGGGTGCGTAGTTAGTGCTTCTGACAAGGAAGTTGGGTCGCATGGTTCATCCAAAGACGGGAAATCAGGTGGAGAGGTCTTCGTAAACGATGTCGAGGACATAAAGGGTGAATCTGGGTGGGACGGAGTAGCAATAGAGGGCGACGGCGGTGGCGAAACATAGGCCTGCGATGTCGACAATAATGTGGGTGGTCCGTGGGTTGGCAAGAAGCTGCATTTTTCGTCGCGGCTGTAGCTGAAGTTGAGACGTGCCCTCTGTGCCTTCCGCTGCTCGTTTCAGATGTCATAGAATCCTTGCGATGTAAAACGCGTTCAATGTCGTCGATGGCATCTCCAATGATGGCATGAAGACTGCGGAGGACCGAGATGGTCATGAAAAGGAAAGAATGGGCAGAGAATAGCACGGCCGATAGAGATACCTCAATACCCAAGGCCAAGATAAAGGAGAAAAAGGAATAGAGGTCGGCCTGTCCGATTTAGCTCGCGTGGTGGGATTGGATTCACAAATAATTTTCGCCACCGAACCGCCAAACCTGCCAAATGCCACAGCAATGTCAAAGCCAATATCCAACATCTCTTTCTTAAGTTCTTCTGGACACATTAAATCGTTACATATGTACGTAACTCGGCCTTGAATGTCTTCGTTTTGGCAAGGATTCTCAAGGACTAAGAGGCGTCCAAGGGTCTAGCGAAGTGCATAAAAACATTCTAAGACGAGCCAACCCAAGTCCTTATGGCGTTAAGAAGCCAACAGATCACAGAAAAGATGTCGTTGATCCCTCTAGTTCAGTCCTCGTCAATCAATTTTTCGCTCGGCTTCCATGCCAGTGACTATAAGAAATAAAAACGGCAAAGGAGGACCACAGTCACAGAGAAAGCAACCCGAGTCAAAGTCATTTTGTCTTTATCAACAAATGAGCACATTCTCTCGGTCTCCTGAACGCCCAGAGCTCGGCGGTTGAAAGAGAAAATATCGAAATGGAAAAGACGAGGATCAATTCGGCGTTTTTGGATCAAAAGTGCCCATCATGTTTGTCCCTGTTAGTCAACGTCCTCAATGATCCAGAAATCCTGCTCCCGCTTTTGGTCCTGGACTGTCACTGGCTCTCTTATCAACTCCTTTTGACGCTCAAAGAACTATATCGCTCCAACATCGGACGTTCTTGGTACAGTTTTCTCTAAGTCGGTCCGACATCCATGGTTATTTTATGACAGGAGTTGCTCCCAATTGGACGCGCCACCAGCGGCCATCTGAAATCATGATAGTTTAAGTGTATATTCAAGCTATGCAGTCACTGAAAGTTTGTCCCATTCTGCATCAGGGGCTTATACACCATCTACGAAGGTGATCTAGCTGGGACTGTATTGAAGTTTTTTTTTTCTGAAGCTCGGAACGAGATTTTACCCCCACATCACGGAACGTACACTGTCAATCCCCATGCTGCTCAAGTGCCGGCCGCCGGTACACTTCTAATGGAAATTTGTCCATCTGCCTACTGCTTTTTTCCAACTGAGGAAACAGGACAAACTACAGAGGCCCATTTACCGTATAAGGGCAGTGCGCACGAATCGTGGAAACTCGTCGATGTCCCAAGTACTTGTCTTCTCCAAGCCGCCAACGTTCATTTGGGTCTGTCAACTGTTACCAATAAACCTACAGAATTCGAGGTCCAACGCCGCGAGTGCCCATTAAACTTGTCCGCCACAGTCGCTGGAACTTCGGATACACCCATCAGACTCCGACCAGCTCGAAGAGGTCTGCGAAATACAGCCCATCCATCGGCCTTCAACTTTCACTGTCTAATAACGCAAATACTGTAATTTTTTATTGACATTGGCTCACACCACAGAGTTTATATTGGTGTGCGCGTATAAGTAAAGGGATTGCATATCTATTCGCCTGCGTCTTGTAAATCGTCGTCGGAACCGTTCTCTCGCCACCGCCTCCCGAAAATGTTCTAAAAGCCGTGGATCTAGGAGGACTGCCTCTCATGTACTTGTAGTAACACAGTTGGCCCATCAGGTATATCTATCTAGCTTTCCTCCATCTAGTCCACAGATTGAATGCGCTGTCACGGTCTACTAGTGGGTCGACGGCCCTTCCTGCTTTGCGTGGGTCCAGAAGAACGGCAAGGCTAGCAGTCGTCAACGCACATTTATTCGTCGATCAAAGTTACTTTCCCAACTCCACCGTTCTCGGGATCCAAACTCGATTATACACGCGAACCACGAGACAACACTACGTGTTCTATCAATCTCAACCTCAATCTTCGTCCCAAAGCACCCCTCGACCTTTGCTCGAGTTCTTGGGCCACCGGGAGTTTCTTGGGCGTTGATTTCCGTGCGGTGTGGAAGCTGACGCCTCGTTTCATCGAGATCCTAATATTTCACCTCGATACTTTCGAGAGGGCTGATGGCAGAGTTCAATAGGAGCCTATCCTTTCATTTATCCGGCTGGCTCGTACCATATTTGAAAGCTGTCACCTAAGTCTCAGCACTGTGGTCATGAGAGGCGGTGGTCGTCAACGACACTTGAACAATGAGATCGGACTTATGTTCGTTTAGCAGTAGATATTATTACATTTGAAACGTGAAATAATTGTATGTATGCGGTTAGAGTATCAGAAATTCGTCTTTGGGAACCGATGAAAGGGTATTTAGCTATCTATAAGGTATATCACAACATATATTATTACACAGAGCAGTAGCCATTTCAGACGTGATTGATATCTAAGATATGAGAGAAATGATCATAAATCGAGCACAGTCCATGGTTCGGAATTTTCTGTGGCGAAATGGCAAGGAGGATTAGTGATGAAGTGGCCGCACAAGTCTCAGCTGTGGTTGCCAACTTCCAAGCGACACATGGTGGAGGCTAACAAGGATCAAGTCCTCGAACTTGATATTGTCTGGTCCATCACCAATTTTCCATTGTTGATCAGCGTCCTTCTCCATTGCAGTTGACTGGTGATCCTGCATAAACTTTTGGACACACTTAGCCAAATTCTTAGCCAGCTTCGAGAGTGTGATAGGTTGCGGCGGGCTACGAAAGTCGCGAGTGGGTATCTGCTTGCTCCATTCTTTATACCCAGGCCACTGGAAAAGAAAAAAAAAGACCTTAAAACACGACAATTAAACCAAGACAAGGCAACGGACCTGAATTCGAATGGAGACACTAGGCCCTCGGCCTTCGAATACAGTTTGGTCAGGATTGCACAATGCGTTCGTGCGAGAGTTCAATGCGTCTTTGACAAGAATCCCGTGCTGTTGGTTCTGCGAGACGAAGTAAAGAGGACTGTCAAATGCCACTTCTTCAACGTGGCCTTTGCGGTCGTTGTTTGTATGAGGGGTGTACATTCTTTGTGGTATAAACGGTCCCGCACCGTCCATGGGCAGAGACAAGGCGTCGCGAAATCTTTGCGACTGTTCCATCAAAGAAATGCCTTGCCTTTGAGTAACCGAAGGGGGATGACGACTGGCAGTCGTCACCACAATAGGTTGGTCAAGTACAGGGAAGCTATTTGAGAAGTCATCAATTACCGGGGATGGTAGGAACGAGTGGCTTGCAGAGTCCATCACCAATGCTGGCGAGGGCACTACAGACTGTGCTCCGAAATCGCCTAACATGGTCATAGGCATCGGTGTCATAAGTTGAGAGAACGGCGAAAACGATGGTGACATTGAGGTGGACGGCGAGAGATGAGGTGTATTAGAATTGAAGAGATAGTTGTACCTGGATAGCGCTGAAATGCCTTCGATGAACGGCGAGTCGAAAATGTGGTCGGGTTGTAAATTGTTGTAGTCAGAGAAGTCGTTAAACAGAGGCATGTCAAAGAGCATAGAAGTCGCATTTAAGGGCGGTGTTGGCTGGATGAACCTAAATAAGGATGTATAGATGCGCATTCAATTGACTTACAGGTGTGTCAGCTTGGAATGCATCCTTTTCTAGCGCCATCTCTTGTATAGGGACGGATTCTTTGAGACGATTGGGGTGGTTTTGGCTTTTTTCCAAAAACACCATATCTACCACAACAAGTCAAGTGCCGTTATTGTAATATTTGGAAAGGGAAAACTAACCTTCATCTACGGAGACCGCAGACGCCGTAATTCGTGAGCAAATTTCCTCCACTGAAGGTAAAACAAAGTCATCCTACGGTCTTGGAGTAAGAATAAATTTACAGCGAAAATCAAATTATGTCAGACTTCTTTGAGCACTGAAATCCAATCTTGATCTTCTGTGATAGCTATTCGGAATTTGGATAGAGCTAGAGAGCAGAAGCAGGAGTGAAGCACGTATTCACACCAAACAAAAGGACATACCTTCAGCAGCATTTGGTTGATGCCATCCGATGGATGTCCAGTCTATAAATCAATGATGAGAATATTCACAACAAAGTATGATTAGCATACCAAAGCAATTGGTAAATTCGGTAGATGTTGAAATTGGTTTTGACTACCTCCAGAGGTCATGGATTGTGCTGGACCAGCAGCTGAGCTTGCTGGAGAAGCTGAAAAGAGGAGCGAATCAGAATACGAAGTGTAACCTGGATCATCATCCACTGCGAGCTCTGCAAGCTCGGATTCCAACTTCTTCCAAGTATCCTCATGGAGGGTGATGTTCAGAGTGCGGACGAACAAACATTGGTTCTCATATTCTGCTCCTTGTTGATCTGGATCACCCATCCGTAACGCCTCGATCTCGCGAGCATGAGGACCTGACCGGACTTCAGCCATGCCCGAGTGCTCCCACTCGTATACCCTGCCTACGGTACTCTGTTCTACTGGCCTGAATTTTAGATGGAAAGACTCCGTCTGCGCTGTAAGGTTGGAGAAAGTCGCAATCCCCCAAGCGGTGGTTTTGTCGTAGCCTATGACCAGACGAACATCTCCGTTCTTCACTTCGCGTCCTCGGACCTGGTTAATATATCTGTACCAGTGTTCTGCATTTGCAGCAGCATACTTTCGAATCCAAAATATGTTGCCTAGATCCTCAGAGTTTAGTCCAACTGGCATAGTGAGAATGGCACCCTCAGAAGCCGAGGCTTCGAAATTGAGCCCACTTCACGTCTTGTTAGATACAGCATCAGGTTAAATAATGAAAAGCGGCTTACGATGTATCTCCAGTGTGCTGTGACTTCTTTATGGAGGCACTCGAAAGGTAGCTCTCCCCTTTGAACTCCGAGTATTCTCGGATGTCGTTGGGGTCAACATAAAAAGGTACAAAGTGCTCAGGAAGCTGACTGGGGTTTATTGGATGACCGAGAGGAAAACATATGTTGAATAAAAAGTCGAAGCCTCCAGAATCGGTGATGATTCCGACATCACCAATGGTATTACCTCTACGCTGATAAGAGATATGAAGTTTCTTGTTGGGCTCTGGGATCCATAAGGGAGAACCACGACGTTTCACGCCAATGTGCTGGTAGTAGATATCACAGCTTCGTCGCAGGGAGCGCGACTGATTTCTGGGGACGTGGCTCTCATCTACTCTCTGTGTCAACACTTCGGCTGGAATAACACGAACAGCAAGCTTACCTCTGAGTCATGGTCAAAGTTGGTTATTTCGTCATCCATGACTTGCTTTTCTTTACCTTTACCCTTCCTGTTCGTTTTATGGCGATGGGATTCTTCATGGGAGTCCTGGATAAAAGCCTCAGTTACATTGATCGTTTTGAGTAACCAAAGTCCCACAATTTCTTTCGCTTCTGGGCCTGGCGGCGAGTTGTGATTGTCTTTGCTCACTGGAATTCCCAATTCTCAGCAAGTGCCCATTTTAATAAATACAAAAATGGTCTTACAGTTAGCGTTGACGGTGACGGTGAGGAAATTTCCTCCAAATACGCCGAAATTTGTCGCGGAATGGAACATGGATCCCCCATCGCTACTGGAGCTAGTCATCCAATTATGTCAGAATGACTTCTGGCATACAAGTAAAGTCATACCTCGCCACTGCATTGGAGGATATGGCCGTATCCTGGGTAAGTGAATCATTGTACTTGGTTTGTGATGTCGTCGAGGCGCTAGCTACGGCAGGGGTATTCGCAGTTCTTTGTGACGTGGGCGACAGTTTGCGTCGAACGCGCCGTTTTCCAAAACCGTCATCAGAGTGATTTACGTTCTAGCAATAAGGTTACTTTCTGTGGAGCTAAGTAGTAAGTATAGCTAGAATTCGAAGAGATTCTACCTTGCGAGATTCCGAGTCATTGCCAGTGGCATTTGTTGACATTGAAGGAAAGCCGAAGAAACAGCACAGCTAGTGATGCCCTAGATTGTACCCATTTTATACCAGGGATGAGCTTTCTGGGAGGTGGAATTGGTTGGAAGGAAGTCACAAGAAGTACCAATGACGGTTGATTGCATTACATAAGCTGTGCTTTAATTGGTTTTCTCTTGTTTTTCTCAAAAACTTGTCAAGTTTCTGGACAGGACCACCATGACAAAATTTACGGCGGCGGGCCCAGGAATCAAAACACTTCCACCCTATTAAATTTTCTCGGACTTGTTACTATAGGTTCAAGCCTCAATCTCTACTTGATAACTTCCTCTCGAATACAAGTTTACTGGAGTAGACGACAATTTTAAAACTTGAAGCGGGTTTTCTTGCAATCTCAGCCGACAACTGTAATCGCGATTGCTGAAATGGATTCTGTCATCGTAGAGACACTACAAGCTCCATAAAAAGTGCCTACTTCCACAGTTGTCCCTCTACCCAGCTCCGACTCGGAAATATATTCCTCACTCTGGTCTATCCTGAACTGGAATTCAGGCCCCCATGCATCTCATAAAATCGGCCGAGGTCAGATATTAAGAACGGCGGTAGGACAGTACCAATTATAGTGCTCCAGACCTCAGGCTCAGAGGCTGTTTTTTTTTTTTGTTTTCGAGAGGAGAAAGCTGGCCAAACAGTAGGGATTGAAGGGTGCTGAAAGGTGGGCCGGCAATGTGGTTTAATCCCATAATTCTTCTTGAGATAAGTGGACTTGTCTAACTGATTTTTTTTCCAGTTATTGGAATCTCATACCCCATCTGTGAGGTCTGCCGTGTCGAGGCATTCTGAGGCTTGTCGGCAAAAGCTAAAATTAGGCAAAAACCGACTGGCATGTCAGTCAAGTCATACAACAATGTGTACATTCCCGAGGGCGCTCTTTGACGTGGTCATTGCTGTGGACCTGAGCACACGACTGGGCCTGCGGAGGCAAAAGACCGCCCGTAAAAGGTAAGCACCGAAGTCGAATTCCAGAATGAGAGCACAGCCTTGGGTGGACAACTACAAGCGTGATTGTGTAATAAGTGTATTCACAGCTAAACCTGAATATACCCCTTACTCCCAACCCATGAAAGCCCCGCAGTGCCTTCTCCCTCCAGAGAATGAGGCTGCAAAAATGCCCTAGAAATCTGCCTCGGAATGAGATAAATGGGCGCCAAATGCAGCGCTAACACTGCCAAACAGAGAAGTAGAAGGTTGCTCTCTGTCAACTTTTGTTTTCTGCTTGGTCCGACCCTCTTCTCATCGTCGTCGGCTCCTTGGTCCCATCGTCATCGTTATCCGCAGCGAGCACCGCCCAAATGGCGACCCACATGAGGCACCAGTACTCGAGCTCCTACTCATCCCAGCCCTCCAACATTAAAGCCAACCACGAGCAGCAGCATCATCAGAATGCACCACGCACACCTGGTCCGGACATGAAAGCGCGGCCAGTTCCTCAGGTGTGCCTATCTTTTTCGATGGCAAGGGTGTATAAAGCGTGTTGTTTATCGATGGAGCTAATCTAGGTTCCACCGCCGGCATCTCACAAGCCTACAGATCAAGAGTTTTATCTCAACGACGGAGGCGAGAGGAAGGTCAATCATGAATACCTCAAAGACCATTTCTATCACGAAGGACGACTGACGGAGCCACAAGCCCTCTTCATTCTGGAGAATGCGACCAACATCTTCTCCAGAGAGCCCAACATGGTTCCTGTGAGGAGCCCTGTCACTAGTGGGTCACTTCCGACGCAGAGATGGATATCTGTGCATGGCTAATGGCTCTTTGTTGTAGTATGTGGAGATATTCATGGACAATATGTAAGTTTTGCGCGTTCAATGACGCTATCTCCACGCTGTTTAACAATGTGCCTATACAGTACGACCTCATGAAGATGTTCGAAGTGGGCGGTAACCTCCAAGACAGCCTGTATCTCTTTCTTGGGGACTATGTTGATAGAGGTGATTTTGGGATCGAGGTGCGTCTTGCTTGTTTCCTTCACCTGTCGGCGTTAACGCTAACGTCAAACGCCACTCGCGCTCAGTGCCTTCTATACCTTTATGCCCTCAAAATCCACAACCCAGGACGAATAGTCCTTCTACGCGGTAACCATGAGTGCCGCCATCTCACGGAGTACTTCACGTTCAAACGCGAATGTCAGTCCCTTGTATTATTCATGCCGTCATTTGACCAAGTGAAACCCTTGCCCACCTGCATGCAGGCCTGCACAAGTACTCCGAAGCCGTCTATGAAGCCTGTCTGCGCTCATTCTGCGCCCTTCCTATCACTGCATTGGTGGATGGAAAGTTCTTTTGTGTGCACGGGGGTATTTCGCCAGGGCTTATGACGCTGAATGATCTGGCTGGGGTACGTCTGTCTCCTCTTCGCCCCATTTCTCTTGCCATGCCAGGCTTTCATCCACTACAACATTCACCCCTTCACTTATCACTCTTCAGGGCTAACTCCCCCCTCGTGCACAGATAAACCGCTTCCAAGAGCCGGGCTCACACGGTCTGCTCTGCGACCTTCTGTGGTCAGACCCCATCTCGAACTTTGGTCACGAGACGGAGCCGACGGCGAATGGTCCTGGTCTCGAACGAGGGAAGACATTCACGCACAACGCGACGCGCGGGTGTTCGTTTTTCTACACGTGAGTAGAGCCCTCAGTTGTTGAAGGGGAAACACTGACCACTAGCTCGACAAAACCAGCTATGAAGCCGTGTGTCAATTCCTTGACCGGAATAACCTGCTTACCCTCATACGAGGACATGAAGCACAAGACGCTGGGTTCGTGCTTTGTCCTTCGTACTTGCTGACCATGAGCTGTAACTAAACTTTCCGTCCAACCACAGCTACACGATGTACCGCAAAACTCCCAAACGTAATTTTCCCTCCGTCATCACCATCTTCTCAGCGCCGAATTACCTCGACGTGTATCACAACCGCGGCGCGATCCTCAAGTACGCGAACAAGAACATCACGATCAGGCAGTACAACTCGACATCGCATCCGTACTGGCTGCCGAACTTTATGGACGCGTTTACCTGGAGCTTGCCCTTCGTTGGACAGAAGAGTACGTTTGGTTTATTTTCTTTCGTTTTTCTTTAATAGTTGATGACAAATGCTCAGTCACCGAAATGCTGCTTGCTATTTTAAGCATCTGCAGTCAAGAAGAACTCGACATCGAGGAAGACTCAGAAGGCGAAGCCGACCAGTCCGCGGAATCGTTGGCGGCGAGAAGGCAGCTCATCAAGAACAAGATCTTGGCTGTGGGCAGAATGCAGAAAGTTTTCCAACTGCTTCGGTGCGTCAATTACATGTTTTTTGTCGGTATCTTTGCCTTACGTGGACATTTGCCAATAGAGAAGAGTCGGAGAATGCGACGGAGCTGGACGGCGGAGGCGTGGTAGCTGGCTCGTCGACTGGTGTCAGTCGGATTGGTCCTGATGCACTAACTGTGCAAGGCACCAAGATCAATAGGAGCATTAGGACGTTTGCTGATGCGTATGTCGTTTCATCTGATACCTGTTTATTTTTGATCGACTGACCCACTTTCCCTCTTCTCTTTCCCCATTCACTTCTTTATGAAACCTCATTCGAACTATTAAGCCGTCGCTCCGATCTCGCGAACGAACGTCTTCCCGAAATGGACTCCCAGCGATCGCCGACGATATTCCCTGTGCCGAGCATGCGCAACACTAGCCGACGCTCGTCCGACGGGATGGATATGGAGGACCTCATCAAGCGCACGCTCGACGAGGACCCGGACGAGGGTGGCGTCGTGGAGATGCTCGCGGAGAAGATCGCCAGGGGGCGAAGCATCACGGGCAGACCGGGGGCGTTGAAGAGACATGACACGACTTAAGTGGTGGGATGATGTGCAGCAAGTGGAGGTGTACGATTTGTGGCAATGGGTCTTTGACTGAATTGGCTTGGGTTTGAATGATTTTGTTTTATTTCTTGCCTGGTCTTTTTCCTTCTGCATGTATGGTTTTACTTTTGATTCCTTCACTGCAATCGCACTGACAGACTAGTGACAAGCTATGGTTTCTTCTCAGCTATCTCATGTTTTGTCTTTTTTCTCCCTTGTACCTTGAACACGTCTAATGTGGATTATCGTTGTTGTATCAGTCTGGCGATTGTAGTTTGCTATTATTTAAGCAACCATTATCTAGAATGTTAAAGGGGCACACTTACAGTGGAAAATAAAGTGTCTATATCAACTCAAAACACTGCTAACTAGTGTTGAATATTTCTGATTCAGTTATATATACTTGGGCGTCCTACGAATACATGCTCAGCGCCTCGCTTTCCCTTTTTGCAGGACGCCCACACTCAGCTTCACTGACAGTACAGGGGATTGACGGCTGGGTATCAACGACGTTGAAATTAATAGGACGAGGAGTTATCCCAGTATTCCAACTTGAGTTCATGTCAGAACGGAATTCTGTTGCGGCTCTTCCTTTCGCTACCTGGTAAATAATGAGAAGTGGCGATATGATCTGGATTGTAGGTCATAAATATCATTACAGCAAGGAAAAGTTGCTGCGCTTACACAAATTTGGGGGAGCAGCACTAAAAATATCATGCTTTCGGGCCTTTGGAGCACAACAAGGAAGATATAAGGGATGCAGAAAGTTATGATCAAAGCTGCAGATTCAACGATCATAGCGTTGACCCTCTTATACGGTGATCCATGGGCGGGGCCAAGAACATCGCGAAGATATTTTTGGTGGTGGACCAGTCGCAAACTGATCAAGCAAGTGATTGAGAGGTTAAGGAAAGTGGTTATAGAGACGACAAGCAGAGTGGGCAATCTTCCGGATACAGATTTGAAGAATAGCATTATTCCACTGCCTTTTCGGGTATAAATAAATTGAAGAACTGAGCTAGACAGATACAGACACACCTAGGCCGCCCAATGCCACTATCGTCATTAAAAAAAGCAATCCTAGTCGAGAGGGGCGAGATATGCCTTGATAGAGGATTGCACAGCGCCAAAGCTATAGATGTGAAATAATTTTAGACCAACACCACGAAGATAACGATACTAGGCTTACCATGAACCCATCCGCCCCCCATATTGTAAACGGTAAGGCGAAGGGGGCACCACTAGGAAGACCTAGAAGTATAACCCCGTGGTGGAAGATCGTTGTGCAAGCGACAATGACCTCCTGAACCACGGACAGTGTACTTAGAAGCAGCATGACCGTGATAAACAGAAACATGAAGCGTCGCATCGGCTTAGCCTGGATGGCGGGCGTTGACCTGGAGAGGAGCCTGAAGCAATCGAGGGACAACATGATGATGATACCATAGGCAATTGCGGAGATAAAAGCTCCCAGCATCTGCATTTCGAGAAAAGGGTTCAAGGTTGACAACGGCTCTGAGGTCATCTTGGTGAACAACTGGGGTGTAGTGATGCTCTGAGACACGAAACTCGGCCTTATAAGTAGTCCTATAATAACACAGTTGACAGTGACCATACGAGGCAGCAACGAGTATGCCCATCTATCATGAACTAGAGCGCTTGAAGGGCAAAGTAAACACATGAAAGTCCTCATCATGTACAACGCATCACTCAGTAGCAAGCAAAAGGGTCGTCCGACGGTGTCCTGCGTTGAGAAAATCGGCAAAGACTTCAGAACGGCGTTCGTCGGAGGTGGAGGCAGTACCCCACATCAAGATAATCGGATCTGTTTCAAAAACAGATAAGTATGATAAACAAAAGACATTCTATAGAATCTTTCGCAGGTACTTACAATCGTCGTGGTCGCCTCTAAAGGAGGCGTGTCAAATTGAATCACCTATTGGTTGGGTGCAGGTTATCACTCAGTGATAGACTCCAACATTTTCTTCTAACTTCTTTTCGATCACGACTGTATCAAGGAGAACGACGGGTAAGCTTATCACCCTAACGGATTGGATCAAGAGAACAGGGGACGGGCATGGCCGCTTGAAGTTTTCAAAAATGGAGGTTTCGATGAACGAATTTGGATTCCGGCACGGAAGAACTGAGGAAAATTCGAAAATTTTATACTGATTCTGCAAATTTATGGTCATCGGAAAGATTCTGCATTCGGCGCAGTTATTCGCCGTCAGGCGAAGGAGTCAAGGATGTATTCTTAGGCCCAAAATCGGATGATAAAGCAATCCCCGCCGGTGACGGATGTTTCTGCCCTTTCCAGAATACACTGGCAATTCAGCCCAGAAAGTTTGGAAGAAGCTATTTGCTTGCTATTTGCAGAATTGATCGATCCTCAATACATTCTGCATGGCCTGCTTCGGAATAATAAAGTCAAAACCCAAATAAAAGGAACGGTGATTGAAGACTGACGTTTCAGTAATCGTACACATTTGATTTACTACTATTATAACTAACTGGATTCGTTAAATATTCAAGAGTGGGTTCTGGTATTGAATATTGGAACGTACAACAGGTGTTATGGCAGGGCTAACCCAGGTGGTTTTTTGGGGTCGTACTCGTACAGGTCGGGTAAGTATATACTGCTCAGCGAAATGCTCCTCGTATGATCAAAACGTAGACCTTCTAGATGCGCTTCCAGATGTTTGCCGTCGAGGTCACTGGAAGGCATTTCCATTGCAGCTCTGCCGTCGGCTACACGGTATACAATGAGTAAAGGTGATATGGCCTGCGATACTTGAAATCAATCTCCATTGCTTGAGCGACAGTAGGGATATGACGTACGCAAATTTGGGGTAGCAGGGACAGAAGCATCATGGAGCCCGCAGATTCCTGATAAGCCACCAGGAAGACATACGGAATTCCAACCACTATCAGCAATGAAGCTGATTCGACACTCATAGCCATGATTCTCGTATATGGCGATCCATGACCGGGGCCGAGGACGTTGCGCAAATATATTTGATGGTGGATGAGCCGGACGACAATCAAGACAGAGACCATGACGTTGAAGAGGGTGGAACATGATACGATCAGAAGGGTTGGCAGGCGCATCCAGGACGCGCTGAAGGTGAAAAATAATAATAGCCCACTTGCTGTACAGTTGTCAATCAAGTTCAGAGACGTGATACCCGAAGTTGGGCTAGTCCACACACCTAAAGCTGCCACGAAAACCAAAGAAATGAAGCAGAGGAGTGCCATTCTTGCAAAACGTGGTATGCCCTGGTATAGAATCGCGCATCGCCAGAGCTAGAAGGCAGTATATTGAATAATTTTCAACACAGGCACACAATAAAATACTTACCATGAACGCATCCGCTATCCATATGCTAAAAGGGAGAACATATGGCGCGCCGCCAGGCAGAGAAGGGAAGCTGATTCCTTGGAATATGGATGTTGTAGAGATTAACACCCCTTGAACCAAAGACAAGGTGCTCAGGAGGAACATCGTCAAGATGAGGAAGACCAGAAATCGTCGCATCGGCCTGGATGGAACTGTGATGTTTTTTTTGAAGAGAAGCTTGAAGCAATCGAAGGAAAGCGTGAGGACGATCCCGTACAAGAACGCGGCAATCATCGTCCCAAGCATCTGCGTCTCAAGCAAAGTATTTGGGCCTGGTACCAGCCCAGGAAGAGTGGACGACGTTTGCTCGACAGGCATGGCGGCTCCCGGCTACGGAACTGCGAAGCGGAGCAAGAGTCTTTATATCACAGCACATAGCCTGGGTTGCTACGTAAGACTTTTCCACGGACATTATTGGCAAAAATATACTCCAAAAGGCATCGGCATGCTTCGACTTGTGATAAAACTCACGTCAATTGTCTTCGTTGATATGGTCCCGACATATGTGCTGTTGGGATCCCCTGTGTTTGCGCAGTAGCCTAAAATTACAGCAGTGCTTCAATTGAGTCGAGATGAAGCGAACAGATATTCTACAGGTTTTGGGCATATTCCCAACTCACAGATTTGACCAGAGGGGGCATGCTCACAGAAACTCGAAAAAGGTCGGTCGTGAAAAAGGTTACAGGAGGGTGCAGCGGTGATGCAATATCTTTCCACGGAACGGGTCGCATCTATCCCATATGACCATCTAATGTACGCAATCTTATCTTCATCCTTGAGCCTGTGTCGAGACTGTTCTATGTTTCCATAGCAATCTTCCTCAACCTACCGAAAGTCTACTGCGCCATTTCCAATACGGTTAATTGCAGCCAACAGGCGTTGGCAATCCGCAATTACTTCTCCTTAGCAGCCACCCAACACTGTGGTAGATAACTTGGAGTTCCTGTGGAGCCCGACAACCTATTGAAACGGACAGGAAGGTTCTCGTTTTGGGGTTCCACCGCTGGACTAGACTTGAGAGCTCTTCTGAGCTACTCTGAAAAAAATCAGCAAGGGTGAGGACGCCAATGAAGATATTGCCATCAATAATTTTTTAGATGAAACGAATCTTGTCAAGGACACTTGCGCAGACATGAATGATGAGGTAGAAGGAAATAGGGGAAGGGGCATAGGGGTGGCCTATCTCCGGCAAGCAACGACCACAACGACAATCATGGTCCGACCCACATAGTCATGGCCTTGGCGTAGACGGAGTCACTGTCGCCTGGATCAGCAAGGTCTCGAATATACCTCAGCTGATGCAAACCTCGACAAGCGAGTCGACCAAATAGGAGGATATTCGCAAAAATAGTCAGAAATATGGAGACGACGGCGATGTTGGGCACCAGCTGAGCCTGCAGGAGGAAGACAGCGGCCACCACTAAGTTTACCCAACGAATCAAATCATTAACGGAAATTTTAGAACAGGCATGGATAGAAATCAGACCTGTGTAGTTCCGATAACTTCACGTGCTCAGTACGTAGATAGCCACCTATGCACAGTTCTCGGTAAACTGACTGTTTTCAACCTTGTCAGTAAAATAAACACCTCCTTTTCCTATCGATGCTAAAGAAAGACTTGAAAGAAATGCCAAAAACTAGAGCACCATCAAATTTACTCACCGAAAGCCCGTCGGCGCCTAAATTCGTGAATGGAATTACGAACGGTAAGCGCTGGTAAATAAGCCTTCAAGTACGGCTGACTCAGATGAGACGGCATTGCCCAACCCTTTCCACTGTGCTCTGTTCATCGTGAAAATTTCTTGCCCATGTCTGCTGTACTCTGTATAAAAATGTAACGCAGGCAAGTAGAAACCGCCGCATGTGCTGCGAGCCCGAGTATTTTGGCTGCACTAGAAGCCAGGCGCAGCCTAGTTGGGGAATAACATGATGACAAGGCAGTAAGCGATACTCGCAATGATGGTCGCGGATATCAACTTTTCCAGAGGGAACGCACACGTCGATTACAACGACAAGCATATCAATTGCGAGGACGGAAGGGGGGACAGAAAATCAAGGAGTCTGTCCCCAAGAGTCGATTGAGACCGCCTGCATGAGAATCTGTGTTGGTGGAGCGAGGGAAAGAATTTCGGACAAATGTGAGTGCTGCATGGTTTGAATCAAGGGACAGTATAGTAACGCGGTGCAACCTGGAGCAGTATATTATCGAAAGTCCTGGGTAGTTTGCCTATCGATTTGTTGAGATATCAAACTCAAATCGAGGCCAGAAAAATGGAAGTCAACCATTGCACAGCCAAGTCTAGGTGCCCTTGTGTGGAGAGACCGGAACAGAGCCTACAGTAGAGCACTTTTCAGATTATAATATCTGAAGTGCGCTACTAGCAGAGCAAAGAGTCGATTTTAGTCGTAGCGCTGTTGGTCGTGATCGTGATTGTTGAAGAGCATCTTATGATGTCTAAAAAGGGGAATATTCTATAAATGGCAAAACGTAGACTAAACAGCAAACTTGCCATGGATGCTAAGCTCTAGCACTGGTTGAAGATTCGAGAGGCGAACAATGCAGAAAAAATGAGGAGGATGAAAGGAGTGAAATTTACCCAAGGAAAACTGGGGCACCATGAGGAAGATGGAGCTTTGGGTTAAATCGACCAAATTCAAAATCACTGAAATACCCTCGCACCCGCAATCGAAAAATAATGAATATTAGATCGAATCCTGCCTTCCTTCCATACAGTCGATATACTCTAGATCTATGCCAATGTCTCCACCCTTCGCTGTGTTCACCCTGAATATTTTTAATTGGAATCAGTGGGAATACCAGCGTATTCGTCATATCCCAGGGCAAGATTGAGGTTCTAGAAACGCCCCACAAATAAGTAGCCGGTCTTTCAAACACGGAGTTGGGTACAAACCTGCAAGCACTGTGTCGCAGCTCCTTTCAACAAATTATCCAGGCCGCCCTAAAAAACGACATTTGACTTTCTTTCCAAGCAATGGAAAGACAAGAACGTACCACAATAACCACCCGATCACCGTCGACGCTCATCTGGAACCCACTCACACTCCATCCGTGCTTACCCTCTACATCCTTCAGCTGCACGACGTCCTTCTGCATCCTAATCAACCTCTCCCCCTTATACTTCTCCTCAAACAGCTGCGCCACATCCCTCGCCGTCATCTTCTCCTTCAGCGGGATCGACACCGTCGAGATGATGCCGCTGAACCACGGCGCGACCGACGGAACGAACGCCACTTTCACACCGGCACCACCAGAAGAGAGCAGCGAGGACAGATGGTGCCCCGCCTCTCGCTCGTGGATGTGGCCTGTCAGAGAGTACGGTTTGACGCCGCCGCCGAGGCTCTCAGAGGTGACCTTGGGCTTGGTGACGGGCTTGCCTCCGGCGGCGTCTTTCTCCATGATGGTCCCTGCGCCGCTGTAGCCTGAGATGCCGAATACGGTGGGTGAAGAGCCGGGCTTGATGTAGTCCACGAGAGGTGCGATGAGCAGCTGTGAGGATGTCGCGTAGCATCCTGGGTTCGAGATTCGCTTCGCGGCTCGAACAGAGTCACGTCCGTAGAGCTCTGTGTTATCCAGGCATTTGTAATTTGTACAGAACGACGCGTTGATGGAGGCAGAAATACAATTTCAATTTGATTTGATATATAGAAAGAAAAAAAAACACAGGAACCATTAATTAATCCAACCATTCTAAAAGTTACAAGGCAGCAGAAGCCTCACCGGGAAGACCATACGTCCACCCCTTCTCGAACCTATAGTCTGCCCCTAGATCGATGACGACACTCTTCTTGTCCTCCCCACGCGTCGTCGCTCCCCGGTCAATCGCATCAACGAAAGGCTTGCACACCCCATTCGGCAACGCCATGACCCACGCGTCGACCTCGCCTTCCTTCTCCATCTTCTCAACGTCTTCCGCCGACAGGTTGGAGTAGGTCATCGGCTCCTTGGTGTAGCCGTCCAAGGGATACCCAGCAAGCTGGCGCGATGAGACGTGGCTCAGGTTCAGGTATGGGTGTCCAGAGAGGAGGCTCGTGAGTGCCTGGCCGGTGAACCCACGTGCACCGATGAGGCCCAGGCGTTTTGGTTCAGTTGACGCTGGGGCAGAGTTGGTAGCAGCGGTGGCGTAGCCTCGGGATGGTCCAGCGACGCCGTTGAATGGACGACGAGCCAATGTCGAGAAAGGGCGGACGCCGGAAGGCGGGGCACCAGCAGCTGCACGATGCGGCGGTGCCGAAGGTCCAACAGGGAGGTAGGACCTCTCAATCCTTCCCTTGGCCTCGAAATCCTTCACAGTCCGCTCAACTTCAGCGACGTCTTGGATGCCATACCAGAACAGGCTCTTCCCAGCCCGGGTGAAGCTGCCGTCCGCACGCTCGAAGTGCCACCCGCGGTTCTCGTCTTCCGCCTGGGCCGTCCAGAACAGCTTGCGGTGGTCTTTCTTGATGGCGTTGAAAACGTTGTCCATGACGTTGTTCAGCACCCCGCTGCGAGAGGGGAGGATCTTCGTCATTACCGGTACTTCGCCCTCGGGGTGGGACACGATAGCCAAGACGTTGAGAGGTTCGTCGCCGTAGAGAGTGTACGGTGTCTTGTTGAGGTCGTTGAGGACGCCTGTGACGCTTTGGAACCCGGCAAGCACCTCAGGATCGCGGTCGTGCACGACCTGACGGAACCGGTCTGCGCCAATTTCGTCAATAGAATTGTGCTTGAAGAGCTTGTACCCCCGACGAATCAGGGTGCCCGCGCCACTGTCCGTGAAGAGCTCCTTCTGGAGGGACGAGGCCGAAATCACAGCAACAGACGATGATCGTGGGAGGTGATCAAGGAGCTCCTTGAATTCTCGGAGCTTTAGCTTGGTACCGTACTTGACCCAAGGTTCCTTCATGAGGCTATCGTATTCCTAAACACGGAGGTCAGAAAAACCACGACGGAGGAAAGGTTCACTGCTTACCTCGTCCAGGTTGATAACATCAAGCTTCTCGCCAGTGACTCCGTGGAACATGCCGCCCTTATCGTTCAGGAAGACAATCTTCATGGGTTCAAGCTCCTTCGCCAGCTCTCCTGCCGCAATATCTGCATTCACATTTAGGATTTGCCCGTCAGCAGACTCCGCGAGGCTGGTCAGGATGGGGAGAGCTCCGGCGCGGATGGAGGCCTCGATCGGCCTCTTGTCGACCTTTGTGATTTTTCCGACGAGGCCGTACTTCTCCTTGTCGAGGTAGTCTGCGCTAAATACGCCAGAGGTGATGGGCCGCGCACGGGTGCCGAGTTTCTCCAGAGCGGCAACGAGCTTGAGGTTCTCCTCCAAGAAGACCCGACGAGCGACCTGGAGCGTTTTGGCATCTGAGGCGGCTCAGTAATTTGCCATGGATGGAGTTAAGGGAAAGTACGCACTCGTTACACGGATTCCGTCAATGTAGTCTGGAACGACGCCTTCTTGCTCCATGATATCATTGAGTTGGGGGCCAGCACCATGGAGAACGACGGGGTAAAGCCCAACCCGATACAGGAAGCTCAAACTGAGTGCCAGTTCATCAAGTTCGGCAAGCACTGCGCCTCCAACCTTGATAACCGCGAATTTGGCCGGCTGGGACGGGTGCGAGGACGAAGAAAAGATACGAAGGTGGCGTTCGACTTCTCGCTTGGTTCCAAGTGAGTAAAGCAATCGGATTATAGTGTCCTAGAAAGAAAGAAAGAGGTCAAGCACACTGATCAAAACGCAACGCAGGAAGGAGAATCAACCGTGACATACCCGGTCAGTTTGCGCAACAGATTGGATACCACGAACACAAGTTCGCCGAACGGCCTGGACCGCCGTCTGACGCTGCCCAGCTACTACAACAGCACGACAAGCACCCTTGGAAGCCAAACGCACGGCAGCTGAGACGGCGAGCATTGGGGAGAAGGTTCAAGGTGGTGGTGGAGGTTGTAACAGAAATGAGAAATGCGGAGGGGGGGACTTTTTTTCCGGCTCGTGACCTCGAACCTCCTTTTATTACAGCCTCCGTTTATCCGACTACACCCTCTGCTTTATTCGGACGTGTTCACACTTGCACTGTTTTTGCTGTTGGACAAGCTATGTTTACGAGGATGCCTTGCTGCATATGCTCTGCCTTGTTATATGAATCACAGGATACGATTGTGCTCGATTTCTGACTCGTGTCCAGCATTGATCCAGCATGGTTTGGGAGCTGTTCACTTTAAACCTATTCTCCTCGCGCAAGCAAGCCGACGCACTTGCTGTCTACATGCTGCGGTCTAGAGAAAAATTCTACTAGGTTGGGCCCAGAAAGAGAAAGACGCACCCCTTTCGCTTGAGGCTTGTGATCCCACCTTCCATGGAGCTTACACGACCTGGGGAACTATTATTGTCGATCGAGCACAGGATATGCTAGCTTATGGGCATATTCTCCCAGCGCTCGACCTCAGCGTTTATTATAACGGCTTCATGAGGGGTCAATGGGGAAAATTGCGCTGTCGCGGTGCACTGCACTTGCATAGCGCACTGAAGTTTATGTTGTTCTGTAAGTTCTCCGATATCGGATATTTCAAGTCTAATATCCACCTTTTATCCAATGCGATAGCAGTTTAGCTTCTGGGAGGCGGTTGGACTGCTGTGTCTTCACCTCTATCACAATGAACTAAACTGTCAGATCAGACGTCGACCCCATGATCTCTTTCATGTGGTGTGGTGATGCTTTGCGCTGCCGTCATGAACTGCAGTCAACTTTCAAATGTCCAGAGCCGTAATGACCATCGGTGAAGCTCGCGTCTGCTTTTACATGCTTACAACCCCAAGTCCTCTTCGTCGACTTAACCTTCTTACACCGGTGACCACATCAAAGTCAACCCACCCCAAAGCATTCAAGCTTTACATCTTTGTGATAAGCTCCGCAGGAGTGATGCCGATCGAGGGCATGTACTTGAGTAAATCGTATTCAGTCGTTCCAAACGCCACCTATGAATTCATTACAGAAAACCTGTTCTTGATCATGGGGGTAATAGATAGCCAGGCTTCTCATCACTTAACTCATGAGGCACCACAAAACCCCAAATTCACCCCGCAAACGTGCCTCCATCACAAGGACAAGTGCAATGCTGAGGAGGTACCCCCAAGCCTTCAGCTTTTCAAATTCAACACGTTGCCAATGTCTGGAAAGTCAGTTGACACAGTTGGAACGACCAGAATGCGAGAAGTCATAATCCCTCTGGCGGATCAGGATCCGCATTCACGGACGAGAATCTGAGGCTCTCAACTTCCCTGATTCACGAAGAGGTGACAATGCATGAACGGCGGGTGGTTCACGGATCAACAGGTGATCGATCGATCACCGACGACGGATCCGCGGACCGGCGAACGGAACTAAATTTAGACAATGAAATGTCCAGCGCCGATGTCGTCAACTCTCAACTTCCTGATGCTGACAAGTACATTCTGGAGGAAGATGCCATAAATTATGAGACGTGTATTGCTAGAACAAGTAAGCGTATGTGTGTCAAGACGGAAGTGATGGAATTAGAGATACACTGATAGCAAGAAAGCGAGTAAAGAACAAAAAATACAGCGGCGACCGGCGACAAAACATCTTCGTTCAAAAGTCAACACTTCATCGCAGAAATTTAACGGAAAGAAACACACCTAAGGTATGGCACTCCTACATCAATAGGATATCATCCCCGTCTATATCTTCTCTCCCCATACGGCTCTAGCCGGTAGAGCCCCCCCGTTCTCTCGTACCAAGGAGGAGACGCTCAGAATATCGCGCCTCGAAAATATGATGAAACACTCTGCAATCTATCCACCGCCGCAGTACGGATGGTGGCCGAAAAGGATAAAATATCGGTCGTCAATTTAATAACGAAGGGTCGAACACGAGTTGAGACGGCAAGGGGCTTCGTCGTGAGGGTCCCAGAATAGGAATAGGGTGGTGGGGTGGGATTTTGTTCAGCAGGCCCGTTAGGGTTAGGATGGGCGATGCGGTGTGGAAGGCGGTCTTGGGGGATATACGACCGACCCCCGGATGCGTCTGGTACAAGACTTTGCAGGTACCGGTCTACAGACACGTCGTTGATCCTAAGGAACCGGTCGGACAACTTCCCGTACGGGAAGATACGCTCGACTGCGGATAGATGTCGTTTGCTGAAGCCCACAGAGGAGGAGGATTCGATAGGTGCTGAGCTCGCGGTGTTGACGAGGGAGCACAGAAGGATCATGATGAAGGCACGGAAAGTAAAGAGTGACTGGATAAAAGAGTGCATGTTGCAAAAGAGTGTGGTGGTGGTGGTGGTGGTGATAGTGATAGTGATAACAGAAAGGAGAGATGGCTTTGGTTAGAAACCAAGGAGGGTATATACTCCCCAAAAGTCGAGAGCGGAGGAAAGCTCAGGGCTAAAATTTTGAAGCTGGCCAGGCTGGGATGTTTATGTAAAAAGGGTCTATGGCCGTGACTGTTGGGCGGCGACAGAGAGATGGAAATGGCGTTGACGGAGAGCGTGCTGTCGTAAGTCCGCAAGGCGTGGTCGGTACTGGTGCTATGGTATGGAACCCGTGCAGGTTCCTTTCAGTCAAGCCGCCCGCCTTTATGTACGACGGCTAAGAACTAGAAGATCCTCCTGTGACTTGTGTTGACATGGTAGTGGAGTACGGCACAACGGAGGGTCTGTGGAGTGCGATAAGAGCGCCCATAGATTTTAGCTTTTGACACTCCGGCTTCGGCTTTTGACAGACAGAGAAGCAAGTAAGCCCATCGCCTGAGAAGACCGGGCAGGACGAAGACTTCGCATGTCGTACGTAATTGCGTCACCAAAATTCTGAGCCCAAGAGCCACTGGCAGACATAGCGCGATGAAAGGACTGAACCAATGGAAATGGACGGAAATAACTCACGCATACATACCGACTCCAACAAACGCCGTGTTTCTCAGGTGGAGAAGGCAAAACTTTTCAAACGATGCGATATGTACAGTTATCGAATACACAAGTAATAATGATACAAGTCCCTGAGTGATGAAAATTGTAGACATCGAGTAAAAAAGACGCAAACGCCGCGGTGGTATCCTAACATAACCATTTACGACAACAAAGCGAAAGGAAGAAAGGCAGGCTGGGAACTGGTCTAGAAGGGCACCGGTGACGGTGGCGGCGCCGACTTTTCATGAGCACTAAGGCTGGCGATAAATTCAGCAATAGCACTCCAATATCCGGGTTGGGTGCATGTATCATCTGTCAGAAACAAAATCAGCATCACAAGCCGCATAACCCGAAAGATAAATGAAAAATGGAAATCAATCACGCACTATGGGCACCATACTCAAACTCCATATATTTAGCTCTCTCCAGCCCAACCTTAAAATCACTCCCGTTTACTTTCTTCTTTTCGCCTCTCTTCGCCACCGCCTCCCATAGCGTGCGCATATGTTCTCGGGGGACGATCTCGTCTCGCGCACCGCTGAGCATAAGGATCGGCGTTGTGGCGGGTATCAGCGGGATCTTGGACGCTGAATCCCACTTCTGATGGCACAGGAAAGATAACGGACCCAACACTGGGAGAGCGTGCGGTACAAGGCTAGGCAGAGATGTGAATGTGTTTTCTAGCACGAGTGCCTCGATCTGTTTTTCATAAGCGAATGTGAGCCGTGTCAGGAAACAATAAGCAGTGTCCAGACCTTTGCCGGGTTTCTGCTAGCAAGATCGATTGCTACAGCACCGCCGATTGATTGTCCGTATAAAATCTTCACATGTAGAGTCAAAAAATTGTAACGGGTGAGAAGAAGGGCGCATACAATCGACGTATTTTTGAAGGTCGGGTGTGAGGTAAGATAATCCAGAGCTGTCTGCGCGTCTATCTTCAAACCTTGACTGCCGTTAGCCCTTGGGAACTCCGTGCATGAACAACGCCAACAACAACATCAACGTACCTTTCTCAGACGGAGAACCCTCAGAATGTCCGTAACTGATAGATAGGCACGCATGAACGTCGTGTAATTGAGGATCAAATGAAAGACACAAACACACCCTCTGTAACACATCATGAGTACGTTACACCGCATTTTCCTGTAGAATATGCCAGCGAGGGGTATTCGATGTCCCATGTTCCCGCCATTACCGTGGAACATGATGATTGTGGGCCGACTAGATATGAACTTGACGTGAGGGCCATGGCTTGAGCCTATGTCCGATGAGAGAGAGGGCAATCAACACTGACCTCATCTTCCGTCACGCTTGAAGGTAGGTCCATGTACGTTCCTCCGTGCCCTACATCCTTCTTCTGAGGTAGCAAGTAGCATCTTAGCGTCACGTCGTCCGGCGTTCTCAGCTCCAGGTTCTCATACGGCAGCTGAAAGTCGGAGGGCACGGCGACGTCTGCACGTCTCGTGAGTGAACAGAACAGACACTCTCAGGAGCTCTGTTCGCAAACACACCTATTCGGGATCCAGGGGGAAATGCTGATGGATATATCAAGTAGTTTTGGCCATAGTATACGAGACCTACACCTGCAAATACTCGATCTTCAGTCTAACCGTTTCAACACCAGCCTGAGGTCGTGGAAACCTGACGCACCTAAGGTCGACAACGTTGCTGCTGTGGCGAGAGTGCCCTGCGAACATATTCAGGCTGATAAGAAGGGAAAATGATGCGGTGAATAGAACCTTTGCAAACGTTTCGAGAGAAGGAAAGAAGCCCGACATGGAAGACCAGCAATGCGCGGTAATGAGCGCTGGACAAGAACGAGACAGCTCAAGATGGTGTTGTTTGGCAACGATCGACACGACTTTCGGTTCAACGTTGATGGCCCTGCCTGAGCTCTATGGCTCCTTTCCTGAAGTTCTTTAGAGCAGTTGGGATGTGTCTGTCGACTGTAGCCTGTAAAATCGAAATCGAGAAAGATATCGCTTCGAATTTTGGATACTTGAGCATTTAGACAGGGTCGCTGAGAGATAAGATTAGATCTTCCGTATGCGATCGTGTGCTCCTTATAATTTAGCATGACATCTTTGAACGAAATGAAGGTCTATATATGTCGTATCCTAACCTATAACGTTACTTCCCTTTATCTGGACATCAATTACAGGGAAAGATAATTCAACCACGGAAGTGACGACGTGAAACGGGAGAAAACGGTATTGAAGAAAAGGGAGAGAAAAGTACCTGTAGTCAAGACACTGGCGACTAAATTCTATATTTGCAATGTAGATCGTGCCAAAAGTTGAGTTTTATAGATGGATGAAATCATAGAGTCTTGATAGGATAATTGGGAAACTTGAAATAAGTTTCTATCAGCGGCTGTTGGCAATGGTACAGAGAAATCGGCATCAAGTTGACATTGCGTTAGATTCTCCAGCACAAAGCGTTCGGAGCAGTGGAAATACTGAGCATTATCATGAGTATGCGAAATTCCTCGACTTCGTAGTCGCGTGGAATACAGACCACGAGAGTTTGTTGTGAACGTGTAGCCGTTAACCAGAAATGTTACGAGTCATTGCTTCGTATCTTGTCTGACTGAAGATCCTATTTAAAGGAAGGCGGAGAGACCCCCAGAGAGCCCACGGAGATACGCTGAGGCAGGGTATGAGAAACCAAGAGCATCCCCGTTTTGACAAGTTCATCTAGTATCTATGTTGATACAGTCAGACCAACCGGCGACAATCACCTAAAATGACATAGGCCAGACGTATCGAAGGCATCCTCGGCCAGGTCAAAATTTCCAGAATGAGTCCTATGAGAGCCTGCGGAGGCGCTAGAATACTCCAAGCAGCCTAGGATGCCATTTACATTTGGATGGTGGTCGTTCACAAAGGAGGTTGGACCCGGATCCGGAACGACGGGTGTGATTTGACCAGCTGACTCATCCAATTACCGAAACGAGGATGCCGTGAATCCTAACTTGTTCACGATCTCCTTCCATCTCCCTCTATTTCTTCTACTTTTCGGGATACATTCAAGCCCAGTTGTCTGCAGATGGCCCTTCCAAAGGTGCGCTACGCGGTGGTCTTTCACTGCTGACAGATAGGGGCCTCTACTGACCGTGGCTTATCCGATCGCAGAGAATTATCAAGGTCAATATCCTTTCACTGCTCGTGCGATCAAGTGGGCAACTCGAGCTTAATCATTGTGGAATCGTTTTCTAGGAAACAGAAAGACTCGTAGCGGATCCCGCACCTGGTATCTCTGCTCTACCGCACGACGACAATCTTCGGTACTTCGATGTCATAATTGAAGGTCCAGGGGGCAGTCCGTTTCAGAGTGAGTGTTGTTGTATCTCGTCCTTTCGGGTGTCGGTGCTGATTACCTTTTTCGCTGTAGATGGAAAGTTCAAACTGGAACTGTTTCTGCCTGAAGAATACCCCATGGCGCCTCCGAAAGTGCGGTTTTTGACGAAGATCTATCATCCTAATATCGGTGAGTGGCATCTGATCTTCTGACCACTGTATCGTCCTCAATTCGGCCTGCTTCTCAGATAAGCTGGGACGGATATGTCTAGATATTCTGAAAGGTGTGTCTTTCTCCAATGGTTCTTCAGCTTTGTATTCACCATTCCCACAGACAAATGGTCGCCCGCTCTCCAAATTAGAACTGTCCTTCTGTCGGTGCAGGCTCTCCTCAGTGCACCAAATCCTGACGATCCTCTCGCGACCGACGTCGCGAAACACTACAAGGAAGACGAGAAGGATGCCCAGCGCGTCAGCCAGGAGTGGACCCAGAAGTACGCTGTTTAATGACGCCGGCGGTGGCCGGGCGAACTGGTGGCAGGACGGAGAGGACCCGACCCTTCCCGACTTTCGAGCTTATTCCCGCATAGATCCTGTGGATTCTTCATCTTCCAATTCTAATATTCCTTGTGGCACTATGAAATCGATTCGGTACGATAGTCATCACCTACGCTGTATTGACTAAATAATGTAAAAACTATCCTTCACGACATGGTCCTCTAAGTGTGTGCTGGTCGCATCCGGCTGCTTGCTGCTGCACCCCAGGCAGAAGAACGCGAGGACGTCTCGGATTTTCGATGAAGAGCTTGTCGACCCAGAGAAATTCCTTTATCAACCTAACCACAGGAACTGTCAACGACTGAATGTCTTTCCAACGACATATGATAAACTGAGAGCTTAGAGGCACCTTCGACTGTCCTGATGATGGAGGCAAGGTTCCGCGATGAATCTGAGTCATGCTGGTGCAGCTGGTGCCTACTCTCTAGCGATGAGTGATGAAAGGTTCATCACTCTCATGATCAACTTTATGAGTCGCCTGTAAGCAACTAGACAACTCGACAGACGTCGAGCACGAGGGCTTTGCGTGGGTCTACTTCGGTGTGGTGTAAAAATGGCAAGTTGACGAAGAGGAAGCAAAACCTTCGGTAGTATCCATAAGCGGATGGGAGCTCTAACCATGGTGATTGTGGACTTGGGCTCTCGAGAGTTGGCAGCACACCACGCTGTGCAAATGCAATGCAATGCAGCAGGTAACACCATATTAGACGCTGAGGTTGAGCGCTGGGAACATATGCCGGCGCATCCTGTGCTGAGTGGGCAATGATAGTTCCCCAGGTCGTGTGAGCTCCATATGCCAGGAAAAGTCGGATTCCAAGCCGAAAGGTACGCCACTTTCTTTTTCTAGGTTTAATTGAACGTAGTAAATTTTTCTCCTGACCGCGGTACATAGACGGAATGTGTATCGACTTGCTTAAGGCGACTCAGGCGAGGAGAGCAGTCTTGAAGTGAAGCACATCCGTCACGGTCCCAAGCCATGCTGGATGAATGCTGGACGCGAATCAATTGCGATTCATATAACAAGGAAGAGAATATGCAGCAAGGCATCCTAGTCAACATGACCTGTTCAACAGTAAAAACAGTGCAAGTGGAAACACGCCCGAATTACAGCAGACATGGGGTGACGGAGCAAGTTGAGCAAAGGAAGGGCCCGACGGGGTAGTTTGGGAGTAGTACTTCCTATTTTGGCTTGAGATCCTGGGACGGGCCGCCACAAGTCCCCGACCGTACCGAAAATTAGCCCTATTTAGCAAGAACCTTGCCTTTGCATGGGGTTCCCCTGAATCCCCATGAACGCCCTACACTGAGACATGATGGGCCTTCGTTCCTTCGTGTCCTATCGACTGAACGTCGAACCACAACATGCCATTCAACTATGTCAGAGACGACATTGATAATCATGCCATCCTAGATGCCCGCGTCTACGAAGCCTTCGCTTCAGACAAGAGCAACAAGCCTCCAGCGTCGTACCTCATATTGCTGATGGTCGTCTACACTGCTGACCAAAAAAAATTCAATGAGAGCGTAGCGGACCTCAACAGTATCTCAAAACTTCTCCAAGAGTATTCTTCGGATACTTCTGGGGATGAAAACTCAAATCTTACAAAACTCATCGATTCGTGCTGGATGGATGGCTCATTCAAAAGACTGCGCCTTCTCAGTGAGTATAGTTTCGCAAGCTTACACTCAGTGGTATACTTATCTCAGAAACGTGCAGAGATTCTACGCGCAAAACGTCTATATCCCACCATAGAGCGTCCAACTTTGCAACAGATAAATAGGTATGCGATATAATTTCTTAACTGATATTTAGATTTTTATATTTCCTTTATTTAGGCCCTATATGCTTCAAAGTAGACCACCTTTCTTGAACGTTGTCTTCACTTACATAATTCTACCAACAGCACTAGGCGACATTTACAGGAGGCCCTTTCTCGGGGGTGCAACGAAAGGCTTCATCTCCTGCCTTAAACAATACGACGATGAGATCTTCGTCGATAAAACACCTTATTATGCCAGAGCGATATCCGTGATCCAGAGTGATGGCACAGGGAAATCCCGTATGCTGACCGAAGTAAGTATCTTTACACTTTATCCCGTCATTTGAGTCTCTAACTTGAGCAGGTCGGTAAAGATGTTTTCACCCTGCCGATTTGTCTACGCCATCCGGAATCACCAGGTTACCCGCCATCAGATGAGAGCGTCTATTGGTTCTTTGAAGAGCTGAACGAGCATCGGAGCTACACCGCCCACTCAAAGATCGCTCGCTTCCTCGCAGCGGCCCACAAAACAATGCTTTCATGGCTGAAGAAAGCACAAGAAGATTACCATTTTGATGGACAGCAGTTGCATAACTGGTGGCATAACAATATGGAGCTACAATCCGACCGAGACTTCAGGGAGTCATTTTATTCTGAGGTCATAGAAACAGCAAACAAGGTAATTCGTCGTGATTGTTCACATTTCTGAGGCTAAACCGCGGTCGATAGATGCCAGAAGGCAAAGACCTTACGATGTCTGACTTGGCGTCAGAGGTCAATTTAATAGGGGGCCAGACCAGTGAACTGTATGCAGGCGCCGCAACGGCTGTCGAGGAACTAATGGCCTTCCTCGGTCATCTCAACTTCGGCAAGCAGCAAACATGTATAATGTACTTCGACGAAGCTCAACAGCTGGGAGAACGGTTCTGGGTACTGCTGCACCTCCTAAGCCATCAGCCGTCGCATATAAAGATGTGGTATGTCTTCATGAGCACGAAATCAAGCATCATGTATTTCTCTCCGCCAGTGAAAGACTGTACGTCTTGGAATTTTTTGTTGTATGCGCTCATTTCTGATCGAAGGGCAATAGTACCACTGCGGCTTGTTGAGGAACTCCAACGATTGATCAAACCATACTTTGCACTCGGTTTCGACCATTTCGCCAACAGAAACGTGGTCCGCGCCAAAGTAGGAGAATTGCAAACGCTCACGCACCTTGCAACATATGGACGTCCTCTGTATGCAATTCTTGTTGATTCGCTGGGCATATGGTTTACCTTTATCTTTATTTCAGATGGAAATCTATTTTACCAGAAGAGAACGACATTGTCCACCTTGCCGCCTTGAAGCTTTTATGCGTCGAGTTACCCTTCTACTCACAAAATCAAATCCATGTCTTTTCTGTGCTCTCGCAACGGCTATGTCTCGAACCTGTCAGTGCCATGATAAATCCAGAAGCCTTCGAACTTGCACAGCGGTGTGTCGCCCAACACATGCGACTCATCATTGGCATGTCAAACGACCGCCGTGATTTTTTGACCTTTTCTCCCTCAGAACCTCTCCTTGTCCTCGCTGCTTTCGCTCTCCTTTACAATTACAATACTAGAAGCCACACCGAGCGCACCAGGCGCACTGCACGCGTGTTGGACACCCTCTGTCTTAAACTATTTAGCAATGGATTGGTCGACAAAGGTCTCAGCGGCGAGATTGGTGCCCGGTTTCTCCTCATGCTGGCCCGTGATTTTGCAGCTCCTGAAAAGGATGGTCATCTCGACATTCTGAAGCCTATTCCTCTCTTGAAAATGATATACACTCTGTTCAATGGCGAAGCCCTCTGGCAAGGAAATGGATACCGAGAAGAGTTCGCTACAGTCTTTGGGTCTGCCTATATCAACTTCACCCACTGGGTCGTCACGAAGGATCGCCTTCCAGAAAACCCGAAGACGTAAGTCTAACCCCCTGAAATCTCTCATGCTGCTAATTCTTTCTTTCTTAGGCAACTTCTTGCGAATCTCTGGGCTCGAGGCATTATTCTCCAGTCTTGTTTCTATCAAGGAGCAATTCACTTCATGATGGCGGTTTATCACGGCGATATAAGTCCAGAAGCCTTTTTTGATCCTGCAAAACTTTCTGCGGTTTACGGACAAGTAAAATATAAGAATAAGGACGACAAGGGAGCTGCGCGGGGGAGTCGGCTACCTCGTGACCTTGAGCGGCCCTTTCCCTATCTAACACTGTTTCTCGAACTCGGCAATGAATCATCCTATGGGACAACTGGCTCAAAGTTTCAAGTCGAGACGCCTTCAACGCTTCCCAAAAACTCCACATTTGGAGCTGTCGCAGAGAATTACATGACAGTGGACAATTACAATCGGTATTCAATTTCCGCCCGTGGTTCCTCGGTGGAGGTTTACGATATCCTTCGCCACGCAAATATTGCAAAGGAATTTAGAATGTTGCTAGAGACTACGATGCCAGCCCCTACCTCCGAAGCTGAAGATCTTGAGGCCATGCATCCACTTCAGCGGTTGGCTCATGCCGATACTGCCTGGATGGCAGAGTTCTGAATTTTTTACTCACATCAACGAGCTTGGTGAGAACGGTCACGGTGGAAGTGAGGGAATCGTCGAGAGAGCATTCAACGACACTCCTTCGGGCATGAACAACAAATGGACGTTTTGAAAGCTCAAGATTATTAGATGAACAATAAATAAGTTATACCAGTACTTTGTCGCCGTCTTCAACGCTTCTGAATAAAACAATTCCCGCTTGCTCTGGTGGTACCCATGTTCATGTGTCGTGTGTTTGATGTGAAGCATTCAGGCGTTATCATACATGTTGGAAGACGTGCGATTGGTGAATAATACTAGCTGAATGACTTGTTGCTGGTCACGACAGTAAATAACAAACATTCGAAACATAACCTTTTAACGAACAGAGTGAGAATGGATGCAGGAATTAGAAAGAGAGGGAAGAAAGGAAGCCAAAATATGCACATAAAAAACCAATGCGGATTGGGGATGCTAGCTGAGATTATGGACAAACACAAAAAAGCGAAAATGATGATACAATGTTATAATAAAGACGATAAAGGTGGCTAGATGAGATGATGATAAGAGTGAGTCAGAAGTAAGGAGTACATAATGTACGAGATGGATTGAAAGGCAAAAGTGGAACCGCATAACATAGGGAAATAAACCGATGGTCATCAATGCCATGGCCCACTGAAGTTGCCATTGTTGCCATTTGCGCCGTTGCTGCCCTGGTTGCCGAAGGAGGATCCACTGCCATTGCCATTGCCAGAACCAGAGCCTGAATCTCCAGGTCCAGGTCTCGGGCCAGTTCCAGAACTCGGACCAGGTGCGGCCCTAGGCATGGTGGGTTCCCGTGTTAGCGAGGCAGGCGGGCGCCTGAGGGGATGTCCAAACATTCGCTGCAACAGCGGTAGGTGTTGGCCATGATGATGGTGATAGTGATGGTGCACAGGAACTCGACGAATGGGAGCGGCGGTGGTTGCATGAACAGATTTGCGGCACACAGGGCAGGTGCTGGCGGTTGTAAGCCATTGCTGGGTGGGTGAATTGCGGTCAGACTAAGGTATAGGCAGAATAAAATAAGGGACTAACATTGAGACAATCCTGATGGAGCCAGTGCGAGCAGTTGTTTAGTTTGAGGACAGGGTCTGTCGGTTCGTACTATAGCAGGGCCGTTAGACCTCATGGACGGAAATGGGATGAAGGGAGAACGCACATCGTCCAGACATATAGGACACCTCTGGTCACTGTCAGGTGTGGCCCAATCTTTGTACACGCCCCTTTCCAACTTCTCAATGATATCACTGGGCGTCGAGCGTGGCTTAACATCGCCCAACGTTTGAGCCAACGACAACAAGCTCTCATACGATTCGTCGAAGTCTTCGTCGCGCTGGATATCATCAAGAAGTGTTAACACTGAAGTAAGGCGAGAGAGTCAGGAAAGAAACGCACCACAAAATCACCCAGTGCTCTTATCCTCCTTGCTCCAAAAGAGAGTAGCTCTGCATTTCCACGTGGATACCTCCCTCTGCGACCTCTCATCGTATGCGCCAAAGTTCCGTCGCGCATAGGGTCGCTGTCAGACTCGGAAGCTTCACGACGGGAGTTGTCAGGACTATCTACATCCATCCCGAACCCAGAGTATCTATTGTGTCGAGCAGGGGCAGGCGGAGCAGCAGAGCCGTCTACATGATTGTGAAACTGTTCTATAAGCTGCCTCTGACGAGCGAGATTCCGTCCATCCGGACGAAGAGGGTCGATCATGCTACGTCCCGGTCCTGTGCTAGGGAGAGACGTAGTCGGATCTTCCACTCTCGACCCCTCCATTCGAATTTGCCGGCTGATAAACTCGTGCACATCTGCACGCCCACCAGAGTTATTGCGACCATTTTCGTTATTCATGTTCAAGGCAGCCCCTCTAGCGGAGGCGAATGACGTCCTAGGAAAAGTACGGGTTTGGAGGCTCGAGGGCCCACCGAGAGGTCGTCCTGGTCGCGTGTCGCGTCTTGGAGGTCCTTCCACCGATTGATGAGAACTGGAACTAGAACTGACGGACGACGCAGAAGAGCCTGAATGAGAGCTCGCTGCTGTCGCCTCTTGCAGAGTATTGCGAAGGGCGGCAAGGTTTTCTCCTAAAGACAGTGGTGGAATGGAAGGAGGGTTAGAAGCAGGAGGAGGTTGCGCAACACTTCTTCGACGTAGTGATGTCTGGTGGTCAAAGTGATGTTGCATGGTGTTCCGGAATGGGCCAGGTGTGAACGTCTCGGGATTGATGACACGGTGTTGCTGACGGCGTTCTGCTTCCATGTTTTCAGCTAACGCCACCAATCTGGCGCGGTTGTCTGCGAGCGTTGGCAAGCGCATATTGGAGGAGGCAGGTTGCCGATGCATACTATTTTCGCCTTCCTCAGTCCACCGTGTCTCTTCCGATGGTGCTGGAAACGGAACTCCAACAGAAGATGAGGGTCTAACGTATTGGTTTGACGGTCGATTGTTCTCCGTACCAAAGGTATATCTGATTCTTTCATCCACCATGCGCCGAAGATGGTCAAGAGACTGGATGTCCTCCGCAGTCGCTGTCGCCTGTGGTGCTGGTTCTGGATGCTGAACAGGAGCGTCCGAGGCCACCATGCGATTGCGTTGCATCATGGACTCAGGCGGCCGTTGCATATAGTTGGTATGGGTGGTTGGATCGAAACGAGAGGGGTCGAACCTTCCACTGAGGACTCTGCTGCCAACCAATTCGTTGATCCTACGCTCAAAATTGGACCGAGTGTCATTTCGTACTGACGAATTATCGGCAGGTGAGAATACTTGAGCAGGGCTTTCAGCATCAAAGGTGCTGCCAAGGTCAGGTGGAGGTAGCGATGGAACACCACCAAGAAATGTTGACCCAGAGCTCGACATGCTTTGCATCTGGTTGCTTGTCCTGCTTTGGTCGTACATTCTCCGAGAAGGAGAAAAACGATAGGAAGGCAATGTACGGGAATCAGTGCTCGGTGTCGTCGTTGTCATAGTGTTATTTTGGCCCTCTGTTCTTGAGGACTGCGACGAAGCGGGCATGTCAAACCAGGAGACAGTCGCTGCAGGCTGTTCAACGCGAGGCGCAGTACTCTCACTGGCCCTTTGGCCATTGTCGGCTATACCTGGATTTACTATAGCTGGAAGGTGGAATGACAAGGGATCCCCGCCGAAATCCGTCAAGCTTAGCATATCGACATCGCCGGTCGTGTCAATGGCAGTTGCACCAGGTGTGCTTGTTGTAGTCTCCATTCGCAACCCCCATCGTCCTCGTCTCCCTGTGATGGCCGAATCCAGTGGAGAGTCTCTCGGCATCGAGGACGAAGGCGCAGAATCAACTGGGCGGTAACTATTCCTCGTAGGAATGCTCTGCAATACCTCTGGGCCTCCAGGAAACGCTCGTAGTCGCCTCTCACTATCGGCAATGAACTCGTCCAGTGTTTGTCTATGGCCCTGAGTGCCAAAGCCTGCAGGATTACTGGAGCTGTTATCTGTCGAGTCCCTTCCTGCACTGTCCAACTCCGGAGACCTGAAGTGTACCCTCCTTGACCTATCGAGCTCTGCATAATCCTCTCTCATCCTGACTTCAGCGGCGTTCTCTGCCACCAGGGAAGTAGACGAGCGCAGTCTCTGTCGAACGAAGGGCTGGGTCGTATCTCTAGGTTGCATGGAAGTCGACGTCGCCGTTGGGGTTGATGCAGTCGGCCTTGAAGCAGGTCCAGAACTAGATGATTCGGGGTATGCTCCCCATGTTAAGTGTGAAAATCTCGGCACCTCCTGTGACGTGTGGGAATCTGCTGTTGGATATGTCGATGGCGATGTGAGGGTATTAGAATCAGTGGTCTGAGGCCCTGGCGTAGATTCCATCCAAGCAGGCAAAGCGGGTGAGGTCGGTCCTGTCGTCCGCGAAAATTGCGTGTAGGAATCCAAAGGAGGGGAAAATAAATGATCAAAGGGCTGAGACGTAAAACCAGTGGACGGAATTGAAGGGAGTGTGTCAACACGCGGCGCCTGCTGTGACGAGGATGAAGGCGGCGAGCCCACATGCCCACCCAGGCTGGAAAAACTCAAGTCTGTCGATGGCGTGCCCTCATTTCCGTTTGGGTGCGAATATTGCCATTCATGTCTACATAAAAAGGACGATGGCAATACGGTCTCAGTCAAGTCAAAAAAGCTAGAAGAGGAACAAAAACTCACCCAGCAAAGGTCTGATAAGTTCTACTAGGATTGCCACTTCCACCAGCTGCGGCGCCAGAGTTAGAATTCCCAGCACTCAGAACCGATGACGACGACGAGGAGGCCATCGTCATCGTCTGCCCATGACCATAGGCATCCGCGCCTGAATGAAGCCTCGACGGCGGCCTGTGGACAGACGGTCGAAATGCCGAGCCAGTCCCAGCCCCAGATCCAAACCCTAACCCCACGCCTATCCCATGGTCCAGGCTTCTGACAGCTGCCTGGTCTGCAACATTCCGGGTGTATGAAAAAGACCCAGAATTGCCGAACAGATCTGGCGATGACGATGAGGAGCCAGAGATCGTGCTGCTGTTTCCTGGTGCCACCGAAAATCCAGACGGCCTTGAGGATCCTGCTGCTGCTGGAGTCGATCCTGATCCTGATCCCGTTGTTGGCGTCGTGGCGTACAAGGTAGCAGCAGAGGCCATGCCCGATGCTGACGGGTCGAAGATAGTTGCATAAAAACTCAAATCAGAATTTCTTGCAGGCTGTGGGTTCGTATAGTTTTGTGCGGTCGAGGTTTGCTGTTGTCGATGACGGGCGTCTGTGGAATCAGAGATTAGATCCGACATTCCTCCTGCTTCGTGAGCGGCGTCTGGAGGGCTCGTATTCCCATGTCGGCGGCCTTCCATCCAGCTATGCAGATCTCGTAGTAGCGGAGAGGGGAGTGGATGGTCTCGGAGACTGGGATTGGCCACTGGAGCGCGTAGGGCGGCGATGGTAGCAGAAGACGGCCAACCCGCAGAAGACGGCCAACCTGCAGAAGACGGCGCGGGACCAGTGGCTTGTACCGCATCGTTATCGCCGAGAAATGAGACAGATGCACTCCAGCCTCCTGCATCTGCAGTGATCGGGGGTATAGGCGGTAGTGTCGGTGGGCTTGGGGGCAACGGCTGGTTGAGTAATGATCGCACGTTTTCTTCTTCGTCTTCCATCTCTTCTTCTTCATCCTCGTCTTCTTCGTCGTCTTCATCATCTACCTCATCGTCCATATCACCTTCATCTTCATCCTCCTCTTCGTCCTCCTCATCTTCTTCGTCATCCAGCTCCTCATTTCCGAGCGAAGTATTGTTTGCATAAGAGGCCTGTGCCTCCTCTTCATCTGAGGTATTATCCACATCCTCCAGACCAGGAACCAGAGGCGAGATTGGTCGCAGGCGATCGAGAGCGGTGTTTAAACGCTGGCGAAAAACATTCACCGCCTCAAGCTCATCACTTGTCACCCTATTTGATGATGGGTGCCGACTGGTTGAAGTTGGGTGAAAGTCCATACGGGGACCGGAAGAAAGGGTGAGAGGTGTTCTGAAACGAAAGTGGGCTGGACAAGACATGCAACTGTAATTAGCGACAATCCTGTGCGAAGAAATATACACCTGTAGTGAGGTTTCTTACCATCTGTGATTGATGAAATAGGCGCCTCATCGGCGTTGCTTTGTTCTTGACCTTGTTCTTCGGGGAAGGAAATATCACGACTGGTGGTGGGACTTTGAGCATGGGTGCTGGAAGGGCTGTCAAGATGAAAGAAAGACTCCCCCGCAAACAAAGGTGTCGATGGTCTTGGGGAAGGATGGAAGAATGTCAGTTCGCTCGCTGACATGCGGGCGCGATTGCCTGATATGCTCAGCGGGGGCAAAGTTGGAGGAGGCGTGGGTGATCGGGGCACAGCGGGTGATGGAGGTTGCGACCTGCGCAGTACAGAAATTTCGCTTTCAAAAGCGTTGAACCTCTCCAAAGACAACCGATATCTGTCCTCGCTAACTCGCTGTTGTACTTGGGATTGGGCTGCTAAATTTGCAGAGAAGGCTGTGTTCTCGTCCTGAACGGGAGTATAATCTGCCATGTCGATGTCTTGAATCATAGGCGTAGGCAGTCTTGGTGGGTCCAACGAGGTCCGTGTCGATAGTTCCGGACTCAGGACGACGATGGGCAGGGACAAGAGCTCCCCGCCTGCGATACCACCACCCCTGGTAGGCTCATTCCTTGAAAGATTCACTAAGCTTGAGCCTGATTCTGATCCCGAAGCCAATGTCGACGAACGAGACACTTCCGTAGAGTCGCTACCCTCTGAGAAACTGCTTGAACTCCTTGCTCGTTTGTTGCGATCGTTGCCATTGTTGGAACTACTGCTACTCCCAGCGTCGGTGGAACCCGTTGGGCTCTCCAGGTCAAAGCCAAACTGTTCGAAGGACCTCTTAAAATTCGTGGTGCTCGGCTGTATGGAGAGCTGAAGCTGGGGAGGGCAGTTCGAGGACATGGCGGGGGTGAAGAAAAAGGCGTGCTGCCTGGTAAGAGAGCCCTGGGCTGTGGCCTCACCGAAATGCCGCCGCTACTCGTGACACAACGAGACTGATCTGGCTATTTTGGGCCGACAACGGTGGATAATCCCTTTTGCTCGATCCCCTTTTTCTCTGATTTCTCTGATACAGCACTGAAAAAAAATAAGAGCGACTATCGCACTGATATTATGGCCACTCTTGCAATAGAAAAAAGCCGGTTCGATGATAGAAGGGAGAAGGACATGGGTAATGAACAAGCGTGCGAATGTCAGTGATAAAAATATGTCGGAAAACGCTACCTCCTCTCCCATGTTTTTTTTTCAAATCTCCATGAATGTCCGCAAGAAATGCCTTTTACGTGATGCATCGAACAAATATCCTTTCCTACTGCCTTTCAGAGGCAAAACCTATCACTCATCCATGAACATGAGGGCCAGGCTACGATCGATCACGGGCGCCATCATCGATATCACCATCGGACGTCAGGCATCCCAGGACTTTTTCGTGTTCAACAACGACGTAGTATCAGTCAATGCGGACCCAGCGAACGAACGTTTACAACCGTGGGCGGTTACTAATAAATACTGGGTTTTTGACTCGACAGTTTGACAATGCTCTGGAAATATTTTTCCGTCCTCATGTTGACTTGGCATATCCCATGGAGATGCCCTATGCGGTAGTAAGTCCTCGCAGTAAGTTTCCTGCGATTGCGTATTATTCTGTTGATGCTTCATGAATCATTGTTAGTCAACAGGCTCCACCCGGTGGCGAAAAGACAGCTCCTAGCTGCGGTCACACTCATGCTGAACCACATTGCCGTCATTCCATACGTGGATGATGAATGAAGTGTCCTCCATTTGACAGTCCTTGCTTATTTTTCGGATAGTATCTGGCCCTACCGGCGGATCGAAACGTCCAACCCCAACCGCTGAAACACTCGGATTGTCGAATTGTCTCCACTGCACAGTGCGCAAATGTCGGACGGGGTCAAAGGCGAATCTATGAAGTTCTCTAGCGGAGCAAAGCTACATGATACAATGTTCGTTTTGATACACAAATTGCTCCGGTAATACAGTGTCTTTATCCTACATAATGTTCCTCGGATCCCGTCCCAGTAATAAAAATACAATTCGACAAAAAAACCAATCCAAACCTCACTGCTGCCAAGGGACTGGCTCCCAAACCTCAGGGAACGGATACCAAGTCGGCCCCAACTCCCTTAGATTAATCGTCCCATCGCCGAGACGCTCGATATCGAAATCCAGCCACCTATCTTCGTACCGATGACTGCCCGTCCGTGTGCGGTACTCAAAGCCAATCCGACAGAGGGCAGGTACACGAGACGCAATGTAACTTCCACAGTCTCGACGGTCAGAGCGCAAGAAGCCTTCAGGATCGGGATGGTGCTCGTCGCACCCTTCGAAGGGTATCGCTATCCGCAGTTTCTGCAAGTGCTGATATTTTTCAAACGCGTCTCCATAGTCCGTCTGCACAGGTGGTTTCACAATAAGATATAATAAAAAAACTAGACAAGTTTCAAGAACTCACCCACTCAAAACCAGCCTCTCCTGCGCGGTATCCACACACCTCTACTTCAACGACTTCCAACAACGGACAAATCCTCCCCAGCTCTTCGAACAGCGTAAAATCTATCCCCTCTTCCATGACGATCCTGATATGCTTCAAAAGGAGGCCCGCCCCATTCGCCTCGATGTCCTCCAGCAACACGTTCACATCATCTCTGCTCTTCGCAATCGGTATTCTCGGGTGATTGATGAGCGCAACAAATGCCAAACGCTCCAGCGACTTGATATAGTAAAACGCCTCTTTCATGTTACACACATTCGACACCGCGAGGTGCTTGAGCTGCCCGAGCACCTTATTCGACGCCCTGTGGGGGCCCCAGGGGTTCTGGTGCTCATCGTGCCATGGACACACGAACCTGAACGTGTCTCCAGGTCCTGGTGCCGCCATCGGCCCTCCCGGTGGCGCGGGTTTGGAGAACAACACCCTCAGATCGGTCAGCTTGGGCATCCTGACCACCACCTCAGCCAAGTTCTTGTTGCTGACCGGCTCGGGTCCGGTCAGAACTAGCGTCTCGAGGCTCGGCCACATGCACTCCGCGAAGTCGTATAGCGAGCAATAGCTGCCCGAGACCTCGATGTACCGTAGCGTGTTTGGCCGTGCAAGGCAGAAAATGGCCACCAATGAGCGGGAGTAGAACCCGCCGTGGCTTTCGTTCCAGTGGCGCTTCCTGTATTCTCGCGTCCAATAGGTTACGTCGTGGTATTTCTTGTCGAACGGGCCCTCGCCTACCCGGATGGCTTCTCCGACTGGAGTCAACGTGACGCGTTCGAGGTTGAACGTGGGAGGCAGTGTGCTTGAGGTGATGCCAATGTCGAACGGGGTGTCTATGATTCTCAGGTCTTTGATATTGGGGCACCGGACAAGGGAACGGATGAACGAGGTCGGCGGGAAGAAGGGGCACGTCATTTGGAAAGTGTATATGTTGAACATCTTCGGAAGCGCGATCTCCAATTTATCCAGGTGTTTTGGAAAATACAAACCAAACTGCTTGGTGCCCCAGAGCGGAGGCGACGCGTCGGGCCAGTGGTCGGGCCAGTCCAGATGAAAAGTCCTAAGAAAAACACGGTTCAAATCGGTCAAAAGGAGCTGCAGCTCCTGCTGATCGCCCCAATTTCCTTGATTGAGATAACCCACTCACTTAAAATACACCCACAACCCCTCCGGGAAGAAGTGGAGCCCAGTTTCCTGATCGTGTTTGTCGTGATGTGGCCATCTCACTTCAGAAAACAGGAATGGTCGGACGGCTTGGTTGACACTACGACAAACGAGCGCAAGGTTGCGCAGAGAGACCTGGCGATCCCTGCTATCCAGGGTGCATAGTTCGTCGATGATTTCGTACACGATATCAAGATTAACCATAGGCGGTGAGTCCTGGATCTCGTGTATTTAGGCAGTGAAACGCAACCGTGAAATATCGTAGCCTGCCCCAGCCCTTACACGGTCCACAGATCAAGTGACGATAGGAGAACACTGGAAGAGAGCGGGTTATGGCGATCTTGCTAAAGATAACGGACGCAGTCCCAAATTAAACGCCATGAGTTGACCATGAGAGTTGGCTGGAACTTGTGGACGTTACACCCCTAATTCCGATTTGGGAATGGGAATAAACATAAAGTCTCGTTACCGCTTGAGTCACTCTTTCTCGTCTCCACTTTCCACTTTCTTGCTTGGATTCAGCCATTAGGCTCTGAAAATATAGAAGGTGAGGACGTTTACTCACTTTACTCTTGTTGAGCACTCATTGGTAGCTAAGAGCATCAGAAAGCGAAACGAAAGGGGCAAACTGGTCAGGATGAGTTCAGATTTCTGAAGAAGCCGATTTTCTTGCCCTCAACTTCAATATGAGGTTGCTACATTCCGTGGGGAATAAACCAGCTATACCATTGTCAAATTTATGCCAACTTATCCATTTGACGTAGGCAAGATAAGATTTATAACCATTTCCTACACCTGGCCTTCAGGTGGTATGGTCTAACGGTACGATACCCGTCCTGAGGATCTGGAAAGGAACAGAATGACGAAGAGACTTTGTATGGTGCGCTGGCAGTAAGTAATTTGACCCCAGAGCCAGAATATCGTAATGACACCCAGGTGACTTCAGGACCTTGCATGCTTCGTGGGCATACTACTTGCATACTTTTATCGTAACAAGTTTCCTCGGTCTTTGCGACTTCTTCGGACATGGACATGGCCAATGCGAGTTTTATATATCGAAGTATATATATTGAAGTATACCCACCTCAAAGCTTCGCACACCAATGCCATCGTGCAAGGTCACTCAAGAAAACTACTCGTAATTCTCGGGCCAAGAACTCTGTCGCTTACCATCTGCCTCTTGTCCTTGGTCGCAGGTGGCTTTATATCTCTGTCAACGATGGTCTTTCTTTTCGGCTCCAGAATGAATAGCTTTGCTCATGATGGAAGCATCTGGGACCTATTGAAAAAAGGCTGAGCAATGAGCTGTTTCGGTCCCTCCGGAACAAAATGACGCCTACAAAGGTGCGCGACTACACTCTAATTCAATGACAGCTGGTTCTTTCCGGAAGGAAGGAATACACGCAAAGAAATTCGTCGGGAAATTGTCGAATATTCGTATTGATCCCGTGTTCGCTCTTTTTCGGAGGCGGATGACGGACCGGTATCTACTTCATTTCCTGACTGATAGGATCTGAGGCCTTGGAATTATTGGTACTCGACACTTCTTGAGCTTTCTTTGATGTCGATGGGGACCTTGCTCTACGCTGAATAGATCTAGACCAGACGGTATAATTTTGACTACGTGGTCAACAAACCTGACGCTAAATTCGCGGTGGCACTGAACTATATTTATTCAAGGATCTTGGAAGTTGGGGTAATAGACTCTACACAAGTCAATCGGTCACCTGTACAAGTCTCGGCACGGCACTATTTGAAAATACTTGGACCACCTTTATGCAGAATATTGTCCACCTGTGTTGCAACTGCCCACTTCTGAACCCTCGTAAATCGCTTGAATAATACCCGAATCTAGTGCTCAAGTGACAAAATTCCCGGAGTTTCCTTGCTACATGTTCAAGACGATTTTCCGATGTTCTCATTATGACGAGGCGAAACACCGCTTTTATGACGGTCCATTTGGGAGTACCAAAGTATTTAATGCCATTTCTTGCAGAAATATTTGAACGAAAAACATCTCAACCCTCAAAACTATCAAATGGTCTTCAGCATCTCCTTCGCTGTATTGCTTCTAGCTTCATCTGTGGCGTATGGACAGCTAACTGGAAAGGTTGGCCCGACTACGTCCACGTCGGCTAAGAGGAATAAAATATGTAGCGTGCTTGACTATGGGGGCAAAGTTGGATCCTCGGTGCGCTGTACTCTTTCGACTGACTTGAGCGACTCTCTGATATACATTCTTATAATTTTACAGGATATCGGCCCTGCCATTACGAGCGCTTTCAATAACTGCGTTGTGAAAAACTCAGGGTCTACTCTTTATGTTCCTCCGGGCAACTACAACATGCAAACTTGGGTAACGCTGAACCACGGCACCAAGTGGGCGTTCCAGATGGATGGTGTTATTACACGTACCGGTACGGCTTCAATTATCCAGCTGAAGAGAAAATATGACTGACCTGTGTGACCTGGTCAGCAACGACTGGTGGCCACATGATCATCATCGAAAATGCTAATGACTTCGAAATGTATTCGAGCAATAGCGCTGGAGCTATACAAGGAAACGGCTACCAATGCCGAAACGCTGGGTAAAGTCTGTTCTCGTGTACGACCATATCTACTCATTTATTTGAACGATTCTAGGCCCCGCCTTCTCCGAGTCGTTAATTCACAAAACTTTTCTGTCCATGACCTCATCTTCGTCGATTGTAAGCCCATCAACGCCTTTCTATTAGTTTCTGACCATGTCTCCCTCTAATAGCACCAGAGTTCCACATCATCGTTCAAACTGGCTCCAATGGTGAATTATACAACCTCGCGATTCGGGGTACCAACCTTGGCGGATCAGACGGGATAGATATTTCTGGTAAATTTAACTTTACGAGCTACGAGCATCGGGCTGAGGCTAACATTTTTCTAGGCAATAATCATTGGGTGCATGATGTCGAAGTTACCAATCGCGACGAATGCGTTACTGTCAAGAGTCCTTCGTCCAACTTCCTCATCGAAAATATCTGGTGCAACCAGTCCGGCGGCTCTGCTATCGGGTCTCTTGGGTCAAACACTGCCATCTCCAATATTGTCTACCGAAACGTCTATACCAATGGAGGCAATCAGGCTCTCATGATCAAGAGTTTTGGCGGAAGTGGCTACGTAAAAAATGTTTTGTTCCAGAACTTCATTTCTCGTGGGACTGCTTATGGACTCGACATTAATCAATACTGGTCGTCGCAGACACAGGCTCCTGGCAATGGAGTCCAGCTATCCAATATACAATTCCAGGTAAGGACCTATTGTATTCTACATTATCTCTCTGACAGTCAACCAGAATTGGAATGGCGAAGTAGTTGATGGTGTCCAGCGTGCTCCAATTCAAATTCTCTGTGCAGACGGCGCACCTTGCACGGGGATAACACTTTCCAATGTTAAAATGTGGTCTGCTACTGGAAAAGCCGTCATGAAGTGTCAAAGCGCCTTCGGTTCTGGCGCGTGTCTCAAAGCCGGATCAGCAGGAAAATACTCGCCGACGACCGTTTCTTACAGTAAACCTGCTGGATATACTAGTCCTCCCACTCTCTCTGGGGACCTCGCTCAAGGATTTGCCACCAATAAACCGATACCTATTCCGTGAGTGACCCACTTGTTTCATCTCCAATTTGACTTAAATGCAAGGTGGTTGTTGTAGGACTATTCCATCCACGTACTTCCCCGGAATTCCTCAAATATCGCCTTTGGCGAAGAACCGGTGATTTTAAATATCGTAAAGCTTGATTAACCTTGAGGCTTGAGATGCCTTTTTTTTGTTAAATTACTATAAGGCTTCTTCCGCAGTGATATACCGTATCATGTACGTTTTAGCTGAATTCAATTTGAGCGAACTTGAAGTTCAAGTTGGATCATGAATCCCAGAAATTGGCGGAGTTTTCAATGACCTCAAACGCTGAATAACGACTTGAAACCTCTAGCAAGTCCGGCCTATGCTTCCTCACTTTGAGAGATAAACCGAAGAGTTTCGCCAGTTTCATCAGGGCTGCGTCGCTTGTCATTATCACTGCAGTTCGCACGGTCACCCATACTTATTCCCGCATTAATATAAATCAACTCTCTCTAACTTGACCTTGCTGACTGTAACTTCAAAATGGCGCCTTCCTTCACAGAAAATACCCCAGTGCTACCCCAAGAACTCATTAACCTTATTCTGGTCAAGCTAGCACTCCATATTCCAGACGAGGAGTCGCTCAACGCCCTCAGAGCTTGTTCCCGCGTCTCCAGAGCATTGCACTCCGAATCTCGCCGGCATATCTTTTCTGAAATCGAATTTGTTATAAACCAGAATACCCAGAGACGTGCCTCGAAACTCAAGGCAGTTTTACAACACAACAACGCGGAACTAGCTTCCGTCATTCAAACGCTGAAACTAGTCCTTCCATCCCATGCTGCCGTTGGCGGAACCCAGCACAATTCAACGGGGTCCACCCTCCTGACGAAGCTTGGCATGAAGAAAAATGGCTGGCTTCAACTCGTTGATGTATTAAAAGGCTCGACTTTGCAGTCGCTGACCGTTGCAGTCCGGACAAATTCATATCAGAAACTTGTCAACATATACATGGACCCAGCCTTCTTTCAGATGTGCTCCAAACATAATCTCAAGTCCCTGCGTCTGGTCAATATTGGGAATGTTCCAGCCTCACTCATCATTGAAGCATTCTCTTCCTTTTATCTATCCAATTTGGAACTTTGCAATATTTCCATCACTTCCCTGGACGAAAGCTCACGGAGCCTGTCCGACCAACAGCCAAAAAGTATTTCCTCGAAAATAAATAGACTGGAAATGAGGCGTGTACTATGCCTTGTTCCTTCCCAGGTATCCGCCTTCTTCAAATGTTTGAACTTCCCACATCTTCAAACTCTCGTGGTGTCCGTTCCCTGCTACCCCGAAGCAGCTAAGGAACTGCGGGACTTTATTCAGAGCGTTGCCCCTACTTTGACAACTCTTGAATTAGAGTGTGGCACGCGCCCAGGTATTTAATCCCTTTCTATTTTTCGCGACAAATTTTCAAAGGACGCATCTCGCAGTGGTAGGATCCTTTCCAGCTGAATTTGTTTGCCTCAGCAATCTGAGGCGTTTGCGTAAACTTAAATTTGCAGCAAGGTCGTACAACACTGAAGACCTCTCATCGCAACTCCGGTTATTGAATGATTTATTCTCTTCAATCGATGCGCCCCTTGGAATCGAGTCAATTGACCTCCACCTTACAATTCAATCATACTCAGGTTACCCTGTCCGTGAGCAACGGAATGATAGGATACCAGAGGCAACCTGGAAAATTGACCCCAGATGGGCCTCGCTGGACAGGTTGTTGGGTGGCGAGATGCTTATGAATTTGCGCGTTGTAAATCTGAATGTCGAATTTTTCTACCACGACCCACTTTTATTGAAGACTCGATACATAGCAGGTCCAAATTCAAGTAGAGATGCAAGGGTCATCCTGCCCGCAACATCCACATCCTCATCCCTTGTTTTTTCTCTTGTTATTTCTACTGTTTGCTCCCCACATCCCATGGAAGCTTCCTTATACATCGACTGACTTTCCCCGTTCTTTCATGCCCAATTTACTTCGTTTAGTAATACGCGACTGTAGGCGACATCCGAATCTCTTTTTAAAAAATTAAATCACTGGAATGACTATTGAAATGGGATGACTGGGAGCACTGAATTTGACAGCAAATTCTCTGGTGAGCTGATGCTATTTTTCGACTGATCTTATTTATTCTGTCGTATGTTATTGTCGCTCTCCTACTTACCATGACGGCCCTACCTGACCGCTAGCTTCCAGGGCTGCGTGTCTGTGTCCCTTCACCAAGCGGCTGTCATCAAGCTTACAGGATGCCTTGTTTCTCACATTGGTGCTTATCAAAAGCTAAAATGTCTGCTTTTACGTGAACTTTGGCTTGGGACCACATGAAATGGCGCCTTCACTTACGACCAATAATCCAGTCTTACCCCAGGAGCTCATCGACCTCATTCTGGACGAGTTAGCCCATCAAAAACCAAAAGAGGAGTCGTTCGCCGCCCTTCGAGCTTGCAGTCTTGTCTCAAGGTCGTTTTATTTCCAGTCTCGTAGACGCCTTTTGTTCGACGTCGATCTTGTCATCAACAATTCTACTCCGAAGCGCGCATCCAGACTTCGGAGGGTCTTACGACGCAGAGGGAATGTTGAGGAGCTCGTTTCAGTCGTTCGCTCGTTAAAGATCGTCCACGATGTGTATGCTTTCATGGGGATTCACAAACCACAGAAGAAGTCGATTGCGAGAGCTTTCCTGACGAAGCTCGGCCTGTACAACGATTACCAGCTCAAGCTCATCCAGCTATTCGCGCATTCGAAATTGGAGACCTTGAGCCTGGCAACACGAACGTTGTCATCCCAGATAGACCCCAACTTTTTCCAGATATGTTCTTGCCACAATCTCACATCCTTGCGTCTGGCCAATATGACCAACGTTCCATCTTCAGTCATTTTAGAGGCGCTGTCTTCCTATCGCCTTTCCAATTTGGAGCTTTGCAATATTTTAATCATCCCCAACAATCAGACAGCACCTAACCAACCCAACCTGCTCAGAAAGCAAGTCCTATCCAAGCTAAAAAGGTTACAAATAAGGAATTCTCCTTATCATTCTCTCTTCGCATTACTGTCTTCCTCCCTCAACATTATCAACTTTCCTAATCTACAAACTCTGGAAATATCTACCCCCAGTGGTTCTCTAGAAGCAGATGCATTACGGAACCTCATTCATTCCTTCTTTTCCTCATTAGAAACTCTCAGCCTCTATTCCCGGCCAGGTGCCCTCCATTTTCTTATATCACTTGCGAAATCTGAAATGAGAAATCTAGGCTCGTTTCAAACCAGTGGATTCGTTTCCTTCGACCATCTAGCCTCTTTGCGTACCATAAAATTTACAGCAAGAAGCATTACCTACGAAGGTTTCCAATCACAGCTGCGGCTATTGAACAATCTACTCTCTTCTGCAGCTTCTCCTGTTGGGATAGATTCAATTGAGATTCGTATTTCTGTTCAGTCTTACCAAGACACCTGGAGGTTACCGGAACCGACATGGAGGTCGGCATCCGAGTGGACGACATTGGACAACCTTTTAGTTGGCAAAACGCTCGTTGATCTGCAACGTGTGGGTCTGACCATGGAGATGGTTTACACTGATGAATCTCTTCGGATGAGGCGATGTGTGGCTGGTCCAAATTCAAAAGTAGATGCCGAAATCATCCTCCCAGCAACATGTGCTGCGCCCTCTCTTTCCCTCTTTTTTGAGGTATATTCGGTTTGGTTCTCCTGGCCGTTTTCGTATTTGTACTCATGACACACCTGACATCACGGGTTCACTAAGGCATGCCAATGGTTATAGTAGCTACAGTGATGGCACTTTGTCTAAAGTACGAGAAATAAGTGTGCCTTGATTCAGACTATGGATGTTTCATTACGTGGATATAAGTACTGAAATTGTGGTTGATGATAGTAGTAGCGATCGCAATTTGATGACAAGCACGGGAGGACAAGCAGAGAGAAAAGAAATGGCGTCATAAATGGCTTCAGCCTGCCCAAGTTGGGGATGTTTGAATTTTGTTTGAATGATTCTTGGGTGTAAGAGAGTTTAAGGTGGTTATGGATATGAATATGGATATGAATATAATATATGCAGGGTTTCCGAGTCTATGTCGAGTTCGGAGGAAACTCCCAAAGGTGTAGGTGGGGGAGCTGATTCTTCAGGCTTCGTCTTCATAGCAGAGAAGCTACTATCCGTGCATTGAAGCGGAAAGCACGCGATGACTAACGAATCAGTCAAACATACGCATCGTCTCCTCCAGCGCGTCCGCATCAATGTCAAAAGACACATCACCAAAGGACGAGTCAGGGTCTCCATCTGCCGGTTCTGGGAGTGGTGGAGATGCCTTCTGTGTTGGAATTAGCACCGGCGGTTGAGCTGCAGCAAGAACGGACGCAGTAGTCACTGACTTGACTACCGGAACACAAGAGACGGAGGAGCGAGTAGAAGATGTAGACGTCAAAAGCGACGACGACGGAGCGACGGAAGACGAAGTAGGCCCTCGCACGGATGCAGAGGAGGTAGATGCCGACGAGTTGGTGCTTCCTGGCACAGAAGAGTGCCTAGCTGGCTGTTGGTACTGCTGTTGCGGTACCGCTTGGGCTTGGGGTCTGAATTGAGGCTGAGGTCTCGCAGTCGCCGCCCCAAGACCCTGGGAATGAGCCTGACTTTGAGGCTGCGACGACGACAGAAGCGGTGGCTTAAAGCCCTTCTGCTTGGTGGGCAGGGCACCCGTTTTCTGTAAGGAAGACGGCAACGTATGTGTACGTCGCATGCCCAAAACTGGTGGGCGAGATGACTGAGAGTTGGAGAATTGTGGGGTTGGAGTGGATGTGGGTGCTGCTGGCGCTGCTTTCGGGGCTGGGGCTTGGACGGGTCGGTGAAGCGGCTTAGGCTCTGGCTTGGGCATTGGATAGGTGACCGTAGTTGGCTGTGGTTTGTGTGTTGGCAGGTTGGATTTGGGTGGTGGTTCAACGAGCAGAGGGTGGAGTTTCGGTATGGGAGCCAGCTTGCTTTCAACTTGACGCGTCAGCTGCTGTTGGTGACTTTGACGCGAGGAAGACGCGTCTGGAGGCTTGGTGCGAGGTACAGGTGGTGGAGGCATCCTGGCCTGCGAAGGGGTTTTCGGTGCCGAGGGATGGTAGGTTACGCTCAAGTCGTCATCCACGTCCATCATGATGGTTTCGTTTGCCGCCAACGTCGACGAGCTAGGCATACCAGGATTGTTTTCTTGCCCAGAAGGACCTCCAACTCCATCAGGCGGGGGTATAGGCGAGGCTCGTCCCTTCCCTTTATCCCTTATGTCAGGTTTTACGTCCGTCTCGCGTCGAGGTTCCACACGGCCTTTCTTAGCCCTTGCAGCGGCAGCAGCTACCCCACTCATGTCGGGCGAGCTTCCCAGACTCACTCCACGACTCCTCTTCTTGTCATTAGTTTTAATAGGTCGAGCAGGGCCAGCAGTGTTCCCTGCTGACTTCCGCGGACGAACGCCCGCGTTCTCATCCACACGCGCTGACACTCCCTTAAGAATGTCCAAGAATTTTGAGGGGTTTGTTTTATCAAAGAACGGCAAAGGGGTGGCTAGGTTTGGGGAGGAGGATGAAAGGGATGTTGGTCGTGACCTCGTTTCTGAAATGCGGGCTCGCAAATGTGGCCGAGCGGGTGCATGGGGCTGTCTATTGGCGGAAGCTGAGGCCGAGGTGGACGATGAGATGAAAGTAGGTGCTTTTGACGAATCAGTTGTACTGAGCGATGAAAATCCGGGGATCTGGTCAAACGACGGCTCGCGCTGCCAACCTAGAATCATAACGTAAAACGACGATCCTTCAATGAAATGCCAGTTAAGATGAAAGAAAGCACCAAGCCACACACCTCTTGTGCCAACACTGCTGGGCTCATTTTCGCTTGACCGAATGAGCTGGTTGAGGGCCTGGCAGGCTGTCTGCGACCCTTGCCACTTCACATGATCTGGTGCTGGTTCTGGATCGTCCTCCGAATCCAAATCCGAGTTGAAGTTGAAGATGGGGCGAGTGGCAAGAAACGGCGAGTCTTGATTCATGGGCAGATCGCCTGAAAACGACGAGGAGGTAGAAGCAGAGGTAGAATTTGACCGAAAGGTGGATGTCGATGCAGTCGACGTATATGAAGACGAAGACCCAGATGGACGTTGATAGCTACTGAACTCCATCATATTGAAGGTTTTATAGGAAAAAAACACGGCCACGCGCCCGCTCCCTTTGTATGTTGTCTATTTGTCCCTCCAGTTGGGAGTTCTTTGAACCTTGGAGCCTTGAGGCTGCGTCGGGTGACGCAGAGTGGCGCGAATGGGGACCCGGTGGCCAAGGTGACGGCTGGAACACGACAGAATGCAGGCAGCACGTCGAGCTCGAGGCTACAAGCTTATGCGCCGTTCAAGTCATGTTCGTCGGCGTGCACGTCGGTGTCGAGATGATAAAATGAGTCCGAAGGCACTGCCGTTTCACGCACACGTGATGTCCAAATGGACGCGTTCCGCGCACGCGTTTTGCGGAAATTTTATTCATAATTCAATGCAACTAACTGTCAAGTGTACATGTAAAAATCTTCGCGTAAAATTTTAAAGTCACATTATAATATTACACACTACATGGAGATGTAAAATCCATTGTCCTGAAAGTGCTGCAGTGTCTACTTAAATCTCAGAAAAAGTAGAGCCACAGGTTCGCGCCATTGAACAGGGTCCCCACAACAAACATCAAAGCTAGATACACCCTCGCCTCCTTTCGCAAAGCGGCACAGTTTCCACGGAGGCGATCGCGTTCTTTTGTGAGTTCCTTGTTTTTCCATTCCATTACCCTAGCCTCATTAACCGAGCGATCGAGACAGTTCTGAAGTTGGACCACCGTTTTCTTGTAATCGTCGACGGCTGAATCCGAAGCCTGGCGCAATTTTCGGGTCTCATCAAGTCTCGAGAGCAGATTTACGACGTTTTTGCTGGCCCTAGCTTTATCCACCGTAAGTGCCGAATTGGCGTCCTCGAGCTCTCGGATCCTTCCCTCCTGCGTTCGAATTCTGCCTTTCAATTCGTCATGCATCTGCTGGCCAAGCAACTCAAGCGAACGAAGTTTTGCGGTTTGGGTGGCGAGAGCTTCCTCGTGGATACGGAGTCCCTCGAAATACATCGCCTGAAAAGATGCAAAGCCTTTCTCGAGCTCTGAGATCTGCGCCAGCCATGTCGCTTCCTGCTCCCTACGCAACACCAGGCTGCGTTCCTGAACCTCCACGATCCGCGCCTCCTTTGTGTTAAGTTCTTTCTTGAGAGTGTTAACTTGGTTGTCTTTAAGCTTTATCTCCGCTTTGAGGGAAATGACCTCCAATTTCGCTCCGACATTTTCGAACTGTAATAGAGTTTGAACCGATATGTGTTTTTGAATTTCCTCCTTTTGGGCCTTGATCGTGTCGCGCTCAGGACGGAGAAAATCGGACAATAACGTAGCGAGGAGGATACCACGGGCTTCTATCGAAGTATAGACGTCCTTTGCACGTTGTCGAGCCCCTGCTGAAGTACCTTTCAAAGCCTTCGAAGACCTGGACAATAACTTTGAAGCCGGGAGGACGATCTTCGGAAGCAAGACACAGAGGAAAGTGAACTCTAGATCGCATGTTGTGCCTCCAATGGCACTCCATATGATGGCCTCAGGTGTGAGATTAATGGTAGGAAGGGTAGGTATGAATGCATGCTGCTTGAACTTCGACAACGGAGTATGATCGCGTATTTCGCCAAGTCGATGTTGGATGGCCCGAAATCCTTTGTTGAAATTTGACTTCAATGAAACGAACTTGAAGCGTAAAAATGCGCCAGCATCCTTCGGGGAGAGAGAGGAGAAAAACATGGTCTTGAATCTGGACTCCTTCGACGTTACTGGAAAGTTGGTCGGTTGAACTCCATCCAGCGGGGCATCGGACTTGCAGGTCGCAGGAGGAGGCCTTTCCAAAAAACGAGCGATAGTGGGGAGAACTTGACAAAAAAATATTTCCTGCACGTTAAACGGTACCGCGCCACCGAGGCCACACACAATGATTGACAGGATTTGCATCAAATTCGACACATTGAAAATTGAGGTAGAGGCCCATTCCCAGCCAGCAAAAGTGGGAGCGAAAACATCGCAGGCCAGGACAGGTAGGTCGCCAGGTAGGTCGCCAGCGGGTTGCGCCGCAACTGCCACTGGCTCTAGAGGGGGACCGGATGGGATGATCCTGAAAAAAGTCCTACGAGCTGGAATAATATTATCGAGGGACTCCGATTCGAGGTATTCACATGCCCACTTGGCTGAAATTGAAGAGATGAATCAAACTAAGTATGAACACGCTACGAACATGCCTGGTAGAGCCACTTACCAATGTCGAAGGACTCAAAAACAAGAAACCATCCAAAGAAAGAGTGGCCTTGAAGGCTACAATCCCCGCCGAACCTTTCAATCATGGATACAGAAAAATAGTGTTCCAAGTCCAGCTTGTCTGCTATTTCTTCGGTGCGAATTGGCGCCTCGGGGTCCTCCAAGGCCAGACGTAACTTCGTGACAAGTTCCTCGACCTCCTGGGGAGCGGCTCGCCTATCTTGGGTGATAATGACCATCCTTTGGGGGGTCTGGAGTCGTACAGACTTCATAAGGTCTGATGGAGACATAGATCCGCTCGCAGGTTGGGAGAATTCGAGCTGGGACGCAGCGTCGTTCACGATTTGAGTCGCCTGCGACATATCAAAGTGGAGGTGGAAGTTTGGAGGAGAGAAGGTGAAATGGCACAACTCGACTCTCCCATTTTATCCTCTGAACAAACGCGTTTGTCGTTGGTGTAAGTGGTCTTCGCGATGGGTCGTGGTCAACTTTGGTTCAATCCACCTTTGTCAAGTCACTGACATTGACAAAGGCCGGATTGTCAGAGATTGGCTTTGACAAAATACCTCGTGATCGGGCTTCTATGCTCACGTGGCTTCATCAATCCTGACGCGCTGCACGCGTTTTGACATCGACGGACGAAGTTGAAAGGCTATGTATGTGGATAATGGTAATAAAGGCTAGAATACAGTTCATGCTACTTAAACACGCACATCTACGGCCTCAATGTGCTCCGATTCGATGGCGTTCTCCCTCTTGACCTGAATATCAGATTCCTTCGTGGTCGAAGGACGAGTTCGTGAGTCATTCTGAACTTCTGGCTGCTTTTGGTTTTCTGCAGGCCTAGCGTCACCGAAAACTCTGGAAATCTAAAGCCTGACATTAGTGTCTGATCAAAAAACCAACAGAACCAAGACCAACCCGTTGCTTAACATCTTCGTCGATATTCCTATACGAGCCGGCAATGTCACCAATAACCTGTTCACGATATCGCGGGTCGGAAGCCACCGCAGGACCAGAGGTTGTCGGAATAATGCCCGTCTCCTTCGCAAGAACGCACATGATCAGTTCTGCGAAGAGGGTACAGCGATGAGGACCCGTAATGACAGGTTCTGGCTTCACATGTCGCGGGTTGTAATCGTGCACCTCGCCGACAAGCAAAGCGAGCTGGTGTAAATAAAAATCCTGCGGTTGGATTGACTCCATGAGCACGAGGTTACGAAGGTCGGATTCGAATATAGTTTGAACGGTGTCCACATCAATGTCAGAGTTGGTCTGAGAACATGAACCGATCTTCTCTTCGTCGTCGTGGTGAGCCCTAAACGGAGCCCACCTAAGGTTTGCGAGTTTTCGCCGAGTAGTTGATACAACAGGAACATTTTGTTTGACCAAGCCCAAGACATCCTGACTGTACACCGAAAGCGAGGGATGTGGCGAGGTCGGCGCATTAGGACCAGGACTCGGAGCAGGTTCTGACACCGGTGTACGAAGGATTTGTTGTATGGCGTCACTCTCCGCGGAGGTGGTACGAGAACCAAGGTGAGGACCAGGTGGTGGAGCCTGCCGTTCCATAGCACTTCGAGGAGCAGAGGGATCTTGGGTTGACTCTTGCACGACTTCAGATTCCGGTCGAATTTTCGCAAACACTGCATCACAATCGCTCTCAAGATCACCGACTCCTCTCGCCCTTTCGATCTTCAAAAGCTTATGCAACCCTGTTCCAACCTCGACCTTCGCGACAACGACCTGATGCCCCCCGTCTCCAGCCTCGAAAAACGTATACCGAGCCACCTCGACGACTTTGTGCATTTCATGTGGCCATCTTTGGGTCTTTGACTTTGCGAGCGAATCACGGAAGATAGGTGAGGAAACAAGGAAGACAATTATATCTCGCCAATCCCCTACGGACAGCGGGAGCTCGCGGGGAGGAAATGCTGCTGTGGAAAACGCCTCAGTGTCCGGACAAACTGGTCCTGGTATACCCGTGATATTCAGGAGGGGTTGGAAAACGCGATTGATGAAAGGTCGAATCATCGATAGGTGTACCTCGAACTCGCGTTGTCTGAAGGAATTTCTGTGCGAATAAGTGCTGGAGGAAGTGCGAGCTAGAGAATAAAGGCTCCAAACTTGTTTGCAGTAAAAGGTGGACAAGAGGAAGGACTTACAGTTCATGTTTCGTTTAGGCCAGGACGATGTCTCAAAACTGTCGCGATCGGTTCGCTGTCTCCACAGATCGAAAATAAGGCCTGTAAGGACATGTAATGACGTCCAGAGTGAAGACTCGCTTTCACTGCCTAGGCTTTAATTCATGGACGAAGACCCAGTTGTGCATCGAGCCTCATCGTCACTGAGGATGCCTGGGATCGTGATTCATAATAAAACGGCCCTTCGCCGCGGGACACGTCCCGGCAAGGAGTATTTTAAAGTGCGTTCTGCAGTCTTGCGCCAATTGCATTGGAAAGTTCAGATAGAAAAATTGAGGTGTCCTTGAATTTGCTGGTTGAAGAAGGCAAAGAGGGATCAAATGATGGCGTCCGAAAAACGATTCCCGAATAGGGACCGCGCCGGATCACGTCGGACAACTCCGACATGCCTCCGTCCCCAGTTCTCGGGATCTGGAGTGAGTAATAAAAACAGGTAAAAAGTTACCAACAATCTTATAGTTTCTTCATACTACAAAAAGGATATATTTTTACTGATAAATGTCCTTCCCAAAAACCGTACACTTTTAATGATGATTGTACGTGCAGTAATGAAATGGGCGATCACGGACCGATTCACGGTAAACATTGCGAGTAGTACTGATGATTTTGGTATTAGTCATTTGATAAAAGATTATAGAATAAAGACGTACCGGGTTGGAGTAAGTGCATGTTGATCCCGATGCACAGGTGGTAGGTCCGGTCCAACCTTGACCACCGCATTGCCCATACTGGAGGTGTGATTGAGAAAGGACGTCAGGTATACTGTGAAGTGTCTCACCACAGCAGCGGTTCCTCCAGTTGGCGTTGGTGATGTTGTTGTGGAGGACTTGGTCGTAGTTGTAGATGATTGAGTCGTGGTCGTGGAAGGTGGAGGTGTACTACCTCCGCTGCCACATTTGCAGAATTTCAGTCCTCATTGGCGTAAAAGAAATACGCCGACTCACCTATTTTTAGCTAGAGGAGATATTTGAGGGATACCCGGGAAGTAGGTGCTTGGGATAGTACTGTGGAAAAACTGTAAGTAGAACAAATCAATAATTGAAGCTCGGGGAACACGTACGGTATAGGAATAGGCTGATCAGTCGCAAATCCCTGGGCAAGATCTCCTGAAAGCGTTGGTGGATCTGAATATCCTGCAGGTTTTGTGTAGGTCGTTGTCGTTTGTGAGTAACTTCCTCCGGACCCGCTCTTAATGCACGCCCCGGAACCATACGCGCTTTCACACTTCATGACCGCTTGGCCAGTAGCAGACCACATATTGACATTGGTCAGAGTTATCCCCGTGCAGGGTGCACCATCTGCGCAGATAATATTTATTGGAGCACGTTGTACGCCATCGACGACTTCGCCGTTCCAGTCCTGGTCAATGATGAGCGAAATAATCATGAGGATGATCAATGTAGGTACCTGGAATTGAATATTCGACAGCTGAACCCCGTTGCCTGGGAGAGGCGATATCGAGGCCCAATATTGATTGATGTCAAGACCATATGCAGTTCCGCGAGACTGGAAGTTCTGGAAAAGAACGTTCTTTACATATCCACCACCACCGTTACTCTTGATCATGTAGGCTTGATTACCACCGTTGGTGTATACATTTTTGTAGACGATGTTCGAGATGGCGGTGTCTGTCCCGAGAGATCCCATTGCCGAACCACCAGATTGGTTGCACCAAATATTTTGGATGAGGAAGTTGGATGCAGGACTTTTAACAGTGACACATTCGTCGCGATTTGTTACCTCGACGTCGTGCACCCAGTGGTTATTTCCTAAGAAATCATAATGAGCAAATTATGACAGTGGGGTGACACAGATATTTACCCGATATATCTATTCCATCTGAACCACCAAGGTTCGTTCCTCGAATGGCGAGATTGTACACTTCGCCGTTGGAACCGTTGTCGATGATAACATGGAACTCTGGAGCTAACATGTGGGTAAATGATTATGAATACGGCTCTACAATAATAAAAGCCACTCACAATCAACGAAAATAAGGTCATGGACAGAGAAGTTTTGTGAAGTAATGATTCGGAGGAGGCGAGGCCTTCGAGGGTGGGTGTTCGAATGAATGTGCAGGATGAGTCTAGAAATAAGAAAATATAACACACCCTGCGTTTCTACACTGATAGCCGCTTCCTTGAATGGCCCCAGCACTATTGCTGGAATACATCTCGAAGTCATTCGCGTTCTGGACGACGATCATATGGCCGCCCGTCGTCGCTGGTTATCTCGCATTACGCAAAATGAAGGCGAGGCAACGTGTGGTGAACTTACCAGCACGCGTTATTACGCCATCCATCTGGAAGGCCCACCCCGTGCCGCCATTCAGCGTCGCCCAAGTCTTCATGTTGTAGTTACCCGGAGGGACGTAGAGCGTGGACCCCGAGTTTTTCAGAACGCAATTTGTGAAGGCGCTGCTAATGGCAGGACCAATGTCCTTAAGAAGTGTAAGCAACCAGACGCCGATTGGTCGATGAATTCCGTACAGATGAGCCGACTGAGCCGCCATAGTCGAGAACACTACATATTTTATTTCTTTTCGAAGAGCTGGGTGTAATCGGGCCTGTTTTGCCAGTCAATTGGGCGTATCCAGTCGACGCCAGAACCACCGCAAGGGCGATGCGAGGAATGCTGAGGATCATTTGGTATTAGGAAAGGCGTGAGGCCACTCTTGAAATTTTACCCAAGCAGTGGCCATTATATGCTTTCGTATTCATCTTTGCGATTTCAACTTCGGAAGATCCTACGGAGTTGTGCAGGTCATGAAGCGACAACGCTCGGAAGAAACGCTCAGCTCCCATACAGTGAACGGTTGAGTGATGATCGCAGTCAATGTCTACACTGTTGATGACGGTTAATATGATTTTCCTTCCAAGATGGTCTCCGGAAAATTGGTCACTTGAGGGTTTCCACTGGACATTCTGCCTATTTTCTACAAGCGGAGCAGCCACGGTAGATTCATCGACAAGAGAGTATGTGATCCAAAGCAGAAATACTTATGGGTCGATAACTTGAAACTAAGTGCGAGGATCAGGATGATGCTCTTGCTTCCGAGGATGGTGCTGCCCTATTAGCAGCCAGCACCAGGAACGCCAAGTTGGGTCCCCAACAAGAATTTGTGGGGAGGGAAGGGTGAAGTGACGAACGCCTCAACCTCTGGACAAAGAGGCCATTACTTAGCCAACCGCAAGAGAGGAAGACAAACGTGTTTTGAACCTCGGATCACGGACCAACACGGGCCGGCATTTCACCGCAAGAAATCCACTCTAAATTTCGTTTGAATTTCATGTTCTTCCTTTCGGCGTTGCCCTCCCAAAACATCAAACTTTGCAATCACTCAAGTACTTTTCACATCTATTTTGAAAATACACGAAGGGGAATTGGAAGGAAAACTCTTTGCAGAATGGAAGTACTACTACTAGTTGCGTTGACTCAAAACTTGACTTGCAACGAGGTCGCACCGCGCTGTCTCTTTGTCGGTCTGTTTTTCGACAAAGCTTCCACTGGTATTCGTCAAATTATTTGGATTGGCCTGCAACACGATCCGTGAGTGGGCGTCAGTAAACTCTGGCCAGTTGGGCGAGCGACCAAGCTTAAATGTGTTAGGATCCCCGGAGCGGACGAAAGATAGCCAGTAGGCAATTGTCTCCTCCGCAAATGCGCTCTCGGTTGGTGACAACTCATGGAAAACTCTTGAAGATCATCAATTCAATTTCCAAGTAGATGTTTCAATGAGAGTCAGCATACCCAGTTGACGATCCCCTGAACATCAGATAGTTTTCAGCTGCATGTTCTACCTTCTCTGTTCCGGGCTGTATTTGATTATATCTATAGGTCCAAGATTTTGTAGCTTTGCCAAATTCGTCGCCCATAATTGAACGCTGCAAAAATATGAATGTTGAACACCACTCAGGGTATTATTGATACAAAAACTGGTCAAAACTCACCGCGCATCGAAATTGCGAATCACCAATTACGGTTTGATGCTGAAGTGTCAAGGATTCAGCAAAGTCGGATACGGGATAGGCCTATGAAATTTCAGTGTAGGTGTGTCAAAAAAAGATTCCATCCTTACCTCAGTTAATGCCCTGACGTCTGAATCAGTCATGGATGGGAAGAACCGCTTCAAAGAGGCGGATATGTTCTGACCAAAAGTAAGCGTTTCATTGGTTGTCGCGCTAAAATCATCAGAATACTTTATAGGCCAGTAGCAGGGAATTTACCCGACTATTAATGGCACTTTGGCAAATTTTCCCTCTCGGATTAACTTGGTGGGGAAGTCCGTAATAGTCTTTCCATCGATAACTGCTTGGAAGACTTTGTATCCTGGTCTAAAGTACGACGGTCAATACACACAATGGAAAAACGGACAAAAAGAGAAAGCACTTAGCGAAAAGTCTTCGCACCATTGCTTTTTTTTGAGCCGAAGCAAGAACGTGCGCACTAGCTTTTCTCAGGCAAGAAAGTTGTACGGACACCAGTTCATCAGAACAGCCTGCTTTCTTGGCGAAGCGCTGGAATAGGGGCTATTGTCTGTATTAGAATCGACTTTTGAATGCTCAATCAAAATCGGATGTCCTTACTATTTGCTGTTCAGCTGTTGGCAAAGGTGTTCGATAAACGCTTTGCGCAATCGCAGCTTTGAAGAGCTTCTGAGTTGAGTTTGCAACGAGATGGAGCTCAACCGAACTTCCACCAGCGCTCTGGCCATTGATTGTGACCTTCCCAGGATCTCCACCGAAGCTCGCAATGTTGTCCTGGACCCACCGCAAAGCTTCAATCTGATCCAGGAATCCTGCGTTGAGATCACCGTTTACTGAGTCACTGAGAGCCGGCACAGCCAAGAAGCCAAAGGCGGCTAGTCGGTAGTACACTGACACGATGACGACGTTGGGGCTTTGGTGAATCCAGTGGTCGAAGGGCCAGGATGAAGGGTTGCCAAAGATGTAGCCTAGAATAAGTTAGAACAACGATCAGACCACGGTAGTCCATCGATGGTTTTAACTCACCACCGCCGTGGATATATACGAGGACGGGCACTGAGTCAGACTTTTGCATGAGTACATTTGCTATCAAACGGCTGAATCAACCCACATTTACTTCTTGAATGCGCACCGACAGGGGCGTAAATATTGATTTTCAGGCAATCTTCCACCCCAGCTGCCAGATGGGATCAAAAACACTTTCATTCAAGTCAAAAATTTAAGCAAACCTTCAATATTTGTTACCCCAATACAAGCCTCCGGGTATTTGGTGGCGTCCACCACATATCCGTCACTCTCCTGCGCGACTCGAGTTTTGTTCAATGGAAGGGGTGCCCTGAACCGCCGATCGCCGAGAGGTGGCTCAGCGTAAGGAATCCCCAGATAAGCAACAGTATTAGGGTATGAACGATTGCCGAGATATTGAGCATAGCCAGTGTCGACAATATCGGCTTGCACCCCAATTTGTGAAGAGGAGCTAAAAGTGAACTGATTATCCGGGCGCGAGGATGAGACATAGTCCCCAAATAAGAGCAAGGCCACAGAGAGCAGCTTGAACATGAAAGGCAAAGGAATCGTTTAAAGTTGAAGGCGATCTACTAGTATTTCACACTAGCTGTCCTCGACTGATTTCCAGTTGGTACGGAGCAGCTCTTTATAGGCCGTCTTTTGAGAACGCTAGCCCTGTCAGTTGTGACTGAAGAGGAGGCGAGAAAACACCTGATAAAACCACGGTGATGAGCGCGCCTGCGCTCTAGGCCAGAAAATCGCGATCGCACACTTCATATATCTTGATTCGAAAGGCGCATAAAATTTATCGAAGTTTGGCTAGGAGAGACTAATCACACACCCAATATGGACAACTTCCGACGTCGGCATCCAGACATTATATCACATGCACCGCGACCGCCAATCAACTTTGCGGAAGGCTTCTTTCATCACAAATGTCCAGTCCCATATGCCCGAGCTTATTTTTAGCGCCCGCCTACCGACGATTTCCTTATTCGGCAGTTTCCACGTTAGCGCTCCACGAAATCGGCCATGTCTGTACTGTATTGGGTAGAGTCCTTATGCTCAGAAAGTCCGGTACTATCTTCGACTCTTCTCCTTTATTATGTGGCATCCTTAGCTTTTCTCCTGCTGAATCCAACTACTTCTCACGTCCTGGTTTCAGTGATTCTTTCGTCTTTCAGCCCCTTCCGACTACGACCACCCTCCGAAGCCGACGATTGTCGCCAGCGGACTCGCACGGTCGCCGAGAAGCCAGAAGACCCGACCGCACTTCGAGTGGCGCAGTGTGTTTTTGTTGTGTTTTGCTCCCAGATCCACATTGCGAAGCGCTCATCAACGATTATGTATAATACCTTGTAACACAATAAAATAGCTTATATATAATGCACAGACTTCGTGTCTTACAATGTTGAAGAAAGACTAGTGGCCGGGACTAAGAGTTATGCATCATACTTACGTTCGGAGTGACTCGCCATCGCAACAGGCATTCTCCGGGACGATGCCGTATTTAAGTTTGAAGTTTCGATGAGTTCTTGATCGATTTTTGAAGCATTCAGATTACCGTCTCTGGTCAGACTGTAAGATAACGGTTATAAAATGTCAAAAAAATGTTGGGATTTTTGATAATTATTACAACTTCTACATAGAGTTCTCACTTCCCGCCGAGGATTTTATCCCCTTCTTCCGCCGGATCATGCAATATGACTACGAATGGTACCTCAAAACGATACAGAAGGCTTGAAATTTCAAGGAAGGCATTGCGAATAGTACTGAGGTTTAGAGGTAAGCATCCCGTTAGACATATCACCGGTTGGAAACATACAGGGTTGGACACAACACATGTCGATCCTGAGGCACATTTAGTAGGTCCAGTCCAGCCTTGGCCACCGCATTGGCCGTACTAAAAGTATACATAAGCAATGACGTTAATTAATGCAAGCAGAAGCTATCTTACCACTGGAGCAGTTCCCCCTGTTGGGGTTGGTCCTGCTGTCGTGGAGGTCTTGGTCGTTGATGGTGGAGGTGGAGGTGGGTTACCTCCGCCGCCGCTAGATTTTCAAACATTTTAGCCCAAACCGGCATATAAGCAACAATTTCAACTCACCCATTCTTAGCTAGAGGAGAGATCTGCGGTATACCGGGGAAATAGGTACTCGGAATTGTACTATAAATTGGACGTTAAACACGTCAGATCGACAAACTGAGCAATAAAGGCACCCACGGAATCGGAATGGGTTGATTGGTTGCAAACCCTTGAGCAAGATCCCCAGATAGAGATGGCGGGTTAGAATATCCTCCAGGTTTACCATAAGAAGTCGACGTCTGAGAGTAGCTTCCTCCAGACCCGCCCTTGAGACATGCCCCGGAACCGTATGCGCTTTCACATTTCATAACGGCTGAACCAGTAGCAGACCACATATTGACATTGGTCAGAGTTATCCCCGTGCAAGGTGCACCATCTGCGCAGATGATATTAATTGGAGCACGTTGTACGCCATCGACGACTTCTCCGTTCCAGTCCTAGCTAATGGTTAGGAAGCGAAATAATGGAAAGGATATTTGAACACGTACTTCGAACTGGATGTTCGACAACTGCACTCCATTTCCTGGGAGAGGTGACATCGAGGCCCAATATTGATTGATATCAAGACCATATGCAGTTCCGCGAGTCTGGAAGTTCTGGAAGAGCACGTTTTTCACATATCCACCACCACCGTTACTCTTGATCATGTAGGCTTGATTACCACCGTTGGTGTATACATTTTTGTAGACGATGTTCGAGATGGCGGTGTTCGTTCCGAGGGATCCCATTGCCGAACCACCAGATTGGTTGCACCAAAGATTTTGAATGAGGAAGTTGGATGCAGGACTTTTGACGGTGACACATTCGTCGCGATTCGTTACTTCGACGTCGTGCACCCAGTGGTTATTTCCTAGAGGGAACATCATGAGCCGCTCTTCGTTTGTGTAAAGGAATAAACATTTACCTGATATATCAATTCCGTCGGAACCGCCGATGTTTGCGCCTCGGATGGCGAGATTGTACAATTCACCGTTGGAACCAGTGTCAACAATGATATGGAACTCTGGGGCTAAGTAGCCAATAGTTAGAAGCAGTAGTCGGCAAGGGAAGCAAAGCACTTACAATCCACGAAAATTAGGTCATGAACGGAAAAGTTTGTTGAATCGACGACTCGGAGAAGACGAGGTCTATTGGCATTAGTCTAATGAGTAACTGAATATATCGGTGATGAATAACCAGTTATACCCAGCGTTTCTGCACTGGTAGCCGCTTCCTTGAATGGCCCCGGCGCTGTTGCTGGAGTACATCTCGAAATCGTTCGCGTTCTGGATAATGATCATGTGGCCGCCAGTCGTCGCTAGTTACCTTGCGTTAGTCAATCTATCTCGAGAATAAACCATGAACTTACCAGCACGAGTGATGACACCATCCATTTGGAATGCCCACTTTGTACCCTTATTTAGTGTCACCCAGGTCTTCATTTGATAGTTACCTGGAGGGACATAGAGAGTAGAACCCGAGTTTTTCAGAACGCAGTTTGTGAACGCGCTGTTAATAGCAGGGCCAATATCCTGGAGTTGAATAAGAAACCGTGCATCATCAGTGAGGATGAAAAACCTACCGATGAGCCAACCGAGCCTCCATAGTCGAGTACGCTACATATTTTAGTCCTTTTAGAGGCACTGGACGAAGTCGGTCCTGTTGAGCCAGTCAATTGAGCGTATGCGGCCGATGATGCCAAAAGCACCGCAAGGGTGATGCGAGAGATACTGAGGACCATTTGGTAGCTTAGAACGGCGGGTAAGAGGTTTTTGCTGAAAGATTATCCGTAAACTCCATTATATGCTTTTTCGTATCCTCCAGTCCTATAGGTAACAGCGCAATGGATATCACCCAGCCGAAAAAGCTCGATTGCGATTCCAACCTCGGAAGATCCTATGGAATATGTGCAGGTCATTAAACGATGGCTCTCGGAAGAAAGTCGCAGCCTGGAAGACGGAAAACGTCCATCTGATGATGGACGACCAATGTGTTGCCAGTCCTCTTCATGGCTGCAACTGTGATTTCCCTTCCAAAATGAGTTTATTCATGTCACGAAATTCCGGAAAAATGATCACTTGAGTTTACCCCTCGGATATTGTGGAGCCCACTCCTGGAGGACAAGCGGAGGTGCTATTGTTAGCTCGCCGAGAATGGAGCAATTTACCTGAGCCATGTATTATTCCACGAAGACCAGATGCTAGAGTTTCAATTGACGTCAATTCGAACGACCCCTTGACAGAGAGTCCGTCATTCCAATATTCCCGCTTCGTAGGGACAATTATGGCACAGTGTCATGGAACACAGGTTGCAAAATCAGACTTTGCCAATTTTAGTCCATGAACCATATTTATGTAATGCAGACGGCGCAGCTGCTTTGATATATCGATACCAGACACGGTTCTGGGGGAGGGATTGGGCATTCCTGATCAACGGATAAAGCCGACCAAGTAGTGGTCTCAAAGCCTCCGTCGCAACTCAATACTAGAATTGCGGTGATACCTTCATATTCCAAGGGCCAGTGCCATCTAGGTCTACTTGAGCCCAGTCAAGAGTCGGCCCGGAAGATAGAGTTCAAGTTAGAGTAGAGCAGACGGGGCCAATACATCCATTTCGCCGATAATTCTCTTCTTTCCATAATAGACTTCAGTTTGTTGGGGTGTACTGGCAGACGCTTGCAGACGTCACTGTCCCGGAGAAGCACGGATGCCTATTGGTGCACCGGCTTCTAGCCAATCATAACTCACCCGTCGTCCAGTGCAAAGCCGACGAGACATAACTTGCACTCAATTATGAAGTGATTGAGCCCTGTGTTCTAAATTTTTCCACCAGGATGCCAAAAGAAATTGGAGCCATTGCAGCGTGACAAGATAAAAGTTTCTGAGTGGTAGCCCAGTATTATAACGAAAATGACTGCTTTTCTTGTGAATTTGGCAGATCGAGTTCGGGGCGCGAGAGGATGACAGGGAAGCAGTATTGACATTCGCCAACGAGCCTGGTACCCCATGTTCGTACTATTTTTGTGCGGTGTTTAGCAAATTTTGGGGTAAAAGGAAGTCAGACTGTTAGAGACAACGTCAGGGCGAAGATGGAAGAGCCTCGCGGATGATGTAGTATGAGGGGTACCTAATGACAAGAGGGGCCGAGAAATAATCCAGTTTTTCCGTGAGGACGCACGGAAGGCAATGGGCGAGGATAATAGCGGTCCAGCAAGTTGTATCCGAAAGTTTCTTCGATATTTTTGAAGGACGATTTGCAAGCTCTTATTGCCTGTAGGTTGGGACGTTTGAGGTAGCTGAGGGTTAAGAATATTGTGTAATACCCACCATCTTAATGATTGCGAAACTCGCTTAGGTATACTCCAAGGTTTCCTTGGCTGTCTTTATCCCGCCGACGAATGGACGTGGAAAGCCGAGAACCATAAGAAGGCATCGCCAACTCAGATGTCTAAGCTTGATTTATGACGGCGTACCCCGTGCATGGACTGTTTCAAGCAAGGTTGAGATGTTTCGAAACAGCTGACGATGTAAAAATATGCACCTAATTACAAGACGTGCCGAGAAATAATCCGGCAGTTCCATGACAGTCCAGAATTAATACGAGACGTCGCGAAGCAGCTGTGCAGGCGAGACCACTGTACGCGTGTGGAGGTGGAGAACACAAAGGAATAGTCAAGACAACTGATACGAGCCTCAGCATGAACTTTGAGGTGGTACCGTAGATCCCTCGTTTGAGAATTCGAGGAAGGTGACGGTGCCAGTGAAAATGACATGTGTGCCTAATACCCGACTGCAAGTACTGCCGAGAAATAATCCGATTTTTCCGTGAAATCTACAAGATTTAAATCATGAGAGCCGCGATGATATACAAAAACCAACTGACCTCGAGTGTGGAAAACCGAAGACTATAAACAGGCAACTGATCAGGACCACGCGACTATGCCTCCGCTTCACTGCTGAACCCAGACAGGACTTGTCGCATCTCCGAGTTTGGCGTGGTTCCTAATGCAAAGACGGAGTTCAAGATGAGAGATTGAAGTGCGTCCCCGCGAATCTCCAGGATGGCGGCCGTGTTCCGCATTTGTGGGGTATTCATGTCAATGAGCAGGCTTCTTCGATTATCGATGACGACTGACACCGGCAGTATATTCGATTGACGGCGTCGCGGTGAGGTTTGAGACAAAGTCGTCGTGTCCATTTTGATTTCTGAGCTTGCGGAAAGTGGGCGACGTTGACATGCTGGGACATCTGCGCAATCCAAAGGGGAAGTCCCATCCGAAGATTACCCTGAAACAACGCCTAGATCCTTCAAATATGGGCAGCATCGAGCAACCCAGCTAGTAAATACTGAGGCTGGTCCGCAATGGATGAAGGAGAACAGCAGGAGAGACACGAGGAAGAGGTTGGAAAACGAGCTGACAAAGCAACATGGCTGATGACATCAGCGCTAGGGTACCGTTGAAAATTCAAGATAAATTTCTAACAATGTTAATAACATCCGTCTGTCTGGGTCAATTTTTAACAGCGGTTAGAAAATGTTTATAAACATCTCGTTAATAACATGTTAGAAATGAATTTTCAGCGTGTTATAAACATTTTGGCGGGTTAGAAATTGTTAAAAATTCGCCAAAAATCCTCCAGAAAGTCCAAAGGAGGCCGTATCATGGTTTCAAGTACGCACAACCACCCTGTCAAAAAAAATTGCTCAAATCCTTGCTTAGATCTGCCTTCGGAGGTTTTCCGTGCGAAGATACACCGTGCTTTGAGGGTCTAAAATGAGCGTTGGAGTTAGGTGGCAATTATTTACAAGGTGAAGTCCCCAGTTGTTCTCGTCTTCGCACTATTTTGTCCCAGATAAAGCGGTATTTTCTTCTAAATTTAGCCGAATTTCTAACAATTTTTAACATCAGTAAAAGCCGTCCCAAGACCCCTCGTGTTAATAACATGTTATTAACATGTTATTAACACGAATTATTAACAGTGTTTATAAACATTGACTTTTCAACGGTACCCTAATCAGCGCAGCTGGTTAACGCGACTCTGCCATATACCAACTGACGGTCCTTACAAGAGAGCTCGTTTCTCCTGCTGGTTTCCAGCAGATGCCAAGAAGCGGGAGCGTGAAGTGCTGCTTAGAAAAGTCCAAGTTCGACACTTAACCGGTCGCTGTGTGCAGTAAGTTTCCCTCGAACGGCCACTGTGGCACTGATTTCACAATACACTGATGCCATCGTGAAAAGTTCCAACGGCGCTGGTGTGGCTTGTTTGAAATTTTTAAAGCCTAGCTGCCCGCAGGCGCGCCGTTTTAAGGTTGTCCACTAAGTGGCACACAAAGCGGACCCGCGAACAGCTGAGCTATCGGTCTGAAAGCGTTCATGGTACCCCTCAGCGTGACCCGTCGCGGCATTCTCGGGCTTTCCTTTCCACCGCTGTTTAATCGCCTGTAATTTCTGTACTTACCTATAATTAAGTAGATCATGTGGACGTTTCTTCAAAATCAAAGGCAGAAAAATCAAAATCTCTCAGCAGGATCCTCTGATGGATAGGCGCTCTACCACTTAGTACAAGACACAAAGTTCCGCGACGTTAACTTGAACCACACTATTCCTTTCGCGTTACTTGCCAATGACCTTGGGGCTCTAAAAATGATTCACCCTGATACATAGACTGGGAGCTATTGCAAAATTTCTATTAAATAGATGCAAGAATAACCCACCATGATTCAAAATTTAGAACAAGCCTGGAAGTGGTATATCAAGGCTCGTGTAAATCAGGATGCGGTCAGAACCACCACAATTCTCTGCCGCATTTCCATTACACGGCATTGCGCACTCAGACGACGGAACCGATTCTCCAGGGGCGTAGGTGACATTTCCACACCCTATAAATTTGCGCCGTAAGAATAAAGCTAGGAATCAAAAAAAAATGTTGAACTTACAGCATTCCCTAGAATAATTTTATCGTCAAATATCCTATCTTTTGGGTAGAAAAGGTACTTACTGTCCCCATTCCACACCGGCACTAGTATACGTCGCCGCACCGCAAGCGTCAATACATTTCTCAACCGTCATGCTCTGCGCAGGCGGGTCATTCTTCGGGATATGAGGCAGGATGCGGCCGCCTCCAAATCTGAAGACCGGATCAAAAACGGGTCTCCGAAATGAGCAGCAAGTAATCACCTCCAATTGTCCCTGCAGAATAAGAAAATGTCAGACCCGTCAACCGAATAATATACGACAGCGTCGCTCTGCTTACTCCCAGCATTCAGTGACTCTCCACCCATTATACTGCAAAATAAACGACGCGGGTCCCACAGTATACGGACCCGCCCCGGTGGAGTAAATCTGCATAGCGTCGGGACCTCCACATGTGTTCGAGGCGTTTCCGGGACAATGCATGGTGCATTGCTGAGATGGGCCGTAATTGTACAATATCCCATTGCCACAATCTTTCGCAGAAAAAAGGTCAGACGACGATATAAAAGCAATAAAAATGAAAGGAGCTTACAGCACTCGTCGCCATATTCAACTCCAGCAAGGGCATAGCCAGCTTGGAAGCAGGTGTTCGCGCAGCTCGCGAAGCTTGTGGCGCTCGTGTTGCTTGGCTGTCCTGATCGGAGTACGCGTGGAGAGGAATCTCTAGGACGTAGAGTTCATAGATCAGGCCCTGCAGCGCAACTGCTCAACGACATGGGTATACATACTCAAAGCATCCAAGATAGGTGAAGCTTTCTACGGGGGCCCTTCTTTGTACTTCATGCGGTGCTATCAGACTGAAAGCTGGTGATATAAAATACGTTGACTGAGTTGCTCGTTAGATATGAACCGTATGCGAACGGCAAAGGGACCGACCAGGACGACCGCTTGAAAAATAGTGCTCCGTAACATGTTTTCAAGTTCGCTAGAAGTATCGGGGGGGAAGCACTGAACTACCGACAGGCTCTCGAGCCTTGCGCTTTATATCAATTTCGCGAACGTGCCTTTTCAATTTCGACGCCGGCAAGTGGTAGCAAGCCTCGTATGCTCTCCGTCCCTGCGGTACCTAGACCCAAAATAACTGGCCTTGTTTTAGAATGACTTGACATCCTGTCATCGGAATATCAGATTTTTAGAAATAGCAGTGGGTCAATGGAAGCCGAGGAGAGAGAGCGGGATGACCTGTCGCTGCTGTCCTGAACGTGGCTTTAAAGCGCCTCTGCTGAGCTGGTTCGGGTTCTGGACTTCGTGAGCCTAAAAACTTGGATGCGTCAAAGTGATATTGATTATAAACGCTGGATATTTCAATCACTCGCTTCGTAGAATATGTAAGAACGCAAGGCTCACTGCGACTCGACTTCATTTAAAATAAAGGAGGTCAGAAAAAAAAATCTTTCACGGCATCAGATGAGCGGGTTATAGAAGACAAAAAGCCATAAGCCAGCCCTATCGACAATTTCTGACGTTTATGTGCCTTGAGCCACCGAAGTGCGACGGTAATGGTCTCTCGAAACATAAGTGTTACCTGATATGGTAGTGAGTTACCCAAATCGAGCGGACGGCTGTACCGCGGACTTCGAACAAAGAGGGTTTGCTCATGCGTCATTCAGAGCCTGAGAGACGCGGTGCAGTCCTGAAGAGGAATAACCGAATTTCACCAGCCTGCAAAGAGGCTATCTGAGCACCTCGACTTGGCCGATGCTCCTCATGCCGGGCCTGAACACTCTTCGCACCGCCAGAAGAGCCAGGTCCTTGGCAGCCTCAAACGCATAAGTCCATGTCGTGGGTGGAAGAGGCCTGAGGAGACTTCTCCGCGATCAAGGCTCCGAGTCGGACCGCCATCACCCGCCATCACTCATCACTCGTCGAACGATGGAACCCAGAAATCCCAAAGAAACTTGCAATTCCGATTATGCAACATGTACCAAACGAGTATTTATGCGATTCAGTACTTTTATTCAATAAAATAAAACAAATGTTATAAACCTCAACAACATTGACAATAACAAGAACAGAAAAAGAGAAGAGAAGAAATAAAATAGATTCCAGGTTGCGATATCGATTGCACTACTACAATAGCTAGTACGCGCCATATACATTGCTTCGACCGCCCACACCCGCACTCCCGCGTTCTACGAGATACCGCTCTAGTCCAACCGACACAGCCCTCAACTCCCGCGCTCCCCCCGCCACCCGCAGATGATAGAGATAAATAAAAACAACAAAATCAAAACAGCCCCGCAAGATCAGCGAATGGGTCCTTCCCCTGCCCTTGCGCCTTCGCCTGGCCCTGCGCACCCCCTCCCACACCCACACCGGCAGCTGAGCCAGGATGCGGTACCACCTGAGGCTGCAGCGGCTGCTGTTGCTGAGCATACATCGACCCCTGCTGAGCTCCGTACGGCGTGCTCATCGCACCCATCACTGCGCCGCCCATGCCTGTGCCCATTCCGGTGCCCATCATGCCTCCCATCGAAGAACCCATTGCACCCACACCCATCGGAGCCTTCCCAACAGCGCCTGCACCTCCGTTGCCGAAGTAATTAGGCAGCTGAGACGGTGCGGGTTGGGGTGTGCCGGGGAGGGCTATCGACGCTGGGGGCGTGGCGGACTGCTGGTGCTGGTGCTGATTCGAGTATGATGCCGAATGCGAGTGCGAAGCGAGAGGTTGGGATTGGGGAGGAGACATGGACGTGGGCCGCGAGAACCCGGAGCCGTTGTGGAATAACGGTGTCGGCGCATGGGGTTGTTGTTGTTGTTGTGGGAAGGCCTGCTGCTGCTGCTGGTGCTGCGGTAGTTGTGGTTGGAAGGCTGGCTGCGCCTGGAACCCCATCATCCCACCTGCATACCCAGGAGGGGGCTGCATGCCAAACTGCTGCTGCTGCTGCTGCACAGGTAGCTGCTGCCCCACCAGCGGCGGCCCAAACAAGCCCGACAAATCGCCCGCCGGCCCCGCACCACTCGCTTCGCCTGCGGCTGCGGCGCTATCATCCAGATCGATCAACGACACACCACCACCCGAAGCGCCTCCCGCATTGGCGTTGGAGTTGGACAGCTCCTGGGGTATCGGGTTGGCAGCGAACGTAAAGTCGCCCTTCTTGAACGCCTCGTACCGCGCGAGCACGGTGTTGATCTGGTCGTTTATCTGCAGGAAGGTGTCGAGCGACTCGGGGTCGTCGGTTTCGGCGTCTGAGATCCATTTTTGCAGTTTGGGGCGGGCGGGGGTGAGGATTGAGGATACTTGCTGGATGAGGACGTTTCATGAGCATGAAAGAATGAAAGAAAGACGGAAAGGAAGGCTAAGAAGGACGCACATCATACGCATCGCCCGCAACAAACCGCTCCCCGCGCTCCGTGTCGACATTATCGAGCATCTCGTTGAGCAGGATGACCTTCTGCTCGAGCTTGTTGAGCTCGGTGAGGGCCTGGGAGCGGTAGTCGGGCTTGGCGTCGGGGTTCGCGCCGGCGAGGGCCTTCATGAGCTCTTGGGCTGCGGCGAGGTCGCGGGGCGTCCCCCGCCGGATGAGCTCTTGGAGTTTGGCGGACTGGGCGGCGCGGTCTTCTTCTTCGAGCTCTTCTGCTGATTTGAGGTTCTGTGGCGGGGATTGTTAATTAGGAAAAGGAGAGGAGAGGAGATGAATGCTGACGGCGGTGGCATTGGTAGCTGCGCTCCCCGCCCTCGGCGCATCTCTAAACCGATATCCCTTGAACGTCAGCAATCTATGCATATCCCTAATATTCCCAAGATCCTCCTTCCACCTGCTCTCGACGCAGATGCCCTCCTTCCATCCATTGATGAGCTCGAGGATGCGGGACATGACGGGGCCGGGGAAGGGCGGGGGGCGCTCGGGGAAGCGGCGGACGAGCTCGTTGAGGAACTCCTTGGTGGATATCTGGAGGTGGAAGGGGTACCCGCAGGACTGGACGAGGGTGTCGAGGAGGGCAAGGGAGAGGATGGCGACGTGCGGGTTGCGGTGGTTCGCGAGGCGGGCGATCATCATCGCTGCTTCTCGTGGGCTAGTGGGTGGCGGGGGTGAGTAGGTGGAGGGGGGTTGGGATGGGGAGAGGGCATACGCACTTGTTCGCCTTTTTCTGGGTGATGTACTCTGCGACTTCGAGGTGGATGGCATAGTTTGGCTCGTGGAGAGATGGCTCGCAGGCGCGGGTGATGAGGACCTCGAGGGGCGATACTTTGAGCCAGCTCGACGGGCCAGACGGGCTTTGCAGCATCGTTGCTCAGTCAGAGCCTAGAGAGCACACTGTGGATGATGATGAAGGTCACTGAAAGGCGTCGTGGCAAAATCAGAGCCCATAGTTAGTTGTGGCTGTCCACCCTAATTTATTTCTACAACTAAATAAACCAACGCATCCACTCGCTTTCTTGCCCTTTTATAACCTTTGCCATCTCTCTTGCTAATACACGGCCAGATTGCTCGCTCGGATGCAACTCGTCGAACCTAGATCTCTTTCGATGCGCGCCTTTTACTAGAAAGAAGATATGCTCACCACACAAAACTGTCTCTGGCACCTCCCTGGGCAATCGTACAATCCCCCGTGTCCCCAGTCGACTCGTTCAACTGATACACGCACGACTTGACCGCCCCCGTCGTGTTCAGCGGCGCCGTTCCGTTCAAATACACCGACGGCCGGTCGAGAATGTCAGTGAACAAACTGTACGTATCGAATATACCTAATTCACTTCAACCCCCTGAATGTGCTCCAGAGCAAATAATGGAGAAAACCCACCAAGATGCGCCCCAGGCAACGAAGGCACCAAAGCTTGCAGCATAAGCTCGCTCAACGCGTTCCCAGAAAGCACCAGCTCGCTCATCACCACGTTCCACTCCGTCGTGTTCCGCTGCGCCGTCCAGTAGTGGTTGATATACGAGTTCGCAGAGTACAGCACCGTGCGCTGCAGCGGGAGCATCTGCGGCGGCTCAGTCTCAGCTCCGCCTCCCCCGAGGGTGGCCAAGGAAGAAGAAAAACTCACATTCGCAAACACGAAATTCCTGCCCCCCCGCTCATACACCACCCTCACCCAATCCACCGCGCAGCCCACCACATCCACCAAGCTCACCCCCTGCGCCCCGTGCCCCGTCAGCAGGCCGTTGTCCCCGACGTCGTTGGTGCCGATCCATAGGAAGTACAGCGCTGCCTCTTCTTCCTCCTTCATTTTTGCTTTCGTCGGAGGAGGAGAAGAAAGGTACCCCAAGGTCCCATTCGCCTTCTCCGCCTCCCAAAGCGGGAGCTGGCTCTCAAACACACTGGGGAACGGCCGGTTGGTGATGTTGTTCGAGCATGTCGCACCCGAGCGCGCGAATGGGAAGAGGCCAACTTCGACTTTCTTTTCGTCTCTGCTTCCCGTGCCGATGCCAACGCTTCCGCTGTCAGACGCAGACGCAGACGCAGACGCAGATGCGTACCCGACTGCATATACAGGCCACGCGGTGCCCCCGTTCGAGGGAGAGAAGGTGTCGGTGTAGCTGTCCCCGAAGGGGACGAAGGCGGTTATCTGCGATGGGCCGAGCGGGTTTTTAAGGGAGAGGATCCAGAGGGGGAGGAAGCTGATGTCCCGACGAGGAACGTGAACAAGCCTAAGGCTAACGCTAGGGCTTTCGAGGTGGGTTTGGAGCCAGCGCGAACCATCTTGTTACTTGAGTTGGTTTGGTTTTGGATGGTGCTTGGTTGAACAGCTCAGACTTGAACGTTTGGAGTTTGAAGGTGAATACTTGTGTTATACGGTATACCGCCTTATTTACTTATGCCGATCCACGTTCCTAGGCTTCTTCGCCAACACACTTGAACTTCTTAGATTCAAATTCGTTGGAAATTTAAAAGCAGGCCATCACGAGTTCTCAGAGCCCGCCTCCCGCTCGTTCCGCCTCAACTTGAAGGACAAACGGCAATCCACAAACGACAGAACGACGAACGGCAGAGCTGAGGGCCGGATCGTGGCTCGCGGTCCGTTATTTAGCAGGACGGCAAGAAGCTTTGCGCTGGCACATTTCAGTTCTGCTTACCGTTCTTTTTGGACTGGAAGCTGGGAGGTCGAAGGAAATTTTTTTTTTTTAATTCCCTGCTCAACGCTTATGGCGCTCTGCGCCAGGGCCAATGGGCTGGATTCCCGGTTCCAGTGCGCGTTTCCGAATCTCAGCCTTCCCAGCCCCGTCGTCGTCGTCTTCGCTGCCTTCGCCTTCGTCCAACTGACAAACCCAAGGCCCGGAATAACGGGCCGCGATCCCCGCTCTTCGGACAGGACGACGACGACAACGAAGCGAATGTGGAATGACCGCTTGAAGCTGCTGTGACAATGTGAACGGCGAGCATGCTATCACTTCCAAGTACTACGACTGCCACCAGTACCGCTTAATGACCTCTCTGTACTCAAATGTCGCGATTTGGAAGTCAACATTCCGAATCTACGAAACCCATCAGGCTATCAATCCTACGATTCTTCTGCCCGTCGAAGTCCGGATTCCAGTGCAGGTGTATTTATAGCCTGGGTTAGCGCAGGCCACGCAATTTGAAGGTTGAGCTCGAAGATTTTGTGTTTGCTCAAAGCACGAGTATATGGCTTCGTCACTCGTGTTCTATGACAACGCATCGCTTTTAGGATTTGAAGAAATGCAGAGAGGCAGCACATCACGAGTTCCCAGCGTACACTTCTTCTCCAGCCTCCCGAGCCCTATCCTCGTCCAGTCCAGCCTTCGTCCGAACTTCAATGACAAACAACAAACAGATCGTGGATCACGGACCGCGAGCCCCCCCGTTCATTTGCGGGACGAATGTATCCTGCTTCCATCCAGCAAGCATATTTCCCCCTTGTCTTGGGCGGCCAGCTGGGAGTCGCAGCAGGGGATTGAGGACAAGCCACGCATTGCTGCTGCTTTCGTAGCACGGTGCTACGTGGAATGAGACCCAAGGGGAAGGGGACTGGCCGTTCGGGCTCGACGCCGCCGCCGCCAACGTCATACCGCTATACCGCCGGTCCGATGGGTACTGAGAATACTTGGATAAGCGAGAGAAGTTGAAGTTGAAGGCGAGGAAGAAGAATTCTGACCAGTGACCACAAAACGGGCTGAGGCCTCAGGCGACCGCACTGGAATTACCCACGTGATAGGCTGTGACACTTATACGCCAGCTCAAGGTTCCCTTTGGGACATGTATGTGGTCGGAGTAGCCTGCTGTGTCTACTTGAAGTTGACCCATGCGCTATATGCTTACGCGTGCTGCTTTCAGAGTTTTGCAGCCCGCAGGAGGATGTAGAGCAGAGGGAATTCGAACTTCGAACTGCTTTGTTCTGCCAGAGGCACTTCAACATGAAACCCAACCTCATCCAATCGGTGCAATGCAATCAAGGAATTTCTACCCCTTCGTCAAATGCTGTCGCTCTGAGCTTCGACACCTTCGTACTGTAGAAAGCAGAGCGCCTGCGCTGTGGTCCAGCTGGAAGTGGATCCATGCTAAAAACGTCAACTCTACCAGACGTAATTGGAGGCACAGCCCTAATACACTTTGGAGTTGGACACCCTTATACCCCATATCGAAGCACGGCGTCCAACAGGGCGTCCATATCGCATCGTTCTCCAGCCTCTGACTGTCTGTTGTCTACCGTCGAAACTCATCTATAGAATCCCTTCCCTTCCCTTTACTTCTCTTGACTCCACCCAACGTCTGGGTGGTGAATCCCATGTCCAACCGAACAAGCCGCTTTAGGGTTTCATCTCCAGGCGTTACTTTTTGGCCTGCAACAGAGCTTCTGGCGGGTGTTGTTACTCCACAAACAAGCGACGGTTACTCTATGGTGACTCCTTGACTTCGACACATTATCCGAACCGATGGACAACTAGCACAACCACGACCCGGCCCAGACAAGCCTCCTACAGGGTCCAGAGCAGCGACAGTGGCGCCTTCGCGCCTGGCTCTCTCGCCTCGCAGTTCTCAGGTTCATGACTCGGATACACTCTTTCTCTTCCTTTTTACCTGCCCTTGGTGATAGATAGGGTTCTTCCTGTGGAGCTGACGAGCGTCTTTCGAGCTTATTTGTCTGACAGGCCACGCGGATGAGTCTAATACTCATACTCTGTGCGAGAACCAAAGCCTTCACGCTGGTCGCGAACCGCGGCTTGGAGAGGATGGGATGGGGATCGAGGATGGGCCCGACAGCAAGGCGCGATTTGCTTGTGGTTGAACTGGCTCTGTTAGTGTGTTTTTCAACATGCGTGGGTTGACTTGGACTTGAAGCAGTTCAAAGACCACGGACTCTGACAATGGACGTTATTTCAACTTGGAGCCACCCCACTTCGCTTCTTGGTTGACGACGACGATTGACGGGTAAGACCTGACCTCAACGGAAGTAGCTGAGAAACCGAGAATCACAAATTACAGTCAGACATAGTCAAAATGACGGTGGGAGGAACCTAATTCGGTTTTTACGCAATCAGGGCTCTGGCGGGTGTGTCTGCGTCTTCCTTCGTCTATAGTGCTCATCTTTTGGCTCACTGTATCGCTGGATTGCATAAAAGGAAGAGTCGTGCTGAACGCTTTCATCTCGTTTTGCCCGGGCCACTAGCAGGCTAAAACTTTCTCTTCTTCCTGTGCCGTTACCACTTTCTTCTGCCCCTCGGATCGATCAGGAGGTTTTTACTGGTATCAACGATGGCCCTTCCGCTTACTATCAGCGTCAGTACTGGCGACTACCTCCTTGACGCGGCCTGGGTTGTGCCGGCCGCGCAGGTCTGCATGATGCTTGCAACGGCGGTGTCGGTACACCTTTCGCTGTCCCCGCCCAACCCGTCCGTCAAGAGCGAGGATTGCTGCTCTGGAACGGTGGGTTCGGATACGATGTTTGAGAGGTTCGTGCAGTCTATCACGTATTGCAGCAAGGTTGGTTCTCGTTTATGTGCGTTACTTGATCTGCTACTGATTTTTGCTCGCTTTCTCAAGTGCATGGTGTGGCTCGGTGCTCTGCTAAATATTTTTGGGATCGTTGTGCGCTGCATGTCTTTGCCTTTTGCTCAGAGCGGGTGGGGTGATGGCATTGTGAATACTTCAATGTCGTCATCGACTCTGGAAATACACCCATTGATGATAATCGGAGCGTTTGCTTCTGTGTTTGCGGCTGCTTTGCGCGTTTGGTGTGTCCTTATGATTAATTTGGTCTGCTCTGCAGCTCACTCTTATTCATCTAAGGTGTTTCAAATCTCTGGGTCCGTTTTTCACATTCGAGATAACCATCCGGCCCAAACACGAGCTCGTCACACATGGGCCATACGCATGGGTCCGGCACCCAAGCTACACGGGCATCTATCTCACCCTAGGAGGAGCAACGTTCGCTCTAGGCGCGCCAGGGACGTGGATAGCCGAGTACGCCGTCTCCACGCTACTCGGATGTGCTGTAACTTGCTTCTGGCTACTCAAGTGTGCTTTTGCGTTCCGCGGTATGAGCATTAGATTGAGAGTCGAGGATCAGGTGCTGAAGATGACGTTTGGGGAAGAGTGGGAGGACTATGCGAGTCGGGTGCCGTGTAAATTCATTCCTGGTATTGTTTAGATGAAGTCAGGTGTTGATGAGAAGTTATCTATCGTTTATTTTATTCTTGTGTATAGTATCGAACAATTTGGTTGTCTAGTATCTATTGAATTGTCGAAATGAAAGACTTCATTCATTGTGATTATGAATTTGGTGCTACCATCGTGCTAGTATCCAATCTAATTAATTTGGCTTATCTATAGCTCAATCGCGCTCCAGCCCCACCATGGACTGGCATTATTAACACCTGTAAATGGGCTTGCAACTGGCATAGGGGTCGTTTCAATGTAAGTACGTTACGTACTCTATTTGTACCACCCCTGCCAAATGGAAAACATATTTGGGTAAACACGCCCACGAACCCGAACTACCTGTTTTTCCCTCAGATTCACTCTTTTCGATAATAGTCGACCTTTCGTTGACTCTGTGGCCTTACACGTGGTCTGCACTGCATGAGCCACTCAGCGCGCAAACATGCAGCAACAACCGAACTTTCCTAGAACAGCAACTTTTCTTTTGTGCCACTCATCATGGCCCGCCGTCGCTACCCACCCGCCTCATGTTGCGATTGCTCAGACAAAAGGCATTGTCTCCGACAAAAAACCTTCTATATCAGGGAAAAAAACCTCGGATTCTGGCGGATTGGTTCAGACCCACTTTTTTTCTTGCCAGGTATAGCATTTTTGGGCCAGTGGCTGCCTCATGGCGTCCCAGGAGGGCAAGTGCGCTTCGGCGCGCTCTAATATGGGAATTATCGCGTCCAGGAGAAAACCAATCCACCACTTTTTCTGTGGGTATAAGTTCGGGATGATTGGGAGGGATTTCGTTATTCATTGACAGCTCTCCCACTTTGGTTCCAGTCGCACCGACGCGAGCCTAATCCTTCATCCCTCCCAAATCCATTCTGACCAAGTCAGAAGCGCTCTCAGATCCCTCTACCCGTAACTCTTCTTGGCCAATATCAATTGATAATGCCTGCGGAACGCTCCAGTGCCACTAAGCGCGTGCGCGTTGCTCACGTGAGTCCACTTGACGCGTCGTTTTATTATCTTATCTGACTTATTGTTTTCATTGTCTAGACTGACCCTAGCAAGCCTTGTGAGATCTGCGGTCAGGTCGTCAGCCGAAGCTCAGACATGCCTCGTCACATGAAAACGCACGACACCACCGAGTAAGTCAAGATCTTTGTTATTCTCTCAGGTCATTGTCTTTTACTGATGCTTGTGCCTCTTTTCTTTTTTTGTTATAGAAAGATCCCGTGCCCGTACGAAGGATGCGCCTTCCGTACCGTGCAGAGGTCTAATCTCGAGACTCACATGCGCAGACAGTAAGCGCCTTTCCTACATCTGTTTAGTCCTCTCTCACAGATTCGCTGTATAAATAGCACCAAGGAGAAAATTTTCCCTTGCCCTGACGACGCAGACTGCTCCTTCAGCACCTGCGATTCAGCGTCACTGCTCCGCCATCGCAAGAAGTTGCACAACTATGTGCCTCGCCCTACCGCCTCGAGGAAGAAGGCAGGCCAGGAACCAAAGCCGACGACTTCAAGGCGCAACCCTCATCGCATTCCAGTTAGCGTCATCCGCAGCGTCAAAGACGAGTCAGATGCTCCCACTCGGGCCCTGTCCCAATTTTCGAGTTTCTCGTCTGGTGCTATCTCAACTGCTTCTACCTCCAAACTCTCTACGCCCGTTGACAGCCTCTCTGATCTCTCTGACCTCTCCGACCTGACAGACTCGGACGAAGAATCTGATTCGGTGGCTTCTACTCCCAGTGGCTCACCCTCACCCTCTGTGGTGTCTTCTGCTTCGTCCTCTCTACCCCCAGTTGATTCAAGCACCGAGTCGACGGTTTTTTTCGTCAACACTCCACAATTGTACCTCCCCCAGGATGTTGTCAAGGAAGTGCCGTTCTTCCCAATTACGAAACGGGAAGAACAGTTTTTGTCTTCCGATTTGTCTTCCGATTTGCAATGGCTTTGGGACGGGAATTCGATAACTGCAGTTGAATGTGACGAATTTATGTATTCCAAACCGTCTTACTCTCTCATCCAACCCCCAGCCGCCACAATCAGCAAATATGATCCCGAACACCAACCCTCATTCGTTTATCAGGCTATTCCGGGATATCTGGCGACTGGTTTCAACGGGTCTCCTGTTCACCCCGTCTCTCCAGTTTCTACTCCTTCGCCCTTCTCCTCTGCGGGCGGCTTCCTTATTCCTTCGCCATCGCCTGAGGTCCAGCTCACATCCGAAATCCCTCAGCCGGTCAGCACGTGTAATATTCAGGGCGCTGATGTTACCTTCGACGTTCAAGCTTTCCAATACCCACCCGACGGAGTCGTCAAGCAGGAGCCTGAAGCTATGGAGTTCAACTTGGGCGATCTCTTCTCACCATCTTCGGCTTATGATGTGCCTGCAGAGTGGAACGTGAACTCGATGTACCAAGGTGCTGGGAATTCGTTCAACTCCAGAATGGAAGAGGATGTGTCTTTCCCCGAGTGGTTCGTCGCACTAGGCCACGAGATTGCTTCGGAATCAGTCTGGTGAAACTCTCCCTTGTTTCTTTCTCATTCTCTCGTCCCCCATTCTCGGCAATCTATTCTCTGTGCATATATCATTTTCCACATTCCTATTTTCGTCTGGATTTTATCAATTGTAACACCACAATCAAATTATTCCTTATTATCTAACTGGACAACATCTATTTCTGTCTCATATTTGCTCTAGATGCCTTACAGTCTAGTAACCCCTTCCGTAGATAAATATTTTTGAAGAGATTTCGCTTGAATGTTAACCAACCAAATTTAATCGGAACTCCATTTTGTAATTGGACTGCGGCTTGTCTTGCCCAACTGTAACGTGTGTGCCACTGGCAGCATGTAAAATTGGCACTATATTGAAAGCGTGAAGGTTGTTCTGGATCGCGTTTAAAACAGGAAAGACCCTCTCAGTTTTCCAATCTAAAGGTAGAAATAGTCATGAGTCGCGGTTTGACCTCAGCTGCACTGGAATACCACGGCCCACTCGTGTCAAACTTGAACCCTCTAGAAACCATGAAATACCTGAGCCTCAGGCTGCATTCCCAAAATGGTGGCATTTATTGTTTGTCAAAGGCTTTCAATCTCAGCGGCGTCCAAACCCAGCAAATCTATTTTCAGTTCATGTTGGATCGTCGTCAATCGCATGCGCAAAGTCGCTTGAAACGTACCCTCGTTGCATTTGACATCCTGGAAATATCATTCGCCATCTTCGTACACTTTATCACTGAAGTTTCTCCGCCGATTACACAATTTCCAGGGAGAGAAATCGTCGAGGGCTCAAATAGACACCGTGTTTATTTGAGCCATCGACATTGATTGGGTGAATCAAGACGTGGAATCATATGGGCTTGGACAACTACTGGTCGAGTACAACGGATCCATATTTACCGATTTCTCGCTCTGTCAAAGTTTCTCCAAGTAACATCGTCATGTAATCTGACTAACCAAATTTCAGGCATTCGCTCAAGCCCAAGACAGCCATCCGCTAGCAGGCGACTTCGAATAAGCATCGAATCTTCGACGAGCTACTAATACGTAATTGAAAGTCCTCGAAACTACCTCTACTTCTTGTGCCTAGCGGTTCCCAACTTCCCTTTTTATGTCCTCATTCTCCGCACGAATCCCTGTGAGCGCCGGCTTTCCTAAATGACCGACCAGATGACAATATCCTTTCCGGCGGGAACCGATCTTATATGAACAGAAGATCGAGCCAAAATTAATTCTCGGCGACTATAAACATATTAGACGTGGATTCAAAGTGGGCCTCACGTCACACCCGTTCTCAAAGCGTCATGTCGCCAGTAGGTCAGCTGGACTTCAGCTCTCATCGTCAAGTGCTTATCCTGAGCTTATCTTTGCTTACAATCTTTTTTTCGCAGCCCAGAATCTAGTAAGCGAGGCAGCGACCATCGAAAAAATGACAGACTGCTCACGGGCAGATTCTTTGCATACTCATATTAAACAGTTGTGCGAACATTGGCCCGGAGCCTTCAGAAACGGAGACTTATGATAACTGTTTCTATATCTATCTCATTTCCACGATTCGTCGCACAAGTCGCGGCGTTAGTTTGGAGAAGCCCATGCAATCAGCAGGTTTGGTCTGGTGTATATGGACTGTCCGACTCTCTCTGTGTAACCTGTTGGCAGTGCTGTGAGAGAAATTAAGAAGTACGAGTTCATTGATTGGATTAGAGTAAAAAGGACGGCGATAATTCTCCTCTACGATGTCAGCAGTTCTGATAAGAATGGTCGGGTAGATATGAATGATGAGAATCTTGGGAACACATTGTAAGATATCGACATGATAAAGACTTAGCTGTCTCAAAGGTGCGTAGCTCCGTGAATATATTCTCCCAGTATCAATTCAGAAACGTTGTGACAGAAACAGGGATATAGTATCTCATCGATTTTGTGCCACGGGGCACCGTACTAAAGTTGTCATATTTTCCATCCATGAGTGTACGAACGGCCTAACTACCGACTTAACGATTTGACGATCGCATTCCAGTCTTGCTGTTCTTTACTTCGTAGCTGGACGTCAGCCACCGTAAATATCAACGGGTACTTACTAAAGGCTTATTACATGTCATTGAAACTTCACCACGAGTAGGAGGAACGTCCTTGATCGTGACTGCGCCCTAAGAAGGTAAACTCCGCTGATAAAGGTTTTGGCGAGATTTATGCTAGCCCACGAGTTCTACGTAGGTACGTATAATCCGCAGTTTGAAAGTCGAGTGCAAAGTAATGACTGCTTGGCGTGGAGGTCAGAATCCGGGGTTCGGTGTTCAGATTTACACCGGACATGCTGACTCCACCTTCGTTCCATACTTAACCAGAACCAAATCAATTATCCGAATATCTCGAGTAAAATTTCCAATTTCAGTTGACCTTCCAAGCCTTTACTGCCTTCCTGTCCACAGATTCGTGCTTGAAGGCTTGAGAAATGAGGGTATCGACGAGCCCATGTCAAAAATTCGATTGATATTAGTTGACCGTTGAATCCAGCCTGGTAAGTATTCTCATCACTTAGATTCTCTTCGACCAGGGTCTTGGAAACATTAAGCAGACACGCTCGCAAGTGAGTATCCGAGTAAATCTTTCTCTCTTTATCTAACGTTTTACCTCCTTGTATGACAACCGACAAACGCGGAATACAGAGAACGTGTCTTTTCGAATTCGCTCCTTGTTGAAAGCTTATTTCAATTCTCTTCAAACTCATGTGCGGTTTTCTCATCCTGAGATTGAATCAAACCAAACAGCCTTTACTTTGAATGCCAATTAGATCCAGATTTTTTCAATCGCTCAGTCAAGTCACCAAGGCTTTGAGTGCCACTCGTCACACATCCACCCGTCGATTTACCATAGTGCGGTGTTAAGATCTTCTCGGATGGATCATGACTGAAATCCGTTCTGGGAGGGAGAAGCACCTTCCAACAAACACATCAGCTCCTATGACTCTGCGGGATCTCGTATCACCGGCGGCAGAACACAAAGCAACCCCGATACGAACAGAATTAAAATAACGCGGCCTACTCCAAGCTCGTGTTCGATACGTAGCAAAACGTTCTACTGGACCAGATGTTCCAAACTGGCATTAGCTGGCCGATAGTACCAGAGATTAAAGATGCCAATCGAGTACAAATCCCTGTTTTATTTCTCAGAAGACATACTTAAGGGGTCAGCCCTGCCCAGGATTTGGTAACACCCCAACCCTGATCGTCCTGTCCCTGTTTTCTCCTCGACATGGGTCAATTTATTGAGGAGCTTCCAGTATACCTCGTCGAGTGGATTTTAAAACAGCAGATGTTTTGGGTAGCCTCCGCTCCCCTGTCTCCTGACGGGCACGTAAATATTTCTCCGAAGGCTATCGAAGGCACATTCCACGTTGTCGACTCTCGTCGAGTGTGGTACGAAGACCTTTCTGGCACGGGTGTGTAATCTTCTTCTCTCTAGCTCTCGTTTTTCAAAGCTTTGACAGGTGCTGAGACTGTGGCCCACATCCGAGAAAATGGCCGCCTCACTATACTCTTTCACGCATTTGAAGGACCAGCCCGCATTGTTAGGCTGTATGGAAAAGGTAAGAGACCTCTCGCGTGCTAGTGTAAGGTGGGGACTTATTGAATTTTGTTTAAGGATTTTTTTATGAGCTCGGAAGTCCAGAATACGAAGCGCTGGTAGGCACGGAAAGACGCTTACCCGGATCACGAGCAGTCATTGGACTCGACATTCTCAAAGTCGGTACAGTAAGTTGTTTTCTGCCTGAATTTCATTCTTTCTCCCTCATTGTTGCGAACCTTCAGACATGTGGATACGCTGTTCCATATTACCAGTTTATCTCGCATCGTACCCAACTACTGGACTGGGCCGTAAGGAAAGAATCAGTCGACATGGACGATGCTAATATTTCAATTAACGCCGCTCTCGACTCTGTCGACCACCAGCGACAGGTTAATCCCAGTGGAATGAGGCATTGGTGGCAATCACACAATATTGTCAGTTTAGACGGCCTTCCCGCCTTCTCACGTAGCTTTGGACTTGGGTTCCCATTTATCTTTTCGCTTGGTCGGGTCCGAACTCCTATCACATCGAAGGTCAAATGGAATAACAGGACTTCCGCCCTCACTAAAGGCAACGCGCCTATAGTTGAGGGAATTATTGAACAACCGACGACGAAAAATCCTTTGAGGTACACTAGCGGTGTGTATTGGTCACAGTTTGAATACGAACGTCCTTTCCTTCTATTATGCAGTCTCCTTCCCTTTATTCTCACTTTCGTCATCGGTGTCATTTTTGGCCGATATTATACACATTTTATGTCGATCGCATTGCCAGTACAGTGGCAATGATTTCTTTATTTCGGCTCTCAATGGTCTACACAGCAATATTCAAGATATTCATGACTACCTTCTCGAATGACTAGCCACAACGTGATAGATTGTAGATTTTGTTCGATAATGTGTATTTACTATATATTTATTTTCTCGTATTTAGTATTTACTTTTCATTGACTAGCTTTCCCTTGTGGTTGTTGTTTATTCTCTCAGGACAGGGTTGAATCCATCAACTCGGAGTTGCACTCGAGGATGTGTTCACACATTTCCTTTTCGGAATTTGCTCTCGAAGGAGGTGCCCTAATCGGGGGGCTCTGGCAGAAATAGATAGGACTGGGGCCCCATTCTCTTGCGATGCTCAATATACTGGCACACCCTTTAGAGAGGCTCTTCACGTAGGCTTTGCTAGAAATTTGGAAATTCCTTATAAGTTCGAATAAATTTCGAATTCATGATGTCTCGTTCGCAAGGCAGAAAACTGCTGCCTTCGGATGGGACTCAGTAACATGGAGAAATTATGAAGAATTGATAATGCAGCTTACTAACTTCTTAGAACCCTGGGAGAGCTTAGAGTCTGTTACTGAACAGCGGGGCGGGTTCTGTTCACTGAGTGGAGCCATATTAGCGCTCCGATGAAATACTATTCCAGTAGAGCATGGTGGAGGTTTGCTGAGGGCATGAATCCCATTATGAGCTGCACCATCCCAAACCAGACGAGAAGACGGTCACCCGGATCCACTGCCATCGGTCGGACAGGGATGTGGGGCACTTCCAGAGGAGATTAAGGCGACCTAGGGTAATACGACCGTGAAATGAATCAAGTGGAGCTATGGTACGACGAGAACGCACAAACGTCACTGTTCATACCACTTGCTTTTGTTTTAAAAAAACACCAATGGAAGCTGATAGCATATACACGGATGGTTGAGGGCCTTTTCCGAGAACATGAAATAGCCAAAAGAATGGGTAGTAAGCAATTGCGGCTGGGGAGAACTTACCAGAGAGACTCGATACGTTCAGTGCCCGTCGCCATTATCGTAAATAACCGCTCCATTTGCAATATTTCTCCTTCCCTATTACATGTTGCGCACCGTGACCGCGCAAAGATTTAGACTGAGTTTTTCAATCGAAATCATCACGGTCAAGAGTGAGTAAGGTTTAAATTTGAGGACATCTTGCAAGAAGCAAGCCTTTGGCTAATTGCCGCACAGCTTGCAAAAAAAATTGATTGTAGACCACCGATGGTTAATTCTTTTTTTCGCTCGTCAATCGTCAATAAGTAGCTGTCAGTCGATTATTTATAATTCTCGCAGCGGGCCAACTCAACATGGTGGTGAGCAGTCAAGAGGTAAAAATAGACTTTCGGGTCATTGATCGGAACAATAAGAGTGGCACTATAAATAGTATTCGTTTATTTAAAAAAACAAACAACTCTTGTCCTTACTCATGATCAACCCAGCTTCGCCTTTCTACCTGAAGTCGCCGTAATCGAATTCAATCTGGGCATGGCCTGCGTCGGACGAAGCAACTCATTAATATTTTCCCGAGGTCCCGGCGATAGTTGACGTGGCAGAAGTACCTGGCGGCGCAGTTGCCAGTTGCGCAAGTTTTTTCGATGACGAATTCATCAAGTCGTGCTGCGAATTCATGTGTATCTCCAGAAGATCGAAATGTATCACTTGACTATTAGAAGTCTTGGGATTTGCGAGCAGTCGCACTCAGCTGCATGGGAATACTGTGAGTTACAACTACCCCGATACATGCGAACTAGACAAACGTTCGTTTGACTCCCAGTGCGTGACATGTCGAGCTTTCTATAGTCGGAGCGCCAGCCGTAGAAAGAAATGGAAAGTGAAGAGGGAAGAGGAAAAAATTCAGACCGACGCCGAACGCGAGGTCGAATGGCTGTTGGACGTGGACGCACCATACCCCACAAAAAGTGGATTGGACGCACAGATTGGCGTATTTTGGGCATATGAGTGGCTAGGGGTTAGCCGAGAGTGAAAAATAAGGAAACACCGACGGTGAGAATACCCTGTCCGCGTTCTCGATTTAACGAACTTGTACTGAGCCGTAATTTATCAGGTCGTGAAAGTGCCATCTATCCTATTTATTGAGTCATGGACCACCTCTCTCACCACGTCAAATTGAGATTGTCACCCCCAAACCTCTAATGATTCGTAAGTTAAGCTCATTTCACACATGTTCCTCAACATGATCATTGATACCTACGCAGACCTGTGAATGCCATTGTTTCGGGTATTCTCAGAGGGCGGGACAAAAATCGAGCCATTATTCTTGTCACCTGGTCATCAAGTACTCCTTCGGTGTATTCCGGTCAATTCGTTGGCTTGGTTGTAAATGCTCTTGGTCTCCGCCTCGGTACTATGGTGAGTGGCATCTTGGCCTAGTGACCATCCAAACCCGCATTGAGCGGCGGGCTTAAAGGAACGGCGTGCGAGAGGGCTTGAAACCAAAGTCAAAACCGTCAAGTAAAGTACTCCGGATACGATATTCGCCTTCGACTTACTAGTAACTAGGTCCATGTGATATCCCTCCTTGATTGTGGAAACTTAGAAACGGCAGTAGGGATAGAATATTTCATACGGTAAGAAAGTTGGATGTCCCATACCTTTTCTTTTATTGCCGTGTCATACGTTAACTTTCGCAATGACCCGTAGGTTGCAACATAATTCCCTCTTGCAAGTTGTGTCTACAATAAGAATGAGTATAAAAATACGACTAGGATGGCTGTCACTGTGGGCATTCATCCAGACAAAAATGATTTTCCACAAAAGCCTGAGCGGGTTATATTCTATGCTTCAAATTGCGCAATTGATGACGCTTCACAGATTTTACAAAGAACCAAGAGAAACAATGTCTCACCACATTTTTAATGGGTTTATGCCATTGACAATGCATCTACTTCGTGCTGCCAGTGAGTAGTCCTACAAGTAACAAAAGCATTTCCGGACTAAATGTATTCTAGTTGAGCATGAGCTCCGGTATACCCTCGGTCTAAGCCTCGGTCATAGCCTGGATGGCGGCTTGGCCGGCCTCAACGTTGACATCGGGCCCGACGCCGGTCCTCTATGTGGTGAGTACCTGCGCAGGCTTCGAACCAGGAATCCGGACGACGGTGGGAACATGTCTTTGGCGCCCAAAATATCTGCGAGTCAGGGTCCGAGTAATATGCACCTATGCTCCGTCGCATTTACAGGAACATGCCCAAGCCGTTGAGGGTATTTAAACTGAACGTATTCATCGGTTCTCAACAGTACCAAGTTGTTTTCATTCGACATGGAGACTACCCTTACCCTCGCACTCGTCCCCTCCTACCTCTTTGGCTGTTTGCTTTTGGGTCTTGTCGCTCTTGTAACCTATGATAGACTGCCCTTTATTCTCAAGGAATTAGTATCCAAAGCAGAGAAGGCAAAGGTAACAATTATATTCCTCAACTTACGATCTTAACCATCTTACCAAAAGATTTTTTGAGATCACCGTTGAAAGAAAGCTTCCGACAACAGTTTCAGCGAAAACAAAACCGTTAACTCGGTAAGTAATTATTTTGTGCCTCGAGACTCAACTCAAATATTATTTGCAGCGCTCAAGTTACTGAGATGTACGAGGAAGGTAGTTGGCAGCGGACAGCTTACGACGAATACGTCCGTGTTCTCCTTGATGAAGAGCTCATTTTCCCTTGCATCTACGCCACCAAGGGCTTCAAGGCCGACGACCAAGTCTACGTGTTTATCGACTCCGATGACCTCTCCGATCCTCGACACATCCGAACAGTGTCAGACGGCCTTGCAGACTACCTTCCGAAGGCACGCTCGTTAGGCCCAAACACCTCACTGGTCCTCCTCGCAAAGCATAACCCCAATCCACGCACTGTCGAAGAATACCAGTCCCTGTCCTGGAAGCTCCTCGACGGTTGCGCGAAGCTCGACAAGAAGCCATGGCCAGCAGACATCCCCAAGGTTATCGATGACCCAAAATGGTGCTTCTGTTTCGCTGGGGAGCCCTTCTTCACCGTTATTCAGACACCCGCTCACCAGCAGAGAAGAACCAGACATGCAAAAGGCGTTACTATCGTTTTCCAGCCTAAGTGGATCTTCAATATCCTGTTCAGCAGCGACGCCAAACGAGCTGCTTCATTGGCGAAGGTTAGGGCACTGGTGGCCAAGTATGATCCCATCCCTGTTAGCCCGGATTTGAAAAACTACGGCGAGGAAGACTCGAGGGAGTTCCAGCAGTACTTTTTAATGGATGAGAACGTCTCCTCAACGACACCATATACCAAGCTATCCGATTCGATAGAATTGGAACCCCTTAATTAGCGGGCATTTTTTGATTACCCCAAAAATTATCTGACAGGTCCTGCGCCGGATAAACTCGCAGCCTAATCGAAGTAATTACAAACATTGTAGTATTAGCATCTCCTGTCCTGTAATTCACTTAAGAGTGGATTTAATTTGGTCCACTGAATTGCGTCAATAATCTATTGGATGACAAATTGACTTCCGTGTTACCAAGTGATCCTGCCAGAGCCATGGGCTGAGGGCCAGGAGGTACAGGGGAAAGTTGGCGCTGATCAAAGCACTCCGATTAATAGTATACGTAGCATACACCTCGCCCATGTGTGTAGACGGGTCCCAGCTGGTCCTTATTTGGACCACCTGCTGGTAATCATCATCATCATCATCTGTGGGTCCACTCGGTGTAATCTATCTATCTGTCTCCGATCAATTGTTGAATGCTATGTATGGAAGCGTCATGAACTCGCCTCTAATAACATTGGAGAAGACAATATTTCGTGGTGCACTCGGAGAGGCGTGGCCAGGACCAGCCACTTAGGCAGAAAATTGTAATGCGAACTTCTTTATCTTCAGACGACTGCTCATAATTTTCATGAACGACGTCCAGTTCGCGTCTCCTCGATTAGATATACTAACGCATCTTCTATTGGCAAGACAAAAAGCTATTGCCAAAAACAGCAAAGGTGAACAGTCCATATAGAGACTGGGACCAAAGGACTTATGCAGACGTAATAGCCAGATCATATAAGACATAGTAGCGACTGAGGCGAGAAGTCATGAGTAGTAATAAAAGCATAAGAACTTGAACAAGACCCTTCGAAGTGGCATATTGACGGGCCAGATGCAAGGTGAGAGATCGTAGTCGCATAGAGAATTATGCCCTGAACGGACAGATTGATATACCTAGACAGCTCCATCTGGCTGGGCACAGTAAGACTTGACATCCTTTCTTACAAACACTGTCCTCCGAAAACAGCAGATTTCCCGCTCCTAGATATAGGGAATGGTACAAAACATCAGAGCCTTTCCTTTTCAAGGACCGTCCACGGTGGTAGGCCGAAAAATTCAGGGAGTCTCTCCCACAGCTGGGCCCGAACTAGGTCATACCTCGTTCGAATAGCCTTCGAGCAGCCTGGACAAAACCCAGAATAGCTGTCTTCATCCAAAGACTCCAGAAAACAGCTCTCCTCCAGCTTATTGTCGAATCCTCCCCAGAGCAGAAACTCGTCAGGGTTGACTGTTGTCGAGCGGAGAGTGGCACAGGCCTGAGGAGTTGAACAGCCTGTACCACTGGCCAATACCTCATGATTACACCACTCCTGCAACTGATTGCAGATGAAAGCCGATATCTCTGCTCGGCCAAGTATGCATTCACGCTTGGCTGCTGGATATAATCCCGACATATCTACGATGAATCGCTGCAGTTCATTTTTAATCCTAAGAATCACGCAAGGCAGCTGACACTCACCAGCGAATAAAGTTGAAGATATCGAAAATAAGCAAGAGGTAGGACAGACAGAAGTGATTGCTCATGAGCTAGGTTAACAATAGTGCACATGTCTTTTTCGAAATTCCACTCGATTTCGTCGTATTCCAAATATAGATTATGTGCATCACAGGTGGCCAGAGTAGTGGGATGATCGATGTAGAGTCGTCTGAGGGCCTCTTCAGTAAAATGATCAATTTCGTATTTCCTGCCAAGTCGAAGGAGTGACGAGAGGTGATTCACGCGCATTTTCTCTCTCCAGTTGTGCGTCCTAGGACGAACAAAATCAGATAAGCAACTTGAAGCAACAACAGTGAAGAAGCACGCACTGGAAGTTGTTGTAGAATACAGAGAGCATATATTCAACGTCGGAGGTTGCATCTAATAGTCGCACCACTGGGCACCCATCTTCGACAGCTTCTTTTGAGAGGCACCCGTCCGCATTTTGGGGCATGCTGAACGCGTCTTTAAAAACATTGGAGTGGCGCGACAGCATTTCGCGGTGGACTTTAAACAAAGTGTTCCCGACTTGAAGAACAACGTCGCCGCTATGGAACCAGAAATTCTCTGAGCGAGTAATAGGGTTAGACTCATTTGTGGTACTCATTTTCGGCGTCATGGTAGGTTGAGAGGGAGGTTGTGACAGGAAGAAACATGTGACATACTTCAGAACTCCAAACAGTGAAACACATCAATGATCATACATCGATCATGACCAGCGTCATTGTACAAGACCACGACCAGGTGAAGTAACAAGTTTACTCTTGTTCAAACCACCAGTAGCAGACTTTCACTTTAGGTTGGTGCAATATATTCTCTTTGTAACGTTTGTCAGAACCTTGACTTGTAGAAGACCAACGACCGTGAATGTGCCGAATACGATCTTGGAACTTTGGGAGATGTAAGACGGAAAGCAAAAGAAGACCCCCGCTGCCCATTCTGTGTCGCGTTAAATATGCTTGTGTTGCTTGGGAACGACACAGGAAATGTATCTCTGGAATGGATGTGGCCACAAGGAGGTTTCAGGACCGATAATTATAGTTTCGTCGACGCGTTGGCATTTATAAACGAAGAGACTGCAAAGTCACCCAATGCCAATGAGTCTGCACGAGCAGTCCAACCACATATAGACCCACACCTTATCTGGAAGTGGATCAAGTTATGCGAGGCACACCACGGGAGTACATGTGCGCCGAAGGGGAGTCATCAGGGCATAGGAAGGTGACCCTAGGGTCAAAGTCCTGCGGGTCATTGACGTAGAAGATTGGCGCATCACAGAGGCCACGCTTGTGGTTCGTTACCTTACCTTGAGCTATGTTTGGGGTTGGGTCGTGCCCTCTGTACAGCTGCGACGGCACAATCTCGCGGAGCTAAGCGCCAAAGGCGGACTACGCATACTTCAGAAAAGACTGGCCAAGACAATTAGCGATGCCATTGAATTGGTCAAAATTATGGGCGAACGGTACCTTTGGGTGGACAGCCCTTTCCTGATCCAAGATGACGAAAAGGACATGCTGGACGGAATATCGAATATGGATCTACTAGGCAAGCACAGGCAGCCGTGTGGTTAGGTTCAAATGGATGACTCCCGTCCGACGGAGGTCCCGGGTCCACACGTACTTGTACTCCTCTCGGAAATGGGCCCAGACCAACTCGTTGGCCGCTCACAAACTCACTGGTATGACGAGTTCTTTCAGCAAGCAGTCTCGTTGGAACGGCCGTTTTATTGGGTCTTGTATATTGCTTGGTTGGGCAGAGAGAAGGTGATAACAGAGAGGAGGGGCATTGGTTGGCTCTACAAAGACTGTTTGGAGGATTTACCCGGACGAGGCAGAGTCTGGAGGGAAATTGTACTTGTTTGAGTGAGTTGTCATCTTTCTGGTCATCCGTGTTGAAATCCTTCACTTTGTACTCGCGTCATGCTTTTTCCCTTTGATTTATACAATTTCAAGTATATTTCCAGTTCAAATCAGGACTCCAGCGAAATGAGTATAAAATCAGGGATTGTGAATTCGCTTGCATGGTACAGGCGTAGCAAGCAACTGAGAAATGGAAGTCGCCACGATTGGTAATAATGATGATGGGCTGGACATAGATGCGAGCAGAACAGGAAGTTTCAGAACACCTTGGATACTGGGAGAGGAAAGAATAGTGGTAGATCATCATCGCATCAAGGTCCATGCACAGGCGTAAAGCAGCTTAATCTCATGATTAAAAAGAACGGACAGGTTTACATGCGTGAACAGCCTATCGCCCATACACAGAAAGAGTTGACAAGCTTTCTTTTGTGTGACTTCATCCAAGAACATCAAGTTTCCACTTCTGATCATACATCCCCAGGCATCGACACAACCTGTCACCGTCTCTCTTTCTCAAGATCTTTCCAAGGTGGTAGACCAAAAAAAAGAGGGAGCACCTCCCACAGCTGGGCCCGAAGGTTATCGTATCTCGTCTGGAGAGCCTTCGTGCACTTCGGACAGAACCCAGGAAAATTGCAATCGTCCAAAAAGCTCTCTTCGTTTTCGTTGTCGAATCCTGCCCAGATCAAAAACTTTTGAGGGTCGACCGTCGTGAAACGGAGAGTGGTGCAGGACTGGGGCGTCGAACACCCTTTTTCCTGATCGTAAAACAATACCTGGGTCTTATACCAGTCCGCTAGCTGTTTGCGGATGAAATTCAATATCCCTGCGCGGCCGAGTATGCACTGAGTCTTAGCTGCTGAACATAATCCCGAATGTTCGAGTACGATTGAGTCCTGCAGTTATTGGTCGCCAGTCGTGTGAGCAACGCGCCCCAAGCCCCAAAATCCACTCACCAAAGAGTTAAAATGAAGGTATCGCAAATAAGCGACAGGGAGGACAGACGGCAATGAATGCTCGTGAGCCAGGTTAATGATGGCGCACATATCAAAGTCATCGATATCCCCGTCAATTTCGAGGTATTCCATATGATAATTACGCTCATCCCAGGCTTCCAGAGTGGTAGGATGGTCGATGTAGAGTCGTCTGATGGCCTCTTCAGAAAAGTAATCAATTTCATATTTCTTGCCAAGTCGAAGGAGTGGTGAAAGGTGATTGATGTGCATTCGTCCTCTCCAGTCATGCGTCCTGCAATAAAGGAAAGAAATCGGATGAGCAACTTGAAGCAACAGCAGTGAATGAGCATGCACCGGAAGTTGTAGTATAACATAGACAGCATATGCTCAACATCAGAGGCTGCATCTGAGAGCGGCACCACAGGGCACCCATCCACGAAAACGTCTCCCAAATCGCGCCGATCTGTATTCTGCGGCATGCTGAACGTGTCTTTGAAGACGTTAGAGTGGAGAGACAGCATCTCACGGTGGACTTTGAACTGCGTGCTTTCAACGTGAAGAATAATGTCGCCGCTTTGGAACCAGAATTTTTCTGAGCGGGTTATCGGTGGCTCCAAGTCTTTCGGGATGCTTTCTCCCCGCGTGTCTACCTGGGTTGTCATTTCGAAGGAGGATGACGCGTCGAGCAGCACGATTACCAAGCTCGATGTTGGCAAGAACTAGTGTCCGTCAGTAATGAGATCCTAAAGAGCGCAAAGTTGAGAGTTAACACGTCCTTTGAGGTGACCGTGTTGTCCTCTTTCCCCTCATGTCAAGCACGTGAGTACGATTTTCTCTTTTTTTTCCATTATTGGTTCAGCCCGTCAGGTCTGAGCGATGGTCCACCCTCAGACAGAAATACTTAACCCAGGAACCAAAAGCAGAGTTACATCCAGCAGTCATTCCATCGACGCAACGCAGACCAGGAAAAGCGAGAATGAACAATGAATGGTAATAATGTTGGATGGTGGTGGTACATAGGTACATCGAGTGCTTGCGATTATCGAGAATGAAAAGGAAGACAGTGATATCGTACATCGTACATGGTAAAAAAAAGGTAAAACCACAAAAAATTCGAACGCAGAAGAGGAAAGGATGAAGAAAATGGGAAAAGAGAGAAAGCCCAGAAGACGGAAGACGACGTAAGGCGAAATAAGAAAAGCCGTGTATAGTGGGAATTGTTGTAAACGGATGAATTTCGTTGGGGTCGTGAACTTGAATGCGGGGGTCTGTTGCTGGTCGCTGGCTGAGCTGGGAGCTGAGAATGGATGCTGGAGGATGATATGGTGGTATGATGTGGTGATATGATATGGTGTTGTTGTTACTCTTGGTGTGCGTTCGTCGTGTTCGTGGTTGTTGGTTGTGGTGGATATGCAGAGAAAGGAGAAAAAACGCCAAAAAAAAAAATGGCAGAAAATAAAAAAAATCTCTCCCCCTCTCCCTCTCCCCCTGCCCATCGCCGTCGCTCGTTGCTGCCGTCGCGAATAAACAATAGTCGTACAACACAAGCCTAAAAGATAATTGGCAGGAGGATAAATATCGACGGCGCAGGGATGAGATGCGAGAGCGGCGTGGTGCAGTGCGGTGGATCAGGCGCAAGGTGGACGATATGTGATCATCGGGCGTCGAGCGACGGGAAGCGTGTTGAGCGAGCGATGCTGTGTTGTGTTGCGTGTGCATCTGCGTAGCCGGCGACGAGGTGGGTTGTGATGGTGTGGGCTGTCGTCGACGCGAGGAATGGAAGGATGGAAGGTTGAAGTGAAGAAAACGACGAAACAAATGGGAAAACGAAAGAAAGAACAGGAAATCCAACCCTATCCTACAACAAAACAAAAACATAAAAAACGATAAAAAGTACAAAAAACAACAAAGCAAAGCGTAGAAAAAAAAATGAAGGTAAGACGAAAGAAGGTAAGAAAAGAAGAAGAAAGAAAAATAAAAAAGAAGTCCCAGGATCTTGATATGATACATCTCATCTCATCTTATCGTCATCTCCATCGTACACGCGCCCCCACACCCCTTCAGCTCGAGCTCAGCTCAATCCATATCCATATCAACCTCCATCTCCATCCCATCCCACTTCCTCTCCCTTTGCTTCGTCTTCGTCTCCCTCCCCTCCTCAACCTCCTCATCCCCATCTCCCTCCTCATCCTCCTCCCTCACACTAAACCCAACGCTCATCTCGTCTTCCTCTCTCTTCATCCCGCCTGAACGGCGCCCGTAAGACTGCGCCTGCGACTGCGAGTGTGCGTACCCCGCCCCCGCGCCGGAGGATGCAGACCCGTACGCGGGGTACCCCGCGTACCCATACCCGCTCGGGTAGCCACCAGCATAGCCGTACCCGTACCCGGGACTATGCCCCATGCCCATGCCCATTGGCGCGTTAACGGGAGTGACGACCCTCGGTCCTCCATACGCGTGTGCATGCGCCTTCTTTCCCTGCCTGCCTGCACCGTCCCCGTCCTCGTGCATCTCCTCATCGCCAGAGCCAGAGCCGACGACGTCCACGTCGATATCGATATCGACATCCTCTGAGCTCCCGCTCCCTGAGCCAGAGCCGGAGCCAGAGCCGGAGCGTGACCTACCATACCCCAACCCTGGCACCGACGACCCCGAGCGGACGGACGAGGAGGGGAGGGACCACCCGCCTTCTCCTCCCGCCGCTGCCCCTGCGCCCCCGTTCGCGTTCCCGTGCGTCTCTGCGGTTGCGGTTGCAGCCACACCCGACGCAAGGACAGCAGGAACAGTAGACACCCCAATCAACCCCGGCGCGACCTCCCTCGCCGACGCCGCACGCGGGGCGTTAAGGGCGTAGTCGTGCATCCTCGGGCCTGTCGACGATAGGGTACTGGGGTTCGGCACGGACGCTGAGATCGGATGAGGGTGCGGGTGGAGGGCGTAGGTCGTCGTCGTCGTTGTCCTAGCTGCGGTGCTTGCGTGTGCATGAGCATTGGAGCCGTGTCCGATCGAGCCATACGCCGGAGCAGCCCCATGAGCATGAGCAGGCCCAGGCGCGGGGGAAGACCCAACGACCTCCACCTTGGGCAACGACCCGCCGGAGAGGAAGGACGGCCACTCGGATCTGTCCTCCGGGAGGGAAGTGGGGTCTTTGCCCATGTAGGAGAGGATGGCGGCTGCCTGTGGGTGAAGCACCGGTTAGTGGTGGATCACAATAGGGATTAAAGGGGAGAGGAAGGAAGGGAGAGGATAGCGCACCTCCAACAACTGCACCTGCTGGTGCTTGCTGAGCACGAACTTGGACGCCTCGCGCCACTGCCGGGTGTGCTCCCACCTGTGCTTGTTCAAGCAGTTCGGATGGCGGTATATCTATCCATACCAAACGAAAAGGCGCAGGTCAGATTTCGGTTCAGAGGCGATGTGAAGAGCAGGGAAGCGGAACGGAACGAACCTTGGCACAGCTCTCGCACTTATAATCCACCCCGCGCTTCTTCGCCTTGCCCCCGCCCGAGATAGGGATCGGCGTCGACGTCCCCGTCCCCATCCCAGACTCCCGCTGGTCTTCGCTGGGAGGAGGCAGGACGTCCTCGTCCTCTGACTTGGCTGAGGACGACGTCACGGATAGCGAAACAGGATTCGGCGCTGAGCCTGAGATAACAGCGATCGAGCCGCCAGAAGAGGCAGGGGCGGCGGCGGCGGCGGCGGTGGGCTTGGGAGCGAGCGCGGAGTACACATGGGAATGGGGGTACGAGTGGGCGTGAGCGTGCCCGTGCGCTGAGGGTGGCGAGGTGGACAGAGAGAGCGCGGCGAGGGAGAGCGCGGCGCCTGAGCCTGACGTGGCGGTGGGCGTGGCAGCCAACCCGAGTCTAAATTATGAATATATTTTTTTTTGGGTGGGGAAAGGTATGAGTCAGTAAGCGTGTGTCATGTAGAGTTGGCTGAGGGAAGAGAAAAAAAACGAATGAGCGAAAGAGAGCGAGCGTATGTAAAAACGGCGGAGGGATGTGATTGGCAGACGGAGATCTCGCAGGCCAGGCAGGGGTGTGATGTGTGATTTGGGGGAGGGGTTGGGGGGTGGAGTTAAATTTAACCACTGGACAAGGTAAAGTAAGGGGTTGACAAGGAGAATGATGCGGATTGGCGATTGTTCGTTTGTTCGATGAGCGGGCGAGTTTTTTTTTTTTTGGGTGGAGGAAGTGGGATGGTGTGTTGGTGTATGAAGAGGTGCAGTGCAGGAGGAAGAAAAACGAGAGAGAGGGAAGAGAGAAGAAGAGAGAGAAAGTACGCACAAGGGCCTAACGGAAGCCTCTCTCGCATCGCTCAACCTCCGCCTCGTCTTGCCCGTAGACCCCAGCCTACGGTGGTGCTTCCCAGCAGCTGTCGTCGAGCTCGCCTGCGAGGCAGCACCAGCAGCCCCGGTGGCGGTGCCCGCAGTGGGATTGGCGCCGGCACTTGTGCTGGTGCTGGTGTTGACAGGCTGAGCACTGGCTGCGGCGATGCTCAGCGAGAGCAGACTCGTGATGGCGTCTGATTGCTAGAGGAGAAGGGGTGAGTCAGCTTTCGTGTCTGTGTGCTTTGCTGGGGAGGGGTTTGGGTTTGGGTCGGTGGTTGGGTCGGTGTCGGTGGTATTGCTGTGCTATATGCATAAGCAGTAGGAACTGGCTTATGCCCAACACCGACACTAGGAGTGGAACTGGGACTATAGATGTGAGGAAGGACGTACGTTGAGTGGAGGCGGGCGAATGGGAACAGGGACAGGGCGGGGATTGGAGCTGGCATCGACGGCTGCCATGCTGGGGACTACTGACTGGGGTGGTGGTGGACTAGTCGGGTATGGTGATAATGGTGGTGAAGAGTCCGTTCGTAGTGGGTCGTAGCGTAGATAGAAAGACGAGGATCAGATGAACATAAGAGAGAAAGAAAAAGTATTGAGGGAAGTAAGGAAAGAAGATCGTGTCATTAACCGGCTTAGCTAAACTTTTCCGTCCTTCCATTCATTCCCAACACTTCCTTTTTCGGATCCCTCTTGCCGCTTGCTCTCTTCTGCCTCTATCTTTCTGCCCCCCAATTCTGCCGACACTGCGACAATCTTGTAAGCCATTGTCCGCCCAATACACCGACACCAGCCAAATAAGCCCGTACGCGCACTCGGCCTCGGAAATGCCTTTGTTTTTTGCATTTCCAATTTGTCACAGTGAGTAAGGTTTCACATCACAAGAAAAAAACTTTATTCACTCGCTCGCACCCGCACCCGAACCCCAGGCCAGGCCAGGACCAGACCAAGCAAAACCCTTGTTCATAAGCAGGCAAATATCGCGCCTTCCAACCTGCCCCGAGTCAAAAGCTGACATTGACGTCGTCGATGACACCGCCTCTTCATTCTCGGCACGAGGCTCGCATCACTCGCTTCCGGCAATACGTTCCCCGCCCCGCCCTTTTGCCCGAATACGAATACGGCTGTGCTGAGCCTGTTAACTTGGAGTGGTCAGTGCACGGACGAGGATCGATCACGGGTGGTTGGAGGACTCAGATAAATAAACCTGCCAGAGTATTCGTCTGTCAACCCGACCTTGTGCGGGTGCCTGTGTACGTTCTCTGGCAGTTAATCTCCTCACTTTGACTCCTCTCTGCCTCTGTCTCCGTCTCGTCTCGTCCTGGTTGCCCTTGCTCTTGCTCGGTCTAGCCAACGCCCCTCTGCACTCTCCAGGCACAGCGCACTATGTGCCTCTTCCTTCCTCGGTTGCCCCTCGATAGCATATCGCGAACCCATCGTCCAAGCACACACGTCTCACAGAGCTTCAGCGGAAGTACATGTCATAGACAGCAAGGGGTCCAGAGCACGCGCATCCTTATGCCTGCCTCACATTGTAGTCTTCGACGACGTAGCCGTCTTGTAGCTCTGTGTCTCGCGTCGTGCCCCCGATGGCTTCCAGCGAAAATAGCCAACGATTACATTCGATTCCACCCATACCGCTCAACCTCAACCTCAACTCAACCTCAACCACAACCCCACGAACCCCAGACCGACCGACACTCGCTATCGGCATCACACTCGAACATACAAACACACCGCACAGTTCCAATATTGCTTACATGTAATGAGCGATCACGCGTGCGGTTGCAGAATTGTTCATGGAGTATGCCGATTCTCAGAGGAAGCCGGTAGTAGGGGGGTGGGACTCGGAAACCAAAACCAAAACCAAAACGAACGTCATATACTTCCCAACGGCTGCCAGTCCACACAGCACACACCACAGAGTCCAAGCTCCGTCACATCGACCAACACCGAGACGCACAGCGCGGGCATCTTTGACTGCATTAAGCTGGATCTCTGTGTCCCCTTGTGTAAGCACCCGACAGCCTCTCAGCTCCGTCCTCTCAACTCCATTCCACTCCACCCCCCTCCACTTTCCACTGCCACTTCATGCCATTCCATCTAAGCACGCATACAGACAGACCACAGAGCTTCGACGTGCCATGGTCTTAAAATTAGACGGCTAGGCGTACGAGCGTGCGCGTCTCTTCGCGCTCTGCCTTACCCGCAGTCTTAACCCCGGACTTATGCAGCGAGCTCTGTGCCTCGTATTGTGTTACCGATGGCCTTCATCTCGCTTCCATCTCACCGCATAACCCACATCACGGAGCTATATATTCCTCAACGGCTGCCAGTCCAAATACTCCACACATACCACACCACAGAGTCCAAGCGCCGTCGCATCAACCACCAGCGAGACGTACAGCGCACACGCAGCTCCTCACGCCCTGCTTCGCTCTGTAGTCTTCCTTAAAGACTATTGCAATCAGCTGGATCTCTGTGTCTCCTTGTGGAACGGACAGCCTCCCAACTCGGGATTCTACAATTTCCACTCCCATCCCAATGTATACAAACCACAGAGCTTCGGCGTGCCATGGATCTTAGACGGCGAGGCGTACGGGTGTGCGCGTCTCTTCGCGCTACGCCTTACCCCGCAGTCTGGATGTAGTATTGGCCACTAAAGCTCTGTGCCTTGTATTGTGTTACCGATGGCCTCTTTCTCGCTTCCATCTCAGGACACCGCCATCACATACCCGCATCACAGAGCTTCAACGAACGCTGGATCATAGACGGCGAGATCTATAGGGCATGCGCATTTCTTCGGGCCATGCTCTACCCCGCAGTCTTATTCCAGTTGGGTAGACTTCTGTGTTCGATATTGTGTTGCCGATGGCTTCTCGCTAAAGATTCAGGACTGACTACCCACTGCCGTTCCATCTATGAACACGCACCACAGAGCTTCGAGAACGACGGATGTAGACGGCGAGGTGTATGAGTGAGTCTTCATGCTCTGCACACCTCGCGGTCTGCCGGTTCTGTCGGCCTTGGAGCTCTGTGTTACTGTGAAACCAGTTCAAGCATTAGGACTATTCACTGCCATCACCCATAATCACACCCACCACAGAGCTTCAACGAACGCCAGATCAGACAGCGAGGCCTATGGGCATGCGCACCTCTTCGCGCTATGCCTTACCCGCCGTCTGTGAATCGGAAACTGCTAGAGCTCTGTGCCTTGTGTTACTGGTGGCTCCGAGCTCGACTGTCCACTGTCTTCCACATAAACGCACCAGCACAGAGCTTCAACTAACGACGGATCATACAGTAGACGGCGAGGCGTACAAGCTTGCGCGTCTCTTTGCGCTATGCCTTACCCCGCAGTCTCGCCATTCCGCCGCCCTTGGAGTTCTGTGCATGCGTCGTATTGCTGACAACTCTCAGCGAAAACTCTGGACTATCCACTACCATCACCCATAATCACACCCACCATAGAGCGTCAACCAATGATGAGCCATAGACAGCGGTGTGTACGAGCATATCTTCGCGCTATGCCTTACCCCACAGTTTATTTGTAAATATCAGCCTTTGGAGCTCTATGCCTATGTTGTGTTTTCGATGGTTTTCACTCCGATTCTTGATTTTTTTTACTGATGCTATTCGATCCTTTTCCCAGCTCATTACATACTGCGAACGAACTTAATCTTGCCCTCGATCAGCCTACCTCGATATCACCGTGGAGGACCCACTCGTAACCGACTCATACTCCTAACCTGAACCTGCATGAGCTTCCCTTGTGTAACGATTGACTCGGGGATACGGGACATACACGGGATTACTGTCTACCCAGCTATGCTCGTCTATGCTCATGCGTTCTATGTACATGGACCACGGAAGATCCTCGGCTCTCTATAAATTCGTCTTTTCCTGGGACCTAAGTTCCTTGGTATGGCACTATGATCGTGCTATTACAGTCCTGGACTATATTATCGTACGCTATACTTGTATGCGATCGACTGGGCACAGTATTTTCCGACGTTTCTGAATTTCCGTCCGGCTTGATACTCCAGGGATGGGTGCTGTGCAGAAGTGTTGAGAGTGCGTCGTCTTTCTTAACTTCCGATGAGGCTCCGCAAATATGGATCTAGGTCTGTCCTTCTGCCGGTTCAATTTCGACTTCCCGGAGTCGCAGAGGTACTTGCCTGTTGGTTCTACACGCCGCACGTGATGCCAGCGAAAGGCATTCCAGGCTTCGGGCGCGACGTTCTGCTGTTGTACTTCAAGCTTATGTTTCAATGGGTTGATAGGAAGAGGGAAAAACTATACAGGCGGTATTGTCATACATTCTTTTTAGAAAGAAGGAAGTTAATTTTTCCTGTTCCAATAAGCGCCCATCATGATTTACACAAAACGACGAAATAAACAAAGCCCTAAAGCGTAAAAACACAGAAAAAAGAAATTTTAAAAGCGAAAAAATGACCAAATCATTGGAAAGCGTCACGGTATGTCTAGCACACTTTACTTCCAAGGCAAGGTAGACAGAGCGAGAGAATCTATCTCGGATGTAAGCAGATTTGCAACAACGTCGTTTCTAAATGACTACTCACAGAACCCAAACTGTCGCATGTAGACCCTGCTGCACAGACGGTGGGTCCTTCGTATCCTATACCACCGCATCGACCGAACTAAGCAGTAACTAATCAGCGGTATTGCCACAGAGCGCTAACTATAAATGCAGTACTATTGGGACAACTCCGGTTGGGGTCGGGGTTGGTGTTGGTGTCGGCCGAGTCGGTGTGGGCTGGTACACGGGGCTAGAGTTACAAAAGGTCGTGAACGGTACTTAATAGGTCAGATGAAAAACTGATTACTCACAGACTTTTCGCCAAACGCGATATTTGCTTCCTCCCTGGGTAGTACGTAGACGGGATAGTACTGCAGGCAGAAAGAGGTATGAGTTTCTGCTCAAGCTACGCTGGACGTACTCACGGAATAGGGATGGGCGAGTTAGTAGCGAATCCTGTGACTAGATCTCCAGGGAGCGAAGGAGGAGTGGTGAACCCGGCAGGTTTTGCATAAGCGACAGTGGTAGTTGTATAATTCCCTCCCGTTCCACTTTTGAGGCACGCTCCACGTCCGTAGGCGCTCTGGCACTTCATGACGGATTGGTCGGTGGAAGACCACAGGTTAACGTTCTCAACGGTTATTCCCGTGCAGGGAGCACCGTCTGCGCAGAGGATTTGTATTGGAGCGCGTTGGGTACCGTTGACAGCGATGCCATCCCAGTTCTTCCGCGAACCCCATGAGCAAAAAAAAGAATATAAGTAAAAGAACACGTTGAATGCTTACCTGGAAGCGGATATTCTCCAGTAGCACTCCAGGACCTGGGATAGTTGAGATCGAAGCCCAGTATTGGTTTATATTAAGAGTATACGCCGTTCCGCGAGACAAGAAGTTCTCGAATATAACGTTTTTGACAAAGCCGCTTCCTCCATTGCTCTTGATCATGAGCGCCTGATTCCCGCCGTTCGTATAGACGTATCTGTAGACGATATTCGTGATATTGGTGTTGGTACCAAGAGATCCAATGGCGGAGCCGCCAGATTGGTTGCACCAAATGTTTTCGATGAGGAAGTGGTGTGCAGGGTTTTTTATGGTAACGCATTCGTCACGATTGGTCACTTCGACATCGTGGACCCAGTGATTGACGCCTAATAATGGTCAGTTTGGCGTAATTTTAATTTGGCTGGTTATGGACAATATTACCTGAAATGTCTATCCCATCAGATGCGCCAAGGTTTGTTCCTCGGATGGCGAGGTTGTACAGTTCACCGTTGGTGCCGGTTTGGACGACGATATGAAATTCTGGAGCTTGAAAGGCGATGAATTGATTATTGACACGGGTAAAAAAAAATAGCTCACAATCAACAAAAATGAGATCGTGAACAGACCAGTTGTTTGAAGTGACGATTCGAAGAAGGCGGGGTCTGGAATTTTGAATTGCGGAGTGAATAAATTGGATACTTTAATGAAAGAGGACCTGCGTACCCTGCGTTTCTGCATTGGTAGCCGTTACCTTGAATGGCTCCAGCACTGTTGCTGGAATACATCTCGAAGTCGTTCGCATTCTGGATAATAATCATATGTCCCCCCGTCGTGGCTGATTTTACGTTACAATCGGTCAGAGTGGTCATCGAGACCAAGTACTTACCAGTACGCGTAATGACACCATCCATCTGGAACGCCCACTTCGTGCCGTTGTTCAGCGTCACCCATGTGGCCATGCTATAATTACCCGGCGGGACGTAAAGCGTGGATCCCGAGTTTGCCAGAACACAGTTTTTGAATGTATCGGCAATGGCTGGGCCAATGTCCTGAAAATCAAAGTAAGGTATTGATAAATTCAAACCAACGTAAAATCAGAAGTGATGCTCACCGAAGAGCCAATTGTGCCGCCGTAGTCGAGAACATTACATATCGTGCGCCTCTTGGCAGAAGGAGATGTGATTGGGCCAGTCCTTCCCGTCAATTGGGAATACACTTGGGACGATGCTAGGAGCACCGCTAAAGTGGTGCGGAAAATGTTGGAGATCATCTGATAATTTGAATTGGGAACTGATAGTTTGCCTGAAGACCACGATTATATGGTTTTCGGCTCAGCCTGGAATCAAAGATAACAGCGCTGAGCGGTCCGTCACTTCTCGCGGCCGCCAGGAGGTTCATTGCCATTCTGACCTAAGAAGTTTGTATGGCAGATGTACAAGTCATGAAGCAATGATGCTCGGCAGAACTCATCATGCAGAAGTGGGGAAGCACCAGTCTGATGTTGTAAATGCGTAAGAAGATGGAGCTCATGTTATAACGGTCATAATTCGCTTACCAAATTCATTTTCTTCAATTATCGAAGGGTGTCACGAGTGGTGAAGGTGTGGCCAGAACTCATAGTCCCAAATAATCAGAAACCCATAAAGTTGGAGATTTGAGCACTTCGATCCTAATAAAACTAGAAGTTGCATACCAAAGCCGTCATCGCGGTTCGGTACCCATTAATTTGGATCAACAGCGAGAGTGTCACTCTGGTCCAGTCGTCCTGTCGTCACCAATTTGACGGTGTGCGCTCTCTGGGCCGTCGGCTTGGTGAAATTGAGTGCATGCATGGCTTGGGTCATCCACTGTCGACGACCGAAGACGAGATATAACTAGACGCTTGTCGGAAACAGTCAATCATTGCAATAATGCAACGCAGGCACAGTCAGTACCTGCTCGCAACAAGAGTGGCGGTCCGGATGCAACTCACTTCGGTAGCACGGGGTCAGCGGCAATTCACCGATGATTTTTATTGCTTCTTCTGTCAACTTGTACTAGGACGGCCCTGGAAGGGGCTCCCACTGAATGGAGTCGCCTGAATCGGGAGACACTGATATATCTCAATGGCAGGCTCTGAGCCCCGACGCTTTCCAGCTAAATTCAGAACGTTAGACCAGCTTGGCTGGCGTTTCTGCTTGGGCACTGTTTATTTGTATCATGAATCTAAACCGAAAAAGGTATGCCGTTTGACAGGATCAGTGATGTCTGCTTTGTGCGCGTCTTCCTATTGGCTTAGAGCTTCAGCTCCGCTCGAAATCCCGAAGATGAACGGGAACCAGGCTGGCCTGACGTTTTGAATTTAGCTGTCAATCCAAATTATTGCACCCGGAGCGAGGAGCATTGATCATGACTCTCTTGCCGATCGAAAGTCGATAATTGTCTTGTTATCTCGAAGGCTGGTCAAGAAAGTTGTGTAAGTCCGGACCGATGGTCATGGTACTGGGTTTCGGCATCTGTGCCGATGCATTTACGTCCCCTGCTGCTTTGGGACAAGAAGGGATTATCAAGGCGCCTCCGTCTACGCCTGGACTCGGATAAATTACACACGCACCGACTGTACACCATTTAATCTTTATCGGTCGACCTGTAAGTCCACTTTCCTTCGTCGAGCATGTCTAGGAGATTTATCGTGTTACTTCCTGTAAGCAAGAGGGGCAAGAAGAGGGGTTTATGTCAATGGTTAACCTTGGGATCACCTGTTTACAACTTACAACGAGCGATTAATACCCGACTTGTTCAGGCGGCCACTGGTGGAGAAGGTAGACTGTTTGACCTAAAAATTTCAGAATGAGAACCGGTACATATCGTCGAACAGCTCCTGTAGTTTCTTTGCCTCATTTAGACGCTTTGCCTTTGCCGCTCACGTTGAAGAAATTTTGACAACCTTTACAACAACCAAAAAGGCACTTCCCAGCTACATTCCAAGTTCTATCTCACCTTTCTGATCTGCGTTCACTTTGCAACCATTTTTCTCAAAATGGAATAGTGTTCACTTGCCTTGGGACTTTTTGTAGTCGAACATCTTTTCAACAGGATGACAATTTCTTTATGAGCGAGTAGTACCAAAATTGCCTTCAAATCGGATGGCCATTTTATTGCCTTCTTGCTCTACAGGTGACTATGACTCGGCGTTATTTTACTTTGCCCCGAGTCGGGGCAGGTAGTCCGTATAATACTTCCTGTTGAACAGAGAAGAACAAAATGCTTTCAAATTCGTGATTCCATGCGTACAGCGTGAAATACAGTGACGGTGTAAAATCGAAGTCTGTCTAGAAGAGACAACAGTACATTAGTCCTCTTTCTATCTGAATATTTACCTGAGGTACTCACCAAGGCAAAAATCATGTAGTGCTTCCGAAAAGCACCTCCGTCATATACAACAATTCCCAAGTCGGCTCTCGCGTATTTTGGATGTCCATTGGATGAAAAATACGCGAAGATTTACTTGACTCGCGTGGGATGAAATACTTGCTCCTGGACAGTTGAGTAGTTTTTTTGACAGCCTGTGGCAAATTCAATACAGGGGGCCGAAGGCGTTGCATCCTTCTCTTCGCCACATGGATGGCCACCCCTTTGGCGTGTACTTTTTCTTGAGCAGATAAATAACTTGCGCATTATATTCCCCCTCACGCATTCCAGTAGGCATGGTATGGCCTCCATCGTCAACTCTACGACCGTACCAGTAATATTCAACGAGTCGTCGCCACTCATTTACCTTACACCTCAGTTGGCCCACCAAATAAATGTGGCGACCTACATTCACATTGGCACGACGACGGTAAGCCACCAATGATCCCTAATTTTCAATGAAAAGAACGTCTAATTAGCATAGGTGTTGATCTGGGACATCCTCGACAACCTCCGGAATGACTTTAAGCTTATATTTTCTTTTAAAATCGGTTTACCGACCGCACTTTATTTCTTAACCAGGTGAGCATAATTCACCGCGATGGAGAAGCGCAAGCCATAATAGTCCTTTGGCTTATAGGGCTACTCTACTTGCATATTCCCTTGGTCGGGCAGTACTTCTAAGTGAGCTCAAATGCCCTAACGCTGGCCTGAGGGAAATTTGAAAACTCACTGCTTTTCAGCTTCACCTGTGGAAAACTGTGCAGCTTTCCAGCTTGCTCTCAATGTGCTTCTAGTAGTCTTCGTTTCTTGCACGACTTGCTTCTTCTACATACGCGTTTGCGCGGTGTATGACCTGAACCGTTACATTATGGCCTTCTTTGGGACGACTTGGCTGGCCACAGTCGCGATGTCTATTACATTCGCCCACACCTTCACGGCACACCATATCGAGCCAACTAAATATTGCATCGAGCGGGTTCAGGGCTATTACCTCGGACCAACCACTGCCATCCTTCTCCTCAATGACATACTCATCTACCTGGCCATCACTTGGAAAGTGTATCAAATATTTCGGGATGAGGAAACCACGTTGGGGCAAAGATTAAAGCAATTGGTCTTTGGGACGTCTTTACCGATCCTTTCAAAGGTTATATTGCAGGATAGTGGACTATATTGCTTGTGAGTTCAATTCTCCAGTATTTCACGCTCAGCTGAACCATTCTACTCTTCTCCTCTTCTTTCTCAAGAATGATTGTACTGACCAAGGCACTTTTGGTCATTACCATCGCGAGGCTGCGGCCCCCTTCCAGCATCATGTTCATTATCTGTCACCTTGTTCTGGTGAACATTTATTCTTGTCGCGTGTATCGAAACATCAAGATGAGCTTGGGTCTGTGGGAAGCGAGGAATTCTGCCAACCGGGAGTTTGAAGTGCGCGGAAGGAACGGCTCTATCCATCGGTATGATGGGCATGTGTCATCCTCCGGTACTATTGCCTATAGAGAGAGCAGTCCTAGCCGCAGCATTTCTCGACAGAGTGACGTGATTCTCGACGACCGTTCTATCTCATCACGGTCAATTCGGGACAGTATAGCTACCGAAAAGGACGAGAAGCGGACTCCTACTTACATCGTCAGTAGCAATGCATAGTCACTCTCTGTGAATAGATAGCTGTTTTGTATGGCACGAGAAAGACAGATCAAAGGGAAGCAAAAATAGGGACGCGATAAGTCACGTGGAAACAAAATATCGGCACGTGCTCTCAACTTTCAACTTCAAGCTCAGGTTGAAGTCGCAATTCAAACACGAACTTTCCACCTCCACAAGACCCTCTGAAATTTCTTTCCTTAAACTCTCAATTTGCTCAATCCTCCGAGCCGGCTTCAGGCCCATCAGACTTCCTTTTCCACCAAACCTGGACTCAAGTCATATGACAATGAGTTCCGTTGAGGGTCCATGACTCGCGAATATTCGAGGAATAAACTGCACAGGCGACAAAATCACCTAGTGAGAACGTAGCTGAGGACAGGCCCTAATGCCAGGCTTACCGAAACATGTACGCGACCATGTCTTCTTTCCTCCAAAATGTCTTACTCCATGATCTTCCAGCTTGTGCAATATTCTTGGCCATAGCATCGTGCCCTCCATTACCTGCCGGGTCTCCTCGAAAGAACGCGAGCGTGTCCCATAAATCCGACAGGTCAACTTGAATTGGCACGTAATGCACCCACGGAGCGACACGGTCAAGGTACCTGTTTCCATGATTCAAGGGGGTAAGTTTGAAATCGCAGAAAACCCACCATTCTGGGTATATAGTCGACTTGAAGACGACTGCGTTGGAGGTAATAAGGCGCTTAAAGCGACTCGACCACCCGTTTCCATCAACCTTCAACAAAAGCGTCAGCAGAGACGAAAAAATTATGAACCTTAGGGCTTGCATCAATATAATATTTGTACTTTCCAGCCTTGCCGCCTTCCTGGCGTTTCCGATACTCGAATGCTTGGCGCAACTTTCTGCAGACCTCTGGTGCACAGTGGATCGGCTGGCCCGCGAACGCTACGTCCACCATCGCAGGTGCCCAAGACGCCATTTTCACAGGAATGCCCCTGCCAACCCTCTTGTCCTCGTCGTTCGGCATGAGCACTGTTATATTACTTCCCAGTACTGCAGATCCGTTTATTTCTCCATCCCCCGCCCAGGTGACGAGCCTTGTTCGTTGCGATAAATCCCACCTCGTATCTTCCCCGTGCCATATCCCCGTGTTGCTGCCTCTCCACTGCAGCCTTTCGTCCCACCTTTCATCCCATTCTGGATCATGTTCGCGAGGGAAAATATCCTCGATCCAATTGATTGGCATCGCCGGGGTGATATCATGATGCAACGTTGTTGGAGAATACGAGAACTGAGGGACGAGTATGCGTTCTGGCACAGGTCCGACACGATGGGCGATATATTGACCATGTAAGAGGAGATGGGAGGGATGCAGGCACGGATCCATTGTGCTGCGATGGTTGTAAATGAACGTCTTTACGCCATGAGGAGAGGGAGGTGGAGGTCCGTCCCAGTTGATGTGCTGCGTTCGCGCCGGCGACTCTGGAAAGCAAGCGGATATCCAACCATGGTATTGGATGTCAGGAGGTGTCTTGACATCGATAACTTGTCGTAAGATGCGGTGGTTAGTACAAGCCTTGTATCCCACATTTCGGATTTACACTGACATGTTCCTAATTTTGCAGCTTCCAAGGCTTCTTTCTTCAACTGATAGTCCGTATGAAGATTTGGATTGTCGTGGGGCGAGAACACTGCACGAAAAGGAGGGATCGAGTTCTGAACTTCCTCCAACAGGTCCATGATCTCGTATGCGCCTTTTGCATGCCCAGTTGGGCTGATATCGTTATGAGGGAGTGTATAGTTCTTGATACTAATCGGTTCTTCAAATTCGTCTTTGCCAACTGTGAACGAGTCGATGTGCGCCTCCCACTCCCGCTGAATCTGCTGCAAATCTAGTGGGTCCATACCCCAAAATGGCTCCAGGTCGTTGAAGATCTGGTCGTACTCATCTGGCAGCAGAACGTTATGTCTTTCGACGTAAGCCCACCTATGTAAACATGAGGCGTGAACTGAGGGCAATCAAGTGAAATATTCACCAATCGCCAAAGCCTCGCGGAGGCATCCTGCTGTACCTGCGTTGATATTCCTCCACGGCTTCTTCGAGTGTCTTGCTGGCTTTCTTCAGTTTTCTTTCCCATTCTTCTTGTCCGCGTCGGATGAGCTCATAAATTGGGTGTGGTCCATTTGGGTTGACTTCTAGCAAGCCGTCTGGGCGGTATATATGCGCCTCCAGACGTTCGCTCCATGATTTATTAACAGCTCCCCGCACTTTGGCATAATGCAGACGGTTGTGAGATTGAGCAGTCTGCTCCTCTTGACTTTGCGCTCTATCGGAAGTGTTCTTTGTAGCCACTGGAGTTGTCAGATATTTAACGAAGAGCATGCAAATGATAGCGAGCAGGATAACAAGCGGTCTCCTGCCAGTGCGGCGCGAGTTTGAGCACCAGAACAGCATATATGGGCTTTTTCACTCTCTGGTTAGAGGAACGAGTGCCATCGGCGTTGGTAAACAAAGTTGGCACACGAAAATATTATGAAGCATCGGATATAGACGTTTCGAATGCTTCCTGATAGAAGAGAAGCTCTCTTCCGGATGAAGGAGTCTATCTTCTATCGCGGTCAAACGGCTCAACTACCTGGTGCTTAGAGAGCGCTGTACCAGTGCGTAATGTACAAGTGAGGACTACTTTGTTCAGCGACCATTTCCTATGTACATATACAGAAACGCGCTCCGAGTCAAGGTCCAGAAAAGAGCCAAACGAAAGAATAAAATGGGAACCGTTTGAACTCCACGCGCACCAGGATCAGAAGTGTAATTTATACAGATTCGGGTCTCTTTTCTTCGGTATGAAAGGACGACCGAGGTATGGATTCGACGTCGATGTCGAGCGCACTTCTATCAATAAACAAGTTGAGATTTGGTCTACTAGAACCCAGATAACCCGTCACGACAGGTGTTTGCTGAAGACGGTGTGTTGTATCTTTCGTCATTGTTGGCGGTGAAAATTGCAAAGCGGTGATGCCTCTTGTCTGGTTTGACATTTCTGGTCCCAAACCTAACTTGATATTTCGGTATACACGACAAGATAAGATGTTGACCAACACCAGATGGCAGACGATGAACATAACGTTGGTAGGTGCACCGAAGCTATAGGCAGCAATGGCCAAGAACCCTTTAGTAATCAATACCACCCTTGAAAACAACTGTTGTCAGGAGTCCAGACTGTTACGAATGCCAAAGGTACACTCACAAAAAATATAATTGACTATCTTGCAACAGTGCCTTCGACAGTACGGGCAATGATGTGCCGAAAGCCATTACATTGAACCTCCGTCGGACTGGGGTGTCTGAGGCAAGGAACATCTCATGGATCCGGTACGCAATCGCCAAGTATATGAGCACATCGTTGGCAACAAGAACGAAGGACGTCGGGCCAAGGAAATGACCGCGGATGCTTTCTCCACAAAAATGAGTATTTTCGACAGGCGCCGCCATAAATGTTTGGGAGAATGTGAGGATCATCGCAATTGCCGCAAGCCAAGTCGTTCCGAAGAAGGCGATAATGCCTTTTTTCATATTGTACACAGCGCAAACCCGAAGGTAGAATAGTCCAGTTGTCGATGCAACATAGACTATTAAAAGAGCGTTGAGGGCATTTTCCAATTTTCTGCAGTCTGCGACGGGGGTGGCTATATGCGATTAATAGTTTGTTTTCATTCAAACTATCCGACATACTGAGAAGGACTGCCCTGCCCAAACAAAATCCCAGCAAAGTTACTCTTCAGTCAACAAAGGGAGTGAGTTAAATTTTCTCCGAGACCAAGTGGACTGGCTTACCTGGTCACAAAGTAGGCGACTGTAGGTAATCGAATTTTGTAATAACAGAGGAGCCGAAAGTCATTTCCGAGGTTGTCAATAATGTCCCAAATGAGAGCCTACGATACCCAGATTAGCCTCTGAAGCACTCCGATTAGAGGAACATGAAACACTTACACCGGTTGACCCGACGTGTAGGTAGGTCGCCACGCTAAGTTGATAAGCTAATTGAGGAGAGAAGAAGATGAGGGGACTCGGAACATCGGCCACTGGAATGGTGATATTGAAGACATTGGCCATGAATGAACAAGGTTGACGATAAGGAGGGCATTCCAGACTTTATGTCAGAAAATGTGAGTATCGAAACCAAGACACCCCACGGGAGCCCGACGAAATCTATATCAATTAAGCCTAAAATCAGATTTCCATGTTGTGTGCTCGAGGTTTGTGATATCCGGTGAGCATGACGCGCCTAGGAACGGGGTAGAACTCGGCAACAAGACATCCTGGACTTCAGTGTGCCACTGCGAAGGTGAAAATCGTTGGTGTTTTCAACTGATGGTCACCTTGGAGTTTAACAGGACAGAAATCGACACCGAGATCTACACAAATCGAATCGTCAAAGACGCGCCTCTACGCGCCTTCATTATGGTCCTGGCATTAGCTGAATTAGGCCCAGGCATGGTTAATCGACATCAAACTCTGCCCCGCGATTGATGGTCAGGAACACGTTTGAGTTGATCAAAGGCAAGACAGTGAAAGAGCGTGCAATTTGCACATGAGGATGGCGTGTCCAGGCAGTCCATGAATGGGGATTTAACCCGGGTCGAGCTGGGAACTTGATACTTCCTGTTTTATAGACATCATCCTCTTCAGGGACGTGAAAGGTGATTAGGGTGACTACACGTACTATGCACTAGGGTTCGATCTAGAAGAGGATCATTTAATTAGCTTCGTCAGACAGCGAAGAACGGCACGTAGTTGACGCTTACTGTCCGGATGTCATACTCGCACTAGATACTTATTCCATGCACTGTAAAGCTTTGTATTAATAACTTCGTTCAATGGAAAGACCTACTATCAGCAACTTCACTGGAGCCCGTGAGATATTGAATAAATCTCGACGTATAAAAAGGAGAAACCAGTTCTCACCTAGCCTAGCATCACATGTCGGCGATATCAAGCGAATGTCGTCGAGCGAAAGAAAGAAAGAAACAGATCAGCAAAGTGGCATCAGCAAGTTATCTAAGTAGAAATTATATAATCACTACTTTTATATTACTTACATCTGAACTGGTACAAAGAAGGCGACCAGGCACTTTAAGCGCCCAAGCGCCAATCTCACATGGGCAGAAAGGAAAAATCTAGGTGGTAGAAGTTCGCTATAGACATGCCAGATTAGTTCTTATATTTTACTTGAGAACGAAGTCGCACTACTTACCACCAACGATGCACTTCATCCTAGTTAGCTCCAGCTTGCTTCAAGCTGCTTTAGTGTCTTGAGATTTTGCACCAAACAGCAATCACTTAGACAAAATGCTGCATCAAAAAAACTTTGATAAACTCGAATCGTGGTAGTGTTGTCTTTTGATAACTTGTCTTCCTTCAGACGATACCGAGGATTGATACATAGGTTAGACCCCAAAATAATCACTTTGAACCCCAGCACTGAATTGATTATGTATTGCAGTTCTCGCAGAGTAAAACGTGGGTTGTTGCATTCCTAGGCATAGATATAGAAATACCATCATTATCACTCGACCAGTATCCAACCTGTCAACAGGTCACTGGTCATAGTTTACCACAAGCAAATACATGGATCTACACCATGACAAATTACTGCCGCTTTCCGTTCACTATCTTCCTGGATTGAGCATCAGAAAATTTGAGGGCCTGGGCGAGATCCTTCCCAAGTTGTGCAATGATAAAAACTGGGACAATAATCCACAAGCTGAATAGTTGGATGAGGTAAAGCTCAATATTACGGAGAATGAAAACTCGCCCGTTTGGTATAATCCATAAGAAAAAGAGGTCCGACCAGTTGTTGTGTCCAACGGCGCAAAATCCGCAGTAGTATTCTTGTGCCCAGTATAAGACTGTCTTCGAAAGCGTCATGAGCGCGGATCCGAAGCCGATGATAGGCGCTCCGGGCCATTGTACAACGTGGGCGAGGTAAACATAGCTTATGTTCATCAGAGTTTCGATGACGTTCAGAAGGGCTAAATTCGTGGGGAATGTCAAACTTATCGAAAGAATAACTGTTGAGAAATTGGTACAGACACTGAGCATTGGTAAAACCGTTTCCAGCCTCCAGGGCGGGTATACCATAGACCTGTCACACCAAGACTCAGGGATAAAGGACAATGGTTAGCAATAAACTCTGGACGAACGTAGTCAATCTGAAATTCACGTTAAATACCAATAATGTAACTTGAATACATATAGCCTTACCTCTTGGTACAACGCGTATGGTTTCCAAATCCAATGAAGGTCACCACCCTATGACTAGTGAGTCAATCAGATTGCCCTGATACTCGAACCTCGACCCTTATTTTACCTTCATGGAGCGTGGCCTATTTCAGTGACAGGTGCAAGTGAACTTTCTGGTCGACACTTATGGAGAATTCACTTACCGCATAAAGCAGTAGCCAACATCCCAGGCAATTATGGGCACCGTTAGAATGAACCAGAGAGATATCCACTTGTGTGTTTTTACTGGCATGAGTGTTGTTGAGAAAGTCGTAAGACGCGGTTGCAAAAAGCATGGTGGGAATAAACATAGGAACCTCCCACGATCGTACGAGATGCCCGAGCTCACCGTGCAATGCTGTGACCTGCCACTGACCCTTCAGTCCCAGTGAAAAGTCCGTCTAGGAGTTTCAAGCGGATTCAAGGCGGACTCCAAAAAACCGAGGCTGGTCAAGGTTGATCGAGGTGCGAATATAATTTCCCAGGCTTTCCCAACTTCGTCAAAGTTCAATCCAACTTCAAGTCAAATTCAACAACCCAACGTAAACCTAACATTGGTCATTCGAGCTGCATCGAGGTCAGTCAAGATAATTATCCAAGCAACTTATGTCTTGGTTTTCGTGAGAAACAGGTTTGCATAAAGTTCGACAAGTGTCCCCTTGTTTCCTCCCACATCTTTCCACAGCCTGCACCTCATTCAAACGGTCACCGCCTCTTTCTGTAAGTCAATTTTCATTACAAGACACTATATGGCATTCTCACTTTGGTCTACGTAGCGAAGCTCATGTACCAGCCAGCATCAAGCCAACACGAGTGAAGAATGTCACCCACCGGTCCTGCCTCCTGTAGCTTGTTGGAAGTGTGGCTGTCGTCACCGACTCACCGTAGGCAAGTATCCTTCTTTCTCCTTCACTTCAGTTCGCTGACAACGTTGTACAGTTCGAATTCATTCTACCCGCCTCTGCAAGCCTGCGACCCACGACCGCGAACCATGCCACATAGTTGGAAAGTTTGGAGCATTAGTGACAAATGTAGGGGAAGGCGTTACGTGGGCGGTAATACCAAGGTAATACTATCTGTAGATACTACGTAGTTGGTTTATTGTCTGTGTAATAGTGTAGAGCGAATACATATATTTACTAGATTCATTGTGTGGAGGGGAATCGAGGGGAATCTGAGAACGAAAAGTGCATCAATCAATCTACGACAGGCCTTGGCTGGCCTTGGTTAGCCTTGAAATATTTCGGCTATTGACCTAAAAATCAAGCTAATTCAAGCGAATTCAAGCTCCTCAAAACTCTTGAAAATCCTTGATCACGCTTGACTTCCCTCGACGGACTTTTCACTGGGCTTCAGTTCACCCGGATTGCAGTTCAAGTTACTGAACATAATTTTGGATAAATAATCTCGGACGTGATTGGTCAACCTCAAATGACGGTCACATTTTTGAACTGTTCCCAAGGAATGGGAAGAAGAAACGGCACTTGGTTGTGGGTCGAAGGTCCATTGGGTGAGCAACTGGGTCTTTGTCCTTGGGCCTTTACATATAGACCTCTCATGATCCATCCAACCTTGACAGGTTTCGACGTTCATGTATAGCGACTCACGAGAAAGGTCATGGTGTGCTAAGTTGTCAGTGGCATCTGCCCTGCACATTACATTGGTCAAGCTCTTTTGGATGTCCAAAAAGATAGGTGAGCGTTGACGAAATGCCATTCCGAATTTCCGATGCCTGACCAGGCGAGTTTGCTCTGTTCCAGTCACTGGCATCTACTCGCTGTCATGTCTCTCTCTACTTCTACATGGCTGTCCGAGCAAGTACCTCGAGCTTTCCTCAACCTCAATTGTTAATTGAATGTTACCTCACACATCCGAGGGCTGTCCGAGTTGGGCCTCTCTTCATCTTGATTCTTCGTTATGGCTCCACATCGAACTCCAATGTCGTTGTCACTTTTCATCACTATTTTGTCTTTGCGCTCTCCGTCACTTCCCCGAGACAGCAGCTGGGCAGTGAAAGGGTCGCCAGTGGGGTATCCTTTGACAATACCGGTGCGATTAGGACCGGTGTAAGTATTGGATAGCTGCTGTACGTCGATGGATGACCCTGGACTCTGGTCGTTTCCGCCGGCAAATGGAAAAGTTTTCGAGATTCGGTCACTTCGACATTCCGCCGCATCGGCCATTGGCAAATCCAGCAATCATGTTGATGACGTTGACGATAAAGAGCCAAGGTTTACTTCTGCTCAATCCCATTGGTTGGCATTAGAGGCGGGACTGGCTTGGATTTGCTTTGCATTGGCGGCTCCTTTCTTGTCTGAACCATGACGCAAAAATTTGGTTTTCTGGTTCTCCCCGTTTATTTACCCTTGCTCGCGGACATCGCATCTAGTCGAACCTGTCTCTTACCTAGTTCTACCGCACTGCAGTCCCGGAGTGTGTTGGCGCAAATGGCCTCCCCATTTCTTTCTTGACCTTGGCAGGTCGACATCATGCCCAGTTTTATCGCGCCTCCCTGGTATTGTGCGCTAAGCCTAGGTCCGTCGGCGCCCGCCCCCCGAAATTGTATTTGCGCCTTTAATCTAACGTAACACCTTGGACAGGTTCTGATGCGAGCCTCGAGGCATGAGAAATATCATTCATAATGACCTGCTCTCATAATGCAGGTTCCAAGCGGGGATTTATTTCTTCAGGAAATTCTCCGAAATTTCGCGAATACAGGCTCCAGGTCTTGGAAACGACATTTAGTTTATTCTCCAGAATGACTTTGTGATCTGGAAAAAGAACCGACTTAGAAACCTCAGTCAGATTCGGATTCAAGGTGCTGTGATTGAAAACCAGCCGTTCGCTCCTATACGTTGAAATCTGACAATCCTCTTGCAGACGGTGGTGGGCATGGTACACGATGTTGTCGTATGCTGCTTTACTCTGGATAGATATCGTACTTACCATTTATTTCGACACCCCTCAAGCGTCACCAAATACCTTAATATTGCGACAGCTTAAACACCCTGTGAGTGAACTGCCATACTGATGGAGGTTGACGCCGATGCCGAGTTTATAGACAGTCATTCTCAAGTCAGCGACGGGTCGAAAAGTGCGGAGTCGACTTGCTGACATTTACCCGCGAGATAAATGACGAGCAATCAATACGCATTCCGTCCATCCCGACACTTGGTGAGCCTCCTTCGCGAAAACACATTTCTGCATCCGCGGATTTTCAGCTGAATTGAAAATCGTGGTTAGTGAGGCGCGTCGCGACTCAACAGATTGCGTATTTATGCGTCGGGGGTTGGTCGGCAGGCGCATCATTTTTCGGGCAACTGATAACTTATTGGTTGTCCAGGCAGTTTAGATTTTGTTGTCAAGACCTGACAGCCTGCATGTATGTATATGTCCGGTCGTGTCGACCGGGGAAGATGTTTATATGCCGCCTTATAGTTTGAGGAAGCTAAAATCTGACAAGCGTCTGGAATGTTGACTTTGACTTCAAGCGCCGTGGCTGTATTCCACCCTGTCTTCCCCGTTTTTCTCATATTATTCGAGATCTTCCGAGGGTTGGTAAGAGCTGAACTCCTCTAACTCTATAATATTAAATCGGTGATCGACGACGTTTGATCATATGTTTTTTTGGATGAAAGGGTGAAATACGAACGGCGTTCGAATAGAAAGCATGGATCTCGATGACCCCGTGCTTTGGTGAACAGTGCATTTCATAGCGACTTCTGTGTCGCTCAAAAAAATTCAGACATCTGTCGATACACCTCCTGCTTATCGGTAGACATTTTGACTGGAAGCTGGTACTGATTACCTCTTTGCAAGCGTAAACCCCCCTCCCAAGCTTTTTGCAAAACCGATTACTCGCTTCATATCTGAAGACTTGTGACAACCTTGGACACAAGAATGGCAAGAGAAAAAATATTTGTCGACAAACGCGGCTGGTCCTCCTGGACATTCATACTGGCCCCTTGGCAGGGTCCACTGCCCTTATATTTGCAATTTAGTTCTGGCCCGCTGCACATATTGCCTACGGTGGCGTACTCTGGAGAAACTCTTATGAGCCGTTCAGCTTGCATATAGTGAAAAAAAAAAGTTAATGGAGGAGGGGATAGTATTTGCTCGGAGGTGAGCAATAACCTCGGGTTGTCGGCAGGTCGGTCAGGACTGTAAAACAATCGAAAGATCGAGCTACAACTAAATGAGCCAGGCACAGCCAAGCTGAGCAATGATGAGAAATGACAGGAACGGCAGGGAAAGGGTCCTCCTCTTTTTGGGTTCCCCCTGGCGAAAAATGGTTAGCCAGAAAGTTTAAAGGGCTGCTCCAAATTCTAGTTCGTTTCCGTTGCTAGAACCCCACCACACGCCTATCTTTACTCCCATCTCCTCCCTCCCACCGAACAAGATGCGCTTGTCAGGTGCAACGCTCGTTCTTGTTTCTACCTTTTCTTTCGTCCTCTCTACCCCTCTTGTGAGTTCACATCCTGTTCCCCCCACTGAACTGGACCTCACCTTTCCCTGCCAGCCCGATGGGACGGTTGTTCGTCGAAGTGAGACCATTGCAGTACGTTCCTATTTTTTGAATCCTCCTTGAAGACCATGGAGCTCATCGATTTTTACTCTCTTCAGAGAGATGCTGGGCTGTCCGACATGAGACGGGCCGCAGCCAATTCACCAGTCTTGCGACGACAACCGGAGGCAGCAGCCTTATCACCACCGAATCGGAAACGTGAACCCAGACCCACTCCTCCATCTCGCAAACGGGAAGCTGCGCCACTGCCCACTCCCCCCGACTGGAGACGTGAAGCTGCTCCATTGCCTACTCCTCCCGACTGGAAGCGAGAGGCTGCACCACAACCCACACCCCCAGATTGGAAGCGAGAAGCTGCTCCACTGCCCACTCCCCCGGATTGGAAGCGGGAAGCTGCGCCTCTGCCCACTCCTCCCGACTGGAGACGAGAGGCAGCGCCATTACCTACTCCTCCTGATTGGAAGAGAGAAGCCGCGCCTCTTCCAACGCCTCCTGACTGGAAACGCGAAGCCGCACCCCTGCCTACACCTCCCGATTGGAAGCGTGCAGCCATGCCTGTACCCACCCCTCCTGATTGGCGTCGGTGATCGTTATCCTTACACTTTATTACCAATGGACTCGAGAATGAGGAAGTCGCCTTGGTCGCCGTGGGGTAAAGGAGACCAAGCAGAACTGAAGGACTGTCCCATCGCAATAGCCCCACAACAAACATTCGATTACCTGATTTCTCCCAGTATTCATGCAGCACCTTGAATATCCTCTCCTTTCGTTGCATTTTCCGTTCTTCTCGGCATATTCACGACGTACACATTCATTTTGTCCCCCCCAATTTCGTGGCTGAACCTTTACTTATATCTGTGCTCGTGCATTGTAAAAATTAGGAATAACAAGCCTGCTGAGGTTAATAATTGCTCAATAGATTTATTGAAGTCTGCCCACCGTCGTCTGAGAGCACTGGCAGGGGCTGATTACCGTGAGTCAAGTAATTTGAAGCTGTCCGTCGTGCGGTGCCAATAGGTTTCAGAGCGATCGGCGGCGCAACTGACCGTCCCTCGAACATGTCAACGTCCGAAATGAGGCGTTATCCATTGCTCCGGACTGTCCTGGACGGGTTCCAGATTTCCAATGTAGTATGTACCTTCCGGGTGGCGGGCGCAGCTCCGTGTCAGACCTTTTGTGGAAACCATATTGGACTCGTGGTGAGTGAGAGGCATCCTGCAGGCGTTCTACAACAGCTTGTCCCCCACTTTCGCCTATCGAAACTCTTGTGCAGTGGATCGGATCCACAGAAACAGGAAGACTTCAAAAAGCCCATCAATCTTTATTCGATTCCTTCACTGGATTTCTTGGAAGCTTGAACGGCGAATACACGGAGACGACCGCTCGACTCCAGAAACCCAAGATCGGCCAAGATGTTTCCAGCAACACCAGCTCTACAGTTTACAATGAACTGTTTCAATGAAGATAAACGAAACGCCGCGAATATCCGCGACATCTCCTTATAGCTTCCGTGGCTTGTTCCAAGAGATTCCTATTTTCGCGGACGGTCTTGTTTTGTAGTCTCCAGAAATTATTAGGTGAAGGTTTTCGTCCGCATCCTTGGCGGACTCCTGGGTCGACAAACGATGGGTGCGAGGATACAATGATCAATGAGGATACTAGGAAACAGAAACCCCGCCCAAGCGATAAATAATCACCAACGACCCTGATGGTGATCATGATGGAGGATTCTTGTAGGCGACACAGCAAACAGCGGACATAAGCCATTTTTGCTTACATACGACAACAACCAAGCACTCTTCTCCGAGTCCTTGCCGACGACCAGCCTACTTTCCTTTTCCTGCTCTCACTCATTCTCCTACTTGTAGTTTCTCTCCCTTTTACTCTCGACAACATTCTTTGGCTAGAAAGGTTGCTCTTGGACCTGTAATTAAAGATGGCTATCAACCAGCCAGTCGTCGAACCAGCTTCTCCACTTTCGGTGAGCGTTTGTCTGGTTGAGATTAGCCTTATCTGACGACTGATTTCTCTATCTCAGAGGGCCGAAACCTATGCTCATACGGGATTTCGCGTTCCAGATCCGTGAGTTGAATCCTTCCTTCAATTTAGTCTACTGAACAGACCTTCATCTAGCTTTGCGCCGCGGCAGCGTCCTGGAGCTTCCTTTGTCAATGCTTTACTTGCCACAGCTCTGTTCCGCTGTTGGCATATACTGTTATTCTTCTCTGCTTGGTCAACCCTTGTTACCATCCTCAACCATCAAGGTCATAAACTATTTATTCAGCCCACTTTGCTCACTGTGTAAGACCTTTGATTTGATATGCTGTTTCGAATATGTAGCTAATACCCTCAAAGCGTCGGTACTGTGCTTGGTTTTATCATCTCGTACCGGACAACTTCATCTTTCGAGCGATACAATGAGGGAAGACGGCTGTGGTCTCAAGTCATCCTGGCTAGTCGGACGATGGCACGAACTATTTGGTTTCATGTCCCACGTATGCTCTTGCCATGATATTTACGAGAGACCGTTAATCACTCCGCCTCCAGATAATCCTCCGACCGGTACAATGACTATACAGGAAGCAAGAGCTAGGTCGTTGATCGAAAAAAAATCCGCCATCAATCTTCTCGAGGCTTTCGCTGTGGCTATGAAGCATTACCTGCGTGGGGAGGATGGGATCTACTATCAGTCAGCTCCTTTGCAATATTGAGTGGCTTGTCTTTAACGTCTTTCATCTAGGGATTTGTATTACCTGGTCAAGTTTTTACCCGCTTACGCTCTCCCAGCTGGCCTGCCATCGTCTGTGACAGACCTTCATTCAGAAAAACCGGAAGACGAGCACTCTCTTCAAATCCCCGGATCAGCGGTCTCAGACACATTCGCCAATGCAGGGTTTATCAGTCCTACCACGCCCACTAAACATACGACCATAACTATTGCTCCGGACTCAGGGGTTCTGCACCAACGCACCGCGAAAGCATCACCTTCCGTGCTGCCGGCTCCAGTTTCGATTGGTTCGCCGGGGAAAAGATCCTCTTTCCTCACTTCTCTTACTTCACCAGTTCACTCTAACCGGCGAATGTCGCTTGATAAGGACAGAATTATCCTGCCACGGCATGATGAAAGTTACCTGTTGCCTGCCAGTATGCCTCCTAAATATGGCCTGTTCGACCTCTTCCCTTTCTCCCTCTTAGTCAAGTTTTTAACGGAGAGAGGGAAGGACGTCAAAGGGAAGAAAGGCGCGCGTCTCAGAGCCAAGTTACGCAATCAAGCTGTCTCGCATAATCTTCCATTAGAACTGTCTCTCTACCTCGTAAGTCAAGTACTCTAACCTGTTGAGGCCAATTTATCTCGTTTTTCTGCAGAGCTCTTACATTGCTGCCCTCCAAACCCGCAAATCTTGCGACGTCCCAACAATTAGTAAACTTTTTCTCATCCCAGCCAATTTCACAATTTAATTATTCCGTGATCCAGATAACTTGCTTGGATCGTTGAATCAGCTGGTGGACAGTCTAACAGGATTGGAGCGCATTCTTACAACACCGATTCCTTTCTCGTGCGTATCCACATCATCGATGTTTGTGCGATCGCCGCCTGACATACGTACCAGCTACTCCATTCATTTATGGGTCGTTACTACTCTTTATTGCCTTGCCCTGGTGAGTCTTATGAGCTCATAATTTCTCCGCGAGTCAACAGAGGCCGACGACGGAGTTTTAGCCATTCCAAATCTATTCCACATTGAAATGGGTGACAATTCCAGGCACAATCGTCATAGTAAGTCGTGCGGACTTCTCGTGTTGCTGTAATGAAATCCTGACGGCGCACTGGCTATGACGTAGAGCTTCATTTTCTTCGGCTTTCTCGTTGCTGGTGAAGAAATAGAAAGTTCGTGATTGACCCACATTGCTTGACCGGCACCGATCTCATTCTGTGACTCTCAGATCCCTTCGGATACGACAAGAATGACCTCAACCTTGACCACTTCACCCACAACATAATCCGTGAGTTCATGTTGCCCGTCTTTAAAGTTTAATGGGTCTACCAATTAACTGATACTCCACACTTTCCATCCCAGGAAACGAGTTAAGGGCAGTGACATCCACACCGCCTCCAGATCCCTCACGTTGGGCCTTCGTCCCTGAAAACAACCTTTTGTTCTCAAACTCTCTGGACGAGCGTGTGTCGCCTCAAGAGTGGATCTCGAGGGGTGATATCGCGATGCAGAAACATCTCAGCCTTTAGAAAACGGAGTTCAGTTGACTTCAAAGTGGAGTGACATTGACAGTCGACTCGTTCACATACTGCGAAACATACCACGTCATGCCGTCTGCACATACATGGACAACACATTCACTCATGATTCCTTCCCCACATTCACTCGTCATCTTGTTCTCGAATACATAGTTCTTATTTCTTTACAGTTATCGGCCTTGGGGATATGTCGTCGCTTGTCAGTTGCTTGTCAGTCTATTAGGTTTTTTATTGGGAATTTTGTTATAATTATAATGATTTGGTAACCAACTACTTTACACCTGGTTGAGACGCAGGTAAAGGAGTCATTAGGCTACGTAGTAAATAAAAGCAACGTTTTTACAAGTAAACCGGTTGGCGGAAGGGTGAGGCAAGCCTATAGGTGGAGGCCAACGGACCGGTGGATTGAATGATCGGGGTCTAAAAATGTCCCAGAGATCATGACTCGATGGCTAGAATGCAAAAACTTCATGCGTGGTCTGCACAATCTACGTATCAGACCCCCATCTTATCTACACCTCCATCGTCGTCTCTCTTCAAACATGGCCTCGAAAGTCAACAAAACTGCACATCCCTTCGATAAAAGCCGCCTCGAAGCCCTGCTGAATCGAAGATTTTTCTATGCTCCAGCTTTCGAGATCTACGGGGGTGCGAGAGATACTGCATGATCTGGTGCAAATGAAATACTAATCAAACGTTTAACTCGCTGCAGGTGTTGCTGGCCTGTACGATTATGGCCCGCCAGGCTCGTCTCTACAGGCGAACATATCTGCCGAGTGGCGGAAACACTTTATCATCGAGGAGCATATGTTGGAACTCGACACAACGGTCATGACGCCGGCTCCAGTTTTTGAAACCTCTGGCCACGTCGCACGTTTTGCAGATTGGATGGTGAAGGATACAAAAACTGGTGACGTCCTGCGTGCCGATCACCTGGTTAAGAACGTGCTTGAGGCCCGTCTGGCTGCCGACAAAGAAGCGCGCGGTCTTGCTGCAGCTCCTCCCGCAGAGGACAAAAAGAAGAAGAAGAAAACTGCGAAGGCTGCTGTCGTCGCCCTATCGGACGAGGTTGTGGCTGAATACGAGACAATTCTTGCTCAGGTGAATGAAACTTGTCGCGTCGAAAGAGTCGTGTCTAATCTGTTTATTACCCAGCTTGACAACTACTCTGGCCCTGATATTGGCGAATTGTGCAGAAAACACGACCTGCGGAATCCAGATACCAATAATGAAGTTGGGGAACCTCAATTGTTTAACCTCATGTTTGCAAGCAGCATTGGACCCACTGGTCAACACCCCGGGTGAGCTTATACATAGCCTTTTCATATCATATCCTTGACGTTAACTCAAACTGCGCAATAGTTACCTCCGCCCTGAAACTGCACAGGGGCATTTCACAAACTTTTCCCGTCTGCTTGAATTTAATAACGGACGTATACCCTTTGCCTCAGCGCAGATTGGTCGTGCATTCCGGAATGAAATCTCGCCACGAGCAGGCCTCCTTCGTGTCCGTGAGTTTACGCTGGCAGAGATCGAGCATTACGTCGACCCTGAAGATAAGAAGCACGAGCGTTTCGACGAAGTCCGCAACGTGAAGCTCGTCCTCCTGGATCGACACGTTCAGGAAGCGGGCAAGAACACAACAACCGTAATCACCGTTGGCGAGGCCGTTGATAAGGGTATCATCGCAAACGAGACCCTTGGTTACTTTGTTGCACGAATTTACTTATTCCTCGTCAAGATCGGCATTAATCCAGAGAGACTCCGTTTCAGACAGCACATGGCAAACGAGATGGCTCATTACGCCACCGATTGCTGGGATGCTGAGATTCACAATTCCACAGGCTGGACTGAATGCGTTGGGTGTGCAGATCGAGCGGCGTATGATCTATCTGTGCACACCAACAGGACTGGGCATCCTTTAGTTGTCCGTCAAGCTTTGAAGGAGCCCATCGTCACTGAAAAGGAAGTTCCCGAGTGGAACAAGAAGTCTTTGGGGAAGACATACAAGCAGGACGCTGCTATCATCCAAAACACCGTTGAGGATCTGAATCAAGAACAGTTGGCTGCACTCAAAACACAATTAGCTCAAGGGTTGGCCACACTGTTGATTTTTCAAACTGTCTTGTTGATCATTTTTTTTATGATCCAGGAAAGCCGTGATCAAATCCTCCGAGGGAAAAGAGTTCGAGCTGACTCCTGATGTGCTTGCCATTGAGCGCAAGACGATCAAGCAATCAAGTGGGTGCCATTGGGAAAACCACTCGGGCTTACCGGTACTTACTAACCATCATGAATTCAGTACGCGAATATACCCCGAATGTCATCGAACCTTCCTTTGGTATGGGCCGCATTCTTTATACTTTGCTTGAGCATAGTTTCTGGGGCAGAGAGCAAGATGTCGAACGTGGTGTAAGCTTTTATGGACGTTAAATTGACTTTTTTGAAGTCGGACTCACGTCGTTTTCTCGATCCGTGCCGTTCATACAGGTCCTGTCACTTCCGCCCGTCGTTGCTCCTACCAAAGTTCTCATAGTGCCCTTGAGTGCCCGAGAAGAATTCGACCCGTTGGTCAAGGAAGTTTGTGAGTCATTATCGCCTTTATTCCTTTGCTGTCGGTACCAGCGCTAACATTATCCACCTCGTGTCACCTCTTGGATGACTCGACTTCTAGCCTCTAAGCTCCGTAAAGCTGGTGTGTTCTCTCGAGTTGATGACTCGAACACGTCGATTGGTAAACGGTATGCGCGGAATGACGAGCTTGGGACGCCGTTTGGGGTTACTCTCGACTTTGCGTGTACGTTGTCACTGCCTCCGCCCTTGCTTTGGTTTCAATCTAAATTAATGATGTCCCAAACCTAAACCTGCCTACAGCTGTGCAAAATCGAACTATGACACTTCGGTAAGTTCCCCGTCGAGTTGTCGTGCAGCAGCAGTTGACGGCGCTGCCTCGTGTTTAATGTTATGTCCATCTCTGACGACATCGATTTGTTTTATCTATGAAGGGAACGGGATACCATGGAACAACGTATAGGACCTATTGATGAAGTTATCGCGGTTGTCACGGAGCTCGTCAATGGAAACATCACCTGGGATGAGGCATGCCAGCAATTACCAGAATATGACGGCGTCCAAGCTGTGGAGTGACTGGAAGATTCAGCAGTGGAAAGTCCGTTTACAGGATAAAATTGTAATTGTTTGTTTCATAGAAGAAGGGTACTGTGTATATTGGATGCATATAACCATGGCACACATAGTTTAAAGCTAATTACTGTACATCGACAAGTGGCTCTGCCGTGCTGCAAATTTAGATTTGGCCGCCGTATCGTAATAGAAAGTGGTTCTTTGATCTCTGAATAGCCCAAGAAGAATTGAGATATGTCAATCCCAAGATGTAGCGGTCATCTGAAGGCGATTAAACTTCAATACCACATGCATTGTGGTACGGGCTATTTGCACTTCATAAGTCCTTTTTATAGAGATAACGGAAGAGTCAATAGAAATGCCCACGTTCAATGCCGGTGCTTTATAAAAGTAATGATGCCGCAATTAGTGAGACCTATAGTTCATTCATATGTAATATAGACTGCCAGTGCAGAACGCGACGTACTTGGGCTTAATATACTTGAGATTATAATATCAAACTTCTCTCACAAGATGGCACAAGACGGGTTCGATGGATAAGTCGATGATGAAAGGTCACTGAAAGTCAATCGATAGGAGAAGACTAGATGAAAATGAGGGACCTTCATGTTAGATGCTTCGCCTCCTCATTTCCATGACTGTTAATTAGCTCGAGGGTATAACGGGCAATCAAGAGAAGGGGTGCAATGGATGGCTGACGATTGGTGGATCCGTTCTGGTAGAATGACATGCTGCACCTCATATTGGCTACGAGTATTACTCGTAAAGGTCCCTACTTACTCTTACCCGTAAAGGGTGATATAGAAAGGAAGATAAGTAAAGGGTTGAAAATAGGAAGTCCGGAAGGGCTATTCTTTACCTAGGAAGAGTAAATGGAGAAATAGATGAATCAAGTTATGCACGGCAATGCTCACGGAGTCGTAGCCTGTTTGCAAACACAGGAGGACGGGGCATACACGTGTTGGGCAGGAGGGTGGCAAAAACTTTGTTGAGGGGGTGCCGGAAGGTCAGATGATGATGTCAGGTCAGACGGAGACGAATGTTTTTCTCAAGATATGCACTCTCAGGAAGTCGGACTGAACTGAGCCATCGAGGTGGGTGCGTGGTCCTGGGTATATAGATTAACGTTGAACGTCTTCGCGAGCGCCTGGGATCCTTGGACCTTTTTCTGGGACTAGAGGCGCGTCCGTTGCCGCCATTTGTGAATCTGGAAGCGCAAATAGACTGCGACTGGGTTCACGGATGATTTACAGGGTCGCTCCAGACGTTGAGAGACTCCTCCGAAGCGGATTTGTATCAGGAAATAGAAGACATGCATCCTTCAGATGATAATTCCTTTCTCTTGAGTGAAGAACATACGAGACAACGGACGGTCGAATTTGGAGTCTCCTAACGCGGCGACCTTGAGACCCTATTGAAGCGGCAAGGACCGAATATGGGCAAAATGGCGGGCATGGGGAAGACGTAGCCGAAGGTTACGGCGTTTCCTCGTCCTGGAGAGTCGACCCTGCAAAACTGAACAATATATATTTATGAGACATCACGATATGCATGTTGCGATGGTTATTCGCTCCTGTTTACTTTGGCTGGTTCTTTCGCACCTAGTGGCTAGACGAGCTATTGTCGTACGCGAAGTGCGCGACGACGTGAGTACGAGAAGAATCTGCGTCTTTAAGGTAGGAGATTACGCGATGAAGAGAGGTCTCGCAACATTGCGAGGGAAAGCAAGCGATGAAAAAGGTCCGCGCTCGGACAAATGAGGATATGCAGGGATGATGCAGTCATTGGGCTGCTGCATCTGCGCTCAGGAAATGAGCACCCCAGAATTTAAATTGCGTCGTCTTGCACAAGACTGCATGAAGGAAACTCAGCGAAGGCCTCGAGGACCTGGATAGAAGGAGTATTTTCCGACCTAGAGGTCCGGGCAGAACCGCCGGGAATAATCTTGATAAAGTGGGTGAATCGGGGGGTGGAAGAGTCTTATCAGCTCTGTGAGCAGGTGTATAGGTAGAGGGTCTGTGAAAGATCAGAGATGAACTGCACACGGTTATGTTACTGACAAGATATCATTTATGGATATTGATCAAATCTCAAGTGATCTGGCCAAGTTCCCGTTCTGAGATCTGCCGTGAGATTCTGCCGTCACGCGCTGCATGTGGGTTAGCGGCCCAATTTCTATAAATCAACCACTACAGGCGCTACAAATTTCTTTCCCTCACCCCATTCTACTGCCTTTGTCGAGCATACACTACAGCTCCTGATATACTTCATCATGTCTCGCGACTCGTCTAGCAAAGCAGTTCCCTCCAACCTCATTGCCTTCCCCAGCGTGTCCTCGTCGCTGCACTCGCTGCCACAGGCCACAAGCATACAAAACGTATCCCTGCATCCGAACATGTATGCCCAACGGGCGGCGGAAAGTGAAGCAAAGGTCAGTGGCGTTTATGGCTTTATTACGTGTCTTTGACTAACACCTCCCTTTCAGCTTCAAAAAGCCCTTTCAAAAACACCATCATCGTTCACACCACAACCGCAACAGATGGTATACAGGACAGCAGTACGTTTCATTTATCATAGCTTGCACTTCAGCCACTCACCGGTGACATTTACAGCCGTCCTCACCGTCAGATCCTTCATCAGGACTAATGATGCGAACAGTACGTTCTTTCATCAGTTCAGCCACCCCAACACCTCCTGACTCTTCCGCGCGTAGAAATCAAAATTCTCAACATGATTCTGTTGGCCGTTCATCCTGTTCCTCCTTCATTTGCCACCATTTACCCCACTTCCCATCCATCCATTTCACTATCCTCTTGTGGACCTTGCACCCCCCCGTCCGACCGCTAGACTCGGCACCCAAAAAACTACACCCTCTCGCATGCTTGCTTTCCCCTTGCTTTCGCCCTTGCATGATTCACCCATAGACATCCATGTAGCTCTCACTCAGCATTTACTCATATTTCGGTCGGGGTACTCGGTCTAATCTTATTTAGGTTTAGTTATAGAACAGCATCGTTGCATCCTTGTATATATACCTTCATTTTTCCAATCATCGGTTCTTGGGCTTGTGCAATCCATTTTATATTCAGCTCACATTTGCGAGAACTTGGTTGAATTGTCAGAGACTGATAGGCGTTGAATCTTTTGATCCACTGTTACATCAATCGTGCCTAGGGTGATACACTAGTGCTTGTCACTGCTTGACTCTGGTTAGGTTTAATGTCTTCTGTCGCCATTGTAGAAGCGCGACCTAACGGCTATGAAACCATGTCTAACAATAACCTAGGCCACTTGTTTAAAATTTTAAATTGATTCTTTGCAAGAGCCTTCTTGACTTGACGATGCGCAATGGCCTTTTTCGGCTATCACTAGTATCAGAGGCGGCATAACAAAACGTGACTACCACGCGAGCCGGTTCAATTCCACGTGGAAACTAAATGCGTCCTCCCGCCCGCCCTGCAGCTGATTCTCGGAGCGTTCTTCGTTTCTCTCCGTACTTTCAAGTGTCACCAAAAGGCGGCCCACCGCGTCTTTCCTCGTCTTGCGGCGATACACTCGAATTTCTGGTCTTGTGAGCTGCTTTGCTCCTGGAGCTCGGGCGATATATTCCGGGGTAAACCTTTCATCCGGAACTTTGCGCTCGCAGCCTGTTGCTTATTTATTTCTCATTTCTCACAGAATATCAGATCAATAAATACCCTCTCACTCTTTGGGTGTTTCGAGTGCTATGCCCCTCTTTCGGTCCCCTCCTTCCTCATAAGTTTCGGCGCCCCGATCCACTTGTCCCAGCCGCGAAAGCACTTCCGCGTCGACATCGAGGTCACTACATACCCAATCAGCCGCCAATCTCGCTCGGACTTTGTGTTGCCTTAGCGGCTGGTACATGCGAGGTCATCCATGGTAATGGTGTGATACTACTCCAGGAACTATGCTAGAGGTTCTTACCCGACCTTGCGCTTAAGCATTTCTGGCCGGCTGGGAGTTCTAGGGAGTACTTCGGTGTACCCACTCTGTTCTGGGTACTAATTCCGCATATCCAGGTGATCTGGGTAAGCTGCTACCGTCTCGTAAACCCTCGTGTTGATGCTGTTAGCTCTCTTCGCTCCTTTCTTCCCAGTTGCAAGAGGGAGAGGTACGTCGGCCTATGATGGAACCTGATATTTCCGCCGGCTGACAACCGGCAGGGTACTGCTAACTGCAACTCAACCCTTGGACGGAGGGGGAAGAGATTTAACGGTACTTACGAACGTCAATCCCGTGCTCATTTAGCACGCCAGAGCTGCTAATGGGCTCCCATGTCCATGTCATTCTGCGACATCCACCAACATCCGAGCGTGCCATTTGAGCAGAAAATGTGCACCGAGGGAATAGCCAGCGTCCCGAGGTCGATGGTCTACCCAATTGACAACCCCGTTTATCTTGAACCTCTGTAACCTTGAAAATCATGTCAATTTTTCCTATCATCGGACTGGCATAAACGGAGAAGTAACTAACCCTGGCCACTATCCGAGTAGCAGTCGCCGACCCATGCCGACGGACTTCTACACATGATGCTTTAACTGGAAGGATCGCTCCATCTAAAGCTTGTCCTGGAGTGGACATATTCCCTCTCCGGCACATGTCAGACAGTAAATATCGTATGGCGGATCTTTCAATAAAGTTTGGTCGGCCCTCGACAATCTTTTTGTTCCACGCTCCGTGTCTTTCAAAGAAATAACATTGTGATTGGCTCCTACTGCCAAGTATTTCCGCCGCTTGTCGTGTCCCAAAAAATCTATGCAGTGTGGTCGGTTAACTCCTTCTCTTTCATCTGGCGGAGGCTTGACCGCAGTTGCACTAATTTAGTGACATCATCCGTCGAAGCCTGGAGGAAGAAGCATTGCATCTTCCTTTGAATGCATCGCAAACTCTCCTACATTCTGGCCTGCCCAGAGGATGCAGCGTGTATCTGAATCATACGAATACACCCCCTCTTTGTCTCCTCGTCTACCCCATACGAAGCATGCAGACGTCTGATCAGTTGAGTGGCCACTATCACCGTCTGTCAATTGTTATCTCGCGCACTCGAAATAGCCTGACGTCTGAGATGGCGATTAGATTAACCCAAATGAAAAGCCACCGGAACCTGGTGTTTTCTCAAGGCGGTGAGGCATCGGTCGCGCACGACATGAGGGGTTTCTCACCGAGTTGAGTTCACAAAACCACACTTGAGACAAAGGGTGTCAAGAAAGGCCTTAAGGGACTGAGCCGTCAACGGACCCATTTTCCGTAGCAGGAAGTTCTACGAAGTCAGTTTTGTACCCTCGATTGGATCTAGAGCTTCTCTCGATTCTTCATATCTGGGATTATCGAGGAGGAACGTCCCAATACGCACCCCGCGAATGTGGGCTTTGGGCACCAGCCACACAGAAGTCTCACTCTGCGCAGTTAGGGTGTTACCGCCTGCACTGCTTTATCCTATACATGACACTTGGACGTAAAGATCAATCCATAGCCATATGCATGGAGGAGTTCTAAAGAAATGGTACCCAGTGTGCAAATCCGCACGCGTGCGTCGCGCGACCAGCTATTGTAGTGTTGTCTTCGCACAACGAAGGCAGACCCCCCAACCAGAGATGTATTTACGGTGTTAGATTCTTAATGTCCGCACAGGCTGCGCAGTCAGTCGCCAGGCGTTTGAGGATTTAAAGGAAATGTGAGACGAATTGACCTTCCTAAGAGGCGTACACGAAACACAAGGAATAAGGTCCGATGCCCGCAGTAAATGATTCTGTAGGAGCGGACTCCAGGAAATCGGTCTTTGGCTTGCCAAAGAACGATGACGCAGTCACTTGGCATGAAAGGAAACGAATGGGCGATAATTTCCCAGAAAGCCAAAGAGTTATGGAGCCAGGGCGCCCAGGTCCGCCTCGATAAGTTCGACAGCGAAGAACGGCTCTAACACCGACCAAGACCAATAATCAAACACATGAAGAGGCTGCGAACTTTTGAATGAGATTCAACCGCAAAAAAGGAACTTGCCGAAATCATGAGGGCTTCTATCTCAAAGACCATAGTTGACGGGGCAATGTTTTCTCAGGTGCCTGGTGTTTAAAATTTGCATGTTGGCGAGGCGGACCGACCTCCTGAAATTAAAAGAAAACCATTGAACATCCTTAGGTCAAAGGGAAAATCGATGGTACCTTGGAGATTGCAGCGGAGGAAAGAGATATTTCAGAGGTTGGATTAGAAAGGCGGAAAAAACATTCCATAGAAGTGTATTGCAGATGACTTGACCGGCAGTCAGCACATATAAAGGCCTATAGATCAAGTTGCCGGGCGTATTGGCCCCTATGCAGCTGGCCCGGAACCTTGCATGATCATCGACTACCTATGACGAAGTGGGTCATCCGAAAGTGTACTGGAAGGTTTCTTGGACAACCGAGTCCCAGTCCAAAAAGGAGATCCTTTCATAGAGCCGCGCAAGGTCGCAAGATTGGATCTAGATATGAGTGGTGCCGCTTCGCAAATCCAGAATCGTGTTGAAACGAGGCTAATCACTAGAGAAAGTCGAAAAATTTTCAAGAAACATCAACGTTACATACCACGTAACTCTAAGACTCACTCGGTGTTCGACTTCCCAAATGCTGCTTCCAGGAATCTTTCTGCTTGGTAAACAAAACGTCGGTTGAGCAAAAATTTTCAAATACCTCCGCGTCGACGAAGATAGATTGCAATTAGAAAGACAGTAAATTACACAATTTGAAAGCTCGACCAATGACAGACAAGTTGATGATTCGGAAATGAAAGGTCATCCCCAGGCAGGCGTAGTGCTGGAGCGATGTTAGATTACCACACGCTAGGAGAAACCTCGCAACACACCTATAATTGACGATAAGATAACCCTCGGTGGAGAACGACTACGGATATGTCAATCAGAATAAGGACAAATCCGAAAACGAGACCCACCTTGAATAAGTTCATAACTGTATCGTCAGGAGCAGGAGAAAACGTTGAATTAATGTAAAGAAACTAGAAGAAGGCGAAACCATGAGGATGAGTTAGGACGAGTGACAGTTGGCATACTAGAGGTTCCCCCTTTTGCCAACCTAATTCCTTCCTCAAGAACTGGATGACTGCCTGAAATCGATTGGTGGCAATGATTTTATAGACGTTCTGCTTCATGATAGGAGCATTTCCGACGCCTCTGAAACGCACCACAACTACAGAAACTATTAGCAAGTCAGGAGTAATGAACCACAAGCAGATTACCCTTCGGAGAATCCTTTTTCTTGTAAGTCTCGAGGGCCTTCACCACCTCCTCACCAAGATCAGATCTCTCGCTTGTTGCCAGTGATGGAAGATTTCGAGCGCTTTGTCGTGGGGTAAGTTCAGGACTTCCGGCCGCTTGGGCCATAACTGTTGGTACCTCCTCAATTGCTTCAAGGACTTGCCTTCAAATTCAGTTCCCCTTACATTTGCTTATAAATCATTACGTAATTGCTACATCTAAATTTGGACTCTAGAATTATTTTTGAAGCGTTGGACCCCATCTTAGAGTTCCTGGTTCTCCGTCTCTTACCATGCTCTCGGGCTTGCCTTTTCACCCAACGAACTAGCAAGCTCGCTTTCGAAATTAGCAGCATTATAACTATCTCCGGCCACCGCTGACAACCCTCATTTATCTAAGTATGTCCAAAGTCTATCGACTCGGACCACGCTGGAATGGCTTTTCTGCTTTGCGTTATCTTGTGATCTTGTTGGTGTCTCCACTACATCGCACACCCTGATTAATCAGTTGATATTCCGTTAATATTAGTGGCGATTCTTATAGCGATGTGGGCTTTAACTACTCCCCTAATCGCCCTAGTCCGTCTCGGCCTCTCGGTATACCATTTCCAGGGATGACTTTCAACCCCCCAGATCCCAACTGGGTCGGCCATTTGATCACAAAATACTGCCCAGAACCACGGTTTGACCCGAATGACGATAACCAGGATTCTGCATACGTCGAATCCGCACTCCTGGTTTACGATTTCGCTGTTGGTGGCCATACTGTCGAGGGAGTTCGACACCAAGTTTCCAAGGACTTTTTGCCCGAGCTCGGCACAAGGCCTCTCTGGGCGCCTTGGAACGCGGAAGATACGCTCTTCAGTCCGTCCAGTAATACCACGGTTTCATTTTATTTATGTCTCGTTTTCTTTTAGTAACCTGGGTTGGTATCAACGACTGCGGGTGAGTTGTTGGCACCTTTTGGCCGTGCTTGCACGACGTTCAAGTAAATCAGCCGCTTTGCGGATCCCTCCTCCACACTTCAGGAACTCTTCTCTTCTCAGAAACGTCTGATCGAAGCTGGAGCTCGTAACTTTCTATTTATCGACGTGCCTCCGATTCATCGATGTCCTGCTTGTAAGAAAATATCTTTCTCACTGACATAATGCTGAGCTCTGGGAATGTCTCATATAGTCTCCCCCTCTGAAGGAAATCAAGCCGCGACACGATATCTAGACTGGAATAACTGTTTCTACGATGCCATTGAAGATTTCTCTAAAGCACACGAAGAGCTTTCGGTCTTCCTATTCTCTTCGTTTCAGTTATTTGAACAGCTTTTGGACCACCCACATGACTTCGATATCAATCCCCGAGAAGTGCGAATATTTGGCGGTGATGTATGGGTGGATCATCTCCACCCAACTTCCAAAGTGCACGACCTTATTGCCTCGAATTTAAGCAGTTTCCTGAACCAAATCGCTCCATATACTTCCTCCCTTTGAACTGGGGTATTAGATGTGCGTAATTGAAATTGATACTCGTCTTGAGGGACGTGATTAGTTCCGTTCCCGAGAAAACCTCGCTGGTTATAAAATGTGTACAATACAGTCCTACTAGGGTGCGCTCACACTTTGACCTACGCCTCTTGGTCGTCCCGATTGCTTTATCAAGTCCAACAGAGGCACCTCCCGCTTCTCTTGAGCAGCATCACCCAAAACAACTGAAGGCTGAGAACCTCGTTGTCCCAATTCAGGTGAGCTGACTCTTGTACTCGTGTCCACGTCGAGCCATGCAGGCACAGTAGGGAGTACTGTATCTCCAAACAAAGCTCGCGAACGCGAGAATTGGACTCTGACGGCTATCAACACAAAAACAATTCCTGTAGAAGTGAAGTTAGCAACGATACTTCGGCTTGTTATATCAATCTTGATATCCTCACCAATGCTAGGGATGACAGCCGAGTGTAGGATCAGCTGAGCATTATGGTGAAGCGGGAAGAGAATAATAAGGATTAATAACTGGAGAGTGTACACCATGGCACTTTCGACGATGATTCTCATGACACCAAGAAGATCAAGGCGAGAACTGCTCCTGACACCGACTGTCGTAGACGCATGGTGCTGCCTCCAAATTTTGAACGCGATCATTCCAGTCGTCAACGTATTTTGTGCGAACGCAAAGGGATATATGGTCGCCATCCATTGCAAAACCTTGCCTGGGGCTTCTGACCCAGGGTGGGTGAACCAGAAAAGTAATGCGACGTTACTGCCTTGATTGGAAATGAGAAAATATATACGAAAAAAAAAAAGAACGGCGCATACTGATGCTTAGAATCAATAGGATAACTGGAAGAATTGTGACCCATATTTTGCGATCCCAGATTATGTAGCATCGGTATATCTAAAGTGACTTTGGTGAATGGGATGACGCTTACAGAACGACAATCGAACTAACCACTAAGCTGTCCCCAAGCCATGTCATCATACACAGCATTGAGTTGTGAGCTATATTGTCCCATCTCGAGAAGTTAAAGAAGTAACTAGAAGGGCCATTTGGATCGAGTTGAAAGACGAAAGCCCGAATGAAGCGGTATAGGTTGACCACTAAATATCATGTCATTCCATTCCACCAACACAACAAAAAACACGAACCCATGTGAGCAGTGGCCAAGAGATACATGACCGCCGTGCCGGCGAGAAAGACCTGAGGAAAATAATTTACTGCCGCTCTGAACTCGCTCGAGAATTAAACGCCTTCATCTGATCTCACGTTTGCAGAGTTAACGAAACGGGATCTTCTTTTGAGGATGACGTAGAAAGCCTCAAAGAAGAGGCATGTGTAGATACCTACTGGTCGTGTTGCTTAGATTTGAAATCAAGGACTGGGGTACGAGTCTCCCACCGTATATGAGGGCCTAGGAGAATGGTGACAGCTTTAACACATCGTATGCAACTTCCAGCTCATTAAATGCTCACCTCAACCCAGACTCCAACGGCCAGAGCTACGTTCTCATCGAGTGCCATCTCCCATCGAAATACTGAAGGGACAACGGAAGAGATTGGGAAGAGAGTGGAGAGAGAAAGGATGTTACTTCATGATGTGTTTCTTATGGTAAATATGCTCCAGCTGTTCAAAGAATCATCCCAGTCAGTGGCATGGGGATTCAGTGCTATTAGTGTTGTGTTGGGGTATTTTTATAATTCAATTGGAGATAAATGGAACAACGTTTGTGCAGTAAGTCCGAGCCGGCATGCCTTCCCAAGCACTGTGCATCGTGTTCTCCAATTTTGTAAGGTTCCCAATGTCGCCATTTTTGTGAGAAACATTGTTTGATTGTAGCCTCAACCCACCGCTGCGTGAACATGGTGGGATGCCGGATAGGCCGATAGATGTCTTGCGAGCATCGCGCTGTAAAAGGACACCTGCCGCTTCCGATGAGAAGCCGGACATGCATAGAGGGCAGACCTCTAAATAACCTCTCCCAAATTTTGAACGGTTCTTGCATCATATGATATACCGTTTTGAGGAGACGCGTTGAACGGACAGCAGGATACGTGTCATTGCGCGCTTGCTCAATGATGCTTCTGTGATGATGACGCAAACTCCCCGGAATCATCGTCTGCGTCCCTTTTCCCTGCTGTTACGCTAAACGTAACACCGACCTCGGGAGACGATACTACTCTGCTAAGGTCAATGACGTTGTCCGTATCCTCTAGCCAGGCGGGAAGACTCCCCATGTCGCTACTGCCGCTCTTCGGTTTCGTATGAACACGAACGGCTATGAGGACGAACACGATGCCTGAAGAAAAATAGCTCAGCTCAAAGCCCCACTGCCCACCAATTTCACAAGAGGCTCTTACCAATGCTCGGGATGATAGCTGACTGGACAATGATCTGAGAGGGATCGAAACGAAAATATAAAATAATAAGAACGAAGATTTGTAAAGTGTAGATCATGGCACTTTCGACGACAATGCGTAGGATTTGTATAAGGCTGAGTCGTGAACTCCGATCAACGACGCCCAAAGCGCTCGAAGCGCGATACTGGTTCCAGATTTTCAAAGCAATCAGGCCAGTTGTCATCACATTCTGCGCAAATGCCATGGGGTAAATGCTGTCGAGTACTGCAAATCCAATCTTCGGGTCAACGCTGAAGGGGTGCGTGAACCAAAAAAGAATGAAGGAGTTGACCCCTGCAGCTGCTATGTAAGAAATGATATAAAGCATGTCGCATGATGCGTACCTATCGCGCACAGGAGAAGGAGAGTTGGTAAAACAATTACCCATATATTCGAATTCCAGACAAAGTAACAGCGATATATCTGATCTTATCGTGAGTCGGAAATCCATTACAGTTAGAAGTACGCACCACAAGAGCGTCGCCCAGCCATGTCATTAGACATAGCAATACATTGTTGGCATTATTGTCCCATCTTTTAAAGTCGAAGAAATAATAAATAGCGCCTTGCGGTTCAACAAGGAGAATGAAGGCCCGAATAAAGCGGTATAGTCCCAGAACTAGAGGGACAAAAAAATGAGAAAATTTCTTCACGTAAAAATGCTGCCCAACGGACCTGCATGAAACGTTGATACCATGTACATTAAAATGATTGCTGACAAGAATACCTGAGAACACGATATCGACATTAGTGAGAACAACGGTGACCCAGCGTAACAAAGGAAAAGATCACCCAAGCGGTACCCGTTGCTGAACGTGATGGCCGTCGTTTCAATATTACTGTCAAAGCGCCAATGAACAACGATGTATATATGCCTGAAAAATAGGTTAGGTCTATGTCAGGAAATTGTAAAGGCAAGACTCCTACCGTGCAGAAACACCTATCAAGCAAACCGAGCCGCAGTGAGACCTTGAGTAAGTGAGGTTAATCGCAAACATACCTCGACCCAGATGGCGATTGTGTACGCAAGATCGGGTCTAATCGCCATAATCACTTGTGATCGTCGTTGAAGGTTTTACACGCGCCAGGGATAGCAAGGAAGGACAGACAAGAAAGCAAACGTCGTGGCAGCGGCGAGATTCAGGCATAGCGTACTTATATATTCTGCATTTTCATTTTCACCCTGGTCGGAGACATTAAATGCGTTCACTTACAGCATCAAATATCGCCTTTGGGGTGTGGCGTGCGGGAATACCCGGTCATTTGATCTGAGTTCGCAGCCGAATGTTGGCGTTTGCCAGCACTGAGCCCGACGTTCTTCCGAAAATGGCAATAACGCGCGCTTTTCCGAAAGCGACAGCCCCAACGAGCTTAGGTGAATGGCACTACCATTGTCAGCATAAAATTATTGTGATAACAATAACGCGACGTTCATTGGCCAGGAATTTTTAAATTTGAACGGGGACTGCAGCTGTACTGCAGTCCCATATTGACATCATCGAATATTCAAAGAATTTGTTGTATGTCCAGTAAGCGCCGGCTGCCTTACTCCTGACAACAGAAGTCAAGCTGCATATGAGCGCCTTCGGACAACTAGCGGTAGGATTGTGGCTAAACTGCTTTGCCAACTTCATTCCTGGGCCATCTATGGGTGTGCCCTCCTGCCAGCCATGCCGCAGACTTCACACCGAATAGGATAAACGTTTCTTCCGGTAGATTATAAATCTGTTCCCTTCGGTACTTGGCGAATTTGATTTCTGACAGCTTTGTGGGCCTGTGAATTGTTTTCAAGTCGACTGCGCCATTCAACGCTCCTTGTCATGTCTGCCTGGGTACCTTTGACCCCATAAAGTTCTGATTCGAGTTACTACGGGACGCTGGTTTAGAGTGTTGAAACAACTAGAGATGTCAAACGTCCCGCTTTTTTCGTGGTTACCCTCTCACTGCAAGCGAGAGTTGCTTGAGAGAAAATATTCAACAGCTTTTTGATTGCAAAGATCTTACCTGTTAACTTTTCCTTTCTCTAAAAAAAAAAAACCCAGAAAAACAAGTGGCACCAAATTGAAGAGTGCAATTCAACGACATAAGCATCTTTGTCAACAACCCGGACCTGTAAGTTCGAAGTCGTGAGTCGAAATGGAGAGGTGTACCATTCAGACATCACGTAAGTCCCTATTTTCATTGACCCGACGGCTGATGGTTATCATAAATTGTGAATGAATACCATTGACAGGGATCGAGCAAAAGAGAGGTCAATCGGTGATCCCATGGAGTGCATTGAACCTGCACTTACTCTCGTAATTGAGGGACATAAGGGTGACCACTTTATGTCAGAAGTGGCGAATTCGGTCCGTCTTTTGAGTGCGTTTCAATGAGGATACGTAGAGTTTTGCAGAAAGATAGAACAGCTGTACAGATCAAGAGCCGAAAGAGGTGAATGGCGAATCCTTGGGCCATGAGGCGTATATCGTGGCTAATCGCGCCCCTTACACCAGTACGATCGTACTCGCGCCTTCTATTGGTTGTATAAATTCGAAGTCTTGTATGAAATCAGACAGTGCCATGAGAGCGAAGCCGCGTACAGTCCAAGGGCGCTCGGCGCACTTCCAGGCTCCAGGACACAAATCTATTGCGCCGCCAGGCTATCCGCTATTCTTTTGTAGGGATATGGATTCAGGGTAAATGTAATTAATTAACGACTTACTCTTATCTATGAGAGAATTTTACTTGAAGCGGGATGCCCTGGACTCTTCCTGTTGTCAGATGGAAACAGGGTAAGGCGGTAATTCACTTGGGGCATTAGACTCTAGAGTGCTTCACGGCATCGGTCGATTGACAGACTCCATGGAGGAAGTTGCTCGCTCTTAAGAGCTGGTTGAATGCGAATGCGAATGCAATAGTGACTAAATTCTGAGCGGCGTGTGCGCTGAGCTCCCTTCTGTCAGTGCCGTGCTATACTGTGCTGAATAGGTATGTCACTTCGAGTTTGGGACATGATAGCGTGAAGAGTGAATGGTTGGTATCGTAGAACGGTGTTCCAGGCCTAAATGTCATGGTTGAGAAGAATCATGAAAGAAAAGTAAATCGTTTTCCGTGGGTTGTTTGTTCGATTGTATGTTAAACCCTGCTTCTCCTTGTACCGAGGATCACTGAGGGCGGCATATTCCAGGGTATGGAGTTCTCTCTACCGCTTCGCAGTACATTCTTGCTTCTCCTCTCACGACGGTGCCGAAGGCCTCAAAAGCACCGCAGGAACAGAAGCAATGTCCAAGATTGGATGTTACAAAATTAAACGATCTGCCAAGGGAGGACGACAGAAATTACTGCGACTGTGAATGGAACTCGCCAAAAACCAAGATTCATGAGACAACGCTCGCTGTTTGGCTTTGTTGAAGAAGCCTATAAGGGTTGATCGTCTACTCGAAGAGAATCATAAAATTATCAGAGAAAGATGTCCAAGGCAGTCGCCGTAGTATGTCTCGGTCCCAACTTGAGAGTGTCTGCTGAATATCTCATGCCTGGCCAGCAAGTTGGGAAAGAGTTTATAAATAGCAGAATGAGCCCGAAGGTAGTAGGATTTAGACTGTATAGAAATGAGCATGGCCAAACTTCCCAGTTCAACGCCACGGGTTGGGGAAACCATCCCAGTTTGAAGGCAAGATCGCACGAGGACAAGAGATGGCAGGCGCCACATTCATCAGCAGGTCAGTTGATGAAATAGCTGCTGATGTTTATGTGCCGTCATGAGAGATGAAACCAGTGGTTATGTTCTGGAGTCTCTGCCAGTCTGGACGATGATTCGAACTTCAAGGTCGGACAGAGTCGAAACTCGAGAATGATAGCATTCTTGGTCAGTCATAGCAAGTATTACGGTGGTGGCTGGGCCCTTTCAACTTAGAATTGCGATTGGCAGACACGCCTGATTGGACACTGGACACTTGGGCAGACGGGTAAATGGTCGTTGCAGATCTAAGGACCAATGGTTGACCGTGGCAAAGAATTAGGCAATGCTATATAATCTGATAAGATAATGAACGTTAATTAAACCTGTCACGTGTATGGGTGCCCAGTTTCATTTGCGAGGGTCGTCATCCACGTTCCCCTCAACCTCGACCATCGTTTGCCTTGTAGACATTACATCTTCCTTCTTCTCTGTTACCTTTCATTATCTTATATTACTTCTACGATGAGCGAGTCGACTTCTTCGCCATATGTACACTTACACCCAATTTCTCCGTCATCTTCCATGTCTTCTACGGATTCAGCCCCCCGCTCCGAGCCAACATCGGACGAGCAACCAGATTTAGGAGCTTTTACTACTGTTTTACGAGAATGGACACATCTACAACCTCCTCCTAGGATACCCATCCAAATTCGCTCTGCCACGAGTTCAACAACACCAACCTTTCAGCCTGAACAAAGTGTAATTGGCAGCGACTTCCCTAGCCGCAATGGACGCAGCAGAAACAGCCGTCTTAGTACTCGGAGTGGTATAAGTGGTATTTCATCGTTTACCCGTCCTCCAAGCAGCAGTATCCATCCTGAGGGGTCGACAGTGTGGAATCACGCACCAATCGCGTCGTACTTGAACAGTGGAACTCCAAGTAATGATGTGATATCGGAGGACGAAGAGGAGTATGAAAGCCGAGATGACGGTGAATATACGCCTTCACCGCCCAATTCTCCAGCGTCTACCTCCCTTACTGTCGAGATCGCTTCTGAAGTTGATTTTCCTTCATTTGGTGGCTCCCAAGATTCCAATCGCATTCTCCTCGATTCATCTCCTTTCCCTTATCACACGGACCCAGGAATTCCAGTAGCAGTTCCACTCGAAAGCAACAGCCAGCGGCTGGACTCGCGGGAGACTGCACATCCAGAAGATGAACTAGAAGATGGCTTGCAACCTCCGAGTGGTGAGGGCCATGAAGATGACTCGTCACTTACTTCTCGCGATTTTGTTCATACAGAGGTTACGGGTGGTCAATACTCTGCTTCCTCTCAAGGTCATAACTACGATCAAAGTCAGACCGGATCGAGTATAACGAGCGTACAACTGCAATCTCAGGCTCGCGCTCCCACTACAACAGCGATGTCTTCATCTGACTCTCTTGCTCTTCCTATTCTGGTATCCACTACTAACACATCGGCCACGAGACAAGGACCACCTTCCGTTCAGACGTTGCATAGTGGCAATGAAGCCACTTCTGTCAATTCCTCGACTTCGACATCAACTCTAATCAATGCTCTGCTCACCAGAGCTTGGGACCCTCAACCACCACGAACGACTTCTAATTCATCTTTTATTACCGGTTCTGCATCATCCTCAAATCTTTCCCTGTTGTCGTATCAGATACCTGAGACGCCCCCCATTACCGTTGACGAGGACTCCGATCGCGACCAAGGACCGAGTTCGGTATTTTCCTCTCTCCAACCTCAACCACCACGGCCCCAATTGCCCATGAATAGATTTTCATCGTCCAATAAGAGTTTACAGTCTACATCTAGTAACTCAGCTTCCTTGTCATTCAAGACTCAACAGTCCCTACTTTCGTCTAATTCTAGTTCTCATTCAACCTCCACACTCACTGCGCCATGGCAACAACCGGTTCCGAGGCCTTTTCATTCTTCTAGCATGCCTCAGGCTCCATCCCATGCTTCAAACGGGTCGCCGCTCCCTAATCCGTATTCTCCTTTGCCCATGCACGAAAGCAACCGCCCAACTAACGTGAATGTTGGGGTTCAGTCTTCTCAGGGTGATTCACGAGGCAATAATACTATCAGAGATTTTGGTGTCATCAATGACCTTGGAACGCCGGATCAACCCCCGTCTGAAACGGTTCTATTTGAGCCCCCTCGCGAGATAAGGGCCGAATTTCTGCCGGTTGACGACGACGAGGATGAAGAGATGAGAATAGAAAGCAGACTCGCCTCTGCCTTTCCAAGATTTAGCCGGTCTGACGGCTCTTTAAACAAAGCTCATCCATATCGCACTTCACTTTATAGCTCAGGTAATAGAATCTTGACTTCTGTTCGATTGCAGCCCTCTCATTATTCTACTTAGACCGACCAGGACCTTCTGACTACAGACAGCCGTTGACGCACCGGCAACATGTGGCAGAACGAACAATTCACCTAGAACCACAATACGAAGACGACGACGACGATTATCCATATCAATATCCCTATTCACACACACCTCGTTCGCATGCACCGGCTACTACTCCCAGAGGTGTTCCTCTTCCGCCAGAGCCAGCATCTGCACCTCAAACTGACTTTTCTTTACAACACCGACAAGTAGAACTTTCTAGTCAGCCATCGTCACAAATACAACCCCAAACCCAAAACCATAATATGCTTGTACAACAGGATGTCGACATTCAACAGATATCCCAACCACTTATGGACCCCCGACATCAATCTCAAAATTACCTGGCGACTAAAATTAATATGCAGACCCAAACTGTGGCACCACCCCCAGCCAGTCAACTTCCCAAAAAATATCCTTTTGGCTATGCTTCTGCGCAATCTTCTACGACGCGACTGCATACCTCCACCCAGAGTACAAGCTTTACACAGACTCAGGAGATTACAAGCGAAGACCAGGGATATCGACATTCATTACTGGGATTTCACGGCCTTCCCTCGTCACTCGTTTCTCCTGACCCCGATGACTTGCCGGGTTTCAAGCCCGCAGTAGACCCAGTCGCTCCACTTACCACTAAATCACAACCACTCGTTGAAACTGATTCCACAAGCGATATCATACGCCTAGAAGATGTACCAATGCGGGAGTTGCCTTCTTTGGGCTACCTTGACGAAGCTCTGAGTTTTATTGCCGCGGAAAGAGCTAGATGGAGTGCTGCTGCTCGTCCTTCGACGTCTGGGACTTCCGGTCTACATGGTTCCAGTGAATCCCGAGAAATTGGCGACGAAGCCGGATCCGGAGAGGAGGGCGAAGGTCTTGAAGGAGAAGGCGAGTGGAAGCAGGCAAACGGTATGTGTGGTTTGAATTATAATTTTAAAATTGTTCTTCCTGCTTTTTCTTTCAAAAATTTTCGTAAAAAAATTGATGGACTCAAAGTTGAACCTTATTATGGTAGACAATGACCAAGATCATCCAAAGCGCAAACGTCGTCGAAAAAGGCCGCCTCGGTCGCATGGTTTACCTTCAAGTGCCGTCATCCCTGCTGCCATCGATTCGCCTGCCATGGTTCCCAAGATGGAGAGTGTGGTGGATGACAGCACCAGCGCACAAATTACTCAATCACCTAAGAAGAAGAAACGTTCGAAATCCGCGTCCGCGTCGACATCTTCTCGGTCGTTACTCCTGGAAAGTCCAAGCAAGGCCAAAACAAAAACCAAGACTCACGAAAAGGAGTTCCTCGTTGCCCCCCCTTCCATTTCTCATAGTGCATCGGGCGGTGATAAGGAGAAATCTTCTGTTACCATCCTGCGTAGACGAGTCGATTCGCATCCTACTACCCAGGTGATGAGCGACGGTAATGTTGACGATGGATCAGATAAGGACAGAGAAAGAACTCCGACACATTCAGGAGAAGTTGCCAGCGGAAAGGAACCCGACGTTGGCTTGGATCGGACGCCGAACAATCTTGTAGGGAAGAAAGGAAAGCGAGTTGGAAGGAGAGAGAGGGAGAGGGAGAAATCGAAGATGGACAAAACAAAGTCGACTAACCAGGGTTACAGCGGAGTGGCTGATCAGGAGGAGGCCTTCGACATTGAGATCGAACACGAAGCTGACGATGGCAATGTCGACGACGGAGTAGAACCTCAAGAAGGGGACGACGATCAGGAAGAGGACGACAGTCTTTCAAACATGTCCTTACTTCAACCACCTCGCCGAAAACGAGATCGCAGTCGGCGTAGAAAGGGAAAAGACACAGTGCATATCCATTAATCGGCATTGGGGAGGCAGGTTCCTACAAGAGCACTCCTCCGACACCGAGGAAGTTCAAGTTCGACGGTGGAGACGTTGTCAACGAGGTAGAAGATGTCATGCTTGAGGTCAAAGTGGAGCCAACGAATATTGCTGATGAAGCATTGCAAGTGAACCCAGACGGAGGTGCAGTTGCAGACAAGAAGAAGCGGACACGAACGAAGCGAAAGGCCTTGTCGCATGCAAGGTCGGATCCTCAATTACGGCAGACCGTGTCGGAAGATGCTGCAGATGTTGGTGAAGACTTGGATGATGCCGTCCCTATCAAACCAAAGAAAGGAAAGAATAAGGCCTCGCCAGAATATGCAATGGATATCCTCGACATGGATAGAAATGAGTTACAAAAACACCTCTCTACCACGGCTAGCTCTGGCTCGGGACTCCTATCAATCCTGCGACCAGCTGAAAGCCAAGCTCAGCCCTCACTGCCACCGGAGAGCAAGCGTGGCCGTCTTCTCACTCTTGCAAAGAAGCTCAGCCAGTTCTTTCCGGAACAACGCGAGGAACTTAGGAAAGTCATTGCGCGGATTGAGAGACAGGGCTCAGCCCCGACAACGTGGGTCACGAAGGCGTTGAGTGTTGATATCAGGCAAACCACGGCATTCCAAAGTCTTCTCCCATAGCCATTCCTGGAATAAAGCGAAAGAGATCACGAAAAGGCGGCCACATTAGGACGGGGAGCGAGGGTACTGGAGGAGAGGCTTTTGACCTTGATGATGACCCGGTTGAAGCCCAAGACGACTCTCGTGGAGAATTGGTTCGATTCAGTGGCATAGACGACGAAGAGGAGGAGGAAATTGACCCTCGGGGTCGTCCACCTAAGAAAAACGATCCTTTAATTCATGTTTTCATAGATCAGTACGTATCATTATCTCTCGGCTCAATATTGATTCTGACCAGCATTTCCAGCTCTAATATCCTCATCGGTTTGTTATCGCATCTTAAAAGGCACCCGCCTCTGCGCAATAACACTACTACGACAACAACTCGAGGACGACCCCTTCCTACTGTACTCACAAAAGCTACAACTGCTGCCAAAGTCAGCGATAAGTCTGACCCGGCTTTGGCATTTGCAGCTGTCAAATCTACGAGTGCTCGTCCGCTTCCCATTCCTACAACTGGTGAAACGAGCATGGCTGGATCTTCGAAACGGCCTCAAGCTGTACCTGTGCAGAAGGATGGGGATTATCCCATCCCTCTGCCTTCTTTTGCAACAATATCGCGCTCTCTGCCTACTGGATCAGTCTTGGGAACTTATATCTCTGGAAAAGATGATAAACAGAGACGGTCTCCAGACGAAACAACCGATAAACACGAAAAGGAAGCGAACTTAAATGATCAGGGATATCCAGCAAGGGACAACGGAGATGATGGTGCCCTTGGCCCAGGTTCTCTGTTCGTTGGGTCGCTCAAAAAAAACAAGGACAAGAAAGTGCCGAAGCATTTGTGGCATGCGGCCTTGACATTAATATTGGAAAGGGGCAGACCTATAACGCGTATGTGCTGACATTGTGACCAGCTTGCATTGGGTTTTATTAATTTTGGTTTCATTTTTCAGGCAGAGTCGTCGTGACTTCTAGTCCACTATATCAACCAATGGAGAGCATCGAGCGATTGGGATACGAACTTCGCGTATATATTAGGGTTCCCGACCTCGGTGTGTTACTTTCATTTCCAGCCTTACCGTATTGTGTCTGATAGACTATTACAGGCGATGGTATGGACCGTGAAAGGCATCGCGACAAGGACCGCGGCGGATTGGGAAAGTCCAGTGGGGCTGGAGATAAAAGTGCTCAATCAAGCCCCGTTACAACGACACTCTCGGGCATGGCTCTTTCACCAAGGAAGGATAAAATCATTGGCCACGCTCGAAAGATCTCTGGCAACACCAGCGCTGAGAGTGGCAGTGGAGGAGTAGGCTCGAGCAATTCCGGGGGTGGCGGAAGCACACACCCCTACTACGGAATTACGAATGGTAACACACCCCAGACGAAGGTCAAATACCGCGAGCAGGGGGTCGACGAACTTCTGCAGCTCAAGTTGCATCAAGCATTGGCGGCCACAGACGATGTACCGGAAGGGTCAACAATCGTGCTCGCCACTGGCGACGGTAACATGGGTCAATTCAATGAAGACGGGTTTCTAGGTACTTTCATCCCAAGACAATTTCCATGGTAGCCTACTAATGACTGCATAGGACCTGTTCGGACTGCCTTGAGACGTGGGTGGAAGGTTGAGTTGTACGCGTGGGAGGATGGTTTAAGTGAGTTGGATTGGACTTTTTTCTTGACAAAATTTCTGATATTCCTTATGTTATAGGTCGTGCCTGGAGACGTGAGTTTGGAGTAGGCAGTGAATGGGGTCGGAAGGGCATGTTCCAAGTCATTGGGATGGAACAATTTGCAAGTGGACTCGTGGAAGCGTCAGATTGGTTGTGATCTCTGTTCTAATGGTTTTGTGCCTTTCTGCTCTTATCTCACAATTGTATCAAACTGATCCTCCATATGTTATGCAATATCGAGCATCTCACACTTTCTTCATCGTTTTAAACGTCATCCGATTCAATAAGTGGTAGTAATGTACAGATTTCTAAACAGCAAGGTACATCGACAGGCATATTCTACAAGATAGGCAAACGAACAACCAAGGCACCAATTATCCTATCGGCTCCATCTTGGCCAAGGCCAAATACAGGTCGTAAACAGCAAACCGGAATCAACTTATTTATGAAAGTATTTGGAAAATCCGGTAATTATCCCTCGCTCCTCAAATGTCTCCACGTCGGGGGTGGCACCATAGGACCTGACACGCCTACCCTTTCCATATTTCGGACTGATTGTCAGTGGAATATACTCGTCTAGCCCATTAGCATCCCAGCCTTCATCTCGGGAACCATAGCCGCCGAAGGCCCCAGATCCGTTAACCATGACATCTTCAGAATCCATGAGCGACATGTCCTCCTGTGCCCAGCGTACGAGCTGGCTGTCTCCTTGCCTGAATCGCGACAATCGACCAATAAAATTCTCAGCCAGGTTACCGATGGAGTTTCCAATGGGGCGAAGGGATGTTGTTGCCTGGGCTAGGAATGGCAGAACGGCGTAACCAAAACCTGTGAGGTTGTCCTTGGCCAGTTGTCGAGCACGGGAAGAGCCAAGGACAGAACCGCCGACCAAGCCAGTACTAGAAATTACAGTCAGCAAAGTCTTTATGTTGCTTAAGGCGAAAACGTACATCAATAGCACGACTGCAATTGCAATCCATCGTCGGGTTTTATGTTTGTGGACTGGCATGAGATCGCCATCGCCGTCTGCCTTCTCGTCCGGAGTTGCGTCTTCGCCTTCTTTGTCTTGCTCCCCATCCTGGGCTATTGAAATGGCTGGATGTGTTCTTCGAGGTAGGTCCGTTGGACACCCATGCGGAGTTGCCCATACGAAGGAATGAATATTGTTTTCCTCTCCAATAAATTTGAGGGATTCACTTTCCGCACAGGAAAGAGTGATCTGTGCGGATTGCTCCTTTGCCCCCTGCTTTCCGCCATTTAACATCAAAAGTAAAGAGGATGGTCCTGTTTGGAAGTTGAACCGTCTCATTTGGTCAATGATTTTGAAATATGCTTACGATTCGCACTGGGATTTCCGTCGATGTCCGTTGGTGTGGAGACCCGCAAACGACACTTCTTCCTGCTATTTCGCACCTTTCTAGCGATCGGGATAGAAAGCACTCGTCTCTGGACATCTTCATTGTTCACCTCTCCAGAAAAGTCCTCCGTTGCATACGTCATATCTGTTCAAACGCACTGTGAGTGGTGCCATCCATAAATAGCCGAAAGCTCTCAGCCTCAAAGGGTGCTTGACGAGCAAACTCACCCAGCAAGCACACCCAGGTGTCGGCGTCACATTCAGAAGCCTTCAAAGGGATCTTCGTTAGGGACTCTATTTTAAATTATATTACAAGTCAACGAGGAAGGTGCTTACCACTGATTTCGATAAGGCTCGGGCTTCACTCCGAGTTGATGTACCTAACCCTCCTAAGGCGACTTCATAAAAGCGTCTTCCCGTGCTTGATCCTTCGCCTCGATCATCACCATCACTCAGAACTACGCTCGTTCCGTAGACCAGCATCGTCTTGTCCATCAAGGGGCATAAGTCATAACTGTAGCCATTTAATTCGAATCCGCAGTGGTGCCGCAGGTCATTATCAGTTATAGTGTAGTCCACTACCCTGCTTGCACGTCCATGTGTCGTTAAATGCGAAACCAACAAGACTGAGGTGAAGAGGAGGTATTGGCACATGGAGGGCTGGGGCAATCGATTTGCTCAGCCTTGAGGATGCAGTGGTTTGCGGTGGAGCGGGGACAAGAGACGTTACGCTACCATGCCTTTGCGAGGCGTATCTGGGAGTGAATTCGCGGAGTACGGCCCTATTGTCGCTGCATAACCGGGGGCTCATTCTAGAGCTCCAGGGATAAAAATATAGATGAAAAAGCCTCGATTGGGGAATGACAGCACATGCACATGCGTCGTGATGATCTGCTGACTCTTTTATTAATGACATCAAACTCTTTTGACCTTTGACGACGCAAAGACCACCGACAAAGACAACTACCACTCACATATTTCTGGTCCATATCTGCTGCGTTCTTTCCGACATCAAAGGTCAAAAATCCAGGGGTTTACGTTACGGATTCTGCCACTGTAACTCTGGCTGATTAGTTCACCTGTTACTGCGGTCGCGTTGGGTAGGGTGATTGGTAAGAGTCAAGTCCTGACGCGGAGGCCTGACTTGGGGAGCTTCAGAGTGTCCCGACCTGCCCCTGGCCGGACCAGCGACAACAGTCAGTGCCTCGCTGACTAAGCATGCGTGTAATAATTGATTAGATAAGATTTGGTTCAAGCTCCCGCCGTTTTCGCGCTTTCGGTGATACCTCTTAGGGGAACGGTCATCGGTCCTGGTCTTCCCCAGTACTTGTTCCTCAACCCACTCAACATCCGCTTCACTACACTGCCTTTCACTGCCTTCGGAACAGAGTTATTCTACTACCAACTTAATCTGGTTCTTCACTGAAGTTCTGGGACACATCTGCTACTTGGCTGATATCAATGGGTGGACACCACACGCTCATGGCCGAGATGAGGCAGTGAATCATTCAATTTGAAATGATACTGCGGCTCAAGGCCCTATTTGAGGCCTTGACATACTCACTGTACCTTTTCTGCGAGAAACAGCGATGATTTCTATCCAAATAACTACATCGTGGGCAGACTGACTTAAAAGTCAATCTTCAATCCGAGTTTCATCCCCGTTGTTGCTCAGCAAACACTGCCAACAATGGCTGCTGTTGCGGAATCGTCTGGGAACCCACTCCCGCCGTCATACACTGACAACTTGGAATGCATCGCGTCTAATTTCGATGCAAACCTCCCAGCGTACAGGCAGAGTCAGCAAGCCGTCTCTCCACCCAGGTCGACTGTACAGCGGGCGACGAAGGAATTTGAATACCCTATTACAAAGGGTGGTCACGCATATCTTGTTATGACCCTCACGTCGACAGGTCCATCTCAGACCATCCCGGTTGTTTTAGGGGGTTCCCCGGTGAAGGGGAAAGTACAGTTGCATTTGAAGAAAAACGACCCTATTATCTCAATTGTCCTGAGGGTAGGTGCAAGGTAGTTTTCCATGATAATTATCGACCAATAATTGATGTACTTTACTAGGTCAGGGGACAAGTGCTTCTCTCGCGTGGTGGAATGTTTGACGACCACGGAGGGTATACCACCACCTTTCTCGACAAGAAGCATACAGTATGGTCGCAGGAAGAGCAACGGGACAAAGCTGCCCTAAACGGAGAGCACACATGGCCCTTCTCGATTGATTTGCCTGAAGAAGTGGAACTGATTGAAGGCGGTGAACCAGAGCCGAAGAAGTTTCGCTTGCCCCATTCTTTCGTACAACGTTTTGTGCGTTCAACCATCAAATATGAAATTAACCTTAAGGTTACACGAAAGGGTATTCTGAGGTCAAGCGAAGAGTTCGTTCATTATGTCTCTTTCCACTGGGTCGTATCTCACAGTCATAATAGATTGACAGCACCTTTTAACTTCATTCCTATCGTGGCACCCCCGACGTTACCCCCACTAAGGCGCCTTGCCTATGAAGACGGAACGCCCCTTCTTGGGCCAAAACTCGACCCGGATGGGTGGTACCTCCAAAAATCAATCAACATCGAAGGCACACTTTTCAATAGTCGCTCCGCTCGTGCAGAATGTCGGGTAAGGCATTCGTGGTTCTTAGAATAATTTCCTGTCCGTGCTCATGTTTCGTCGAAGTTTTTCCTAGCTAAGCCGGCAAGTTTCTCTTTTTACTTTATTATTTCATAGTCTAATGCGGATTGATTTCATAGTTGGAGTACACAAGAGGATCATTCATTCCCCTCTTAATCACTTTTGAAAGTAACGACAAGCAGCTATTGGATTTGCTGTCCTTGCCGCAAGCGCCATCTGTGAGGGTACGACGGTATATCGCCTGCAGTTCTCAACCCCACAAGGCAGTCTCAGAGGCGAAGGTTTGGAGGAATGAAATTGACCACTCTCAACGCGCTGTTTGGTGGCGTGCAAGTGATTACTCTGGTCAAGTACAGTCTGACCGGTTGAGGATGTTTAACGGAGAACTTCACCTCAAGCCTGACATGTTGCCCACGTCTGCGATTGTGACTTTCAGACTCAGGGTAAGTCATAATCTTTGAACGTCTTCGAGAAGCAACTCATTTAGGCCGTGTCTGTCGTAGTACTCGGTCGTTTTATTCCCTCCCAACACACCAGGCTTTAAAGTCGAAGGACGCGGCCCACTTTTGGAACAACCTATAACTATCGTCACTTCGTTCGCCCCAGGACCGAGGCCAAGGGCGACAACTCCTGCCGATTATACGCCGGATGCGAAGATAGATGCAGACGAGTTACAAACTGAAGGACAATTTTCGCATGGCTTCTATTAGTATGGGTACACACAGAATTGGTTATTTAAGGGTCACTCGCTGATTCTCTAGGATTACAATATGTAAGTTGTGGCGATTATTTTGACTGTCTGTTCATGTATTTTGTGAAGATACTCATCTCGGATTGTCATCTGAGTGGGGCGCTCTATTGGACGAATGAATGTGACATCGGAAAGGACAAGAGCTGGGACAAACGAGCCGGATAACCTTGTTAGGCGATAGGCCTTACACCTACCTTCTAAGAGACTGAAAACCGTTGATCACATCCTTGGATTTCATAACCAGCAATACTTAACTTGACCATATTTTTTTGAAGCAGAACACCTCGACGAAACCTGATTGTTGAAGTATAAACTGCTTGATAATTCGGTTACGGGTCTGGTCCGACTTGAAGCATGGTACGATGAGTCGCGGATCGCATTCATACTACAAATGATCTATAGTCTACTCCACAAACACCGACGACAGCTATGAAATCCTGTGTCATTGATTCAAAATGACCTAGCCCTCCGATAGACAGCAATAAGCTTCTAAGAGCTCGAGGGGACCCTAGATGCTGGACCTTCTGCGAAGAAAAAGGGGATGTTATTCCCTAGCTATGCTCGTCACCGAGCAGTTCTTGACTAGCATCCCGTCCGTTGCCTCTGTGTCGCTACTAGTAACAATGACTCAGATTTTGCTCAGCACTCAATCAGCATGGCGTCCTTCTGTTTTCAAGTTTCGGACAGGACGCTCATTCCGCTTTTTATTACAATCAGCAGTGGATAAATTTTTTTCATAAACATCATGTTTTGCAAACAGGTAAATACTAGCGGCCTTGCATAAACGAAATATATCTTAAGTCGAAATCTACAGTGCAGAGTATCATGTCGGTGTTATTTTCCCAGATGGATAAATGGAACCCAACGGCGGAATGAAACATTTTGGGAACGGAGTTTCTTGACTGCAAGATGAAGTGCTAACGCAGACTTCGTTACGTCAGGTACTTGAGCTTGAATTCCATCAGAACCGCGAAAAAGTTCTTCGTAGAATGCGTCTGCAATGGTAGGTCCATCTTCATCATTCATTTCCCTGGTACATTTGTCGATGAGTAACTATTCTCAAGGTGCCGAGCAATACATGAAATAAAACTCACCACATGGTAGCAACCACCCGCTGGAATCCTGAAAATATCATACACGCCCCTAAACTCAGAGCCTCGTCTGGGAGCCTCGCATCCCCCTTGGCCGTCTCACAAGCACAAAGAAAAGCCAGCGCCCCATTCGGTATTTTCTCTTTCATTATTCTTGAGATTCGGAGTAGGCCATCGTCGAGTTTGAGACCACTATGGAGTGGTTCAAGCGCATCTTGAATTCCATGGCAAGCGAAGTGAACCACAGATGTATTACGAAGAGAGTTAGCAACGTCTTCAACCCCAGCTGGGACTCCGGAGACACCCAACTGGGTCAGAGCACTGTACGGCACATGTCGGCGAATGTTATTTAATTCTGCTTTCGTGGAAGGTAAGCCACGGGATTGGATTACAGCTATCATTTTGAATTCCTCAGCAGAAACAGGAGATTCAGGAGCAAGAAGAGAACTGATAGTGGGAGTGTAGGAAAATATGAAGTAATCTGAAACCCACTCAATGGCTTGCTGGCCGTCAAACAAACCGGCAGCATGAATGGGAAGGAATACAAATTGACCTGTTGGACACCATCGGAGGACAGGCAGTTTTTCTCCAGATTTCTATGATCTTTTGTAAATCAACAAGTACTTGGTAGAGGTTTAATGACCAACCTTGAGTTGAAGTAAATTGATAACTGGGCTCACCAATTCATCCCACAGTACTTTCAATACATATCTAAAGATGTCATCGGATGATCCAATATCATGATTTACCCTGACACCCATCCTTGAGGTGAATTCTTCCACAAGTTGAAGAATTGTTTTGTGACCTTCCTCTATGTCAGATCGCAAGTTTGCTGACTGAGCTACCTGGATAAGGTGGCTAAGATTATGCAATACCAGTGTTCCTAAGGTGGGCAAGGGGATATGGTGGATGGTTGTTGATGTCATGATGAGGCAGTGACTGCCATTGTCATTTGCAATAAGACTGACCACTGGGTGTTCAGCTGCAGCAGATTTGAGGGAGGATATATGGGATGGGCATAGAAAGTTGTCAAATCCAGGTAATTTCTGAACTTCAAGAATAGATGCCTCCCATTCTTCATGAAGACGATTCAATCAGGATGCTTCTTGGTGTATAGATAGCTTCTTCTGATTGTCCAAAATTGCAGCAAAAACATCACGATGAGCTCCGACCTCTAGCTGGGTCCCAATGTGTCGCAGTTTATCTGCCAACTTTGGTGCAATTTCATGAAGTTGATCAAGTGGAGAGCGCAGAGATAGGAGCTGTGACCAGAAGATGCTTCGTCCTGCTTCCAAAAATTCTATGGCTTTGTTCATATTCCCAGAGCGAATGGCACAGCTGGATGCATCACGAGCTAAGCCATCACTACCTGCAGTTAATGCTACCTGTCGTGATTTTACATCCAAGTTCAGAGCAGCAACCTGTGGTAAACCCTGTATGGCAGTTTCATAAGCATCAAGTTCAGAGCTATGTTGACTTTTGCTGGCATAATGAATCCATCTCTTTGCAATTCGAAGACGAAAAGATGGAGCTTGAAAGTGGTATTGTGTAGCTGTGGAGAATGTAGACATGGCTTCATTGAGATCACTTTGCTGACCTCCTTGTTGAAATCGGGTTGACAGTGCATTTGCAAGATTGTTGAGTGAGCCAGATCGATTTGGATGGGGCGGAAGGAAGAGCTCAAGAGCTTCTCTGTGGAGAGAGATGGCTTCATCAAGATCACTTTGCTGACCTCCTTGCTCAAATCGTCTTGACAGTGCAGTGGCAAGATTGTTGAGTGAGTGAGATCGATTGGGATGGGGTGGAAGGAAGAGCTCAAGAGCTTGCCTGTGCAGATAGATAGCTTCATTGATATCACTTTGCTGACCTCCTTGCTCAAATCGGGTTGACAGTAAAATTCCAAGATTGTTGAGTGAATGAGATCGATTGGGATGAGGTGGAAGGAAGAGCTTGAGAGCTTGCCTGTGGAGAGAGATGGCTTCATCAAGATCACTTTTCTGACCTCCTTGCTCAAATCGGATAAACAGTGCATTTGCAAGATTGTTGAGTGACATGGATTGATTAGAATGAGGTGGAAGGAGGAGCTCAAGAGCTTGCCTGTGCAGAGAGATGGCTTCATCAAGATCACTTTGCTGACCTCCTTGTTGAAATCGGGTTGACAGTGCATTTGCAAGATTGTTGAGCGACAAGGATCGATTGGGATGGGGTGGAAGGAAGAGCTCAAGAGCTTGCCTGTGCAGAGAGATGGTTTCATCAAGATCACTTTGCTGACCTCCTTGCTCAAATCGGGTCCACAGTGCAGTTGCAAGATTGTGGAGTGACATTGATCGTTTGGGATGGGGTGGAAGGAGGAGCTTGAGAGCTTGCCTGTGCAGAGAGACAGCTTCATCAAGATCACTTTGTGGACCTCCTGAATTGAATCGGGTTAACAGTGCAGTGGCAAGATTGTTGAGAGACATGGATTGATTGGGATGAGATGGAAGGAGGAGCTCAAGAGCTTGCCTGTGGAGAGAGATGGCTTCATTGAGATCACTTTGCTGACCTTCTTGCTCAAATCGGGTCAACAGTGCAGTTGCAAGATTGTTGAGTGACAAGAATCGATTGGGATGGGGTGGCCGGAGGAGCTCAAGAGCTTGCCTGTGGAGAGAGATAGCCTCATCAAGATCAATTTGCTGACCTTCTTGCTCAAATCGGGTTGACAGCGCAATTGCAAGGTTGATGAGTGAGCTGAATCGATTGGGATGGGGTGGAAGTCGGAGCTCAAGAGCTTGCCTATGCAGAGAGACAGCTTCTTCAAGATCATTTTGTGGACCTCCTGAATTGAATCGGGTATGCAGTGCTTTTGCAAGATTGTTGAGTGACAAGGAATGATCAGGATGGGGTGGAAGTTGGAGCTCGAGAGCTTGCCTGTGGAGAGAGATGGCTTCATCGAGATCAAGTTGCTGACCTCCTTGCTCAAATCGGGTTGACAGTGCATTTGCAAGATTGTTAACAGTAGCAGCATAAGTCTCACTTCCCACATGTAATTCTTTGATTCCTTCCCTGAAATGCATCACTGCTGTATCCAAGTCTGCCATGCTACCTGTTTCTGCGAATTGTTCAAGAAGTCCAGTGGCGAATTGAAGTGATTCCAGAATAACTGTATCACTTTCACTGTGTTTGATCTTGCCCAACACATCTGATGCTGTTTTGAGATCAAAAATATTCCCTGCTATGTCGAATCGTGTCTCTAACAGCCAGCAGATCCGGAGGCCTGTGGCATATTGGTGCCGATCTTGCTCTGTGCAACAGTTGAAGGCCTCTTGCAGACTAGAAATTGCATCGTTCAGGTCTGTCATATCCAATGAATGGCTAAAGCGGGCATATAGACCATCCGCCAGAGTATTTAACGCCACGAAACGGCTAGGGACTGATGAAATATTCGCCAGTGACTGTTGAACAAGGAAGACAATATTGTTCAGAGCATTAAGGGACATGAACTTCTGGAAGTCTGACACCAGTCCCTTCGCCAGTGCCAGTATATCTTCTGCGTCTGTCTCGCCTTCCATTTGAATGGCAAAACTGGCCTAAATCTTCTCTAAGATAATATGTCATCAAAGATGCAGCGAGCTCACTTTAATGCTTGCTGGTTGGTCAAGCGTCCAACCCTCGCGTATCCCCTTGCGTAGAAAGAGAGATTCCATTAAATCTTTCGTTTCATTAGTGTACATGAATCTGACGCCCAATGTGGACGCAAGATGTTTCTGGGTATCAGTTTGGAGTGGGTGTGTTGTTGCTAGGCTAGCTGTAACTTGACGGAACAGAGAGACCGCGGCATTCAAATTTGAGAACGATAACGTCGTCTTGCACTCCGCCATGAGCGAGACGGCAAGATTAATCATTTCGGATGCAGCGATCATGCCGTCGTTGATAAGCTCCTATAGTATGAGTCAGTAGTATACCAACTTGTTCATTAGATTACGGTGTATCGAATGACGTCAAAAACGTACCCGAAGTTGGGACTCTTGGGAGCTCTCTTGTATACTGGTCTGATCATCGTCACTTTCTCCTCCTGGTATCTGAAAAAATGTCGTTAACAACTACAAAATTCCTTACCCAAATTTGGGAAACGAACATGAACTGCTGTGGTATGAGACGCTGGCCCTTGAGTTGCAGGGGCGTCCAAGTTGAAATAAGGATTGGAGGGTGGTTTTGACTCGGGCATAGTGAAGAAGTGGGTGTTGGCCAATCCAAGAAACGGTTTAGTGGAAGCTGGCTGGGCTGAGGGCTATATATGTCATGTACTGTGTACAGCCTTATGATAAAGATGCGTCGATTGGTCCAACCCTCAACCCTCCACAGCACGATCAAAATTCTCCTTGTGACGTTCACGAATCAACACCCTACTTGGATATGGCAGTGTTGCAGTTCAAGTTATCAAAGTTGTATGCATCAGCTATGAGCACAGCGTTCATGAAAAGGCTTTGGAACTGGCGGCGAAATGGGAGACTATCGCGGCTAATCGATAGAAACACTGAGAGTTACGAGCGAATGGGACCGAGCTCTGTTGCGGACGAGATATACCATTACAAGTACAGGATCAAGCACGACGATACTTGGCAAGATACTTGGAGGGATGTCTGAATGAAGTCGTGACAACTGGTATGTGACCATCTTCCAAGGTCCTAAGCTTAGGTAATACAAAAATCATAATCTCGGACTCCCTTGCTCCTGTAGCTCATGCAACCATCTACCCGCAATGATCCATCCCCATTTTACTTGCGACAATTATGGATTTCGGCATATCGTTTGACTCGTGCCACCTCTGGATCTCTTACCTTAACGATGTGATTAATATGTTCGGCTCTCAGCACGACAACGTGGACAAGTTGTCCGAGTGCCCTGGTTATCCAGCTCCTTCCAGCTCTCGGATAGACCAGACACCAGTCAGGTTATCTGAGCCTCCACATGGTTCTTGAACCAAAGATAAAACTTTAAATCATTTACTTGGCGATGATGCGCTGTCTTCGGGATAAAAGCGTCCCGCTGTGCCTTTTTTGTGCAAGGAATTTGAAGGAAAAGCCGGGATGTCATGCATATGTATGACGAAATTAAAATAAGTGCACCATCGGCTCGTAGGCGTTACTTTGATTGTCCAGCGACCATGAGCCATGGACACTCTGCAACCCCACTTCTACCTTCGTGCACCGACGACAGACCCCCAGAGCCAGATCTCCCAGCTTACCGCCCAGAGAGGAGCCAACACACCGATCCTGGACCTAGCGTGGTTGAACAAAAAGGGGAAAAGGAATGCAGCTATACGATTATGAGGGGTGGCCACTCTTTCCTTGTGATGAACCTGGTATCAGCAGTTTCTCATTCTCAAAGTACGCCAATTTTCTTCGAAGGGTCCCCAGTAAATGGGACAATACAGTTACACTTGAAGAAAAAAGATCCCATTCATTCAATAGTCTTGACTGTAGGTGTCAAATGTTTCTCTCATCGATGTCTGGCATGTTATTTAATTGCAGCAATGAATACAGGTGCAAGGCGTGTTGCTCGTCGCTGGTGGTAACGCCCACGGCAGTCTCGATGGCTATTCAACCGTTTTTCTTCACCATAAGCACACGGTGTGGACACAAGAAGATCAGAAGAACAAGGCAGCCCTTAGTGGAGATTATACCTGGCCATTCTCAATCGACTTACCGGCAGAGGTGGAGATGATTGAAGGAGTCCAGCCAAAAAAGTTCCGCTTGCCTCAGACATTTCAACAACGCTTTGGGTCAACGACCATCAAATATGAAATTGCCGTTCAGGTTGTACGAAAGGGTTTTCTGAGGCTAAACGATGAGTTCGTCCTTCAATTGTGGTTTGTTGAATTACTCCTCATTGCCTCGATAGATTGGCGACTCCGATTGTTTTTATTCCGATTGTTGCACCACCTCCATTACTTCCATTAAGGCGTCTCGCTTATGAGCAAGGGGCAGCTGTACCTGGACCCAAAATAGATCCCGACGGGTGGCATCTTCAGCGAACAGTCAATGTCGAGGGCACACTATTTGACGGTCGCTCCGTTCGTGTGGAATGTAGGGTAAGTTTCTCGACTTCTGCTAAACAAAATTCTCTCTGTCCAGGCTCACATTTTTGAAGCTTTTCCTAGCCAAACCGGTGAGTTTCTTAATCCTTTCCTCGCGGAATTTAAATGGCTGATAAGATTACCTGTTAGCTTTCATACTCGAGAGGCTCCGTTATTCCCCTCTTTATAACCTTTGACAGTGACGACAGGCAGCTATTGAACCTATTGTCGTCGCCGCAAGCAACCACTGTGCGCGTACGTCGCCATATCACATGCAGCTCTGAAGCCCATAAGGCAGCCGTGGAGTCGAAGTTAAATAGTTTGAAGGCGTGGAGGAATCAGATTGATTACTCCCAACGCGCCGTATGGTGGCATCCTGAGGACCGTCCAGGACAAAGCTCGTCAGACCGGGTGACGGCTCTCAACGGAGAACTTCACCTCAAGCCCGATATGGTACCGACGACTTCGATTGTAAATTTCAGAGTCAACGTGGGTCATGATTCTTTGCTTGAGATATACGATATGCTTAACTAAGATCACGTCCGCTTTAGTATTCGGTTGTTATATTCCCGTTCAACACTCCAGGTATCAAAGTTGAAGGACGCTCCTTGCTCTTGGAACAACCAATAACCATCGTCACTTCGTTTGCCCCTGGGCCACGGCCAAGGATGTTTACCCCTGCAGATTATACACCAGATATCAAGAACGACGCTGACGAATTGCAAACAAAAGGAGAATTCTCGAATGGATTTTACTAGCCATAGATCACTAAACTGGTTCATCGAGTTTCGTCCTTTTTATACCTAGAATTACAATTGGGGATTGGAATCAATATTTCTAGATCTATCATATGGCACGAGGATATTGATCCGAGGACGAAATCCCAGTGGGCAAAACTTCAGACTCAAACCGCTTGCTGACCAATGTCTGAAAAGAAACTGCCATTTTTCCACTCTCCGTCTTGCTGCTGGTTGACTGAAACAAGGTCAACTTCTATTCCCGAACTTCATGCAGGATAACAAACCAACCTTCTCAGCGGGTAACGTGCTTTCAATATCATATCTTTGTGAATGGGGAATGTCGGAGAGATGGATTGATAGCATGTCATCTTTTTTATCGCGCAATGTCTCGCGTGCATTGAGTCTAAGGAAAGCAAGCTGAGGAAGGGTTGAAAGAGCAAATAGGATATACATACGATGCAAGATATGCGTTGACATATACTATTGGTCAAGAGGGTCAACATTGAATTATGTCGTCGAAAAGGAGAACATGACCCACATTTACTCAAGAGAAGGTAAAAGCCTTAAAAACAAATCAGAGATGCTCATTTCGAAGTAAGGCGAGAGTGGTTCACCAAGGAAAATGAAATTATCTGGCATGATGGCGTAAAGGATCAAGCCCATGGAAGCATCGATGCTAATATCAGTGTGAGCAAAATTGCAAGGCAACAGGAGAGGTTCACTTACGCGACGATCATGCCAGTGTTCACGGTATACAGCATCAGAATTTTAATCAAAGAATCCGTGCTGGAGAAATCCTGATGTTAATGCTGTCACTATTTCATCCATATAGGTGCTGACCTTCGAAAACCTGTCCTGGAACCATGTAGAAGCCATGACAACGCAAGAGCAAGACACAGATCGCTTCCAGTTCCCACAGCGAATGTGAGGTACATAAGATTCTTCACCAGGAAAAGTTAGGTACGATTATTCAATATACGGAAAATGTGGCGTACCGCTATTTTGCTTAGTTCAGGAAACGATGTGATTTTGAAGCTATAATACAGATCGTTTCGAGTGATAGCTGCATGCGAGAGCAGGACTCACGCCTTGATAGTGATCGCTATAGAGCAGCAATGATTAGGTACGTGCATCAGAAAACCATGGTGCCAACACTCACTGATTCCAACAACTGGAGGCCGAAATTCAGTCGTCAGACCATGTGTGACGCAGTCGCAGACAACTCCACAACTTACCAAGGTCGCTCAGGGATAACGCCATCTAATGGATACAAAAATTTAGTGGCGAGTAAATTTACGAGAAGGTGGGTAGGTGTTCACGCACAATCCACCCTGTTAGAAAGAAGTTCCGCCTGCTCACTATAAAAAGGTCATGCGTAAGGAAATGATTCGAAAAGTGGCAAAATGCTCACATCTGAATACGCGGATGGTGAACATCGTGCGTATCATGAAATTTGATATCGACTTCAAATGAGAGTGAGCGGCAAATGACCTGATAAAAGAGTACCACTGACTGTGACCGCTACGTGTATCTAATCGACGCAACATAAGAACATTGAGTAATTCATAAGAATGAAATTCGTTAAGACCCACTAGTATACTCCTGAGATTAATGAAATTAATGAAATGAGTTCAACAACGAAAGTCTCCGAAGGGAAAGAGCGTACCAGACCGGTTTGAATATCGCCAATGGATTCAGGTAGTTGCTGACCATATAGTAGTACAGAATGTGACCATTCAGGGCTGAATCAAACGTGTCCAACGCCCTGCAATCGTTCAGATTAATATGTCAATTTCGCGACAAAGGTTGTTTACCAAAGAACTCCAACCTGCACCAACGAAATCGTGATGTTGAATATCAATGAAGGAGATGTCAAGGCTCTAGACGTACCATGGCTTTTAGGAAGGATCGATCTCTATTTGTTCGCGTGAAATAATTGTACGTTTGAACACAGGTCACCCCCCATAATCTAATGATATTATCAACCGTGAGCATCATTTAGATACCAAGTATACGTAGGAACATTCTTACGCCATTGATACCAATCCTCCCACCAGAAGAGACCCCAACGTATTGTCAAACCTCGGGATTACCAGCGGTACTGAAGGAGCAGACATGGTTGGCAAGCCTTCGAAATCAAGAACCAATAGGTCTGGAGCTATTGATTTCTAGGGACAGTCGACGATAGGAGCGAAAGAGACGAGGGCGATTCTTTCTGGGAGCGAAAGGAAAAAGATGTCGATTGAGAGGTCGATTATATGGCAAGGACAGATGCTCCAATAACGAGATCCAAGAGCTCTAGTTCCTTTTCCCTCGGCCTTCATTTCCCTCTCTTCCCTGAATTCCCCAGCTGGGAGGCGTTGTGGATTTCCACTTCACAGATGAAGAAAAATTTGACCGATTAACTTCCGTGTCATTCAGATTTCGGTCGGGTAATATAAATAGGTCAACAAATCGACGCCGAAGAATTCGAAAACCTAGAGTCGTGGAAGTAGTGATCAGGAGTTTGCCGCTAGATGTCCGTGTGAAGCTAAAAGAGACAAAAAGCCGCCTTGAGAACAAACCCCAAATGACATGGGATCAGTAGTCCTGGGGGAATCTAACATCGGAATCAATCCCTGCCCAATCGTCTTGGTGAAGAATTCGCTGAGCCTTGGAGCTGCAGTAGGAGGCCACATTTGAAAGCCGTTGAAAGTCACACAAGCCACGCGGTATGACATTAGGATGACATGCGAGTGTGAGCAAGAACAAGGTTGTCACTTCACATATAGATTAACTTAAATTCGAATCGCCGGTCATGAAGTTCTCGTTGTCAATACTACCTGCAAATAATTCATAGGTTGAAGTATGGAAGAGGCAGAGGATTCACCTAAACTTTCTTCTCAATGAAAGCTCCTGTGCTGCAAGAGTAATCCCGAGTTCCCACAATCTCCAGACCGGGAAAGCCGTGAAGCCCTCTATGTAGAAAATTTGAGGCCTCATCATCACCGTGAATCGTGCTTCGCGGAAGGTCTGTCTTCAAAGACTAGCAAAGTGATTGGAAGAGAGAAAAATTAGCGATCAGGAATTCTTACAAGGAAGGTTTAATTTTATTTACCTCGAAACCTGGATCGGAGAAAATAAAACAATGGTGAGGTCTGCATCCTGTGCAAACGGCCTCTCATTACCGCCTTCGCTAGTTCCAAAGTGAGTTGAGGAGGGCCGATGATCACGATGTTGGATGTTGGATTCAGTTGGAATCCATTGCCGCTGACGGCCGGTGGAGACGAACAATGGAGCCAAGAAGAAACACAATAGTCGAAACCCGAAGACACCCTGATCAACGCGAAAGATATACTGGAGGAACGCGGGAAATGGTTGTTGGCATGACTGGGAGGTGAAGGATTGTGGAAGGAACTGACCTCGTCGCGCTTCCGATTCGGGCTGAGCTTGGGCACGTGGCGGGTCCCCCAAATTGGTCTAACAGAGATCTAACCCAGCTCAACACTACCACCTGCCATAGCCTGCCTACAGCCCAGGATAATATCATGACCGGTCACTGAACCTGGTACCATTTTTAATTTCCGGATAGCGAGGATCGTCATCTGGTCAAGGATTGAAATAGTACTAGTGTCTGGAAATTTGTGAGTCATGGTGCGGGTCATCTATCATATTATCATGCAAATTCAAGGCGGCTCATTTCAAGCTAGATCATGGCATTAACAAAGCTGCCCATTTCGTAGTTCAAACCGTGCCACTCATGATTAGGAAGTCAACCCTTCGACTAAGTCCTACGGATTTTTTCTATCTCAAAGGTGGAGTATAATCTGTCGTTTACATGTCGTCCATCGATCGGCGTGTGTTCCCGCTTTTTTCCCTGGTGGACCCGACCACATGTCTGAGTTTACATGAAATCGAGAAAGCCATCAGCCATCTGGCATTACTTAGGTCTAATTACACTGACCCGAGGTGACACAACATAATGCCTTCTCCTTCTCATCTAATATGCAATTTGGTCTTGCGATTAGAGATACCATGTTTAAACTCCTGGCTATGTATACAATTGTCTGCCCATGCAATGCCTACTTTCTACAAGATCACCAAAATGGCGAGCTCATAGCCGGAAACCTCACACCACCGTATCAAGCTCGGTTTGCCAGATCTCAATGTCCCTCGTCCCTCTAATCAGATGTGCTCATGCGCTCGTTGACTTGTACTCTGGCCGATCAAATGAAGCGACATAGCTAACGATATTCAGCAATGACTCGGCAATTCTAAAGCTGGCGTCATCACCGTGAATTGCTCAAGGATGCCTTCGGTGGACAATGGAGCAAACATTGACGGTGAAAATGCCTAGGTGGGTGCCAGGCAGGTGGGTGGACGACTCTACCGCCATCGTGCTTGAGCTATCGAACTTCATAAACCCGACATACTTGAATCAGTGCCACCCGTCATCGCTGGGCGGTGTTGGATCCATCTGCCGTCCTGCTCCATACCCTGAGCGCCAGGTCCAAACCTAATCCAATCTATTTTCTGGTCATCTGGATGTTTTCACCACACGCTCCTGGCATAGATAAGATGCTGCGCCATTGAGTTCATAATGATGCTGCACGTCGAGTGCTATTTTTGACCTTTAGGAGCTCGGGCCTGTGTGGTACCCTTCGCATTGCCGTAGACAGAACGGCGATGTGCCTGGTCTCAAAATTAGATGCCACTTCAATTTTTGGATATAAAACCCACCATCCAAAACCTATAATACGCACCTTTGGCTGTCGTTTTATCAGCTATGGCTTCACTTGCACCCTCTGGAGACCCGTTGCCACCTTCGTACACGGAGAATACCAGCAATCCCTCAGAACTTCCTGCCTATGGTCAAATTCATCATTCGGAGCCTGCGCTTCATACAGTTCCCCAGAATGCGACCAAGGAATTTGATTACACCATTACTAAGGGAGGACACGCCTTCCTCGTGATGACTCTCATAACGACTGGCCCTCATCCCCAAGACACGCCGATATTTGTTGAGGGGTCCCCGGTCAAAGGGAAAATACAGCTGCACTTGAAGAAGCCTGACTCCATTAGTTCAGTAGCTTTGACGGCGGTTTTAGGCTACTTCTTTCATCATTCATTGAATAACAAGTCAAGGCAGGTCAAAGGAGTGATGTTCACGGGTGCCCCCTACGCTGGTTATACGACCAATGCTAGCCATGGAACTGTGTTCCTCGAGCAGACGCACACAGTTTGGACACAGGAAGATCCGCACGCCGCCCTTCATGGAGAATATACATGGCCTTTTGCCATTGATCTGCCTAAGGAGGTGGAGATAGCTGACGAGGCCCATACACAGCCAAAGAAGTTTCGGTTACCTCAAACATTTTTTGAACGCTTCATCCAGGCGACTATCCGATACGAAATTATTGTAACAGTTGTGCGAAAAGGAATTTTGCACTCAACGATTCGTTCGTATATTAATAGACACCTTTCCGTGGAGTCATTGCTGATAGTTATTACGATAGATTGTCAACCCCTTTCGCATATATTCCAATTCTTCAACCGCCGCCTTTGCCGCCTTTAAGGAGTCTCGCCTATGAAGAAGGGACGCCCATTCCTGGGCCCAAAGTCGACCCAGAAGGATGGTACCTTCCAAAGCCAGTTCAAATTGAAGGGACCCTGTTCGATGGTCGTTCTGCTCGCGTGGAGTGTAAAGTGAGTTATATGGAAAGTATAGTTCTCTTTCACTTGCTGACCTGATGCTCAAGCTGTACCTCGCTAATCCGGTGAGGCACTTTATCTATCAAGAAAACCAACAGCTTATTTTACCCAAAAGTTATCATATACGAGAGGATCTGTTATTCCACTTGTCATAACTCTAGAAAGCGACGACAAACAATTACTGGACCTGCTTTCCTCTCCCGAGGCAATCTCTGTCCGCACGAGACGCCATATCAGCGCTTACCACGGCAAGCCTTTTGGGGAGCAACCCCTGTACAGGATCAATCACTCTCAGCGCGCCGTTTGGTGGTACCCAACGGAAGATGGGGAAGCTCAGACCGACCGGGTTAGGGTGCTCCACGGGGAACTCCACCTCAGGCCCGACATGGTGCCTACCTCCGCTATGGCAGACTTTAGCGTCAATGTAAGTCGCCATTTTAGACTCGACCATGCAAGTTATGAGATTGCTTACTGCGAATTTCGTTGCAGTACAATGTCATTCTATTCCCGTTCGATACTCCGGGCTTCAAGATCAACTCGGAGGACGTCCACGACCACTCGCTTTTGCAACAGTCTATAACCATTGTTACGGTCTTCGCGCCTGGGCCGCGGCCCAGGATGTCGACACCCGCCGATTACATGCCAAATGACAAGGTGGATGAAGCAGACAATTTGGAGAAAAATGACTTGTTGACGACGGCAAACGACTTTTTCTTGTCCGGGGGTCATAATTAAATTACTCAAGTTTCATCTAAGTCGTCAATGTTTTCTTACTGTGTACCATTATTATTGAAGATTTCGGCTCGACAGAATGTGTATATTCGATTTCATTTTTGTAGCTAACGCCTGCATTCTGTCTGGGCACTGTATCTGGTCTGCAGCCTTGAGGGCCCAGAATCTTTAATTGCGACTCGGAATGAAGATTTGCTTGCCCAGTCTTGTTTGAATTATCTTTCCGGACGCATCAGACTCCTGCAACTGATGAAACTTGTTATTATTATGTTAAGAAAATACTACGGCTCTGAGTCGACATGCACTAAAAAATACGGAGAAACAGGTCTGTGCCGGCGTGTCTGCATCGCGCAGAGGGATCTCCTCACTACCTTGATACCGGCTGTGGTCGCCGGCCAACCGACAAGTCGTCGTTGGTTGGTTTTGCGAATATCACTCTTGAGTTGATTTGGAGAATCCAAAATGTTGATTGGCCTTCAAGTTGAACGGGCTAGCGATTGTGAATCTGTCTCTTCGACGAAGTAGTAAATACTCCTTCATACAACAGCAATCGATATTTGTGAGTTAGAATTCAAATTTCCCAGTGGTTTACCAAAAAGGAAGATTTTCTACCGATTTAAATTCATCTGCGCATCCAGGCTCCAATTCCCGAGAATTAAAATCTAAGCTATCAATCAGGAAAGAATCAATGTCGTCCAAGCTTTCAGGAATGAGAATATTGAGACCTCCGCTGTCCGTGCATAAGAGAAATTTACGCAGTCTTGCAGGCGGATTGTTGTCGATCGACTCGGAAGGCACTTCACGCCGTGACGGACAGCGAGATTGTATCATGAGCAACATTGAGTCCTTTGCCCGAATGAGCTCCGTTTTGAGCTCACCGCCTGTGGATGAGTCTTTGGCGTTGAAGTATATGGCGAATTCTGCGAGTTTTGGGATAAGATTTCGCTTTGCATCCGCTCCAAATGGGTCGTAAGTGAGGCCATCGAAGAAGGACAGAGAAGTTTTCAAGTGCAATTTAACAGCGAGCTTGACGAGGAGCGGCGTTGAATGGAGGAGTTCCAGAGTCTCGTTTTCTGAAATGCTTTTTGCCGTCAACACCAGTGTGTGCAAGAGACTAAGCTGGCTGAGAAAATGTGCACGATCCACGTTATCTTGGGTAGCATAAGAAAAAACGGAGTAGGTTTGATCGGCTAGATGTAGGCAGTTAAGAACTGGGAATGATTTTTGCTTGAAAATGGATAGGTCCAGTGGGGGACCTGGGGGTGGTCGGAACATGAAGATCAAGGAAAGGTCTGTAAGATGGTCCATTGCAATTGTGGAATCATTCATGCTCCTTGGTGAATCGGGGTAGTAGACCATCAACGATAAAACTTTAAGATTAGGAAAGTTCTGAAGTATAGTGTGGAATCGTGGGGTGTTATAATTTAAATGATCCACGAGATAGAGATGTGTGAGTTGTTGACAACGAAACACAGGCGTAACGTCTCCTCGTCCGACGGCTATTTGGACTCGTCGAAGGTTTGGGAAAGCGCTGAAGTGCTCCGCAATCTCTGATTCCTCGCTGTATTGCTATACCTGGAGCTGTAGGTATTCAGATTGCGGAACCTTTGGCTGGGTAGTAGGAGTAAAGGGATTGCTTCATTTCCCCAGGAAAGAATTAGCCGTAATTTGTGAATACTCTCGATATGATCAAGAAACACGGCTTGAATATGTTTGTGCCAAACAGGCTTGGTCGTCACGGATGGAACTGTACTTGCGAGGTCTAGCGAAATTGTTAGTCGAGGGCCTTTACGAGCAGAACGCCACAATGCGATTTGCTGAAGCATTTGCTGCCGTCGTCGTTTAAACGCTACTCTGTCGTTGCTCGCCTCTGTAGTTAGTCTAGAATTTAGAGAGAATATCTTCCACAAATTAGGGCAATTTAATGCGAAAGTTCTCCAGAAGGAGCAGACGTGGGTGAGAAGAAGAGGGGCGTATTGGTGGTGTAAGGGCTGGAATCCAGTTGGAAGGCATTCGACAAAGATTTTGTCGGTAATTTCGAGGGGTAGTCCATGAAACCAGTTCTTTGCGTCGCTCATCGTGGGTGATATGGATTGTGGGAGTTCGAACGGTCATCGCTTCAAGGTGTGTATTATATAGGCATTGTCACCTGCCAGTCGAAATAGCTCTACTCGTGATCTGTCAAAGAATTTTAAGATCACCCAAAGATCATCTAAGATCTGAATGAGTTGAATGTTCCATGGTTCACTGAAGGGAAAGTTTACAGGACGAACATACCTCACCTTGGGCAGCAGAAGGCAGTCTTCAAAATTGAACTCTCTGGAATGGGAGTCCGGCTGAGTTCGAGTACCGTCATCAACTAAATAGGCCTTCTTCCAGGGCTGTACTGACATTGATGTACATGGTGAACTCTAAAAGCTTTTTCAAGCTTATTGATAGACTCAAAGCGGAATGTAAGCCTCCAACCGTGCCAACGATGTCCGTAAGGAGAATTGACGTAGACAAGAGGGATCATAGCAAAGCGTATCATGATACACGGGCGAAGAAAGTGGATTCGAGCGTCTGCTACGCCTTGCTACGAAGCAACTACGAAGTGATTCGATTCAAGGACGTTGTCGTCGTCGTCGAGCAGGGTCACAAAGAATTACAACACGCTGGGATGGTCTGGGCTGACCTAAGTTACCAAATGCAGGTTACAATCACGTGCTTTATTTAAATTGAATTCCCCCTTGGTTTTCAATGCTCCAAGGTTCTATTGCCCAGTATCCAGTCAAATACGGTTGTGTCTTCTTCTTTTCTGTATTCCTCCCATTCCTCCTCTTTTGTATGGCTCACATGTGTCGTCCGCCCGAAATCGATCATTCGGAAGCTCCAGTCCTTGCCCAACCCGCCCCTCCCAAAATGCGCGTTTCCCGCACGCGTGTTCGGATCCGCGCTGAGCGGACCAGGCTGTTGCACAATGTTTCTCCGGAAGAGCGAGTTGTGCACCCAACCAGCGAGGTGCAACCGGTATACGAGGGATGCGCATTCTTCTCTGGAGTTCATGGGGTAAGTATCCAAGCGTCTAATTCTGTAAAAAAATATCCTTACTGATCGTCGACAGTCAGGTTTTCGGGTACGATGGCCTTTCCACACTCCTCAATAAGCATTATCGGGCTCAGGTATCGGCTCTTTCCCTTTGCGTTGCGTGTGTCGTACTCATCGAGGACATAGTAACCATAGAACTGCGGCACCAGTGCAGAGACTGGAGTCGGATAGGTCAGCGGCTTCACTATGTTGTACCCGTTATAATGCTCGAAGAAATCTTTGGGGAACGTTTGGTAGTTCTCTGCCTCTCTTTCAAGATGCTTGTCGTGCTGGATCGAGAGCTTTGCGGCAACCAGCGTTTTTGCTGTCAGCGGGTGAACACGCGGGTTTCCGGAATGTGAGCAGTATTTATACGGCTTTCGTTCAATGTTTTGGTACTCGACCGTCGTTTCGATAGCACGGTAAGGACCTTTGTATACAGCCTCCCAGTGCCGAGTCTCCGGACGCAATTGATACAACTCTTCCCCAAGCTTGGTCCCGACAGCTTGCTTCCCTCTCTCTTCTAGAGTGTATTCGCCGCTGAACTCGTCCCATTTCGGGTCTCGCCGCTCGCCATTTGGCCCATCTTCTTCCAACAAGATACGGGCTGCGTCCTCGTACACACAATCGAGGCATATTTCATCTTCGACAACAAGAGAACGTGGGACCTCAAATTCTGCACGGTAAACAAAGGAGTGATGACCCGTCCCGAGGGTCTCGTCTGGCGACAGAAAGAGGTGCGCTTTTTTCGCTGGCGCTGGTGGTCGGAGTGGATAGACGATGTATACTGGGGTTTGGCGGGGCCAATTTCGATGCTTGGCAATACTCCTCTTCAGTTCTGCACTCAGCGATTGAGGGAGGTAGATTCCCCCTTCTGGCTCCTGGCCCGAATGCGGGTTTGCTAGGAACGCTTCACGGACCTCTTTGGATTTGGCCAAATACTCCTTTTGTGCTTTGTAATCTTCTCGACGTCGCGCTGTATTTTTGCTGGACGGCTTCAGCTTGTATATGTGGACGATGTCTTCCTTTTCTTCCCATGGCGTGTAGTTGTCTTTTCTCGATTCAACTGCGTATAAGAGCTTCCACGGGTCATGGACAACGAGTTTTTCTGGAAGAAGGTGCTGTGGGATATATTGCTGTAAGTTTGGGATGTGGTTTATAACCTGTACCCCATTCTTCATCTCCCAGCCTCTTGTGAACGGTGGGAATGGCCATGGTTTGGGATATGCATGGAACGGTGATTTTGGAGGCCACTACACCTTGGTGATCAGACAATTTATTAAGTGCGCAAAGGCTTGAACAAACCGGCTTTGGCAATACCCAGGTATCTTTTTCCTTTTGCTTACTCTCTCCCTCTCCCTCTCCCCCTTCCTCTTTCTGCTTACCCTCTGGCTCTCCCTCCTTCTGCTTTCCCTTACCCTCCTTTTCTGTAGTCCATGACACAGGAAAAATTGATGCAACCCACATTTCGTGGTTTTTGATGAGCTTTTCGATACTGTAGACGGGCACAATGTGGGGCTCTTCCTCGTCCGCTGCGCGCCGCATCATATCTTTTGCTCCTGCGTAGTCCTCTCCATGTGCTTTGCACCAGTTATACATCTTGCTTCCACTGATGATTGTTAACAATTGCTGAAAGTTTGGGTCGCGATAAACGTAATATAAGTCCAGCAGTGTTGCACCCCAGATAAGCTCGCGTCCACCACCAGCCATCTTCCCCAAGCGGCTGTTAGAGTCGGTTAGACGTTTTCCGTTAGGATCTCGAGGCCACATTTGGAATAGGAAGCGCCATCGGGTATGTGGGTCATTAAGGATCGTTCTGCGTTCCGCCTCTTTCTCCTTCTCGGAGGCAGTTTCAGGCAGTTTGGATGGCACCATGGCTTTCGCGAGAATATGTTGTTCCATGAATTGGTCCAAGGTCTTAAAATCTGACGGTACAAGCGCTACGGCTTGGGCACTAGGTAAGCTTTCTATCAGGAAAGCCTGCTTTATTGGTTGCGGCGTTTCATCATTGTGTACAAGTTCAATCACAACTACCTGGGTCGTGAACTTGATGAAAAAAGTGGTCATAATATACTCACAATCGGGGACAAAGTGGTTAGCCATCTATGTGCGATGGCTGTAGAGGAGATATCGATATCGATGGGAAGGTGCAGGAATGGGAACGGGAAGCCCCTGCATTTGACAAGACAACGTTGTCTTCTGGCTATTTATACCCTAAAAAAAGTAGAAGCGCCATTCTTCAAGAAAGCATTTTTTTTGAACGGGCAGCGAATGTTGAACAGTGCTATTGGATTAAAATCAGCGTCAAAAATGATATCAGACAGAGGAAAGAAGGATCGCTTGTCTGGAAGTAAATAGGCGCTTACAGACGTGTGACCAATTGCCACTCCATATCACTACATAAATTTGATCCAACATTTTTTCCCCAAAGACCAAAAAAACTTAAGCTTGCATTGCGACGTCCTTGTCGTCCATGAATTCTTCCCATTCCTGGACCCGTGCTTATCTGGCTAATATGCGCTGACCTCCAAAATCGATCATGCGGAAGTCCCAGTCCTTATTGAAGCCTCTTCTTCTGAAGTAGGCAGCAACAGTCCTGCCCAAACCTTCGGTGCGCAGCAGAAAGGAAGCAAAAAACGAAAAACTAATGCAATTATTTATAACGAATGATGATACAAACTACGTGGGTATGGGTATTGGAATGGGAACTTGAATGGGTAATAAAACTAACCGTCGGCTACGTACAAACATACCTATGGGCATCTTCTATAATATTATTTGCCGGTCGCTTTCTTCTTTCTGTCCCTGTCTGCGCTGAACTTCTCGCTTGCGTGTGTGCGGCGTGGTTACTTGCTTGCTTGTCGACTGCTCTCTCCTCTCCACCCCACGTTATAATCTCCTCTGCACTTCTCTTCGGTTCGGTTGCAATTAACTTGAGTCGTCTCCGCGCGTCCGCCACCAGAGTCAAAACCCAAACCCCAACTTCAACCGACAAGAACCTCCGACTGCTGGATTAGCGACAGCGCTTTCTGACTCCTCGGTCGCATATCGCATTGGAATGGGTTTGGTATTCTGCAACCAACGAGTCAACAATCAGGGTCGAAACATGATCCAGTCATAAATGACAGAATGAGAAAAGGATACAAGAATGCACGATCGTGTAGGTAGAATAGGATATAGGGAACGCAGCCAGGAATATCGCCGGCGGAAGAGGCCAGAAGAAGTATGGCAATGCGAGAAACAAAAAGATGCCGAAAAGAAACAGAAGGTGGGAGAGGGAAAAATAAAATGTAACATCCACGACCAAGGAGTGCTTCAAAAGGTAATTTGAAAGGAACAACGCGAAGACTGAAACCCAAAAGGACATTGGCTGCAAAAACCCAATAGATGCGACAGCCACACCAATCAAAGCCCAAAAAAAAGTTCCGCAAAAACGAAGCAACAAGACGAAAACACACCTAAATATCGGGTTCTCAAACACCACCACAGGCTCGACCGTCTTCCCATGCTCATCCACTGCCTTGGACAGATCAAGCGTTGCGAGCATCGACGCGACGAGCAGCCACACTGAGGAGTCAACCAGGTTCATCCCTGGGCATTGTCTATCAAGAGCATAACGTTAGTACATAAAGATCGCATCGCAGGACGAGAGGAAGGTAACGCATACCTCCTCCCAAACCCAAACACATAATTCTTCGGATTCCGCCTCCTCTCCATCTCGGGGCTGACCTCCTCCAGGAACCGTTCGGGGCGGAAGGCGTCCGGGTCGGGGTACATCGTCTCGTTCCGCAGCATTGCCCTGCGTGGGTAGTATATCAGTATTAGACCAATCATCATAGGGCGACGAGATACCAAACACGCACCAGATGTTCCCGAAGACAAGCGACCCCTTGGGTATATGCATCCCGTTGTACACGTCGTCTTCCATCAGGCGATGAGGAAGGTCTTTAGAGGAAAGAAACGTGAAAGTAAGCAACATTGTCCTCGGATCCTAGAAAGAGGAGGAAGGAAAAGACATACTTAGTGGGACTGGCACACCCCATCTTAAACACTCATTATACACGCACTCCACTGTCAAAGAAGCGTCAGTATCCTGGGTCTGAAAACTCAACCCGCAGGGATCGAGGAATAAGATAGAAGACTGGAACCCACCGAAAGGTAGCGAGGCGCGGTCCGCAAATGTCGGCAGCCTGTCCGTGCCAACGACGCTGTCAAGCTCTAGTTGCGCCCGCCGCTGCGTTTCGGGATGCTGGATCATGGCGAGGATGAAGTGGGATACCGTGGTTATTGTCTATTAAGTAGGTCAGTATTGATGGTATATGCGCGGAAGAGACGGCAAATGAAGGGAGCAAAGAAGGACACGCACGGTGTCGATGCTCCCAGAGTACATCGAGTTAGCGGACCACTTCAGGTCGAACTCAAAATTGTCCACTGTTTGGATGGTCTCGTCCTCTAGCAGGTGAGAGCAGAAAGATTGCTTGTAATTGCCCGTCTTCTACAACCCGGCATCAATATATGCGCACCGTTCGACAAGAAAAGAGCACGAACCATGCCATTCTTCACAAATTCATATGGCCGATCCACAAACTCCTCCATTTTCCGCTTCCACTTCATCGCATTCCTCTTGAACGCCGCCCCAGGCATCCACGTCGGCATATATCTCAGCACTGGAAGGACATCCACTGGCCAGATCCCACCGCCTGACGCGATCCTGTTCGAGAGCAAGTTGACGCATTCTTCCGCGAGCTCGAGGAACTCGTCCCCGTTGGAGAGTGCCTCGTAGCCGTAGACGACGGAGAGTGTGAGCCCGCCGGCGTACCGCCTGATGTGCTTCGTGTAGTCCGAAGGAGAGGCGACGAGGTACCGAAGGAAATGGTTGGTTTCGGTAAGGAGGAGAGGGTGGTAGGTGGGGATGGTAGGTAGGCCGAAGGCTTTGTGTAGGAGGCGGCGTTGGCGTTTGGATTGGTCATTGTAGCCTGTGAAGGCGACCTGGGAATGAGGTTAGTTGAGTGACAAACGTGCAGGAGGGATGGTTATGATGTGATGCGCATGCATATATGAAGTGAGCGATAGATCACAGGAGCGCATGGACACGAGACGCGTCGGATGTGACTACACATTCTTTTTTGTGGCGAGATCGTGTTCGTCGGCGCGATAGGATTTGGCGCGACTAGGGACGTAAAATTGGAAAGGAATCAATCTCACCATGTTTTTGCAGCCGCATCTGTCGGAGAAAGCTCAGTGTAAGTATATTTATCAGCAGCAAAAATGAAGCACATACAATTCGCCAGCCATCACCAAGGAGGGTTTATCGGAGTAGATAGACCCACGCTTGTCGAGGAGATCAGAGGCAGCTTCTGGGCTGTTGACGAAGACGAGACCGATTCCGAGAAGATGCAGATACACCACATCGCCTGCAACACACCGAACATCGATCAGTTCGGCACGAGAACGACGCGAGCTGGAAGAGGCTGACCGTACTGCTTGGCCCATTGCGACGCGGGGAGCCAGAGCTCCTTGGCGGTGAGATCTCTTATATTTCCCAGTAGCGGGACAGGCTTCGGGCCAGGTGGCAGAGATGCCGCGGAAGCTTTAGGCTTTCGAAACCAGAGGACGAGGGCAACGAGAAGGCAACCGCCCGCTGCGAGGACGGAAGAGCTGGTCATCGGCAATGACAGGAGTGACTGTGAAGGGGGGCGGAGAACGGGGGATTCGCGGGGGCCGACAGCGGCGCGAGAAGTGAGGAGGACGGGGGAGGTGGATATATGCGCCTGAGGAGGGGCTGGTACTTATGTGCGAGCATCCTGCCTTTTGGCTCTTTTGGCTCTTTTTTCTGTCGCTGTGCCATGTCGTCTGCGAAGAAGCCCTGTCACAGATCACTCTTCCTTATCCGGACTCGCTGGTCCCTAATTAGGCTATATCGATCAATCGGCTGTTTCCCAGTGGTTTGTTGTCGCGCCTCTTGTTCTCCTCCTCGTCGCTCAGCCTCTAGTTTTCGACATAACCTTGCCGCTCCATCCATGGCAACACCTCCCGACATACTATGCTCTACTATAACCCTCAAAGGCACTTCCAAACGGGATTTAGAAGCCAAGAAACCTGATGGTCAACTGACACCCACCTCTGCACCATCGTGCAATCTTTTTCCCCGGTGGGCGCTCTCTGCACCGAAGCAGACTACCAAATTTATCTCGCTGTGGTCTATGTGCCCTTTTCTCTAGTTAATCTACCGCCGGACCCTGCCTATCTTACGCCTAACGTACACGCCGTGACCTCGAACAATATGATACGCTCTTCAACCAGCTACGACGCCCACTACCCTCACTGACACTCGACACAATCGGAGAAGAGTCCGTGATCCCATCTAATTTCCGGCGCCGTTAATGCTGCCTGAGAACTCGCGCACAGGAGGTGACTACACCAACTTCTGATCGCACCTCTTATACTTATTTATATCTTCCCCAAGCCGACACCCCACATCCAAAGCCTCCAAGGACTCAGGTTGTTCGAGACTCGAGTAAAACATTCTCTTTCCAGACACATGCTGAACCTCACCCCAAAGTCAAACCCTCATATTCACTCAAAAACTAGCTCGCATTGGCAGCTTATGTTGACGCTAATTTTTATTCTCTGTCACTGGCATCTTCAACCCACAGAATAACCGATCGTCAATGAAATTTGAATTGAAGCCCCTTAATCTTAATTCATAACCAAATCGCCATCTAATCTATATCACTCCAACAATAAGCAAATATAACATTGACATCTTGTCGTTCTCGACCCTGCTTGAGCTTCTAGATTCCGGGTCTTCCGCTCTTCCGTCTTGAACTCAGCTGGTGACTTGGGATGATTGGCAAGAAGCGATTTACAAAAGGCGCAAACAACCTTCAAGCTCGGCATCGTGGTTGTGGTCGACGACACCAACGGTCAAAGCCTGTTTGAAACCCTCCGAGACCATGGCAACTTACGAACAAAAATTCTACTCATAACATTTGTTAGGAAGAGGACTAGGTCTTTCAAACACGTCCATCTCGGAGTCAGAAGTGCCTTTGCACTTCCGAAAAAAAAAAAAAAAACTAGCTCGAGCAACCGGAATGAAGTTGGTAAGCCTTGTATCCACTGAGTGATCTACAAATTGATATTAATTGATCTCACGTTTCTGAAGGTTCATCACCAGAGCGTTCTGGTCGGTCATGCATTTTCAAAATTTGTTAATGAGCGGTTTAATTGGCCCGACGTAGACGCCAGGTATGCCGTTTTAATCCTGACGCAGAGGCCATTACTCAGCCTACAGAACTTTGTTTCAGAGCTAAGAATTACACCGCGGGATCGCACACAAATTGCATGCGTGCTGTCGGCTCATTTACTGTTCAGCAGCTCCCCTCTTTTTTTCTTTTGTTCACCCATCCTTCTAGTCCATCTCCATTTCGGAAATGTAGAAGTTCCGACAAAATGAAGTTCTAACGGACGCATCCTTGGCGATACGTGCTTTACACCTCCCTACCTTCGTCGTGAATATGAGCGTTAGCACTAGTTCCAACGATACACTTCTCATATGCGCCTTACAAAACTGGTTTTCAGTCGCAAATCATTCCCCCACGTCCAGGCGACATCTCACATCTCACATTCCCTCGTTCTGTCATTCGTCTCACTATCACATCCTAATTTTTTTTATGAAGGCACTGTTACGGCACCCGCGAGCAAGCCGCGAGCGTCCTACTCGGTCTACCATCTTCTAGATCGATAATGACGCAGCTGATCTTAGGCTCCTAGCGCACATCGAGCCTCATCTTGGCCGTGCCCAGTCTTCAACCTCCAAGCTCCAGACTTCAAACCAACCTTCTTGCTCTCTGACAAACCACTGGCGCCCGAAATAATGCGGTCTTGAGTCATATGTCCTGTTTGTCTTTTCGGATGACTTCATCTCGGAATCGCCTTCCGAAAACGCCTCAGACAAATGAACTGCCAAACCTCCTACTCTTATTAAGGAGTAGTCTTTCCTTTCGACAGTCCTACGCCGCTGATGCCGTTAGTATCACCTACCTTCTTTGATAGGCCTGTCGACCTACGGCACTGCTATCACTTGGCTCCAGTTAGTAGGTCCAACAAGTCCCATTGGGCACGGATATCGGAGCGAGACGCGTACAGCGTTCGTAGCGTCCTTCCATCTATCAATATCGACTTAAAGTCTCTATAGCTATCATTCGTCTCACTGCATCCTATGAAGGCTCAATGACAAGACCTTCTTTCTCGGGTCTCACCTACTATCAATGATGAAATCTCAACTCGATCCTCTCTACGTATTTGGTTTAGGCTGGCAGAGAAACAATAGGCGATAACGATAAGAAGTGAGTATTAATGAGTGCTGATCAAGTCCGAGGGGGCGTTCCTTTAAACAAGGTTCGTCAGGTGTTTCCACTGTCGTTCGTTTTCATCTTGGCATGTACAGTATTGTCACCCAACCTTGTAAGGGTAAGGGTGAAGACGACATGAGCCATCTAAATTCCGCTGCGCAGACACCACAGGACCTTGCACACAAGCCCACAAGCCCACCGAAAGTTTCTGCTACCGTACAATGATCCAGTGCATCTGTCCCTGCTGACTGATGACGTCAATGGACTCAGGATATTATTCTGCTCTATGTTGTGGCCTACTTATTGCTGTCATATTTCTTCCTTCTCCGTGTCCGTGCTTGTGTCTGATACATGCCTGATGCAATGCTGTGGAGGTACTCAAATGTCTCTTTGCTCAGCAGTAGATGACCTGGAAGCCTTTCTCGATGTAAAAAAAAAAATTCTGGGATTCAATGAAGCAAGGAAGACATTCTTCATGTTTTTTGGCGCCTTCACAGAAGGAGTGCACTAAGCTGTTAATTGTACGGTACTTTCGTGTGTGTACTTCTCTAGCTCGTGTCTTTTGTTTACTAACACTGCCAATCCTATGTCTTCCCATATCTTCTGTCCTTCACATGACGCCAAATCGAAGAACGATTGCGATATTTATTGAATGACTCGACTTCGCTTTTTAAATAAACGCAAGTTGAATTCCATGGCTCATTTCCATAAATTCAAAACAAGGTGTATTTCGTTTTATAAAAGTACTCATCGAGAAAGCAGCTGAACTGTGCGCGCCCACTTAACCTCAGTGGGCTTCTCTTCTGCAATCTGCCACTGTCGATGTACATATCCGTTGTAGTGACACGCATCACGTTTGTGCATAGAGCTTGCTATTTCAGGGGATTTGATTACGTGCAGCTTAACAACCATGAATAGATGGGTGGGCAAACATAACGGGACGGAAGACCGCACGCCCGCTGCGACCACCAAGCGACCACTCCGTCAATCTATTTACGGTGGATCATGGCTTGTGCCACTACTTATAAGTTATCAACTGTATCTTCATCAGACGTACCGATATTTATCAAATCCGCTATGCTGAGTTTAGCTCTGGACTGCCAGTGCTTGCTCGTCGTTATTGATGCGGATGGTGGACGTCATTCTTCGGGTAGGCTGACCCATGACGGTTTGTAAGAAATAACACCGTCTTCGGTCTAACGAACGCACGTCGATGGAAGACATGAAAATATGGAAGCTCGGTGGCTCATATTATTTCGAAGAATTTTCGTGTGCACTCCAGCCCGAGCGCCTATTTGCCATAGCATCCGCGATCCGCGCCCCTGAAATCTCGGTCACGATATTTGTGCTTATAAATTGCAATTGCTCCAAGCTCCGTTTTTTTTTTCTTCTCACTATCCAAACTCCTCCCGGTATACGTAAGTATTCACCCCTATCGTCGCCGTCCTTAGCACTCCGTGCCGTCTAGCCATATCAATTATTTCCGTCGATCCCCACAAATCAAAGAAACTTTCGAAGCTGATACCCTGAGCCTTTACCACAAAAAGTAGTTTAGTATCCTGTGGCTCTATTTTGTCCGCTTTGAACGCAAGATAAGTCTTTCCTCTGTGCGCCATTCGGGCTTCGCGATAGACAAGCTTGGGTGAGTTCCTGTCACAGTCCCGAAGGTAAACTCGGCTACAGCTGACAGTCCTGTTATTCACGACATCAGTCTCTTCTTTGCTAGTTCTCTCATATCATTGCAATTTCTGTCCTTGATATCCCCTGATCGTCCTATCCCATTCCGATCCTCACTGGGCAATGGTTGTTGATCTCGAGCCGAAGTGAGGAGAATCTAATAACTTTCACTTTGTTCGGGGACTGGTACGTTACTACGATAATAATAATAGCTCAAACACGGGACTGAAAACTTTGACGTATGTACATCGTAAAGATCGTGGCGACACCCTGCGAAAGAGCACAGTACTTACATGCGTCGATGGCTCTTCGGCAGGTTGACAGCGCTGATGGCCGTCAATGTTTGTCCGTGCAGCCTTTCTATTTCTTCGACAGGGGAAAATTGTGGCATGGGTACAAAAGCAAGTGAAGCTGATCCAGAAGCAGTTGAAGGCAGCGTCTCAGAATGTCCCCCGTCTTAGAGGCCGCCGTCCAAAACATAACCATCCCATTCTCGCAGATCCCCACACCGCTCGTTTTCGTCCCTCCCGCCCTTGCCTATCAGATTAGTGTCTTGGTATATCTGCATGTTGGTGCGACATCGGTACGCCGTCATTCTAATTTTCGGGTTCTATAGAGATAACTCACCCTGCGTGTGTTGCCTTTTGGTAGGTGTTAATCTGGGATATCCTCAATAATCTAAGAAATGACTTCAAATTGTCATTTTACTACAAGGTCCGACTACCGACCATAATATATTATATTACCAGGTATTTATCTGTGGGGAAGAAAGGAAGTTGTCATTAACTGGATATCAGGATCTCGCTACTGGCGTATTGTCTTGGTAGATGCATACTCCTGAGTGAGTTCAATTTAACGTTGGCCTCTTGTTTTTTGTGTTGACGATATTGTCGAAACTCCAGCAAGGCCAATAAGCGACTGCGCCAAATTTGAGGCCGCCCTCAACAGCCTTCTTGTCGCTTTCATATCCTCCACGACTTGCTTCTTCTACCTCCGGGTATTGTCAATATTCAATAGGAACATCTACATCGGCACATTCTTTGGTATTCTATGGTTGGCTACTGTCGCCATGTCCTCCCTATTCTTCAAAATATTTTCAGCTGCACATGTCGGACCAACGCAGTTTTGCCTGGAAAGTGTCAACCAAAAATTCCTTGCGCCACCAGCCATCGTCTTTTTGACCAACGACACTCTAATATACGCTGCCGTTACCTATCGCATATACCAGATGTTCCTCGAACGCGATGCATCGTTATCGGAGAAGGTCAAACTTGTGGTATTTGGGAAGTCTTTGCCGCTCTTATCGAAGGTACTCTTGCTAGACAGCCAGCTTTATTTCTTGTAAGATGTCCTTTGTCGCTTGCATTACTGTCTAATCTCTTCCGGTTTATTTGTCAAGGATAATCGTATTGACTAAAACCTTCCTGGTATTCGGCGCAATACGATTCGGGCCCCCTCTCAACGCGATGTTCATTGTTTGCCATTTGGTCCTTGTGAATGTTTTAACATCACGGGTATATCGCAAGATCCGGAAATACAATGACGCTTCTCAGGTTTCCGAAAGCACCAGAGATATCGAGATTATCGAATTCAGAACCAATAACCCGGTCACAATTGGACGTGATACCAATTTATCGTCGTCGTCGATTACAGAATCCTCAGGCGCAGGTTATACCAGCTCCTAGCCTTTACCTCTATACTGAACAGTTTTATTTATTTGATGATCTACTAACCAACGGGTCGATCGGGCTTTGACATATCTGCTTATGACCTCTTCGACTTGAAGAGGAATGGACTTGTGGCCAACAAGCACCATTTACGGTATTCCGTAAAGCAGAGTCCACTCATACTGTAGTTGGTGATTTGCGCAGCAATTCATAATTAAATACTTAGTACAATCGACTTCCTCCGAGGAGGACCAGGAGATTACCATAAATAGACGCTGAGACGCAGTCGGTCAGAGAGATTTTCCCCAATGAAAAAACAGTTATGAAAGCCAGCACGATTAACGAAGTTAAACGAACGTTGTAGACATGTACCCTATTTTTGACTCTTGCATCAGAATTGAACTGTTTATAGGGAAATTTTATTAGTTAAGTTCCTGGTCGGCCTAAGGTCTCTCAAAAGGATACGGCCATTGTAACACTGTCGAGAGTGTCAAGTTCAAAAAGAAAAACATTGACATTCAAGAGTTGTTTGACATCGGATTCGACAATTTAATTGGCATTCTCAGACTTGGAATTTTGCATGTCACTGAATATTTATCCATAGATTGATCTCCAAATACTTCAATGAATTTTCGAGGTGGTTTATTACGCATAATTATAAGTACCCGAAGCTTGCGGACCTAATGTTTTGAGATTACTAAAAATAGAGACTGTGGCGCAAATGCTCTCACGCCGTCTCAGTAACTGCGATGTTGAGGGTTCTTCCTAAATAACTAGCCTCAAAATCCAATTATTTGAATGCAATGTCTCAGCACTAATAATCATCAACATTAATGCAAGAGTGCTTCGTGCTAACTTCGGTACGTGTGCTTTGTACATAGTTTGGCCTTCTTTACCCACTCTCCTTCTGACGAGGGAATAAACGGAAAAATGGGCACTATTTTTGTCAAGTCCGAGTCCCACTGCCGTCGCGCTCACGTCGGAGGCATAAGTTAATAATGGCCTTCCTGAGAATTCCCTTTACGGTTTGCGTTGTATCCGGGCAAAGGTTTGAGTTTGCTTTGCGCATCGATATGCTTAGGTTTTAAAATCTCAGTTTGACGATTTCAGCAGGGAATAAGGTCTGAGGAGGATCTCATGCAAAGCAGAAAAATCCCATTTTCTTCCCGCTCAACCTCCGTATTTTTTCACCATCAGGTTCTCTCGTCCCGCAAAGAAGAGCGCCAGCAGTTTGATATGTCAAAATGGCCGCCATGATGAAATATATGCAAGCCCAAGTTATAATCCTCGGTGTGAACCAAAAAAGTCCCCGAAGGTTCTTACAAGGCATGCTGATATATAGATAGGACCGCAAATATTTATTTGCCACCTCTGATGGCGACCGTCAACGCCACCTCTGGCACCATCGAGGTCCCGCTGTCTGAAATCCCTACCCCTCTCATTTTCCTTCATCCCCAGCTAGCATATCATATCGGCCTATCCACTTATATACATATTGGTGCGACATCTGTGAGCCAATATGTTTCTGTTATGCGTGAACGCTCACTGACTTTGATGTCAGGTACTAATATGGGACATAATCAATAACCTGAAGAGCGAGTCCAAACTCTTGCTTTCCCATAAAGTTGGACCCCCTACAATTATCTACTTTATATCCAGGTTAATTGCCAATCCTCGTCGTTGGCCGTGACTTCAATTTAACCTTGTAGTACATACCAGGATAACTCTTTTGGCCTATGCGCTTGGAAGATGTGTACTATTGAGTACGTCCAGTTTGTTTCTAAATTCGAGAAAGAAGTGTTGATGTTACACAGCCCATCCTGTTGAGGATTGTGCCAAGCTTGAAGACGCGCTGAATGCACTCCTCACTATTTGTGTAGCCTCCACCACCTGCTTTTTCTTCATTCGTGTGTCAGCTGTATACGCTCTCAACAGGTATATCGTGGCATTCTTCGGAACTACATGGTTATGCACTTCTGCCATGTCGGTGACTTTCTTCAAAACTTTTACCGCCGAGCACATTGAGTACACGAAATATTGCATAGAGAAAATTCAAGGCCCATTCTTGGTTCCGACGATCATTCTCCTTCTGGTGAACGATACCCTTATATATTTTGCAATTGCGTACCAGATCTACCGGACGTTTATCAATAACGAAGCACGGTTAGAGAGGCTGAATTTACTTGCCATTAAACAGTCTCTACCTTTTTTAAAGAAGGTGTTTCTGTTAGATAGCCAACTTTATTGCTTGTGAGGGATCTACCTTCGCTTTTGACACGCAGAGCATAACAACTGATTTGATATTTGAAGGTTAATAGTTCTGACGAAGGCATTCCTGGTCCTTGCCATTTCAAGCTTCGATCCACCAGCGAGCGCAATGTTCGTGATTTGCCATCTTGTATTGGTGAACATCCTGTCCTGTCGCGTATACCGTAACATCCGACTGGGAAATGGGCATCTCCGGGCCAGAGGAGAATCAGCAGAGTTATATAGATCTGAAGGCATTACCTCGTTGGAGTTTGGCGAGGTTAAAGATGGAAGTCACAAGGCGCCTAATGTTCCGCCAGACCTCCGTACTTCGACTCATACTCCCGATTTTCAAGTGTCCAGCGCGAATTCCAGCTCATTGGGTACATCCGCACGCGAGGAGCTCATCATCGAGATGTCTACCCATGACCACCCTTCCTTTTTCCGTGAAGACCAGGACTACAAAACGCGTAACAATTAATTGTCTTGTATGGTCAACCAATTTGCTGGATATTATGACCACCCTACTTGTTAGCCATTCTCGACTTCAGCAACAATGCCTCTAACAAACTGGTTTTGGAAGACGAAAGCGCCAAGTCAGAGAGGTGTTGATTGTCATACAAGGCCTCGGGCGGCTAAATATATAGGAAATGTTAAGAGATACCCTATGTGATCGATCATATACCAAAAATTCAAAAGCTCCAAACATGCCATTGAGCGACAAAGCAAATACTTTTACGCTTGGATCATTTAAAGCATTCTACGACTTGTCCTCCAATCATTCTGACAGTATCACTTGGGAAGTGCCAAAATGCGATCGCAATGAGGATGTACGCCCCTGAAAAATAAAATTAGATAAACAGCGATGGAAGGATGACGGAGTAACCTACCAATCAGGACCAGTCCGCTCATCCAATGGGATTTTCCATCCTCAACAGAAAACTTAACGAGGAGAACTGCAAGGAACAAAACCTAGATTCGCATAATCAGCGTCATACACATCCTAGAACCCGAGGAGTGAAAACCCACCACAGTCTCAAGTGGATCGAACAACAAGGTTAGTGGCCTGTTCATTCCCCAAGCGACCAGAACCAGGGTCGGAATGACGAAGAGGGAGATCTGAATGCAACTTCCCACCGCTACGCTCATTGCCAAGTCAAACTTGCCTTTGCTAGCTACAATGACGGCGGTGGTGTGCTCTGCGGCATTACTAATGATAGGGATGATGATGAGTGTGATCCACTCTTTTGAAATCGAAGGATGAGCTTCAACAAGGCCCTCCAAGGAGTCGACCAAGTACTCTGCGGTCACGTAGGCTAGAATGGTGACAAATACGAGGAGGGCGAGGGCGGATGGTATGTTAAGCTTCGCTCTCTCGGGTGACGGCTCCTCGGACGGCAAGGATGAAGGGCTGTTTGACAAAGCATCCAATGGGGCCAAATTAGGCTCAGGAAGAGTCTGAGTCGACCGGCGCCTGAAGCTTACTGTCCTGCTGGAACGGTCGGAACTGGACTTTTCTTGCAGGGTATCAAGGAACAGATGGTGATGAGAGTAGAATTGAAAGAAAAGCTGGGCACGAGGTTGTTAGTAATAAAAGGTTGTCGATGAAACGATAACAGACATAAGCGATGTAGCTATGAGATGTTTATTAGCGGTGGCAAACGAAAATGATCTGTGCTCTTACAGCAAGATAAGGAGGACGGCGCTAAGCCGACTGAGTTCGAGGAAAATGTCGAGCTCTTTGCCTGGTGGCAATCGCCCTTCAAGGTATTGTTGCTGATTCACGAGTCAATAGAATGAAGTCTTGAAAAAATAATACCCACGAAGGCGGCCGGGATTGTCAACGAAATAACGGAGACAATCAGCAAAGAGGAATTCAGTTGGGCAACCATGGGCTGGAACTGCTGCTGGTGGAAGCGAAAACCCCCAACTTTCAATGCATTAGAGAAGATCGAGGGTTGGCGAGTTTCGGGTTGCTCACCAACGAATGCACATCCTAAGACCAGAAGTAAATTACTCAGAAGGCCTCCAAGTAACGTGCTTTGTACAACTTCAAGTTCACACTGCAAGCAGTCATTAGCATGTTGCAGCACAATAAAGTCAGTTGAACTAACCTGCTTTAAGGCTATACCAGATATAATCATTTCGATAAGGTTACCAAGCGTGGCGTTAAGTAGTCCACCGACGCTTTGACTCGTCTTGAGAGCAACTTGCTCGGTCCCTAGACCGAGAAGTGCAGCGAGGGGGATGATGCCGAGGCATGAGAAAACGAAGATCAAAGTTGGGCTCTGATGGGTATACTGAAGGGCCCACGAGACCGGTATGAAAAACAGCAAGATGTTGAGAGGAGTATAGCGCAACATGGCCAATAAAGACTCGCGGTACGTGGGACAAGGTCCAACATATCGGGTCGAGTTAAAAAGCGCGCGAAGGCCGACACTCCACGACACTCGGTCGTGATTTCGACCACGAGTGCGGCGTCCTTCGATGGTGTCAACGCTCTCCAAGTCACGTTCAATGACTCCCTGGGCAGGAAGACTTGCTTGGACGCTAAGATCCACGGACTTTGAGGATTGAGGAAAACTACATCGCCCCTCCTTCATTTCAGTCGACCGATGACTTGGTGTCCCACTACTAGGGGGTTCGTCGTCGTCTTCGGCGAGGAGTGTGGATGTTGGTTGAGGTAATACAGTAGTGGAAGCATCATGGAGGGGTTGCGCGAAAGATTCTCCCATTCAAGGTGTATCTTGATAAAATATAAGGATGCTTGGTATCAATTGGTGAAATGTGGGTAGGAAAGGCTGTGAAGACCAAGACTGACCCTCTTTATATCTGACGCGTCCGCCTTGGTGTCCTTGGCAATTACGCTCTTCGCTCACGGTGCCGCCTTTCCTCCTTTAAGTTGTCACTGGATGTGACAGTCGTCCCAGACTTTGACCAGGAGGAGCTGTACCCTCAAGGTGCAGTGAACGGATGTAGATGAAGTTAAACACATCTCCTGAACCTAACAAGAAAGATGGAAAATCGAGTTCTAGTTGCCAAATTTAGTAACACAGGTCCGCCAGCACTTATCTCGATCTCTTGGCTACAGCAGACATGTCGTCCAAGACTCCAAGCCATTCTTCCATCCATCTAGGCGCATCAAGTGACTAAGCAAATTAGAATGCTAGCTGGTCCTCATGGTTTCATGCATCTCGCAAGTCGAAGCCCAGTAATTAGATTCGGAATACAAGAGTGGTGTAGTTGAAAGAGGTGTGGTTCACAAGGAAGCTGGCAGCACGTATTCGACTGGTATTGTCCACAGGAATTTATCTGAGACGGATTTAAGCAGATTAGATTGGTACAAAGAAAGACGTAGGGACATAGAGAAGAGACATATGGAGGGACTTTGGTATGGTAAATCTACCCAGATATTTGAAGATAAGCCACTCATCTCTGTCATATGGTGTCATGACAGCAGTCAGTCGGCGGCTGGTTCGTTCAATTGAAATCGTCAAAATTCGTGGGCTGCTTAAGCAGCCAGTTTCTTCGCCTTAGGCGGGCCAGGAACGTATTTTCCACTTCCCTTTTGGAAGAGGTCCTGTAGGAAAACCATGTCCTCAGCATAGGCGAAAATGTTCGAAAATGGTCTTGGTACCTTTGATACCCCTCTAAATATCTGCATGAGGGCATGGCGACTCTCATAAAGAGGATAGACGACGACAGAGATGGCAGAGAAGAAAGTCCACGCGATGCCAATAGCAACCCAGCCAGTCAAGTCTCCGACGCCGTAAATGTGCGACGAGAAGAACAAAGGGAGAGGAATAAGCAAGATGAGCACGATAAACTAGAATGCGAACGTCAGACCTCGTGCGAGGAGAGCGAAGGTTGACCATACCAGTCCAACAGACGACCACGTGGCGAACCTAAAGGCTTTGTTGAGAGCGATTGGATCAAGTTCGTCCTCTTCCTCCATAGCATCGAACGAGTCTCCGGCAATGGAAGAACCCTTGACGTCGACTTCATGGCCCTTCTTGTCGCTGTCATCGTCTTGTTTCTCATCGTCTATCTTATCTGAAGGAGGGATGGGCTTGTTGATTGCACGAGTAGTTTCCCAGTCAAAGTTATCGGGCCACTGATGATAGGGTTGAGTACGGTGTATATGGAGACAAGCAGAGGCAACTTACAATGAGAGACGTGACAGTGGCAACAATAGCACCAACACCAATGGACGCAAGGTTTCCAGCCAGCATCTCAAAGTCGCCTCCGCTTGTCTAATATATGATTGGGTGTCAATTGCGATGTCTCAAAGAATCGCAGGAGTCAACGTACCACGACGTTGATGACACCGCCATTCAAAGTCGAAGTGGTCACCAACCATGCGATGATTCCAGCAGCGAAACCAGAAATGGACCCCCAGATGCATCCCCATTTGTTGGCCTTACTCCAGGTAATACACAAAGCAATTGGAGCGACTGCTGACCCTAAAATGACACCCATGAAGGTCTACAAACAAACAAAGATTGGTGTAAGAATTATGGCGACGAATGAGATGGCTTACATAGAGCCAACCCATGGAAACTCCAATGTAGAAAAAGACTAGTCCTGCTAAACCACAAATAACAGCGTAGAAAGCGACCTATATAGGATCAACTGAAGAACTAGTATTCGCAAAATTCGGGACACTCACTGCTGCATGTCCGACACGCAAAATCTGTTCTTCTGTGGCCGTGGGGTTGAGATAGGTCTGTAAATAGCAGGTCAGTGTTGAAGTGCTCAAACTACAGATTTCAACGTGCCTTGTAGATGTCATATGTTAGAATAGAGGACACGGCGATGAGCTCAGCAGAGCAAGCGCTAGTGACGGCCAAGAAAAGAAGGACGAGGAGTGCAGCAGCACCACCTTTCCCCAGAAGCGCGGCAGCAGCAGCAGAAGCCGGCAGGCCAGCGGACACATCTGCTGGAGTCAAAACCTGCATGTCTGGATCACCTCGAAGGGCGACTGCAGCAAGACCGAGGGTGGTCGCAAATGTGAAGGGAATGGCGAACCAGGCAAGTCCACCAAGGAGGTATGCCTTGACGGTGCTGGCGGGGCGACTGGCGATGGCACGCTGCCAATATGCTTGGTCCTGAAATACAGTGGCGAAATTCCCGATAATGTTGATGACGCCGAAAATGAGACCATTTTTCGAACGCATGGTGACATAGGAGCCATGAGCGTTGCCAGGAATTGGTGCCACAACAGCAGCTGCAGTAAGCAACTCATGCATCTTCTTAGGACTGCCAATCTTGTCGCTAGTCGCGTAGACAGTGAAGACGAAAGTCTGGGCGTATTTTGAATCAGCACATAAAACGGACGTATGAGTAAATAACACAAACAAGGATGATGGCAAAGAGAACAGAAGTGTGGGTGCTATGGACGATTGTTAGAAGCTTATGTAGACTAGGCATGCAGAAACTCACTAATCACAAAGCAGAGTAGAACGCATACCACCGACGACAACATATATGGCAACACCGAGAGGAATCAGGAAACAAGCCTACAATCCGTCATGTAAGTACGAAAGGTCGATGTGATCGAGAGATAATTACAGCGATCGTGCTCATTCCAGTCAAATCAGTCACAGTTGCCGATCCGCCAAGAATCAACATGGAGCTGACAATAACATTTGTGGCCAAACTATTGCGAAAAACGCTAAGAGCGATGTCGATGATACAGATTGATTATGACGTACCCGAAGAACATGAACACCAGATGTGCAGTCCTGCCCCACCTCGCCCCCACGATCTCAAGCCACGTATGTGCATAAGGCGCGTTAAGCTTCAGCTTGGCTGCTAGCTGTGAAGAACGAAAAGTTCAGTGAATAGGACTCGGAAAGAAGAATTGACAAACCATAGCGAAGAGCAAGACTTGGACGGTCGCTCCAGCTAAGGGTAACCAGGTCAGACGACACTCTGTTATCGTGGTGAATGAGCGCACCTCCATACCACCATGGACCACTGATGCCTATAGAAAGATCCAGTCAGGTCAATATGGTAAAGGATCGAAAGTTGTTACGAACCGAACTTATAGGCAACGGCGCTACTTTGAAGCTGAAAAGCAAGATCAATGTGTGAACGTGATGTTGTACGCATCAAAAAACACACGAGTGTAGCAGCCCATGTCCAGGCCGAGACAATCCCAGAAGCGATCAAACCAGGTTTGACACTTCGCGAAGCACTCGTGAATTCTTCAGAGCTCTTGGGTGAGAATGCGGTATATCGTGCTTGAAGTGCTGTCAAGCATATCATGAAAGCGCTGAAGAACAGACCGATCCCTTCGGCGGAAGATTAGTTGTGGAGAAAAAAAAAAAACGAATCGTTCAATGGACATACCAACCACTGAAAAAAAAAAACAAGTTAACAAGGATGAAAATATTAATAAGACCATGAATTACTTACCGACACCATATCCGGCTCCTGGAGGAAGCACTGTATCAGCCATCTTCGTGGAGTGAGTGAATCGCAAAGGGATAGAACCACCGCCTGTAAAGGGCTATTAAGGCAGCCGCACTATATGTGCAAGGAAGGCCGAAAGTCATTCGCCCGAAAAGTGGAGCTTTTTATGTGCTTATCGCAGGACGTCAAGAGTCATGATAAGAAGCAGAAGATTGGTTGATAGCAAGCTATCAGTCCCACACTCGATTCGATGCGAGTCCCTTCCCAAAAGTGGTTTAAAGAGGTTCCTGAGAGTTGCATGGACTGGCTTGCGGCGGAGGTATCAGAATATGTTGTCGTTTTGGGAGAACAGAAAGCCCTTAGTAAAACCTCAAGTCGAACTCCTGCTGCATAAGGAGTCACACGAACCTCGGCGATGGCACCAACCTGCCACAGAAACGTCACTTAAGAAGAGGTCCAGCAGCTATAAGGAGGTCCCCGAGGCCTCATGGAAGTAAGTAATATTCAAACGGGTGAAAGATGGTGTATTTTTGTCGTGCAAAGATAGCTGTGGAATATGGTGTGGAAGCAGACACACTCGTGCTGTGAATTTGAATTTCGACTATTCATAAAATTCCCATCACGTGAGACAAGCTCACGCTTCCGACCCTTTCCCGACCGCGTTTTAACTTTACCCAAGTTTTATTCTTCCTTCAGTACTTTTACGGTCTAGCAAGAAGGACTTGAATTACTTATAACGGAACATTTCAATGGTGAAGCGCAGATAAAACCAACAACTGTGGCTTCCACTCCGTTTTGCAATTAAATGCGAAATGGCCTCGACGTTGGAACTTGGAAGGACATTGGATATGAATAAAAACGACGGCGCCTTGCAGTTCTCCTGGATGCAATGCCCATAGATTCGGTGCGACAGCCAACAGACGCCACTACAACGCATCTAATTTTGAACTTCTGTCAACCCAGGCATTTCAATCCGACTTCTGCAATTAGCCATAGATTTTGAAGTTCAAAAAATCAATTTAAAAACAGTCAGACAGGGATTTTTATAGGCGCCTATCGAAAATCATTCTTTTGTTTTAAGCTGGGTTCATGTCCCAGAGTGGACAAAGTGAATAACATATAGACTGACGCTTCTCTTCAAGGAGAGACTTGACAAGGATCGCAGTGGCAAAGTGGCGCTCTTATCTATCCCATGGGGAAATATTTCAAGGAGGCCTTCAAAGAAGTTCGAAAGTTACAGACTTTGAGCTACAAGTACCTATCGTCTGAGGTCGTGTGCCCCTCCGCCAAGGGTTTACAATTCGCGCCACAACAACCGCAAATGGATATGTAGGATCGCAGGTTGATCGGAGGCAGTTGTCATGTCTTCTTTCGTCTTGCCCACACTTCCGTCGAGCTTATCAAACAAGACTCGAGGAAATCCTCCCAACGCCCTGCAGATCTAATATATAACACATCCCCGTCAGTAAGGTGGAGATTTTCTATCAGCTCCACTCCTTATCTGTCCCTTGTGCCTCCAGATTTTTCGGCTTTTTCGTATCTCGATTCTGGTTCGGGATGGACGAACTTGACCAGAGACCTCCTCGATCCACTTCGGAGTCACTCGATTTTGACATCCTAGTGAACCCCCACTGTTTCGGCCAAGAAGAGCTTCCTAATGCCCCCCAGGAGCGGGCCCGCGTCGCGGAGATCATCCGCAGACGCAAACTGTCTAGTCAATCTCCAGCTGCAGATGCTGCCGCGCTACCTACACCTGACGCAGATAAGGATTTCGAATCTACAGTCGTGGACAAGCAAAGCCCACCAATCCGGTAGCGGAACAACGGCTCGATAAAACCTTACCAAACTTCAGGATCATACTCCACTCGCCAAAAGACGCTAAAAAACCCACCTCCGAAGTTTTTCCCACGGGTTTTTGCGTTGTGCCAAATTTTTGGGCATAATTATCGAACTTTAGAGGGTCGTGGGAGTCATAAAAGGTCCTAAAAAGGCGTGTGTGAGTACCTAATGCCTCAACTGGAGGTCCAAAAAGAACGTTGCTAGCGCCAGGTACAACCAAGGGGTGCAGAATCGGTTGAAATCAGAGTGCTGGACGATTCGGAGGAAAAAAAAAGCTGACAAATATTCAGAATTATTAAGAAACTTCTATTTTTAGCGTACATCATTCAATTTATTGCGGGAGAACAGCTCGATGGACCCTTTCGATATTTGTGGATTCGACAGGACCTTTTGAAAGGAGTCGATTGCCAATTTTTGGTGATTTTTGGATCAATTCTCACGGTTTTGGCCAAATTTTCAGGGTACAAAACCTATAAATGGCAATTTATGAAGGATTGGCTCGATGGATCGTAATGAAAATGGTATGGTTCGAATCATCTTTTGAATCCCCGTCGATTGAGATAGTTTTCGGGAAATTCCATAGATTTTGATTTTTTTAGTGGGCTTTGCTTGTCCACGACTGTAGTGCTCTATTTACACACCTTGCCCACGGCCTAGCCTATACAGTAGGCTCAGCTCTGGGCACCACACCTCCGTCCCGAGAAACCTGTCTCGCAGCTTACCTCGTCCCCAACAGTGCCGGACTGACCGCCGGCTCGCGGGCATGGTCGAAACACTCGCACCGTTCCCAACCACCTCCATCCGACCAAGTAGAAACGGACAAGCGGAAGCGCAGCGCAGGGTGGTGGGGTGTCACAGCTGGTCCAGTAGCTGTAATTAATGAGAAATCTCTCGAGTTATTCTGGAAAGTCATGAACAACGCGACTTGGCGGAATCTGCATTGGCTGCCTCATCAGATTTTGGTTTACGAGGTGAGAGTTGCCGAGGGGTATGGAATTAGGTGGTCGCAAGACCAGGGGGATAGAGAAGGAGACGACTCACCCAAGGAGGACCGCCCTTGGACGTTTCGTGGTTTTGTCGAACCAGCTATGGAAAACGGGCATGAATTGAAATGGCGACACACATTACCTTCATGAACTTAGTGGCCTTGATTGGTCAATGATTACTTTGTATAATTTTGAATGGGTCAAGAGACGCTGTCGAAACGGATCTGTATGGCACACGGCCGGTACGATGCAGACCGCGTTCAAAGAGCATGCAAAGCTTCAGAGAAATGCCAGGGGAATTCGTGTTGAATTATGAATAACGTCCTAATGCATGATAAAAATATACAAAATGCAACAGATAAATACTATGCAACGACGATAAAAGAAAGCAAAAACATCGCAGCCCCCTTATCCCATGCTCACGTCTCATTGCCCACCAAATCTCGCAAAACAGGACGCCCCTTCAACACCCCAGCACCCCCAGCAGCACTCTTCCCAGAAACCAGCTTCATCTTCTTCGCCGGTCGTCCTGCCGTCTTTTTCTCTTTTTTCTTCTCCTTCTCGCGTTCTTTGGCCTTTTGCTTCTGGCCGCCCATCAACAGGGTAAACGCATTCACGCCTACATTCTCCTTGCCGGTCCTACGTGGTACGGCGGAAGCAATGGCTGCAGGAGCAGCAGCAGCTGCAGTGGTCTTGACCTTCTTGACCTCTTTCACCTCCGTGAAGTCCACGATTTCCACGATGTCATCGTCCTCGTCCTCAACCACCTCAACCACCTCATCCTCGCACGCACCCCGCTTCGACGGCGTCGAACACACATCAAACACCCTCGCATGCGCCGTATGCGCGCCAGGCGGCAGCCTCACAACCCACCCCTGGCCCTCCATCAGCCCAAAGAACTGCGCCAGCAGCGGGTCCCTCTCCAACGTCTTCCTCGATCCAAAAATGACCAGCTTGCTGCGCGCACGCGTGAACGACACGTTCATCCTCCGCCAATCTTTCACCAGGTCTCCGATCTACAACAATCAATCAAAAAGGCATAATTAGCATCGCAAAAATAGAGAAGAAAAGCCCATACATGACCCTCCTCATTCGACCTCACAAGCGACACGATCACACAGTCCTTGTCCCTCCCCTGGCTCTTATCCGCCGTCAAAACCTCCACGCCCGGCCTTGCCTGGAGGAGATGCTGCAAAAGCTTCACCTGCTGGCGGTACAAAGAGATGATCCCAATCTGCGCCTCCTGCACGCCGCACTGCAGCAGTGTCTCCGTGAACTGGCGCACGAGCTCGGCCTCGGTCGTGTTCTGCACCAGATCGCCGACGCGCGAGTCGTGCGCGGGTAATGCGTCCGTGTCGACGAAGACGGCTTTGCAGCTGGGGTATTTTTGAAAAAAAAGATCGAAGTGAGTTGGGTCTTCGAAATCTCCTGATAACTTTAGATAGAACGCTTACCTTTCATCAGCCAACTGGGCTAGCCAACAGGTCTTTCCGGTCTGACAGGCATCCCCACCAGCATCAACATCAGCTCGAGGCTGCCTCCCGCGGTGGTCTGCATGCAACCGCCCCAGAAATCGCTTATCCGCCAACGTCAATGCCCTCTTTGCGACCTCGTCATTCCCGCATCTCAATCGGTCATCATAAATCAGCCTGTTGGACAACAGCATGATCTCCTCGTTCATGCGGTACTGGAAGCGCAGGTCCACGACAGCTTCCGGGTGTGCTTCGGAGAGACGCCGGAAGAGGGAGACCTCCAGCCCACCTTGACGGGCTTCGGGAGTCTTGACCTGAAAAACGTTTTAGCAATCCAGCTAGGATGTTGGGAGCTTGGAAAGACGAGACTCACAAGCGGAGGAAGCTGATAGTGGTCTCCGACTAACACAAACGTGTCCGCAAATTTTAGAGGCCCAAGACACGTAGGCAACGTGATCTGCGAAGCCTCGTCGACGATACAATAGTCAAACTTTCTCCTTGAAAAGAGAGCACTGAAAATCCATTCCAGTTAATGTTGGCTTCCTAAAAGTAACGAAAGGACGAAAAACGTACTGATCAACAGACAAACACGTCGTAGCAACAACAGGCGCGTCCATAAGCTGCTTCTCAAGCTGCTCGACCGTAGTCGGGGTCCGCCTTGCACTAAGCGTGTACTTCCTCACTTCCGGATGCACCTACGCAAGACAGCAAAGTAAAACCAACATCAGCCAAATTTAAACCCACAACGACCACAACAACAAAAAAGCAAAAACAAACCTTATCCACATTCCCCAACCTCAAAATCCCAAACCCACCACCCTCGCCATCCATCCCGCCCATTCCCATTCCCATTCCCATCCCACTATCATGATCACCCAGCTTCCGCAAAATAGTATCCACAGCCGAATGCGTATACGAGCTCAGCAGCACCGTCTTCCCCCTCCTCACCAGCTCCCGGATGAGCGCAGCCACGACTGTCGTCTTCCCTGTCCCCGGCATCCCGAGGACGAGAGCGTAGTCCTCCGCGGAGAGCACGCGCTCCATTGCGTGTAGTTGGGAAGGGTTGAGCGTTTGCAGGTGGTCTGGTCTGGATGTGGGAGTGGGTGTGGAGGGATGGGTGGGTGGGGAAGGAGGCAGGAAAGGTGGCGTCGGCGGGCTGAAGACGGGCTTGCGCAGGTCCACGACGAGCTCGAGCCGCTTGCGGTCGCCATCTGCATAGAACAGCTGCGCGAGGTTGTTCCGCACCCTTGCCATCCCGCCGAACAGCTCGTCCTTGTCGATGCGGAAGACTAGCTCGCAATCGTCGCTCTTGAGGTTTTGAGCATCATGAGAAGGCGATTGCGGCTGCTCCGTCCGCACCCTTGCCTTCAAAGCGCCAACATCCAAGACATGATCCACGCCAACCACCACCCTCTCCGGAGTCAGCTCCAATATATATCCACGCGCCAGAGCCAGCAACTTCGGCTCAATAGACACAGTAATCGCATCGCCAACACCCAAATGCCCATTAAGCAGACTCCTCCCATCCGCACTCGCACCATTTTTCCGCGAAGACGACGGCAAAGGGCACCACGTCTTCGACCGCTCAAAAGCATACGTCCACCGATGGATCTTGCCGTCCTTCCCCCACTCCGTGCCATCCTTCGGTACGGGCCCAGGCCCCCTTTCGTCTGCACACTCATAAGGAACAACCACCATCCCACCAAAGCACCTCCCCCTTCTCTCCCTCTCCCCCGCCCCAAGCGTCCACAGCTCCCTCTTAAATCGCACCAAATCCCGCTCCTCAAGCGCCAGCAGCCTCTCCCACTTCCTGAAAAAATCCACGCGCTCCGGCGTAAGATGCGCCGTCTTCGCAGCGAACGCGTCCGCGAGGAAGGGGGGCACGGGCGGGTCGAGCGTCGTGAGTGCTTTCCTGAGTGCTTTTTTGGATAGGGAGTGGGACTGGGCGTCGGACGGGGCGAGAGCGTGGTTGGGGTGCGTTTTGCGAAAGAGCAGGCAGGTGTCGAGGGCGTAGCACCGTCTGCAGGTGCGCTCGTCGTCGATGGGCGCGGGGAGGAAGTGTTCTTCCAGGTCTAAGAGCTCGTCTTGTGCTGGAGCTTGACTTTCTGGTGTGCCTCTGGGCAAGGCTTGGACCTTGCGCGATGACAGATCCTCCATGTCCACATCCACGTCCATCGCATCTTCCTTCTTCTCAAGCTTCACTTCCACGCCCTTCCTCTTCCTTACCCGCCTCCACATATACGCAGCAACTTCGTTCCTCACACCCACCAACCCCCGTACCTCGTTCCTTCCCCTCGGGACGCGCACCACCTCGCCCTCGCTCTGTGTATAGAACAGCAGGCCGTCCGTTACATTCGCACCGTACCGCTCGCTCAAGAGCAATGTATACAGCATAGTCTGCGCACGGTGCTCCATGCCCGCGAGGGCGCGCCCGGTCTTGAGTTCAAGCGGGAGGGGGGATTGAGTTTGTGTACGGGCGAGGAGGAGTATTGGATTTGAATTTTGGGTGTGCTTGGAGTAGCTGGATTTTGGGGCCACGGAAGGGTTGGGAATGGGGTCGGAGATGATGCCGTGAACGGTTGCGTCTATTTTTCCTTTGATACCATATGTGGGCGACCAGATATCTTCTTCGATATCCAGAAGCTCGGTGATGGCTAGCAAAGATGGAGCGTCGTGTGCACCTGAGCGCGTGTTTGTCAGTGCCGCGGTAGACTAGAGAATTTGAATTGAAGCTCATTAGTGAAAAAAATGAACATTGAGCATTGATGACAACAGACCTTGGGTTTGTTCGCAAGATATTTGTCTGCAAAAAAGATCAGCCCTTTGGCTCTTTCCTTCACCTCTCGCCTTGCTATCTCCTCCGATAGTCCAAGCTTAACCAGCTCTCCAAGGCCTCCTTGAACAGCTTCATCAATGCATTTGTCGATAAACGTCTCCTCCCACTGCCGCGCAAGCAGACAGCGTTGCATGACTTCGTGTAGCACGCTGCCCCACACCAGCGCAGGAGTGATGTGGCTCGTTGAGCGGACAAGGCCGGAGAGAAGAGGCTTGCGACGGCATTGCGGCGCGTTGGAGAGGGCTGTGGCTGTAATCAGCAGGTCGGGGTGGAGGATAAGGAGATTGGATTGCGAGGTTATGGATATGCTCCGTTTGGGGATTTGGGATTGGCTAGAGGTAGATGCCCAGGAGGAAGTGGTCGAAAAAGTGCCGATGACATTGAATATGTCGTCTGAAGATCATTGTTGATTGAGTTGAAGGAAAGTTGTGGAATAAATTCTTACCAATACGGATGTCCGTTTGGTACCAGTCGTCACAAAGGTAGACCTCGACACGTTCTCCTCCAGGTTCCAGTCTTCCGATGACAGTCTATAAATGAAAGAGTAAGCATTGTTGAAAGATTGAACGTCAAGAGTGGAACTGCGACCAAGTATGAATCACGTGATTTACACTAAGCAGAAAACAGAGACGATGGCTAAAAAAAACTGGAGAGGTGAGAATGGGCATTACCTTTCTCCAACGATTGTCGACGCATTCCTCAGTAATACGTTCGGCAACACAACGTGTACAAGGTTCTGGCAGATAAGGTGGAACAACAGGAACAAGTTTCTAGGGGAGGGAAGACAATATGAATACCCCAACCAATCTGCAGTGAGTGAGACATACTGTGATTTCAGCAGATTTTTTGGGGGCAGAGGGTTTCACGGGGGTGAATGGGTCGGCTTCCAGATCCCAATTCTCAGATCCTTCGAGAAAAGCTGCAATGTCGTCCTCGTTGGTTGAGAAAGCTGTGGAGGACGGAATGGGAACGGGCTGGGATTGAGAAAGAGGTTTGGCATGAGTAGGTTTGGTGGGAGTGCGGAAGGCGGACGCAAGTGATGATGGTGGTAAGTGGTCAAGAGGCTGTTTCTTGACAGGAGAGGGATTTGGGGACGGAGAGGCAGTCCAAAAGTCCGCGTCGAGGCCTTGTAAAAGCTGAGCCATAAAATTGGCCTCGTCTGCTGCTGTTCGCGCCATGGTCGAGCGCTTGCACTGTGTAAATTGTGACAAAATGACTGACAACTGTTTTTGGTTGGGTGACTGTTTGTCTTTGTTGACGCGTCGTGTACATAACATGACGCGACGCGTTCCATGACGTCACTAACTCTGCACGTTCTCGACTAAAATCCAGTGCCCGAGCTTACTCACAACCACTCCAGCGGATTCAAAATGCACAATTGGAAGTCTGACTGTCCAGAACTCTAAGGAGCGCTCAGTATTTAGCAAGCTGGCCAGTGTCTGCTGAGCCCAAGCCTGAACATCATTCTAAAGTCTCTACCGAACCAACTATTGTACACATGTACAGCTTTCAATAAATTAAACTCTTCTCGTGCTCCCGAAGAACTTACGCTGCTCTCTTGCCATGTCCTTCGCCACCTCTGAATCGGATGGGTTAACCCCGCTAACACAATCTTCAATGACCGAACGCAGTGTGTCCATAGCTGCCTGCCTCTTTCTTTCCTCCTCCGCATCCCTCGCCATAGCACGTTGTCTCGCCTCCTCATTAGCATTGCGCCCCTTCTTCCTCGCTACCGTGACTCCCGCGGGGTGTTCAAGCAGTCGCTTCTGCTCTTCCAACTGCCTCCGCATCTCAACCACATCGTTCTCCTTCTTCCACTGTTCCTGCTCCATCCTCAAACGCGCCTCCTCTCGCTCATGAGTCCCATTCGCCTCCACTAGCCTTGCCTCAGCCTCCTTCAGCCTCTCTTCAACCGCTCGGGCATGTGCGCTGCACTCCTCCGCCTTCTTCGTTGCACTAGCCAGCTTAGCCTGCGTATCCGCAGCCGCCTCCGTATAGCACGCAGCCATGCTCTCCAGCTTTGTCTGACACGCATCCCGGAGGATCTTTTCAAGAGCACTCATCTCTCGCCCATGGGCAGCCTGCACATCTTGCTCCTTCCGACGCAACTGGGTCTCCACCTCCCGGCCAGCCACCTTGGCCCGTTCAAGCAGGCGCTTCTGCTCCTCCAGCTGCCTGCGCACGTCGACAACATCGTTCTCCTTCCACCGTTCCTGGTCCATCTTCAACTGCGCCACCTCTCTTTCATGAGACCCCTTCGCCTCCACCAGCCTCGCCTCAGTCTCCCTCAGTCGCTCCTCCACCCCACGGGAATGCACGGCGCACTCCTCCGCCTTCTTCGTCGCCTCGGCCAGCTTAGCCTGCGTATCCGCAACCGCCTCTGCACAGGACACACCCATGCTCTCTAGCTTCACCTGAAACGCGTCCCGGAGGATCCCCTCGAGCGCCCCCATCTCCCGCTTATGCGCCGCCCGCATGTCCTGCGTCGTCTGGCGCAGCACATCCTCCGCCGTCCGGCGCTGCTGCGCGAGCACCGAAGCGTGGTCCCCGTTCAGCCGGTTCTGAACCTCAGCCTCCTTCTCGCGCACGGCGCGCTTGAGCCGCTCGATCTCCAACTGCGAGGTGGTCATCGCCCCTTGGTGGTTGACGAGCAGCGAGGCAACCTGGTTTTGGTGTTTGGACCGAGTCTGCTTCAGCTCTTGGGCTAGCGCGTTGCACGCCGTCTCCTTTCGGCGCAATGCGAGCTCGAGGGTCACGCCCTCTGCTTGGGAGGAGGATAGTTGATCTTGGTGGGTGCGGCGCAGCGACGAGATTTGCTCTTCGTGCTTGGATCCAGTCTCCTCCAGCTCTTGTGTTAAAACGTTGAAGAGGGCTTCGGCATGCCGCTCGATGACGCGCGAAAAAGTATTGTCCTCCGAGGTCGTGGGCGGCGTTGCTGGTTCTGAGCTGGCCACGGGGACTGAGCTCGACTCGTAGTCCGTATCGTATGAGAGATTCAACCTCGACTCCGGATTAGAAGCATATGGATGTAGGGTGGTGCATAGACCAGGGTATACCTCCTGCGGATGCGGGAGTTGGTGTTGATACAATTGTGGTTTGGGTGCAGGGGAGTATTGCGAATCGGACGGGTGATGATATACAGCAGGGCCAGAGGAGGAGTGGCGTATCGGCGGCTCAGAAATTGGGATGGAGAGCGGTGAGTATGAGCCCGAGGGCTGCGCGCCTGATTGTACAAGCGGTATGCTATAAAAAGCACTCTGAAGTGCAGACGGCGATGTCGGCGGCGGCGGCGGCGGTGGTGGCGAAGCGCAAAAAGCGAAGGACGACGCTGGAGACGACGAAGGGGGATGCTCTAGATCCGATCCTGCCTCGAACGAGTGGACGCTGGCGGTACTCGCACTCGCACTAGAACTCCCAGCTCTTGCATAACTATTAGATCTGGATGCGCCAGGGCTCCGCCGTCGTTTTCGAGGACCCTCCGACTCCTGATATGATTCTGAATATGATCCGGGATTTGGGTGATACATAATGAAATGGGGCCTCTTCCTCCCGCTCGGGTCCATTCCAGGCTCCATAATCCCGCTCTCTCTCTTGATTCGAGGGCTATTATACCCAACAAACGAACCCGCCGGCTCCAGGTACGGACGGACGTCGTTTGTAGGCCCGGAGTCGTATTTGCTGGCCATGGCCATGCCAGCAGTGGCACCAAGGATTGATGAGGTGTCCGGTCAAGTCGAGGTACTCATGCCTGTAAGTAAACCTTTGGGATCACCAATACCCACCCGGATAATCCGTAAGACACGTACGAGCGAGGTGTATCACCATAACAGACGTTGCGTAGCAGTATTCGGTGCGTTGAGGTGAGAACGATGACCAAGAGTCGTGATAGGTAGCGATTGAGCTGAGCTTGAATGAGTCTAAGGGGGCCGACCCTGAAAGGGACCGAGAGGCTCATTTTCACACGTATTGGTTGGGATAGCGGCGGCCAACGCCTCGACTTGCCTTGGAGCTGTTGATTTTGCAGTAAGGAGCACTTACTTCGAATAAATGCCCACAATAACTTACTCAAAATAACTTCGGGTCACCCGTGGAGGCTCAGATTCTTTCCAGTCTCACAGACAGTAAGCCTTACGGCCTCGATTGTTTTATCGTCGTACACCGAAAACTCAATTACATGTGGTAGGTTGCTATAATCAAACTGGACTGGAAATGTGCTTGGTGGTGTCCACAACTTTTGCTGACATGGGAAGTGGTAAGCGCCCGGCCCGGCCCGAGTCCTGCCTTTGGCGCTTGTTCGTTGGTAAGACATTTTTGTGTAACGTTGAGCGGGACTATAAATCAATCGCGTTGAAAGTTCAGCGACTCTAACTTAGCTAAATCCTGGACAACTTCCGATGGGTCCACCCCTCCAATGCCAGCATTGATTAAAACGAATTGCGTCTACAGCTTTACTCCGCATCTTTGTCAAAATTCATCGATATTCATCCCTCAAGTTCTCGAATTTAGTGTGCATCTCTGCTCCATATCCCTTCCTTCCCTCTCGGCGTCCAGGCTCCAGGTACACTCCCCTGCAATTGCACCACTTGCTGAGTCCTGTTCACCTCCTCCAGGCTCGCGGCCCTCGCCTCAGCTTCCTTCAACCGCTCTTCCAACGCATGGGCGCGTGCGGCGCTTTCGTTTGCCTTCTTCGTCGCCCCATGGAGCTGAGCCTGTACGTGAGCAGTCACTTCCTTGTGACGGACGAGTATTACATCCAACTTCTGCTGATACACCGCCTTTACTTTCGCTTCGAGATCATACATCTGCCTCTCGTGCGCGGCTTGTGTTTCGCGTTTGGCACGATGAAATAAGTCCTCGAATTCTCGACGCTGCTTCGCGAGAAGAGCCTGAGTGTTTGATCTGTTTTGGCTCTCTGCCTCCCATAGGCTCACTTTGCGCTCGACTTTCGCGGATTCTGCGTGGAGGGCTGATAATTGCGCTTCGTGGGCGGAGACTAGAGATGAAGTTTGGCCTTCGTGCTTCGATTGGGCCTCATTCAGTTCCCTGTTTAAAATGTTACGGCCCGCTTCGAGATTATTGTTGACAATGTGAGAAGGAAGAGGGAACTGAGGTACAAGAGCGGGCAAACTTTTTGATGCCGAGTGGGGTTCAAGAACTGTGCTCGGGGGGTAATCCTTGTCATACGAGAAATTGAGCTTCAATGTCGTGTTTAAATAGGAAGAAGGTTGGTTTAAGGCACCGGACGAGCTATAGTATATGTTCTGCGGGTCTGGGAACTGGTACTGGTGCGATGAGGTAGTATTGGCGAAAGGTCCTCGAATATAGTAGAGATTATGATGGGGGGGCCCCTCAGACTGCCCTGTCGCCAAAGCTGGTTTAGAATCAAAAATAGTTGATGATAAGTATACTTGTGCATCTGAGTTTTCTGAGCTTGTATTGGCATTTTGTTGTTGTGGTGTTGAAGAAGAAGTGGGTTCCTTGAAAGAAAGTGCAGGTTGTAATGATGATGGTGATGGTAATGGGCAAGGAGTGGAATAATAGCTCGGTGGGGGTTGATAAGACAAGGGGTTGGAAGAGGTGGTAATTGGCATGGTAAAAGACCGTGGTGTGTCGCCATCCACCAGACTACATCTTCTATCATCCATTGTCGATGGGCTGGTGTCTGAGCTCCGCCGTCGTTTTTGAGGAATCTCGGATCCGTCATGGTTGTTGGTTTGTATTTCAGGAGAGAGTTCTCGATGAGCAGACGAGCAGCGCATCCGCTTTTCCACTCTCGATTCCAAACCGGGCTCCACGGACGCGTTTTCATTCAAAATGGACGTGTCATCCCATCCTTGGCGTAAGTCTCTATCTGATATGCACTCCGAAATGCGTTCGCTGTTCATGGTGCAGCTGCTCGGATCTATGAGAGCTTCCGTTTTGGAAGGGTCGTATCTATACTTCATTAAGATCATCTTCTCGCTCATACAAGCAGAAATGCTCACGATATTTGCGGTCGCTATCGAAAGTCTTTGAACGGTATTGAGCGCGTCGAAAACTGGGAGGTGGTTGAACATGTAGGTAGCCGTAAATGATGACAGGAGGAGACGTTTTTAATTTCTTCACACGACAACTTTGACGGCGCGACCCTGCAGTGGAAGTTTGCCGAACTTGAAAGAAAGTCACCTCTTGTTGCTTTTCCGTCGGTTTGAGGAATAAGATGCCTTGGTACAAGAAAATGCTTTGTTCGTGGCGAGTGACACTAGTGAACGAGTAAAATCAGCCAAAGGTTTTTCACAGTCAAAAAGCAGCCTCCGGTGCGTACGACTTTCCATATTTGGTTAATTGTAAACCATATTAAGAAGCGCGGCTTTTCACTAGCCGAGAATCGATCGAAGAACTCTCTTTACGTTTTGCGATCTAAACTGTTGACTAACCTCAATGTTTTTGTATATACCTCCAAATGAACATGTCGGTGTACACAGGCAGTCCGTCCCAATTTTTTCCGGCATCCTATACTAAATTCTAAAATCCATCCTATGGGGTTTGAGCAGATGGTCCGAGAGAAGAATTACTACTAAGCCTGACTCCTGTGCCATCCTTCTTTGTCTCATATTGTAAAATAACCCGCGTTACAAGCAAAAGTGATGGCTGGCTGGCCGCTATTCATTAGGTGTGCTCTTTGAGGTAATTATAAGCCATTTGAATTGAAGTCTGATTAAAATCTTGAACAACGTGTCAGAAGGCTGCAAGGCTGCGAAGAACCAAATTAACCAGACTTCAACTGTTATCTGTTGTGTTCTACTGGTGTTGTAAAGCGTGTTGAGACCTGTGCTTTCTGTGACCGGAGTTATATCAGTTCCTCGAAGTCAATTCTGGGTTTTGGACTATCCAGAAACCTGCATTGCACCCGCCTGATTGGTTTCTTTTTTTACACGCTGTGAGTACGCCTGGACCATACTCCATCTTGACAGAAGGTCGCACCCCAAATCTGTGTGTAATCTTGACAGTAATCCCAAGGTTTTGCCTTTATAGATACTCGGTCAACACGAAATTTTTCTCTGAAAAAGTTATGTTTAAAATTACCCTCAGAAGTTCAATACCCCATGAGGGACCAAAAAGAACTTTCCGGTTGCACATGACAAAAACGTGTTCGGCACAGGGTAAGCGCCTGTTCTTTTTAAGACAAGCCTTGAAGCGCTCGTCTGTTGGCCACCTTGATTGAATTCCGGGACTAACCATCCCCGGACTGGTGAGTATTATAAGCCTAAAAAATATCGGTTCTCGTATACTCGTATAGTTACGTCGATGAGCCCGACTGCCCGTCTAGTCGAAATGGAAAGCGGCTCCCGATAGTGGGAGGTATACACTTACTCCCACATCGTCCAACTTGACCGATAAATCAAGTTTGGGGCGACGCAAACAAAGGATTGGATAGATGGATTGATTAACCACTCATTTGTATGAAAGGTTGGACCTAGTAAGATGTTGGAAAGTTTTGATGAGGCAGAGATCTTGGTCTTTTGGTTTGAGTAAAAATCGAAGGCCGGCTTTGACATCTCCCGGAAACGAAAATAAATGCCTTGGCCATTCACTCTTATCGAGATTCGGTAAGGAAATATCTGTCAAGACGATGAAAACAATGTGGCAAGCAAGACACCTGGCGGTACTCTTAGGCAATTTGAAGGTGCACCAGCTGGCCGAAGAGGGGAAGGACTAGTTTCGAATCGATTGCTTTTGTCATTGACATGTAAAGCGGTGATTATTTGTCAGGCGGCATGAAGCCACCTGTATACGGTAGTAGTTGGCTCTATGATAGAAAATAAAAGATCTGCAATAAAGGCACCTACAACTAGCAAAATTATTAAAGCAACAACAGAACAGAAAACCCATGCCAAGAGTGGAGCTGGTGGAAGGAAACTAATAAAATAAGATTTGGGAAAACTGCCAAAGTTTTCTCTAATAGACCCTCAAAACTTAATCGTCGATGACGATATAGTCTGTCTCCGCCTGCGGAGCATCCATCGGCTCTCCAGGATCTAAAACCTCGTCGGGACCATCCATCAAAACGACGCCGTCCTCGTCCAGTCGTCGTCTCTTACTGGGACTCGGACCATCTTCCAGCTTTCGTTTTTGGCTGGCAACAGAGTTATTGTTAACTGCAGATGCCACTCTAGGTTTCTTCGGTGTGGGGGCAAGATCGATAATACCAACGCCATCATCGATTGGCAAAGGCCGTTTCATGGAGGTGCGTTGCGGAGTTTCAGGTGCAGGAACAGGCTTGAATTTACGCGGTGGTTTGGGAAGCGGTGATGGGAGTATAAAAGGCGATGCGTCCGCTGCATGGTTTGGCCTAAGTAAATCAAAAAAAAAAAAAAAGATAAGAATGGTGGTAGAATAGAATAGAAGATAGAGACGTACGGAAGAACGCCAACAGCAAGAGATATGGTTGCCCATTCGCCCTCTTCATCCACTATACTCAAGAACTTGCCCCGAGTAACGTTCAAACTTTCCAACGAACGGTCAAAGTTATCCTCCCAATCTGGATCGCTTAGGACGCGTTTGTCTTCGTACACGCTGACCTCCCTTTCATCGTCCCCTAAAGCACCTTTAATCACGTCACCCAGGAGAGTCCGCGATGGATCACACAACAAAGGTATGTATGTATCTCTGCAAATACCACACTCATTATTGGGGGCACTCAGACGGATCGTGCTGAGCGGAACAGTAGGTTTGAACTGAATGTGGACGTTGCGCATCTGAGAATGCGATTTCTTCAGCAAATGGAGGGCTTGCAATACTATCAACCCAGAGATGATAGCATTTGTGGTGGCAATTGCTGGAATAATGTTTCCGGCCATTTCTGTAAGGTTATCTTTTTATCAGTGCTTACTCAAGGCTATATCGGAATCGACAAACCTTTGACTTCCCAACGAGTCTTTCCGTCGATGCCATAAGCATATGACCGTAGGTTTGATGAAGCAGTCACAAAGTCAAGCGTATCGTCATCATCTTTGTCGAATGAGATAGTCTGTTCTCCATTTCTTAGACGATCAGCAAGACGGTTCGTGCTATGGGACAAAAAATACTTTAAAAAAATACAAATTTCTGACGACGGAGCGATCGTATTACCTGGAAATAAACAATTGTAGGTTGTCCTTGAGGGTCAAGGCACGTTGATCTTTCAACGAGGAACTCGCAGCGCCATTGACTTGCCCGTTTGTGGGGTTACTTGGAGTTGAAGTTCCATTGCTACCGCTACTGCCAGCCACAGCGTTGGACAAAGGAGCACCATTTGTTTTAGTGGACTTGAATGTTCCATCAAGGATAGGCTCGTAGTCAAGAGGCGTGGGAGGGGCGCGCGATTTCCACATATCGGCCATAATGAGTAGGTTCTTTATATCTGCATTAAAGACCTGTGTATATTAAGTTTTACTCACGCCGAAGGCATCAGAGCATGTAGGAATGAACCTTTTGAAAGACCAGTTTTGCAGCATCGGAGGAAGTGCTACTGCGCAATGAGTCGCGGACTGTCTTGAAAGCTTGTTCTTCCTTTCGCAGAGTTGCGATTTCTTGGGCTGAGGAAAGATTCAAGAATATTGGCACAGGGAATGGTTACATCAAAGCATACCATTTTCTCCATGCTTCTCGGCATCGTCTAACTCGCCGCTCGCGTCCTCATCCTCGCCAAAAAGTTGCCTAAAGGAGAATCAGTCGACTCGATGAAAAATCACAATCCTAGTGGCTCACCCCATAAGATAACTCTTGCTCCAAACAATGCAATGGATCGGTTGGCTTGGTGTCGAACGGATGGTGCACACAGGGAAGGTTTTGGGAGTCGGTTTTGGAATGCAATCAAAGCATTCGGTTGTATTCTACAGCGAAGTCGGTTGAGAAGCCGTCGATCGAAGGAGCAAAAGCACAAACTTTGAGTATTGGTTGAACTTGTCCCAAGTATCCGGCTGTCCCTGACTCTACTAATGGTACTTGAGCGGCTATGCACATTTTGTTCACGTGTCTTCGGGCATCTGCAGTTCAGATATGCAGAAGGTCGAGGGAATAAGGTAAGGGACACAGATTGAATTGAGTTAAGCGCAGAACATACCGAGGTTATCAAGCGCGTTGAGGACGATATCAAATTGTTGGAACCATTGAATGTCATACTGTGGCTCTTTGATGTTGTCGTGGATTGGAATGATGCGCACATTGGGGTTGAAATGACCGGCGGTTTGTGCAGCGACCTATCATGCGAACGTGTGGGTAAGAACTGTATCCTAGGCAAAAAATATCGAACGAACTGACTAGAGCCTTGCTCTGCTTAACGTCCTTCTTTCTGAAAAGAAACTGACGATTGAGATTCGAAATGTCTATGGTATCCAAATCCAAGAGAGTGATTTTGCCGAAGCCAGTCAAGACAATGTTCTTCACTGTTTGTAGAAAACTTATGAGCATGGATATAAGTATTTTTAGCTGTGTTTCAAACACATACGCAGTTCGCAACCAATCCCTCCTGCACCAACAAGCAACACGGAAGTCTTTGAAAGCTGAGAATATAAATCTGGACCGAGAATGGCTTTGACGTGAGCGCTCCTGGCTTTTGCAGTAGACATTCTTCGCTTTCCGGTCAGACCCAGAGGTATAGATTTCTAGAGTGATAAAGACACTATCAAGGACGAGGAGGAGAGAGGGACCCTGGAAAACGGGGCTACGCAAAACTGTTGAAGGTGGAAACAGGCACCGAGAGACGCGGTGTCACGCAATGCGTTGTGTCACAAAAGATCTTTGTTACACGTCACGTTTATCTTTTCGATTCAAGCTCTCTCCAACCCTTCCATGTTCATCCAGTCCAGGTTTTATTTTAAGTCGAAGGACGTACCTCTGAACAAACCAACTTCAAGTTAGTGCCAGTATTGGTGAAATATGCTTTTTTAGCGGCTTCCCAGGCTTGGAGTAGGCATCATCCGGCTTAGCATTTGCTTGTTCTCTAAGAGGTTTATTAGCATATTGGCGTGCTGCATTGTGCAGGCGTATAAAAGGACGTGACGCTACTGCAGTTCACGATCAGTTGTGAGCCTTCCATTTGGACAATGGATGCTACAATATAGACACTGTAGATGCAGGCTTACCGCGGCCGCCCTCGTACCTGCCTTTTTATCGACCCCCCGGGGCCTGACATTTGAAACCCAAGACGGCCGATGGTGAGCTGGTAATCCTGTCATTTTTCCTTGTCTGTTCGGCCCTCATGTGTTAGGCATGTACAGTACAATTCTGCTAGGTCGATGGGAAACCATACCTCGATTCGAAGTACAACGAACTTATTCCCTATTCTTCATCGTCTGGGCAAAGTCTATATGAATGGTCTCTCTTCATGGTTTGACGGCCAATCGTTGCCACTATTTTTGGCTCCCAGCCCATACATGTCGTAACGCTATTCTTCAGAGACCTAAACTGAAAATTTAGACTTTATACGGAGAGCATCATCAAGTACTGGAATCCATAGATTTTGTCCACATTCTCACCTGGAACGGCCAATCACAGAGCTCATTGTCCTGGAAGGACCTCTGCCCAACTATTGGTGTGGACAAACCGGCCTGATCATTCATCAATAAGGTGAGCTAATTCTGGGCATTCTTGCCTCCGCTTTGCTCATCTAACGTCAGGTTGGAGGAACAAGTATTACCGCGTCGTATCTTTCGACAACTGCTACACATCCGCTGGTTCGAAGAGCCGCATCATGATGATATTCTTATGGGGAATCTGTATCTCCTCAACTGTCGAGTTCGACTTGAGACTTCGTTTACCTTGTAAAGCCTTTAAAATAGATCTTATTTCCAGCATTAATTAAGTGCATGTGTTCATGGGTTTCGCGTGAATAACGAATGGGTTGAATGGCGAGAGGTTGACTTTGAGCTTGTTTGGTATTTGGTTCGGCGGTTGAATCCTAACATACACCTCCATTTCTTGTCAAACCCACTCACTTTCGACGCGTCTTGTAGCTGCAAAGACGCGTATTTCGAGGACATAACTTGGCCTCATCATTCGTCTTGCAGTATCCGACAGCGAGCTTGAAGCCACAGCCATGGCACCAAAAATACTCTCTCAAACCAAGGGAGTCAATAAGAAGCCAAAGCCTGCGCCTACTTGTGCAAAGACAGTCAAACTCGGTGCAGATCGACCTTCTTCATCTGCGCCGTCGATGTCAAGACTGGACCCTCTCACCGCTGTGAGTTATTGTCGGATATTGATATGAACATAGGGGAGATCTATAACTGAAATTAAGTATCCAGTTCTCGAATAGTGCGATTCCATCAACTACGCAAACCAATGGATATTCTACAAGCTCGACTACGTTATCTCAAAGTCGGAAAGGAAAAGGAAAGGCAGTCGAAAAACCTCGGGTTACCTCACCGTCAACTTCGGTCAACGACACTGGTACGCACATTCGTTCTCTCCAGGTACTTGCTCATGAGCGTGTTTTAGATGATACTTTGTGGGTGGACAAATACGAACCCACCACTGAAGTATGTGTCTTCACTATTTGAATTATTATTCCTTGTCTAAGGTAAAAATATGTAGGCGGAATTAGCTGTTCATGTCAGAAAAGTGGAAGATGTCAGGCGGTGGTTAACCGAGGCTTTTGACGGAGGTCCCTCGGGCAACCTCACAAAATACAGAGTGAGTTTTTCTGTATTGACAAGTTTCCACTCTCTGAAATTTCTGTAGCGCGTTCTTGTTTTGACAGGGCCTGCTGGATGTGGTAAGACGAGTACCATCCGTGTTCTTGCTAGAGAATTGGGATTTGATGTCTTGGAATGGCGAAATTCTATTGGAGAATTGGCTCCTTGGGCTAACCGTAAGTACCTGCTTGTCCTGTACAATCTTTAAATCTTAAGCAACCTTCAGGAAGCGTGTCCTCCTATCAAGGCAGCTCATCAGATACATTACAGCCCGAATTTAACACCGACTATGAAAGCCTTGTCACCAAATTCGAAGCATTTTTGACCCGTGCTTCGACATGTCAAAATATCTTCGGCAGTTCCCCTTCTGCCCCGGCTTCAAATTCACAAGGACCTGGTGCATCCACCAACCGCCGAATCATCCTCCTAGAAGACCTTCCAAACATTCTACATTCTAAAACTCAGGTACAATTTCATGAGGCGCTGAATTCTCTGGTCACCTCTGCGCCATCTAAGCCTTCAGTGCCGCTTGTAATAATCATAAGCGATGCCGGTATGCGTGGAGAAGCCACTGAAGAACGACAGGCGGGCGGCGGCGGTTGGGGCAGAGATAAAACACAGATCATCGACGTTCGTACTGTGTTGTCTAAAGAACTTCTTGGAGGACCATATGTCACAGAGATAGGGTACCCTTTCGTCCTTCACGACCCATAGATATAATACTGACTCTTGTTGAAATCTTGGCATCACAGATTTAACCCTATTGCACCCACACTTCTTCACAAAGCCCTTCAAGCTATGGTAAACACGCATTTTTCCAATAACATGACTATGCCTCCATCGAAAGAATTTCTGGATATCATCGTCGAATCTGCTAATGGTGACATAAGAAATGCTATCATGGCTCTCCAGTTTGCCTGCGTAATGGAAATCCCGAAGAAGAAAAAAAAGGGACAACAAGGGAGTAGTACGGTCGTTTTGGGCACTGTGACAAGACGAGAGCAAAGTCTGGCTCTTTTCCATCTTCTTGGGAAGGTTTTATATAATAAACGTATGGCGTCTTATTCTCCTCTGCAAAGTGTCCTTCCTTATTCGTTGTCAATAGGCAAAGATGACCCTCCGAGCTCTTCTGCCAGTGCCAAGGACCTGAAAAAGGATCGCGACCTCGATGCCTCATTGAAGGAGTGCCCAGAACTCCCTAAGCACCTTCACCACCACGAACGGAGGACAAGTAGGGTGGATGTTGACGTGTGTGCAAATCCAGATCGACTAAATGTGCCTGTTTTGAAATTTTCTTTTTGCTCTTAGGCTTTGTACGCAGATTCACCGATCGACACCTCCCTTTTTTCCTTGTACGTTCATCAGAACTACACCCAGTTCTGTAATGAAGTTGAGGAAAGTGAGGGTATCGCAGATTGGTTGAGTTGGATAGACTCAAGCGGTGGAGAAATGGTACGTGTCTCCATTAATCCAAACGATTATTCAATGCTGACACAGGGCATGGTCTGCTTAGTGGTACCACACAAATCCGCATCAGTTCCACTTGTTGACATTGGGGACTCTGCATTCTCTCCCATCGCCTGTGCCAAGGCGTTCCCAGAAATATTTTAAGCCCGAGTTTTTCTCTTTTCTTCAGAAGGAAAAGGATGCTTGGGATGGTGTTCGGGCTACCCAAGACTGGTTGACCGAGAGCGAAATCCGAAGGGTGCGATTTCGTCTGACAGAAGTTTCAGTAAAAATACTGAATCGCGACTTGATTTTTTAGGACAGTTCCGGTTGGAGGACCGGTGGATGGACTAAGAATGATATCGTCCTTGAAGTAGGCGGCGTTCTCAAGGCTCAAGATACTTTTCTTGACCCCAAATCAAAACCTCCTCACATGCACAGACTATTTTCAAAGTTAGAGTTCTCACGTTCAGGAAGCTTCAGTCATACGCAACAACTCGACGAAGGGGATACCGAGGTGGATCAGAGTCTCAGTCTGGACGATCGAGACCTTGACACAACTTTTCCATCCAAAACAAAGGAAGAGGCTGGAGGTTGGTTGGAGTCTGACGACATTGATGAATTTGACTGACTGTTTGTACATATATTTTATAATCTGACGTCTTCGGTGATGGAGGTCTTTGTGTGTCCATTGCTTAAATAGTCAGGGCTTGGATCCGCAAATCCTTCGAGATGTGCGCTACGTACAAAAGGTACCCAGTTTAGAAGAATGCACTGTGAGACCTATTGAAAACACCTTCCGAAGAAATCGCGGGAAATCGTACAGGAATGTCCTAATTGGTCAGATCTCTCGTATAATATTCTTAAGGCTGCAACGAAATAAGGATTGACGGACGTCGGCCCAGCTCGACCCAATAATTCTTACTCTTTGTAGGGACGGAAACTTGTCGCCACTCAAAAGAATGTCCACCCTCGCTATGCCTTGCACGAGAGCTACAGATATGTCGAGATTTTTGAACTGGGTGGACTCGACACCATCCAACAAATGAAACGCTTGTTCCGGAGGGATTGGTGGATTTGTTTGGAGATAAAAGTCGCTCAACGCCCTAAGTTGAGTTAGTTTGAGGGTTTCCATGAATCTATCTGCAGGGTAGAGTTAGAAGTACAGCAAAAACCCATAAAAATAGCACGGACTTAGAGTAGCGCCGGAGAAGTTGCTGTCCATTTTGATGGCCAAGGACTGAAGGTTGTCGTTTGGGGTCTCCAGGTACTGAGTAAGGCTAGGATAGTCCTCCACGGCCAAGTAGGACAAAGAAAGAGAGGTAATGGTGGGAAGGACATTCTGAAGGAAGAGAAACTCAAAGACGAGTTTGGTCGATGGGGATACCAGCTGGACCTGATGCAATGGTGCGATGAGCTGGAGGTCCACCGCTTGATCGCTGGTTTGATAGGTACATGAGCAAGTGAGTGATTCCAGAACCTGGAAAGTGCAAAGAAGTCTTGCGAAATCTGAAAATGCTCCAAAAACCACTGGACCAATATCCAAATTAGTGACGCTGTTGGAGAATGCAGACAAGGCAGTCTGTGCCTCGTGACGAATGAGTGTATTTCCTGGACCTAAAATCGCAAGAGATGTGATATTCGTGTTATCTAAGAAAGATAAATGGCGTGAAAATTCGGTGAACCACCGTTGAGAACCGGAAACGAAGTGAAGTTCCAATCCACGGACGACCGACGAAATGGTGCAGAATGGAGACAACAATAATTGCGTAAATTCGCGAGCATTGTCGTGCGTTATTGCAACCCTGGAAAAAAGGTGATGCCGGCTGCTTGGGGTCCATTCCTTGGACACAAGGGCACAGACCATTAGCGTATTCGGGTCGGAGTGATTGTAATCGATGACAGTGTCAACAAGCTCTGCTGGAAAGACTCTGCTGGAAAGTGGGCTGAAGCTGGCCATGGCTTTGTTTTCCAGCTTCAAGGATTGGAAAACCAACACGCCATTTATAGGATCGTAACGGCCTAGACATACTAGAATTAAATGAGAAAGTTAACCTCACAATGGTATATCCAAAAGTATTGATTTGTGTTTTTTCAAGGGCCAAGTAAAGCGCCGGTTGGATGAAGATGTATCATTCATATTTCTGGGTGGCAGATGAGATTGCAAGGAAAAATATCGACAGATCACAATTACAAACAAAGTGATCCCTAAGGATACTCTGTAGGACCCCCCCAGACTCAAGGAAACTTCGTAAATTATTGTCAAGGTTGCAGAGTCGGTAGCGAGGTTAAAGGCGAGTTAGTCGTATGGTGGCCAAGCTCTGTAAATCCGCTTGTAAGATCTCCTGGTATCTGGAAGGTTGAAGCGATTTCTGTAACGCCAGAATTTCTTGGTGGTCTGGGGGTGGCCGAACCAGAATGGGAGGACCAGAAAGAATCGTATGTGAGCGTGGAAGCCGACCCAAAATTATACATGTCCTTCGCGGTGAGCGAGGCTAGTGGTTTAGTGCCAGAAGGGGCTTTCTGAGGGCGAGGACGAGAAGGTTTGACAGGGGGATAATGATTGGCCGTTGATGTATCAATCGGCGATTGACCATCCTGAGGTGGGGACAAAGAGTTTGTGGGAACAGGAGGTCCTCCTTGTACCGTGTTTACAGCTTCACTTGGACCGTTTGAAGCGACACGATCCAGATTTGTCGTCATGGTCAAAGAAGCGGCGTTTTCTTGAGACTCGACCAACATTGGTAGATTGTCAGCCGGCAGATTAAATCTCGTAGAAGAATCGATGAATAAAGAAAGGTCGGGCATGGATGTTGTCTGCGTGCTGTGGTTGGCGCTGGTTCCCTCCGGCGTAATGGTTGTACTTGGATCGGCGCTTAGAACGGGAGCCGAGGCTATTGCATTCCGTCCCAAACTTGACGATCCGAGTTTAAAGGACAGTGAAGACTGGGATGAGCTAACTTGTGGGCTCGAAAACGTTGTATGCTGCTGCTGAATCGTAGTAATGGTAGGAACTGGAAAGGGTTTTGATCCGCGCAAATGAGAATTGTGGAAATAGAGATTCTCAACCTCATTCAGATTCTGTTTTTGCTGAAATACAAGATATTTCCGTGAGTAACTCAGATACACACTCCAATGATAATCCTGACGAACCCAACCATGTTCCACTTTCAATCGGGCATACTGCAATCTCATCTGCAATTGTCTGGATAGCTGTCAAACAAGACATACGCATCTTAGCACTTAGTTCCCAGATAATAGAACAGGTCTTCGCACATGATTTGCCTTAACTTTCTCCATTGTTTGCTTCCGGCGTTTCTCATTTTCAGACGCTTGAGCAGCTGCTGACGGAGTAGACACCATTTTAGCCTGAGTGAGGATTTGATAATCACAAGTCACAGATAAACGTCGGATTTTTACGAAGACAACAGGATTTGAAGTAGGAAGGTGCCTTTGTGGTGAATAGTTGTTCCCTGGTTGTTCCAGGAATTTTTGAAGTGGGTAGGGGTTGCACCTGAACCAGAGCCCGGAGAATAAACACGAATGACCACCACGTGCCAGCAGAATTACATCACGTGGTGAACATTTGTCTTATTGATCGAGAACTTGACTCTGACCTTGAAAGCTTGACGGCGAGCCTGGTCGATACCTTTACGCCTTTCTTCAAAGTCGTCTTAAAATGCCACTTTCACCTCCTCTTAATTTTACTAAATGGCTGAGCGAGAACCAGCAGCTCTTACAACCCCCAGTGAACAACTTCTGCTTGTACAAAGGCCAAGATTTCATCGTCATGGCCGTTGGTGGACCAAATGAAAGACGCGACTTTCATGTGAACGAGACCGAGGCAGGTGGCACCAGATATTTTCTGGGCTCAGTTTCTTAAATGCGACCAGGAATGGTTCTACCAATATAAAGGTGGAATGCTTCTTCGAACTGTGGATGAGGGAAGGTTTCGAGAAATTCGCATCGAAGAGGGAGAAATGTTTTTGCTGCCTGGTGTGTAACCTCACAGTTCAAGATTACCTTTCTGATTCTGTCCTTGACTCGACAGCCAACACCCCTCATAATCCGGTTCGATTCGCTGACACAATCGGCCTTGTTACAGAGCGGGTCAGGCCAGAAGAGTCAAGAGGTGGGTTTCAGGTTACAACGAAACTTTCCACCTTGTTACTGAAATCCCCCAGACCGCCTTCGATGGTATTGTTCTAACCCAGTTCACCTTGAACCCACCATCATACGCGAAGAATCGTTCCATGTTACCGATCTTGGAACACAGCTCAAGCCAGTCATCGAAAAATGGATGAGTGATGAAAGCAGCAGAAAATGTCCATTCTGTGGTACTATCGCTGATGCAAAGTAAACTCGAAGGAAATGTCATACCAATATGCTAGGTATAATTTTATTCGTTAAATTTATCCTTGTCATTGAAAGTGACAAGTGAAGGCTTCTAAATTCAGGCCTTGAATTGGAACTCCAGCGTTATGACTGCTGGGCTATGTCAGGACGGGCATTCACAACTGCATCCTGCTCCAGCAAGTTCTCATCTATTTCAACTGGCGGGCTTCCGGACGTGCTCTTACGAATTGTTTACAAACTCGTCAAGCTATTTAGATCGGCAACCCGCACTACAGTATTGCCATTGCGGCGAACGGTACACTCAGTCAAACTACCATTCAGCAATGGTCGGGTTGCCACATATCTGTCGTCCAAAAATACCTCTCGGTTTGTCATGGACTATGACAGATTAGTTTGGGTCCAACTTCCCAAATTCAGTCGAGCTTTTTTGCTTCGATTCCGCCTTCCAAGTGATCGTACAGCTTTTCAAGCCCGGATATCAGTGTTTTCATCGACATTTGGCATAGCTTCTCCCTGCAAAGTACCTTGCATCGCCTTGACTTACAGCGAGGACCATCATTCACGGCTCTCGGATCACAAGTCTGATAGCCTGACAGCTTCAATAGTCATCTAAGCCTAAGATCGATGCTGTAGGAATCAATGCTAGGAGCACTCCACAACGCATCAAGAAATTGTTTCCTTTTCATCGAGGTCCACTCTCACAACCTCATCAACTAAGATCAGCTTCACACCGATGGAATTCACTGTGCGACTGATTTCTACACGTTCGTCGATCATCCCCCTCGCAATGCATAATCGTGCTTCTTCGCCCAGAACAATCTCCCGTTCGATGACGCCTCTATTCGGTCATTCCGACTGTCAATGATGCGGTATTTTGATTTAGATGACTGCCACCGAGCGGACCTGAGCGATCATGCGGCTGATCACAACCTCCGGGCACCGTCCGTCGGGTATGAACAGCCCACAGGCACTTACGCCATAATCTAATCTAACTTGTTCCATTCTCTTTCCCTAGGCCTAAAGGGAACATTAGGCAATAGGACGTCAAAAACGCTATATAAGAGATGCGGAAAAGGGGTCTGAGTTCATCGTCCTCGTAGCCCCTTTCTTCATCGAGTGCACGCAAGCCGCACCTCAACCGCCTACTCATATCATGTCATATAACAACGACAACGACCGCGAGTCCGACTCCTACGGCTCTAATAACCGTGGTGCCCGCGACAACAGCGACTCGTATGGATCCTCCAACAACAACGATTCATACGGTTCCAACAACAATGATACCTATGGCTCATCTAACAGGCGTTCCAACAACGACGACGATAACTCGTACAGTTCCTCCAAGAACGATTCCTATGGTTCATCCAACGACAACGACAACTCCTATGGTTCTTCCAACAAGAAGGATTCATATGGCTCGTCCAACGATAACGACAACTCGTACGGATCAAACCAGAAGGAATCTTATGGCTCGTCCAACAACGACGACAACTCCTATGGATCAACAAGAAATCCTCCTACGGATCGTCGAATGACAACGACAGTGACAACACCTATGGATCAAACAAGAAAGATTCTTATGGCTCGTCCAACAATGATGATGACTCTTATGGATCAAACAAGAAGTCCTCATACGAATCGTCGAACGACAATGACAACAGTGCTTCCTATGGTTCGTCCAATAAGCAGAACACCTACGGCTCTTCGAACGACAACGATAACTCCTATGGCTCATCCAACAAGAAAGGCTCCTATGGGTCGTCGAACGACAATGACAACTCTTATGGCTCATCCACCAACAATCAAGACTCGTACGGTTCATCCAACCAGGTCTCAGGTAACAACAACAACGATAACGATTCCTATGGCAGCTCTAAGAATGATGCCTCCAACAACGACGATTCTTACGGATCTTCCAACAAATCCAGTGGTAACTCCTATGGATCCTCTAACACCTCTGGTGACAACTACGGGTCGTCCAATACATCGTCCAGCAATAACTCCGGTTCCAACAACCAGGAGAATGATTGGGTTGACAACGGGGTCAAGACTGCTGCAAGCAAATTTGGATATAACGTTGTAGGCATCTGTTAATGACCTGGGATATAGCCATATCCAACTTATATTCTAGGATGATGCTACTGCGGATAAGATTGGCACTGGCCTGAAAGAGGGGCTCAAGAAATTCGGCGGCGGAGGAGGATGTAAGTCAACCTGAATCTTTCGCTGGTTCATGCGACTTACCAGAGTGACCTACCAGTGTTTTAATCGGATAATTCAAAGCAGCACAACATGTACAGTTAACTCTCAGCTGAATGCAAAGACGGCACAGATTGGACTTGTAAACGTAGTTTTTGTTGATCTTACAAGATACATAAATTTGGAATGCTTTCAATTGTTGAGACTGCCTCATCGTCTTTGAAATGTGAATTGCTTGTTTTCGGTCATATCTCGATGTAGAACTCTAGGGTACCGATTTACTATCTAAGGTCGTAATAAGGTCTGAACAGACTGGTAGTAGGCTTCAAAGGTTTATCTCAACTCTACAGCTCTTCATTTCACCAGTGTCTGCTTCTTTTTGCTTAAGCTTGCTATCAGCTTATTAGAGAAACCAAGATGTGCCTTGACGAGCTCTGGTGGTGTCAGAGCCAACCACTGAGTAAGCGAGATGTCCTGGAAGATGTCTACGGGAGGAAACAATGTTATCAGTATTTAAACAACTAGGAAGATACCACTGACCGGTTTTCAGTATTTCAAGGAATTTTAAGGTAGTATTGCCAATATTTTCGATGTAATGGCCTGGAAGGGAGGGGTTGTCATTGATCCTACTGGAATGCAAGGTATGGAGAACAGTATACCAAAGGATGGTGGTATATAAGCAATATCCCCAGGCTAGGGTAAATTCAGTGTATACCCTCATCATGGTCCGAAGCACCCACATAGAAATCGTACGTCGCGGCATTACTTGAAGAGGCGAACAGGGTAATTCTCGCTTGGCCGCTCCTTGGGACGAATTAGCCGTCCGTTTTAAGGCTTTGTCTACCATGTCTTACAAGAAGAAAGTCCATTCAGGCTGCGTTGGGTGCCACTGATAAAACAGCTCTCAATGATGGCACGAGAAGAAACAACGTGATGGGTACCAACATGTAATTCTCTAGCAAATCATGGTGTTAGCCAAGTCGTTCATCGTGCGTCAACCGACAGTCACCTCAATCCGCCGGCCTCTAGCTCGACTTCTGCAGCCGCAATCTTCTGTGAAGCTGTAAATGTCCTGCTATCCACTGTTTTGACCGTTCCGCCCGGCTTCCTATCAGGAACAACCCTAGAAAACTGGAAGGTAAACGGGTTTGCGGCATTGTTAGGAATGATCACGTCGTCATTGATATCCTCTGGAGGAGGTAATGCTGCGAAAGGTTTTGGTCATCCATGTTGATTGCACGAGCTTTATACAAGCTTACATGGAAATATATAGAGCTCGTGCTCAGGGATGTGATCAAACGCTTGCAAGTCAGCACCCAATCCAAAATTCTTCGCAATCACGGATTTAGGCACATGAGCAAGCCAATCCGTCAACAGAAACGTGGAATCTTCTGAAAAGCTTCCTGAATCGAAGATGAGCAAGAATTCTGCACCGCCTGCAGATGTGTCTTTCGCTTGGATGGAATGAGGATTCCCGGCAGGGAAATACCAGAGATCACCTTGAGACTATTGATATCGAATGAGCACAGTGGATTTTCAGAAGTTGTTCAGAAAGCTTACCACATCTCCTAACCAGACTTCACCGTCAGGTGTGATGGTACTGATTCTGAGGTCGCCCTGGAGGGAATCTTTAGGAGAGATTAAAATTAATGACCTGTGCTAGCATACCTTGAGAACGTAAGCCCACTGATTCCGACTTCATTAGCGAAGAAATAACAGAAGAGAAGACGACTGCAAATACCTCTGCTGCAGTGTGCCAATGTAACTCTCTGACTTTCATATATTAGAGAAATTTCCTTGGAGTCTACGTTTGGAGGAAACTCGCCTTATGGCACCGACCTCAAGGCGCATGTTGACACCTGATTCCGTTAAGTATATCCAGTAATCATAATATAAGTAGTGTCTTTACCGGCTATCTCTGCCGCTAGAGGCAAATCGTGATCTATTAAATTATAATTCAGACTCTAACGCTTCCCTTTGGCCAAAACATACCGTTCTGTTGTCGAGCCCAACCTCCGTGCGTCAGTCTGCTGTGACTAAAAGAAAATGGCCACTTGAAGTTTCGAACTTCACCACTGTCAGTGGTTGGAGGCGCCAGAAGATCTGCGTTTTGCTGATCCAAAGGGACATTTTGAGGGCCTAAAATCGATGCTCCCAAGCCGGATCGCTCGGGTCGCGGAAATTTACCTGAAGTAGGTGTCCAAAGGGCTCTATTAGGGTTTGAATCGGTGTAGGGCACGTCAGGCTCGAGAGGGACTATCGGTGACGCCTGGCAATGAATCAGACACAATAATATTGTGAGCACAATATGCCACATTGTTTTGAATCAAATATCGGGACGAGTAGGCAATATCGGATCCAGCAAACGTCTGTCAGTCTTTTTATATTGCGAGTCTATTCATTTGGGAGCACACCGTCGCTGTCAAAATGGTACGATTTGAGGCAGCACCCGAATCTATAACTAGCCTGCATTCGCGTCAGGATCAAACACTGTCCAGTTTTCCACCATCGGATAGGGGAGATATCGAGAGATTGTGTTGGAGTCCTCGGATATGAGTGGCACGTTTTTAGTATAAAGTATCCCTATGCTCAACGCAGGGGCTTGCTTCTTCCTGCTGTGAGGTTTTAAAGTCGTTGGAATGACACAAGCGGCAGTTGGCTGTGCTCTGAATTGCCTGTTTCTAAAGGTGACGAGAATTCCTCTGCACTAACAACAGTTTAGGGCAAAGATTTTTCTGGCAAAAACTGGTATTTTCATTGAGATCAAAAGCCACAACAGCGTCCAAAACGTACATTGAATCACGCTAAAACAAGATCGTCATAACCAGGAAAACCACTGACGGTCCGTCGAGGGTCATTGGCGTCCAGACGGCACAAAACCTCTGCCCACGCACAACACATTCCGGCGAGGCCTTCATGCAGACTCCAAGGATGATCGGGGACATTCATTTCACCCGAAGCTGTCAAATCTTCATGCAACGTGGCAAGAAATGCTAAATGCACGGCTTTCGAGAAAAACTGTCTATCTGACGAGGTGTCGAGGGCATTCGAAGCGGCCAGGAGGGCATAGACCGAGCCTGCAACACCATGGCATAGGCCAACCCCTTTTCGCAAAAGCCCGTGATTGTACACGAGATTTGCACCTAGTTGGAGAGATTGACGGAGTTTGTGTTGGATGCCATCCAAGGTTATTATATTTTTATAATCATTGAGTATGCGGAGAGCCATAGAAAGAAGGATGATTACCCCGGTGGCACCATGGCACCAGCTATGACCAAACAGTAAGTGGCTTTGAAGTTCCAACTGAGCTGCAATTGGCGCTTACTGAACAAGCTCGTTACCAGTCGCAAATCCTTGATGAGTTGAAAAACGTGCAGGCCAGTTACCACCGTCATCTTGGCAATCCACAAGCCAGGATATCATACTGATTATATCCGGGAGATGAGTTTCAATGACCGAAATGGGGCAGCTTAGCAATATCTGTAGGATACCAACTGTCGGAAGGAAATTATCAACATCAAGATCCAAGCAGAAAAGAAGGGCAACGATTCCTTACCTACGCCATGAGCACCACCCAAATAACAACTACCGTACCATGTCCACATCAATGGAGGAAGACGTTGTCGGTGGCTCGTTCTAATACTAGAAGACAACGAAGCAGCTCTGTGCTTTCCACGGGTCATTATGGCGTCTACTAGGCCCGATAAAGTAGGTTCAGAGGTAAAGCGTTCGAGGTGTGCTATCTCCTCCCGTGGCGTCCCTTGCATCTCCTTTCGAAGGTATAAAAGCGAGTAAAGCAAACCGGCGCGGCCATAAAGAACTTCACAGTCGTCATCCGCATCAATGGGTGGACTATCGTCACCCAAAACTTGATTGATCGTATTTTCGAGATAACTCTTTGCGGCGTCCCAGTTATTGGTAGTCGAATCTCCGGAGATCGACGAACTCCGCGTCAAGATTAAAACGGCAATCCCAACACTACTTTCGATGAAGGAGAGGCGGCTTGGATCGTAATGATAGCTTGCCAGATGACGAACGACCCGGCCAAGATGTTTATCAGCCGCAGAGATGAGGGTTCTTTGGGTCAAGTGGACATCTTGCAGAGCGGAAGCCATTCCAGATAGGTGATACTCCATGAATGCTATTCCTGTAGGTGAATTATAAAACGTTCCAACATAATTCTTTTATAAGAACACCGATGCTCACCGGACAACCCAGTGTATATGCTATCGCGGCTGCTAATTTGCTTTTCTGACATAGCCTCCTGAATGCGCCGGATGTCTCTAGGTAAAGCGGAGGCAATCTGTTTCTTCATATCGGCCCAGTCATTCGCTTGTTCTGGTGGCTTGCTGAGCAAAGGGATATAGCGCGACTGATCAGGTCTCGCCGATGGCATACTGTTGGACCGTGCTCTTTGCGTCGTCGCTAAGAAATCTGGCCTACGCTAGTGTGCGTTGCCTTGTGGGATAGGAACGATGATAAGGAGGTCCGCAGGACTTAAATTTAGCTTGGTGTGCGTCAGTTGATACTTTCAATGAAAATGTTTATTTACATAATGAATACGCGTCTTCAATTCGACCATTTCGATTTTCACGGACAGCATGTTTGAGTGGACAATTCATCGGAGGTGGAAGGAAAGAAGGACGCCCAATTGGTGTTGTGGTTGATTTGGATCACGATATTGAAAATCTCATCACGAGAGCTCGTAGACGACAGTACAGATTCTCAGATTTACGCCATAGTCGTGCTATATATGACTGCTCATAGAAGAAAAACATAAAAAAGTTTCCAACTCATTATACGTGAACCCATAGCAATAATTTCAGTTTCACTGGTAAATGGGGACTCTGAACTGGCACAATTGGACGACAAGCCTTGGTCATCAAAAGGATTGGAGGATTCGGTATTGATCTTTTGACCACCCGGCAGAATAATATTTTTTGAATACGAATGGAGTGGCAACACTACCACTACTGTTGATGGCAGGCATACAAAGCTAAAAATGTCCTGAAATCAAGCACAATTCAGAGAGTGGAATTCTTCTGGGAGACCTAAACTCAGACCTGTGATCCCTTTTAAAATGTATGTTGTTTGATATTACATTTGTCACAGCATTGAAATCGTACGTGCTTGTTTTAGATTGTTCGGGATAGCTAAATCATTATAACCCGGAAAGCCGCTGATGGAATGTCGAGGGCCATTGAAATCCAGACGAGATAGAATCTCTGCCCAAGCACAGCACATTCCAGCAAGACCTTCGTACAAACTCCATGGACGGTCAGGGATAGCCATTTCGCCCGATGCCGTCATATATTCATGCGACGTGGCTAGATATGCCAGATGTGCAGCTTTGGCGAAGAATTGTCTATCGGACTGAGTGTCGAGGGAATCTGATACAGCAAGAAGAGCATATACTAAGCCTGATACGCCATGGCAAAGGCCGACTCCTTTGCGCGGAAGGCCATTTTTGTATATAAGCTCTGCACTCAGTCGAAGAGAGTGACAGAGTTTATCTTCAATGCCTTCCATGGTCATCATGTGTTCGTGGTCACGAAGTACGCAGAGTGCCGTAGAAAGGAGGAGGGTAATCCCAGGACCAGTAAGACACCATCTGCAAATCATAGCTGTGAGTAAGTATATTGATGTTCTAGCATAAAATTGATGATGCTTACTGCACAAGTTCATTGGAAGTTGTAGTCGTCTGATACTTTGAAGGCCAGTTACCAGAGCCATCTTGGTGGTCTATAAGCCATGAAATTGTATCGAATATGTCAGGGACGTGTTTTCGAATGACAGAAATCGGGCAGCTCAGTAACACTTGTAGGATACCAGCTATAAAATGAAAGTCTTAACATCAAAACAAAGAACCCTCGAAGTTGAACAATGTGGATTTACCTATACCATGAGCAGCACCTAAATAATGTTTGCTGTGCCATACCCACATTAATGGGGGAAGCCGTTGCGGAGCAGTTGTTTCAGCATCCACAGATAAGGAAGAGGCCCCACGCTTTCCATGAGAAATAATAGCGTCAACGAGGCTTGATAATGTGGTATCTGATATCAAGTCTTCAAGAGACATCATTTTTTGTCGTTGGTCCCCAATTACCTTCTTCCGAAGGTATAAAAGCGCATAAAGTAATCCCGCACGACCGTATAAAAACTCACAGCCGTCGTCGGAGTCCATACCTTTCGATGGATTGACGTCGAGACTTTGAGATAAAACTTGATTAATTGTGGTCCTCAGATAATCTCGCGCAGCATCCCAGTCATTGGCAATCAACGTCTCTGAGGTGGACCGACTTCGTGTCAAGACCAAGACAGCCATCCCAACATTACTTGTCATGAAGGAAATATAGCCTGGGTGGTAATGGTAGCCCGACTTGCAACGAATGGCCTGGGCAAGGTGATTGTCTGCCGAAGAGATGAGGCCAGGGGAAGTCAGATCGTTTTGAAGTGGAATAGGCATTTCGGATATATGGTACTCCATGAGGGCTATACCTGAAGGTAAGGCTATCAACAAGAATTTCATACCATTCAAATAGAATTGGACCTACCCAACAGCCCTCCGTATACGGTTTCACGACTCTTAACCTGCATTCCTTGTGCGGCCTCTTGAATGCGCCGAATGTCTCTGGAAAGGACCGAAGATATACGTTCCTTCACGATTTCCCAGTCGCTCGAATGATCAGGCGGCTTGCCAGACTGAAGGAAACGACGCGAACGTTGCGGCATAAACGATCGAGTTGTTTGCAATGGTGAATACTAGACCTGAACTCTGGGGCATACGCGCGACGACAGGTATGTGGTGTGATGACATTGTTTGGATTGACGGAAATGACAGGTTGTGGTTGTGGTGGTTGAAATCAAGGGAAGGTCGGGTGAAAGTGCCGAGTGCAGTACAATTGATCACTTTCCACCGAAACAACATGGTTTGGGGTATTTCACGTAAAGAATATACGCACAAATAATTAGCTAACTATCTACAAGTCCACAAGTCCATGATTCTCCTTTCACTGAGAACAGATCCTGATGAGAGAGGGCACTTCAACGCTGGCCCAAAAGCGTCCAAAAAAAACTGGGCAAGTCCCACAAATAAGTATAAATGAATGACCTCGCGACAAGCTGTGATGAAGGAGTGTAAGTAAGAACTAGTTACCTAGATTAAGAGTAAAGGTTTTGTACAAGATCTGGATGACCAAACGGAGGCGCGAGAGTGAAGTAAGATGGTAGGTAATGCAAGGTAAGTTGAGAGCGGCAGCAGAGGAGAAGAGACGTTGAAAGGCATCGAAAGGCGTGAGGTGAAGTCCGTCGTTCGTCATTGAGTCATGCGAGAAAATGATACGAGGGAGGTCGGTTAATACCGTAAGCCACTCGTCGGCCTTGGGTCAGGCTGCATGGGGCGGCTTCCATAGGGATCATAGTCGATACTCATCCCATTCCCTCTTCCATCTGGAGTCATGTCGCCATCTCTGTAAGGCGCATTCAGACTTGTTGAGCTCGCATTCCATGCCTGACTGTGGTTGGCGTGCTGCAGCGGCATAAACGCGCTCGAATCAGAGCTCCTGATGCCACGAGAACCCATCGCGGCACTAGGACCAGTAAGAGCCCCACCAATACCAGATGTAAGCGGGTACGAAGGCGAGCCACCTTTTCGTCCAGCAGCCCGTCGCCGACGCGCCAGGCAAATGCCAATTATCGCACCAATTATCCCTACAACGACTACACCGCCAACTACAGAGCCAATAATGAGGCCAAGGTTGGAGCTTGATGTGGCGGTCGGACTGGACCCGTTACCCGTGCTTGTGCCAGACGCGGAGCCAGATGCACCTGCCAAGCGGACGTTGGCAGGCAGAACGCTTGCAGGCGCAGTTGGCTGAACACCAATTTGGCCATTACCGACGATAACGTACGTTCCATTACTAGGGACACCGTTCACGACAACAAACATCAGGCCAGGTCCAGGCTGGAAGAGGTTGGCATTGGGAGGCATCTGTGCAACGTGCAGCGTAATTGAACCATTGCTGTTGACAGTATAGGTATTGTTCAACTGCAGAAGGCGTTGACCCATGTTCATAGCATGCGTGGTGAACCCGCCTCTGTGAATAACAACGGTTGTCGCATCAGCAGCGTCGTTCGCAGATCCCGAATAAGATGTAGCGGGAATTGTGATGTCGAATGGATTACCACCATAGGACAGGGTGCTCGGCATTCCGATTGGTGCAGGTCGAGTGGTCGCAAAAAAGTAAGGAGGGTAGAAGATTTCGGCCTGATATGTTGTTGGGAATATTGTGGTTAAATTGACGTCGACATTGGGGTTTGAACCAGCAATCAACACCGACGCGTCAGGGAGAAGAATTGCCGAGGAATGGTATAAACGAGGAATGTTGGAGGTGCTCAGGCCCTTATTAGACCAACGGCTGCCTTTAGGTGCATTAGGATCATAAATTGCTGGTGTTCCAACGGGTCCTGATGATAGCGATTCTCCGTATGGCATCTGAGCGAAAGTAGGAGTTGACCCGTCGCTTGAGAATACCCAGCCGTTCCGTTAAGTGCTCCGTTTACCACCAATAGTTTTCCGGTCGGTAGAATGACAAATTGACCCATGCTCCGGCTTTCTAGCATATCGTCATCTTGTTGGTAAGCAGGTGCAGAGCCATCCGTGGGTTCAGGCGTGATACGTTGACAATCCTTGGATGCTGGGTAATCCCAGGTGTTGATGAATGGGAATGTGTAATTTCCCCAAGCGTAGTCTGGCATGTCGGATCCTCCGCAGAACATTACTGTCGGGGTATAATTGTTGGCTGGTGTGAGTGGTAGCATGGCGGTAGCCCCTGAGGCTGGGTATACACGAACGACGGCACCGGGCATTGGAGGAAGAGGCGTTTCTACGTTAGCCTTGTGGTCCCACAGCACTAGATGGGAATTAAAGTTAATATCATGGTACAGGAAGTAGGATGATAAAGCTGCACCTGTTGAAACATTTGCCTGCACAAAGAGCTTTCCAGATGGCATTAAAAAGGTATGAGCGTAAGCGTTAAGTCCAGATGTTTGAACTAAGAAATTAAAGGTTTGAGGTGGTGAACCATTTGAAGGGAAGTATTCGTATGTGGGATTGGCAGCTCCGCCTTGATTGGCCGGGTCAACGTTAGGGTAGTTTCGGTTGATATATCCGCCGTTAACAAAACCGCCGATAATGACAATTGTTCCATCTGCGGTGGGCTCAGCAGCAGAGTACCATCGACTGGCCTGCATTGAGAGAACGGTCGGGTCGTCAAACCACTGGCAATTTGTTGAGCTGAAGGAATCCGAGTTTGAACAGGGATTGAGAATGCGAATTGCCCTTGTACCATCAAAATCTTGGTAAGTTGTATCCCAGCTAGCAGAGTATCCGCCAGGATTGAGTTGCGACCCAAGGTTTCCTCCAGGACCAACAGCACCATTGCCACCAAATGTGACAAATGAGCCGTTTGGCAGATGCATACCTGACGAACAGAAGACATTGGTCCGGACATCCATGGTGGTTGCTGTGCGCGTTGCAATGTCCCTAGAGACTTTATTAGCCTGGCATGACCGACATAAGAGATAATAGAAGTACTCACCAAACAGCGCCCCAAGCTGGATGGCCATTGACTTGTGCCTTATTTCCCTCTGCCTTGTCCAGAATGTAGACCTTGTCTGTGTTTCCTAGGAACATCTACACATACGATGAGAAAGCACTCGTATTATTTTTTTACGAATTCAATTACCATCATCGCGCTAATTAACGTATTCCCTCCATCTGCGAACGAGCCAGCAGTGACGGCGCGAACTGGAAAAGAGGAAGAGGCGACAATAGATGCCAGGATGGGGAGAGACGGTAGCATTTGGGACTCGCTACCTTGAGAGTCGTCTAAAGAAAGAAATGAATAAAAAAAGAGGAAGAGTGGCGAGGAAAAAAAGGTCGACGTCAACGGAGTGGTTGAAGAAGGAAAGAGGTATTCAGGGTCAATGGCAGTCCCTTAGCGATGCGGGACCCCGGTCACTGCTGCTCCGGTTTGGACATCCCGACCTTGATGTTCTCTTCCAGTCGCTTCCAGCCTACAAATATCGATATCAAAAATATCTGCTCTATTCATGACTCCACACACCGATTTATTTCTCTCAAGTGTTCTGCAGCGAGCGGGAAACGGCCGGAAGGACCCACTTATGGCTAGAAAGGTCTCTTGTTCACGGCTCGCCAAAGTCTGGTTTCGTTCTCGACACAAATAGATCATTCCACATTTTTTCTAGACAGAACTGGACATTCTGTTTAAAAATGGACATGCGGATTGCACATCCCTCCCATGTCAAATGACTGGCAGTCACTGAGCATTCCGTCTTTATGTTTGTGGGAGTCACCGAACATTTATATATCGCAAAGGCTCCTGCGAGTGACCTGACGGCGACTGAGGGCTTGTGGCTTGGCCTGACATATCGTCCATCTTCACCGGTACAGTTGATATCTTGGGCGACGCTTGGTCTTTACCTTATCAAGACTTTCCAAGCCGTCCACTTTGGTGGTCAATTGTCCTGTGTGCCTAACGAGGAGACTTGAAGTATGCTCCCCGTTATATCTCACCTGTTTATATAAAGGAAACGTCTACCAAGTGAGTTTTCTATTCCAAGATATGAAGAGCTATCCAACGTGAGTCTGCCATCATTCATCCTTATACGTCCCTAAAATTAGGCTGAACAGGCTGGTGATTCGGAAGGCAATGGGTTCGCTTACCCTCTCACAAAGGTAGGAAGTTCAAGTTCAATCTGTTATACTCATTGTATGTCTGCCAATGATCATGAGCACCCTTTCTGTAGTACCGGCCTTTCTAGTGAGCTCTATATCTCTGAGTACCTAATTAATTTGCTGACGGTGAGTGACAGCCATTCAAATACAAAATGTATTGGAGTCGTATGCTGCGGAAACTCATGTGCTTTATCGAATCCGAAGCCGTTTTTTCAACGCCTACGATGGGTCTGAGGCATAGATCAGTCGCCAAAAGTAGCGGCCAAGAACACGTTAAAACCGCACCTAGAGTGTCTCACAGCCATTTCCTTATGCCATGCAAATTCCGTGGGCAAGTTCATGCTTGGCTGAAGCCCAAATAATAAAATTTTTTTCGCTCTCTTTTGACGGTGCCAGCCCGGAGCCTCAGTTCTTTTTGGCCTGCTCTTGGACGGTGCAACATGCTCTCGTTTCTGTGTTTGGCAAACAGGCGCTCGTGATCAGGCCGAGAACGCTCCCGTCGCTCGAGACCTCGGGACCCCGAATCAGCCCGAATCTTGAATTCGGGGATGAGGCTGGGAATTTATTAACATTGACACAATCTAACATTGACTAATGAAACATCCCAACAATCAAAGTCTAAGCAACCTTATTTAGTCCATTACAGGGGCAGCAAGCTTATAATTCAGCGATTTCGTGTTATTGTAGATTAGGTACAGCGGTAAGAGTAGCAATAATTTATAATCGCATAGCATAAATTTTATTGAAAAAGAGTCGCAACGAGCTCAGACCTAGACGTATGAGCTCTAGCTAGTATATCACATGTCTTTGATAGTGATGGTCGTAAGTAGCCTCCTTCTCCGGGAGAGCAGTCATCCAGCGAATCAGCAACTCGATTGGGTTGCAAACCTGCCTCTGCGGAACATGGGTTGATTTACCGGACGCATCCACGAGCTTGGACTCGTAAATATCCGTGATTGAGACAGACGTATAGACTGGAGAATTGTTTTATCATTAATCGGTCGGAAATATTAATTCCTTGGAGACTTACGAGGGTCGAAGAGGCCAAAAGCCCAGCGTACATAATTGGTGACTACGAACCGACGTCCTCTGCCTTTGAGAATTTCGTAAAGCTGTACGGCCAAATTAAGATCAGAGTGCACTTTCAGACAGTGGAATATAAATACTCACTACCGTCCATATAACATCAGATGGATCCTTTGGAATTTCCAAAGAACCTTCAGGGATCTGTGGAAGCAAATAAATGGACTAGACCTATAGACAAAAATTTAGTACGCACAGCTCGTTGTTCGACAAGCCTTTCGAAATCTTCAACTCCAAAATGACACGGGTGAATGAAGACGACGATCAGAGGAATAGTGAATTCATTGGGATTTGGCTGGAACAAAAATAGTTAAGCTTTCACAATATGCAGGCGGACTCGGTGAGGGAATTACATACCAAGGTAAAGATGTCCCACTTCGCATAACGATCGAATAGAAGAGAATTCGCAATTCTGAATCTGTATTTTTCAAGCAAAGGTTTGTTATCTGGGTCCTCGGGGTCGATACGGCGCATGACGCAGATAGCAGCGAGGACCGTATCGAAAACATATCGATTCAGGAGCGTTAGCATCTCTGTTTCGTTCTGTATATCGCTCAGTGCAGTTATATCCGTTTCTTCAAAATGGACGATGTCCTGGCATGGGAGGCGGAACGCCGCCTTGAACTCGTATTCCATAGCGGGTTGATTGCACATTTCTTCTTTATTAAAAGCGCTAAAGTCTGCGCAATAAAGAGGAGCCAGTCAAAAGAGGACGCATAGAAGCGTGGACATGCTTACAGTTGGTAATTTCATGCGTCATGGCAGTGTAGCCCATGAATCGCTTCACATACTTCAACTTGCGAGGGGGGTGCGGCTGAACCCTGAGTGAATGAATATCGGGCCACCTCATCGCAGAACGCATTTGCTTGTCTTCCATCAACGAGTTTTTACCTCGATAGACAAAAAAGGGAAGTCCACATTCGTTGAGATAGCGCCGAAGAGGAAAGCGGAGGTACGCAGGATGAGGATTAGGCACTTCCCTCGGGACGTGATTCGCGTCATCGTCGGCATCGAAAGATCCTTCAGAACGGAACGAGAAGTTGAATGATTGTTCTTCGCCCTCCTCGGCATGGAAGGATGGATGTGGGGTCAGGGAGCGCCTGCTCGACGATGCCACTGGCTGAGACTGAAAAGACATTGAGAGAATTTGAACGGAAAGCACGATATCAGTAGAGGCAGGTTTTTGGGAATCTGAGACAGAACAGAACCACCGAATTCGCAAGTTTTATATGACTGCAGTGGCAGCCAAAGCGAGGGGGATTTTGTGCCACAAGGGACAAAGCAGCATCTCCGTTGCCAATGCGGTCAGTGGCACAATGATCATTGTAGAGAGGCAAGGCGGACCAAAGCACGGTGGTGGCCCATGGTCAATGCAAACAAGAAAACAAGTTGCTGAGTGGCCCAGGTCGCACCCGAGTATGCAAGTCGCGGAAATCATGACGACCAAAAGTTTCAAGTGAAGTCTACGCGGCCATCCCGCTTGTCCGACAGGCCTATTGTTCAAGAGCTTTTACGATCATAAGCCGGATGAATTGCTTCTAGTAATTGTCGAGTGCACTGGCAGTTAGGTGCAGTAAAATCGGGTTTACCCTTACTTTGTACTAACCAACGTAGGAGTTAGAAGAGTCAGAAGTCAGAACGGGAACCGATCTGATGTAACCTTTCAAAATTAGCTCTAACTTCGGACTGCGCCACTTGCCAAACTGCCATCACTGCGCCACACTGACCTCGGATCTGCATGCTCAGATATTGATCGTACATGCAAAGAGTGCCAATACTAAAGCAATGATTATTAGAGGGTCCTTGAAAGTATGCTGCAAACACTTTGGAAGGGTATAGTATTCTGAGATTGTCCAGAAAGTAGTTCCCTGGTATCGAGTGTAGTGGTATCGACTACGGTACAACAATCAGGAAGGCAGAACCTCAGAATGAAGGAATTGATCGTGACGATGATAGGGAAACCATAAGATCCAGATGCAAATAAAATCTTAATCCACTTTCTTGGGGAATACTCCAAGAGGCAACCTGACAACAGCCATGTCTTCAGCGGCGAGCAGTTCGCTCAAACCCACGTAGTAGGCAATGAAGGCAGTCACAACGCCAGTTCCTCCTCCTGCCTTTGCAATTCTGCGGCACTGAATTCAGAACGCACCCCAATCAAAAGCACAGAACAATACTCACGAAACCTTTCCGGTGAACTCCGAGGCAGCCAACAAAATGAAGGTGATCGCCAACAACGCAAACAGGGCAATGAAACCCCAGTTCTTTCTTAAGGCGGCAATTCTAAATTTAGAACACAGAGTCAGATCACGACGCGAGCGCAAGAAAAATCACGAACAGCAGGAAGAAAGTAACCATAAACCAAGCGGTCAAGAAGATACCGAGACCACTGGCGAGCTCCTTCTCGTCGGTATATGCGCTCAAAATTCCACTGCTTGGGATAAGAATAGTCGCGTATGACATCCAGAATGCGCCATAAGACGTGAAAGCTGCGGAGAGTCATCAATGTCAGCCATCATTGACCATAAAAATCATGGGTGAAAATAGGCGGATGAAATGATCTCCAGATTCAACCAAAGGGGAAAATGTGGAGAAGTGCATCATGGTGCAGGACATAAGCCGGATAACGTGCGTCTGTGATAGCAGATCGCGAAGTGGATGGAAACTCACCAGTACCACCAAATA